>OZ014530.1:247725151-248980489 GCA_963966105.1 Volucella zonaria | reverse complement strand
CGTTATGTGTTTTTACATCCTACCGGTGCAACTTGTCGAATGCTACCAACTCGCTATCGACGCAATTGATCAAATAATTCACATATCTGATCCTCTCGATGATATCATCGTATGTCATCGACATCGACATCGGCGATGTCAATCTACGTCAACTACACTGGACTCAATCAGAAGATGAATCTTTTTTTATAGCAAGCCCTAGCTCGAGTAAAGAATGCCTCTTCTTGGATAAGCTTACAGACTCTAGCTTATGCCGAGTCTGACCATTGACCCCATAAACTCCTCTGTCTCGCGCTGTCCTCTTCTCACCACTTTTTCCACCACTCTCCTATTCAGCATACCCCATCTGCAGCTACCTCTTCTTATGACTTTCATAAAACCAATCTCCGCAAAATTAACGCGTATCTTAGCAAATGTTCTTTTAATTTCCCTTAAAAGAGCTCTCTCTATTTTCTACGGAGAATTATTTCACTCTATTTTTCTCTATGCCCTTTTTCGTGCAAGAAAACGTTTTCTACGAGCCCCCCGTGCTATAATCGTAGACTTTGCTGTTTACGTAACAAGAGAAACAAATTATGGGCAGTTTTCCTTCGATCCAATTCTCTTGCTGATTATTCCAACGAACTCTATCTTAGCTTCCAGTGCAAATCTCTCATTTCCCCTAAACAACACGGCTTTCTGAAAGGTAGATCAACTTCCACTAACCTCGTTGAATTCGTGTCCTCTGCTCTCTCAGCCTTAGAAAGTAGTAAAGAGATTGACGTTATAACAACTGATTTCAATAAGACTTTTGACAAGATATTTCATAGAGTAATCCTGTTCAATTTGTCCGTCCTGGACTTTGAATCCAATTTGCTAAAATGGATATCTTCTTACCTTGATAATCATTTTTATAGTGTTCGTTTCAGGTCTGTCCTATCTGCCCCCTTCTTGGCCACTTCAGGTGTTCCTCAAGGTAGTCACCTAGGTCCACTTCTCTTCATCCTAACTGATCTTGAAAGGATCATTCAACATTCAGCATATATGGATGTGAGTCATAACTAGATTTAATGGTCTCTGAACTCTGCCACTAAGGAGTCATCTGTAATGACAGCTTACAGCTGTCACTGATAAGTTAAATTAAAAGAGAACACAGGTTCTAAAAATTCAACAAATAATACACGAACAATGGCTTTTATTGGATCCATAGAACCATTTCACATTGCAAACCCAGCCCCATGGAATTCATACAAAAAGCGTTTTGAAATGTTCCTGTTAGCTAATGGTATTGAAGATGGGAAGCAACAAAAAGCTACGTTTCTCACAGTTTGCCGGGGACAAAGTTTCGACTTAGTTGAGTCTCTTATCTCGCTAAAACGAATAGAAGATGTAGAGTAGGCGATAATACTTGAGCACTTGGCAAAACACTTCACACCTACTCTATCAGAAATCGCTTAATTTTTTTAAATTCTTCAAGCGCGATCAACAACCTTCAGAATCAGTGGCTGAATACATTGCTGAGCTTAGTCACTTAATTATAGACTGCAACTTTAGTGGAGAAGTGGTAAATGGAATGCTGAGAGACCGACTTGTTTGTGGACTACGAAATACTAGTGTGCAACAAGCCCTGTTGGCCTTGCCCTTTAATCTGTGCAAGATCTAGCTATTGCCGCAGAGACCGCTGCAAAGAACCAACTGGTGATTCAGGAAAATTCATTAGCCACACATGTTCACTCCATCAAGACCAGAATAACGAAACAATATTTCCAAAATGCAGAAAATACGAGTAGCAAGACCGCAAAAATTACTCAACTGCTATGGCTGTGGTAACAAGCACCTGAGGGCGGTTTGTCCTTTTCGTTCTGCAAAGTGCGACAGGTGTGGTAGCGTAAAATGTAAATTCTTCTTATAGTGGTAAGAACAGTAAGCGTCAGTAAGTAAATGTTATCCATCCTCCACAACAAAATGCAAAGAAAATAGCTACAACAAAAATCAATGGAGTGAAATGCGAATTCGAAGTTGACACGGGCTCCAACTACTCTTTGATGTTGGAGGCGAACTCAAGTAAAATTTAGAATAGCAACGGTCATTGATCCAGGTTCGCATCTGTTTGGCTATGGAAATAATCGTATTCCCATTGCAGGTTTGACATACATTGACTTCGTCTACAACAAAAATGCAATTAGAAACCTACCACTATACATCATAGAGGGACAGCGAACAAACATTCTTGGTTTTAATTGTTTCGACCAGTTGGGCATTGTGGTACAGTGCATCTACCACATTCGCACCCCAATCGACAACTTGCTGGACAAATGTGCAATGTTATTTTCTGACGAACTCGGGACCTATAAGGGAGAAAACGTTACATTAACTCTTGACCCCACGGCAGTCTATCGAAGAGGAGCTAGAGAAGCAGGTCAAACAGGGAATTTTAGAGCCGGCTGAATACAGCAAGTGACTGACGCCTATAGTACCTGTAAAAAAGGCCGGTGGATCTGCGCGAATTTGTGGCGACCACCGATGTGCTGTAAACAAAGCATTTACGTCACATTATTTTCAGACGCCATCGATAACCGACATACTTGCTTCGATTCCAAGAGGAGAAGAAAATTTGCAAAAATAGATCTGGCCCAGGCGTAGCAGCAGATGGCTGTGGATGACGAAGCCGCAAAAATTCTGACGTTAATAACTCACAAGGGCGCATATCGCGTAAAGAGACTGCCATTTGGTATCTCGACAGCACCAGGCATTTTTCAAAAAACGTATTGAAGATCTTTTACGAGGAATAGTTGGCGTCGTGGTGTAATTTGACGACATCTTCATCTTTTAAAAAAACTCTTCGCATCTAATAGAAATTCTAGAAGAAATGTTTCGACGGATAAGCAACGCTGGGCTTCGATTGCGAAGGGACTAGTGCAAAATCGACCCACAATCAATAACGTTCCTCGGATACACTATAGACTGTCAAGGAATACGCCCATCAACTGAGAAGGTTCACGCCATCAGAAAAACTTCCGAACCAACGGACAAAAAACAATTAAAGGCTTTCCTGGGGCTGAATAGTTTTTACCACGGATTCGTTCAAAATAAAGCAACAATCGCCGAACCCCGTCACCGACTAGCTCTCGAACTGATCACATCGTTCTTCATCTGTCGTGTGCCTTTCTCTTGTCGCAAGAGCGCAAACCGATTTTCCCCGTTTTACCACATACTCCCCCCCCTTTTTTTTTTATTTTTTCTCTTCCTGCAGTTTTTTTTTCTTTTCATATTTTTCGCTTACAAGTGTGTGCTTAAAGTTGTAAAAATGGCCTGTGGGCCGAATAGGATTGATGGGTGTCGTTTCAGGCAACTGGACCCAGACCCTGATGTGTTTACCCTTCCAAACAAAAAACAAAGAACTCATCGAATCCCCTTCCACAGCTATCCCGACCTTCCTCGGATAACAAATAACAAAAACCTAAAATTCGTTACAAATATTTCGAAAAATAAAGAAAAATTAATTTCATCTCTTAGCCCTTTTCTGCTTAAAAATGCAATAGATAATATAAGCACAGAATACGAAAAAATATCGTTACTCCGTGACGGTAGTCTGCTTATCATGGCTAAGCCCCAAAAAATTGCTGATAAATTCATCAAAGTGAATAATTTAGCTAATGTATGTCCAGTGGAAGTAAAACTCCATGAGCGCCTTAACTCATCAAAAAGGATTGCATATGCACCATGCCTTATTAACGTCAGTGAAACCAAAATAATAGCTGAAATTCAAAATCAAAGCGTCACAGAGGTATATAAATATAATAAAGTTGATGACAGAGGTAAGCAAAAACCATCAGGACTAATGTTGTTCACATTTAACCCGTTCAATCCTCCTAAATCTATTGAAATTGGTTTCTGCAATGTCAAAGTAACAGAATTCATTCCAAACCCCATGCAATGCAAAAATTTCCAGTGGCTTGGCCACAACACGAAACGCTACAACGGTAACACAAAATGCGAATCATGCAGCTTCCCACCTCATTCCCCAGAAAAATGCAACAGCGTTATGTACTCAAACTGCTTCCTCCCCCATCCTTCTTCGTCAAAAACTTTCCCAAGCTACCAGCAGGCAAAAGAAATCCTATCAAATGCACCATGGGAGAACCAAAACGTATTTATAAAGAACGTAACCCCTCTCAAACCTCTACGTCATTTGAAACATTTGCTGAAAAGCTCAAACAAAATAACCAGACACAAAATAAACTCCAAGAATCATCACAAGCCAAAACGGCAGTTTTATATAACCCATCGACTTCACTCAATTCTAAAACTCAAAACCCAACAAAACCCAATTACTTAGAAAATAGCAAAAAAAATTCCCTCCAAAGTCTCTCAATTCAGATCTAACAATCTCTGACTCGGACAATGACAACACAAACAAATCCCAGACCCAGACACGCTCCAACCCAAATTCAGCTTACTCTCTCTCTAGCAATCAAACCACATCATACATATCCACCTCCAACATCCTCTCAAACATAAACCAGACCACACACGCCAACACTAACAACGAATCATCAATCCTCTTCCAATCCATCTTATCGAACAAATCAACTTTTAAAAACAATAGTAACAATATAAAAGAAACAAAAAAACTGAACGACGATGTCGACATATGGTATAATAACGCACTTTATAACCGAAATCCTGACTCTGCGACCCATAGGCCGAATCATCCGATCTCTATAGAGAGTTTGGCTGGCTCGGCCTCTGGATCGCAGAGTCAAAATTCTAATAACGTTATTAATGTAAATCAACCAATTTTTTTATACTAAGTGGGGTGAAAGGTAACCTCCTTGGGAATGAAAACTTTTTTTATTCAATGTTTTTTTATTTTATTCAATATAGTCCCATTTTAGTTTGATACACTTATTCCAGCGATTTTCCAACTTCTTGATCCCGTCCGAAAACTAATTTTCCGGAAGGTCTGCAAAATACTCCTCCGTGGCGTCGATGATTTCCTCACGTGAGCTGAATTTTTTATTGATGAGCCATCTTTTGAGGTTTGGGAAGTGATAATAGTCCGAGAGAGCCAAATCCGGCGAATACAGTGGATGCGACAACAATTGGAGCCGTAAGCCATTGATTTTAGCCGTGGTTGCGATGCTCTTGTGCGCCGGCGCATTGTCTTGCAAAAACAAAATTTTTTTTCGCTTCATGTGAGGCCGTTTTGCAGCGATTTCGGCCTTCAATCGCTCCAATAATGCACAGTAATACTCGCTGTTGATGGTTTTTCCTTTTTCGAAGTAGTCCATGAAGAGTATGCCATGACAATCCCAGAAAACCGACGCCATAATCTTTCCGACCCATCGAGCCTTCCATGTAGGTTAGGTAGACTAAGGTTTATTTTAAGTTAGATATTAAGTTTTATAAAAAATTAAGTCCATATGCTAAGTTTTTGTGAACAATTTTTTCTTAGCCTTAAGTATAGAAAATAATTATTCCTAAGTAAAATGTAAATATAGTCGAAAGACATAGATATAAGAATTTAGAGTAGCTTAGAGTGCCTGTGTGGGGCCAATAAGTTAATATAAGATTGTTAAGTAATTTTAAGCTAGCATTTAAGCATTTTTTGTTAGTATGTAAGGGTTAATGATTAAGATAATAAAATGCATTTAAAACTAAACTAACCATCGAGCCTTCCTCGGCCGCTTCGAAGCACTCGTGCCGGCTTCAATCCATTGCCGGGCACTCATTCTGTTCTCTGGTGTGTAATAGTGGATCCAAGTTTCATCAACAGTTACCAATCGACGCCAAAAGTCCGCCCGATTCCGCATCAGGAAGTCCGCGAGTGCTCTCGCATTCGTGTTTTTGGTCAGGAGTGAGCATGCGCGGCACCCAGCGGCAGGATAACTTTTTCATATGCAGAATATTGCCCTAAATATGGCGTGTGCGCTCAGTACTAATCTTTGTGGTATCTGCTAGCTCGCGCACCTTCACTTTCCGGTCAGCCAACATCATTTCATGTATTTTTTTGACATTGTCCTCTGTAACCGCAACGGAGGGCCTGCCGCTGCGAACTTTTTTTTTTTTTTTTATTATAATTTACGCGCGCCTAAGGGGTTATGAATACCCTTATACTATTGCCAGGGCGCGGACGAAAAGATAGAAGGAGGAGAAAGGAAAGTTTTTTTTTTTTGTGATGTAGTGGTTTGAAACTCAGGTGTGTTTGGTTTCGATATTGACTCTAAAGGGGTGGGAGTCCGAATAGGACGGATAGATTTTTCTTCTCTCGGAATGTGAGGTTGTGAATTTTAACGGTTGTTTTGTGCTTGAAAACCCTACAACAGCCAAATCTATCAGTGTTATGCCTTCACACGCAGATTTTTCCGACTGAGTTCCACATTACACAAATGGAAACTTGCTGTGGCTAGGATTCGAACCTTGACCTTCCGAGTGAGAAGCGATAGCTAGTACCACTACAGCACGGCCACCCCATTTGATCGGTAGTGGAGTTGCGGCCACCACGAAACTCTCGAAACCAATATTTGACGGTGTAATCTGGCGGAGCATTAGCCCCATAATACGAGGGCGGGTCAATAAGTCCGTGATTAAATGAATTAAAACACAGATTTTTTTATAAAAAAATAATTTTATTTTTCAACGTAGTCTCCCTTGAGCTCTATACACTTTGTCCAACGCTTCTCCAATTTTTTTATCCCTTCCAAAAAAAATGATTTGTCGAGGTCCTCAAAATAGGCTTTGTTTGCGAGATGACTTCATCATTGGAGTCAAATCTTTTTCCACCAAGCCATTTCTTCAGGTTTGGGAACAAGAAGTAGTCGCTCGGAGCCAAATCTGGAGAATAGGGTGGATGAGGGAGCAATTCATAGCCCAATTCATGGATTTTTGCCATGGCAACTGCACATGTGTGCACCCTTGCATTGTCTTGGTGGAAAAGAACTTTTTTCTTGGCCAAATGAGGTCGTTTTTTTTTCAAATCGTCATTGAATCGGTCCAATAAGTTGGCATAATATTCCCCATTGATTGTTCTTCCCTTTTGAAGGTAGTCAATGTGGATTATCCCGCGTGCATCCCAAAAAACAGTCGTCATAACTTTATTGGCTGACAAACCCATCTTGGCCTTCTTTGGCGCCGATTCACCCTTAGAAACCCACTGTTTTGACTGTTGTTTGTTCTCTGGTGTGTTGTGATGGATCCATGTTTCGTCCACGGTTACAAAACGGCGCAAAAACTCCTCCATATTGCGATTAAACAACGCCAAACCTTCCTGTGAAGTTGTTACACGATTGCGTTTGTGGTCGACTGTGAGCAAACGCGGCACCCATCTTGCGGAAAGCTTTCTCATGCCCAAGTGATCATTCAAAATTGAAACCACTGAGCCATGCGAGATCCCTATGGCTTCCACAATCTCTCGCACTTTCAATCTTCGGTCGGCCAACACCATATCGTGAATTTTTTCGATTGTTTCGGGTGTAGAGACCTCAACTGGGCGTCCAGGACGTTCGGCATCTTCAGTGCTTGTACGGCCACAACGAAATTCAGTAAACCACTTTTTTACCATTGAAATCGATGGTGCAGAGTCCCCATAGTATTTATCAAGCTTAGCCTTGGTCTCGGTAATGGTTTTATTTCGCAAGAAATAATGCTTAATAAGCACACGAAATTCACTTTTTTCCATTTTCGCCTCAAATTAGTGAGTAGTCTGATAAAAATAGCTGTCAAACACAAACTAACTGACGCAGCAAGTTTAAATTTTGACAGGAGTCAACGGAAAGATGCTTGTTGACAGGAGCAGTGTTGCTGTTTCAGTAAAGAGGTCAGAAATTCAAAAAGTCACGGACTTATTGATCCGCCCTCGTATTTATCCAACTTTTCTTTTGTTTCCTTCGCCGTGTTGCCTCTCAAAAAATAATGTTTTATGAGAGAACGAAAATCGTTTTTGTCCATACTCAACATGATGCCAAACACGTCAACATCAATCAGCTGTCAAAACAAAACTAAAGACAGTATCACACTGAAATTTGGCATGTCTGCCTAAATATGAACGGACTTCAAGGCACCATAACCTTTTTTGCAGTAGCAGCGCATTCTGGCGGTCAAGGAGGTCACTTTTCAATCCATCTAGTATTGTCAAAAAAAAATGAATTCCTCAACTTTTCCCCTAGTGACTGTGACACCAGAAACAATTCCTCTGCTCGGCGAATTGATCTTCCCATCTCATTGATAAAATTTGAATCTTGTATAAATAAAGCCAAAGGCAAAACTCCTGGTAGAGATAGAATATCCTACCCAATGCTTAAAAATCTACCAATAGATGTTAAAGAAAGAATTATTCAGTTGTACAATAATATCCCACAAAGTTGGAAAACTGCAACCCTAATCCAAATCCCTAAGCCAAACAAGGAAAGAATTTCAGTTGAAGGATAACGCCCTATACAGTCCGTTTGATAAGATCGTATACGGCAAAACTCGTTTATGAAAACCGTCTTGGAAGTGGCATTTGCATTAGCAGATAAAAAAATACTTTTGCTAAGATTCTTTGAATAAAAAAATTTAAAGAGTGCTCAATTTTTGTCAGAGACGGAAGTATTTTAAAATGAGTGTCACGTTTGCATCACGTTATGAAGCAGTATTCTTGTGCACGCATCCAAAAGGACCGAAAATGTCATATGGAGCAGCTGCTAGATACATGAAAAAGTCAAAAGCATTTATTAGCAAATGGGTGCACCGTTATTCTCAAGTTAAAAATGTGGATGATTTGCCGGATCGTGGGTCTACGCCGAAAACAACAAAAAAGCAGGACAAAATGATTCTACGCGTGTTTGAAAAAAATCATCTTCTATCGTTACGTGGAGGACAAGGGATTTTAAGTAAAAGGGGTCTAAATGTGTGTTGTGATACGATACGAAGACGTTTACTAGCCAATAATGTAAAATTTCGAAGCACAATAAAGAAACCACTACTGTCAAAAAAACACGTAGAAAAACGACTCAGTCGGGCCAAGGAGAATTTGGACAGAGATTGGAACAACGTTATTTTTTTCGGATGAAGCTTCTTTTTGGGCATGGTCTCCTATCACTCATACCTGGTGTACACAATCCAATAAATTAATCCAGCGGACCGTCAAACACCCGGCGAAGGTGCACGTTTGGGGATGCTTCTCAAAACAAGGATTTGGCAATTTGTTCATGTTTACAAATAACGCACCCAACATGGTCAAAATTTATAAGAAGGCTTTATTACCATCTGCCGAAAGGTGGTTTAAAAGAAGGAATAAACCCGAAACATCGCAGTCGTTTGTGCAGTGTGTGGAAACAAGAAAATGATATCGATGTTTTAGATTGGCCATCACAGTAGCAGGATGCAAATCCCATTGAAAATGTTTGGGCATTCATGAAGCTAAAGCTCCAAGGAAAGAAGATCTCGACGGTCAAACAATTATCACGAAAAATACGAGTTTTATGGAGATCTTTGTCTCAAGATTATGCTATAGGATTAGTAGAAAGCATGCCTCGAAGACTCCAAGCAATTATTGATAATGGAGGAGAGTGGACAACATATTAATTGAAAAGCATTCAAGTTAATAAACAAAATAAACCAGTACAATTGATTTTTTATTATTATTATAAGTTCTTCTTTAATTTTTGTCGTGTACGATGTTATCAAACAGACTTGCTACGGTTTGTTGAAACAAAAAAAAATATTTCACCTAAGCAAGTAGCTTTTAAGCCAAACAGAGAATGTGTTGACGCTCATCTCCATTTAGATTATTATATCTCCAAGGCCATTTCCTCTAGAAATCATATCTCTGTACTCTCATTGGACTTCGAAAGAGCGTTTGATAGAATCGGCTTACATATACGAAGGCTATTCCAAAATCAACCTCCGATGTGTTACAATTAATTACATACGTGCACTTCGGTGACGTGTTTCTGCATGCCGCAACCAGTACATTATTCTCTAATAATATGCCAAGTTTCGACCGTTTTCGTTCAGTATTTTCCCAATAGTTGCCGTTTTAACATGGAGAATCCAATTTTATCTCCCGCCGCCTGTGAGGTACGAAGTGTAATTCGTTTCTTGCAAGCCGAAGGAAATGGCGCAGCTCAAATTCATCGTCGGTTATGTGCTGTTTACGGCAATACAGTGATGAGTGATGGTTCGGTAGGTGATTGGTGTAGACAATTTAAAAACGGACGCACAGATGTGCATAATGAAGGAGACCAAGGGCGCAAATCGATCAAGAATCAAGACGTGGTTCGCCAAGTTGACCAATTTGTTCGAGAAAACAGGCGTTTTACAATTTCAGATCTTGCGACAAGATTTTCCGAAATTTCTCGAACTACTCTATACAGAATCGTGTCTGAAAACTAGGGTTACCACAAGTTCTGTGCCCGTTGGGCCCCAAAACAGCTCACAGATTTCCACAAGACCCACGTTCCAAATCACGTAAAGCATTTCTCGAACGTTTAGAAATGGAAGGTGAAGAATTTTTACAGCAAATTGTGACTGGAGATGAGACTTGAGTCCAATATGTAGACTTGGAAAGCAAAGAACACTCAAAGCAATGGATGCACATTCATTCCCCAAACAAGCCAAAAAAATTCAAACAAAGTTTTTCCTATCGAAAAATGATGGCCACAGTTTTTTGGGACAGTAAAGACATATTGTTGACTGAGTTTATGGAACCTGGAAACACAATAAATGCAGCGATTTACTGTGAAACTCTACGTAAGTTGAGAAGAGCAATCCAGAACAAAAGACGAGGAATGCTTACCAAAGGTGTGGTGCTTCTGCAAGACAACGCACGACCATACACTGCTGCACGCACAAAAACTTTAGTGGAGGAGTTCAATTGGGATATTTTTGATCACCCTCCCTACCGTCCTGATTTGGCACCAAGTGAATTATCACCTTTTCCCAAAATTGAAATCATCCATTGCATTTCAATATTTTGGAAGTAATGAGAAACTTATGAACGGTGTGAATCAATGCCTCAACGCACTGTCGGTGCCATTTTTTAAAGAGGGTATACAAAAGCTCGTCCCACGTTACCAAAAATGTATAGATTTAAACGGAGACTATGTAGAAAAATAATTTAGATGTTAATAAAACTATTTTGTGCAAAAAATTAATGCTTTTGGTTTTTTTTAAAAATATTTTTCACTTCGGAGGTTGATTTTGGAATAACCCTCGTACATAGCACTAAGCAAACTAAAAATACCATAAGGGGTATTGGACAAAAAATATTTGGTTATGTTAAATCATTTCTTACAAATGGAAAGTTCTTCACGAAAACCAACAATGTATTTTCCAACAGTCATCCTTTACACAACGGGATCCGCCAAGGATCTCCACTGTCAGTAGTTCATCGCTTTCGATGATATATACACTCTTAGATAGCTGTTTTTATGCAGGCAAGTGTCCGAAATCAACCCTCAAACTTATAAAAACAAGCAGCCCGAAGAAGCGTAGATGCATTCCTCGCAGAAGCAGGACTTCCTACCCTTGATCATCGAATCGACGAAATGACTTCAAAACTAGCCGCGAAATTGGTCTTTTCTAAAAACTCTATTATTGATAAGGACCTTCAACAGTCTATTCACCGTAAACGAGTAAATAGGATCCCATCCGCAATAGAGATCATCCTTGACAAAGCCCATCTAATGGAAATTCCAATCAAAAGGATACAGAGCACCTTATTGTCCTACCCCCCATGGTACATTAAATCTGACTCCTTCATAATGACTTTGGCTCAACACTGGAAAAATAACCGTATACCGCTCATTATTCTCAGATATACTCGTATCATAAAAATTTAAAAATAATGGTTGGCAATTTATTTTCACTGACGGATCGAAGTCTCAGGGCAATACTTCGTTCGCTGTCACACATGAAAATGGTTACATCCTGAACATTGGTACACTACCAGAATTTTCATCAATCTTCACTGCAGAAGCTTTTGCTATTTTTCAAGCGGCCAAAACAATAACGACGGTCAGCGGAAAATTTGTTATATGCTCTGATAGCATATGAGTCATTAAAGCAATCAGCAACCCAAACAACAATTCTCACCTTATCTCCGAAGTAAGGAATAAAGTAATTATGATGCCAAACAGACTAAAATTGATGTGGACTCCTGGCCATGTTAATATCCGAGGAAATGAGGAATCCGACAATGGTGCAAGCTCTGCTAAAGATGCGCCAGTCTATAGATTTAACATATTTTCAAAGCAAGATATTAAGAGAAATATACAAAAATCTTTAACAAACAAACAGCAAATCGAATGGAATCTACAACCAACATCATTACAAAAAAGTGAACCCCGAAAAATCTCAGCCTTGGTATCCTACAAAAATATCTAAAACCAAAATCTCGAACTTCGTGCGTCTAAGGTTGCTTGACCAGAAAGCGACATGGAAGTGGGAAAGCAAACATGCCAAGGCTTTTAAAGGACTTAAAGAGCTGCTTCATGATGAAACGTTGCTGGTATCACTGGTTTGTGACGCTTCTCCATACGGAATAGGTGTGGTTTTAACGCATAACTTACCGGGGAGAGAGGAGCGGCCAATCTCATTTTATTCACGAACGCTGACATCGACAGAAACAAATTATGCGCAAATCGATAAGGAGGCGCTGGCGATTATTGCGGTAGAACATTCGCATTCGTCACAGGTTTGTTTAATCCAGAAAAACGCACCAGTTATCCTGTCATCAAGGATGTTGGAGTGTGTTCCTGAACGGATATAGCTTCAAGATAATTCATAGGCCTGGTGATAAAAATTGCAACGCCAATGAGCTAAGTCGATTACCAAATACTTGTGTGGACCCTGGACCTAAAAATCAGATCAAAATGATTGAAGAATGCGATGCCAACATTCCGCAATCGAGTGACTTCACCAAGATGATGTTGAACAAATCACTACAGCGGGTTTTTCAATGGGTGTTGAGGGGCTGGCCAGTGGTTCAAGCAGATGAAGAATTTAAACCAATTCACCATAACAGACACGCGATCACGGTAAAGAACGGTTGTTTGTTACTGGGTAGTCGAATTATCATTCCAGAGAAAGCGCGTAAGCACATCCTGAATGTACTCCATTCCGGTCTTCCGGGAGTGGTGGAAATTAAGAACCTAGCCAGAAGTTTTATATGGTAGCCAAGGATAGATGCGGACATCGAGGCCGTCGTGAGACAATTCTACACTTGCCAGGAATCACGCCCAGAACAGAAGCAGTAATTCATCCATGGCAAGAGTCGTCGAGGCCTTGATCACGCCTCCATATAGATCTTGCTGGCCCGTTTCAGAGAAAAACGTTCTTGGTGTAGTAGATTCATTTTCTAAGTGGTTGGAAGTAAAGCTGGTGTCTACTACAAGTACACAATGTGCACTACGCAAAGCCATTAATAAAAAATGAAATATTAGATGCACAGGGAGAAATATGTAACGTTTTGAAAAAACTTCAAGATGGGAAGGCACCTGGAGCTGATCGGATACCCATTGAATTTTTTGTGTATGCGACAAGCAATTTTATCGACAAAATAGCGGTGATTTTCAATGGGGTGCTGGAAAAAGGTAACTTACCGCCACACTTCAAACATCCATAATATATCCGATTCACAAAAGAGACAATATTGCTGATCCCGCAAATTATCGTGGAATATCTTTCCTTAACTCATCTTACAAGATTTTCACAAAACTTTTAAATGAGCGTATGTCAATCTGGATCGAAAACAAAAATTTTATCAAAGAATTCCAAACAAGTTTTTTGGAATAATTATTCAACCGTAGACAACATTTTCGTACTGCAAAACATTGCTGGGACACTCCTCGAACAAAAAAAGAAATTATTCGCCTTTTTCGTTGATTTCAAGGCAGCCTTCGATAATATCGATTGAAAACCTTTAATATTCAAACTTTATAACGCTGGAATGAGCCAAAAATTTGGGAGGGACCGAAACATCAGAATGGTTTGATACAACTATGGGAGTAAGACAGGGATGTACACTAAGCCCATATCTCTTTGCTTTGTACATCGATGACCTCACCGACTTTTTATCTGGAGGAATACAGATTGCAGGGCATTTAATAAAGGCACTTTTATTTGCAGACGATGTGGTTCCATTTGCATATTCACCAGAGTCCTTACAATTTGTACAGCCAATTATGGAATCTTACGGTTAACCCTACAAAATCAAAAATTGTGATCTTTAAGAAGGGAGCTGGTAGAGAGTGCAGAAACGAAAAATGGCATCGCAACGGACAGCCCATTGAAATTGTGAAAACCTATAGATATCTCGGGGTGACAATAGCTAATAATCTCAGTATGGAACCTCATCTAAAGGAAAGACTAATAAAAGCGAAAAGTGCCATATCGGCTACATGGAAAAAATGCTTTTCAAATCAACTAATTGACCACAGCGTAAAGTAAAGTTTTTCAAGCTGTATCAGAATCTGTTATTGTTAGGGAACGCCTAACTCATAAGTAAAACAATTTTGATTTTAATTTTAATCTATATTTATTTGCACAAAGGTGGACTGTATTCATTTTGATGCACCCGCACTGGTTGAAGAACGATAACTAAGTGAAGTAAAACGAAGTTCTTCTTGTCATAGTACCGGCTCCGATGTGTGCCATGCTCATCGACACGACATCTCGGTCGCAACCACCGCTATCCAGTGCACTATGGAATGGGGTGTGGTCTCCGGGTAGAGCACATACGATGTGTACTTACATGCATGTGATCATCTGTGATGATTTCTATTTTTCGGTCGCAGGTACCGCTAATCTTCTGATGATTGCTCTAAAGAAGGTTTTGTTGACAATCGTAGACGGCTCTCGTCTGGCTCCTTCTGTGTACGGTGTTGGGCACCGTTGGTTGGTGATATGATGTGTTGTTGCCGCCGTTGTAGATAATATAAATGCCTTTTGTTGTGAGGGTTCCGAACAGTTATGATGTACGCAGCGCAATCTTGGGGATACTGCCAATATGAAACAGTAGAGAAACTCCTTAGATACTATATAAAAAAATGCTTTAGCTTACCAAGTACAACACCAAACTATATGATCAATATCGAAACAGGACTGTCACCGCTTTTCATTAAATCATTAAAATTGCATGTAGATTATGTAATAAAAGTTTTAGAACTGTCGGACGATAGACTTCCAAAAATAATTGCGAAGAAGGTAATCGAAAGGAATACGCTCTGGTATAAAAAACTCGAAGAACTATCAACGTACTGCAGATTCCAATGCAATTTAGCTTATGGAAACGAAAGATACTGCAAGGATGTGATTGGTAATCTTATTGCCAAAGCAGATGAACAATATAGAGCTGATTGCGTAAATATGGCTTCATCGTCCGTTCACCGAGTTACATACAGCGTTTTAAAACATAATCTGTCTGAAAAAAATTATTTCCACAATGACAACAGCAAAGAACTAATTTCAGCTGTTTTTAAGATGAGAGGCAAACTAATACGCCTTAATTATATCCCACATCGTCCAGATCTACCAATTTATTGTAGTCTTTGCAATTTATCTGAGAGAGAAGACGTTATACATTTCATCGGAAGATGCCCCATCCTTAAAGAAATAAGAAGATATTTTCTAGGAAACGACACAATATCTGAGGAAGAAGTTATAGCCTATCTAAACTACGAAAGCGATGTACAACAACTTTTTTACTTCTATAAAGCAGCAACCAATTACCGTAGTAAAATTATTACTGAGAACTTTTAACTTCGTAAAAATCAAATTAGTATACAATTTTTTATTTTTAGCTTTTTTACATATCTTTAAATCAAACTTGTTATTAAATGTTTAATTTCATGTCAATCAGGCGGACGGCAAAGTCATGCTTAATGATTTTTGTAACATAAATTTGTATTATAAACAAGAGAACAAACAATAAATCTAATCTAATCTAAAAAATCTAAAATCAGCGAGCAGCTAGCAGTTTTCGATCAGCATGGACTTCCAGATTACCTTGTATCTGACCATGGATCAGCCTTTACATCAGAAGGATTCAACAATTTCTGCAAGCGTAACCTCATTTCTCACATTTTAACTACACCTTTTCATCCGTCAAGCAATGGCCAGGCGGTAAGAATGGTCCGCACTACAAAAGATTATCTAAAGCGGAACTCGGTTAGTTGCATGCAACTAAGGTTGACGAGGTTCTTACGCTCCATCTGCATACTACGGCGTCATCAACAACGGGAAAATCACCTGCCGTTGCGGTGTGTCCTCAAAAGGCTTCCAAAGATAAGCTGCATCCGGATAACAACCCAATGCGTTTATCGAAAAGGAAGTTCGTGGTTAACGCTAAAGAGTTTGCGATCGATGAGCCGGTATGGGCTAGAAGTCATTCAAAAGGTCCTTTATGGATTCCAGCCAGCGTTTCAAAACAAACAGGTCCGGTCTCTTACGATATCACTACAGAAGCAGGAAGGTCTTCTCATACACATCTAAATCAGCTTCGGATAGGAGAGAAATATGCAAGGTAGAGCAAGCGAGACAACACCAAGGTTGGACGATGAAGCAAGTGGACAAAAGATACAAACGAAGCCACTAGAGGCAACAGCTCAAGCAACTTCGCCAACAATGCGGCGCTCGGAAAGGCTTCGTAACAGGAACCTGAGTGCTAATTAAGAGGGGAGGGGTATAGTGTCTGAACTCTGCCATTTAGTAGTCATCTGTAATAACAGCTTACAGCTGTCAGTGAAATGTTACGACGCTTTTGGTATCCCGTTTTTTCGGCTGCAGATTCCCGTGGATTTAACACGTTTTTGTCTCGAATTTTACTTTCGTGAATTTGTATTTTCATTGAATTACTAATTGGAGTAATAAAGAGTTTCCTTTTGTATAAAGTAAATAAATCTTAAACACTTTAGATAGTGTTAAAATCATTTGAATCCTTTCAGTGTAGACTTGTTTGCTGTAGCCTCAACATCAATCTGAAAAGTAAGCCGTGCTACCGTATGAGCTCATCTCATTGCCGAAGCAATAAAACGTTCACATCGCACCAATATATAATTTTTTTTTTTTTTTTTGCTCCAGCAAAATAGAAGAAGGAACGCTCTTCTATGTCGTCTTGCAGATATGCTGCGTGTGTACGAATACATGCCCTTTGCTCCCCATGACGTTGAATAAAAATTCAATATTGAATTCGTAACATACGATGGCAGTCAGAAATTGAACTTTCATGTAAAGGCACAAGGCACAAGGCACAAGGCACACGGTACAAGGCACAAGCCGCAAGGCACCAGATACGAGTACCGTCATGAAGACGTTGTCCCAGGATTGGAGTCGGTGTTGAAAGAAAGGAATTCGTAACCAGAAAAACCGACATCCCATCTAGTCATCGCCATCGTTGTTGTCGTCATATTGTCCTCATATCTTTTCATGATAAAAGTAGACACAATTTTTGGGGCAAACAATTTTCGTTTATCTTTAGTTTTAGCATTGCTGTGTTGATTTCTTCAAAAACGACACAAACGGAAAGTAGAAAACCGAAAACAGGACACGAACCCACCGACACGATGGCAAAAGCGAAAGCAAAATCGAGAGAAAAAAACTGATACGATTTCGAGTAGAATGTTTTGCATTTCCTCTCACGTACAGGCGAATCCTTTTGTAATAGTCACACACAGAATAACACACGCTTCTCTGAGTTGGTTTCCTTTTTGATGATTCCATTGTATCTACAATACAATACATACTCGTATACCTACTCGTGTTTGTGTTGTTGTTGTTTTGGGGCATGTGCCCCAGAAAATGGAAAAGAAACTCACGAATCCCCAAAACGAGTTATCCCCCATCATCATCATGTCGCAGCACAATTCTCATACGGACCGAACAGCATCCTTATTTCCGGTTAAAGATGTAGGAGGACTTACACGAAACTGTTCGAATGAAAGTCCTAAAGCATGTTACCCAGGTGATGGCGTTAACTATGTATGTTTCGGGATGTTTTAGGAGGTGGCACTAGCAGTATATAGTGCTACCGGTGCTGTAGTTGGAGGAAAAATAATTAAATAATGCATGGCACTGATTGAATAAAGTTTATTCGGCGGAACTCTTCCCAACAATAGAGGCTGACTATGTCATGATTGGGTGTGAGATACTGCCTTAAGGTTAATCGTAGTATATTTCCGCAGCTTCCTTCTATTCCCTTGTTGTCGTTTGTAGTTTTAGTTTTGTTTGAATCGTTAAGGTGTACGAGTAAGAAGTGTTAAACTGCCGGCAGCAAGTAGATAACTCTTTATTCTATCAAGAGGGAAATTCCTTTACCCTCTAGCTATGAAAATTCAAGAGGTTAAAGTTTAATCCTAGTACACAAGTACTTAAGTACATATAGATTCTGTGCGAAGGATACTTCTTCTCGGCATTATTGAGCAATCAGAGTTTGAGAGCCATCCAAAGACAAGGATTTCAGTTAAACGCTTGGGTTTTCGGATTGTAGTTTTGCAAACTTATTTAAAAAAAAAAACAAAGACAAAACTATCTGCTATGAGAGGATACACTTCATATTATTTGGATCAAGCACTCTGACTTCCACAATAGATATCGTAAATCCTTAAAACGATAATTCAGCTGGAATGGCAATAACTAGTAGAGTAGACCTAGCTTCTAGAAGTAGAATGCTGCGGCAAAGTGGAAAACAACGCTTCAGGAACGGGCAGATACTTTGTTGGCGACTTTTAGTTATCGAATATAGACAACAATCACATTTTGGAACGCTGGAGACCCTTCACATTTTCGTCATTATTGGATATTGTCAAACAAGTTGCTAAACCTACTGTGGATCGACCAATTAATCATCAACAATGTGAAGAGTAACAATCCGGATAGTCATTCCAATGAAATGTTGAGTATACATATAAGGTGCGGAAAGATTTTATTAAAAAGTTAAACATTTAGTGTTGTAATTTACTTCGTTTTAAAAATCATATCGGGTAAGTGACGTTCCCCCGTTATCGATAAACTGGTTGAGCCAAATTCTGCTGTTTCTTATCACTCTCTCCAGCATAGTTTAGTTTAGTTTAGTTTTAAGTGCATTTTATTATCTTAATCATTAACTCTTACATACTAACAAAAAATTCTTAAATGCTAGCTTAAAATTACTTAACAATCTTATACTAACTTACTGGCCCCACACAGGCACTCTAAGCTACTCTAAATTCTTATATCTATGTCTTTCGACTTTATTTACATTTTATTTATTAATATTTATTTTCTATGCTTAAGGCTAAGAAAAGATTTTAACAAAAAACTTAGCATATTGACAAATTTTTTATTTTTTATAAAAACTTAATATCTAACTTAAAATAACCTTAGTCTACCTAACCTATGTACACAATACGCACATACATACATATAGACATTATACACAATGACATACATATACTAGTATATACCTATGTATATACTAATTTATATATGTATATCTTAAATGCTAACTTAACCTATGCAAGCTGGCCATCGCTATTCACCGAGCAAATAGATTGGTCAGCTCTGCCTCATTAGTGAGGCTGGTCCGTAATTGACGGAAACGACGACGAAACATCTTCTCCATCATTCAACCACCAGAAATGCTGGTGCTGCCGAACGACATCCCTCTTATCGCGATTCCCCACCGCCCTACTGAACCTGAGACGATCCACACTGCCGTGTGCAACGTCTCTGTCGTAGTTGAGTCGCCTGTCCCCAGCTTTCCGAGCGACATGGAAGATTAACGGGACCGCTGATCTATCCTGGATCAACCCTATCTGATCTAGGTAGAGGAATGCTTCCGGTGGAACGAAGCCGTCAGAGCGCACACTCTCGTGGTAAAGGTAGTTGGGGTAGTAAGCCCCAGATATCAGGTTATTCGTCGAGGCCATTGCTCTTGCGATGTGTCTTCGAGTCAGCTTAATTACGAAGTTGTCCACTCGTATTAGGTTCGCTCTGTTGTAAAGGACCTCATTACGATAAAATTTTTTGTACTCCGACTCTGGTGTTCTGTACAAGCGAAGGCAAGCCCCTCTCTCCAGCATATTGATGGCTATGTTGGCCGTTTATTCCTGAAAGTTTCTTTTCAGGAGTTCAAATACCACCACAAAAAGAAGTCGCACGAAGTCAAATCGGGCCACTTCAAATCACCACTCAGTAAGATGAGGCACAATACAGTCATCAATGTCTTTGAAGTATGGGCCGCTGCTCCGTCCGGTTGAAGCGATATGTCCTCTAAATCCACTTCATCAAGAACAGATGCATGTTTGTGCGCCGAACGCCGCGAAGATCGCAAAACTACAACTCTTACTGCTCGATGTTCGCAGGTGTTCTGATAGGTCGTGTGCCTCCAGTTCTTCTTTTCTGCACAGATCCAATTTCCTTTAACGTTTTGACCCATTTCCGGTTCGAGACTGGACCCAATGATGAGGTGATAACCGTTTCATATCACTGGCGACCTCGGAGTCAGAAAACGAAGAGGATGTGGTCAATGCACTGAACAGCAGCATAAAAGGTCTACAGGTCAGAGTACTGGCCATTATAACAAAACAAATGGTGCAACAGCAGTAGCAAGAGGTCGAACAAACAAAATTACGGCAACAACAACCACGCGCAAATAAAAAGCAGCTGTCAACGACAGAATTAAATTAACAAAAACATAAACAAAAGAAACAGCAACAATAACAGCAGCAGAAACAATTTAACACTACGAAGCAAATGGTTCCACCTATAAACACTTATGAGATGGATTTCTAGGAGACAATAGATTTATTTAAGTCGGTCATAGGAAACAATTTTTTTTGAAAAAATACTAACTCCCCTTTCACTGCTGAAAGAGAAGGAGCCCGAAAGGCTAAAATTCGTAAGGGTTAAGTTATTTGTCACGGCTACAGACAAAACGGAAAAGGGTGAACCAATGGTGTTCCTGATTCAGCTAACTCCCAATAGCAAACTGGATGATCTAAGGAGTAGTATCAAAATCCTGGACCACCAGATTGTGTCACGGGAAATAGTAAATAAAGCCAAGCGACAATATTTTACAATGTGTTCGCTGCCAAAGGTTCGGGCACAGCACGTCGAACTGCGAAATGCAACTTCGATGCTTGAAGTGCCGAAAGGAGTTCGAGGAAAGCATTCTAGGTAAGGACGGAGCGTCAAAAACAAGCCAACTCTCTTGTGCCTTATGTAGGAGCATGGAACACAGCGCAAACGCAAACTACCAAATTCCAATACATGAAAAGAGTAAATCTGGCTCAGCAGTACAAAGTGGAAGTTAAACGTCCACCTTTTCTAACACAAACACCATCCGTTACACCCAAATTTACTTACGTCTAAATGGCTGCAGGTAGGGGAAATATGGCACACCAACTGAAGTTTGCTTCTCATGCACCAGCGCCCAAAGCACCGGGATCTGTACCTGACATGATGGCTATTTTGCTTTCTGGTCAAGGGCAGGGGCATATTTTGAGCAGGGACTCAGCTTCAGCGCCAAGTACATGAACAGGTTACGCGATAGCGTGTTGCTGCCGGGCCTAACGCACCTCCAGTTGTAATGTGTATGTACATGGCGGAGCAAACCCTGAAGGTACTTGCAGTGAATATTGATTCACTGATTATATTCGAAGAGTTGTTGAAATACCAAGTAGTTAGCGAAACTAAACTTGCCAAGGGACATAAAATGAGACTCAGAAGATATAGCACGAGGAAACCGGCCCAACTACATATAAGAAGGAGCCGTTGCTATCTTTGTAAGAAAAGTTGTACATTGTGTCTGTCTATGCACCTAAGATCACTCAATCCACCTTATTCATCTCAGAACTCAAGGCACTTTCCAATTCCGAAGGCTGGAGTAGAATTATTATATAATTGGCGGAGATTTCAACGCCAAACAGATATTGGGGAAATAATACAACACATACTAGAGGGAACCTACTATTCAATTGGTGGGATCAGCACAGTGTGATGTACAGACTCGGCTTAAAGCGCGGGATAGTTCGTCGTTTTCTAGACACGGCTCCTATTTGGATCTCCTGCTGTTCAACACACGAATAGAACTACGTAACAGCCACTAACCACCAAACTGTTTACGCATTTTTGTGTACAACAATGACCGTTGCGGTCTCAATACCCAAATAACTGCTTTCAACGAAACCGCATAA
The DNA here is from genome assembly GCA_963966105.1 of Volucella zonaria. Taxonomy (NCBI): domain Eukaryota; kingdom Metazoa; phylum Arthropoda; class Insecta; order Diptera; family Syrphidae; genus Volucella; species Volucella zonaria. The sequence continues at coordinate 248,958,353 of OZ014530.1, read as the reverse complement.
CTGGACGAGCTTGTTCAAAGGCCTTCCTACAGTTAAAGTAAAGTGCGCTGGACACACTTCTCAAGAACACTGACGAGAGCACTCTCCTCGAATTCGCTCTACCCACCGTTCAATAGAAATCTGTCAAACGAGGAGATTGACGGGTATCGAAAACTAATGGACGAGACAATTAAACGAACTGTGGACAAAACGATACCTCGGTATCAACACCTCTGACAACAAAGACTTATTCCGCAATGAAACTAATGACGCACTGCACCGACATAACCCTTTTTGACAGGCATAACTCACAGAAATTCTGTAAGTTTGTATCGGAACATTAAAATTAGGGGTTTAAACACCAGCAGCCGGAATATGTTCCCCCAAATTTTGTTAATAAAATATTTCGGAGGAAACCTGTCTTAAAATCGCCCGAATGACGAACAACGAACTTTTAGCTGTAGGCATAGATCCAAATGAGGCTGTTGACGATGACAACTTCTTTGTGACCGAAGATCTACAGGACAAGGTAGAAGTTATACGAGCGACTTTCCGGAAAGTGTACAAAGCGAATTACATCATTGGCCCGAACCACAACCTGGGAAATCGAGTCCTTGTGCACAATTTTTAATTTCAAAATGAAATTGTGAACTGGCGACTCGAGAACTGTTTCACCCAATTCAGTAACGAGAATATATGTAGTATGGCAAATAATGTCATCGCCGACGAGAGGGTACTACCCCCGTTCATTTCGAAGAAACAACTCCAAACCACCTTCGAATCACTCAGAAGTAAGAAATCAGTGGAAACCCATACAATATCGAATACTGTGCTTCGACATCTCCCACTAGAAGCGGTGGATATTTATACCACCCTGTTTAACAATGCATTGAATAATGCCCATTATCCAGTGCATTGGAGGACTGCGGTGGTAAACGGGATAAAGGACACTTCAAGTCTGGCAAATCTCCGGTCGATCAGTCTTCTTCCAATCATCGCTCAGGTTTTCGAGAAGGTGACCTATAAAGTCTTGACTAAGTGGGTTGATGAGAAAAATATAATTCCGGATAATTAACACCGTTTCAAGACTGGACATGATGCCATTCATGTCACGTCTAAACTGGTTTCTGATATCCAATGGAACAAAGGCAAGAACCAGTGCACTGGTGCCTGCCTGATTGACTTGGAAAAAGCCGTATGGTTAGAGGGACTCTTCTTCATTCGCTTCGGGCAGAATTTCCACTTCGCAGCCTCGCTTAGTACAGTCGGTGTTTGTGTTTACTGTATTTATTTGTTGTTATGACTAGGGAATTCAAGGTGGACGTAGCCAATATACGCGGGCTAGAAAGTAATCACTTTTCAGCATACGGCAAAACCACTGCGTACGCTTTTTCATCAATCCTACTCCTTAGGACTCTTTCCGAGAAGATGGAAAACAGCATTTGTCCAGCCCCCCCCCCCCTAAACAAAGGCGAATCTTCTTCCATCTCCTCCTACAGACCTATTGCACTTACGTCCCTTCTTTCCAAGGTCATGGAAATGCAGATAAACCATCAGCTAATGAAGTATCTCGAAACACGAAAACTTCTCAATGACCGGCAATATGGTTTTCGTAGCAACAGGTCCACTGCTGATTTCATGGCATGTCTCACCGAAAAGTGGAACCAAAGCGTACATCAATCTGGTGAAAGCAAGATAGTTGCACTTGATATTTCTAAGGCATTTAACAGAGTTTGGTATCAGGCTCTTTTGTCGGAAATGCGTGCTTTTGAGATCAACGACTCTCTTCCTCAATGGATTAGAGATTAGCTTTCAGAACGTTCAATTAAAATTATCTTGGACGGTTTCAAGTCTGATATTCACATAAATAAATGCTGGTGTGACCCAGGGCTCCGTTCTGTCTCCGACACTCTTTTTAATTTTCATCAACGATCTCTTGTCTGCTACTTCGAATCCAATATATTCCTGTGCTGATGACAGTACTCTATGTTTTTCATATTCGTTCCCGGACTCACGCCCCTACACTTCGGCTGTAGAACGGTAACGGCGGCGTATATTAAGCTTATTAAATTGTTATGTAGCTATCAACAGAGTGATAGATTTATCATTAAAGCGAAATTTAAACTCTTACAGCTTAGAAACCGATAAACTTTCTATTCTCGGTATGTGTGTCATTGACAACTTACGTTGGAATGACCACATATTTGATGTCGTCAAAAATGCTGCGAAATGCTTAGGTTTCCTCAAGCGATGTAAGAAATACTTCACCTCCTCTGATCAGGCCTTCATAAATAAAGCATTTAACCGCCCGAAATGAGTAGAATGTCCACATCTGGTCGGGTACTCCTAAAACATCTCTGCACCTGCTAGATAGGATTCAAGACTCATAGGTGATACTAATATCAGTCAATCAATTGACACCGTCGAAAACCGACGTAGTGTCTCCTGCCTCACACTGTTACTATATATCGCTATTTCCACCACCAGTGCTCCATTGAAATCGGCAGTACCATTCCACCCATTCAAACTTTCAACCGTAACACCCGTATCGCTATGAATGCTCATCAATATACCCTCAAGCCCATTTTCGAACGTACTCGTACTCTAAAATATCTTGATTCTTTCCTAAGCCGTGCAACTCGCTAATGGAATGCCATGCCGATCTCTGTGTTCCCTGGTCGTTGTAACTTACAAACATTTAAAAACAATGTACATCGGTACTTGTCCTTTCTTTCTCGCTAAGTTTCCTTCGCTCGCGCTGTGTATAAACATACACAGGGTACACAAATCCCTTGAGAGCGCTCTCATTATAAAAAAATAAAATAAATAATAATAATAATACTGAACAGGCTGGGTCTTAGTAAGCCACTGCTGTATATTCTTTACAATATGCTCACAAAAAGACAGTTCATCGTGAGAATGGCGATGTGACTTCTGCTGGAACATTTCACATTAAAAACGATCTGCAACAAGATGCGGTAAATTCACCGATCCTATCCAACATTTACACAAGTGATCTAATAGGTTCGCTTCACGCCACTCATGCCATAGCGTACGCAGACGACCTAACCGCGTCTGCAGATCATATCAAAGATGATACTTTTGCAACATGACTTCGATAAAATCAAACAATATTGCGACAACTGGAAGTTGAAGATCAACTTTCACAAGTCGGAAGCCATTCTGTTTAGGACGCCTTTATCTGGGGCCTATAGGGACACCACAAAGAACTGGGGATAGTTTTTGATAGTGGGACCGCGCGGTCAGCCACTTGCTTGTCGAAATGTAGTCAGATGCCTTAAGATCTAGCTAAAAGAATATCTATGTACAATATATGTTAACAAATATATATATGCTGCCCTGGCCAGAGCCAAAGTTGCTTTTCCCATTACAAAAAGACTGTTTTATAGCAGTCGACTATGCGTGCGTGAAGGTGATCTGCTATATGGCCCAGTTTATTGAAAAAGATTCGGGTGTTTGAGAGGGTTCACCTTAGAGCTTGTCTTCGCTCAAATAGAACACCAGAGTCTGAGTACACAAAATTCTATCGTAATCAGGTCTTGTACAACAGGGCGAACTTATTAAGAGGGGAGAATGTTTGTATTAAATGTTGACTCGAATGCAACCGGCAAGAGCAATGACCTAGTAGAACAACCTCATCTCCGTGAGAGTGCTGGTCTGATCAAAGACAAATTAGCGGTACCGCTATCGTACATTGCTCTAACAGCTGCGGACAAGCGACTCAATTACGATAGAGGCGTCGCTCACGGTAGTGTGGAGAGTCTGAATTTCACTAGGGCGGTAGGCAGTCGCGACAGAAGGAATATTATCGGCAGCACCAACGATTTTGGTGGTTTACTGAAGAAGACAAGTTCTCTCGTCGTTTCCTTCAAGTTGTAGACAGCCCCATGTGCGAGTTTGTTAGTGAATTCCAAAGACAGATAGCAAGGACGAAGAATTGCCTCTCAAATGCATGGTAAAGAAATCTCGGTATGATAAGAAGGCGGCCGTGTTTTGCAGATGCCGAAACGAAAGTTCCAAATTAAAGATAGTTTGCAAATGTCCTGCCTAAAACGTTTATGGAAAGGTGTGAGACGTGATATGATAACGTCTGAGCCCATAAATATAGTACATCGAATAGCGCTACTAAAAGTAGCTTGTATTGCATGAATATGAATCACAATTACCAAATATTTCACATCCATGCACAAGGATAGGAATTGCTAATGATTTTACTAGCATGATTCGTGGTGTAAATGGCTGGGCCGTCCATAGGGTTCACAAATCTTAGATGTATCCACAAAATCAACGGAGGACTTGTTTAAAATGATTTGCTGGAAATATAACAGGTCGGACTTTGTTCTAGAAATAATCAGGCATTTAGACTTATTTGGGTTGAGTGTCGAACCGTTTTTCAAAGATCAATCAAATATACAATTAAGGTCGTGATTGATCTGAAGGGCACAATTTTCGATAAGAACTAACGGGCAGCAATAATAAATTTGGACATCATCAGTATAAATTTGTGTTGAAGAATGTACTACTAAATCGGGTATCTCATTTATGTACAACGAAAATAAGAGAGAGTTCAGAATTGATCCTTGAGGTACTCCTCGGGCTAAGTTGAAGAAATCAGATAAACTATCATCAACCGATACGGCCAGTTTTCTATTGCTGAATGGGACGAAACCAGTTGATGGAGAAAAACCAAACCAAGTGGTGCAGCATTTTGTAGATCAAGGTATGGTCGACAGTATCAAATGCCTTAGTATAGTCGAGAAGTATCAAAAAGGTAGTCATCTTTGTCTAAACTTGATCTTATATCTTCAATATCTTACACAAGAGCAGTTGTACAACTATGTTTGTACACAACGGGCTGTGTAAACTTATTTTGGGTTGCTAAGTGCTGTAAGCATTTGGTAGCCAAGTAGGGGGCTGATGATGTGCCGTACGTTACGGTTTTAAGTTTGAAGTACTTAAGCTCCTCTCCAAATGACGAGCTGATACATTAGATCTTCTTCGTGCATGATTATTTGCTTCTTCTCGATATCGGCTGTAAAGACATACTTGTGCAGGCGAAAGCGAAGGGGTATGGACAATAGTTCGCTTTGTACTTTAGATCCAGTGTGGAGAATGTCGTTGAGCGCAAGCCTCGATGATGTTTTTGCGGATGCATCAAAAACCACGCGTAGTTGGTGGTGTTGTGGAATGAAGAATGGTCCCTTTATGGCGTCTTGTTTGATCTCCTCCATATGCTGAAGAGACTCACATTCGTCCATGAACCTGACATAATCCTCTCTAAGCTTCGGGTTTTTGTATGTAGAGTCGTCTTTCCAAGGATAGGAAACGATTGAAGGCTGTTTGTTTTGAGTCACCTAGGGCTGCCCCATTTTGTCGAAACGGTAGTCTGACGATGAAGTGATTGGTTTCCGATTTAGACACATTTTGAGTTAAGTGTGTTTCGCAACACCTTTCCGTAGTTGTCAGCTGTCTTGGTACGACTTTAAAGTCGTCAACCTTCCAGAATCTTTCGATGAGTTCGTTTGTGGAGTCTTCCTCGCAGAATATTCCACAGGTTGCTTTGTTGGCTGTTAAGTCTCCAATTTTTCCAGCTACGATCCAACTTAGTGCAGTATTTCGGAGGAGGTTATACGGTGCATTGCATGATAGCAATCAAAATTTCCGCTAATTGATCGTAGTCCAAGGTTGACTCATTGATTTGCTCTTCGTATTCTCTTGCCAATGCCTTCGATTCAGAGGGAGAATGATGTTGGTGACAAAGATGGTGGGTCTCTCAGTTATTAGATTTATGTGAGAGCCGGAATGTAGCATGGTTCGGACCTCACAGCTTTGTCCGTTGTTTGCCGTGATGGACACGCTGGCCGTGGCTAGAAGCAAATAACCTTGCTTGTTGTTTACTTGCTGAATTGTGGCTACAGCTGTCGGAGCGCCCCTCTCTCCCGATTGCGTCGTTGTGGTTGTCCGTTCTAGATGCAACAAGGTGTTGTTCTCCCCTGAGCATTTCGTGCAACATCGTGCTGTGTGGTCTGTTCTGAATCAATTAATGCAAAGTCGTTGTTTTTGGGTCCGTTTGAGCTGTTCCGCTGCTGACATCTTGAGAAATTCTTCGCAATATTAAATCGAGTGGTGTCTTATTCCACATACATTGCAGCCTTCGACTTTGAAGGTGGCCACGGTTGTCACTGTTCTGACCTTGTCCTTTCCCCCAACAGCTTCTAATGTCTCGAATCGGACTTTCAAAAACCTTAAGAACTCATCTGTTGTCTGCAGTTCTCGAAGATTCTGCAGGGATTGCTCGTACAAGAGATGGCTTTTTCCATCCAATTTTTTTATAAGTATGTGGATATGTAGGGGATCCCAGGAAGCTGTCTCTATACCAAACGTCTTCAGTGCCGATAAGTATTCATGAATGATGTCATGAAACTCCCTTATTGCCTTCATTTCGGAGTTTAGGTTCGGTGAATCTATGATCCGTTGAATTAGAGCTAATGTGAGGACTCTTTTGTTGCTGAATCTGTCCTGAAGGATTTTCCAAGCTATGTTGTAGTCGTCTTCGGTTAACTCGAGGTGTCGCAGTAATCGCTCTACATCGCCTGACACCTTCGTTTATAAATACCACATTTTTTGGATTGATGGCAATGGCTGTTCGTGAATCATTTTTGAAAATATATCTGAAAATGTTTGCCATAAAATTTTGGTATTATCATTTTGGGCAGTTGAATTACAGGGTGATCAACTTCCTGCCTTGATCTGTTGTCCTATCTGGTTGCCATTGCTGTGCCCAACAGAGCTCGATTCCTTAGAACCTCTGGCTCCAATTTAGTATACAACTCCACATGTTGTACCCTTCCGCTACTGAGTCGTCTACTGCTTCCTAAATTGAGTAATGAAGTTTCTCAATTTGACTCCACAGTTTGTTCATGGCCTGTAGACATTGGGTTGGTGCTTCTTCCTTAGTCGATCCGTGGATGATGCGGACTAAAGAATTCAACATGGCCTTCTGTTTTCTTTGAAGTACATCGCAGTTTTGATTTTGCTTTTAAGTATATTTTCTGATGATTAGGGCAGATGATGGTTGTATGTTTGAAAACGATTGCGTCTCGTCTGGCTTTATTGTCGGATCTTTCCCGATAACAGACTTTTCGTCGTTGCTGGACTTTATTGGTGCCAACGACTCACTCAAGATCTGCCTGTACTTGTTGTATAGCTGTTCAGTCTTGGTAATCGGATAAAAAGTATTCATCTTCTAGTGGCATTGCCGTTAGAGAACGAATTCTAGTGACGGTCGCTTCCCATATGGCATCCAATCGGTAAAATCTGGAAGTGAAGTACTCTTCCGTTTGAAATTTCTCACTATCTGTTGGATTTCTTCTCCCAATGTTTTTTGACTCGTAGTCAATTGCTCCATATTGATTGTAGTCTTCTTCGTTCGGAGTCACCAAAAATGTTGAATGATATTGGATATCAAGCACATAAACTTGTTATTCTTGATGAGTAGTGAGCCATGCACTTGAACTTGTTCACAGGTTGAGTTGATGTGAAATAATCACGCTTCCATTTGATCAATCAATGTTGGGCCGAATGCCTCTTTTATACCTATAATTAATTACAAATAAATGCTTACCTAAACTAAAATGCTTAAACAATAAGATAATAACCGAACATGCATAATGCTACGTTGAGTCAGCAAGGTAGCGATCGTTGTCCCCAGCTATGCTGACGTTTGGTAAAAGATGTTATAGCTGAACTGGGTGAGCTCGTGACTATTGCGTCAGCAAGGTAGCGATCGTTGCCCCCAGCTATGCTGGCTGTTGTTTGTTTATGTTGCTGGGTAAGGTGTTCATTGCACCCAATGTTTTTCTTAACACCATAGTTACGGATTGCAGTCACCTTACACTGAATAAAAAAAAAATTCTAGGTAGACTCTCGAGCTTGAAAACTACAATTACAAGTTCTGCCATAGAAGTGGCATTAATATGGATCATGCTGACGCCCTAAGCCGGCGTCACTTGATATCTATTGTAAACTCTGAGGATATCGATTTTCAGTTAAGAGCCTCTCGAGACCGCGATCTAATCATTTCAGTCCAAGGATAAATTGTGTTCGGAGAACTCAAGGTTATATATACCCCAAGGCGGTATTGCCTTTAGGAAACTTAAGAGTGGTCGACTTTGTTTGTTTGTCCCTTCCGATATGGAGTCATACCTTATTAAACACATCCATGAGAAAATCGGGCACTTAGGGCTAACTAAGTGTTGCGCACAAATCCGTGCACATTTTTGGTTTCCAGAAATACAATCGAAGGTAGAAAAGTTCCTGAAAAGTTGTATTCGGTGCATCATGCACCCCTCTCCTGTACACGCTTGCAGACGTAACTTGTTCAGCATCTGTAAGGAGCCACTTCCGTTCCACGCAATTCACCTTGACCACTTTGGACCACTGCCACTATCCAGTCTAACTGGAAACATATCCTCTTAGTTGTTGACGCCATCACAAAATATCTGAAACTATATACGGTGACGTCGACAAGTACTAAGGAGGTATGTGCAGCCTTTAAGAAGCACTTTGAGTACTACAGCCGACCTTCCAGAGTGATTTCCGATAGGGGTATGTTTTCACGTCATTTGAGTTCAGTTCATTCCTTCTGCACCTGAACATCTCTCATGTTAAAGTGGCCGTTGATTCGCCTCACGCCAATGGCCAGGTAGAAAGGGTTAACCGAGTTCAAACCCCGATGGTTGAAAAGCTCAGCGAACCGATGCAACATGCGGACTGTCTCAAGTCGAATATGCCTTGAATTATACAGGTCGATTGCCACCACACCTAATAAAATCCTGTTTGGTGTTAACGAGCGAGGTCTTATAGTTGACAAACTTTCAGAATTCTTTAAAGAAAAGGGTTTAGATAACACGGAGAGAGATCCTGTTAAACTAAGAGAGACTGCAGCTGAAACAATAGTCAAGGTTCAAGAGTTTAATCAAAAACAGTTTGAGGAACACCGTCGCCCAGCGCAAACTTACGAAGTGAGTGACTACGTTGTAATAAAGAATGTTAATACCACCATTGGGACCAATAAGAAACTAGTTCCGAAATTTAGAGTCCCATACATTATCCACAAGACATTGCCACAAAACCTCCGCGATATAAAAAACTGTCAGATCACTCAGATACCATATGATGCCAAACGTGGTTGAATCCGAAAACATCTGCCTGGGGAGAAGTCAATAAGGCAACAGCTGTATCAAGACAGCTATTTGTAGTTTGTAATAGAACTCTTTTAAAGCTATGTTTGTAAACTGATTCTAATTGATCAGAGTCGATCATAATGTCAGGTTGTACGAGATGTAGTAGATTACAATTTCCAAATAAATATTCTCTGTTCGTACTGTCAAGAGTGTGGCCGACACTTAACTTAAAATTACAAGGCGCAACCACAGCCAACTTCAAATAAACACCGGCATTCATTCTTTTTTAGATTTAGCACGTAGGCGTCTTTTCTTTTTTTGTGTGTGTGTAAAACTGTCAGCGGCAAGTCACGCTAAAAAGCTAGTAAGAAAATTAAAAAGTAATATATCTTGGAAATTGTGCTTTAATTCGTAGGTATTATACTTTCTTAGTTTTAATTGTAATAAATTATAATGATAATAATAAATATTTATCATACGCAAGGTCGAAAGACATAGTTTAAGCACTGTGTTTAATTTAGCCTGCCCGTATGGGGCCAGTAAGTTAGAATAAGACAATTTTAAGTTATCTAAGCTAATATTTAAGCGCATTTTGTATAGCATTTCAAACGAAAAAAAAAAAATAATAATAATGGGAGGTGAGTAACTCTACCAAATATACTGACTTTCCTTGCTGGTAAATTAATTTTATGAAAACATTTCGCCACGAGTACTTCAAGTCATCTGCAAAGAAACCAATAGAAATCTTCGATTCAAGAGGCAGTAATCATAGTGCGAACTAAAGTGAAGTGACATGCTTTTACTGCTTTACTCGACGTCGTTTGAAAATTTCATGTAATTAGTCACTTCCTTTCCAAATGAGTCATTCCATTATCCTTCAAATACATACACTATTCGAAATTCTCAAAATATGAACAAAAGGCTAGACGCGTGTTGCCGCCACTAAAATGTGTTCCACATCACATCCTCTTACCATTTAAATAAACCTCATTGAACTCAATAACATGAGCGTATAAATTCTTCTCACAACTCCATTAGAAGAATCACTTTAACGATGGCCATTCATGTAAGACTATAAGGACCACACAAAAAACTCCCATCCTCCCACATATCCTGCGAGAAAGAGAAAATTATTTTCCAAAAAACAAACAAAAACCATTGCTGCTGTTGCTTGAATTGGCGCCAAATGTCTATAGACCCCCTAAACTGAACACCCTTAACAACAACCCTCCGACTTGGATAATAGTCGGTCGCACTCGATGAAATGGAAAAAAGGCTACAAATTGTCGATCGTTAAGGGGGTGATTTCTGTTTTTTTATTCATTTGTCAAAGGAATCCTGCATGGGTGGAAAATAACCAAAAAAAAAATCTGCAAAAACTACATTTCTTGGCAACGGAAAATGGAAAATGCAATGGCAATAAAAGTCATGCGACAAATCAAATCGGCAACAAAAAAACTTTTAATAAATTCCGGAACACACATACTCGGCACACAGCGACAAAGAATTGCTACCAGTACTCTTTGCGGCTGCTTAAGAAGGTGGCTATGCAAAAGATATTTGGCGTGCTACTTTCAGAGTTTCGTTTCGAGTTTATCCAGGGTCGTTCAGATTTCACGGCTCATTTCCATATGGTGAATTATGTGCGGGTGTGCTTAAAGTCGATTGGGATCAATTTATGAGGTCGAATCCAGGTTCCAACGAAATTGTTTTACCGAGAACTGCTGAACCCATCTGCTGGCTTTTTTATATCTTACTCGTATCAGCTGTACCTTTTCTAGCCTAGTATTTTTTATTTCTTTCAATAAGTATTGGAACAGTTTTGGAGTCAAACATGTGTGAGCTTAACGATTTCAATGCTGTTTGACTGCATGTGAGTTGGATGGTGGTGCCTTACAACGTTTGAGCCAAAGATACCTTCACCTACTCCATTGTGCATTTTGATATTGGCTTTTGAAAGTGTCATGCTTGTCGATTTAAGACTAACCTATTGAATCTCCTATCAAAGCAAAAGCTCGTGGTTTGAGGTGATTTACCGCTCGGACTATATCGACTTCGAGATATGATAACAGAATCTATTCCCTTCGAAATGAGATGCTTTATCCCTCATCGGATGAAGAGTATCAAACCAAAAGAAAAGGCGTAATACGACATGAGCTCTAAAGGTTAGAGAAATATTTTTGCGTTCCTACAAGACCAACTCGACAAAGGAAAACCGAAAAAAGTTCAAACGAGCCAGGAAGGACTGCAACGTCTTTCTTCCACGTGTATAATTCCAATACGACCAAAAACTGAGGCAGAAAATACTACAATGTCCCAAAGGTAGTAAAACCTTTCGGTCGTTTGTCAAAAACTGCAGAAATTCTGCCTTATCCTCCATCCCAATGCTGGTTTACAATGACATTCCAACTTCCAGATGGAAAACAGTATTTGTACAACCCGTCCCTAAAAAAAGCGAGTCTTCTTCTCTATACTCCTACAGATCCTTACGTCCCTGCTTTCCTAGATCATGGAAATGCTGACAAATCTGAAATATCTCTAAACATGAAATCTTCTCAATGACTGGGAGTATGGTTTTCGTAGCAACAGGCCCACTAGTGATCTGATGGCATGTCTCAATAAAAAGTGGACCCAAAGCGTACACTATCTGGAGATAGCAAATTAGCTGCACTTGATATTTCTAAGGCATTTGACAGAGTGTGACATCAAGCTCTTTTGGGATCGAAGACTCTCTTCTTCAATGGATTAGAAATTACTTTTCGGAACGTTCGATTCAAGTTATCTTGGATGGTTTTAAGTCTGATATCCACAAAACAAATGCTGGTGTACCCCAGGGCTCCGTTCTGTCTCCGACACTTTTTTTAATTTTCATTAATGATCTCTTGTCTGCTACTTCTAATCCAATATATGTATTCCTTTGATGATGACAGTAGTCTCTGCTTTTTATATTCGTTCCCGAAATCACGCCCCTGCTCTTCGGCTGTTGGACGGGAACGGCGGTGTATGTTAAGCTCATTAAATTGTTATCAACAGAGTGGAATTTAATGCTTTCTGCTGTCATTAAAGCGAATTTTAAATGCCCAGCCATTATTCATGAATGGCACTTGCCATTCGTTGAAACTGAAAAGTTTTCCATTCCCGGTATGTGTGTCAGCGACAACTTACGTTAGAATGACCACATATTCGATGTCGTCAAAAATGCTGCGAAATATCTAGGCTTCCTCAAGCGAAGTCTCACTTTGTTTTATCGCTATTTCCACCACCAGTGCTCCATAGAAATCGCCAGTAGCTCATCAGTATACCCTCAAGCCTACTTTCGGATGTACTCTAAAACATCGTCATTCGTTCCTAAGCCGTAAAACTTGCTTATGGAATTCTCTGCCGAGGTCTGTATGTACTTATTTATTTTCAAAAATAATTTACAAATAGATTTCTATATTATTTACTTTAAGGAGGGCAGTAAGGCCTCCTTAAACTTATTATGCAAGATTGTGGCTCCTTTAATGCATTGTATTGATTGAACATCAAGTGGATCAAGGATCTCCGCCAGCTGCTTCCGCTTTTCTCCAGATGAATCGGCATTTTTCGTTTGGTGAAAAATCGGACATTCGGCAAATATGTATGTGCCAAATTGAAAGCACCTCCCTACAGTTTTCACGCTCCTCTGGAGGCTCCTTTGTAAAAAGATGTTGACTGGTAAAAAAAGTTTTTAAAACTCTGATCCGAAATAGTGCAATACATTCTTCCCTAGTTAGGATTTTATTGTATGGGGTTCTGAGATGTGTGAAGTGATGTTTTCAAAGAAAGTTCTGTTCATCTTGCCAAGAGCAAGATGACTTCCCAATCGGACGGTTTGGGGTTCAAAATCTGGTGAGATGAATGGTTGCCAAAATACAACATCAAGTCCAATTTACACTAATAATTTTGTCTCCCCATTAAATTTTGGTTGCCACCCACGGAGCGAAACAACCACTGAGCCCAAACATCTTTCTCTGTCTCTCTATCCAATTTTCCGAAAAACTTAACACGTGCTCCGGCATTTTAAGAGCAGTAATACCCTTTTCCTTAGCAATGAATACTCTCTGAATGTGCTGGGAAATATTTGGCATACGGATGACGAGTTGCCTCTTTGGCTCCAAAATCTCATGCAACCTCATTTCCCTTGATACCAGCATGACCTGGTATCCATGCTAACCTTATGTTACCATTATTATACAGAATGCTTCGAATATTGTTAAGAATAGAGCAGTTATTTGCTGAAGCTGTCAGTGAGAATCAATGTTTTTTCTTTCCAAATTTTAGCCATTGACAATGTTTTTACGTAGCATCCAGCCGCGTCTGGAAAAAGACCTTGGGAATAGATGATTTCTTCGTTATTTGCTTTTAGTTCAATGACTGCGTATGTTGGTTGTTATCCTTATAAGATCGGTATGGATACAACGTTCTTGTAGGTTTGACAGTTTCGATCGGGTCCTGGTGAATTTTTCGAAACAATTGATATGGAGTGCTTTCTTTACTGTGCATTGAGAGGCCTATCGACACCATAGAGTGTCTTTTCCAGAGAGGAGGAGAGCTGAGGATTTGTGGTATTTCTAAAGGAATGTATCCATGAGACGCAACGAGCGTTAAGATTTTGCTGAAGGAAGAGATCGAAGTTTTTCTGTTTTGCTTTTTCCTTCGTAGACTTTCTTGCGAAGCTGTGTGAAGCGGATGGGTATTATCTGTTAGTGTTTTGGCTTATTAAATTAACTGCTCTTCCTTGTCCCAATCTGTTAATCGATTTGTAACCGGCTTCCATTCCAAGAGCCTCAATTGGTGTTATAAGGAAAGCATTAAATCAACGCCTTCGTGACATGTAGGATGGACTGACTCATCTGTTACATTATCCTGGCTTCATCAGCATCCTAGCAGGTGTTGCACGTTTGTTGCCAACCGTGTGGCGCAAGCACAAGAGGTTATACCACCGGAGCATTGGTTAGATGTTCCATCGCTGCAGAATCCGGCCGACTGCGCTTCTCGAGGCTTGCTACTTCAGGAGCTAAAGCATTTCAATCTACGGTGGGATGGGCCGCTGTGGCTGAGGCAGCCTGCCGACACCTGGCCTTCGCAACAACTTTTCACCACCGTTATTGATCAAAAGTCAAACACTGATAACATCCGCCTGGTAACCATGGTATAGTCGCACCAAATGTGGGATCTCATCGGTAAGTATTCTTTCTTATCAAAACTAAAGCATGTTACCGCATTTATCTTTAGGTTCATCAATAATATACGTTCTCGAATCGCAAATCGTAAGGGACATAAATCGATTTCCTGTCTCTCCAATAAATTCCTCAGCCTGAAGGAACTCAACGAAGCGTTTTACTTTTGGATAAGATCCACGCAGACATGTTTTTTTGATGATGATATCCAGCGGCACCTGGCAAAGACGGCTATTATAAGGAAAAGCAAGTTGTTGAAACTAAATCCGTTTTTGCACCGTTGCAACGCGATAGGAATCATCTAACTCTACTCCCAACACCCGCAAAACTCACTATCATGATCTGTCAAGACGTACATCGAACATCACTTCACGCAGGCCCTGCGACCATGCTCGTGATACTGCAGAACCATTTTTGGATAACAAACGCCCGAAATTTGCTGCGGAAAATTGTTAGGGCTCGTATAAAGTGCCGAAGACATCAGAGTTTCGTTCAGCAGCTGATGAGTGACCTGCCTAGACCCAGAGTACAATCTTGTAGACCCTTTCTCCGTAGTGGTGTAGATTTCGCTGGGCCGGTTCTGCTTCGCTAATCTAAAGGAGATGGTTGCAAGGCTGTAAAGGGCTACATATCCATTTTTATATGCATGGCGATTGGTGCCGTGCACCTGGAACTAGCAAGTGACCTGTCGTTTGCTACCTTCATCGCGTTACTGAAGCGGTTCATGTCTCATAGAGGACATTGCAGAGAGTTGTTCAGTGACGACGGAACAAATTTTATGGGCGCCGAAAAGGGGCTAAAAAGATTCTTCATTAATGCAACTCAAGACGATCGCCTGGCAAGATACCTGAGAAAGGACGGCATGGTTTGGCATTTCAACCCACCAGCAGCACCTCATATGGTATGGGCGGGTACTGGGAAGCTGCCGTTAAACGTGTGAAGTTCCATCTGCGACGGACCCTTCGTGATCATCTTCTCACGTTCGAGGAGTTTACAACCCTATTGATGGAAATAGAAGCCTCTGTAAATTCTAGGCCACTGTTCTTGGCATCAACTGACGTCGACGGTTTTCAAGCTCTAACACGCGGCCATTTCCTGGTTGGGGAGCCGCTTAATTCAATTTCGGAACCTGAGATGATAGTTACCGAGATCAATCTAGTAAACCGGTGGAGCTTAATTAGTCAACTGCGCTAGCACTGCTGGAAAAGGTGGCACAGCAAATATCTAAATCAACTCCAGCAACGCGCCAAGTGGACCAAGTCATTTCCGAATTTCAATGTGGGAGATCTTGTTATTCTTAGGGAAGACAACGTCCCTCCTGGCAAATGGAGGATGGGAAGAGTAGCAGGAGTCCACGTAGGAGCTGATGGTAGAATTCGGGTCGTAACTTTAAAAACTGAAGACGGGACACTGATGCGCCCTATCGTCAAGATATCGCCGCTTTTGAACTTCAAAGCCAACGTCGATGTGCCTAATGATTGAACTAACCCTTCGGTCAGTTCAGGGTCGGCGGAATGTAAATGCCAAACCATCTACTTGCCAAATCGCAAGTGATTTGGCACCACACGTTTTCTTTTTCATTCCCTTCTGCCTTTTGTGAGACTTAACTTTTTTCCTACTTTTTTTTTTAATTATATAAGAAAAAAATAAAAATTAAATAGAAAAGAGAAAGTAGTAAGTTCAAGATAAATTCATAAGAAGTACATAATAAGTTCAAAAATATGTTCATATCAGTTTATTAGATTATAGCTACAATAGTAGCGCGAGTAAGGACGACTTAAATTTATTCATGCTTGTCATTCTCCTCAAGTCAGTAGGTAGAGAGTGCCAAAGCCGGACGCCTTGATTCTTTGGCGCTCAGAAGTGAAACAAAAGTATCTTGGCTGAACTAGCGAAAACGATCTGTGCGATTGCAAAAATTTAAGTAATCTGACTATTGCGATCAGGCTTGCAAAAATTTCGCATCCGTGTAATAAAATTGATAAAAGAAGAGTTTTTGCTAAGATTAATTTAGTTTTTGTAGGTAGAAGATGTTGAGTGACCCATAGAGTACGAAGTCCACTGTAAACGTTGCAGATGATTGAATTAACGTCAGTATCCCAAGAAAGATTTGAATTAAAAGTCACACTAGGGTTTTTAGCGGAGACAGCCCACTTTATACACATTTGATTTACCGCCTTGATCAAAAAGTTGGGAATTTTTTCAGAAAATTTAAAATACAAGTTTATTCATCTATAGTAAATCTACATATATTGTTCCCTTCAAAGTAATCCCCACCGACTGCAACACACTTGTGCCAGCGCTTGATCCAATCCTCGAAACATTTTTTTATATTCGGTTTTCGGTATGTCGATCAGTGCTTCCTGCGATTTTTCCATTACTTCCTCTCGGCTACTGAAACGTTCCCCGTAGTGGTTTTTTAACTCGATTGAACAGAAAGAAGTCACAGGGAGCCAAATCAAGCGAACTCAGTGGCTGTTGGGTGGTAATTGTTCCATTTTTCGTCAAAAAATTACGAATAATGATGGCACTGTGCGACAACGACCGTGCGTTATCATGGTGCAAAATCCACGAGTGTTCTGCCCACAATTCTAGTTTCTTTCGGCAAATTGCTTCATGTAACCGTCTAATAACGCCCAAATAATACTCTTTGTTTACTGTCTGACCTTTTGGCAAAAATTCATGATGCACTACACCGTTGTAATTCTGGAAAACCGTGAACATTGTCTTCTTTTTGACTGAAAACTACGTGGTTGTTTTGGTATCGGCTCACTTGGTTAACGCCATTCACTTGCCTGATGTCTGGATTGCATGTCGTACTCATAAACCCACGTCTTGTCTCTAGTAATGATCCTTTTGATGAATGTGAGATCGGATTCAGCCTCGCAAATCATCTCTTTTGCGACCTCAACACGGTCTCTTTTTTGCATGAAATTGAGGTCTTTTGGCACCAACTTCGCTGCTACCCGACGGAAACCCAAATCATTAACCAAAATGTCTTGAACGGATCTATAGGCAATGTTCAAGTCCTCCGCTATCTTTCTGATGGTTAATTTTGCGGTTATTGACCAACATTTCTTTTACTCGTACTTCATCAATGTTTTCGTCAGTTTTCGATGTCGATGGTCTGCCACTGCGTTCATCGTCTTCGACTGACTCACGACCACTTTTGAACCGCTCGTGCCACTGATAAACGACCGTTTTCTTTAGAGAATCGTTCCCGAAACACTTTTCCAACATTTCCTACGTTCGCGCACCACTAAATTCGTTTTTTACGCAAAATTGAATACAAGTTCGTTGTTGCAAATTTAAATCCATTTCTAAAATTGTAAAAAATCGCCAACACACACATAGATAGATGGACTCTTGGCTGCGTAACTTTTGCAAATGTCAAGATATGACGCTAAGATTTAGAGGGATTGTCATCAACAGATTTACCAACTCAACAAAAAAAACAGAACTCAAATCGAAATAATGGGAGCACCACACGATGGTGTTGTGCGGGAACCTTTTGATCAAGTATATGGACAAAAGAGTAGATCCAAGAATTGATCCCTGTGGCACTCCGTTTAAGTAAGACCGGATAAGAGCTACAGACAGAGAGGAAAAAGCAAAGCAGTCTTGAAGTTTACTGCAAATGACTGCATGATTGACTGTGCTAAATACCTTTGAAAAGTCAAGCAATGATAAGATCGTCGGATAATTCCAATCCACTGCGTTACGAATCTCGTCTACTATTAATATCAGCGCAGTGTTGCAGCTGCTGTTGGGCCGAAAACCAGGCTGATGTTTACATAAAAGATCTTTGTTATTTAAGTAGTAACGAATTTGTTTTAGTGCTTACTTTTCAAGGGCGTTTGACAAGTAAGGCAAAATAACGATTGGCCTGTATTCAACCGTATTCCTAACTCTCTTCTTCCATTCGGGACCGGGACTATTTTTACTCTTTTCCATTCGGAGGGAAAAGTGGAAGTAGTGAATATACTATTAAAGATGTGAGTAATGTGAGGAAGTATACCATATAAGGCAGAAGCAGTTTTATAAACTTTGAATTTAGGTAGGCGAGACAAGTATCATTGGATTTTATCGAGAGGAGTACTTCAACAATATCTACTTCGGTGACGCTATTGAAGCAGAAAGCCCTTTCAGTGTCATTTGCAGTGTTTGACTCGAAAGGATAAGGGCTACAAGACTGATTGCCGTATGAGGAAATGAAATGCAAGTTCAACTAGTCACAGTTAACATTAGGGGGGACTACGATATTCTTCTTACCGATGCCTAGATCGCGAAGCTTCTTCTACGTATTCGTAGAATTTTCCGAGATAGACGGGTTAAACTTGTGATTATAAAAAGTTATTTTGGTAGATCAGATTTTCGAGATTCATCGATACGAAATCTCCTCCACTTCCGATAGGCAGTGTCGCGTTGAACTATGAATGTTTTGATGTTAAAGGTAAACCATTCAACCTACTTAGAAGTGCGTACTATTGCCTTTCGAGGGATGTTGATCTCATATAGCTGTAATACTTGTTGCTGTAGGAACATTACATGGTCGTCTACAGAGGGCATGTAGTAGATGCTGTCTCAACCTATTCGGTTAACGTCGGAGAGCAGTTTAGTATAGTCTGTATTATGAAAGTCACGGTAAAATTTTTCCGGAGTGCTGCTAGATAGCTCTATATTAAGTGATAAGTATATCACGTCGTGCTTAGAAAACCCTGGGGCAGAAATTTGGTCATGAAAAACAGGTTAGAGATATCACCAATAAAGAAAACATCAAGAACGAAGCATGAGTCTTCCAAATAGTGGGTGGGAGGCTGATTCAGACTTTTCTATTAGGTTGCAATTTAGATCACTACAGATAACTATGTTTGAGGAAATACATGAAACACCCTCAAGAACATCTAGCAATGGAGTAAAACTTATCCGTTTGTTTGGCCTATAGACAACACCAAGTATTAGCTTTTCAGTTTTACATGCGATTTCAACAATCAAATAGTCAACAGGACACCCTGGAGGTGATTTGTGCGTGACTTTGTCCCTGAGTGCTTTTCGTAGGTAAGTATATACCAACGCCTCCACCAGTGCAGCCAACTCGGTTAGCTTGAAACATTTCGTGGCCATTGGAGGAACAGACTTCATTTTTCACATCACTGTGCAGCCAGGTTTCGGACATAGACAGTGCATCAGGCAAGATGCTTTGTATGTTAAGATGGCAGATGTGAAACCCAACACTCTGAGTTGCAAGCACCCGTAATCATATGTTGAAGAGATCCATACAAATTGTCGGTGTGCGACTGTCTTACCATATTATCGTTATCCAGGTTCATAATACATACATATAATAACAGATAAATAACATAAAAACATGAATGTTGAGACGAACAGCTCTCTGAAGGAGAGCACGATTAGTCCAAGTGGGATTCTCACTGAGATAGCAGCTGGCGTTTGAGAGTTTTTGTTATTTTGAGAGCAGTTTGTGGTCTTTTTTAACGAGAATTTATCATTTTCAGAGCGTTGTTTCGATTTTTCAGTTGGTTGTCAGTATTTTTTATATGAAGGTCCCATCTAGATTACCAATGATACTTCGTTCTTTTTTGATTCCGAGGACGGCTCGTCAAACATTTCCTTTTCCGACAAAGGTAAAGTGCCTCTATTTTAGAGGGTGGAACAATCGCACCAGTTGTTTGGGCCCATGAATAAATTGTAGTGTCCGCAGATTTTAAAAGGGCCTTAACCTTTGATGCATCTCCAGAAGCTACTATGATGATGTTATCTACATAGACGCCAACGAAATCTAGACCGTGTTTTGGTTTTACAAGCTCCGTTATGAGTGCATCTACATATATAGGCATTGTAGAGGAATACTAACAGGAGGGATCCTTGTGGTGTTTCATTTTCAAGTCTTAACGTTTTTGAGGAGTTGATAACCTTTAGAATTAGCTCTGGGATTCTCCATTCATGTAATTGTTCAATAATAGGAAAGTTGTGACACCATCGAAAGCCTTCTCGAGGTTGGATGGCATGACAACGCTGTGTCTACAATTTATGTTCCATGAGATGAATTGGTGATTGGACTCTCCTTTTTCTCTATTTCCTGGTCGTTATAACTTGCAAACATTTAAGACCAAAGTTCACCGGTACCTCTCTCTCTTTTCTTCTTTCTTAAATTTCCTTCGCCCGCGCTGTGTACAAAAATTTTAAGGATGCATAAATCCCTTGAGGGCCAGCTCATTATATCTGAAGTAAGGTTAGGCCAATGAAAGCTTCAATAGCAGCTATGAGGCGGGTTCGCGTACACCGGATGTACCTTTGCATGCGAGTATCTACAGGAGTTGCAGCCTTAGTATGGTGTATTTATTTTTTATTTTTGTCTTACTCCACAGATCGGTCTAACCATCATTGTGCAGATTCAGTTTGTGACTTCTGGGGATATCGTCCACATTTGGGTGGGCTAACAACATCCTACCCACCACTTCCACTGCTCTCAAAACACTAAAAGACTCTTCCAACCGTGCCAGTTCCCAAAAGGACCAAAACTTGCAACACCAAAACGCCTGGGCCATCCAGCAGCACATCTCGAGGTCTTTCAGCGAAGTCCTAAAAGACGCAATGATCATCACGGTAATCGACAGGAACGACACCGACGAGTCAATAACACCTGAACGGTGGTAGTTGGTCAAGCCAAAGATTTCAAGCAACTCCGGACTACCTCCCATCACAAGCGACGCTGGCTGGCACCAAGGCCACCTCAAGCTCATCTCGTGTACCAATCAAAGATCTCTTGATCTTTTCACCAAAGCCATAGGTGGTTTAGGAGAGATTTGGAAAACTGCAAAACTCGTGATCGTGTCTAAGAGAGGAAGGGAGGATATCCCTAGCAGACCTAGAACTCGCAACTGGATCCCAGCTGGATCCCAGCCGAATCCTCCTCCCCACAAAGAATTCTGGAGATTATAAGACTTATAAGACCCTTCCTACTCATGACTGAAAAGTCACGAAAGTGGAAGAACGAAATGGCACTTATAGATGCGCGTTGATTGTGATCAATGAGATATCCCTTAACCCTTTGACGCAGACTAAAGGCATGGTTCGGCTCGGTTTCGAGTCAATTCACCTAAGGGTCTATAAAAAGGATGAGCAGGGTGCTGATAAGCGACCTCCTCCTCCTTTAACGGAAACTTTGAATAAAACCTTAGATCTTGAAGCGTCGATATCCTTTCCAGAAATGGACAGCGACGACTTCAATCTATCCGAGGTGACAATTAAGCCGTTGGTCTCCTGTTCTGACATCCCATCGGAAATCCAAGCCGATGACGGAGCAAAAAGGAAGAAGATGAGCTTTTGAGAATAACTTCAGAATCGGAGGACTTGAACAGCACCGTGGTGGAGGCTACTCTGGTAAATTGTAGCAATGATACGGCTTCTTAAGATTAATCTCCTTCACTCAAAAAGGCATCGGCCGCACTTATTCTGCGTCTCTCCAAAAACACAGAAGACATTATCCTAATCCAAAAACCATAGATCGTAGAAGGCGTGGTTCATGGACTTGGGACATCTATGTACGCTTCGCTCTATACAAGAGACAAAGGTAAGATTAGAACTTGTACCATATATTAGTGAAACGTAGCCTTAAAGCATTTTTACTTCCTAATACCAGCGAACCCGACTTAACCGTTGCAGACTAGAGACTGCCAAAGGCTCCTACTATCTGTCATCGGCATATCTTGGCTACGATCATGTGGGTCCTCTCTCTGGTGATAGCCTTGAAAGGGTGGTACTGGAAGCTAGAGGCAAAATACTAGCCTCATCATCAGATGCGACACTAACGCTTATCACGCGGTATGGGGCAGTACCGACGTCAACGATAGAGGTGACTCGCTTTTTGATTATATTATAAATACTAACCTCATTGCTTGCAACATTGGCAATGAGCCCACTTTTATAACAAAAAACCGCCAGAAAGTGCTAGATATCACTTTTGTCTACGATAGCATCACTGAAATGCTAACGAACTGGATGGTATCGTCTAAAAACTCTTTTTCAGACTACAGATATATCCAATTCAGCCTAGCAGCATTCCGGAATTACCGGAAAACTGTCAAGTCCCCCGTGTGACACCAATGAGCTTGAAATGAAAGTCAGGGAATTCATCAGGGCTCTCAATCAGGCTACGGCCGCTTCCTGCTCTCTTATTCAACCTAGAGGCAAGAACAGGCCGCACTGGTGGACATTAGCACTGGGACTACAGTTGGGTAGATCACTGTGGATTAGGAGTAAACCCCCATAAAACTGATCTTGTCCTCTTTTCCAGGAAATATAAACTAAAAACTAAACTGGAAACCTAACATTCAAGAAAGAGTTAAGAAAGCAACAGTCGCTTTATTCTCTTGCAAAAAAGCCATTGGGAACTAATGGGGCCTTCAACCTCGCATAACCCACTGGCTATACATCTCAGCCGATAATCACCTACGGGGTTTTTGTCTGGTGAACGGCCTTGGACGTCCAAGTCTAAAGAACCGCATATCTATGGATAAGCGGAGACTTACGGTCTACTCCCTCTGCGGCATTAGACATTCTGTTTAATTTGACACCCCTCGATATTTTCAGCAGGCAAGTAGCTGCGACTGCAGCCATTCCCCTTAAAGCGACGACACAGTGGACATTTGGCCACACTAACATTCTTAATAAGTACATTAGGAATCTTCACAAAGAACATCGACTACAACATACCTGAACTTTGGCTTGACAAAGACTTCCATATAAGCTTCTCCTCTAGGTCCTTCTGGAAGGAAGGTGCATTCATGGATCTAAAACTGATAGCGGGGTTGCTGGTCGTGTTTTCTCAGGAAAGCTAAATCCAAGTCTCTCTTTCCGTCTTCCAAATCACTGTATCGTGTTCCAGGCGGGAATTTTGGCGATTAAAGAAGCTCTGTCCTGGCTGAAGAAAAACGTGATACCTGCAAAGGATATCCGCATCTTTTCGGACAGTCAGGCAGCTATGAAGTCCCTTTAGTCAGTTTCATTAAATTCGAAAACCGCCTTTGAATGCCGATCATCTCTTATGGAGATGGCAGAGTAGTTCAACCTTCATTCTTTGCTGGGTGCCGGGCCACAGAAATATTCCAGGGAACTGTAGGGCCGATGAACTCGCCAAAATTATAACCACTCTACCTATCGCTACGAGCAAATTAATACTAAACTGGATGCCAATAAAAGTACAGATCTTAGGTGGACTGTTGCAGCAACATGTTTAACGACTAAACAGATCTGACCACAACTAGATCCGAATCGCTCTAAGAGTCTGATCCTTCTAAATAGGAGGACTCTCAGCCCCATCATAGGTGTCATCACTGAACACTGCTTATAGGCAAGAATGCAAGAAGGCTTGGTGCTTTTAAAAACGATTTCTGTAGAAGCTACATGGACGAGGAGGAAGAGGAGACAATCCTCCACCTACTCCGTAAATGTCCAGCTATTTCCCCGAGAGGAAAACTTCACTTAGGAGCTTTCTTCTACAAGCCTTTGTTTGATGGAACAGTAACAGATGTCTCACCGGAAGTGATGGTCATCGTACGGTTTTCGAGTCCCGCTCTCACCCATTTGCTGATAGTGTGAGTTCCAGGGTTTTTGAGATGGAATCGTACCCGGTATTGTCAAAAAAAAACCCTTCAATATCTAGGAAAGCACATAACATAATACGCCGTCTTTTGTCGGCATGAGTCTTTTTCTCTTTCCGTAGACCGTTCATTCCTGTAAGCGCATTGATTCTATCTATTAGTCTTTCCATTGCTTTAAGAAAAAGCGGTTTCAAGCTAAGGTCTTTACCTGATTTGGGAAACTACATTTATCTCCCTTCAGGTTTGTAGAGGATAGAGCCCCGACATTTTCGAGCCAACCAAGGTTTAAAAGAGATTACGGCCCAATTTATCTTAGCTGACAATTTTTCCAGTTTATTCTACTGTCGCTGCAATAGATAATTAGAGTCGAGCATGGGAAGTGTACTTAAGCAGAGTTCTTAGGGTTTCTTCTTGACTGGATGTGAATGTATATCCGGGCCAAAACCTGCAAAGACCTCCAAACTTATTCGTTACAAATCGCCTTAGATATGGAAATGAGATGCAATCAGGCATATCCCTCAGATCTCAATCTAAACGGATATTTTCGTAAAAATGTTGCCAACTACGAGTAATTGCATGGGAATCCTGATAAAAGCTCTTCACAACGACCTAATTGTCGAATCCTTAATTGATCCGAAAATATGGTGCAAATACGAGTATGTACATTGTACACTCCTCACAATCGTGGATGTAGCAGGATATCTCTAAACTTATTGCACAGGGTGTGCGATAATCAAAAGGGGCGAAAAATAATAAAACTCCTCACACTTGACATAATTTTGCTGTCAAAATGTATTCCACTCTGAATGTTGCGGTTGCTGTTATGGCCTGTGTATGACATCTACCACAACAATCCATTTGCGGCACTCCATTTCCCTATTAGAACAGTGAAACCATCAACTTTTAGCCAGAAATCCAAACTCTACCTCTGGTTCATATTTCCAGATGGTGTTTGTCATATAGCCCCGATGACAGGGTGTTAATTAATGCAATTACTCGCTCTGGTGACACAATAATCCCGAACATCATTGTTTAATGAATTTGCAGTGGTGCCCCGTGTGAATGGTAGTAGCGTGCGCGATCCGGTAACCATGCTATAGGCTTACGATACAAATACATTTGTAGGTTTTGCAGTTAGTTTCTCATTTGGCTCATCCAGGTGTGCAATTTGTGTTCCCGATTTTATGGTAGGTACCGGCAAAAGCAGGTCGTCGGAACCACAAGTTGTCATCTCTGGTCGCATAGAGACGACACATTACTCAGTTTCAGTCTCAGTCAGTGTCAGCTAGCGTTATGATAATATGCGTGGTCTGAGCAACGCTTTGCATTATATTTTGGAACACAAAAGCAATTAATGTTAGAACGTGCATTTGTTTGGCGTTTATGTGTAATGAAACTTTTCTAAAAGTCCTACAGAAGATTTGTTTGACGGGATAGACAGTGGGATACTAATCATTTTGTCAACGGGAAATTCGTTAATTTGGAAGATCAGCTTGTGTGTCAGTGTCAGTGGAAACGTTTGTGAAAATGATACCTGCTGGAGTCAGTCATCCACCAAGTTATGGACATCATTTCCTGTTGCATCCACAGTAAGTGAGATTTTTTGTTTCTTTTTTTTTTGTGTAGAAATTGTGGTCAGTTTTAGATGTGTTCCGCGGTGCTTGAGTGGTTATTTGGAAATAGGTGGAAGTGGATGTGGATGTTACCTAAGAATTCAGCAAATTTCTTTCTTGAATCCTTTATCAGTTGCTTTCATACGTTAGCTCTACATGTTTAGCGAATGGAAACCATCAAGCTTACCGCTTTGTCTATAAGTATTCCAGTTCTGGAAAGAGCCAGGTTAATGTAGCACCCTACACCAATGGAGAAATGTTGTGTGACTTGTGATCAAGTTTGGATGCGGTATCAACAACCATCATATAGGCTCCTAATAACTATGGTAGATTGATATGAGGGGTTGATCCGGGGCCTAGTCAAATTTATTTATTACAACTAGCAGCAGCGGTAGATGCACTGAGCTCCTTTTAGACCCCAGTTTCGGTTCTGAAACTTATATACATATATTTACCTTACATCCAGGATGAAGTTAGAAAAGTTTATTGTAATCGTAAAAGCAACCACATTCTACGAAAATTATGCCAAACCTGGATCGATCCGCCATAGCCGTGGGTAAGTTGTGCGTATGTTGTCGTCAAGAGACCTAACTTTTGATCGAGTTACCTAGCTGTAGAGCTGGCCTCAGTTTCATAGTTCGTCCTGATGTAGTTGCCACTATCATCGATCTATCTCGTGTTGCGTTTATTCCTGAACTCTTGACAGCTTTTACCTCTGAGTTAACACTCGCTATGCAGTCAACTAGGGTGTGAGCCTACCGTTGTATTGCTGACAGTTGATAGAACTGCAAGCAATGGCTGCATGCCACGGTTTTAAGCAATTAAGTATAGCACAGATTCTAACGCTTTATTATCAGAAGTCGTTCTTCTACTGTAAGCACCGACTTATGGTATGTGGTGGATGTTATCGGTGCAGAACTCGCAAAGTGTAGCATAGAAAATTTATTCGTCATCACCATCCGATTGCCCGCTTTCATCCAATCCCGCTAAGTGTTATTGGTACGGATACTTCCCATCCGTCTTTACGATCGTTAGCTGGAACCTGTGTTGTTTAAAACTGCGGGTCAAGAGGCAGTGGAATATAAGCCGTATTAACCCTTCAATCAACTGACAATCAGTTTCTATAAATGAACCTGATAGTGAGCTGGTAGCTGGTATATCTCATCGGTTCTGGTGGCGGATAATACCATTAAACATGCTGTTGCTTCCTTTGATAGCGACTTGCTGGCACCGATGGCCAATACCCAGTTATATTACAAAAAGTTATCGATCTAGTGACTTGGATAAGAATCTTCATTGGTAGTCTGGCACTGGCATACAAATTAATATAATTAAACAGCAAGCATTAACACTATGTGTCGGAACAATTGATTTTTACAAGCCGAAGCGTTCGACTCAAGAGTACAACTTAAACTAACTACTGATACTAAAATCTACTTTTGGTGGCACCGCTGCATTGTCTGGCTTTCTTCATCTCCAACAACTGTTGACCTTGTGCCTTGTGCCGTTCGTTATTCCCGTTGCGGCTTGAACGTTCTTCGATGAATTAGCACAACTATACGCACTAAGCTGATTTTGCCGGAGTTGTGTTACCCGTTAACTTACATACTGAAACCCCGGCGAACCGTGAGAGTAGCTTTTATACCGAAAATCGGATAAGAACACTACACGCTTTCCAAGAGCTTCAGACCGATAAATTCGACTTCCTTCATATTGAAGAATATGAAGAGAATAGTTGAGATCTATGTGCGCAAAACTGCATTGCGAATGCATCCTCAGTGTGAGATGCAACACGATTACCAATGCGGAAGATCTTACGAGAGCGCGCTTAAAAATCTGGTAGACAGAATTGAAGGCGCACTCAACAAGATGACGCTCTGGTCATTTTCATCAACATTGAAGGTGCTCTCGACAACGCAACTGTGACAACATGCATAACTCGGTCAGACAACATGCCGTAGACGAATCACCAGTTTTGTGCGTCAACGCAATGCTGACGTATAGGACACTGATTGTGAATGCTGACTGCGGCCAATATGTGAGGGGGTAAACATACGTTGCACGCCAGGCGTAGTTCTGTCTCCACTGCTAAGGTACATACTCACAGCTTAACGCGCTCAATAGTTCTGACGTTTATACACAAGCATATGCAGATAATGTAGCTGTGCTATCTGGCAGGTAGCACGACAACGATTGATGCATTAGAAATGACCTTTCAACCAATCGTCCCAAAACTGAGGTTGTTCTCTGTACGAGAAGGAGGAAGCTAACTGGTTTGTCCAATTCTCCAATGAAGCCAGGTATTTGGGTGTCATCCTAGATAAAAAAAAACTTCTTTGGACTATACATATTACGTCGAAAGCATCTACGGCGCTATCGGCAGTCTCCGAGAAGGGTCCTATGGATCTAAATGGGTATGACAAGGCCAGTTATATCCAATGCGTCTATCTGGTAGAACAAACCTCCAAAGAACGATCCGCCTCGGTTGCATGGGAGTTTTCCCTCGCACGTAAGGCTCCGCGTCTAGACGCATTGATGAATCTCCCATATATGAATATCAAGGGCAGCACTCTCAAGGCCATTTTCCATTTAAAAATAAGTGGTCTTTGGTACAACAAGTACTCCAACTTTGATGATCTTGCGCGCCGGCTATCTTTTAACTCTGGTCTCATGGGCATGCCATCTGACGCAATGACACCAAAACTTGTGTTGCAGAAAAAATACGAAATCGACTTTCCCTGTGCCCAAGACCGGTTTCGGCCAGAATCTGAAACAGGAAAGGAATTTAGTCGAGTCTTCTCGATGGCTCCAAAACCAATATACCATAGAGCACGGCGCCTAGACTTCAATCCTCGTTAGAAAAATGTACGTCTGTCTTCCAACAAAGCGTAGATATACGGGAACTACGAGTATATTGCGGAGAACCGATAGCGATAGCCCAGGTGTTGAGAACCTTGCTGAGCCCTCATACGGCTTCCATGCAGAATGCAGAACTTGACTGAACGCAGTCGGAAGGCTAAGTTCTCTGAGTCCTTTCTGGGTCCCACGTCACAATGGGATCACGGAAAATGAAATCGCCAATGAACTTCCTCGGTTAAGGCCTCAGTTGACTATTGGGTTTCATTTGAGGTCAACAGCAGATGTCATTACTCCCCAGTTTGCAGATGTCATTACTTTCCAGTTTGCAGAGCGTAGGCGCTGAGCGGCGTTAACATGGCAATTCATTGTGGTTCAACTATGACTGCACATCAACATAAACTGAGTTTAGATTCGCGATAGTCTCGTCCAACCGGACGTGGGTTTCACTTGACCACCTCCTCGAAACCCATTGTTTGATTAGGATTGCAGGCAAGCGGCACTGCTCAGAAGAACGCGCGTCGCCCATGGGTTTTACGAACAAATGAAGAGGAAAGATCATCAGCTTCTCTGGAGGAAAAGAAAGAGCATGAGAAGCGCACGATTAAGGTAGTACCCTAGGTACAATGTTCGGAAGTCTTATCAAATAGTAAAAAGAACATGTCACGGTAGTAAGACCCGAATAAAGGTCTATTGAGATAAACAAGGAAATTTACTAGCAGAGTCGATGTTGAGAATATGAAAAAACAATTTCTGCTTGCGGGGACAACCCAAATTTCGCAGTGAGTCAGAATGAACCATTCAATCTGGACGGTGAAAGTCAAGAGACCCAACCAAATTGAAGTGACGATAGCAATATCTAAGCTTAAGTACAACAACGAGAAATGACTTGGTAGAGAGCATGGACCTACTCATTTCCAAGATTTGGTAAACAGAAGACTCTCCACAAGAAAGGAGATCCTCTTAACTGCGCCCCTTATAGAGGCATCAGTCACCTTGAAGATTTTATTTGCCGCCTTGGGTGAGTACCTGAAGCCATTTATCAACAATCTGATTAACCTCGGTTAGAGACCGGTAAGTCCACAATCGACCAAGTTTTCACACTACGACAGATGTTGGAAAAAACCTCAGAAGTTCAAATCGATATAGACGACCCTTTATAGATTTTAGGGCCACATACATATGTATGATGGCATCTATAGAAACGAGCTATACAGACTCATGTTCAGCCTTGGAATCCTTTCCAAGTTCACCAAATTGTAAAGAATGACGATGAAGAACGCCTGCTGCCCCGTAAAGGTCGGAAACAACCTCTCCGAGAGGTGTTAACCTATAAGCTTCGCACAATAATTTCAAGTACAATGTTGAAGAAATCGCTTACTTAACAGCGAATTTCCACAATCGCTATAGTATTGGCAGTTATATCACACTACAAAGGTGTTTCTTTACGCCCATACTTAAGTGCTAAAAACAGGCATCGCTTCGAATAATTGTTTGCTATATACACGTAGGCTGTCGTAGACCGCCTTAAAATCGGCAAATAGGTGGTGGGAGTCGATTTGAAATTGGAGGGTATTTTCCAACATCTGCGTAATGTAAGAATCCGCCTGATAAGGATGGATTAGTTGGTTGAAAAAAGGTTTTCAGTGTTGACATACATAGTGCTGCAGAGAGAATCCTATAGGCGATGTTGATGATGAGGGCTCTAAATCTTGGGCAAACTAAAGCCTCCACTTTCTCAAAATCGAGCATGCAATTTTGAGGTAACATTCATCAGATTTGACCCCATCCGATCATGTTTTAGAGATGGTTTGACTCATGCTCTTCGCAAAGTGATCTCCCGCCAACGTAAACAAGTCGCGAGCTAGGTCATCAGTACCGGCAGAATTATTGGCCTTAAGTTTGGATATGGTTTTTTCACTTCGCCAATGACGGGTGGAAGAAATTGTTACCTGTCGTCAACTGGTTGGATGATTCGTTCTACATAACAACGAGATGTTGATCGTCATCGCCTTTTAAAATTTTGCAGAAATGGTTACCCCTTGTGATCTCCGCTGTCTTTGAATCTACCACTAGGTTCACTTGTCGTTTTCCATTCGAACCTAGTTGACTTATCATGTTTTTTTTACCTTCTGGTAAACTTGTGAGCTTCTTTCCCACTATAACATCTTTCAATTTCTTCGGTCTCACGTTTTTTGTGCTCCCTTTCCTTCCTTCTGAAAGGTCGGTTCCGGTTTTCATTTTTTTTTTTTGAGCTTATGCGCCGCGCATCCCATCCTTTGCAGCAGCGTATGCTTTTTGCACCTCTGCATGCACCGAAACCTAACATATAAAAAACGGAATATCGGAGACCGGAAAGAGTTGGCAACAATTATCGATTGTTCGCCAACACGAGGAGTTGCTTGCTTATCGAAATGTAGACAGGTACCTCACGATATGGCTCGTTACACGTTACCTAAATTTTAGAACACCCTTCAATATTTGGTTCGACAATCTAATATTGTTACAGTCTTTCGTGACGCATTTGCCTTTATACAATGGAAAAAGAAGCCCTTAACCGCACCTCACCATTTTTTTAAACAAACTTGTGACTTGTACCACTTGAAAGTGCTTTATCGCGAAGAATTCTTAGTTCTTGCACCACCCACCTGTTTGCCTGTTCAATTTCAAGGATCACAAGAACTTTGATGCCTACTTGGATATTTTGCTGACGTTGACAATCCCATGAATTAGATCAGAGATGCACAGAATACTCTCTTTGCTGAAGTTCACATATAAATGCAGGTTGTGATATCTCAAATCAGCCTTTATTGATGATTTGGGATATCCCTGGTGGAATCCCTGGTGGAATCGAAAGAGTTACAATGCTTACTTACCTTTGATGCAACCTTGTTGCTCCCAATGACATGGATAACAAAGGCGGATTGACTTTTAGTTGGTACATAGCTCAGTCCTTTTGACTCGGCAAAACGCCTGATCTGAATTACCCTGTATTCTGTCCAAGTATACTCATCCGAACTAGATTCTCTTAAGGCAATAACGGAACTGCAGTTAACATTCGTTTTAAGCATTCCGGTATAGCCGGAAGCTTCTCATTTGTCAGCGATAGCCACTTGTTACTTTGAACGTTATAAGAGAAAGGATTTGATCTTATGAGCAACCCAAACCCTGGGACACGAACGTAATTTACCTAAATGATAGTTAAGGATCACATGAGCTTATAGATAGAAATGGTTTTTTTTGGGAAAACTTGACAGCTGGACTTGTACAAACATGTATCCAAAAGTTGAGCTGCGAATGACTGCATCTTTAATACTTGAAAGGCATGATCTTTGTCCGAGGAATTACAATAGTAAGCTGCAGAGTCAACGACTTTTTACATAATTGCCGGCTCCTTGGATGAAAGTAGCCAGTAGAAGTAGATATACCATTGTATACAAAGCAAAATTTCTTGGCCCCCAGTTAAAGCCCTTTATCTCATACATCCTTTATATCCTTCTTAAGTGCACTGACATTTCATGAAAGTAAATTCGAATTCCACAGCTACGGTCATCGAGGTTCCATTTCCGGTCTGACATCTGCCGTCCATGGATTAAAGCTTGGTGGAACCGGTACAAGTGCGAGTGGAGCTTACGTTGGTGGCCATTACTCAGCTGGATACCATCCAAGCGGATATAGGTAATCAATTTCAAATTAAAAAAAATTCTAAATTTGTTTATTTGTGTATTTTAACTTTAAGCGGTAACATGGGTGTTCCCAGTGGTGGTCATCCCGCACCAGCAGGCTATGACTATCATTCAGACACAGGACCTCATGCTCCAATTGCCGATACATCAGGACCAGTCCATTCGACGACGGGAAAAGCTAAAAGCAGTGGCCCATCTACCGTCACTGCCCTAACCCTATTATCGTTCTTGTTTTTCCTTAATATCCTCCAGGGTTGCCTTAAGGAGCACATGGATACAATGAATCCAACCGTTATGGTGATGACGGCTGGTGTGGCTCGCACCAGGGTCAGTAAATTAGCGGAAATGAACTCCAGAGAGCAACAGCATACTGTTTCACAATCTCTGCCTCAGCCAGTGATAACTCTAAATAGAGGCGAACCAGCTGCCGATTCCTCCATTAACGAGGACCAAGTCTCCTTTAATGGTGAAAATACAAAAATTAAATACAGCAATGGAAATCAGAACCAGCATCTAAAACCGAACCAGAATCAGAGACCTGATCCCGAACCAGAATATTATTCTGTCTATGCAAATCGAACGACGACATTGGTCGATAATAATTATCAGGAGCGTCCTCATTCATATCGTCATTACCAGCGTCTACCAGGATCCTTTTCCTCTCCATCGTCCTCATTACTATCGTCGCCATCGTCGTCGTCTTCTCTGTCGAATTCCGGTGGCAGTAATTACTATTCCGATTCAATGGACCCCTACTACATGCGAATAAATTGACCCTCGGAATGTGAGACTGCTTTCTAGTTACCGCTGTAGCAGCATACATAAGTATAGTGTTGCCCTTGTCGTAAATGTCGTAAATTATTAACGGAGAAATATTATATCCTTTTTTGAAAAGGCCATTTGGTACTTGTGTGTGTTTGTTTTAATTAACGAATTTGTCTTTTGAGAGAGGTGGGCAGTGGTAATAAGTGACCATGATGGTCACACAAATAAATCTCTTAAGTACTTGTATACTTTGGCGGAAAGTTTCGAAGCTAGCACAAGGATTACGAGAAGTTTAATGTCCTTTAATTTGTTGCATGAAAGTTAAATTTGGATTGACAGGAAAAGAAGGTAGACACGTTCGCATTAAGTTGGAAATATGAAATGACTGGATATGGTTGGGGTTGGGAATGCTCTCCCAAATCGAATCAGAGAAGTTTTATAGAATTGCGTAAATTTACCACGTGCCTCGAAGTTAATCCTTAAGCATGACAAAGTCGTGGGCTAATTATGGAACATGTCTTTCTCTTGCATTTTGATACGAAAGAGGCGCCTTCTTATGAACAAGTATGGCCCAAATTTATATAATCGAATATTGAGCCAAACTTTACAGGTACGAGTATGTTAAAAGTTTAATTACGCTTTCCTCTTGATGGGCTTACAGAGTTTGGACTGCAGATGCCCAGTGTTGATAGTCCAAAACAAAATGTGTGAACACTAAGGACATTGACATATTTAGCCAGCTTTATATGCACATTGAGGCGAATCATGGACATGCGTCACCGTAACCCTGCATGTTTATACCATTGCTTAGAGTGGTAGGATATTTTCTGCAATGATGATAGATATGCGTCAAAACAGCGAAGAAGATCGCAATGTTAGGAAATTCAAAACTACGACGTACTCCAAATATTAATTTTTTTTCTTCATTTGTAGAGACGGTTTCGCATATATTTGTTATAAGTTGCGTTAGTCTTAAATTAAACTATGCATGACCACAACTACGAGTACGTGCTTAAGGGATTTGGAATTTAGAAAACGTTTATGAAACCCGAAGTGACAATTAAAAAACTAACAACTTTATTGCTTCATAACATCATAGTTCGCATATCTTTGAAATGGCTCTCCTTATGATGCTGCCTTGGGTTTTGATGCCCACAACATGAACTAGATTGTCAGATGCAGAAAAGATGCTATCAACTCGACCTAGCGGCCATTTTAACGGTGGTAAGTTTTCATCCTTTACCAAGACTAGAGCGCCCACTCGTAAATTTTTTCCTGTTGTCGTCCACTTTGGCGACTTTGAAGGGTGCCCAAATACTCCTTGACCCATCTGTTCCAAAAGATTTGCTACATGCTCTGGACCAGCTGCCAATTTACAAGTCGACTTGTTTTTTATGTAGTGAAATCAGGCTCTGCAATGGAATTCAAAGGGCCGCCAATCAAGTAACGCGCGGGTGTTAGTGCGTTTAGATCTTCTGGGTCATCTGAAATGGGACAGAAAGGGCGAGAATTTATTACAGCTTCTATTTCACAGATTAAAGTATGAAGCTCATCAATTTTCAAGTATATATTTAGAAATCTTAATTGGGGCCTCCCAAAGGCCACCAAACCTTTCAATCCCCTCTTCGACGCTTGTCATCAGTTCCCGGAATGCATTCATAAAATTGGAAATACAAGTTTATTCATCTAAATCTATATCTTCCCCTTCAGAGTAATATCCATCGACTGCAATACACTTATGCCAGCGCTTGATCCAATCCTCGAAACATTTTTTATACTCGGTTTTCGGTATGGACATCAGTGCTTCCTGCGATTTTTCCATTACTTCCTCTCGGCTGCTGAAACGCGTTCTTCCCCGTAGTGGTTTTTTAACTCGATTGAACAGAAAGAAGTCACAGGGAGTAAAATCAGGTGAATTCGGTGGCTGTTGCATGGTATTTGTTGCATTTTTCGTCAAAAAACTACGAATAATGATGGCACTGTGCGACCGCGACGGTGCGTTATCATGATGCAAAATCCACCAGTTTTCTGCCCACAATTCTGGTCTCTTTCGGCAAATTGCTTCACGTAAACGTCTCATGACGCCCAAATAATACTCTTCGTTTACTGTCTGGCCTACTGGCAAAAATTCATAATGCACTACACCATTGTAATCCATGGAAACCGTGAGCATTGCCTTCTTTTTTGACTGAAAACGGTGTGATTTTTTTGGTCTCGGCTCATTTGGTGAACGCCATTCGCTTGCCTGATGTCTGGATTGCGTGTCGTATTCATAAACCCACGTCTCGTCTCCAGTAGTGAT
The DNA here is from genome assembly GCA_963966105.1 of Volucella zonaria. Taxonomy (NCBI): domain Eukaryota; kingdom Metazoa; phylum Arthropoda; class Insecta; order Diptera; family Syrphidae; genus Volucella; species Volucella zonaria. The sequence continues at coordinate 248,923,125 of OZ014530.1, read as the reverse complement.
CCATTTGATGAATGTGGGATCGGATTCAGCCTCGCAAATCATCTCTTTTGCGACGTCAACACGGTCTCTTTTTTGCATGAAATTGAGGTCTCTTGGCATCAACTTTGCTGCTACATGACGGAACCCGAAATCATTAACCAAAATGTCTTGGACGGATCCATAGGCAATGTTCAAGTACTCCGCTATCTTTCTGATGTTTAATTTGCGGTTATTGACCAACATTTCTTTTACTTCATCAATGTGTTCGTCGGTTTTCGATGTCGATGGTCTGCCACTGCGTTCATCATCTTCGATTGACTCGCGACCACTTTTGAATGGCTCGTGCCACTGGTAAACGACCGTTTTCTTTAGAGAATCAATGCCGAAACACTTTTCCAACATTTCCAACGTTCGCGCACCATTAAATCCGTTTTTTACGCAAAATTGAATACAAGTTCGTTGTTGCAAATTTAAATCCATTTCTAAAATTGTAAAAAATCGCCAACGCACACAGGAATAGATGTAATCTTAGCTACGTAACTTTTGCAAATGTCAAGATATGACGCTAAGATTTAGAGATAATGTCAACAACAGATTCATAGATAACTTCCAAAATGTCATCGTCTAGCTGGAAGAGGTTAGAGTTAACTGGAATAAGTGTACCCTAGAAACGCTTGCAAGGCAGTACGGCAAGGCAAAAAGCCTTAGGACTTCCACCAAGGCAAATCACGCCACCATGATGGACCTAAGCGAAGAAATTCGTCTTTCTTTCTTTCGAAGTGCTAGGCAGCAGAAGCCATTTTCTCTAAAATCAGAGAATTTATTATGAAGAACTCCCTAGAACTAATAGAGAAGAACAAAAACAAGGTGGCGCGAATAATGGCCTTGAGACGGCCGAAGAAAGCATGGCACGCTGCACGCAAGTGGCTCTGCGGTATTTTGGCCCATTCTCGGCCAAGTGCTTGTTTGAGGTGGTCCAAACTTTGGTATTTTTTAGTGCCAACCTTCGCCTTCAAAATACCCCCGACAGAGAAATCCAACGGATTTGCATCCGGAGAATTTTCTATCCATTTTGTCGAAGAAATGAAGTGTGGAAGATTGTTTTTTAACCAATCTTGGTTGACGCGCGCTTTGTTAGACGGTGCCGAGTCTTGTTGAAATGTCCACGGTCTCCAACCGAAATGATTGTTTGCCCAAGGCTTCAAGGCAAAAATACGAGCGGAGAGTTACCATCGGCGGTTATGGCGGCCCAAATCATCACCATCGGTGCTGCCTGCTTTCTGGTGGCCGTCCGAAGGAGTAAATTTTCGAAGGACCTCTCTGGCAAGTAAACTCGTTCATTTTGTTTGTTGACATATTGCTCGATAACAAATGGCGACTCATCGGAAAAAACCAAATTCCGCAACTCACCACTTTCGTGCAAGCGTAGCAACTCCTTCGCTCTTTCGACTCTAACTTTTTTCTGTTGCGGTGTAAGATTGTGTGCTTTTTGGAACTTCAATGGCTTGAGCCCAAGCTCATTTTTCAGTATGTGTTGCATCCGTTCCAACGATATGTTGAGCTCACGAGCCATTTTTCTTCCACTTTGACGCGGATTCCGCTCAATACGAGCCTTCACTTTCCGAACCATTTCTGCCGATATTGCTGTTATTTTATGACCACCTCCGTGGCGTTTTGCAACGCTGCCAGTATCACGGTAACGAGCGATGGTTCGAGACACAAATGATTTAATTACGTTGAGGTGCTGGAGGCTCTAACGATAACTACTCTAACGATAATATAAGGCAATCACACTATCACGTTTGAATTCCATCGCGGATAAAAATTTGTCAACACAACTGAGACGCAAATCGTTTAAAAGGCTTGTAAATAATAAAATTATCTGTCATGAGCTCACTGTCATGAACGGTTTGGAAATTATAGCAGTCTGAAGTTGGTTGTAGTTCGAGTCATTCAGGGTGTATATACTTGTATTAACGATATGACATAAGACTTCAGAAATATGGAATGAAATATTCTTTAGCAAACAACTTGTGATCGTGTCATAAGACGAAACCTTAGATGTTTTAAGAGATCAAATAATTTATGTATTGTATATATCCCAAAAGGACTGAACGGCTCGCAAAAAAAACTCTCAGATTGATTTTCAAGATCAATATAATAGCTCCTAGGAAGAAAATTAATATTGGTTGAGTTCTGAGAAGAACTGATATTACAAAAGAATTCATTAAAAGATTTTGCCATTCCCAGAGGATTAGAGATAGTTAAGTTGTTCACGGTTTTATTATTGCGATGAACCCTAACAAATATGTGGTCTAAGTACGAATTAAAACGGGTAGGTTGAGTCAGCGCAGCATCGAAACCGAACGCAGATAGCGTCGTTAAGAAATTATCAACATCAATGGAATGAGACAATATATTAATGTTAAAATCACCAATTGGAATAATATTTTTACAAGTTTGAAACTCCAGAAACTCGTAAAGCTCTTCCAGAAAATATTTAAGTGAGCACCCATAAAGTCTGTAAACACAAATAAAGCAATAGTAAGAACTAGAACTGACGCAGCTTAAAGTGATTATATCGGAACTTATTAAATTATATTTTTTAATTTGTATGCCAGATATACCGTTTTTAAGGAACACTCCAACACCGCCAGCCGCATGTGAATCATTACATATTGCATTAAACGAACAATTTCGAATACAAAAATCGGAAACTTCATTTTCAAAAATCCAAAGCCAATCCAAAAAAAGCTAGACTTGAGCTTTGCGCTGCACTTATTTTGGCGAAATCAATTCAATCTATTAGTTTCACAGATGATTTTTGTTGGTAGGACTCCACGATTGTTCTTGCATGGCTTGCTTCTCCAGCATACAACTGGAGCACTTTTATTGCAAATAGAGTATCAAAAATTCAAGTTTCTACGAAGAACTTCAGCTGGCGGCATATTCGAAGCAATCAAAATCCAGCCGCCATTCTTTCACGTGGAATGGGTCCCTCAAATTTATGTGGAAATGAACTCTGGTTTCAAGGACCTTAATTTCTACTTAAACCCACACATGAGTGGCCAACGTTAGAACAGTACCATCAACAAGACATGTCTGAGCGGAAAACGCTACTTTATCGTCTGAAAATAGGATTTATGGCCAATTCAGTTCTGTCAAGGATGATATTGGCTTAAAGTTAATCATTAGGGTAATTCAAATCATATCATTTGCTACTGAACACAAGCAAATTCAAGGCGGCACTGATATTGCAAAAAATAGTGCTCTAAGAAATCTTCGTCCATTTATCAAAGATTTTAACCTTCTGCGTGTAGGCGGCAGACTAGATTTTGTTGCTAAACATCAAATAATTCTTCCAAGGCATCATACATTTACTCAGATGCTAGTAACACACTTTCACATCGTGAACAAACACGCGGGACGTCAAGTTCTTACCGGGATTTTGAGAGAGCGATTTTGGCTCTCTGATTATTAATAAATGCGTCCGATATTTTAGAGCACGACCAGTAGTTATGAGAGAATTACCAGTGCAACGCGTAAAACCGTCAATGCCATTTTTGAAACTGTAGTGGATTTTCGCGGAGCATTTTACATCAGGTCAGGGATCACAGGGAAGGGTCCTATTAAAACATACGTGAGCCTTGTCATCTGCATGTGCAGTAAGGCTGTTCACTTGCAACTTGCAGCAGATTTGTCTTCTGAATCATTTTTAGCCGTACTTCGACGCTTCGTTGCACGCCGAGGAAAACCATGCATGATATATTCGGATAATGCCACTTATTTTGCCGGTACCAATTCACTGCTGATGGAGTTGAAGGACATATTTGACGACAGTAAACTAATACCACCTTGATCAAAACGTTCCCGGGGGACACCACCGTGTGGCGCTAGCATTGTTCCGATTTGAGTTATGTTTTTTTTTGTTCAGTTGGTGACTCGTTCTAAATTATTCATTATTGAATTTTTTAGATAAACTGTTATTCTTCAATTATTTTAAAGTAAACTGTTACTTTCTACATATACTGTTTTAAATGGCTCGAAGAACCAATTTGTTAAAACACTTGTTTCAGTGAAAATCACTTCGGTTAATGTGAAAACTTAAAAGTGACTTATATTTCTTATGCTAAAATTAAATGACGAAGCAGTAAACAAACAGTGACCCAAATCGGAAATATTGAAATGGGTCATCGTTGTTTGTGTTGGAATCGGCATATTCAGCTGAAGTGGCATTTACGGTGAAGAATTAGCGTAAGCACGGAGCAAGCCTTGATTTAGAGCATAGAAGCCTTACTTGCACCCTTCCATCTTCACATTCCCTTCTAACGTAGATACACGAGCCGTATGCTTGTTGACTTGCATCAGCAAATCCATGCAATTGAAATGTAGGAAGTACTTAGGAAGTGTTTCATCCCATTTAAATTTCTCCTTCCACAAGGTTTGCACCAATACCTTAGCTTGAACAATAACTAGCGCTACGACTCCTAAAGGATCATACCGACGAACTACAGATGAAACAACCGTACGCTTGGTTATAGCCCCTGCCGGTGAAAATTCCTACTTTAAAAACCTGAACTGAATTGTCTTTGGCTCCCAGATAAGCCATAGCGCCTTCGTGACATCATTTTCATTATCTGCAGATACTCTTCTTTGTCTTCTGCGGGAATCGAGTGCAAGAGTTCCTTGAAATTGGAGCACCATTTACATAGGTGAAATCCGCCTGCTGACAACAACGAGTTGCCTGTGCCTGTCAATATATCGCCAACATAGAAGTCGGAGAGTATACTATGTTTGATCCCAGAGGAAAATGTTGTTCCTCATCTCGAGCGGGCTGAATTAAGGTACCAATAGATAAAAAGGTAGCAGATCCTGTGCCATAGGTTGCGGTATCTAACATAATAATTTGAGGATCTTCGGAGCTAAACTCACGTCAAAGGATACATTGCATGTTTTGATCTGGACTCTGAATGTTAACGCAGCGGTACATTTTTGCAATGTCGGCTGTGGCTGCTAAGTAATGGGTACGAAATTTTAATAAAGTTGTAAGAAAATCGTTCTGGATTGTTGGCCCTACCATAAGAACGTCATAAACCCGTGGTGGTTTTAGCCGAACCATCGAAAACAACGCGAAGTTTTGTTGTTGTGCTTTCTTCCTTTAAGACGCAATGATGCGGTAGAAAATAGTGGCTACTTTGAAGTATGCTGAGCTCATATGTTTAAGTTCTTTATACTCTTTCATGACATCTTTAGATTTCTGTTTAATTTGAGGCTTTCGATCTAATCTTGTTTCAAGCCTAAAAAATCTTTTCTTGGCCAAATCATGTAATAATCCTAAATTGGATGGCGCTAGCCGAAACGGCACCTTGACTGCATACTGGCTTGGTGGAAGAACTTGAAGTAAAAAATACCTTACGTGTGTTATACTTAACCTCAAAGATGCTTCCTTTTCTCGTAGATCCTTGAGGCAAAGCGCCTTCCAAATTTTCAAACTTTTGTCATCGTCTTTCTAAAAAGGCTGACATTTCGGTCCAAGACGGAATCACATTCAGTGGAGCCTCTTCCTCCCATCTGGCTTGTATTTATCCATCCAATTTATTCCCAATTAGAGACAGTAGTAAGCCATCGGCGAGTTGATCTCTGCTTCCAAGAGTTTCGAATGCTCGTAAGTGTGAGTTAACAGAGTCCGACAAATCTCGAAGACCATGTGCTGATACTGCGGATATCCCTCGTAGTTGAAATAATTCACGAATATGCGGGTGGAAATTTAACGTTTGTGACTTAATCTAGCCTTTAATATACCTAACGCCTCTGCGTAGTTTTCTCAAGTAACTTCCAACGAAGAAATGGTGCGAAGCGCTGAATCTGTCAAACTGGAGCGTCAAATAATTATTCAACAATTTAAAATATGCGTTTAAACATCAACCGCTTCTTAAGGCGTCTATAAACGTTGGCCTCGCAATTAATTTTAGACGTTATTGGGTGCAAAATCAAACATCAATTCGATGTTTTCCGAGCTGAAAAAGTCACTTCTTTGAACCGGCATGTAAGAGCTCGCAGTATCATTATGTTCTCCGAAGAGTTCTGGCAAACAAATTCCAATTAACCGTTCTACGTCGCTCTAATGGCACGGTGGCTACATGTCCAATTTTTCCGAAGAAACAAACGACCATTTGCTTCGAAGTGCTTCGTGCGCTCGTCTTGACTCATACAGTCGACTACCATTTAATTTCGGGCTCATATCCATAGATCTATGTTTCGCCTTGTTCTTATATGTAGACGTCTTTTGAAGTACCGCGGTATAACTTTTTTTGGGGCAATCGGCGCGAGCCTTTTTTTGAGCGATTGTCAAATCCGACACGCTTTTGGCAGAATAACGCCGCACATATTGGACTGAGCCATCAAAAATTGGACCGACCGCTTGAAGCACTGCCAGCGAAGCCGAGACGGGCATTTGAATGATGCGCTATTCCACACATAATGGCATGAAAGTAGCTTCAAAATAAAGCCAGAATGATGCTTTTTCTCTATCGTTCTTATCTGGCCACCCTATTTAAGTTTTCGATTTTTCAAACCACTCGACGTGGAATGGCATAAAATCCCGATGACATGAAAGTATACAGATGCATTATGTGGGTAAGCAATGGATATTATGCGGAGTTTTATATTCAAAACGAAGATCTTTTATATGAAGCCTTAGGAAGTTGAAGATTGTTCTGAGACTCCATATCTCCGTCTGCGTAATCCAGACGGTTTTCGGATCGCAGCTACTTTCCGCTCTAGTTTCGGATTCATTCAGGCACCGTATACGGTGAAAGCAATCAGGGAATGTCGAAAACCGTCATTCTGTTGGTCACCTTCTGAAAAGCAGAAAAGGCAGCTGCCACGGTCAAGACAGGTTGAATGTTCTAGTTGGTTTGCCTTCTGTCTATATATTTCTTTAAACGGTTGTAGAGCACTGCCTCCACGGGCGGCGGTGTGACTTTCTTCATTTAAATAGTAGATTTTTTTTCACGTGCAATCTTTTCAACTCTTCGAAGACAATTTCAGTTCTCTCGGGATTGTCGTGGGGTGCGCATCTTAGAATCTCAGAACTTAAATATAATTTTTTTTCTTTTCCTCAATATGAATTGCTCCGTTTGTTCGCATAGAATCGATCGTGAACATCACTGAACAAGATGCAGACTTTTTTTAAAACAAGTGGTAGTGCATTTCGTTGTGACAAATGTGCAGTACAGAGACGCCGCTCTTTGAATTTGCCACTGCCGGCTTCGCCAATGTCAAACATAAACCACGCATTGGCTGCTACTAAAAACAACAAAATACATGCGGAAAATAACACAGCACATAGTCAAGCGGTTCGGTCTACACAGTTCGATGACATCGAGGAGGAATGCACTCTTCAAATGATCTACGAACTTAGAGGAAGCTAACCACCGCTTTCTGCAACAACTTTCTTTGATACAATCAGAGAATACAGTGCTTAGGAAGAGAGTGGACTACTTGGAGAGTAAACTAAATTGGCAGCAACAACATCTTCTCAGTAATTGTATTGAGATTGTTGGAGTGTCGGACGCGAATGACAATAACGCAATATCCAAGACTAAACAACTCTTTAAGAATGCTCTATCCATCGATGTTCCTGACAATAAATTTGAAAGATGTTATATCAAGAAAGTTAAACCTAAAATCAACAGTGATGCGAACTCCTCTGTCGCTAAGCCGATCATCTTTGTTAGATTTTCCGATCAGCACAAGAAGGAAGGAATAATGACCGCATAGAAGACGAACAAAAACGAACTTAACAGCAGCAGTACTAAGAGCAGCAGCAGGGGAACCGGTATTTATATTAATGATTCTCTCACTAAATATACGCAAGCTCTTTTTATGAAAGCTAAAGAGACTAGAAAGCTGAAAGCGGGTCAATAAGTCCGTGACTTTTGGATTAAACACAGATTTTTTTGATAAAAAAATAATTTTATTTTTCAACGTAGTCTCCCTTGAGCCCTATACACTTTGTCCAACGCTTCTCCAATTTTTTTATCCCTTCCAAAAAAAATGATTTGTCGAGGTCCTCAAAATAGGCCTTTGTTTGCGAGATGACTTCATCATTGGAGTCAAATCTTTTTCCACCAAGCCATTTCTTCAGGTTTGAGAACAAGAAGTAGTCGCTCGGAGCCAAATCTGGAGAATAGGGTGGATGAGGGAGCAATTCATAGCCCAATTCATGGATTTTTGCCATGGCAACTGCACATGTGTGCACCCTTGCATTGTCTTGGTGGAAAAGAACTTTTTTCTTGGCCAAATGAGGTCGTTTTTTTTTCAAATCGTCATTGAATCGTTGGCATAATATTCCCCATTGATTGTTCTTCCCTTTTGAAGGTAGTCAATGTGGATTATCCCGCGTGCATCCCAAAAAACAGTCGCCATAACTTTATTGGCTGACATACCCACCTTGGCCTTCTTTGGCGCCGATTCACCCTTAGAAACCCACTGTTTTGACTGTTGTTTGTTCTCTGGTGTGTTGTGATGGATCCATGTTTCGCCCACGGTTACAAAACGGCGCAAAAACTCCTCCATATTGCGATTAAACAACGCCAAACCTTCCTGTGAAGTTGTTACACGATTGCGTTTGTGGTCGACTGTGAGCAAACGCGGCACCCATCTTGCGGAAAGCTTTCTCATGCCCAAGTGATCATTCAAAATTGAAACCACTGAGCCATGCGAGATCCCTACGGCTTCCACAATCTCTCGCACTTTCAATCTTCGGTCGGCCAACACCATATCGTGAATTTTTTCGATTGTTTCGGGTGTAGAGACCTCAACTGGGCATCCAGGACGTTCGGCATCTTCAGTGCTTGTACGGCCACAACGAAATTCAGTAAACCACTTTTTTACCATTGAAATCGATGGTGCAGAGTCCCCATAGTATTTATCAAGCTTAGCCTTGGTCTCGGTAATGGTTTTTTTTCGCAAGAAATAATGCTTAATAAGCACACGAAATTCACTTTTTTCCATTTTCTCCTCAAATTAGTGAGTAGTCTGATAAAAATAGCTGTCAAACACAAACTAACTGACGCAGCAAGTTTAAATTTTGACAGGAGTCAACTGACAGATGCCTGTTGACAGGAGCAGTGTTGCTGTTTCAGTAAAGAGGTCAGAAATTCAAAAAGTCACGGACTCGTATGTGTGGTTCAAACATAATAAAATTCTTGTCAGAAAGGTTGAGGGAGGAAAGGTCATGTCAATTTAATCATTTAGTGATCTCGCACTTATTTAGTGCATTTTTTTTTTCCATCTGAAAAAATTAATGAAAATAATGTATTCGTTGACTTTTCTTCCGTTGATCTTCACAGCTTTAATTTTAATAACGTCTTAACAGATATTTCCTTCTGCTGTAATAAGTTCTTCATTGTCCATCAAAATATCAGAAGTCTAAGAGAAAATTTCGAAGCTCTTGTCACTCATATTGATTCCTTTCTGTGCTTACCAGATATTATTTTTGTATCAGAAATCTGGATTTATGAGTTTGAAAAAAACGATTATTTTTTATCTGGTTATAATTTTTTTTGTTAACACTAATGAAAACTACGCTGCGGGTGGTGTCGATTGTTTTATAAGAGAGAAAGAGGAATATATAATTCACGATGTCCTTTGTGTTGATTGTTTGAGTGCTGATATTCTTAAGGTTTCCATCGGAATTAACCATGAGATCTATGTCTTTTTACGTGTTTATAGATTACATATGTTTAATGTTTTGACATTTATAGAAGAATTTTCTTGTATACTAGAAAATGTAAAATCAATTAATGTCATTGTAATGGGTGACTTAAATATTAACATCTTGGAAAAAAGTGAAATTGTCTCGAGCTATATGGAATTGTTAGCATCGCATGGCCTAGCTAGTCTCATCAATGAACCTACTAGACTTGTCTCAGGTAGATGCTTAGACCATATTTATGGACGGTTCAGGAATGGCTCCTTCAGTAACTGTGAGAAATGTGTTATTGATTTAATGATTACTGATCACTCTATGACTGGGTTCTTGTTTAATATTACTGATAGAATATCCAATTTGAATTCTGTACCTCCTGACTCAATCTCAAATACAATCTTTCTTGTGAATTTTGGGAAGATGCCTATCTGTGCTCTGATGCGTCTGCTTCCTTTTCAATGCTTATTGATTGTCTAAAGAAGCATATTCTGAGTTGCTCATATACTTTTAGTCCTAAAAGATCTTCTAAAAGGCTTAAACCCTGGATTTCCTGTTATTTGTTGAACAAAGTTAAGGCTAAAAACAAACTTAGAACTAAATGCTGTAAACACCCTGGGGGTGGCCGTTGTGTAGGTGTACTAGCAATCGCTTTCATTGGCCCGAACCACCACCTGGAGAGTCGAGTCCTTGTGCACAATTTCTACCTTCGAAATAAAATAGAGAATTGGCGATTCGGGAGCTCGGGCTTCACCCAGTTTAGTGACGAGAATATGTCAAATAACGTCGTCACCAACGACAGGGTACTACCACCTTTCATTACGAAGGAAGAGCTCCAAACGATCTTCGAATCGCTTAGCAGTAAGAAATCAGTGGGAACCGATGAAATACCGAACATTGTGCTTCCCACTAGAAACGGTGGACATTTATACCACTCTGTTTAATAATGCAATGAAACTGCGGTGAAAACTGCGGTGGTACATCCCATACCTAAAAAAGATAACGGCGAATCTCCGTTCGATCAGTCTTCTTCCAAACATCAGTAAGGTTTTCGACAAGGTAATCAATAGAGTCCTGACTAAGTGGGTTGAGGACAAACATATAGTTCCGGACAATCAATTCGGTTTCAAGGTGGGGTATGACATCATTCATGCTGTGTCGAAACTGGTTTCTGATATCCAATGGAACAAAGGCAAGAACCAGTGCACTGGTGCCTGCCTGATTGACTTAGAGAAGGCCTTCGATACCGTATGGTTAGAGGGACTCTTTTTCAAGCTGGACTGGTTGGGCATTAGTAAACCACTGCTGTATATTCTTTTTGATATATTCTCCAGTAGACAGTTCATCGTGAAGAATGGCGATGTGACTTCTGCCGGAACATTTAACATTAAAAACGATCTCCAACAAGGTGCGGTAAATTCGCCGATCCTGTTCAACATTTACACAAGTTATCTGATAGGTTCACTTCCCCACAGCATAGCGTACGCAGACGACTTAATCGCCTACAGATCATGTCCAAGATTGAGATCATTAACATACTTTTGCAACGTGACCTCGATAAAATTAAGCGATATTGCGATGACTGGAAGTTGAAAATCAACTTTCAGAAGTCGGAAACCATTCTGTTTAGGACGCCTTTGTCTGGGGCCTCTAGGGATACCAGAAAGAATTGGCGAAAGTTCTCTATCGTCGGACAACATGGACAGCCACTTGCTTGTCGAAATGTAGTTAGATACCTTGGGATCTGGCTAGATCAATATCTGTATTTAACAAACAGATTTAGGAAAAGATTCGGGTGTTTGAGAGGGCTTGTCTTTGCTTATACAGAACACCAGAGTCTGAGTACATAAAATTCTATCCTAATGAGGTCTTATACAATAGGGCGAACCTAATAAGAGTGGACAATTTCGTCATTAAGTTGACTCGAAGGCACATTGCAAGAGCAATGACCTCATCGAACAACCTGATCTCTGGGGCTTATTACCCCAATTATATGTATCACGAGAGAGTTCGCTTTGACGGCTTTATTCCTCCAGAAGCGTTCCTCTATCTAGATAGCAAAGGTCTGATCCAGGACAGATTGGCGGTGCCGCTAATCTTCCACGTCGCTCGAACAGCTGCGGACAGGCGACTCAACTACGACGGAGACGTCGCACATGGCAGTGCGGAGCGTCTCCGGTTCAGTAGGGCGGTAGGGAGTCGTGACACGAGGGATGTTGCTCGGCAGCACCAACAATTTTGGTGGCTGGTTGAAGGAGGGGAGGGTTCGTCGTCGAATTCCTCAAGTAATATATAGCTTCCTGTGAAGCAAAGTGGGCCAGCCTAATTTTGTTTTTAGCCATGGCCGGCTCACATAGTTTTAAGTAGGTTTAAGTTAGATTTTAAGAAAAAAAAAATATATAAAAAAAAAAAAATTAATAAAAATAAAAAAAATGACAAAAAAAAATAATTTTAATAAAAATAATATTAAATATAATATTAAGTATATATGTATTATGTATATATATATATATATGTATGTGCGTATTAGATGTAAGTAGATTAAGATTTATTTTTAAGTAGTCTGTAAGTTTTTAGTTTTAGGTTTTTATAATTAATTAATATGTCCATATACTAAGTTTTTCTTAAAATCTATTTTCTTAGTTTTAGTTGTAACATATAAATATAAAATTAAATATAATGTAATATACGTCGAAAGACTTAGTTTAAATGTTAGGTTTAATTTAGAGTGCCCGCATGGGGCCATTAAGTTAGTATAAGATTACTTGTAAGTCATTTAAGCTAATTTTTAAGCGTTTTTTGTTTAGCAATTAAGATTAAATTAAGTATATAAATAAAAATGCATTTAAACTGAAAAAAAAAAAAAAAAAAACTAGCAATCGCTTCTCACTCGGAGGGTCAAGGTTCGAATCCTAGCCACGACAAAAGTTTTCATTTGTGTAATTGGAACTCAGTCAGAAAAATCTGCGTGTGAAGGCATAACACTGACATGTAGATTTGGCTGTTGTAGGGTTTTTAAGCACAAAACAACCGTTAAAATTCACAACCTGAATCATTCCGAGTGAAGAAAATCTCTCCGTCCCGTTCGGACTCCCACCCCTGGAGAGTCAATATCGAAACCAAATACACCTGAGTTTCAAACCACTACATCACAGCAATGCTTTCCTTTCTCCTCCTTCTATCTTTCCGACCGCGCCATGGCAACAGTAAAAGGGTATTATAACCCCTTAGGCGCGCGTAAATTATAAAAAAAAAAAGAAAAAAATCTGTGCTTGAAAAGCAAATACAAAAATCTGTGTACCGAACTTAAAAGGGAAATTCCAATTTGCCGTGATAACTATTACCGTTCTAGGTTCAATTCTGCTAGAGGTAACTTAAAAAGTGAATGGCAAATTGTTAACAGTATCTTAAACAAATCCTCTTCTGCAATAAAACCGACTGTTATTCGTGTTAATGACTGTGTTGTATCTGATAAACTAGTCATTGCTAAACAGATGCATTTAACTGCTATTTTACGAACATAGCCACCAGCATGCAACCATGTTCTGTTCAACCTACTTGTCATTTCTGTTCGACTACTGATTGCTTTGCTGAACCAATGTGTTCTAATAGTTTTGCATTTGAAGCCATTACTCCTCTTGAAGTTTTAAAAGTTATCGGCACTTTAAGAAATACTTATTCATGTGGTGCTGACGGTATCTCCAATATCCTACTTAAACAAGTTGCTTGTCATATAATGGATGTCCTTGCTTACATTTTTAATCGCTGCATATTTGAGGGAGTTTTTCCTGAAGACCTCAAGTATGCTGATGTTATCCCATTGTTCAAAAAAGGTTCTACTGTTGAAATGTATAATTATAGGCCCATCTCAATCCTCCCAGTTATAAGCAAAATCTTTGAAAAGCTTGTGAAAAATAGGATAGTGAGTTATCTCACAAAAGCTAAGTTTTTTAATGCTACACAATTTGGCTTTCAAAAGGGAAAATCGACCGAGGATGCACTCCTGTAGTTTTGTGGAAAAATAATATCAAACTTATATAGTAAAAAGTGTACTGCTTATTTATTTATTGATATTAGCAATAAATAAAGTGGTTAGAGTGGTTATAGATCACAAAGAGTAAAAATTCAAGAAATCAGTAGTAATCTTATGACTCTCAATTTAAGGGTACCCCAAGGTTCTGTCCTAGGTCCGATTCTCTTTCTAATCTACATAAACTCACTTTTTACACTTAATTTTAAAGGTGCTCCAACGGTTTTTGCGGATGATATAGGTTTCTCCTATGGTTCAAATAGTCGCCTAGATCTGGTTTCCGACCTAAAATGGTACCTTAGTCTTATAAGAACATGGTTTTATAAACACAACTTGCTTTTAAGCCCTAAGACTAAGATTATGATTTTTAATTTGTCGATTAATCTTGATCTGGATCTAAATGTTTATTTTCACGCTCCAGAGTGCCTAAGATTCCTGTTTGCAAATTGCAACTGTGGGTCTGGCTTATCTTCTCCTTCTTTTGATGACGGCATGAATTGTAGTGATAAATGTTTCCCTATCGATATTGTTAGTGAATTCAAATACCTGGGACTTACTATAGACTCTAGAATGAGCTTTTCTAATCATGTAGAAGCTTTGAGGAACTATTTCCGTTGCACGCTTAGGTACTTCTTCCATTTGCGAAATATCTGTTCTACTAAATTGTTAAGAATTATTTATTATGGTATTTATCACTCAAAATTACAATATGGTATTACTTGCTGGGGAGGTGCTTATAGGAATAAAATACAACCTCTTTTGACAATCCAGAAATATATCCTACGCAAATTATGCCGCAAACCTAGGAGATATTCTACTTACCCTTTGTTCTGCGACTTAAAAATTCTTCCTGTCAGACATTTATACTGCTTTAAGGTGCTGAAGACCTTTTTTATAAAGTCTGGTAATCGAAATTTCCGACTGATTTCTAACTTTAACCTGCGTGGAAAGTTTTCATACTCCGTATCTGTTCCATCCTTTCATACCACTGCTTACCGTAATTTTTATTATATTTTGTCTCATCGATTATTTAATCGACTTCCTCTATCGCTCAGATCGATTACTTTGCCTGGATTGTTTCTCAAACTCATAAAAACGTGGCTTCTAAATCTCAACTTCACTAGCTTAGAATCTGTTCTCTTTGACTATCTGGTATAACCAATGAAACAAGATTTATACTTATCATCTATTTGATACTCTATAGCAAATTTTATTTATTATCTGTCTGCTAAAGCTTGCTTATATAATATTTGAGTAATATTTGTATCAGTTTTTTTTATTTTGAGGGTCACCCCACCCATACATATATAATTTATTTGATATCTCATTCTCAATGTAATGGCATTCGACACTATTTTCATTACCGTGGTATAGAAAATACAGAATGTCAAATGAATTTCTTATCTATTTTTAATTTAATGTAAACGAATTTATTTTGAATTATATTGTTTAAGAAATTTACAGAATAAATAAATAAATAAATAAAATAATAAAATAAATTTTAGAAGCAGCACTATTTTGACCAATCTGAGCGATTTCCTGGCTATTTTAGTGGAGTTGGAGCATACCAGGTAGGCTATTTTCACCATTTTCTCTACCGTTCCAGTTTAGTCTAACTAATACCTGATAGAAGTAGTCGCAGGAGTTATCTGAACTTTTGTAATGACTCAGACAATTCAGAGTGGTTATAATCAATATACGCGGAGTTAAAAGTTATCGCACTTTTCGGATCACTTTGATTTAAAATTACCTAGATACTGCCTAGTGCCATTATTCTAAAATTACTGCGTTTTCGTCACTTACTTACCTAGTGATACAGCTTACCAATCCGGAATTCAAGTTCATATCGGTTCTATTATATTCTATCTACGTAAGCAAATAGTCCACTACTCCTTTATTTACGGACACCCCAAACTCAAGAGCAAATTGACTTTTAACGAGTTTGAAGAGGTTTCTGGCTCCATACCATATAAAGAATTGTGTCAATGTATCCTCATACTGAAATCGTTATTACGGCCGATTTTAATGTACACAATTCTGGGTGGCTACGACATTAGGGACAGACAACACTCGAAGGACGATGTGTCTTCGATGCAGAAAACAACATGGCACAGCTTGTAAATGTGTGAATAACTAACGTTGGCAGATATATCGCCAACACTCTGGCAATGATTTAACTTCTCACTTTGATAAGTAGGTACATTGTTGATGTGCTCTCCACATTATTTTCGTCGTGGTACGAACTAATTTCTCGTACACCGTCCACATAGTTAGAGAAAATTTAACTGATCGTTTTGTTTCTTCGACAGCCACGTTGATATCATCAGAAACACTACTCTGTTTCTAATGAGATCCTTTATGCCAGGCCAGATGAAGAGTGTTACACTAAAAAAAAAAGGCCTAGCACAACTCGAGATGTAAAGAGGCTGTCAGGCTTACAGAAGGAATGACTACGATAGCTACCATAAGCATGCAAAATTCGAAAAGGACTAGAAACTGAGGCAAAAGATACTTCAACGCCCCAAAGGTAGTAAAAACTTTGGTCTTTCATCAAAACCATCAGAAATGAAGCTTCGTCTATTATTCCGAAGCGCATTTATAACAACATGCTAGATGTCAGGTTTCTGGGTTTCGCAGCCAGTTCAACGCTTCCAGGTTGTGTCATGTTTCGACATAAACTTGAGCACGTCTAAGTTACTTTTCGACAAATCTAATTTTCGTGTAGTAGTGAAAATACTTAAAGATCTCAATATATACAAAGACGCTGGTATGTCTCCTCTTTTTCTGAGAAAGTGTTCCTCAAAGCTGACAAAATTATTGCGAAGGCTTTTGAATCAACCCTGCTCCAAAGGACCCTTTCCTAGAAGATGAAAAACGACGTCACTACACGGAATTTCTCAATGATCGGTAGTACGGTATCCGCAACAACAAGTCTACTGGTGATTCGATGGCATGTCTCACCAAAAAGTGGAACCAAAGTCTACACCAACATGGATGGCATATCACCAGTCGAAACTGAAAAGCTTTCCGCTCTAAGTACGTGTGTCAGTGACGACTTACGTTGGAATGAATGAACACATATTAGATATTGCCAAAAATGTTGCTAAATATTTAGGCTTCCTCAAGCAATGTAACCTAGTTAATGCGCCCTTATAGGACAATCCTGTTGTCGGGGCTGTTGTGTAGCTGGCCGAGGCTTCATTCCGGTTCCTGCTCTTACTTACCTTTATTCCTTTATTAGAACCTGACCGAGGTTTAGTGTGAGAAGTGTATTTCTCACCTTGCCTCGGTGCACTTGGTTTTCCGGGAACCATATCGTCCTAACTCTACATCTGTGCGCTATTGTAGCTCTGGCATGTGGTCTGTATTTTTTGAGCTGTGCCACGGTATCCACCACGAAGAAATCTTTTTGACCGCCAAATGTTCATGCAATATTGAATGTATGCATGTAAAACTATTGCCTACTCACGATAAATCACATGACGATCTTGCCCGGACAGCATCGACATTTTCTGGCACAACAAAAGATTTTGGCCGAGCTTCTTTCCGGAGCGAATGACGACGACGATTGAGTTCGGAAAACTAGCGAAACACGGTAAGCCGCTATGGTGCGTTATCACCAAAAGTCCAAGCTAGTGAACTTGAGACGAGTTTTTCAAGTCTCTATAAAAAAAACGCAAATAGCATGGCTATGACAAGCGTTCTGAGTACATGTATCATTACAAAAGTCTTACGATGCTGACGTCAGCGATTCAAAACTTACAGAAGCTCACAAATGTTTTATATTTTAATTTACGTAGTTCATACTAAGAAAACATTGTTTGAAGACCTTTTTTCCGTTTTGTATAGTTCATAGCAAGCCTTAGGTTTGCTGGTATTGAGTTCATTACATTGGTTATGACGTATGCCAGCTCTCCCTTTTCGTATATGTATGTTAAAAAGCCCTGAAATTTGTAACATTAATTAGATCCGTCTTCTTGTATTGGGTTGACTCATAATTATGCCCGGTTATTTTAACAATTTTTATAAGAATTCAACAAAGGCTTATTTATACGATCTTTCTGGAGTATAATCCACGTTTTGACATCGGCCACAAGTCACCCAAATCCTCATAAGTTTTGTTTTCTTGCTGATTTTTCAGTGAGTGGTGGTCCGTAGGCGCCTCTGTAAGAGAGTATGGCGGATGCCTTATTGGTGGTGCAAAACAAGTTTGTTCTCTTTTCGCGGTCTTTTCGTCGTAACTGCAGCATGGAGACGATCCATGGCGATTGAGTCAGGTAAACATCGCTGTTGATGTAGAAATTGCCGTTAGCTGTTTTGGTACAGAATCGGCCACTATTGACGCTCATCATCTTCGTTCTACCAACTAAAAATTCCATTTGAAATGATTTCGCAATGAATGAAGTGGATTCTGTCCCACCAAACAAACCACATTGAGTTCTTACAATTGATGGCTTTCATTTTTCCTTTCGAAATTTCATCCGTCAAAACGCAAGCCTTCTTTCTTTTGACATTTTTGAAGACCAGCCACGATTCATCCCCTGTGACGGAAGTTTGGTCGTATCACTGCAGCAACTCGGGGGAAAATTCCGGAACGTTAGGCATTGTTATTGTCAGAGAGTTGGTGGGGGGGATCCATCCAGCTAATTTCCATACGTTACCAAGTTTTTATGTCATGCTTTCGTCCTCTTGTACCGCTGCTAGAAGTGCCTAAGCGTCGAAATACTAGCTGGTTTATTCCCCTGCTGCCTTATTTCCTTCCTCGTAGTGGTAAAGCATAATATAACGAATATGAATATGATTTTCGACAAGCATATTTACTTATTTAAGTGGTGCTAAATTCCGTGGTGGATTTGGTCCTCAACCAACAAGCGTCTCCAGCCAGCTCGATCTTAAGCCAGATGCCTCCAGTTTTACACGCTAAGTTGGTTGAGGTCCCCTTCCATTTGCGTGCGCCATCTTTTATGACCCAGCCATCTCAGTCGTTGGACCTTCACTTTTCTGGCTAAGTCGGTTTTGCTGTACAGCCTATGCTATGCAGCTAAGACCGAAAATCACCCGAAGAATTTTCCTCTCAAAGCAGCCAAAAGCACCCTCATCCATTTTTGATAAAGTCCATGCCTCAGCTCCATATCCCAGGACTGGGATTATTAGGGTCTTATATATGGTCGCTTTTGTTGTTCGAGAGAGGGCTTTCCAAGAAGCAGCAACTGGTAAGAGTTATTCTTCTTTTGATCTCATATTTCGTGTCGTTGTCTGAATTGATAGTCGTGATAGCTTAGGATATTATTAGATTTATCACAGCTGTATAGATCGTATATAGGAGCCTGTCTTGTCGATAGCTCCTTTGTACTGCCAGAAGGCTGACAGCACCTTAGAACCTTCGTCGTAATATGCATACTCTAGACAAATTTGTTATCCAGGATGAGACCCAAATACTTAGCTTCTTTGGAGAATTGGATGGTAACGCCTTTAAGCACAACTCGTAGATGAGTCAGACCAGTCAGCTTCCTCCTTCTCGTAAAGGGAACGACCTCAGTTTTGAGGGGATTGACTAAAAACCTATTTCTAATGAACCAATCATCGATCACGTCAAGGTCTGCCTGCGCTTTAGAGTGTAGTACAACTATAGCATCTGCATATGTTTTAGAATAAACGGCAGACCTATTGAAAGCGTTAAGCAATGAGTCGACCAACTTGCACCATATCAGTGGGGATAGAACGCCGCCTTGTAGGCAACTCTTTTCTATTAGTGTCCTGTTCACCAACATTGCTTTATCCAACAAACCAGTGATTCGTCTACTCTGTGTTTTCTGTTGAGTTATACATGCTGATGTCGAAACTAACCTCAATTTGGATGAAAATACCCAGCGCGAACTTCTAGTCGAGTGTGCATTTAATTTTGTTTACCGGTCCTTGAAGCGTAGACTCGCAGAATGTAGAGGATGCATTCACAAAGCAGTTTTGTGCTCATGAAGCTCGACTATTCTCTTTATGCTCGTGAAAAAGAAGGAAGCGAGAATGTAGTCATCTGTTCCGATTTTTCGTATAAAGGGTGTGTGCCAATGCCAGGCTAACAGTGAAGATTTTCCCCAAAGTTACCAGCAACTTCTCTATACCTTTTCGTAGAAACAGCATTTTTGATGAACTCATCCGTCACCACAACCGATGTGAGGTACCAGCTACGGTGTGTTGTGTTATGTAGCTCACTAGCAGCTTCGTTAATAGGAGGTTACCTGGGAAGTGAGTCTCAGGCACGAGACGAAGGGTCTTTGCTTTCTATTTAGTGTAGGTGCCATCAGATTTTCTGAGTGATTCCAGCCTGATTGGTTTTCCGCGGATTCTTCCTCCTCAACAATGTCGAGACCTCGCATCTTATTCTGAATTGGACGAGACCATTAACTCACATCTCCATGTTAATGGTCTTGGTTTTGTCTAAGTTCACAAGAAGAGAATAGCCGTTCTTGTTCTTTCTCTTCTTGTGAGAATAGATATTCAATATAGAGTTCAGGATTCTGGGTACGAAGACGCATCAATGCATCCTCTATAGAGCACTTCACTCTAAGAGCAAAATTTTCCATATCGTAGCAGGGACAAGCGAGCGGAAACAGCATTCTTACCACCACCTCTGTATTCTAATGGACTTTAGACGCAACTAACTGAACCTATCCATTTCAGCCCAACATGTCGTAGAAATAGCCAGAGCGGTTTTCGAATGCATCCTCTGTCTATGATGCAACATGCTTACCAACGCGAAAGATCCTAAGAGAGCTCTTTCCAAAACTGATGGACAAAATTGAAGGCACTATTGACAAAAAGGAATACGCGCTGAGTATTTTCATCGACATCACTAGTTTATTGGTAAGAGCAATGCTGGTGAATATCAAAATGATTAATTAAAAAAAAATATCTGCTCGGTGGCCCTTATCATGAGGGTAATTAAGACCCATTAATCAAATAAAATAAAACAAGAACTAATGAAAGCCCTTAGAGTGGTATTTGCAAGTAACCCTTAAAGATATCAATAGGTCTTTTCGAAAGGTATCTTCAACTACTAATTTAAAAACGACTACGTCATCCTTTATACGAGTACACTGACGTCAATAACAATTGTAGCTCTCTAAATTCTCTCGCATTCAAGGACTTTTTCGAATATCAAAAGCCCTAAGTCTCCTGCAACACATATTCGTACAAGTACCACCACTAATTAATGTTTCACAGAAAATGAGTCTACAAGATCTTTTCAAAATCAGCATTTCCACCCTTTCCTCCAAAAAACCAAAAAAAAAAACAAAAAATTCATTTCAATAGTAAAGCCTTTGCTACAAAAAGATCCAGCATATAAGTTACACGAATTTAGGAAAGAAAAGTAGGTCCTCCAACGTCGTACAAACGAACATAACCTCATATTCCAAATACCCTCATCGTTTTCGGCAAAACTTTTCCGTGGCAGAGAGCAAGAGAAGTTTTCACAAGAATCATAAAATATTAATTTACGACTGACAGCTCTTCACACACTGTATCCTGGCCTGGTATGAGATTGCGACAGTATTTGCAAGTATTTTACGCGGTTATATGGGGGATGAGGTGGGCCATCCATTCTTGCTCCCAACTACTCATCCTTTTACTCCTTTCCAAAATCACAACGACGAGGAATACGATGATGATGATGATGGTAACTCCGACTCCGACTCCGACTTCAACTCCGACTCCAACAACGACAGGGACAACGACAACGCTAGGGGCGTACAAATTTGTGCAAATCTTGCGATTACTTAATGGAATTTTTGATTTTGCATATGTATCATAGCAGCTCTTCCATTTGGAGAAGTAAAGAGACGCCAGAAGCACCATACGATGACATCCTGCCATTCCTGCACCGAAAGTGTAGACCATCCTGAACACCAGATTCATGCAAAATCGGAATTTTATAAGTGGGGAGTTCGCTACTGGCGCCAAAATTTCAGTCAATTACATAATTGTATACGACTCTTGATCAGAATCGAGAAATAATTCTGAGGTGGTTGATTCCAATCCTCGTATACGAGTAATTGCGAAATAAGGACGAAGAGACGGTGGAATGCGTATGGCATTGCTACTCACACCATTCCATGGCAAGAATTGCCTGTGTGAACATTTGCATACTTGGCATCCGCAGAATTGTGGAAATTCTCTAATTTCTAGTTAAATGGAAATTGATAACGTTGCACGACTTGGAGTATGACTTGGGTGCACGACGCGGGGTGATTCAAATCTAGACACGTTGTACTCGCGTAGTCACATCAAATTCGAATCTTATTAAAGATTAAATAGAAATTAGCAGCACAGCGGCGGAGGCGGCAGCGGCGGCAAGAGGTAGCGTTTAAATGTAATTGCTATGATTTTCGTCATACATTTGGTAATTTTTCAATTAACGCTGACATGTTTGCTGCAAAGAGGGCCAAAACTTTGGTGTTTTATGCGATAGACATTCAAATTGGCCGAGTTATTTGACAATCCTGGGGATGTACTCGTATTTGTTAAGTGCTAGCAACACAGACGTGTCTGTGTCCGCGTCCGTGTGTAGTCCCTTCATATTTTTATTTTTATTTTTGGTGAGTTGATAATTTGTTGATTATTTAGTAGCCATGAAGGAGAATGAAGGGGCCATATTGGCAGAAGAAACGTCGAATAAAAACTTACCACCCCCGTCTGCGGCTCCGCAACAAATCACATCATCGCCTGGAAATAGTTTTGAACAAATGTACACGAATTCTTTTGAGATATCAACCGTGGTTTATTGCTGTCGAAGCCCAGTTTTCAACGAAGAAAATTACAAAAGATGAAACATAGTATTCATATGTTCTTAGATACGAGTATTTTAAATAATCCCCCCGCGACAAACAAATATGGCAGCTTAAATGAAGTGCTTATGAAACGACACTCACTATCAGAACAATGGCGGTTAGAACACCTTCGGTCTGCTGAAAATCTAGGTGAACGTAAGCCCTCTGATCTTTATCGTCACATGACCTCTATAGCCGGAAACATTTCTTCATTATATGCGGACCTAATATTGTCTCTGTGGGAGACAACAGTTTAGCATTCCATTAGCGGTAACGCTAGGACAACCTTTGCAGACCAAATTAGATTTAGCGGACAAAATTTGGGAAACAATGCAAACACTTAATGTTAGTTCAATTCAGCAACCCCTTGGTAGTAGGAATAGTTCTTCTAGCATTGAAGAAAGATTAATGATTGAAATAGACGAAATAAAATCTTCGCTTAGAAAGCTTTCTTTTCGGGAGAAGGATCGCTCACCGCACAGATCAGCGGATTTTTAGAATAGAAGCAAATTCAACCGGAGTAGAAGTAATCAGAAATTTTGTTGGTTTCATCGGGTGCATGGAGAAAACGCGAGAAATTGTAAGGCCATGTGCAGTTTTAACAAAAAAAATGCTCAGGCAAAAAACTAGATACACCGAGGGTATCCACGGCGGGCACTCGGCACGCAAACTTTCGCCGTCTTTTTATTCATTGCAAAATTAATAAATTAGATTTTCTCATAGATACAGGCGCTGAAATATCAGTCGTGCCACACACATTTTTTTCCAAAAATACTTTTTTTCCTTCAGAACATTATCTAACAGCAGCACATGGGTCTATTATTCTAGCCTTGACGTAGGCCTCCGGAGAAAATTTCAATTCCCGTTTACCCTTGCTGCAGTTACGAGACCTATAATTGGAGCCGACTTTCTCGGTTATTTCAACTTGTTAGTAGATATAAAACGGCGCGCGCTTGTCGATCCATTAAGGAATTTGAGTGCTCTCGCCAACACTGCTTTGAGTAATTTCGCTATGATTTCCCCCCGTTTAACTATTGTCGATGACCAGTACGGAAACGGTATCCCTCGATAACAAAAATCCAAAATTACTCAGTACACAAAGTTTCGCATCACATTGTCACTTCCGGGTACTTACCTATTTCCCGACCTAGACGATTAGATGCCAGGAGATTAAAAATGGCGAAGACAGAATTTGAGCATGTGCAACAATTGGGTATCTGCCGATCATCATCGTCATCCACTTGCTCGCCCTTGCACATGGTAGCAAAAAAAGAACCTGATGACTGGAGGCCTTGCGGCGATTATCGTGCAATCAATTTCGTAACTGTTCCGGATAGATACCCTATAGCGCATCTTCACAGTTTTTCTGAAAACTTGCGGGGCTGCAAGGTATTTTCCAAAATTGATTTGCTACGCGCATATAATCAGATACCCGTTGCAAAAGAAGACATTTTTAAGACAGCGATCACGACCCCATTCGGAATGTTTGAGTTTACAAGGATGCCTTTTGGCCTTCGGAACGCCGCCCAAACATTCCAAAGATTCATGAATGAAGTTTTAAGAAGGTTGGACTTTTGTTTCGTATATATCGATGATACTCGTATATGTTACTTATTGCAAGTATAGATCATCAAACACATTTAAAACACTTACAAACAATATTTGATCGGTTTGTTGAACATGGTCTAACAATTAAACCCCAGCGAAGTGTGAGTTAGGAAAATTCAACTTGAGTTCTTAGGTCATTGTATTACTAAAACCGGAATTTTGCCATCAAAAGAACGGGTAAATGCAATAAACAGTTTTCCTGTTCATTGCGGCAGATTCAACGTTTTGTTGGTATGGTAAGTTTTTATCATCGATTCGTCCCGAAGCTTGCCGAACTCTTAGCACCCAAACACGCACAAATGAAATTTTTAGGCAATAAGCAAAATAAGGGTTTTGGCATTCGTGTGGCCAGCTGATTGTTCAGAGGCATTTTCAAAAGTAAAGACAGCAGTTTCGCACGCAACATTGCTTGTGCACCCCAGCGAATATTTTCGGGCACGCCTAACAGTACATGCATCCAGTGTGGCTATAGGATCTGTGCTAGAACAATTTTTTGACAATGGGTGGAAACTGAGTCCAGCCGAGGTTAAATACTCAGCTTTCGATAGAGAGCTCTTAGCTATATATGTATCTATTAGGCATTTCCAATATTTTCTTGAAGGACGCGAATTCACGGTTTATACGGATCATAAGAATTTAATAACAACTTTGGCTAGCAAGGCCACACGAAGCCCAAGGCAGACAAGACACCTTGATTGGATATCTCAATATACAAGCGTTATATGACATATAAGAGGGAGGGATAGTAGCCGATTTTCTGTCTAGGCCGGAAGAAAATGCAATTAAAAAAATTTAGTTATCGCACAAAGTTCAGATGATGAATTAAATCATATGTTGTCTCGCAAAACCAAATCTTCATTCAAGCTTGAGAAAGTGCTTCTCACAATGATGAATCAGCCATTATGGTGCGAAACATCCACGTACTCGTATGTCAGCAGACTTTATGTACTCGTACCAAAGGGCCTTAGATACGCAGTATTTTCCAGTGTGCACTCGTTTTCACACCCTGGCATTCGCGCATCTAGAAAATTGATAACCGAGCGCTATTTTTGGCCTAAAATGAATTCGGATGTAAAAAAATTTGTTGTTTCTTGTATTCAGTGCCAACTATCAAAAGTACACCGACATACCAAGTCGCCTATGGGTAAATTTACTGCCCCCAGCAATCGAATCGAACATATACACATGGACTTAGTAGGACCTCTCGATATATCTGGTGGTTACACCTACATCCTGACCATTGTTGATCGATTTACGCGCTGGCCGGAGGCATACGCGTTAAAAGATATGTCAGCCGAGACAGTCGCAAGAACATTCGTTACGGAGTTCATAAGTAGATTTGGCGTCCCTTCGAGGATTGCAACGGACCAAGGAGCACGGATTGAGTCAAAGCTATTTTTTGCATTGACTAAATTGCCAGGTTCTCATCGAATCAGAACCACTTCCTATCATCCACAGGCAAATGGACTAGTTGAAGGTTTTCATCGAGTTTTAAAAGCTGCCATAAAATGCAAAGGTAGAAAGGATTTGCCCCTGATCCTTCTTGGCATACGATCCGCTTTCAAAACGGACATCAGTTGTTCTCCAGCAGAGTTAGTATACGGGGAGCCATTACGCTTACCAGCAGATTTTTTTCTCCGATAAAACAGATAATTTCAAAGACGAAAATCTTCCCACGTTCGTAGCTAAGCTTAGAGAAAACATGAATTCTCTACGACCTGGAGACGCCCGTAAGAATGACTCTCAAGTTTACATTCCAAAGTCCCTTCGAGATTGCAATCACGTTTTCGTCCGCTCACCACCAACTAAGTCGGAACTCAAAACACCTTGTCAAGGACCATTTCAAGTAATAAAAAAACTTGGAAAATTTTATACTATACAGTAGAAATGACAGGAAGAAATGTTTCCGTCTCTATAGATCGTCTTAAGCCATCGTTCATAATAGAATCGTCTAAAAGACTCAATTGCAAAGAGATGCATGTCCACCATACTCGTTATGATGCCACTAAAAAAAACTGTTTACAGTCGCTACCGCTGAAGGATAGCAGGAAAGTCGCTAGTGACTTAAAGTCGTCGGGAAGAATGCGTTTATTCTGCCGGCATCCTGGAAATTCATGTCATCTGATATTGTATTTACACTAAAACTAATTGTTAATGGAAGTCCTAACCGAAGATCCAAGCAGTTTTAGTGCAGGTTCGGGTTTTGAAATATTGTGTCCCTGGAACCCAAACAAGAGTCCGTGAATTCAGCGTTCCAATTACGTTTAGGGAAGTCTTGCGTTCTTGAACTTAAACTAGTTTCCAAGCAGTACGAGGGCTTAGAAAGGCTTAAACGCAGCTTGGCTATTACTATAGATGCAGACACTTCGCCCCTTCACCGAGGACATGTGTAAGTTTTCACCTTACCCTGTCGTCCTAATAAAAAGCGCCAGCGCCACATTCTAGATCAGTTTTGAAGTCATACGTGAACACTAGACCGCACTCCCTTTTCTGAATCTGGCCGAAAAAAAGGGTGACCAGATAGCAATAATAGTTTTTCCAATTGTTATGTTTCAGCAGCTGTCAAAGTTACTAATGACATCCAGCTATCAAAATTATTAAAAAAAAATATTATCGAAATTCCAGCTCAGTTGTAAATAAGCAAAGTGAATTTCGTCGTGGGGTCGGTCGTCATCATGGCTTCAGAGTGCAGGCAATTCGTCGCACCATGGAAAAGTTTGAGTGTGGATCTTAAGCCACCAAACAGACAGAAGACCAAGAAATGTCGATTCGGCGCTGATCAGCTGAACTGGCCATCGCCAGAGAGTCAACCCGGCTTATTTTGCGGTTGGATCTTATACGTCCGTATAAGATTATGCTGACGCAATAATTGAAGTGTACGACCATAGACAACGCCGTGAGCTCTCTAATTAGGTGCCGGAAATGTTGGCCAGAGATCTGGATTGTGGCCAAAAAATCATCTTCTCGGACGAGGCCCATTTTTGGCCCAGCGGCTATGCCAACAAGCAAAATTGCCATTATTGGAGCGAACACAATCCACAAGTGTTCGGTCAAGCATCAATGCATCCACAAAGATTGACTGTTTGGTGCGGTTTCTTGCATATCGCATCATTGCACCTTATATCTTTCGAAATGAGGAAGGAGACGCCGTTACGGTCAATGGTCTCAGGTATAGAGCGATGTAAATCAACTTTTTGTGGTCAGCCTCTCTACAAATCCTATGATGCCTAGCCGTTTAAAAAAAAAAACCGATGGACACTCACTTTTCGTACACGGCTAGTAGCAACCCAAACAGGACTACTGCACGAAAATTCATGGTCTGATTACAAGAGACAAACTGCTTTGGGTGCTGCATAGCTTCACACCATACAAGTCTGCTGGTCCGGACGGTATAAAATCTGCCGAGATACAAAGATCCTCAGATATTATCCTGCCTACGCTAGAGAATATCATGACGAGCTATGTAGAACTGATCCACATTCCACTGTAATGGAGAGAAGTCAATGTAGTTTTCATTCCCAAAGCCGGAAAATGTTCTCATGTTGCCCCAAAGGACCTCAGACCTATAAGTCTATCATCTTTCCTTCTGAAAACCCTAGAACGACTGATTGATATCCATATATGAGCTAGCATTGATCCGAAACTTTTGTCAACGGCTCAACTTGCCTACTGTAAAGGAGACTCCATGGAAATGGCTCTGCATTCACTAACTAGCCACATCGAACGATCTTCCTATAATATAGAGGGTACACAGTGGTCGCTTTTCTGGACACAGAAGGCGCTTGAAAACAACGTCAACACTCATCCGTAATCGCGACTGCGCTGTCACCTCTGCAAGTAGACGACTCACTTGGGAAGTTGGTCGGTCTTATGTTAAATAGCTGTATAATCAACTCCAAACTGAGTTGGATTTCTGATGAAAGATGTGTCAGCAGAGGAACGCCGCAAGCCGGTGTCCTTTCTCCCCTTCTCTGGAACTTAGTGGTTAATGAACTGCTGATATACCGGGAAGCGGGTGACGTTGCTATAGCCGTCACAAGTAAGCACCTTAATACTAGAACTCCTTCAGCTAAACCTTAACAGTTTAACCCGTTAAGAAGATCACTGTGGATTGGGAGTAAACCCCCATGAAACTGATCGTGCCCTCTTTTCCAGGAAATATAAAATTCCAACTATAGACCCTCCTTCAATAAACGGTACCAGTTTAGTGTTTTCCGATACAGCAAAATATCTGGATCTCATTTATGACAGGAAACTAAACTGAAAGCCTAACATTTAAGAAAGAGTCAAGAAAGCTGCAGTAGCTTTGTTCTCTTGCAAATAAGTCCTTTGGAACAAATGGGGCCTTCAACCTCGCATAACCCACTGGCTATACATCTCAGCCGATACTCACCTACAGGGTTGTTGTGTGGTGGACGGCAGTAGATAGTGCAGTTAACTGCAGCAAACATGCAAGCATGTCTATACATAAGCGGAGCCTTACGGTCTACTCCCTCTGCGCCATTAGACATTCTGTTTCATTTGGCATTACTCGATATTTTCAGCAGGCAAGTAGCTGCGACTGCAGCCATTCCCCTTAAAGCGACGACACAGTGGACAAATAATTCCTCACAGAGAACATGGATTACACCATACCTGAACTTTGGTTTGACAAGGACTTCCATGTAAGCTTCCCTTCTAAATCCTTCTGGAAGGAAGATGCTTTCATGGAGGACAAGTAAATCCACTTCTACACAGCTGGATCTAAACCAATAGCGGGGTTAATGGCGGGTTTTTTTTCAGATAAGCTAAATCTAAGCCTCTCTTCCGTCTTCCAAATTACTGTAGCGTATTCCTGGTGGGAATTTTGGTGATTAAAGAAACTCTGTCCTGACGTGATATTTGCAAAGGATATCCGCAGCTTTTCGAATAGTCAGGCCACCATCAAGTCCCTGGAGTCAGTCTCATTAAATTCTAAAACCGCCCTTGAATACCGATCAAATCTTATGGAAATGGCAGAGCAGTTCAACCTTCACCTTTGGTGGATGCTGGGCCACAAAGATATTCCAGGGAACTAAAGGACCGATGAACTCGCCAAAATTGGAACCACTCTACCTATTGCTACGTGCAAATTAATATTAAAGCTGGACGCTAACAAAAGAACAAACCTTAGGTGAACTGTTGGACCAACTGGCTAAAACTAGATCTAAGTAACTCTAGGAGCCTGCATTATAGGCAAGCATGGAA
The DNA here is from genome assembly GCA_963966105.1 of Volucella zonaria. Classification (NCBI taxonomy): domain Eukaryota; kingdom Metazoa; phylum Arthropoda; class Insecta; order Diptera; family Syrphidae; genus Volucella; species Volucella zonaria. The sequence continues at coordinate 248,893,745 of OZ014530.1, read as the reverse complement.
AAAGGCTTGCCGCCTTTACAAATGATTTCTGTAGAAGCTGCGTGGATGTGGAGGAGGAAGAGACAATCCTCCACTTACTCTGTACTCAGTCTCTTACGCCTCATCATAAGCTCAAATTGGTGCCATGAGCAGAAGGATCATAGATCCACGTGTCATCACAATGGGCCAATGAGCCTAAGTGAGTTGATATTTCCAACTGTCATTTTTACCTACATACCTATCTTAATTTTCGACCTTTACAGCATTCCGTTTTGTATCTCAGAATATGTGGAATATACATATATAGTGATGTCATGCAGACATCTGCACTTAAAAACGTCAATCACAAGCTGAACCCAAACCCTCGTAGTCAGTTTCTCAAACTCTGAGAGAAAAAGCCATTTCGTTTTAATTGAGATTAAGATAAGGATCCCCAAATTGATATTCACATTCGACACAATTAATCTGAGAGCCAGATACGTTCTCGTATGTATGTAAATTGCAAACGAATTCTGATCCAATTTGATGAAGTATCTGTATCTCAAATTCAACAGTATACAAGTAGTTTGCGTACCGACCAAATGTATGAAATTAAATTGCAAAAGTATAGCTCACATAGTCCATTAAAAAACGAGAAACAGACACCTCAACTCCTCAAAGCGCAGAGTAAAATCCATTAAATTGTTATCATGAATTCCAAGCCAACCAGGCACAGCAATAAGCAAGAGAGAAACTATCTCCTTATATGCTCGTATGTATGTACCTATAGTATTCATCTCAAAAGGAATTTTCTATTATTCTGTCTCTTCATCCTTTGATGAATCGTATCCTGATACGGATATGACCCGTATATGGAATTAATGGTAAAAAAAAAACAAAAAAAAACAAAAAAAACCTTATTGTGTCTCCATTATGTCCCAAATCATCACTCTGTTGTCTTTGACAAACACGCACATCTCACATCAAATCTCTTTCTATCCGACCTCCAGTCGAGGAACACCTGTACGCTCCGATGAGGCTTATAGATCAAATGAATTCTTCTTGACGACTAGATAGTTGTCGTCGAACATACTCGTATGTGTGTTTTGGTCCTCCGCAATTTCATTAGAATTCCTTTTGAAAATTTTACCAAAAATCTACAAGGATTCCAGGACACAAGGAGGTCAGCACCATCACATTACTCGTACCACCGCCAGCACAACGGATTCCATGATTCACCTGTCCACCAGAAAATACTGAACAACTTCATAGCTTAACATGACCCAACAAATAGGCTATGCCTGACTATAGATGGTTTGGGTATCCCCTAAAAGTCCTTACAAAACCACGAGCCAGGATAACCCGGAAAATGACGACAACGCCAACAACAACAGCGATCAACCTATACATTGATGTCAACGCAAAATTGCCCAACCAACATTCTTCTGGCCATTAAACTCTCTATCTCTCTGCTGCATGTAGCGGTAGGCGGGGAAGGGAGTCGAGTAGATACCTTTCCCCTAGCCCGGCGATGTGATAGATTAAGTGAAAAGGTTCCCTCAAAAAGCCAATCCCAGATATTCGCCAACTAAACAATGCGAAGATATCACTTGGGCGATAAGTTAATGCTCTCTGACTTTTGTCCAGGTGGTTGATCCACAGAGTGCTAATGGTAAGGACGAAGGACGACTATCCCTTCCTTTGTACTCAAAATCATTTCTGGTGACTCTATAGCTGTAGCTAAACATTGTTTGCTTAATTGTGAATGATGTTGGTGCTGTAGGGGACATCTCTACATCTCTGCTCTGCCTTCTTAAATTTTGAAATGGGCCCCGAAAATTGGGACAGGAAATGAATTCAAGTGTTGGCTGTGGAGCAACCGCATACTTGGAATACTTAAATAGGACACGAAAAAGGATTTCTATTTGGTGCTAACACACTTCGCATTTTGTCTATCTGAATGGTTAGTCTGTGGCAAGAAGTGGAAGGCAAGCCAGGGAGGTCTTTGAAAATTTTAAATTACTCTTTCTCCTGCGGATATGGTATTCCAGCTCCTACTCCTGCTCCTGCTGCTCCTGCGAGTGTCTCTATGTTCAGATTCCAAAAACTCTTGCCACAAATGGTAGAAACTTGACTGTGGAGTGATGTCTTTTTGGGGTTTTTCTCGTTGATGGATTATAGGCTCTTGCACAGTTAGACACAGGCAAACATTTGTGCGTAAAGGTTTATAGAAGACTACCACTAGCGTTTCATTGTGTTCTGGTTTTTTTTTTTTTTTTTTTTTTTTTTTTTTTTTTTTTGTCTCGGCCGGATACATAGAGGAATGTATACGGTTCCAGGCTTGATTGATTAAGTACAATTCTGTGGTAAGGATTTTATGTGATATGGTCGTTGGGAGTTATTTGCAGTGAACAACTACTTGAAGTCTGATGAATGTTTGGTTCGGGTCAATAATGTTGGACTTGGGCAAGATGATGGCTCTGTTGTCAACCTGGGAGTAATGTAAAATTGATTGAAGAACATATTTGAAGTTTAAGAGTTTGAATTGTGGTATTGGAGTTTGTTGAACCATTGAACCTTTTCAAGTGTTGTTCTATTTATTGCATTTAAACGTTTTTGTATTTCAAGTTTGGAATGGGTAGGCGGTCAAGCTTCAGGCTATGGGCAAGATACCCAAGCAAAATATTTTAAGAAAAATTCATCGTGGATTTGGTCGTTCTATCTACCTGAGAAGAACGTACATACTCCTGTTCACCGATCTAATTAAGTTGAAAAGAAGCAATACACGCTCTGATACTTCAAGGGTGGCCGCGTTGTAAGTAAATAAGTTAAAATATCTTGTATCTATGTAGTCGTAGGTAGGTAAGAGTGGCTGTTGGAAACAACAACCCACTTAGGCCTATTTGCCATTGTGATGCCTCTAACTAATGGAACCAGTTTGAGCTTACGATGAAGGGTAGGATACTGTTTAGGTCTATATTCTTTAGATTGTTTAGGCCATTGTAGAAGAAAGCTCCTAAGTGAAGTTTTCTTCTCTGGAAAAGAGCTGGACATGTACAGAGTAGATGGAGGATTGCCTCCTGTTTCTCCTCATCCATTCAGCGTCTACAGAAACTGTTTGTAAAAGCGCCAGGCCTTCTTGTATGCTTGCCTATGAGGCAGTCCAGTGATGCCACCTATGATGGCGCTGAGATGTTCTCTATTTAGAAGGACCAGACTCTTAGAGCGATTCGGATCTAGCTTTGGCCAGATCTGTTTAGTCGCTAGACATGTTGATCCAACAGTCCACTTAAGGCCTGTTCTTTTATTGGCATCCAGCTTTAGTATTAATTTGCACGTAGCGATTGGTAGAGTGGTTCCAATTTTGGCGAGTTCATCTTCCCTACAGTTCCCTGGAATGTCTATGTGGCCCGGCACTCAACAAAGGTGAAGGTTTAACTGCTCTGCCATCTCCATAAGAGATGATCGGCATTCAATGGCGGCTTTCGAATTTAATGAGACTGAGTACAGGGAATTGATAGCGGCCTAACTGTCTGAAAAGATGTGGATATAATTTGCAGATATCACGTTTTTCTTCAGCCAAAGAAGAGGCTTAAATTTAGCTTATCTGAGAAAACACTACCACCAACCCAGATATCGGTTCTAGATCCACCTGTGTAAAAGTGGATTGACTTATCCTCCATGAAAGCATCTTCCTTCCAGAAGTTCAGGTATGTTGTAATCGATGTTCTCTGTGAGGAATTATTTGTCCACTGTGTCGTCGCTTTAAGGGAAATGGCTGCAGTCGCAGCTACTTGCCTGCTGAAAATATGGAGGGATGCCAAGTAAAACAGAATGTCTAATGCCGCAGAGGGAGTAGACCGTAAGGCTCCGCTTATGCATAGACATGCTTGCATGTTTGCTGCAGTTAACTGCACTGTCTACGGCGTCCACCACACAACAACCCTGTAGGTGAGTATCGGCTGAGATGTATAGCCAGTGGGTTATGCGAGGTTGAAGGCCCCATTTGTTCCAAAGAACTTTTTTGCAAGAGAACAAAGCTACTGCAGCTTTCTTGACTCTTTCTTAAATGTTAGGCTTCCAGTTTAGTTTCCTGTCATAAATGAGATCCCGATATTTTGCTGTATCGGAAAACGCAAAACTGGTACCGTTTATTGAAGGAGGGTCTATAGTTGGAATTTTATATTTCCTGGAAAAGAGCGCACGATCAGTTTCATGGGAATTTACTCCCAATCCACAGTGATCTGCTCAACGGGTTAAACTGTTAAGGTTTAGCTGAAGAAGTTCTGGTATTAAGATGCTTACTTGAGGCGGCTATAGCAACGTCATCCGCATAAGCAATCACTCTGCTACTACCCGCTTCTAGGTATATCAGCAGTTCATTAACCACTAAGTTCCAGAGAAGGGGAGAAAGGACACCGGCTTGCGGGGTCAGCATAAGACTGATCAACTCCTCATGTGTATTATTAAAGGCGCCCTCTGTGTCCAGGAAAGCGACCATTATGTACTCTTTATATTGTACATAGAGATCGTTCGATGTTCGACTTTCATTTACAGTATGTTGAGCCGTTGACAGAAGTCTTGGACCAATTTTAGCTCGTATATGGATAATATCAATCAGACGTTCTCCAGTTTTCAGAAGGAAAGATGATAGACTTATATGTCTGAGGTCCTTTGAGACAACATGAGAATATTTTCGGACTTTGGGATGTTCTCTAGCGAAGGCAGGATAATATCTGAGGACCTTTGTAGCTCGGCACCGTCCGCGGACCAGAAAACTTGTTTGGTTTGAAGCTATGCAGCGCCAGAGCAGTTTGCCTCTTATAACAAAACCATGAATTTTGGTCCCGGTTATAGTAGGCCTGTTTGGGTTGCTACTGGCCGCGAATTGGGAGCTACCTAGAAAGTGGTAGCTGTCCAGTAGCAGGTTTTGTAAAGAGGATTTTTCTTAGCTGCTATGCCTCAAAGGTTTCTGTGATTTCGGTCAGAGAATGATCTCCAGGATTGTTGACTTTGACTTCCTCAGTTGATTTTTGTATAATTTAAGGGATTCTTTGTATGAGTCTCAGTCAGTCACTTTTCTTGTGCTTTTTACTAGGTTGACAAGTGTCAGTGACAGTAGTCATAAATTAGCGCTAAAAATCAGAGCTTACGTTTGCAACACACGCTGTGGTTCACCGCACTCCTACAACCTCCAGTCATTCACGGGCTTTCATAGAGCACCGATGAATTAACCTGTAATATCTAACCAATATAGATTAGAGGTGCAATTCCGATTAACCGTCTTTTTTTTAAACTAAAAATTAACCAAATACTCGTACTAAAGTATTATTAAGAAACCCACGCCGTAGAGGAAGATGAGCTGTCCGCTACGCCAACAGTGGAACCAGCGGGCTCTGTCTGCTTGTCCGTCAGCTTCATCCGAAGCCTAATAGGTGAAGTCAGGAAAGCAGCACCCACAACATTAGCAGTAACAGAGGATGAAATATTAAATATGGAAGACTTCGCACACGTTTTGTGGCTGGGGAAAGCACCTGTTTCGAACAACTTCACCTCCCTAATCTGAGTCATCAGAGTCTAAGGACGAAGGCGAGGACATTGAGTCACTCAACAATGTTCTGTCGAAGCCGCTGTAATTTGGAAGTAGTTCTACGTCTCACTGTACAAGTTCCGATCTTACCTTTGCCTTATTTATAGAGCGGAACGTATTCGAATTTTCGAAGTCCACGAACGAAGTTTTCTACAATCCATGGTTCCTGGATTAGGAACCTTCTGCGTCCTTTAATAGACGCAGAATGAGTTCGCCCAAGGCATCAATCAGATAAGCCTCCACCACGATGTCGTTTGAGTCTTCCGATTCTGAAAATGTGTCCAAAAGCTTATCTTCATCTTCTGATCATAAAACAAACTCTTTTTGATTAGTCATCTGTTTCCATTGCCGACTGGGTGTCAGAAGTGGAGACCGTTGACTTGACTGCCGCCGCTGAAAGATTGAAGTCGTCTCTATCCCTTTCTGGATAGGAATTCTGAAACAGCTAGGTAAAGCCACAATATCTACATCACAAACTGTCTAAGCCCCAGTTGCAGCAACAACTGTGACAACAACAGCAGGAAAAGCATCAACAAGATAATCAACAGCAGCAGAAATTAAAACCACAACAACAGCGAAACAGCAAAAATCAACGGTGCTAAGGGTACCTCCAATCAATATAATGAAAGTGAAACTAAATGATACAATAGAACTATGTAAAAGACTTACTGCAATGACTTACCAAAGAATTAAAAATTTGTTGGAGGATGAAAGGTGAGCCAACAGATGGCGTGGGTGTTGGCTGTCAATTACTGAATTCAATGTAGTCGACCTTTTTGACAGATGTCATACAATACTTGGCAATTTTAGTCATGGAGTCGCAACAACCCATTTTTGTTATTAAATCTTATTACAAAAATGGGCGATCTGTAAAAGTAACATTTCGTAAAATTCGTGAATTTTTCGGTCAACATAATCGCCCAAGGGAGTCCGGAATTCATGCAATGGTGAAGCGTTTTGAAGATACTGGCTCGGTATCGGGTCAAACCAACCAGGCACGTCAATTCGTCGCCGAAGTCAACAATTGGGCCTCACTTATGGCGCTTTACCTCGAATTTTAAAAAATTGATCTTCATTTGCACGGCAATAAAATCCAAATTACACAACAATTGAAGCCCTTGGACCATCTATGACGTCGCCGATTTGGTAACTGGATGTTGGATCACCAGGGCAATTTGTCATCGAATTTGATATTCTCCGATGAAGCCTGTTTTTTGAGGGATGGGTACGTAAATAAACAAAATTGTCATTTCTGGGGACCGTAAAACCCATACGAGATTCACGAAAAACCAATGCATCCCAAAAATGTCACCACATATAATCAATTTATTGCATACGAAATATGATGATCGCATTATTTCGGTTAGAGGAGAAGTTGATTGGCCTCCAAGGTCATGCGATTTGACACCTTTAGACTTCTTCCTGTGGGGTTATTTGAAGAGTAAGGTCTATGCCAATGACCCGGCGACAATTGAGGATGTCAGACATAACATCCAAACTGAAATTGCGGCCACTTACTCATTTATTGTCGGATGGTCGCTTGCAACAGAAGCCGGGGTGGTCACATGAACGACGTTGTGTTCCATTTATAATTGCCATAGACCGAACTTTATTGATCAATAAAATTCTATATCAATTTCACAATAAATGTGTATTTAATTTAATGGAAGCCGTCTGAGTGGTTCCTGCCAGTTCGACTTTCCCCTTTGGGGACTTTGACCAGCCTACTGGTTTCACCGATAGTTTCGAAATTTTCGAAAAAAAGACTTTATAAGAGGCACTCTTCGAAATCCGAATAAGCCTGCTTAAATCTGCTTGCTTCGATCGGTAATGATTTAGAAGTTTTATGGGTTCCTTACGAAGACGTTGCAGGGCGTTCTGCAGCATTGCTTAGTTGCTGCATATGCTATTTCAAAACACTTAGTGGGGGTACCGTTCTGGTTCTGAAGAGCTTCTTCTAGCTTTTGTTTTGTCCTGGGCTTAGGGGGAACACTGTAATACTTGTCGAGCTCCTCCTTAAATCGGGCTCAGTTGGTTTTCCTCGGACACCTCCTCTACAACAAGGTCGAGACCTCCATTGCTATTCCGAATTCGATATACCTATCGTCTGACATGGAAACCTCCAATAGTACTTTCCAGCCGGCAGTCTCCTTAGCATATCTGTTAGTGGCATACGTTAAGCCGATAACTTGGTGTCTTACTCTCGTAATAAAGGTTGGCTGAGAGCCAGAATTGTTGATAGCCAAGTCGGACGATAGTGGGAAATCCAGCTGATGATTACCTCTCACATTGCACTGCCTCAAAAAGTGTTCAGAGCATTAGCATCGCAGCATACGATAAGTCCCATCTTCCTGGAATCACAATGTTCAATGTGTTCCGCTAGCGTCTTCAATGGTGGCGGCAGTAACGAATCATAGGGAAAATAAGCAGAAGCAACGACGAATTTGTGCCGTTCTCCATTCGTTTCGTAGCTTATATCTGCAGCAACTAAATCTTGGTTACAAAATTGCACAAGGTCAGATGGTGAGAGTGAGTTCGGTCTTTTCCATCGCTCGTCGTAAAGTGGTGTGAAACCCCTTAAACATCCGAAGCCACCGATGCGTGGAACTCATGGTTCCTGTAGAGATATTATGTGGAGATTTGTATTTAAGACGGAAAGCCTCCTACATAGGGATTCAGCAGCAGACTTGGAATGTTGAAAATTGATTTGAGTACACAAATTAGATGAGAACCAGGCTGGTCGTCTCCTATCCGCACTCATTTGGAAACAAAGTCGAAATTAACCCTTTCAAGGTGCTGATAGGGACGTGAGTCATACCTAGACTTAATGTTCTCGACAGAAGCTTTGTCTAAGCCCAGGACAACAGAAGACCTGTCCGTGTTTTCCCGATTCTTTATCTCCCTATGAGAGTGGATTCTCCACTTTTCAGTGGCAACTCGTTTTCTGGGTATGAAGACGCATCTTCGGACTCCAGAAGATGACGCGCGCCTGTTTTGGTTGTCTGAAAACCTTGAAAGTCTTAGTTTCCGGGTCGGATTTTTGGCACAGATTTGATTAGCCATTCAAAAGTTTGCTGCATGAAGCACTTCACTCTCAGAGTTCCATTCCCAATATCGCAGTCCTCTGCTTGAATGCAAATATTCTCTGCTTTGGCTAGCTCCCACAGTTGATAGACACAGTGTTTGCACTCAGCATCGTTCAGACCGTTGTCATTGCTATCCTTTCCAATTCGAAGGAGGTGAGAGGAGATAGCAGAATCTTTGTAGGTGCGCCGGTCTCGTCCCCTTTGGCGTTTCGGGGATTTTTTGGTGGTTACTTTTCCAGCGACGACCAACTTGTGTTGGTTGCAGCAATGGTTTCAGCTGGATCTGGCTGAAAGTGGAACTGGGAAAGCCACCACCAGAGTTGTTTCTCAGTGGAGATTTCACCGCTTTGGCCGACTTCCGTCGATCAGAGCTCTGGCCTTTGCTGGTTGTAACACTGGCCTCGTAAGGACGTCGTGTGCTTGTGAAACCACCACTGGTTTTGTTTTTAACAATGGGTTTATCCGCTTTATGCAATTTCCGTCCACCGGAACTACACCCTTTGTTGGTTATAGGACCGGTTTCATCCGGGCATCGTGCGCGGAGAGATCCATCGATAGGAGTGCGGGAAACTTTCTTCCTTTTGGCCTTGTTTGGGACAGAAGAAGAGGGCGCAGTTTCAGATCCGAGAGGTTAGTCGGTTTCAGTGGATATCACTTCAACCGTTAATCCCCTTCGTCGCCGCTAGAGGAGGGAGACTTTGGGACTCACGCCTTCGGCGGCACTTGTCGTCTCTTTGCGCCGTGCGTTTGCCTCGGGTCTCCGTCGCCTCTTCTGCTGCCCCTTAGACTGTAGTCCTTTAGAGTCTGTCTCTTCTGGAGCCCATTCCACTTTTTCGCTTTCTAGAGACAAGCTGTCAGAAACGATGCCCTGACCAACCACTGGTCTATTCTGATGGAGTTTAACTGTAACAGGCAAGGTCTCTTCGGTACTCCCTCCATCGTTCCAGCTTAATCTACTGAACGTATCATAGAAAGAGCCGCAGGCGTCGTCGAAATCGAGTGTTCCAGCAGCTCCTCGGTCAGCGCCCAAATCGGCGGTAAGGTAGTATAGTAGGTCGGGTGAGGCCTCAAGAATTCGTGCCCCGGCGGGAGTCGAAAAGACCACGGGTGGATTGTCGCTATTGCAAGTACCAACTGGAGTACAATCCTTTCGGGTTACCTCCATACTGTTAACTACTTTACGTCTAGTTTAGACGTCTTTGGCTCTTAGTTCGATCTCTCATCTGGATTTTTTTTCAGAACCTTAGGATCACTGCAATGTCAAGGCAGCCAAAAAAGGAAGGAGAAGCTCCCTAGTGTGAACACACTTGGGTACCCTATCTTCAGTCAAAAGCTATCGGCTCTCAGACTGGACTACGTGGAGATGAGAGTGGGAGTCGATGGGCAGGTTAGGTATTGACGCTTATGTATTCATTGAAAACTCTCTGTCCACCTCAGACTGGTCATTCTGAACAGTTAAGTTTCTAGAATAATTGGACAAACCATTGCTACGAATTTATCAGAAGTGGATCTTAGGCTTGTGTAGATTTTCCTTTTTTGTCTGTTCACTCTGAATGCAAAGAGGAAAAGATTCTTTGTTTAGTTTCCCCTGCACAGATACCAAACTCCCTCTACAGGTCAGAACTCGAACTTCGGGTCCTATAAAAAATAATTCACCGTTTGGTTTGAATCTACGGTAATAACACTTCTCCAAGGTTCGTGAAACTGATTGGTGCCTCATTTTTCGACGGAAACCGATCCAAAGTGGAAATACACTAGCCTTAGTCATAAAAAGGCAATAATCAGGATTCATAAGATACTTGAGATCTTGAGGCGCATAAGTTCTTTCAAGATTTCAAACTTATCTCTCAGTTGAACCTCAAACATCTCTAGAAAAAGGGCACGTTCCCCTAAAGTGAAAGCATGCGTGACCTCTTACTCTGCCGCCAAAAACACGGGTATTCGATAGTATTAGTCAACAACAAATGAACAATTCTATTACGGGCAAAAGGAAACTTATTCACACCAGTCCAGGCTACATGTTGTCATCTATACGCTTACTTCGTTACCAACTCTAAGTGATGGATATTAGTGACGGCAAAGTGTAGTCAGTCTTCTAGTTGCATCATTCCTGCTCGAATTACAGAATGTCCTTCGCTAGCAATGCTTATAGCTCCCGTTGATGCATTGCAGTGCTCTATTACAATCGAAATGAAGACACGCACAACTCCACTTCACTTCAAGCAATCAAAAATATCTCTGCACCAAACATCCACATCTTCTCCAACAAAGAAACGCAATGAGTCTTAGGAAACATATTTATTTATCACTACAGAATTGCATCGTTTACTGCCAGAGCAAACTCAAAATTGTGAGCGGTGGCATTCCAGGTTCAGCTCCTTTGCGGAAACCTTTCAAAGAAAAGAAAAAGCCTAATCACATGAAGAACTTTGAACAGATTTGTGATATGCTTACCTAAATAGAGTACCATTGGGATGAATCCCCAGTGGAAAACAGTTTTTGTTGCATCGAAAACAGTCTCTAGACGCTCCTTAGCTCCTGGTGACAGACCCATTTTGTAAGAAAAATATTTATTTTGTACAAAAACTGTGTGGAAATACAATTTCGAATTGAAAAACACGAGTTGGTTATGAGCTCTTCGTACTTGACAGCTGAAAAGAAAGAAAAAAAAATGATAATATGTGAGGTGAATATAGGTAGAAGGTTCTCAAATGGACACATTCAGCAATTCACTGGCTCAGTTCAGGAAACTCTATTTCGAATAGTTACCGAGTAGTAATTCACATCTTACTCATAATTTTTAAGGAAATTTTTAAATTATGAGTTATTACATCATACGATACATATTTATATCCTAATATCAATAAAGAAAATCTATCAGCAGATAAATCAAGATAAAATAATGTAAAGCGTTAAACTTATTTGTGTATCGCTAAATAACGCCTAGCGAAATTACGATCGAATTTCACTAATCGTCTTTATTTCACATTAAGTAAGCGAAATATGGGCGAATTGACTTATTTCTCTTTTAAAAATGGTAATATTTATTAAATAATGTTGTTGATATTTCACTATGCATACTTCTGAGTAATTGCCACAATTCCCTGCAATTGCTACCTCTTCTAAAAACAGGATCTAAAACAAAAAAGTGTTTGTTCTAATTGAATTAGGCGCTGTCTGTTTCTGCTGGGAAGTGCTAGAGCAAGTGAGAGGTATTTTCCTCAAAATTTGGACGGTCGCAATCCCTGCATACATGCCGATGGTTCGTAAGTCTCATTGTTGCTGAGTGTTTACTCAACGGCTTGTGACCTGTTATAATCCTTATAGCTTTCCTAACATCGCATCTTCTTAGAGCGATAAGTTTCTTTGTGTGGTTCATGCCATGTCAATATAATTTCGCTTCTGCTTGCTGCGTTATGTGTACTGTTATATGTGATAGAATATTTGATAGATTTACTTGTATTGCTGAAAAAGTTATTTGTGTAGTTCCAGTTTAGGAAAGCTCATCTCCTTTTCCATTGCCATAGTCATTGTTGTGCCATGTAACCGATTTATTTCGGATGTTGTTCAGAGTGCTTACAGCCATTCGTTCTGTTTTATAGGGTCACACTATTTTTGAAGTGGCTTTCATCAATGCCGGTGTCTGAACAGTTACTTGACTGTCAACGTCAATTGCTTGGAAAAAGCCTCAGTAATGTGACATTCTCAAGGATACTATAATATTAGGTCGCTCTAAGTATAATATATATGTAAAGCTACACCTACACCATTACCTAATTGGAATCATCAGTGTAGAAGGCCGTCAGTAACGACATAGTTGTTCGCCCAAACTTCTCGGTTTAAGGTTTGGACCTTATAGTTACGATCAAAGGCTACTTTTGGTATAGTCCCTTAGGCGTACAGTATTTTCTGCTGAAATTTATTGTATATAAGTTAATTGGAAGGATGTAAACCATTACCTCAAGGCCATCTGTTGGACAAGATGTGAGAGCACAAGCCATTCTCCTTGTTGTATCCCGGTTAAGTTAGATCAGCTTGCAGTATATGTATTATTGTTTGAATAAAGTATAATCTATCCCACAAGTTGTCTAAGGTTTGTTTACACAAATTAGCTAAACAGGGCGACTGGGTTGTAATGCGAAAGTAAATAGATGTGTTCCTACTTATTCACTTATTTATGTTAAGATAAAGTCCAAAGAGACGAATTTACTTGAGAAGATTACTAGTTGTAAATAAATGGCTCAGTAGCAGATTTCTGCGATTTAGTTTGGTTAAAGGAACTCGGTAAGTAATACAATCTCTCCACCATAAACAAGACGTGGAGAAGAGCCTATATCAGGATTCTAAGGTCGCAAGGAACGACATCTAAAGCTACTATAGAAACTGTACTAGGCTTACATCTTCACTGTAATAAAAGTTAGTTAGTTAATTAGTTACTTGCTCGGTTTTCTGCAGCATGCCTCAGCTCTTTCCAACTCTTTCCAAATGTCCTCGACTCCTCCTCAACTGTTCGGCACCATGTCTGTTTTGGGTGGCCATCATCTTCCTGATTGTGTAAGCGTGTTCCATTGCGTAGGGTGCTTCGCAATGGAATTCCTTCTTCCTATAGTGATGTCGGTTGGCTCCTGGCCTGTTCTAATATGGAGGTCTGCGTTTGAAATTTAGTGGGCCAAAATACCATCACAATCATGCGCAGATATCTGTTAACGAAGGACTACAGCCTCCGAGTGATTGCTGTGGTCAGCTTCCAAGTACGGCACCCACACAGCAGTACAGACTCAATATTGGAGCAAAACAGTCTCTGCTTGGGCTTAGTGCTGTAAACAACATTCCGATTGCCTACCCCAATCTGCTACTAACATCGAGTTCGGTGCCGCCACCTGTCGAGATGTTGCTTCCCAAATAAGGAAAGCTTTGCACTTTCTCCACTTCCTGCATAGAAATGTTAAGTTGGGAGAAAGAGCTTGAACGACCAGGGACTTTGGTTCTAACTACATTCATTTTGAGCCCAACTCGGTTGGCTTCAGCTTCCAGATTCTGACACATCTGGTGTAGATCTGAAACTCCGTGCGCAAGCAAGGAGATATCATCAGCGTAATCAAGAGGTTTCAAGTAAGATGGCATTGTCTATTAAAGACCGCGGATAACATCGCTTATTATCACCCGGAAAGAAGTGCTGATAAAATACGATCCCGCCGAACTCAGCTTTGGACTGCAAAGGCTTCTGACAGCTGCTCTACAATGATTCACAAGGTGTTTCCATGATCGGTGCAGGAGGATCCAGAGTGAAAGCCTGCTTGTTCAACATCGAGATTTGAGTCTAAATGTACTTTGATCTTGTAAAGACATATCTTATATTGATGAACTTTTTTGAGCGAAATGCGCTCTTCGATCCGTTTTCAGGAGTCTGTGGATAACCATATACGGTGATTTCTCTGCCTTTTATCGATAATCTTCTGAGCTCTGGATATGAAAACATTCGAGTCTGCCGGTATTGCACCAGGGTATAGTGAGCATGCAAGGTTGTTACTCACGGATTTTAGCTACCATAAGATAGTGGTCGCGCTAGATTCTGACGCCGGCTTCATGTTCTCTGCCTATCAGGTGAGATCCAGCTAATCTTGTGGCATGACCGGTGCTCCAATTAAGTGCCTCCAATGACTAGATGGTTGGCGTTGCAAAAATTGTTTAAACGCTCATCAGTGTCATTTCGGTCTTCAATGCCGTGAACACCCATTACGTGTCTGACCGCTGTGTTGCCGTTTGTTACTTTGGCATTGAAGTCTCCCATCACTATCATGTTCTTTTCGTCCTCAGTCGAACATTCGTTAGACGTTAAACCTGTACCGCGTATACACCTTCTCCAATTGTTGGAATTTGGCATTATGAGGACCTTCATCTCGATAGGATTTTCACGTTCCACAGTCCTCGTCGTAAACAACGTATCCGTCCGTACCCGATGCGTTTTTTTCCGTTTCGGAGAAAGAGTTTTTTTAAGATTGTGGCGCAATGACTCGCCATCACGAGGAAGCATGATGCGGGCTTACACTTACAGTGATGTAGGGCTTACTAGTACAGTTGGAAGGCGTTCGACTGCAGAGGCTCTTTCTCGTTTCCTTTACCTATGTGAAGGAACCGAAGGACTTTAGCTGAAATTTAGCATAGGAGCCGATGTTCACCGTGAAGCACAAAAAGTCAGTCGTTGTTTTAGAGCAAGTAAGGACTACAGTGTTTTCGAAATTGAGAACATGGCCCTTATTCAGGCTACAAAGACCACTGCTGGGAACAATTTTATAGGGAACTTTATTGCTGCTAGGCATTAAGATTGTAGACTGAACAGTCATACTTCAAAGTCAGTAAGTTTATGTAGGAGACATCTAAATACAATGCCCTATGCTTCGTTGCAGGCGAACAAACTCACAAGAAAGAGGTCAACAGCGAGTCTTTCTTTTATTAGTGTTTCATTTGCCTATATACAAAAGTTCATTCATGATGTAGGAACTATGTACAATCGTTAAAACCCTATGATCGACAAGAAAAAATCGGACTCATTAGTGAGCTTAATTACTACGTCTGGCATTTTCATTGGGCACTGCACTATGTGGTATTCGTGTGGAAGAATCAGAAGCTAGCAAAACGACCACTGCTGAAGCTGCATGAATAGAAAAGTCCGTCGTTCCCTGTTCGACTGCCTTGCTTTCGCTGTCTACAACAATTTCAATATTTTTTCATAGCGTGCGACAATAATTTCATCAATGTGTAGTTGTTGCCATTTTTTGTGTCGCCTTTGCTTTTATTTGGTGGAAGAAGAGAGCTCACCCTCCAAAATGAAATCGTGAACCACAAAGATATCCGATTGTGGCCTACGCTTCGGAGGGTATATGATCCGGTCCGATTGCTTCTTGTTACTGCTTCAATAGCTTCATCCCATTGTTCCATCTCTACGATTTCTATATATGCGGAGCTCTCACATTTTTCATCGAAATGGTTTCACACACCATATGCGCTTAGGCCTTCCTCTTGGTATATGCTATTTTGGAGCATTTCTCATTACAGGCCCAGGTCTGGCCACTTTCCTTATTCAAATGGTGTCAGTTTATTTTAGGCTGATACTGGTTTTTATTGGTCTTTCTCTGGTTTCTTAACGAAAAAATCTTTCAGCAAACGTCAGTGTAGACTTACTAGAGGTTTGCCCAAGATCACTTTATCATCTTTTACTTGCTGTTTCGCGTTATGCCAGCAGAGATGGTAAACTATCTGGGTTTGGTGTCCACCGCTGTAATATGTTATCCAGTATTGCTTCTCTTGAATGAATATTGTATGTAGTGTAGTTTGACAGTGTTATTTAGTTGAGTTTCAAAACCATTTTCCCCATCACCGTCATCGTATTTGAAGTTCGAATCCCCGACGTGTCATCTTATACCTGCACAGATGGAAGGAATTCTTCTCTTGATATTCTATTTAAAAGCTCATCAAAATCGCGCTAAAATATTTGTTGTTCTGATTGCTTACTGCCTTCTTGAGGGAAAAGGCGCCGATAGTATTTCAAGTTCCATGTTCAGCTACTATCTTATTATTATTATTAATATTATATATAATCGACCTATCGGACAAGCCGGATTTCGTGCGGGTAGAAATTGTACGGACCAGGTGCTATCATTGACGTCACATATCCGTTACATTTGCCAACTTAACCGCAGCATATGAGATCGTCTAGAAGGGTGGAATTACCCTTAAACTACTGAAAGTAAACCCGTGGCTAAGGACATTACGTCTTCTCAACAACTTACCTCAAACCGCCTATTCCAAGTCTTTATCAATGATAACAAAAACAAAGTGAAAAAGCTTAACAACGGTTTGCCGCAGGGCCCCCATTAGCGATATACCTGCGGCCACATTGAAGAAATTTGGACATGCAGATGACTTGACAATCGCCACTCAGGATAAGAACCCAGCCAACACAGAAAGAACCCTAACCCTAGAGCTGTGCCCAAACATGTTTAAAACAGAAGGTGGAATACCATTCAACTAGCGAATTATAGATTGAACGTCCAGTCTGCTAGGCAAAAGAATTGTCCGGTGGAGTGGTGCGTTCATATACATATGTATGTCCACATAAATTGCGATGGCATGCGTTCATGTATGAATGTGTATCTAATGCGATCACGCATATGGACTTCAGATGATGCTACATTCTAGGTGCCTAAATAAGATAAACTGCGGTAATACTCGATGCATTTGGGGCACCGCTGAGAAGCCCTAAACACTTTCTGTCTTGGAAGTAAATATTGTTGATATAGGACCTCAAATATTTGAGAAGGTGAATTGAAATTTGATCGACAACATTAGGCCATCTGCCGGAAATCGAGCTCAATACATATTTTCAGTTTAAATAAAATACATATTTTCAGTTTAAATAAAATATAATCAATTTCTGTCTTTCTGTTTATAAAGAAAGGAGTTCTATAGGTCTTAAAAAACACATTTATTCATATTATAATATTTACAAATTAAAAAGAGTACGAATGCACACATTGCGTACTGTAGCAAATTGTTACCTGAACTCTGCTCTCAATTACCGCTGAATGCTTTTGATTTTCACTGCCTTTATGTTTGACAGTTCAAGCATTGTGTTTACTTCGTTAACTATAATTAGTTGTGGTTTTTGTTAAGCAGAGTTCATCTTAAGAATTAATCTACTTACTACATTAAAAAGGTATCTTGGCGCATTCATCAAATTGAAAAATATCTACAATTTACTAAAGCCAACATTCTTTTTCAGCTAATCAACATGAGCACCTACGAAGCGGGTTCAGTTTGCGAAGACTGCCTGAATTTCGGACAACAAAACTATCTCAAACCTTTTTACATAAATTTAGAAGAACAAATCATTAAATGCGAGAGCTCCTCATGCATGTTTCCATACCTCAGACGGTCCTCGTGCATTCCTTTTGCTAAAGCAAAGCAATCCGAGAGTGAACTCAGTTTGGACGAGTTTATTGAAGAAAGTGCTAAACAAATAGATGCCGAGCCAACAGAATCACCTATGCAGTTTAGTATCCGCGAAGTGGAAGAGAATAAATTGGAAAATGTGGATGAAACTCCGATAATGTTTGACTTTTCCTCTCTATTCACAAATAAAGAGGAAGAGGACGAGAAGGAAGAACAAATTAACGCCCCTCCGTTGGATGCGACTGGGAATTCGTTTAAAATCGAAAATCTGCAGATCAAGGATGACTTGACCATTGCTGCACCTCAAGTTTTAGAACCCCCAAAAGCGAGAATATCACGATGTCTAGCGAACGTGAAGAGCAGCCTGAATAAATCATACTCTAAAAAGTCGAAAGTCAAACGACGGAAAGCTGAGCCGGCTCTGGTTATCGAGCCTGAAAGCGGAAAAGCTATGCGCCCCCTGGATTTGATCAAGCACTATATGACGAAGACTGCTGCTCGAGTTTTGTAGAATTGTGTCATCCAATATCCAAAAAGACTGATGTAGATGTTTCCTTTTAGTAAAAATTGAATTTCCACTTAAAAGCTGGTTTTTCTTTCTCCAGGGTTAGTTGGTCATAGGGAATGGTGCAAATCCTTCAGATCGTAAGTGGTTCGTTCTTAAAATTCTAGGGGTGACGAATTTCGGTTTTGCACTTGGAATGTTAGGAACGAACAACTCGTGGAGGTTCTAGACGGCTATAAAGCAGATATTACCACAATCTAAGTGTCGCAATAGGATTGGTCGGGCAAAAAGCGGATGGAGACGTCTACTATGGTGACTGTTGTAATGATTTGATGATTTAATAAAACTCAACAGATATGCTTTTAAATCCTTCTTTCAGAATTCCTCTATTTTACAATTCTCAAAACTATTGGCCTTTTGAAGCTGTAGTTCCTCAAAGTTTTTGTCCGACAGCGGACCACGTCGACCAATGTTTATAAGTCCAGCGAACGAAAAAAGGCGCCAATTTGCCGCTGATAATGGTAGGAGTGTGTTATATTTCAACGATATTTCTTAATTATTGGAAATTGATTCAACATTTCCAACAAAGAGGAGGTGTGTGAAAGATATTTGAAATATTGATTTTCTCCAGAAGTGGTTGGTTAGGTTACCTTATGGTTCCTGTGATATGCACTTTGAAAAACATTTGCAATCTGGAATCCAAAAAAAAAAACGAAAGAACTTAGTACCTTTTGTGGAAAAATCGAAAAACCAATTTTCATAAGCTTCTTTCGCGCTATTTATTTCAGTCGAATCTAATGTTTTTCTCTGTTCTCTTTGAATGACATTCCGTACCAAAGCGCTTATCTTAGATATTTTGGAGTCATTAAAGAAAGGATTTAAAGCCTTAGTTCGACGGATGGACAATTGCATCAATGACTTCGCTTCCTTACGTTTAATAAGCATGGGAACTGTTTGCAAAGGGAAAGCTTTTACAGGCTGTTTCTGATCATTTTTCTGCGAGAAGAAGATAGCCGTATATGTGTAGGTGTACGACTACAAATCCAAAACCAAGCTTAGATATATGTTAAACAAACCGGATTGACACGTTAGTGATTTTGTTTTAGCGTCATATGCTTTTGGTTGTGTGAAAAGGTCTGATTTTGTGCCAAATAATCGTCGTTTGCGGGAAGTTTTGATTTTCTTCTTTCATTCGAAGAAAACCGCGCTTGAAACGAATCGAGAGCTCCAAAAATTTACGGAGATGCTACTCTAAGTGAAACAACGTGCTGTGATTGGTTCCGTCGCTTCAAAGACGGTGATTTCGACGTTGGCGACAGTCCGCGTGAAGGAAGGCCAAACTCCTTCGAAGACGTTGAATTGGACGCATTGCTCGATGAGAATCCATGCCAAGCACAAAAAAATCTTGCTTCAGCTTTAGGAGTTACCCGCCAAGCCATTTACAAGCGATTGCATCCGTTATGAATGATTTCTTATGACTAGAAGCCACCACGACGTTGAGCGTCGTTTTTTCGCCTGTGAATAACTGCTTCAGCGGCAAAAAGGAAGGGCTTTTTCATCGCATCATGACGGGTGATGAATAATGGATTCATTGCAGCAACTCAAAGAGAAGAAAGTCATGGGGACTATGTCGTTGGCTCGGACGAATATCCCCGCTGCGGAGGTTATGCTGTGTATTTCGTGGGACCAGCTCGGTGTTATTTATTATGAACTGTTGAAATCCAACGAAACGACCACTGGGGAACGGTATCGACTTCAATTGTTGCGATTGAGGTGAGTACTGCGCGAGAAACGAACACAATACGGCAGAGGCACGAAAAAGTGATTCTACAGCATGACAACGCTCGGCCTCACGTTGCCAAACCCGTTAAAACCTACCTGGAAACGCTTAAATGGGAAGTCCTACCGCACCCGCCCTATTTCCTAGATATTGCGCCGTCTGATTATTGCTTGTTTCGTTCGATGGCACATGGTCTGGCTGATCAGCAGTTCCGCTCATATGAAGACACCAATTATGTTAAAAATTCTACTATGAGTACTTTCAAAAAGTAGTGGTCTGAGCTTTAGGACTCTTGAAGTAGCATATAAATTCAAAAAACCAAGCATATTCTCACTATCGATTGTTGCACATACTTCGAAAATATCTCTTATTAACATGACGTTGTACATTTTTCTTTTCATTTCAAGGGACTGCATTCCAAGTAAAAGACATTTGAAACAAGTATTGCAAAATAAACGACGTAAAGCAAATCTTAAAAATTTGTTTTGGACGTTTTCGATGCGACTAATATTTGAAATAGTGGGAGGAATCCAAACAACACATGTATACTCAACAATAGGACGAACTATGGAACAAAGTAACGCCTGCACACCATTAATTTTACACTTATGTTTAATTATGTCCTTAATGGAACCGTATAGGTAGTTCCAAACATTTTTGCGTAACCTTTTTATAGGTAAATTAAAATTAGTAAAATTAAAGCAGTTTTTAACAAAAGATTATTATTTGAGCTATTGCGCTGCACATCAAATTCAGTGCATGCGTTGGAAATTTTGTATGCTTCGGCAAAGATTTTTAAAGCGTTCCTTTTTGAACTGAATCCCTTATTTCATTGCAGTCACTGTTGTCATTATCTTCAACATTGCCAAGGACATATGATTTGATGATACTGTAAAATGCGCCATAGCGCAGGACAGGGATTTTTAAGGTTAACTACCTCAAAGTTATATCTGTCGAGGGTTGCGTTTTGACCGAGACGTCTATGTTGGGTGTCCTTTCTGGTTGAGAGCACATACTTGGTCTCGCCCGCGTTGACGGTTGAACCCATATTCGCTGCTTTCGTCTCAATACTCGCGAATGCACCTCAGACATCACACTGCTTTCCTTCGATTATTACAATATCATCGGCGTATGCGTGTAATTGGACGGACTTTTGAAATATTGTGCCTCTTGTGTTGACGCGTGAGTTTTGCACTATTCTTTCAAAGTGATGTTAAAGAAATCGGATGAACGCGCATCGCCTTGTCTAAATCCCTTTTTGACATCAAAGGTCTCTGTGAGTGCTTTACCGACCTTGATGGAGTAGCGTGCATTCTCCATCGTCATCCTTCACAAACAGAAGAGCTTGGCAGCGATCCCAATACAAGATACTGCTCTGTAAGCTCGTCTCTATAGATGTTGTCATACGCGGCCTTAAAATCGGTGAATATGTGCTTTGTATCGATTTGGAGCGCATGGGTTTTTCCCAGGATCAGCCGAATATTTGGTCGATTGTGGTCTTTCCTGGCCTAAAGCCACACTCCTATAGCCAATCAGGTTGTTGACGAACGGCTTCAGGCGTTCATTACAGTAGATAGGATTTTGTAGGCGGTATTAAGCAAACTGATGCCTCTCTAGTTGGCGTTGTTCAGAGGGTCTCATTTCTTAAGGATTGGAGAAAAACGCTGAAGTTCTACTTTCGTCCGACCATATTTTACAGATGAGTTGGTTTATGTTAGATACCAAGTCATCGCTTGCCGCCTTGAAAAGCTTGTAGCGACTACGAACGCCATTAAGAAAATGAAACATCAGACTATAACTCACGAACGCACTCCACTAAAACCTAACGAAGAAACAACAGAACACACCTTCCATCATCTACTTGAACGAAGAAACAGAAAAGCGACAGTTAGTTCTTTGGCGGATTCGGCGTCGGTTGGGTTTCTCCTCCAATCAAGTAAAAGACAATTGTTTGTAAGAATCGTGGTTTTACTATCCCCAAAGTGATTGGACTTCACAATTGAGCACAACATATTATCTTTGTCATTTCTATGTGTAGGCTTCTCCCCAATCTAATAAAAGACATTTTTTTGTTAAATTTCGTAAAAATCGTGGTTTTACTACCCACAAGCTTGCCATCATCCCCCTCAGCTTTTTTGAACTTAAGCTTAGATATGGCTGTTTTCACTTCATCCAGATTGGGTGGACGGAATTATTGGTTTACATCTATACATAGTGTATAGAAATGCTTTTTCCAAATCCTCAAAACCGACTGCGACTCTACTACTACTCGCATGTTCCCTAGTTCATCCCTACAAGCTTCGGTTCGGGGCTTGTGTCCAGTGTATGTTTTTTTTACCTTTTGCTAAAACTTCCGAATCTCATTCCTGGAGTAGCATCTGTCGCTTTCCTCGACTGCCCGCTTCTCATGATCCTTCTTTTCCTTCTGAGGATATAGTGTTCGTCTCTCATCTTCTGCTCATAGAGCTCGTGAGCAGCTCTAGTCCTTCTATTCAGCGCAAATTTTTATGGCGTCTCTGGTGGCTTTTTGGCAATGTTGCAACTGGTCTTCGATGTTTGACGCTGTCGGCATAGGATCTCTTAAGAAATTATGGAAGACTCGATCGGAAAAAGATTTGACGATCTCTTGCGATTGTAGCCGTCCGATGTCAAATTTCCACACAGTATTAGCTTGCCTTTGCGATGTTCGGGATATCCGCAACCGAACCTTGGCTACAACAAGGTTATAGTTCGAGTCGATTTTGACCCCTCGGAACGTTTGGACATCTATAACACTGGAAGAGTGCCTTGCGTTGATCGTAATGTGGTCAATCTAGTTGACGGTTGATTGACCAGGAGTTCTCCAAGTCCACTTATGAATATCGAAATGTGGGAACTGCGTGCTAGCTACGACAGTTAGGAAGCTTAAATCCGTTATCGGCGGTTGTGTCGTGCAGGCTATACTTTACGAC
This sequence comes from Volucella zonaria, assembly GCA_963966105.1. Lineage (NCBI taxonomy): Eukaryota > Metazoa > Arthropoda > Insecta > Diptera > Syrphidae > Volucella > Volucella zonaria. The sequence goes on along the minus strand of OZ014530.1, from coordinate 248,870,923 downwards.
AGTACTACCAAATATGCCCTCTGTTCCTAGTTTTGCATTATAGTTGCCGAGGACAATTTTAATGTCATATCTAGAGCAATGCTCCTAGGTCTTGCCCAAGAGTTCATTGAAACTATCTTTGCTGTCGTCATCTCTCACCTATGTGGGGGCGTCCGCCCATATAAGGCTAATGTTGGAAAATTTAGCCTTAATACGGATTGTTACGAGGCGCGTATTCACATGTCAACAGTAGATCAGTCCGAGACTTGTTGTTGGTTCGTAATTGAACTTTTTTTTCCATGACCAGGTAGTCGTCCCGGCAGCGCCACCCCCAACCTGTGGGGCAGTTCCATTATATGATAGATACCCCTAGGACGAGGGGTCGGTTAAACCGAAGCTAGTAACGTGAGAGCTTGTTGCGATTTTATTTTATTTATTTCAATAGCCGGTCTGCCGGCAAGAATCAAACTTCAAAATAAAAGCAACACAGTGATCGCGAACCACACAGGTGGTGGTTATTTCGGTAATGGCGGGCTGCAACGCCAACAACGAAAAAAAAAAACAAAAAAGGGAAATTTGCAACAGGCAGCAGGTTGAGTGCTGCCACTTTCGACTACTCAACTGTGGGTGGGTTTATGGTTAAAAAAAAAACCGAAAATAAAAATATACGAAAGTCGCAGATCTCAAAAAAATAAAAATACACAATTGTGTCCGTAGGCACCACGCAATCTTTTTAGAAAGGAATTGCGAAACCTTAAAACGATGGAAAAACACAACAAAACTCGAAAGTCACCTTATAAAGGGGTACTTTATTGATCGGACTTTTTTTTTTTGAACAAAGGAATTGAGCGGTAGAAACGGTTTACAGAACCAGACAGTTAAAACTACCGTAGTAGAAACCGCTTAAGAGTGGGCCGCTATTGTCCGCCTTCCCAAACGATTGAAACAAATTTTTTTTCTAGCGGGTCGAGTGAAAGGCAAACGGGCCTTTATTACGGAGTAATAAATTTTTTTCCACGTTGGCGAAAGCCTACCGGGATTTCACTATACACTGTGACTATACAATACTTAGCTTTGCCTGGTATCCTTCTCTCCTCGTCTTCTCAGTTCTCCCTGTGGTTCCCTGATCCTGTCCTCTTTCCCTTTAGCTTTGCACTTAAATGTTTTTTCTTGTTTTGTTGTTTAAATTTTCTTTCTCTACTTTCTTTGTCACTTGGACTTAGTTCTCTTTGTTTTTTTTTCTTTTAAAAAACCTCTAGACAGCGTTGCGGTCAACCAAGAAGTGGCTGCCCTGATTCGACTTATGTCCACTCAGACCACCCACACATTCGTGCATTACATCTACTCGGTTAGCGGGTCCAATGTCTGGTATACGTGTACAGTGCTCCGCTACCTAGCTGGAGCGTGTAACCATGGCTTGGTTCACCGCTAGACCGCTCTTTCATACACTCAAGTGTGCCACTTTGACTACCCAGATCCTCGGGGAAATTTCCGAATTCTGGGGATTTCCTTTGGTCTGAGTGAACATTTCCCCTGAGTTGTCTTGGGTTCAAATAACCCCTTCTTTCCCCGAATTCGAATGGGGAACTAAGTCAGGATCTAGGGATCTTAGGTTAAACTTTTGAAAAGGGACGGAGGAAGAAGGAACCTTTTCTCGAATTAAATTCCCTAATGAAAGGTGGACCCGGTGGGCTTCCGTGCAGATTTTGGAGGGAGAGAAAAGGGAATATCCGATAGCGTCCCACTCTTTACTTTAATTATGTTTTATTTTTCATTGTACAATTTGTAGTTTCTTTTTTTTTGTTTCTGCTTCTGTTTCGTTTGTTGTGTTTGTTTTTTTTTGTTTTTATGGGTGTGTTGTGTGGTGTGTGTTGCAGAGAGTTGCAGGCAGTCCGCCTGGTTCTAGGCAACGTGTACGGGTTGTAGATGTTTCATTTACACAGAGGGTTCCAGACCGCCCGCCTGGCTCTGTCTTTCCTACTGGTTGTCACTTCCGAGGAGCGTAAAGGCAGAAGTCCGAGATTGGAAGAATCCACAGGTACCTTTCGAAAATACGTTCCTCCAAAGCGACAAGGGACATAACAGACAAGGCGGGTCAAAAAGTGAAGGGGTTTGGAGCTGGAAGGATGGAGCGGATGCCTTAGCTCTACTTAAGGCTGGAGACTACCCATTGGGGGAGACAAAACAACATTTGTGACAAGGGTCGGCCATTTCGTGTTGGACCCTTGCACAAAAACCAAAACCTATAGCGCTTTCCTTGCGCTCTTGTAGCAAACTGTCCGCCTACTCTGCGGGGTTCTTCCGCGAGTTTTATTTTTTATTTTTTTTGACCGTCCGTCGTACCTATTTATGTTGTCCTTCCAAGATGCTGAGAAAGTGCATCGATGGCTGATGCGCCCATGGCTGCCCATCACTCTCTCAGAATTTTGGACGAACAACTGTTACAAAGGGAAAGGTTCGAAGGGGTGGAGTGAAGGTTTCAATTAAAAAGAGTCCAGCTTGTTGTGGTAAATTTTACCGCAACAAGCTGCCGTCACTATCTCGTTTCTAACACCCTGACTTAGTCTCGGAAATCCTTACCGGCCTGAGCTCCAAATATGTCGGAGTAGCCCACATAAGTTTTTGTTTGCTTTACTCCGGGATTTTACTTCACCGTTGATTCCTTCTGGAGAATTCGTCGGATGTTCCGTTTATAATGCTGCTACTTTTGTCTGCTGGCTACCACTCGCGCTTATAAGTTTGGCAAGTCGAGCTCATATGAACATCGGCCAGTACCTGGTGGTTACCACTTGGACGTAAAATAAGCACAATTGGTGTAGAAATAGTTACAACACTGGATATCGCCAGGTTGATACTTCTCACTGCCTGCCCTAATTCTACAGCACTTAACCACCTTCCTTGTTTGTCATATGTTAGCCCTTTAATTGTTGGAGCACATGTACCTCGCAGGTCGGTGTTGTACTGTGGGTATCGTAATGGAATCATACGGAATCATTGAATCGATGGAATATGTAATTTAGAAATGGCAACCGTAAGATGGTGCTTTCGAACCATCATTACTTGCGTGCCGCGTCTATTTATCGTCAGACGGTGGAACTCATTTACTTACTTGCTTGTGATATAATATCTACATCGCTGGTGATATAATATCTACATGGAGTGGGAGGCCATGTGGTCAAACATGGTGCTTGCTATGACAAGGTATGTCACGGCTGGTGTTCCATAGCAGGGTTTAAAAGCTCTTCTTTGAGTCCTTAATAAACTAACGATAATTTGGTTTTCCTTTCTTGGCTTTCTTTTTGTGGCAAGAAGGCCTAAGACTTAACGATTCGAAGGCTCTGAATAGAACCCAGATGAAACGTCGAACAAAGCGGGAAAAACGTGGAGTTGACTCCACAGAATAGTACTTTCTCACAATAGCGGTAGTCTACACATTGCGTTCGGTAGATATGGTTGGGATGATGGAGAGAGCAACGAGTGGATAGGTGGCCAGTCAAAGTGCTGTTTCTGACTGCTTGTCTCGAGAAAGCGAAAATTTCGAAAAACTCCAAAAGAGGTACACTCTGAAGGACTACCTTCTAAGGGGTAATTGAGGAGGAGTGGAAGATGTGATAAAAACGCATTAGCGAGTGCTAAAAGTTTCACACCCCCAGCTGTGAAACCGAAGAGATACAGATTGGCGGAAATGAAACCCGCTAAGACTAATAAAACTGGTGGAACTGACACTGCAGTAAACAGAAATCGGTAAGTAGCTAAGGAGCTAAGTATTTATGTGTCATCCTAGATAACAAACTTCAAACTGACAAAAATGTCATGTCAAGAACCCCCAAGGCACTGTCAGCCTTCTGTCGGCCATTATAAAGGTCTTCGCAAGATATTGGGCTTGCCACCGAGGAGAGTCCTTGGGATCTAAGGGTTGTCGGTGCGTTGGTATGTCGTCACTATTGCTTTTACCAGACTCCGAAGAATGATCTGTCTCAGCTGAACTGTGATTTCCCTAGCACGTCTGGCTCTGCTCTAGATGCACTGACCAATCTCACTACTTTATGTCATTGAGACATAAACATCCACAAAAGCGACGGCGAAGCGCTTGGTTTTCACTAACCTTGCAGCAGATAGGTATATCGAGTTATGCTATTTTAGTCCTATTTGTTTTGATAGGCTTCAATAAAGGAGATGCAGTCACGAACTGTGCAAGCTGTCGTTCTGTGTTAATAACTACAATAGATTCCCCTCAAAGGAACACGTTGAACAGAATTAAAACATATTTACAATATAGGGCAGTCGGAGCAAACTAGAAAGTTAAGCATCATGCATTGTAGTAGACGTCATTCCTCAAAGATCGGTTAAGGCTAACGTTTTAAAGGACTCTATATTTCTAATTACATAGTGCAGTCGGTAGTGTCAGAAGTTATAGCTCCTCGTCGACATGAGGAGTTCCACAGGGCCTCGAGTAAAAACTTGTATTTTTGGAGTAAATGTGGTGCCTAAATAAATGCGCCTGCGTTGCGTGAAAATAGTGCAGCGCATGAGGAACATATTGCCTACTGAAAATAGACGCAGCGTCAGTTTTTCACATCTTGCTGAAATGTCATTCAAAATTATTTTTTTTTCTTCTGCCCTGCATCCAACTTTACTTCGTAGCGCACTTCAAAATTAAAGATAGGATTTGGTGCGCCCTAATGCGTTGTGCGTTTCGAGACCTTCCATGCAAAGTACACAGGTATGAGCCGACTTTGACAGACACATTTATTTAACAACCATTTAAGTAGAATGAAATAATACAATAACTATAATTTATTTCTTTATCCTTACAAAATGGTAGTAACAATACTTAACCTAATGGCCTACCACATTCGACATTTATTTTTAGGATTCATCGTACTATTCACAGGACATCCGTAGACTTCAGAGAACATCTCAAAATTTGTGATTGCGCCTAGAACCCGATACTTTCTAGGACTGTGTGACTCATAGCTCTTTGATTCCACTTCGGCTTCTGGTCGTATTGCCGCACAGAACAACTGAGCGAAACTTAAGAAGAACATCTGGTCTTCATTGAGCTCCATCCCGGGAAGTGTTTCCTCAATAGTGCTATTTGACAGTAAGTTCATCTCCTTCCACTTGAGGTAGGCTTTATATGCCAGTCTTAGGCCACCATTATCTGCCAAATTTTCACTGATCGTAGCGATACTCTTGAAGGACTCGTCTTCCTTTGAGAATTCTTCATATTGCTCAAGGAAGCACTTTTTCCGTTTGTTAAATTCTAAAATCGCTTCAGCGCTCCACCAGGAAAGAGAGTCACCATTTATGTCAAACTTTCGACCAAGATCATCGAAGCCGTGTATGATCTCATGACCCATGAACATGCCCATGGCACCGTAGTTCAAAGATTGCGGAAAATGCTGATGGAAGACTGGTGGTTGCAGTAGACCTGCTAGGACTATAATTCTATTGGCACCGGTATCGTAGAGGGCATTCACCATAGTTGGCGGCAGGAACCATTGATCCCGATCGTAGGACTTGAAGAGCTTGTTTCGATTTCGACGCCAGTAATACCTCACGAGATTGAGACAGTTCTCAAAGTGTTTCCCATGGACAACCTTGATATCTTGGTGAAGTTTATTTAATGCTTCATCGGAGAGTATGTAATCTGGGTACCCAGCAGCAATAGTCATTGCGTTAGCTTTCTTACTGGCATACGCTTTGGTTTTATTGTCTATCCAATCTAATTCGTCGAGGTTCTCATCGAAGATATCCTTGAGTGAGTTGATAATCTTAATTGTCTCGTTCTTGCTGGATTCGTCAAAATACTTCTCCACAAACATGCTAGACGTTGTCATTCCCATGTTCCAATTGACAATGTTGACACATGTCTTCCACACAGGCGTCGATTCAACTTGCCCCGTTACAGCTTTATGGAAATCATTCCATGCATCTCGGAAGGGCTTGTCCAATAATGTAATGCCAAAGAGCACACCTCGCCAGACCATGTAATTGGCCAAGGTTTTGTTGTCGGTGTTAATGAGGACGTAATAGAGATTCTCGTAATACTTAACCCCAAGTTGTACAACTACGGTCTGGTTGATATCAAGCTCGGCCTGTTGAACTTCGGAAAAATACTTCAGCCAATCTATGTAGGCGTAGCCTTCATTGAGAAGTTGTATGTTTGGCTGTAGATAGGGTTTGGTTTTGGTGTCCTCTGGAGGGAGAGTTGCATTGGCAAGACGTATTTCAAAATTAGCAATTTCTCTGGACGCATTGCGAGCTGTTTCCTCATTGACTTTAAGTAGCCGTAGCACCCTTTCGATAAGTCGCCTGAAATGAAAATGAAATAGACAAGGTGTGAGATTATTTTTGGCTTTGAGAGGTGTGACAGCTTCTAAAGAAGCAGCTGAAGCATAAAATTATTCGGAGGAATTTCTATGTTAACTTCAGCCTATCATGGTCAAATCGAAACAAGTCATGTGGTTGTGACTTAACTAGGTAAAGAACTGATTTGAGGATTTGTAAAAACCCTCTCTAGAAATGTTATTGTGCTGATAGATGGATACCTATGGGTAGAACAAACGGGTAAGGACTTCGGATGGACTAGCGAACACGTTGTTCAGCGGCTTTGATGCATTAGAGCCGCGGGTTAGGTTCGAAGAGTCTTCCATTCCAATTGAGTGCAGAAAATCCTCATCTCTATAGCAAAGTGCGCAACTGGATATAAGACCGGTTAACTGAGCAAGCGTATTTGTTGAGGCCCAGGTAAATTAGAAGTGTGGCTAAACTAAATGAGTTTTCGTATTCCAAATTCTTCAACCTGATTGCCTAAAAGACGGAAGATGTCTTAAAAGAATCAGGTTATGCCCACAATGAAAAAGCCTAATCAGTTTGTCAACCATGGGCTTGATCTTTCACTTGAATCTTATATGCGATCCTTAGAATACTTGCCTCTAGGTGTAGATTGCGGGATCGCCTTTCTTTTGAAGTGATTGATCTGGCAAACCTTCTTTCGAGCGTTATCTGCCTAAGCTTAGGCGGTGTTCATTCCCTATAAGAGAATATAAAACTAGGGTTTGACGCTTCCGCTGTTATTGTCTTGGTCATGGAGTGGGGGAAAGGTCTCCTTATCATCTGTAGTTGCTGCGGACTTAAGGGGTATAGAGCAGGAAAATGTAGAATCGCACTGAATTGTCGTAATTATGCGTCGAGAAGGCGACATGTTGATGAACATATGGTATCGACTAGAGGTCCTTATTACACGGGTACACTTATGCACGTGTTAGACGTGTAATTATCTTCACGTGTGTAAACACGTTTATTTGGTATATCATGTGTATTTATGAGTACACATTTTTAATTTTTATGAAATTCTTTTGATACCAATTTTGATTATTTAGAAATCAAACACAAAGTTCATTTTATTTGGTAGTTTGTGACAAATTATTTTATTTTATAAATCAAACAAAAAATTGAATTCATTCTTAAATAAAGTATGTGTATGGTCTTATTTTAGAAACACTTTCTATTTTGATAAAGAAATACCAACAAACCTACATTATCAGGGAGCAATGAAGATCTTTTAGATGTGACAATATTTCAAGCCGTGGAAAAACAGCGTTCTGAGCTAGCAGATGTAGCTGGTATAGACAAATATTTTCTCATGTCTATTTTTCCACCATTCATATGGATCTAGGTCAAACTTCAATTGAGGTTCAGCTAAATAAGTGTCCAATTGATGTTGGATAGTCTTTCGCTTAATTCCATGTGTGTTATAAAGAAAATCTAAGTCACTTGTAAAATTCATAGTGGACCCAGTTTCTGTTTCCGAATTATTCACGGAAGGTAAATATGCTGTCATGAGCTGCTTGACTTTATTTCTTATAGACATTTTTTCATCAACACTCTCATGCTCTAGGTCTTTATATCGTAGGATAAGAAAAGATGCTAATTGCCTTGCAGAAACATCAGTTGTGTTACTCTGATTTAAATCAAATCTATTTTGTATTGTGTCTAAAAGTAAGTTTCCAGTGTTTTTTTTTTCCAAAATTTGAAGTTTTATTATGAAAACATAGTTACAATGCTTTATTCAAAGTATCGTCCATCGGAAGCTACAGCTTTCTCCCATCTTTCTGGCAATTTATGAATTCCGGACCAAAAAAATTTCTCGTCTTTCGAGCCCAAGAACGTATCGAGCCAATTTTTGATTTCCTCTACTGAGCTGAAGCGTATTCCCGTAAGAGCGTTCTGCATCGAACGAAACAAGTGGCAGTCAGATGGTGCCAAGTCTGGGCTGTAAGGCGGGTGAGGCAGAATTTCCCATCCACTATTTTCCAAATACTTTTTCACCGAAACCGCAACATGTGGCCGAGCGTTGTAGTGATGAAAAATGACGGACTCATGCCTGGTTTCATATTCTGGCCGTTTTTCTTTTAATGCCCGCTTCAAACGAATTAGTTGGGTTCGATATAATGGTCCTTTGATGGTTTCACCACTCGGAAGCAGTTCGTAGTATACGACACCCTTTTGATCCCACCATATGCAGAGCATGACCTTATTCACGTGAATATTGGGCGGGCTCGCGGGCTTTGTATACGATTTTCTGCGTTTAGGATTATCATAATAAATCCATTTCTCATCACCAGTGACGATACGATGCAAAAATGATTTATTTTTATACCGCTGCAGTAACATTTCGGACATGCAAAATCGCAGTTCGACGTCTCTTGGCTTCAATTCGTACGGCACCCAGTTTCCAACCTTTTGAATGAATCCCAGTGCTTTTAGGCGCAGGGAAACGGCTTGTTGCGTGACGCCCAATGATGCAGCAAGTTCTTCTTGAATCTGACACGGATCCTCATCCAGTAAAGCGTCCAATTCCTCGTCTTCAAAACTTTTCGTCTTTCCGGGGCGATCTTTGTCTTCAACTCCAAAATCACCACTCTTGAACCATTTGAACCACTCGCGGCACGTCGATTAATCAATACATTCCGTCCCATAAGTTTCCGAAAGCAAACGATAGGCCTCAGCCGCACTTTTCTACATATTAAAGAATAAAAGCAGCGCTTCCCGCAAATGACGTTTATTTGGCTGGAAACTTGCCATGATTTTGCTCGATAAAATGTACGACACCGATAGAACTGCTCAAATATAACGCTGAAAAGTTGTTGACAGATACAAAACCTACAAATAAAACACATGGGGTCTGACATTTCTGCCCGGGATCCACTAGTGGCGCCATCTCTGACAAACGCTGGAAACTTACTTGTAGACCCAATATATCATTACGTAAACTGATTTTGAACGATGTAATCATGTCTAAAAATGATTATGTCATGTTGCTTGCGGAAAAATTCATATGTTACTCCAGCATTTTTAGCATAAGAGGACGCACCATGGATGTAGACGAATTTTCATTGCTGAGAATCTTTGTAAGCGCTTGAATAGGCCGTAAAACTTTTCCAAATTCTTCCATCAATGCCTATTCTTGTTCTAAAAATTCCAACTTTGTAGCGATAGCTGAGGAAGTGACTGTACGACTGACTTTGTAGCGATAGCTGAGGAAGTGACTGTACGATCTGTCAATACATTTATCACTGGACTCCGGTTTTGTGTTAGACGCTGAAGCATAAAAAAGATTGAGTTCCACCGAGTGTTGCATGATTGTAAAAGGGATTGTGCTGGTAGACCCAATTGTTTCTGCTTTTCTTGCAAAGCATATTTCGCAACGTTGGAATGTTTAAAATGGCAAACTAGTTTACTGGCTTTCTCAATTATTTTTTTTATATTTTCAGAAGACATGGATGTCCTTACTGCCAACTGAAGATTGTGTACTGCGCATGTCAAACCGACATTCTGCTCTACTTCCTCATAGATTCCACAGCTTTAACCACATTTGCAGCTTTGTCTGTGACTACTGCTGTGACTTTTTCATTAAGTCCCCAATCGAGAAAAATGCCTTCCATCTTGTTCATGAGATTTTCTGCATTGTGACGTGTATCAATTTCACTTGTCTCAAGTGTAAAAGACTGAGGTACCCAATCGTCATCTATGAAATGTGCCGTCATTGTCATATATGATTTTTGAGCGGCAGACGTCCAACAATCGGACGTGCAAGAAACTTCATTAACGCTACCAATTTTGTCCTTTATTACTGTTTCAACTTCCTGTTTAAGTGATTGCAGTCGTTTTTTTATTGCCTCTTCTCTCAACGGTTTATAGTTCGGTTCAACAACAGTCATGAATTGGAGAAAACCCGGGCTTCAACAGAAAGAAATTGGAATTTGTTTTAACGCAATCATTTTAGCTAGGGCTTGCCATCCTATCCGGCGAACATGGTCGGGCATTGCTAACTTCTTGGGCTTTCCTTTTGTGTATTCTGCGTTTTTAGAAAGACGACGGTTCAGGACTGCTATCATCGTTGGTCTCAGTTCTTGACGAATCTCTATCAATCATGCTGTAATTTGAATCACAAAAAGTATTTTTTACGTTAAAGTGTTAATCTATTTTTATTCACTTGATTTGAGTAGAAACCGGATTTTCTCTATTTATGTTTTTTTGAATTGCATGAATTCCTTGCAAATGCCGTCCTAATGACCTTGTCGTACCACCACGACAGGAGAAAGAATTGTTCCTGTCCTCACTGCACTGCATATTGCCATACCCAACTCTTTGGTTTCATTTTATCACTTTAACAATTTGAATGAGCAAAAGATATACTTATCAGCCTTTCGAGATCAACACTCAACTAAAACTGATAAGAAGCTCTTCGTCATCAATTCATAAACCGGTTTAATAATTAAACCTTAATCTCAATAAAACATAGAAAAATAAACTATGGCTTGAAAAGAAATAACTGTTTCGGCAAGTACTCGTAACATCCAATAATCGAAAAAACGTCGTGTTGTAATTACATTTGTTATTTTATTCACACGCATATTAAAAAAGAACACGTGTATTTAAATGTTCACGTGTAAAAGTTTCTTACTAACCGTGTACACGTGACACGAATACACGTGCAATTACATACACGCTTTAAATCGAGAACCCTAGTATCGACCGACTTTGCTCTACTGCACCGCGCTTATCCTGGTGAGTGGTTAACTTTAAAATGGTTCCTCGCTACTGCCAATGGAATTGTAAGGGGCCCCAATTCCATATGTTTTGGTTTAGGTGTGGGCATTTTCAGGAAGGACTGCATTGCAGCTCTTGTTCGGGAATGCTGTATATTCCATGGATGTTTTAGTGGGCTTCCCTGATTTCTTACAGTTCTAGTAATTCGAGTTCTGTCCTTGTTAACTAGCCAAATAGATTTGAGTGTGACAGGACCGCCTATAGGGTTTTCCATACCAGAAATCACATACAAAGAGGCGAATAGGGACACAATTAATGACAATAAATGATGTACACACAATGTAAATTGGAATGCATATAGTGTCCGTAATATTGAGGCTATTAGCTCCATGAACAGATCGCGCCATGAGTACCATATGTATGTCGAGTCAAGGACGTTCTCTTTAAGTGAAATCGTTCTGCCCTTCTGCGATGTCTTGCTAAGAACCAGGAAATCATTGCGTGAGTGAAAGGGAGTGAGGAGCTTTGTAACCAAAAATAGAGACGACTCTTGCGGACGACGACGTAAGGACTGCTGACATTCAAGCATCCATACAGGCAAAATTCCCTTTTCTGAATATTTGTGCTCCAAATGTGAAGCTTTTCCCTTTTGAATGGAAGGGAGTAAAGGCAATCGTTTTTTCAAGTTGATGATGTCAGGTTAAAGCCTTGAAGATATGGAGGTTAAGATTGCTTCTGGTGCTTAGAAATGGCCACAGATGGTCACAGTTATTGAAGAACATGACCGTACTCATGTCGTGATTGAATTTGAACACTCTGCGGGGCGGAGTTTTAGTGTCCATTCGTTCTACTTGTCCTAGCCATCTCAGACGACTGATGCACAGTTTTCTGACTAGGCCGATGTCGCTGTACAGCTCCTATAGTACATCGTTGAATCTTCTCCTCCAAAGCCCAACAGCGAAAACGGAACTGAATATTTTTTCTCTCAAAACGACTGAAGACATCTTCATTCGCTTTCTATACACTTCATGCCTCAGCGCCATAAATTAGTACTGGGATGATCCAGGTCTTATATAGGTAGACTCTCCTTAGTTTTTCGGGATATGAGCTTACCACTCAATTGGCTTTTTAGCCCAAAGAAACAGCGATTCTTCGTTTTATTTCTTCTGAGATGTTTTTGGCAGAAATTATAGCACAGCCAAGCTAGACAATGTCCTTACTACCCCGTAATTATAGCTATCGACTGTGACGTTCTATCAAGTTCGTCGATGTTGAGTGTCCTTCTTTGCTGATAGCATATACTCGTATGTACTTGGTTTTGCCCTCATTTACGTCCATAGTCATTCTGCACAGACCGATGAGCTTGGCAGGGATGCCAAAACTAGAAATGGTTCTATATAGCTCATCTCTATAAATACTGTCATATGCAGCCTTAAAATCGATGAAAAGATGCTGGGTATCGATTTGGACTTTTTGAGTTTTTTCTAGGATCTGCTGGAGTGTGAAGATTTGGTCGATTATCAACTTTCCTGGTCCGAAACCTGAAACCCTCTGATAGGAGGCCATAACGTTGTTAACGAAGGGTTTCAGAGGTACACGAAAAAATAACAGATAAGATCTTGTATACGATGTTGAGGAGACTTATGTGTACCCTTATATTGTAGTTGATGTAATTGAGGGGGTCTCCTATTTGTGGATCTGCCAAGTGATGCTGATATTACACTCATCAGGCATACACTCTTCTGACCAGATGTGAGAAACAAGTTGGTGTATGCTGTTTACTAAGTCATTTCCACCAGTTTTGAATACGTCGATAGGTAAGCCGTCAGATCCAACTGCTTTATTGAATTCCAGCTTAGATATACCTAGTTCGTTTTGGTCAGGTGGACGGAAGTTTTGGCTATCATCGTTTAAGTTTATACAGTCTGCAGAAAAAGTTTTCCATATTCGTTGCACCGACAGCGGTTCTACTATAACGTTTCCTTCTTCATCTCTACATGTTTCTATACGGGTCTTCTTGCCTTGACACGTTCTTTTTTACCTGTTGGTTAAACTTCCGTATGTTATTCCAGGAGTACAACCTCTCAAGATCTTTGATCGCGCGCTTCTTGCGCTCTTCTTTTTCTTCTGGAAAAGCTGATGTTCTTGCCGTCTCTTCTGCTCGTAGAGCTCGCGAGCGGCTCTTGTCCTTCGTTGCAGCACCGCCTTGTACGTTTCTTGTTTAGCCGAAGGTGGTTGTCGGAATTCTTGATTAAACCAGCGATTTCTTGGTGGTGGTCACGTGAGACTCAGTACATCAGTTGCAGCATCTCTGATGGCACGTTGGGAGCGTTGCCATTAGTCTTCGGTAGCAGTTCTTGAGAGATTTCAGGTTATGCATTCGGCGGAGATTCTGGCGGCCTTTGGCTTGTGACTGCAGCTTTTCTACGTTATAACTTCTCACAGTAGTTCTTCTTTGTTATGACGCTTAGGAAATCCTTATTCGGACCTTTGGTGCACCAAGAGTACCCGGAACTCTCGGACGCCCAGGATACTGTAGGCATGGATTAGTCTATCCCAAAGTGGTCAATTTGATTTAGCGTTTCATGCTGATGAGACCGCCATGTCTCCTTGTATATATGGTATATTAAAATAAGAATACCACGTGCTTGCTATAGTGATATTTCGTCCCTCCTTAAAATCATTTAACCTGAGTTCATTGCCAGACGTCGTGTAGGCTATGCTTATCGACTGTGCTACCAAAAATGTCCTCCTTTCCTATCGGACATTGGTTATATGTCGAGGAACTCGTAGAAACATTCATTGATGGCATTGTCATTGTCTTCGTAGAGGCATGGATGGATATTAAGCTTATGTTATCGAACTCAGCCCTAATGCGAATTGTCATAAGACGTCCGCTCAGCTGTAGGAAGCTCAAGACTTCTTGCCTAAGTCTGCCACATATGGAATGAGCGCTGTTTCTTTACACCGCAGTTTTTCATCCACCTTGTGTCCGACCTATCCCATTCCTGGATGGGATCTGATCTGACATCTGCATGATAGCAGTCAAGGGCTTCTGCTAATTGTTCGGTTGCACGTGGCCTGTTAAGGGTTCGATCACTCCATGTGCAGATCCGAATGTCGTTGTCCTTGAAACGTTTGCAAGAGTCGTCAATAGTGAATCCGTTTTAATCCGAGACCATTAGTTGGTTCGTCACATATTTTTAATATTTAATCTCTTCCGTATAGGGTTGTGAGCCCTAAGACGGCGTACGCCAGTATTATGCTGCTGGCCGAGCATGCCCTTGGCATTTTAGCCTGCATGAATAAGGGTTTGCTCATGCAGTCACCTGGGACCACCACTGGGAGGTAAGTGACTCTCCAACTTATAAAACAGTCTGCAGTTTCCCGATCAACCGTCACGGAGGACCCCATGTACACTTTAGTAGTTACCCAAAGACAAGAAACAAAACATGTTCGACGTATTAAGTACGTATGCCCATCACTTTAGCGCCAGTTACTAATTCGAGCCGTACATTCATCACTTTCACTGCAAATATCGCAAGAGGTAGTGGTAAGTGCTAAGCATAAGCGTAGTGCCCCGTAAAGACGGCAGCAGATAGACTACAATATTGCAGTCCGGAAGCTAGTGTTCGGTCTGCCTCCTACAGGTGGAAATGCAACTGTCAATGGAAGTCCTAACTATTCCAAGTCTCAAGGCTGGTTCATGTCCTGATAAGTCCTTTTCTAAGTCAAAGCCCTATGACTGGATTCTAAGAAATCTTGCAGTCTCAAACTGGTTTGGAAGTGATGAGAAGGTTCAGAGAGGCTTTAAGTGCACCTTGGATGCAGCTACAGGCTCTAAGTTTACGAGAGTATGTATCTACTACTTCGCCAGGTAGAGGACTTGCTTCTCACAATACATTGTAGTTAATCCGCTTGAAAGACAGATACGAGCTGACCAACAAAGATGATAGCGCCAGATCCCAGATCGGCTTTACCTCACTACATTCCTGGATCAGGTTCTACTCAAGGTTAATCCTGGTTACGGGAAAAATCGACTTCGTATTTTCGCAGCGACCGAAGCTCTGGTGTTATTGCGCCTTATGAACATGACGTATCAGTCAGTCCTCGAGCAAGATCGTTGATGATACGATTTTTTCGTGAATTAATGTTTATAAATGAACCATTCAAAGTATTGCCCATCGCTATCTACAACTTTTTCCCATCTTTCTGGCAGAGCTCGAATGTCGTTACGAATCAAGCCATTTTTTTATGTCTTCATTTGAGCGGAACTGCTGATCAGCCAGATCATGTGCCATCGAACGGAACAAGTGATAATTGGACGGCGCAATATCTGGGAGATATAGCGGCTGGAATAGGACTTCCAATTTGAGGGTTTCCGGGGAGGTTTTAACGGGTTTGGCAGCGTGAGGCCGAGCGTTGTCATGCTGTAGAATCACTTTTTCGTGCCTCTGCTCGTATTGTGGCCGTTTTTCACGCAATGCTCGCCTAAATCGCATCAATTGAAATCGATACCGTTCCCCAGTGATGGTTTCGTTGGGCTTCAACAGTTCATAATAAATAACACCTCGCCCCACCAAATACACAGCATAACCTTCGCAGAGTGAATATTCGGCCGAACCGATGACATAGAAGCATGAGTGGGTAGTCCCCATGCAATGCCTCAAATTTAGTGTCTTCGAAGGATTTTGGCTCTCCTTCACGCGGGTCGTCAACATCGAAATCACTGTCTTTGAAGTGACGGAACCAATCACGGCACGTTGTTCCACTTAGAGCAGTTTTTTGGAGCTTTCGATGCGCTGCAGCCGCTGCAACGACGATTATTTGACACAAAATCAGATATTTTCACACAACCAAAAATATATGACGCCAAAACAAAATCACTAATGTGCCACAACGGTTTGTTTACCATATGTCTAAACTTGGTTCATGACATTTTGGGTATGTCAAAATCGACCAGCACTTACTGCTGGAGCCATCTATTGACAAAGAGCAAGAACTTATACAAATATCAGTGTGTTCATCAGTATGTCTACACTTGCGTGAGAGTGCTGGAAAAAAGCTTACACGCCTGTTAGACAAACCGTTCTTTGAAGTCTGCTGAAAATAGCAGTGCAATATTTATGCAAACGTGTCATTATAACATTCATTGAGCATCCGAAACCAAGGTTTTGTTTACTTGCAACGCTGTAATTTATAAAACAGGGGATTCGCCTGCGTCGTGTTGCTGGGCCAAATAACACACAGGCCGTCACAGTTGTTATTGTCGAAGGTACCCAAAATGTCGATGAAAACGGCCAACTCGTTCTCTACTTGTCGAAACGAGGATAAATTGTGTCCTCTAGACTACAAGGCCTTCTGCGTCGGTATATATGCTGGACACTCGGCAGAGGATGTCGAGAACAGTTTTTTAATAATTCACATAACAACCAAGTTCTTCACCTTTTATGCGTAGCCTAACTGATCTATGAAGCTGAAGATCTCATCAAACCTTTTATAGAATGCGACATCAAGATCGTACAAGTCCAAGAAACACATTTTTAGCAGACTAATTGGGAAAAACAACCACCATTACACGACATCAAAAAACGGCTCTTGGCTGACAGAATCTGTAGCTGCAAAGAACATGTTGATAATTCACACTACGGCAGATCTGGGAGAATTTTAGATCGGCCCCCAACATTTATTTGTCAGCATACAATGCTATGTCTAATTTTGACATCCTCGCTAAACTCGTCAGGTTGTTCAGGATGACTGGATAAATCTGGCTGCTTCATCAAGGTCAGAAATGAAATTATTGAGACATTCAATGAGTGCCTGTTTTTTACATCCCCTTAGAAAAATTTTTCCAAAACTCACTTGCCCTCAGATGAGACACATTTTTTTTTCAAATCCGCACATCAGCACTGTACGCAGCAGCCCGCTTTTTTGAATATTATGGTGGAAGGGGATTAGATATTGTAGATCTGACGCAAAATGAGGGTAACACAAGGGTCACGCTGTCATCAGAAAAAGACGCATACCACCCACGGTTTGGCATTTCAGGACCTTATATACCTGGTGCTGCAGTTACAAACAGCAACGACAGCAGCCCAGAATTCAGATACAGAATTAGCCTTGCCATTCGCTGTTTCTTTGAGCTCAGGGCGCAGTTAAGTTACAGAGCCCTATCTCGAAAGACCAAACAAGACTCTTATTATCCCGGTCCTGGTTTATGTCGCAGACGCTTGAACTTGTCTATAGAAAGATGCTGCGTGTGATTCATGGTCCAGTTTCAAATGACGTGGAATAGAGGAGAAGATTCAACTATGAACCGTACGGGCAGTACAGTGACATCGGTTTAGTTAGGAGCATTTGAGGAATTGGTGGGCCAAAGAGTATTCGAGTCTAACGAGGTACGACGTAGCAGATGATGATCATATTTAAAGTGGCGATTGCAAATGGAAGAAGACCTCAGTCGACTTGGAAACCGGCAATGGAGACAGCTGGCCAGGGGCCGTGATAACTGACGGAAATTGTTGGTTGACGCCCAGGCTTACCCCGGAAGCCACGTTACAAGCTGGTATAGGCATAGACAATTCCGTCACGTGCACCGATCCGACTCTCCGACGAAAAAGCGTTGCGACATAGTCTCAACAAAAACTTTAAGTTGGAACACGCATGGAAAAGATAGACCATACTGAGCACGAAAATCTTCTGTGTGTCCCTGGCTACTTAAAAGAAAACTAACTGAAGATTCAGTGACGCATTAACACTAAAAGAGTAGCCGAAACACTTTCAGGATACCAACCAACCTGGGAAAAAAAGATCGAAGGTTGAAAGCAACCAAAACGTTGGGCAGAAGGGGCACAGTAAAGGGCAATGCAATGAATACGCATGACCTTGTTTAAAGCAGTTAGATAGGTGACAACCTATGATGAGCAGTGATGACTAAGCTGATATTCTTAAGAAAAATACTTCGTTCGTTGAGTTCTGTGAGGAAAGAGACTGTTCAACCGTAAATTCTGTAAGCTGTTGCAAGTTACGACCTTTGTCCACCCGGCGGACTCACATTCAGAGGCTAGAGATGTAGAGATAATCGGAAACAAAAATAAAGCTGATGGACATATAGATTATAGCTAAGGACTATAATGAGATAAACACATCTTCGGATAGTAGAAGGACAATGACAAATGATTTGGTGAGCCCAGTAAAACCAGAAGACCTGTCATCCAAGGCACTTTGTTTGAGTACAAATCTGCCGGATAAACGAACGTTTCACCAGATCACACAATAAACCTGCTCTGACAAAATGGTCATTTATCATTTGAAGTACGAGTATCTATATCCGTTTCAACACTATCACATTCATAAAAAAAAATATCGTGACTTTAAGTCATGTTGCTGTTTATAATTTTCCCTTCGACAGATAACCAAACATCAAATCAGATATCTAAATACAGTTATACAGTTGAAAGATAATTACGTACAAATGTCTCTCAAAAATTACAAATTGATTCTGTTTGCGTGCACTGACACATCGATCGTCATGGGCCAGTACCTTACCAAATGGATCAATTACGAGTAAACAATCCAATAAAAGGAAGAATAAAAATCAAAACTTACGTATAAGACTCCAGATTCTTGGCGTTCTCCTTCTTGAGGAAATTATCTCGATTCGTCATCCCTAGACTTGTCTGCTTTAGAAAGATCGTATACTCAGTTGGGACGGTTGGGTTTTTCTCCACTTCATAGCCGATTATAACTCCACTGCCAATAGACGACAACTTAATGGCCAGCTGTAGCCAATCGAAGTTCTCCTCTGGCCAAGTGTCATCCAAGACCGGCCATCCGCCCAATTCTTTGATGAAATCCATCAAAGGTTCAGCTCCTCGTTTAGCAATGGCCTTCTCGTTCATGCAATTTTTATAGAAAATCTTCGCCTTATCCTTGGCACTTGGTGGCTCCTTACCTTCCACTGGCCGCTGTAAAAGATATCTTAGTTCAATTTCCAGATTATTATGCAAAAGCTGCATTGTCGAATGTATCCATCGGTCTCTTGGAATCGGATTTATCTTTTCCCAATTGCCACATGCGTACTCATAGAAATCATCGCATGGATCCACAGAGTCGTTTATGAAGCTTCGCATGAGCTCGGATTGCCTTAGACGTATTGCATCTCTGGAGTCATTTGTCCTCCAAGGCGTTGAAAAGACAGACAATGCTGGCGGTGGACTATCTGCCCGAGTATCATTACCATGGAGCAAGGAAAACCGACAGAAATTTGTAAAAAACAAGATGACACTGCCCAGTACGACTAAGATCACCACAAGCAGAATGCAAGTTCTCATTGTCTCCATTGAGATACTTTGTTTTGTTTCGATTCGTGCAAAACGTACTACGCGTTCTACGAGTATGTGCTGTGTACGCGTTCGACAATTCAGTTGAGTATTTTAGGCAAGTGCGGGTACAAATGTTCACGATTGTTTACGCATCGCTTGAGATCTTTGTTTTTGTACGAGTAATTATTATAATTTTTTTTTGAATTTTTTTAAATTTACGCGAGGTCTGCAGTAGTGTTTAGTCGAATCGATGTTCTCACTCTGAAGAATCGCGTTACACTATCGACGAGGGGGAACTTTTTTTTGATAGAAAAATACTCACTCCTCAACTCTGCGGCTGTGGTGTGAGCTAATCCCGACTGTATTTGAGGGAAGTTGAATTTGAGAGATTTTTTTTTTTTATTCCCACAAATTCTTGTAGATACTAGTGTGCAATTAAAAATGATTATTTTTCTGCGGATTGAGTAAATACAACGCTGTACGAGTACTCGTCGGGTATGATGCTATTAGAACAAGTGCTGGTAGAGAAAATGCGCTGCGCGCGTCAGCGGCGCTTTTCTACTTCGGAAATGGATGTGCTGTATGAGTACGAGCATCTTATGCGGCGCTACAAGCGAAAAAAGCTCTCGAAATCAGCAAATCAGCGTTTTGTGTACAAATGCAGGCCTTTATAAATTTCAATTGGATATGCAGAGCAGTGTGACCAGGCTGTGTTGGAATAGACTGTTTCAAATTTGTGAATACAGATGGGTAACGCTTAGATCAATGTTACGGTTTTTTTTGAGCCTAGAAAAGGTTTTCCTGGAGCATTTTGAGTGGTGACGTCTTCTCTTTTCATTCCTCATTTCTTGAGAGTCAATTTATTAATTCACAGGGCAGAACGTCTCGCTCGAAAAGGAAACTCCTCCAATAAATAACGAACAGGAAAACAGCAACCCCTAAGCTGTTAATAAAAAACCCGAGCAACCAACGGCAATTGAATCGATGCGAAAAGGACGGGGCCGAGGAAAACTTAAAGGAAGGGCAATGGAGAAGGCCCAAAGTAAGACACATCAGAAATCTTGACCAGAACCAGTAATTTTTGAGGATAGGGCGACGATCCGATGCCTTGAACCGAAAACTTCACTCAGGATTAGGGTCCCTTCCGAACTAATTACTGTGGAGGATGTTTAAGAAGCCATAAGAAAGAGGGTCAGCAATCCGATGTTGGACCTCCAGGCTGTGATCACAGAAAAGAATCAACGTTAATGCTGACTGCTCTAGATGCTGAAAACCTGTCGTATCAAAATTGGATGGATTCTATGTAGAATCCGAAGAAGGGTGTAGGTCTCACGATATTTTAAATACTTTGGATTTGAATATCAGCAGACAACCTGTAGCGGTACAAACAGGAAAATACAAGGAATGTGCTTCAACTGTGGACAAAGGGGTCATAAAAAAGTCGACTGTCAAAATCATCTGAAGTGCTGCTTATGTGTGGGTATAAAAGCTCCAGAGAAGGTGAAGAAAATCAGTTTCTATTGATCTTCACGGCTGACAACCTCCTGGTTAAAATCAGAAGTGAATTGCGAGCAGATGTGGTCACCATCAGCGAAGAATACAGGAACAAGAAAGGGCTAAACTGGATTGCGGACTTATTAGAAACAGCAGCTATCTGGATTCCAGATGCAAGGAAATTTCCCATCAAAAGCCAATGCACATAAAGAGGATTTGTTTGCATGAAAAGCGATGGACTCATGGTAATAAGCATCTATCTCACGCCAAACGAAAAGATAGACGAGTTCCGGAAAAAACTGGAAAACAAGGAGGACTTTATGGTTAAAATCCAGGAGTTGGGGATGAACTCACGAGGAAGGCTAATATTCGAGATGGCTGCGATACGCGGCTTTAATGTAGTAAACGTAGAAAACACCATTAACCAGACTTGGATACGAAGGAACCATTCTGGATGTCACCTCCGGGACGGAATCAACACCCGCAAGAATAGAGAACGGGAGAGTCATCGAAGACTGTACAGGCAACGACCTGTGTAATCTTCGATCTCCGGGCGGACTAACGAGTTCCAAATTGGAATTCAACACGTGCTCCGTGGTGGAAGTCTTACTCACGTCTGTGTTCGAAGAAGGAAAATGTGCTGTACTCCAACTAGTAGTGTGCCGAAGAAACAAGAGCTAAAGCCACGTTGAGACGTACAGTCACCAGGGGAAAGAGAAGACACGCTGGGCCTATGCCAGACATTCGAACGGAGTTCAGAATCTAAAGATCCAGGCTCAAGAGAAAAAAACAGTAGTTGGTTGGATCTTTGCCGAGATATCAATAGTGACCCTTAGGGACTAGGCTATAAGATTGTCATGCAAAACCAGGGGGTCACGTGATCAATCCTTCCCTAAATGTAGAAAAGAAGGAACGCATACTGGACACGCTTTTCCCAACTCACCCTGTCATGCTCCCCGACACGACTCTGGAACAATGACATAAAATTCCAGCTTTCAGCGAAGAAGAGTTGAGTCTAGCGGTGAAAACCCTACAAACCGAAAAGTCCCTTGAACCGAACGGAGTACCGTCCGGAGTGCTGAAAGCTGAATATGTAAAACAGCTGCCAAGAGAAAAGGGGGGAAAGGGAAAGCAAAGGGGATCCGGATTTGCGTACAGACCACTTTGGATGCTTGACACCGCAGGGAAGCTCCTATAAAGAAAATATGCTGAAACCACGTCTCACAGATGCAGAACAACGATCAGGTGACCTGTCCACGACACAGTATAGCTTCAGAAAGGGCCACTTTACGATGGGAGCTATCGGAGAAATAGTAAAGGCTGCCCGAGCCCCCCACACCACCACTCAAAAAAATCGTACAGTTGGCAATTCTGGAAGTGCGAAATGCCTTCAATTCAGTCAACAGTTTACCTCATACGGATGCTGAACAACTACCTCAGAGACCGATAGCGGATCTTCGATACCACAGAAGGCCCTCGAAGAAAGGAAATCACCTGCGGTGCAGCGCAGGGATCGATTCTGAGACCTAACCTCTGGAACATACTATGGCACACTCCGCATGGAGATGAATAAGGATGCCTTCCTAGTACGGTACGGTGATGATATCGCAGCGGTGATTACGGCAAAATTTGGGGAGAACGCGAAAATGAAGCTGACCCAGGTCATGAGACGAGTAAACTCATGATTGGATGAACACGATCTTGGCCAAGGTACAAACGATATAGTCCTTCTGACCAATACTTGGGGCTAACTATCAATACGAAACTCACCTTCTAGCAACGGATATGGTCCGTATCTGAACGAGCGTCGAAGGTCACGATGTCACTAAAAGGACTGATGGCAAACGTAGGGAGCCCTACGAACAGCAAATGAAGGTTGCATATGTCAATCACACACGCCATTCTTCTATATGGCCGTGAGATCTGTGCAGACACACTCAGACAAGAAAAGTACAGAGAACAGATGGCAGCAGTGAAGAGACGCGGAGCTCTACGCGTTGCAAGCTCGTACCGAACGGTTTCTTGTAGTTGCAAGAGTGTCCCCTATCGACCACTAAGGGGCAGAAAGGAAGTACGTCTATGACAAGAAGGCGGCAATTGGAGTGGAAGCAGCAATAGAGGAGGCAAATCAGCTCACGAAACGGTAGTGGCAAAAGCGTTGGAACTCGGAAAGCAAAGCTGATAAAGCACGTGGCTAAATGGAATAGACGGAAACACGCCAAAGTACATATTTCAACGCCTATCTTGACAAGATCGGTAAAGCAAACACTCCAGCCTGCCAGTATGGGGACTCCCCACTTTTTTCATTTACAGCTCGACAACAGGAGCTGGAAATCAGCATCGGCATAATCAGCCCAGAAAACATGGTCGGAAAAATGCTGATGAGCGATCAGACCTGGAGCCAAATTTGTTCCTTCGTAGAAGACACACTTAGTACAAAAAGACAGAGCAAGACGCAAATCTTTCTTTAACAGAAAGATGAAAGATAGTATAAACCCGCACAAGGAGATAAATATTAAAAAAACTTGCCATCAATGGAAAATGCAAACGAAACCACTCTGAAGTAATGCGGAAGGGGTTCTGGAGTGAATGGTGTCAAGATGAGAGATGTTGAGGTGGTTTTTAGTAGGTGAGACTCGCACAGTACTTGAAGCAGAGCGGGACTGCTTCTCATAATTACTAGCTTTTCCATCATCCCCTAGGCAAAAAATCAATGAATTCACATTAATAGTTTATAATTTTGACTTCAAGACTGATATTTAACAATATATATTGTTCAGGATAGGCTCGTCTTTAAACGTCCAGCAGAACTTCCAGTTCTGCACTCCAAGTTGATTCCACTTACGAGCACCACCATGCTGTGCTGTTGCTCGGGGTTAGTCTCGAAGACACTTTGGGCCAGAGCTGTGACATTGTATCTGGACCAACCAGATTATTAATGAACGGTTTCAGGCAGAAAAGATTGAATAGGCGACGCAGATTTTATGTTTGGCTGCATGTATACATATACCCACCGACATTCATCATCAAACCAGAGGTGTCTTTGTGACGACGCTTTGAGACCAATGTTATGTCATTTTGACAACAGTCCCATTGGTGTTCTAAGGTTTTCTTATGTTATTCAATTGCAGATTTTCAACGTCGACCCTTGGCGATCTCACTTGAAACAAGGTAATGATCCGAGTCAATGCTGGTTCTTCGGAAAGTTCGGGCATCCAGAATGCTGGAAGACCTCTTAATTCGGTTGACAGTTAAGTGACCAATGCATGGTCAAGTCTCTTCATGAACGTTGAAATGCGAGAACTACATGCTGGTTACTAAAAGGTTACGTCCCGTCACAAATTCCGAAAACTTGAATCCATTGTCGGACGTGGTGGTTTGCAACCTGTGCTTTCTGATGATCCGTTCAAAGACGGTTTCTTTACCCAGTCTTATGTTGAGATATCCCACACAGCTAGGGCACTGAGCTAATGACGGCCTCTATACAAGCTCCTTGAGAAAGCAATCGGAGAGTTACACTTGAGCGATTTTGCGATTATTTAAAATCTGACGGTCATAGCGAAAAGGTAAAGTACTGTGCATGGTTATTTTTTGTTAATCTGATAGTCCACACACTTATCTCTATTAAATTTATTGATCCTTCTCTTCCACTAAGTAAAATGTTATCCACGTCGGATTACAGAACACTTTTCATTTTGCAATTTAAAAATTTAAAAGCAGCGTCTCTTGAGGTTAATGACGTGTTTGACTTGGATAACTGAAGCAACAGTCCGGAATTGGCTTTGGAAATAAATCCCTATATAATCTAACCAGATGTAGGTGCTTAGACAAAAATAATGACGATCTCCGAGCAGCTGTTGAGCGAAACGGAGCGCAATTGTGCCGGTCAATAGATCAACTGAAATCAATTGACTCTCACTGATTGGAAGTTCTCTCTCCATCAAGAGGAGGCGAAGTAAACCCTTTCGTAGTGGCTTGTGATGAAAATTTTACAGTATAATAATCGATCTTAGGTCTGGAGAGTGTCTAGACGCAGAATCGGTACTACAGTGGGCCCCCTAGTATAATGGACTTGCGAGGGCGTCATGCACTACGCACTCCTGCAAACGACAAGAGACGCTTTACATTGAAAATAATCGGTCTAATACGGTCTACTCAGTCTGCATATCGTGGAAAATATCGTGGTCGTTCTGGGCCTTCCCAAAGTTTATTGAGCACGGATCTGTAACGAACACGTTAGACAGCGTCCACATCATTCCAGTGAAGCTGTTGAAGCTGTCAAAAAGAGTGTTGCCGAAAATCAAAATGTTGCCGATTTCAGCTAATAAATATCAGTGGGACCACTTTAGGGAGGATTTTAAAGCAACACCTTCACATATTTCCATACAAAGTGCAGTTTACTCAAAGGTTTTTGGAAACAGATAAGCCGAGTCACTTGGCTTACGCAAATATCGTCATTCGAATGATTGAAACTAAGCCGAATTTTTGATCGCCGATGCTCATTTCACCCTCTCTAGCGGAGTAAACCAAAAAAATTTTTGCTTTTGGCGAACCGATAATCCTAACATAATTCATGAAACACCATTGCACGATGAGAAAGTGAGTGTTTGGGCCGGCATAGTTTGTGTATTCGCAAGACTTCTGGTATGAGAAGATGGCGCGCCATGCCACACTGCATGCTAAACAACGAACTTTGTGAAGCAAAAATTTTCCGGGATGTGTGCTGTTGAAAACCGGTGACATGGACCGGCCTCCAAGATCTCCAGATTTGACTCCACCTGACTTCTTCCTGTGGGGCTATTCAAAAACTATAATTTATTCCAACAAGCCGAAGACTCTGGATGAACTCAATAACAATATTCGAGCCGAAATAGACGGGATATCACCTAAGACGATGGCCAATGTTATGCAACATGCCAGAAAAGGGGCATATTTTTGTATTAGCAATAAAGGCGGCCTCATAATCGATATTGCGTTCAAACGATAGCTCACATAAATTGTGATAGACCAAACTAAATAAAAACTAGCCGCATTACGAAATCTATTGTGCTTTCTTAAAAGTTTTTAAGCATTTCTATACCGAAGCTCAAGAAGCGAGTTAGGATCCGGCCGCACTAGCATATCTAGTAACTCAAAGCGAACACCAACTTACTGCTAAACAGCGGTAGATTTATGAAGAAATCATAAGAAGTATTTCCTCTAATGAAGGCAAAATGATTTTTGTTAATGCCACAGGAGGCATTGGAAAAACTTTCCGCATTTAAGTGCAAGATGGAGGCAAAATCGCTTTAGGTACGGCGTGATTGGATTTCGCGGCGACTTTGCTGCCCGGTGGTAAAACGTCACATTCCTGTTTAAAGATTCCTCGCAATTTAGACAAAAGTGAAGGCTCCGTGTGCAGGATCCCCAAAGATAGCCATAAAGCATCTGTTATCAGATGCTGCGCTTTCATCGATTGGAACGAATGCACAATATCGTGTGTAGAGTGATTGGTGGCGTCACAGTTCTATTCTTTGGAGACTGTCGTCGGACACTCGCCGTTGTTCCTAGAGGAACGCGGGCAGACACAGCGAGGGGGAAAAAAAGTCAGGGAGAACAAAATGGGAGGTACCGGTGAACGTTGGTTTTAAATGTTTGAAGGTTATAATGACTAGGAAATAAAGAGCTAGGCAGGGAATTCCATAAACGAGTTGTACGGCTTAAGATATACTGGTGAGCATTTATAGCGAGACGGGTGTTATGGTTAAAAGTTTGAAGGGGCAGAATGCTACTGGCGATTTCTATGGAGCACTGGTGGTGGAAATAGAGATAAAATAGCGCGCGACAGGAGACATTACGTCGGTGTTCGAGGATGTCGAATGACTGTGTTATATTGTCATCACTTATGAGTTTTATCGCACGGTTTTAAATCCTATCTAGTAGGTGCAGAGATGTTTTCGGCACACCCGACCAGATGTGGGCATTGTACTCCAATTTCGGGCAGATAAATGTCTTATATATTAAAGCCAGATCAGAGGGGGTAAAGTATTTCCTACATCGCTTGAGGAAACCTTGACACTTCGTAGCATTTTTAACGGACACACATACCGAGAAAGGAAAGTTTATCGTCGCTGTAAGTGCCATTCCTGTACAATGACAGGGTGTTTAAATTAACTGAGAGAGCTTTACATACGCTGGCGTTCCCTTTCTACAGCCGAAGAGCAGGGACGTGGGTCTGGGAACGAATATGAAAAGCAGAGAGTATTTTCTTCAGTTCTTTAGAAGTAATAGATAAGATATCGTTGATGAAAATTAAAAAAAGTGTGGGAGACAGAACGGAGCCCTGAGGCACACCAGCATTTATTTTGAGAATATCAGACTTGAAACCATCCGCGACTACTTTAATTGAACGTTGCGAAAGGTAAGTCCTAATCCACTGAAGATGGGAGTCATTGATCCCAAAAGCACGCATTTTCGACAAAGGAGCCTGATGCCAAACTCTGTCAAATGCCTTAGAAATATCAAGTGCAACTATTTTGCTTTCGCCAGATTGATGTACGATTTGGTTCCACTTTTCTGTGAGACATGCCATCAAATCACCAGAGGACCTATTGCTACGAAAACCGTACTGCCGGTCATTGAGAAATTTTCGTTTTCCGAGGATATTTCATGAGGTGACGGTTTATCAGCGCTTTCATGGCCTTGGAAAGAGGAGATTTAAGTGCAATGTATATTGAAATCGCTTATTATGACGATTTCAGTATGAGGATATAGGGATACAATTTTTTGTCGGACTCCGTGACAGCGCATCAAACTCGTTAAAAGTCGAATTGCTGTCCAGTTGGGGTTTCTGTAAATAAAGCAGTAGTAGATAATTTGTTAACCGCGGTGAGAGAAGAATATGAAATTTGATACATTTATCTGTAAAAGGGAAGGAGGACTCTTGGTTTTGCGAACACCAGCACACTTATTACTTATGCCTAAATCTGGCACAGTGTAGTTCATTAATCATTCCATCCTAGATATGTTCGAGGTGGAATCAATGACGTACTCCGCCATTAACAAGGTAGATACACAAGAGACTACTAATTATCCTACAAGGTTTTTAAATTCATCTAACGTGCCTGTCCTGAGTGCGCATGGGCGTTGGGGGACCTATAATGCTCAGGCGCAACATGGATTCCACCGAAACTATTCAACAGGATCAGGGACTGCGTCAAAAAAACTGCTAACGAACTTTATAGAAGCCACAATCTTAAACTGATGTGGTCGCGGAGAGGATGCTTTCATCCCGGGAATTCCGTCGATTCTTTCTAATTTCCCTTTTCAGCTCAAATAACTCTAATTCCCCGTCGTCCCCTACTTCGCCATGATCATCAACAAGTCACAGGACCAGACTATCGGCTTAGGTCTTCTGTACGAAGGTCAGGTCCTCCTCGAATCGTTTCATTTACACTCCCGAAAACCAAACAAGTGATGTAGTATACAGAGAGGCCTTGATTTAAAGTTCCATACTCTTCTATTTGTTTTGATTCCCTCCGGTAAGCACAGGAGTGAACTCATTTTGCGGCTAAAATCTAGTTGATGAACATATCTGGAGCAGTGCTGCTGCACTTCAACGTTCGACCTCATATGTTACAAATTACGATCTCGCCAATCATATTGACATGACCTTACACTACGATATTCCAACTAAAAGGTCTTTCGTAGAAAACCAAACAAGGAAATGGACAATCTTTCGATGAATAAACTTAAGTTATACGCCATCAAATAGGAAACTTCATCTGTTACTTTCTGATACGAGAAAGATTTTAAGGATAGCTTTCTTAGCAACATAGATGGGACGGAATAATTTGTCAGACACAATATCTGTAACCGGATTTAAGACTTACAATATTTTATTAATCAACTGCAGGCCTCCTGATTGAGAAATGGTCAACCAGATTGAACAGATTCCAGATGGGCTTCATACATTGCCTCAGACTGATATCTTGTCTAGCTAAGCAAGGACTTTCTTCAAAAGGTTCTTCCACGTGAAAGGTCGACGGTCGACAGGATGGGCAGATGGCCTTTTCGCCCAAAAATGTTTGCACTTGGAAAAGAATTTATGAAGACACTGTACAGGGATTCTGATAACTTTACAGGTGAGCACCAGAGGCACAACATACATAGAAAAATTGTACCCAGATTATTTTTACATCGTTGTCCTAATCTGGTCACATTGAATTCTCTTCTACAGATGTGGGAAGCTTTCAATGATCATTACGAAGTTGAGCTTTACTATTTACGGGTTCTATATATACATCCGTGAGATAATCGTTCAACAGCTGCTGAGCATAAATTCTCACTATTTAATTGTTAAATTTAAGGCATGCTATGCTAGTGATGGGCTAGGAATACTGATTACGACTACAAGTATATGGATTAATCGTGAACTCTTGTTGTAAGCTATCAGTTGCATGACAATTAAGGAAAACCCCATAAACACGGAAATTTGTAGTGAGGAGCCCAAAACAATGTATCATACGTATCAGTAATCGTAAATGACGAGAACGAGTTTTCAGTCTATTCCACAGAACAGATCAACAACACTGCAACAATTACTGGGTGCCTTGGTAGGTGGTGATTATGTATTAAACTTGCAAGCTTCGCCGAAGATGCCATCAGACATGCGTCACTTCATTTCCAATGATTACAGAGGCCAAGTGTGCTCTTCATAGAGCAATTAATTTAATCAAAATGAGATACACTTTCTGTTCAGTTCTGTGGACAATCATATTTTTTGAGATGCGATCGGTAAAAATTCGTCGGAAAGTAGCACGAATAGGTTAGCGACCCTTAAAGGGGTTGTGCTTTTATATTGCGGAACCCATTCACCCAAAATGTAAATGAAGTGTAAAATGGCTCACTTGTAATTCACACGTTTGGTGCAGCTTCAAGGAATTCCTCGTCCGAGCATTGATATTACCACTTCTCTCCAAGGAGTTGTTCCATGTCTGCGGATCCTTTTGAATGCTATGGCAGTATGAAGATACCTGCATGGATGACTCTCTGTAAAACGGCTTAAGCTTTGCAGATCCACTAGTCTGTACTTCTTTATGCTCAACTAGATCGCGTGGCTTGTCCCGCAATGACTCGTGCGTCAGGACATCTTCTTGATCGAAAGACTAGTCATTCTGTTGAGTTTGAAATTATTCTGCACTTGCTGTTTCTTTTAAGGGAATTTCTCAGTCCTTCGTAGAAATATGCGCATAAACGCTTCAGTGATAAAGTGCCTAGAGTGCCAGTATCCACCATATCAGCGCCAAGTACCATCAGCCCAATGCAATGTATCTGCTTATAAAGAGCTAATTTCCACGTTCTAGGCAGAGCTGGTTGCCATAAAGTCTACCAGAGTCTGCTAACTCGTAGCGGGACAAAAGAGCCATAAAAGAAAACACTCGTCTTGAAAGTCAAAGTGATCCTGTCTTAAGTATTTTGCATGCATATCGATACATCGCATTAAATTGTGCTGTACCATTTGGAATGTTTGGATGATGAGGTATCGGTCCACTACATTAGTGCTCCGCGATGTTGTCACCGTCGACCCAGGACGTTGTACCACTTATCCATAGTACACTAAGGTGCTCAGCGTTGTTGAGTGCTATTTTGGCTCGAAAATTTTAAAGCGCAGTTTCGCAGGAGCTTCCACATTGGTGCCTATACATTTGCGTAACATACCAGATTCTCGACCATTTCTTCCATGCTCTTTAACATGATGGAAGTAAGTCTGCCAATCCGCGTTCCACTATAGAATTTTTGTTACATTCTGAGGTTAGGCAGAGCATTGTCCCACTGCCCAAGCCCCTCGCTAAAATGTGTCCAGGTTGTTTTCCGCAGATTCGTCCTCTTCAACAAAGCCGAGACCTCGTATTCGATCCTGAATTCGATATATTGCACCTATATTCCGATAATCTATGGTGCAGGGTGATCGGATAAGGACGATAGGAAAAAAAATTTAACGAAAACAACCACAGTGTGAGATATTAAATTGAATCTGGCTTTATTTTGAAGCTACGTTCATGCCATTATGTGTGAAGTAGCACATCATCATCAAATGGCCGCCTTGAATTCGCTGGCAGTGGTTCAAGTGGTCGGCCCAATTTTTGATGACTCGGTCCGATATGTGCGGCGTTATTCCAGCAATAGTGTGTCGAACGTTGACCTCGAGCTCGTCCAAATTAGTGAGCTTGTTAGCGTAAACTAAGGACTTGATGTAACCCCAGAGAAAGTAATCGAGTGGTGTTAAATACCAAATTTCTCCTTCACAAACTCGGGCGTTGTGTCGCTTGTATGGTATGTAGCGCCATATTGTAGGAACCACAGCTCGGATATATCGATGTTCTCAAGCTCTGACCACAGAAATTCAGTTAAGATCGGCCTATACTTGAGACCGTTTGTTTAAGAAAAGCATGTACAATAGTATTATTCGAAGTATTGCCCATCTGAAGCTATGACTTTTTCCCATCTTTCTGGCAATTTGTGGATCCCATCCTAAAAGAACTGCGCCGGTTTGAATCAAGCCAATTTTTGATATTCTGCTCTGATGTGAACCGTATTTCAGTGAGGGCGTTCTGCATCGACCAGAACAAATGGTAGTCAGAAGGGGCAAGGTCTGGGCTATAAGGCGGGTGGGTAAGACTTCCCATCCACTGTTTTCGAAATAGTTCTTAACCGGAATAGCAACGTGGGGCCGAGCGTTGTCATGATGGAAAATTATTGCCTCGTGTCTGGTCGCATATTCCGGGCGTTTTTCGGCCACTGCTCTCTTCAAACGGATTAATTGTGTTCGGTAGCGTTGTCCATTGATGGTTTCACCCGGTTTTAGCAGCTCATAATACAGCACACCCATCTGATTCCACCAAATACAGCGCATTACATTCGCGCCATGGATATACGGTTTTGCCGTTGATTTGGCTGATTGGCCGGATTTCACATATGATGTCGTAATGGATCCATTTTTCATCACCAGTAACAATCCAATGCAAAAATGACTTCCTTTTGTGGCGTTCCAGCAGCATTTCGGACATGCAAAACCGCCTTTCGACGTCTCTCGGCTTGAGTTCATGTGGAACCCAATTTCCTTGCTTTTGAATATATCCAGCTGCTTTCAAACGTTTTGAAATGGCTGCTTGAGTGACACCCAAAAGATTCTGCGAGCTCTTCTTGTGTTTGGCAACAATCTTCATAGAGTAATGCTTCCAGTTCTTCATCTTCAAACTTTTTTGGCTGCCCAGGACCTTCATCGTCTTCCACCACTTTAAGCACGTTCGCTCAGCTAGCGCATGTTCACCATAAACTTCCACTAAAATACGATGACTTTCGGCAGCAGTTTTCTTCATATTAAAGTAATGAAGAAGAACTCCCCGCAAAAACACTTTTTCAGGCACAAAGTTCGACATATTTGAGTTGTTTACGCTTCAAATGAATGACATACACTGAAATGACGTACAATAGCTTTCCAACGCATGTTCCAATGGAATAATACGAGTTACGCCATCTCTTAGCAAACCGCACGAATTAAGTTATTGACCCAATATCTCCTTCCTCATTTCGAAAGAAATAAGGTCCGACGATGCCGCCATGCCATAAGCCGCACCAAACAGTCAATCTTTGTGGATGCATTGCTGCTTGGCCAAACACTTGCGGATTGTGTTCGCTCCAATAATGACAATTTTGCTTGTTGAAATAGCCGCTCAGCCAAAAATGGGTCTTTCCGATAAGATTACGGTCAACATTTCCAGCGTCCAATTATAGAACTCACAACGTTGTCTATGATCGTCCGGCTTCAATTCTTGCGTCAGCACAATTTTATATGGATCCTACTGCAAAACAAGCGGGGTTGACTCTCTGGCGATGACCAATTCAGCTGATCGGAGCCGCATCGACATTTCTGGATCTTCTTCGATACTGGCGACTATGTTTTCTTCATTTCGCACCAATCTCTGTCTGGTTAGTCGTTTAAAATCCAAAAGAGGGTACTAACGCTCAAACTTTTCCACGGTGCGATGAATTGCCTGCACACTGAAACCGTAATAACGACCGACCTCACGATGAAATTCACGTGGCGTATTTACAACTGAGCCGGAATTTCGATATTTTTTAATAATTTACGCGCATTCGGCAGCCGTAAAACGATGCATGATGAAATGGCAAACCTTGCTGAATATTTTGACAGCTTGATTGGTAACTTTGACAGTTGCTGAAACATAACAATTGGAAAAAAAACTATCATTGCCATCTGGTCATCTATTATCACAGTGGATCAACAGAATGTTTGTATTCAGCATCTTTTTTTACTGTCGTTGCCAGCCTTCCCAATCCGAAGCCCTGGAGAGGTAACCGTGACGTTCTTATAAATAGCTTGCTCTCTTCCACTTTGGCATTTTTATATTTTTTTTGGAGGTGGGTTTTCCCGCGACTTCCAAATTCCCTCCACCCGAACTGCAGCCTTCGCTGATTACAGAATCAGTCTCAACCATACTTTGTGTGTAGGAAAAGCTATCACCAGAGTTGTTGCAAGAACTTCCGTTTACCAGAACTGGACATCGTGAGCCACAGCTGATTCTGTTTCAATAAATGCTTTGACAGTTTCTTTCGGTTTCTGCCCATTGAAACTATAGAAATTGCTGGTCACAGATTCGGTTTCATCCGAGTATCTTGCGAAAAGTAAGGCCATCCACGGTGGGAGGGACAGAAGCGTTCCTCTTTTCCTTGACCATGTTCGAGACTGAAGAAAAGGAGGTGGTTTCAATCCCGAGAGCTTAATCGGCTTCAGCGTTTGCCGTAATTTTTGCATCACGTATTTTTTTCTTCTTCAATTGCCCCTTGGAGTGGGCCTCTTTTGGTAGGGTATAGCTACTCATATTGTGAGTACCACGTCTCAGTACTACGTACTTACATCTGGTCTGCACGTCCTTGGCGCTAGGATTAACGTCTCAGGTTTGATTAATCGTGAACCGCTATGATCGGGAGTCCAAGCAAATCCAGGACCTTGGCATCAATCAAGTGCTGGATTCTAAAACTAGTTTGGAAATTTTAGCTTGCTCATCACTCCAGACAGAGATATGTATGTGCTTCGCCATTTTTACATGTTCACAATGGCGGACGCATGTACATATGCCCTTTGAAGTAACGGATGTAAGTTCATCGTTCTTTACAGAAAAGCCTTCCCCATATTCCTGATACATTTTTGAGTCTACCATGAGGATTCATATGGATTCCTGCTGTCATTGCGTCCTACGGTAAAGCTATAAGACAAGAATAGAAACATAATCGACTCTCCATGCCATCAAGACCAAGTATGAGTTTGTCGAATTGTGCAAGATAAAGTTAAAACCGGCTTAAAAATGCTATAGGGCACATCTAAAGGGGCATCCTACAAATAGTTTACCGCATAAAATGGTTTAACTAACCCTTTTTTATAACTAACTCGCGCTCAAGGGGTTTTTAGGAAAGTTAGGAAGGAAAAAAAAAGAGATACCAATGTAAGTTGGTCTTAAATATTTGTAAGTCATAAAGAGCTCGTCAGAGTATTCCATAAGCGAGTGGTACGGCTTAGGAAAAAGTCACGAAATTTCAGAGTATATCCTTTGTACTAGTAACTACAAAGTGGCCCAGATATGGGCGATTTACTCAGATTTTTGGCGGATAAACGCCTGTTATATTGAGACCAGATCAGAGGGGGAAAAGTATTTCTTACATCGTTTAAGGAAACCTAGATATTTCGCAGCATTTTTGATGACATCGAATATCCGGTCATTCCAACCGAAGTTGTCATTGACATGCATTATATGTATATCGAGAATGGAAAATTTTCGGTTTCGACGATGCAAGTGCCATTCTTGAATAATGGCAGAGTCGTTAAAATTCACTTTTATTACAGCATTATGTTTTAAATTTCACACTGTTGATAATTCCCCAATAGGTTATGCTGTTAATATCAGAATTTAACGAGCCGAAGAGCAGAGCAGGAACGTGAATCCGGGGGCGAATACAGAAAGCAGAGAGTACTGACAGAAAAGAGATCATTGACGAAAATTAAAAAGAGTAGCGGAGACAGAGCGGAGCCATGGGGCACATCTGCATTTACTTTGTGAATATCAAGACTATTTGAAATGAACGTTCCGGAGGCTAATTTCTAATCCATTGAAGAAGAGATTCATAGATCCCGAATGCATGCATTTTCGACAAAAAAGCCTGATTCCAAACTCTGTCAAATGCCTTAGATATATCAAGTGCAAGTATCTTGCTCTCGCCAGATTGATGTACGCTTTGGTTCCACTTTTCGGCGAGACATGCCATCAGATCACCAGTGGACCTGTTGCTACCAAAACCGTAGTGCCGGTCATTAAGAAGATATCATGTTTCGAGATATTTCATGAGCTGACGCCTTATCAGTTTCAGTATCAGTTTCCATGACCTTGGAAAGAAGGGAAGAAGATTCTGCTTTTTTAGGAACGGCCTGGACAAATGCTGCTATTAAAGTGTCTTAATGAGTAGGACTGATGAAGACGTAAAGACTTTCGAGCAAGGAATTGACGTTGCATAGAAAGTCTTGTGCTCAGTTAAGGGCAGGAAAAAAGCTTTCTCCATGATGGAATGAAGATCTCTCTAATCGCAGACAGATGACCAGAGCGGCTTTCAATACACAACTTCTGGCAGCCGTACAAGGACTGCTTAAGTCTGTATTAGAAAGCCATAAAGACATGCAAAAAGCAGGCCTATTGCGATTCAATAGAAACTCTCAAGGACTTATCAAAATTCTGCCAAGGATATTCCGACCCATCATTTCTAAGAAGGTATGATAGAGGATGGACACAATCTTCTGCGGAGACTCTGAAACTCATGATGAAAACACATTTTCCCGGATGCAGTGATATCAGCACGAAACCCGGGTGGTCTCGACAAATATAACCCCCAGCAATATCAATTCACTCATTTCCGTAGAAAAATTTCCTGACTTATTTACAGACTCTGCCCGTTCAAGTTGCCGGGCACTAGCGGCATACTACCTGTCACGAGTCCTCGAAAGATTTCAGGCAAATCAGTTTAACCGCCTTTGTACTTAAAACTCTAGAGAGTATAATAGATATCCACATATGAAGCATTTCAGAACAATTATCGCTGCCCAAAGCAGAGGACGCTTACCTCAAGGGAAGATCCACGGAAATGGCTCTCCATGAAGTAGTGCGAACAATCGAGAAATCCGTAAATACTAAGAATATACCCTAGGCTCCTTCCTCAACATAGAGTGAGTCTTTAATAACGTACACATTGAAGCTATTCAGAAATCTCTGATAGAGCTGGGCATAGAGGAATGCTCAGAACAAGGATTATCCAGGAAACAGTCAC
This sequence comes from Volucella zonaria, assembly GCA_963966105.1. NCBI lineage: Eukaryota > Metazoa > Arthropoda > Insecta > Diptera > Syrphidae > Volucella > Volucella zonaria. The sequence goes on along the minus strand of OZ014530.1, from coordinate 248,834,693 downwards.
TTAACCAAATTTGCCCATAGAGCGGCGTTATTTCTCCTCAACTCTGGCTAATGGTTGTAAACAAAATTCTTCCAACACTAGGCAGAGAAGGATCGCTTATTCGAATGACGTGGAGATACTAGTATCAGGGAACTTTCCCTCCGTGTTAAGTAAAATCATGGAGGCTGCCCTAGACAATGTAAGCACCTGGGCCGCAAGTTGCGGCCTTCGTGTCAACAAACTGAACTGATGCTATTCACTACCAAAACCAAAATACCTGTCTTAATGGTCAACCGCTCACACTATCCTCCAGCGCTAGGTATCGGGATATCATGCTTGACACAAAACTTAACTAGAAGCAAAATATCGAACACAGAGGAAGGAGGTATGTGTCGCTTTCAATGCCTGCAGAAAACCCTTTGGAAAGAAATGAGGACTTAAACCAAAGATGATCTTGTGGATGTACACAGTCTATAACCTCACGAGACTAAAAACGCACCAAAGTACAGTCAGCATAGGTACCACGCCACAACGCATGTCCTTACTGTGCTCCTTCATCTTCTGCCTCTCTACCTAAACACAAAAACTACCATACGTTGCCGCGCAGTCAGACTGAAAGAATCTGAGCATCAGACTCCATAACCTTACGGCCACAGTCATCCTGGACCTGTTAGCAAACAGCATGGCAGCGTTTCCGACTGACTACATCACTCTCAAACTAAACTTCAACAAAAACTTCCACACGTTGGATTTCCCACCACAGCTCAGTGGAAGAAAGACGAAGTAGTAAAAGACTTCAACATGGTCATTTACACCGACGAATCAAAGAAGATCTGTGGTGTGGGGGCCGGTGTCTATCTGGATCATTGAAAATATCAATATCATACCGCTTGCCGGATTTTGCCTGTGTTTTCCAGCCGGAACTACTGGCAATCCAACATACAAACAAAATATTGCTATTGACTCGGCCTTCAAACTGGTGCAGGAGAGCCGGAACAAGTTTGCCGGTTTAGGCTAACGCTGCTTCAGGATCACACTGCTCTGGGTTCCAGGGCGCAGTGCAGTGACATTAAAGGAAACGAGCATGCTGATGAACTGGCCAGGCAGTTCCTGCAGAAGACCAAATTCCGATGGAGGGAGCTAATCAGCTGCGTCATATCCAGGATTATACTAGTATGTCCGAATTATGGGCAAAAGACCTACTAAACAGAACCCGGCAATTATCACGGGGCATTAGCCAATTGGAGACCATGCGGTCAAATTAGGTATTCCATACAACCCCCATTCCCGCTGCAGCTGCGGGAATGAAAATTAGAAGGAAACTGTTTCTTATTTCCTCTGCATGCCAGACTGAATGCACTAAAGCAACCATTCTTAGCGACATCTCGGGTAAAGGAATACGAGGCCTAATCCGCTTTCTTAACTCCACAGGTAGGTTGAATCCAGGCACCGTGTACCTCATATCCTCAATAACATACATTCTAGTGCTACTTGAGTTCATGTTGAGCCGCTATGCCACCTCTACCAACCTACCTAGGATCGATAAAAAAGCAGTGGTTTTGCCAGCATGGAAGAACACCTATCCAAAAAAAGGAGAGATATACGATTTGGACCAACGGATTTGTGAATGTTAAGATCCTAAAGTAATCTTGCTACCATATGAGAGCGAAAATGGATTCATCCCATTCAAGATTCGACGCACTCAAGTGCAGCCGGAGACACACACCTTCAGAAGTCTAACAAGAGATTCCTAGAAGGACGACGTTCGCAGGAAGAATTCTCTATTGGTCTATAGTCAAGACAGTGTATACCCCATGGAGTTAATTTATCATATTCGGTACTCAGGCCTTCGACTAATGAACTTGTTTAACCTCTTAAAGTATTGTGAACGAAACTAAAATTATATTCGAGATACTCAATGCCAAAGCCGATAAAGAACTCATTGTAAGCGTCCAAGTTGGAAAGTACAGATTCGGTGAAAAAGCAATAAGCAACAGTTTCTGGCTGTTAATGAATAACAGTGACAAGTGACACAAGGTTTTCCGACAGAAGGATCCACTTTCTAACCACGATGACACCCAAATACTTACACTTTAGTTGTCAAACGTCTTGAAAATGTTGGTACTGACGACTGTCGATCAACTACTCGTATTTGCTAAACTCTGCAGAATTTCAGCATCAGCTCCTTCTTCTTGTCTTTTAATTGCTGTAAGTAAGCAATATCTTGAACTACTGCGTCGGCTTCTATATAAGAAAGTTTATGATTCAGATTCTGTCCCTTGTTTGCTTCCCTTCTTCATTAACTCTACTGTTACTGTCTTCGCAGAATCATGGAGTGAAATGAACGTTCTTACTACTAAACGAATTTAGCACGAGAATAACGCCACCACTGGCGATCTGCTTAATCCATAGCAACAATATCCTATATATTGATGAGCTGGCCCAATGTTTTGCCCAAGACTCCCTTAGATTGTGAATTCTTCTTCGGATGCCGCATGAATATCAAGAGAGTGACCTGCTGTTACTACTGCACCTGTTGAAATCTTCTTAAAAATTTATCCGGTAACCGCAGAATGCTAGGTTGGACTTACCTTACTACTAGTTCACAAGAAAACACAAAAAGATGTTTCAAGTCGCATGCTATCATGTTCCCTATCGCAGCGACTTATTATTCAAAATGAGTGAATGCAATTTGCCATGAGGATTTTGTAGCACGTGCGATTAAAACCGCAAATCGCCTATTAGACCCCATAATCCCGCCACAGACCGCAATCTATCGTCGAACATAACAATTATCGTTTTAGATCGCTCTAATGAGTCCATCAGTAGCTACATATGAGGTTTTTTTTTTATATGGATTCGAGTAACGTCTGGATGTCCCATTTACTGAAAGTAAGTTTCGTGCTTATGTGGAACCGACATGTGGCATAAGGAACCTCAGTCTATCCATACTGCAAAGATTATCTTGGCGAGTTAATTAGTTTAGATGTAGTGCGTGCCGTATTTGAGTTTCATTAAGGCAACAATCTGTAATCGGAAATAATGTTTCCATTTACGATCATGTGGTGTGGATCGTGTGGTTTGCAGCGTGACCCAATTTAACCGAAACGTATCAGAACGACATACAGACACTATCTTTGTGGAGTGGATTGTAACGAATTGTCGCTGAAGATCGTTTGTGATGTGGATATGCCGATGCCTACTCGTATTTAGAAGATGAGGCATGGATATGTTGTTTTAAAAAAATTTGGAACAAGACAGTCATTGTATCTAAATTGTATCGATGAGTTCAACTCTGGAACTAAATCATAATGGTGTTGCTGTTCCTTTGCAAATATCCCTCTCTGCTCTGAAACGTATATTTAGTGCAGGATGTGCACGGTGTTACGTACAGATAGACGCAACTGCATGTTAATGGCAATTGCAAATGGGCTCTGCATGCTCTGAAGATGGAAGAGCAGATGGTCTTGGATATTTCGGGGTATGCTGCGTTTCATCTGTTCATGTGCCGACAGCTAAAGCCGCAGCAGGCAACAAAACATATTGATCATGGTATGGCGGATATTTTAAGAATTGAACATAGTACATGTTGTACGTAATGTTTGGCATTGATAATCCATAAAAGAACCATCAAAGTGTATATCTATACTTCTAATGGCAAAGTACTCCTTTAGTTTTGTTTCAGGATTCGGAGTGGCTGAGGAGTACATTAGAATTACTTCGAACATTGAATGATCTCTTTCGGATGTCTAACTTGTCCCTACGTTATACCTATACAGGTGTTGTTGATTGACCTATTGAAAGAATGTCTTAAGTTCTCATGTTGGGCTTTCTGCCGAATCCTGTAGAAACAGTGCGTACCGCGTTCATTGCTGCTCGATATCGATCGATAGATCATTAGCTATCAAGAAATAATCCAAAGGACAGATTTCTTTCTAATTTGGGCAAACATTACCTAATTGGAGGTTTTGCAAAGGCACCCATAAGACGCGAAATCTGGCAATGATTTCCCGAACTATGAAAATCGTACTTTTCATTGAAATGCAGGCTTGTTTGAAGTTCCCTAGAATGCCACGTCAAATTGTTGTTCAGACTCAGCGTAACAGGAACATGAAAATATATATACTCTAGCCCTAAAGTAGACAGAAGTCTACTTTTCTGTCAGTGCAGTGCGTCAATAGTAAGATTGCGGAACAGGTCTTCGTTAGTCGTACGTCGATACGGCGGTATTGTAGTGTCCATAGTTTGTTGAATTGTCTCGTCCATTTGTTTTAGGTACTTGTCGATCTCCTCGTTTGACAAATTCCTATTGGACGGTGGACGGTGGAGCGTGTTCGAGGCGAGTGCTCTTGTCAATGTTGCGGAGAAGCGTGTCCATCGAGTCTTACTGTAGTTGTAAGAATATCTTTGGACAAACTCCTCCAATTCCGCAATTTCGTTGGGAACTGTAATTTCGGTGCTAAAACCGCAATGGTCACTGTCATACACGAATGTGCGCAGACAGTTTAGCGTTTGTAAATTCGTACCTGTCAGTCGTATACGCTCGTCGTACAGCAGTAGATCCAAATAAGACCCGCCTCTGGGAAACGACGGGTTATCCGTCGCTTTAAGACCGAGTCTGTACATGACATCGTGCTGACCCCACCAATCGAGTAGAAGGTTCCCTCTAGTATTTGGCAAATTATTTCCCCAATTTCTGTGTTTAGCGTTGAAATCCCCACCGATTATAAAATAATTCTCCCCCGATTCCAGCCTCAGAAGTCGAAAAAGCGTGTCGAGCTCTGTAATGAATAAAGTGGATTGTGGAGCCTCAGGTGCATAAACAGAGGCCAAGTACAGCCGCTTTCCACTGCGGAGCGGGATGTAAATGACGACTGCCTCCAACACCCGGAACCTACGCAACACTCCCTTGTACACTCTGTGAAATTTTATACCTTGTTTAATGAAGATCGCGACACCGCCTCCACGTTCGGATCCGGGCCGGTTTCTTCTTCTAACAATATAATTATTGTACTCCAGTTTGTGCTTATCGGTTAGCTTGGTTTCGCTAGCGAAAAGCACATCAGGAGTTTGGTCTTGTAGCAATTTAAACATCGCGGCTCTTCGTTCGAGCGTAATCAGTGAATTAACATTCACCGCAAGGACCTTCAAAGTTTGCTCCACCATGTGCGTACCCATTACGACATGTGTTGCGTTAAGCCCGGCAGCAGCGCGTAGATCTGGTCCACCCGCTTGGCCTGTTCTTGCACCTGCTTTTGCAGCTGAACCATCTGCCCTTGGATTGCGAGCAAGATGGCCAGCATGTTAGGTGTCGCTTCCGTTGTTCTCGGCATTCTCGCCGGAGAAGCAACAGTCGCTTGCTGTACCGTAGCCCCCCTACCTGCCGCCATTTGGGTGTAGGAAATTTGGGGCGTGACGGCTTTTGTTTGAAACCTCACAGGTGAACGTTTGACCTCCACCCTCTGCTGCAGAGCCAGTTTTGCTTTTTTGATGTCAGCGAACTTAGGACAACCCCGATAGTTTGCGGTGTGTCCCACGTTCCCACATAACACGCACGAGAGCTGCGCCCTATCGGATACTCCGTCCCTACCCAGAGCACACTCCTCGGAACTGTGGTTCTTTGCGCACTTCACGCATCGAGGCTGCATTTGGCAGTTCGACGCGGCGTGCCCGAACCTCTGGCAGCGAACGCATTGTATAACGCCTTCGCTCCTTTTTAATTTTTCCCAGTGAACCACCTGGTAGTCTAGGACATTGATACTCCTCAGACTATCCAGACGGCTTTCGGGACTGAGCTGCACTAGGAAGAACGGCAGACTCCGTTTCTCCCGCCTGGCTCTAGCTGTGGTAAATGGCTTTACCCCCACGAACTTGAGTCCTTCGCACTCCTTCTCTTTGAGGAGTGCCAGGATCTCCTCAGGTTCCGAAGACGGTTCCAACCCCTTCAGCAGCATCGATTGCCGCTTTTCACACTTCGGTGTGAATGAGTAGTGCTCCGTCGTCGTTTCCTTTAAGAGCTCTTTTACTTTCGCGTAGGCCTCCACTGTATTACAGTGGATGGCATGGCGATCATTCCCCAATCTCTTAATATTAAAATTATTGCCAATGACCAGCCTACACAGGTCCTTGGTAGCATTTACCTCCAATTTATAGGTGTTGATAGGAGGCACCTTCTCCTTCTTCTTCTTCTGCTGCTGCTGCTGTTGTTGTTGTTGTTGTTGTTTTTGCTGCTGCTGCTGCTGTTGTTGTTGTTGCTGCTGCTGCTGTTTTTGCTGTTGCCGTTTTTGTGGCTGCTGCTGTTTTAGCTGTTGCAGTTATTGTGACTGCTCTTGTTGTTGTTGCTGGTGTCTCTTAGACTTTTGTTGTTGTGCCTGCTTTTGAGCATGCTGCTGTTGTTGGAATTTCTCCTGCTCTTCCCTCTTTCTTCTGACCATTTGCTTTTCTTTTATGGCCAGTACTCTTTGTTGTAGCATTTTGATGCTACAACTAATGGCCTCCATCTCTTCCTCTTCATCATCAGACTCGCTTGCTGCCAATGAAGCGAAGTTGTTTGGCGTTGATAAGGTGGGACGTTTTACCAAGTTGGAAGTTGGAAGCTTCCTCCTTCTTTTTGTTTTTGGTGTTTGGCTCGAACCACTCGAAGCCTCACCTGACACTTCAGCAGGTCCCGCTATAGGCACAGCGGACCGCTCTTCACAATCCATCACGTGATAGACAACACTTTACCACCACTTTAGCTTTATTGTTTTCTTTGCTTTATTCACTTTTAAAAAGAAAAAGTCGATGCAACTTTTTCGGGAATCGAACCCACGACCCCTGTTTTGTCGGTCGGACACCACTACTTCTGCGCCACCGAAGCACTTGGCCAAAATGTTTCTAATTGTTGTTTTTTTTGTTTTGTTTTTTATTACTACGAGTATTTCACTTGAAAAGAAGCCGAAACACATCCGTCCTCTATCGAGGTCTATGAACGACTGACGAACAAAGGTAATATAGAGGGACCTGGTCACGTATGGGTTGGTGAATTCTTTGGACCATCGTTTTACAAAACCTAGTGCAGAGTTGGTTTTAAGGATTATCCAATCCATATGCAAACGGAAGTTGAGCTCCCTATCACACAGAATGCCGAGGTCGCGAAGAGATTCAACGGAGGAGATAGGTTGGTTGTGGAGAAGGTAGAGTCGGGGAGGAGATTTGTGCCGCTTATGTGAAAAGGTGATGGATTGGCATTTGGTGATATTAAGTTCCAAACAATTTTTAAGGCACCAGGTCGAAAAACTATCAAGGTCTTGTTGAAGAAGGAAGGAGTCATGGGGGAGAGGAAATGGTTTTGAAAAATTTGGTATCGTCGGCGTAAAGGGAGACGGACGAGTGTTTGATGATCCTATCGAGATCATTTATGGTTAATATAAAGAGAAGGGGACCGAGATGGCTACCTTGAGGAACTCCAGAGTTGGCCAAAAATGGAGCGGAGTGGGCTGACCTAAAACGAACACTGTAAAAACGGTTTTCGGGGTAAGAGGGTATCCATTTTAATAGTATGGGTTCAAAGCCGAGGGCAGACAATTTGAAGAGTCTTAATCGATGAGAGATCTTATCGAAGGCCTTGCTAAAATCGATTGCAACTACATCGACTTCGTTGGCATTCTCTAGGGCAGAGATGGCAAAGGATACGAATTCAACGAGATTTGTGTTGGTTGCCCTACGCTTCAGGAAGTCTGGGGGAAATAAATGATTTGCATTGGAAGCTTAGAGCTTCATACAAAATACTTTCGAGGAGTTTGGGTATATGGGAGAGTTTAGCGATTGGACGATAGTTTGTTATTTCGTTCTTTGATCGCTTTTTGTGGATCGGGGTTATAAAGGAGGTTTTCCAAACTGAGAAAATTCTCCTTGTGAAAGGGATAGGGCAAGGGAAAGAGACGAAGAACATTTTTTAAGAAATATGGCAGGGAGGCCATCTGGACCGGGTGTAAATTCGTCATTGAGTTGGTGTAATTTATATTCGATATAAGAGGGGTCCAAGATGTGAGAGAGAATTGGGCCATTGGAGGAGTTTAGTAGGTAACGAAAATAGGATGCATCTGGTACAAAGGAGTCGTTGGTGAAGGATTGTTTAAAGAAGCTGGCAAATAGGTTGGCAATGGTGAGTGGATCGGTTGATGACTTGTTGTTGGAAGAGAGGGAAGGAGGATAACCATCGGACTTTCTTTTGTAGTTAACAAATTGGTAAAAGGACTTAGGGTCATTTATAAGGTTGACTTGCGCATTATTAAGGTAACGCTGGTAAAGGGAATCGTAAAGTTGGGTGAAATGAAGATAAGCACCAAGATAGTTGGAATAGTCGGACAAGGATCTGGTACGCAGGAAAACAGCCCATAACTTGTTTCTCTTATTTCGTAAAGAACGAAGCTTGCGATTATACCAGGGAGGACTAGTAGATGATGTTTTAAGGCGGGAAAACGGAACGTAAAGGCTAAAAGAATTAAATATTTCTTTATAAAAAATGGATAAGACATCATTTACACTTAGGTTGTGAAAGTTAAATGGGGATCTGCTAAGAAAGTCACTGATTTTGTGAAAGTTTGCTTTATGAAAGTCGTAGGATGAAAGAGTTGTGTGAGGAGTGGATTGGAAAGAAGAGTTATGAAAAAATTAAAGTAGAAGGGGGGGGGGAGGGTAGTTGTCGATTGTAGAGAAAGATAGGGGACAAAGTGAGACTGAGGAGTTAATTGAATCTGTTTTGAAAATAAGGTCCAATTGCCTGCCCATATAGTTGGATACACCACTGACTTGGCATAGACTTGAGTCTGTTAAGCGATCTAAGAAGAGACATTCCTTAGCTGAGTTGGCATTTGAAGCGATGAAGAACGATTGATCGTTTGATGGAATCCACTGTAGCTGAGGAGCCATACCTTCCAACGGTAACGTTCTGGTCAAGCCGTCGGAAGTGTGGGTCGTGATTACAGCAGGTTCTTTGTCGTGCCCTCGTTTACACTCAATCCCAATTTGGCAGGTCCATCGCAATATTCACGAAAATGTGATCGACGGCTCGCTGTATTCGTCCAATCAATCTACAATTGTGCGGACTTAAAAGCTGGTCAGTGAGTTTTGCAAGATTCTTTTTAGTGCGATGTTAAAAGAGTCACATGAGAGCGCGTTGCCTTGCCTCAAACTACCTTTCTTCATATTAAAGGTCTCGGTTAATACATTACCGACCCCGTTATAGCAGTGAGAATTTTTCATATTCAACCTGATGCGGGAAGTATAAATAGTGAGCGTCGATTTGAAATTCCTGGCTCTTTTTCAAGATTTGCGTGATTTAAATATTTGATGGATGGTGAACTTTCCTGGCCTGATACCGCAATGATATTGTCCAACCACGTTGCTTGCATATGGACGGTTTCGAACGCCCACACAATACGCCAGAAAACGTCTTATATGGTGTGTTTTTTTTAATGATTTTTAGGCTTTAACTTGATGACGATTTATTAAATTAATTCAAAGGATTAGTTCATGCCATTTAAAATTGAAAATAGTCTTGGGCACGCCAGCCTTGTACAAAGGGCATTCTAGAGATCCAATTTTCGACCACTTTATAGAGCAATTAATACTCGAACAATGTTTTGCTCCAAAGCGTCAGTCTCCGCTGGTTTATCGACATAAATTAGTGACTTGACGTAGCCGCATACACAATAATCCAATGGCGTCAAATCGCACGATCTTGGCGGCCAATTGATGGGTCAATTTTTTGAAATTACTCTATTGCCAAATCGTGTTTTCAATAAAGCGATGTTTTCCTTTGCAGTATGTCATGTGGCACTGTCTTGTTGAAACCACATGTCGTCCACATCCATATCTTGCAATTTAGGAACAAAAAGCTGGATTATCATGTCGCGATATTGAACATCAGTAACCTGACCAGCGGCATTCTCAAAGAAGAATGGTTCGATGATGAATTAAGTCCAAAATCCGCTCTAAACAATGATAAGTTGCGGATCCATTTGTTTCTCAACAATCATCGCTGAAGATGATTTTGTTTGAAAAATCAGTCCACTTGTAGTTGTTCCATAATCCATTCAATGAACTTTCTTCACTGTGGGTGCTCAGTAGGCTTCAGTTCTTAATTGAGTTGCACTTTGTAAGCATGAAGATGCAAATCTCTCGTTAGAATAAGCTGTAGAGAGCTCTTGAGCTCAAATTCTTGACCACGGTGCCAAACTGATATTACTGGACTCTCAGGAACTGCTTCGATGTTTGTGTTGGAAGACTTGTTGAAGGGCCAGGGTATCTAATATCACTAATTCATCCAGTCTCCCTGAATTTTTAAAATAACCTCTTCACATATGTATTTTGTACGAAAATTGCGAACTGTAGGTTTTTCTTTTTTTTGTCGCTGGCAATACGCATAAATGGCCCAAAATTGAAATCTTGCATGAACTTTGGGACACCCGTTAGAAGTCGTAGTTTTTTATCCCCCATTCCACCGCAGTTTATGTTCTCAGCAAGTTGCTCGGGAACAACTGTTAAGGGCCCTAACATTTAATACGGAAAGCAAAAATTCGTTGCCCTTAAAACGTTTGCTGAAGTTGTCAAAATTCAGAGTTCTCGAGGAGATATCTCTATTCCAGGGTCCCCCCTATACGACGATGGAGGTCTTTTAAGATCACGGCTCCGAATACGTGGAGGTAGCTCCAAGTAGCTGAAACTGACTAAAGCCGTAGAGGCCACGGTTATTCTGCACATTTCATGATGAAGGAGAAACGCCCTAGTGCAAACATTGTCCACCATCCCTCGTCTAGAGCCGCCAATGACGCTCTGGAGGGAATGGTTAGCTTACCATCAGTCAAAGAATGATGGACAGAATTTTAAGCTCCGACGCTTGTGCATTTATAAAACGCTTGACTACCATTCAAAACCAGTGACTTACCACTTTTTAAGTATTGCTCATTACCTCTCAGTAGCAAAACACTGTGATTTAAGACTGTTTTCATATTGGCTAATACTTATATCTAAGTATTAAAATGTTTCGAACCACTTAATGGGCACAATTATGGTATATGGTAAAATCAAATCTTCGGTTGTTCAGTATCTGCATTTAGCTTACGTTTTATATGCCCCGGATAAATTTTGAAATCTTATCATCGTCTATATAAGATCTCTGGGAACCCTATCGAGAACTATCTTTGAATCTTTAAAGCCAGTATGCAGACCAGATCTTTCGCAGGGTCTCATTGTTTATAATTATTCGAGCGCTTTGTATCGCGTCGTCATATAGGAGTTTGGTTCCATTGGACTGTAGTCTGCCAATGCAATACATATATTTTTATAGTATGTGATATTAGAATCGTTTATTGTTACAGTTTCACGTGGCACTTTTGCCTTTATACAGTGGAACTAGAAAGTTCTTCCATAAGTTTACCCGTTTGCTTGTGCTGCGACGTTGGACCTTTTCTTTTTTCTCCAGTTTATTGATTGGGAAAGAATATCTTCTAGATGCTGCTAGAAAGCCTTTACGTCTCTCCCTCGTATTCTCTGAAACTGCTTTTTTTTGCTTGTTTTTGCACAATTCGTAGTCTAAACGTATTTTTAATCGATTTCGCTGCATCTGCTGTACTTAGACCACTTCCACCGCCAAGTTTTGTTATTTATGCGGATCGGGATTTTTGAAAAACTGAAAAATTTGTTTTCGTAAAACTTGTTAACCCTACTCCGTATTTACATGCCATCCTCGCAAACATACCGCCCACAGCTGGCCTCTTAATTTATTTAGGTTAGGCCAAGCTTAGTGGCCTCACTTAATGGATACCATGGGGTTATGAGTATCTGAAACTATTAGTGTTCCTCAGAGGTCGAACCATTCGGTACTCTTAACAAAACTGACGAGCCAACTCAACGCCATTTTGGACAAAGCTTCCAGATTATCAGAGAGGAGAGAGTAGGTAATTGAAGAAAGCTCTTACAAAAATCGTTCAAGAACACTGGGGTCTCAGGTTCAGCCCATGTCAAATTGGTGCGGACAGATCTTTTTACCACCGATCTCATCTATGATTATATAGCGTAGCGAGTGTCATTTCTATATTCAAGGAAATTGATGTCTATAGCTGTGCCATTTTTGGCAAGTTTTGCATTTTGAACTATGTGGCTTTTACGTTGAGAGATAGACTACAATTTTAACTATCTTGACGTTGTCATAACCATGATTCTTAGTAGAATTGGACTCCGCTTCAGCCAAGAGGTGCAGGGAAGATTGTTATAATGAAGGAAGCCGATACTTATTTAGATGTGGATATGGTATTCGAAGTAAAATTAGGCAAAGAGTCGTAAGCTCTTGGCACTTAAACAAGCGTCTCATGACAATCTGCATCAAGACCAAGTTCCGAAACATAAGCTCGATATGGATTCATGTCCCTAGAGAACGCAAGAATGGCAGCATCAAAGATGAATTCTGTAACCTCCTACATTTAATATATGCTCAGTTCTCCAGCTTTAACGCCAAAATTGTGCTTGGAGATCCAAACACAGGGCTGGGCAACGATGCGTCGTTGGACAACACGGCCTGCAAACAGATAGCCCGATAGAGAAGTCAGATTTTTAGAGCTTATACTGGGTAGAAACCCTTTAGTGGCCAATGCCCTAAATTCATAATGGAACTTGTCTATCCCCTGACCAATCAACTATAAACCAATTTGATCACATTGCGATCGACACCAAACACTCCTCCAGGATTCTGGATGTCCGAACTTCCCAGGGGCCAATATCGACTCGGATCGTCGCAACCTAAGCACTAATGCGGATATAAGAGCGTCAACGAAGTCAAGTAAAAACACCAAACTTCGACGTTGACAAATTGCAATCGGATGAGACTGCTAGAATTTGGCTGCGTACCTTCCACCAATGTAGGTTGGTAATTTCAACCAAACAAGAAAGCTGCACTGCATTGAAGCATGAAAGCTATACGCGTGAGCTCTACGAGCAGAAGTGAAAGGAAGAGTCCAGTCTTCTTGAAAAGAAAGGGAAAGAGGACGAGCTCGAGTTATATAACATAGGTCTAATTTCGGACAACTTTAATGATCGATAAACTACTGAATCTTTTTTTCGAGCATATTGGCTGGTACGAGTATCTTGTTAATAACACGTGCAATGTTGTCTTCCAAGGCTGTAACTGATGCTGGTATATCGGCATGGACGAGTGATTTGACGTATTCCCATAAAAAATAATATAAATACGTCAAATCGCACGATCTAGCCGGCCAATTCGCCGGTCAAAAACGACTGATAAATTGCTACCGAACTCATTTCTCAATTAGTCATCGATTCGCGTGCTGCGTGGCATGTAGCCCCGTCTTGAAGCCTCGGTTCAGCTCGTGCATTTTCGGCAAACAAGTTCGAATTCATTGAACGATATCGGGCGTCATTGACGCTAACGTTGTTCTCACTGTCATCTTTAAAAAAAATACAAGCCAATGGTTCTGCCGGACCATAAACCAAACAGTGCATTCTTTCGGGTGCATTTGCAGATCTTATATTGCCTGAGGTTTTTCATCGGAACAAATACGGCAGTTTTTTTCTTCCTCAAGCTTTTCTAAGGCCCACTCACCGAAAACTCGACCCTGTGGCAGGTCGTTCGGCTTCAGTTCTTGCATGAGCTGTATTTTGTAAGGTTTTAGACCAAGATCCTGGCGTAAAATCTTCCACGTAGTCGAGTAACAATTGCTGCGAACGGCGATGAATGAACAAATCACGGTCTTCATTAACAGTGGCGGATACAGCAGCTATATTTTCCTCTGTATACACTCTACGCATACGGGTAGGTAGTTTGATGTCGAATAACGTGAAATTGAATTGCTTGTTCAGTAGCTCGATGAAGACGATCGTAAAATGGTGGAAGTGCGCGAAAAACATTTTTCACAGAGCCACCGAGAAAGTGGAGAGATGTTACTGCAGGAATGACATTCGAAAGGGTATCAAAGCTATTGTAGAATGTAAGCCTTCAAAGATGAAGATGGACAACTACTAGTAGAGTCGCAGTCAGTGCTGAGAATATCGAAAGACCACTCCTGCAGACTGTATAACAGCGATGATGGCCAAAATACTGCTGTCAGGTAATATGAATCTTTCACCCTGGATGAAGATGACAGAGAATTCCATCGCCGCCCTTAACGAAGTTATGGCAGCAATATCGAATATAGAGTCTGATAAAGCTGTTGGTGTAGACGGACCGCTTGCTGTTGGGCATGGTCAGAGGAAAGCATCCCCGGTGAATGGAATCTCAATATCAATATCAACATCGACTATAAGAGTTTTTCTGTCATATTATGTGAGAGTCTAAAAGCATTCATAAACAACCTGGCTTTGAAATTTAAGTGCGGTATCAGGTTAAGAAAGCCACAATGACAGTGTGCGTAGGGACGAGTTATACAAATACGACGCCACGTCTAGTTTTGTTGTGCAGGTTGATATGGAGAATTGTCGCTGCCTCATTGAGGTCGGTAATGAATGATCTGAGACCTTGAATGTTAAGAAAGGTTTTAGACAAGGCGACCCGCTATGACTTTTTGTTATCGCCTTGAAGGAATCGTGCAAAACTTATTGGCCAACGAAAGAGGCACGATTGCATTTACTTGTGTACGCGGATTACATTGATATAATCAGGCGAACACAGCGAGCTGTCAATGAAGATTTGTAAGTACTGAGTAGAAGGCGTCCAAAGTGGATAAGTATACGAGGGCAAAAAAAAATACGTGCTACATCAGATATGGACGTACGCCACTGGCGACTTGGCCCCAATGTCACCATTGGCAGTTATAACTTCGAGGTGGTTAAGGATTTCGTATATCGTGACTTTGCAGTTAAGAGTAGCAACAGCATCAGCGCAGAAATTAGACGAAAAATTGCTCTTGTCAATCTTTTATTCAACCACGAACTATACGGACCGTAAAGTAACGTCTGTGCAGGCAGATATTTTTCGAATCCAAAGTCTTATATGTCTCAGCCATGTTAAGCGAATGGATGCCACATCTTCGGGGCAAAGAGTTTTCGAGCTTAACCCCAAGAGACGGTTCCGCAGCAGGCGCATGTAGTGGAAAGCTCTTCAACCTCAATCGAACTTTTATTTAATCGCATTAGCTCGGCATATTACACCGTAATTAAATTTATTCCGTTTGCTTTAATTATACAATATTTTTGTTTATAGCATTCTTGTTTTTGTTTTTCTCTAGAATAAGAATTATATTGTATCTTACAGCAATTTTTAACAAGAAAAGGATGGCTCTTGGTTGGATGGTGAAGGATTAGTATTGTGCTGCGCTTACTGGCGGGAATCCCTTGCATAGAATTCCGCTAGGATGGAAGCTGGAATTCAAGCATTTCCTTGGGGAACTGCCAGCCGATGTCAAGCGACTGAAAAACTGTGCGGTTTTCATAATTACCCCGAGAGATGAAGTTCTTTTCGAAGTCCAAGTACAGCTCATCAGGAGTGAGACAGCCTTCATGGCTTGCACATCCTTACCGATGGCGTAACAAGCATACAGCTGATTAGATACATCAGCGTGATCTTTCCTGTTTCACCGATGGCAGACTTCATCAAACGTGACAGAAATGGGAACACGTTGACTGGTGGATAAATTTGTCTGTTGTGCAATTGGCGATCAACGTAGATTTGTCCCTCAGTAATATAACCTGTCAAATCGAGAATGGGATGGGTAATATCGCCGTTAGTCCTAGTAAGAATGGGAATCTGTGTAATGGATCCGTTACGGCCTTCAACACATCCGGCACGTTCCTAAATTGTAGCCAAATCTTTGTACATGTAATCGGGGAAATCACGACGACCGGGTACTTCTTCACGGGCGACTGATACCTCACGAAAAGCTTCAGCATATGATGACATATCGGTAAGAATGACCAACACGTGCTTCTCGCATTTGTAGGCCAAGAATTCAGCTGCAGTTAAAGCTAAACGTTGTGTAATACGTTCGATGGTTGGATCGTTGGCCAAGTTCAAGAACAAACACACATTCTAGAAACAAACCGTTCTCCTCGAAGTCCTGCTTGAAGAAAAGAGCAGTTTCCGTGTTAACACCCATAGCAGCGAATACAATAGCGAATAATAGTTATTTTCATGATCATTGAGCACTGATTTACCAGGAACTTTAACCAAACCAGTTTGACGAAAAATTGGAGCAGCAATTTCGCTGTGTTGGAGACCAGCAGCAGAGAAGATGGGAGTCTTCTGACCACGAGCAATTGAGTTCATTACATCAATGGCGGAGATACCAGTTTGGATCATTTCGTCGGGGTAAATACGTGAACATGGGTTATTGGGTTGACCTTGGATATCAAGGAAATCTTCTGACAAAATTGGGGGTCCTTTGTCGATGGGCTTGTTTACGCAGGTTTACGCAAAATATCACCACTGAACTCGCAAAGTATGTTCTTGGCATCAATAGCCGATGCACCCTCGAACACCTGAACGACTGCTTTGGAGTCGCTCACCTCTGAACCTGTCTCGAATGTACGGTGCCATCGTTCAAACGAAGTTGCACAATTTCGACGAACTTGAGGAATTTCACCTCATCCAAGATGACCAGAGGTCCATCGACACCAGACACGGTTTTGTATGTTAGTCGTGGCTGAGGGTTGAAATCCCTGGAAACGGCAAGGACATGCTCCTTGCTGGCTTGCTGAGCGCTAATACGAGACATCTTTTGTGTAAATTCAAAATTCTGTTGTTTCTTGTTTCTTATTGGATTTTAACTGTCAACGTCCATACTATTGCCTAAATCACAAAGGCGGTGTTGCCAGGTTTTGGTATCTATTCCTTTTTATTTTTTCTTACCAAAGGAGAAAAGTTTCGTCAGTCAGCTGAGCATGAGAATGCAACGAAGAATGATGAAGATTTCACACTGAAGTCAAACAACTTGGAGTGCGGCACTAAAAGCTGAAGTTGAAGAGCCATGTTGGTTGAAGACCATGTTCAATCGGGATAGTAGCCCCATCTTAATGAATATGTAAGCATATAAGTAAGCCATAAAATATCAAAGCTGCACAATCAATTCGAAATATGGTATCAGTCGGTCTTCAACCGCAAAAACAAACTATGAAAGAGACATTCTTGGTTGACAGATAACGGCCTTAAAGTAAAGGGTGACCAGACAGCAATGATAGTTTTTCCAATTGTTATGTTTCAGCAGCTGTCAAAGTTACCAATGACAGCTGAATTGGGCATCGCTAGATGGTCAACCCGGCCTATTTTGCGGTAGGATTTGGGCCTACATCCGTATAAGATTGTGCTGAGATCCGGCTTTAGATTTCAGTCAAAAAATCATCTTCTCGGACGAGGCTCAGCGGCTATATTAACAAGGAAAATTGCCATTATTGGAGCGAACACAATCCACAAGCTATCGGCCAAGCATTAATGCATCCACAAACATTGACTGTTTGGTGCGGTTTATAGCATTGCGGCATCATCGGACCTTATTTCTTTCGAAATTAGGAAGGGGACACCGTTACCGTCAGTATAGAGCGATGTTAACCGACTTTCTGTGGTCAGAGCTCGATATATCCGAGCTGTGGTTAAAACAAGACGGCGTTACATGCCAAGCAAGCGACGCAACGCTTGAAGTTGTGTAGGAGTAAATTGGTGACTGGGTCATCTCACGGCGAGCGTTCATCAATTGGCGATCATGGGATTTGACACCACTCGATTATTTTCTCAGGGGCTGCGTCAAGTGCTTATTCTACGCTAACGAGTCAACCACTTTTGGCGAGCTCGTTTTTCGTATCGTTCTTATCTGGTCACCCTTTAGACGAATTCAGATCTGCACGGAGCACGGTGATACGAGTTTCTTGTTTGTGGTCTGATGACCTTACACCCATCCACTATTATCATTTCAAGTATCAAAAATATGCGCTAGATAGTTAAGGCTACTTTGTAAGTCACTAACTGAACCACTCATTCCTATCCAGGGCCTGATAATGTGGTCAGATTAATCATACTTCTCGAGTGTTCTTGTGTAGGCATTAATGAAATATCCGACAGTTCTTTTTGAAAGAGTTTTTCCAATAGTCTTATGCAGTCAGACTGAAGTAGCTTTGTATCTACTGAATATCTATGACAGATGCATGATTCACTTAAACTTCTCCCGATCTACCGATCATTTACACAATGTTAAAAACAGGAAACGCAATCTAATTCCAGGAATAACCAAAGTTCTTTCGATTCTTTCAGTTCTGTCTCGGTCGGTTTAAAAATTCAAAAATGTATGAACCACAATCGCACTCTGTGTTAATGCGAATCGAATGCCTTTTACCGGAAGCAACGTATCTTCAGCTTCTAACTCATTTTCCAAAAATAAAGTCCGCGCCGATATAAATATTATTATTGGTGCCGTTCAGCGAGGTGTATCTGTAGATCGGTACGACATGGCCTGGAATTCGGCGCAATTGCTGCAGTTTTGATCAATGGGCACAAACGGACGTGTCGTCTCATTGTAGAAATGTGGGCGAGAAATGATTCAGTGCTTCGCACGAAGAAAAGAACTAGGTTGAACGAAGGAAGAAATGTTTAGATAGAATCTTTGGCGACACAACCTACCACGAAGAAGATTGCCAGATTGATCGTACGAGCATGTATGAGCATAAGCATTTGCACATATCCGCACATATGAACGCGCTTGACAATATTGTCGACGAATGTTTGTTTTAAAAGTGATGGAAGTGTAAGGCATGTTGTACATGTCTGGTGTAATATGCAAATCGATTCGTTTCTAATCAAATTCAATTTGCACACAGAAATAGAGACAGAGACCGGGACTGAGACAGGGGCTGATACAGAGACAGAGACTTGTGGGAGAGGACGCCTGACCATGCATACAAATTGCCAACGCAAAAATGTCAACAAGGATCAGAATGTTTTTTTATTTAATTTTTTTTTTCTTTTTCTTGCATGAGTTGTACTCGTGCTTGGGTAAAGTGTAGGTGGATTGTGTCGAGTTGACATCAGGCACATATCAGTCTGCTGAGCTATTAGAGGTAGACTTGCAGTTGCTTCGATGAATTCCAGGAAAACTTTGACAAATCTTGTCATATTTATTTTGTATCTAAGTTCATGAGAATGTTAAAAAACGAAGAGTGAACGTAAGAGTGTTTTTTGTTTGTTTTTTTTTTTTACCTGAAAGGAAATCGTTATTTGGTTACCGTGATGGGAAAATTCTTCAATTCACAAGCGATGTTTGACAGTAATTTTTCAGTTTGTTTGAGGTTCAGTTTTAGTTGGAAACATTTTCTTTAGGTTTGCTTGCTCATAAATCGTCAATCTGCGCACGTCTAGTAAATTCAAAGAGCTTGTTCATTGTTCACTTAAGAATAAAATGACAGAACAGTTAAGAGTGATTCCTGTAAGCCCTTTCAGAGGATAGGGTAGCTTTCTCCCGTTATGTGCTGGTTATTGCAAACAACTCCAGTTGTCTCCAACTTATTTTCTAAGATATTGGAACCGTCTTTAGATGCTGTGCGCCAACTCTGACTTTCTTCCAGCTGGGTTGGGGGATTCCACCGCATGACGTTTTATATAACAGAAATTTCTCCGCGGAGTAAGCTGTGATCCAGAATCGTCTATCTTGCTTGCAGGGATTTGTCATGGATTAATCTCCCTTCCCTTAATATTCATATCATTGTCAAAGCCATCTTCTGTTTAAAAGAAAGTGGTCTTTGGTACAACAAAACGTTTTGATGAACCTACGCTCCGTCTGTATTTTCTTTCTGGTTTTACGGACATGCCGTCGATTGCAACTCCCATCGGCTTTCAACATGAGCAAGGATATCTACGGGTCCACCGCACCACTTATGACTCCAACGAACCAATCTGTGAGTTTTTGGTCCTAGTTTCCAACTTAGATTGAGCCAATAAATGGGGCCTCAGCCCCCGCCAAAATTAAGACGGAATGAGGGGGAAAGCTTTTCTACGAGTTCTCGGCTGTAGCACAAAGGTTCTGCACTGGTATTGCAAAGGTGACAACAATTGTCATCTTAAGGGTTTCAATCACTCGCCGAACGCAATTCCATTGGATTATGAGACTTCGAACTGCCGCTAGAGCATTACCTTTAAGAGCTTTGTGTAATCTCGTCAATAAACCCACCTAACTCTGTACTTCTATTGAAACTGCCAACAAAGAGTGACCACTTCGCGGAGCTCCCATCAAAGGTCGGTAGATCTCGATCTCGGGACTTTAATTGGCGTGATGCTAAATGGTTTTCTGTTAATTTATTATTCGGAGACCCACGTTGGGTAGTACAGAGGGAAGTCACAGGCTGATATGTTTGTGTATAGTAACAGGCGGGCCCTCGCCCAATTATCAAGGCTTCGTCCATCAATGACGTTGTCTAATAAAAAGCGGGGGCAGAGCATATTACTGGTCTTATCGTAAACATCTTCAGATGACGCCTCTGAAGGTTGCTACGATTTGACCAGTTACAAGTTCCTGGTAGTCCCTACCAGGACTTAAATCACGGTACCATGGGAGTCAGCAGCCCCCCGGATTTCGGTCCGTCCCTGACTTGTTGAGGTAGGCCCCCTTGTGGAAGCGTCATGGTGGCTGTGGTTTAAACCCAAATCGCGGGAAAGGGTCTAACCCATTGTAGAGTTGGAAATAAGTACTGGGTGCTGTGACCCTAAGAACAGTAAGAGGTTTCAGGTCGGCCTCGACTCATACCAAGGGTGGAACTTGTGCCTCCAACACAGTTCCGAATTGGTATCAAAAGATTGACGGAGAGCGACGGCAAGGCGTATCCTTGCTCCCATGGATGTATGGGAATCCCGTAAACATAAGTCTACATGACAGGTGGTTTACGTTAAAAACCAGAGACTAATGTATAGTAATAGGCTATTGAGCGGAGCGATTGAGTTGGAGCGATTTTCTGCGATGGTACAAACGGTGGGTCAAGCTGTTGTATCGTAACACCACTTTGTGCGCATTTGGTTTGAGGAATCTCTGGTGTGCATCCTAGACACGGCTGTGGCACGCGAATATGTTGATTGTGAGTGGTGAGCGGCACGAAATCGGGGCGATGTGCTCCAATACTCGTCGTTGAATGCAGGTAGTTCTACTATGGAATTCTGGTAATCCAGTTACCTACGTTTGGTTTTAAAACTGATGCGTTGTGCATTTCTTGAGCGTCTTCATCATAGTCCTCTGAAGAATTCACAGCTTGACTTAGGATCTGATTTCTTTGGTTAAGTATTCCGTGTCCATTTTACTCCCTAGTTTGAGCTCTTCCTTTTCTCGAATTTCCCTCAGCGTTCTTTCCTCTTCGATTTTCTGCAGTTCTATTTGAAGTCGCTTAGTTGAAGAGCATTTGGATGACTGGGTTGAGCATTTGGATCTTGGTGGTTGAGGTGCTGAGATTGAAACATTGTTCTCGTCTGGAAACATACCATCCAAAGATAACTCCATAGGTATGTTGTTCGTATATAGGCTGTGCAGATAGGGAAGTGATGGCTGCGTGTATTGTGACAGTAGCAGATCGGTCACTAACGACATGTGCTAGAGGTGCATTACTTATTCCGCCTTCGGCCGTAACGTCGCAGTGGATAGGGACAAAGTTTGCAAACCAATTACATTCTGTACTGAAGTCATCGCATAGGGATGCAGAGTGGCGTTAGCAGCAATCTGGCGGAGCAGACGTCATAGTTTGTGATGCTGATAGTGCTTACAAACAGTAGGTTTGATCTAGATCGTGGCGGTAGTCAGGTTTCTACACGTAGCAGCAACTTCGGCCGCATTTTGTGTAGAAACCGTGACGGCACTCTTTCTAATTTGTGGCTAATGTTTGTTCCTTACAGCAAAATTTATACAACAATCAACTAAATCTGCGACATGTCATTATAGCACGATACCAGATTTGCAAGGTCCATCTGCTTAGCATTATCAGGACGACGTACATTTGATAGGACCGAAAAACCCAAGGAAGAAAGACACTGGCTTTTACTAGAAAAATTTAATTTTTATTAAAAGAAAACATTTACATCAGTCCTTTTGGATATTGAAATGACAAAAATTCTACAAAATTTGAGCAAAAATTTTCATGGTGTAGTGCTTTATCTGTTCCATCGGCCGCATAGCTAATTGCTTGACCTTCGACTTCTGCAGGCTACATCTCACATTCGACAAGCATCGGGATATTATGTTCTTAGATTTTGGTGGTTCTTCATTTTGAGCTGCACCAACGATTGAATCATTGTGGGTCTGAAGACTTTCGACATCACTGGTATTAGACTCCCTAGGTGATGCTGTTTGTTCAGGATATAGTTGCTTGACACTTTCGTCCAAACTGATCTTACTTATGGATGGTTTGGCTTTGGCAGGAGGAGTGCAGTAAGACCTTCTCAGATATGGAAACATGCACGAGGAACTTTCGCATTTAATGATTTGCTCTTCTAGATTTATGTAAAATGGTTGGAGATAATTTTTTTGTCCAAAATTGAGGCAGTCTTCGCAAACTGAGCCGGCTTCGTAGGCACTCATGTTGATAATCTAAAAAAAATAAGTAAAAATTTGGTTCTTGTAAAGTATATGTATATAGCTGTTAAATTGATAAGTGTGCAAAAGTATCTTTTCAATGTTTTCAATATACGAGTAGCAAGTAGATTAATTTAACAAATGTCAAATTCTTTTAAAGAAAAATGTACGAAATGCGCGATTTGCTGGACTCTGCTCAACTAAACCACAAATGAACTAAACCAGCTTATATATGATTAGAACTTAACTACCTATTTATGACTCAATCAAACTAAGGACATTTGCTTAACAATCAATTAAGAAGGCAATCAAAATCAAAGCCTTCGGCGCTAATTAAAAGCAGAGTACAGGTAGAAACTACATTCTATAAAAAAGATACACCAATAAATTGTAGAATTTTTCTAAGCGTGCAAATGTTTTCGTAAGTGTTTTACAGAATCTGCGAAAAAATGGGAACACCTACCTGAATGGACCTTTTGTCGCGTAATGAAGAAAACCCTTTTCCGTGAAATGGTCATTAAAACAGGATGGTGCAATTGTGTAATTGTTTGGGAGGTGAAAAGTTCTGAAGCCGATGATTCGGTCTAAGGCCGTCTGCCAGAATGTCATTAAATGGTTTTTGCAATTAAAGTCTTTGTATTGTAGTTTTCGGCTTAAGGACTGAAACGAATAATTTTTTTAAACTTCAAAGAAAAAAAAAACATTTTCATAATTCATGTACATTTGTTGTGTTTGCTTTAAAACTCTATTTTTATTAAATTCATTCACAATTACAAAAAATAAAAAAAATTATTTGGGTTCCCATTCGTTCCTCAACTTCTTTCGAATGTCCTTCACAAGGTTTGTGACAGTTACATCCGTGCTCTTTTTGGACGCTCTTTTCCATTTAGCGCTAAAATCTTTTACGTCCTTTGCACACTGTTCACTTTTCCTCAATTTAGATTTGACCAAAGCCCAATACCTTTCAATGGGACGGCACTGTGGAACATTGGGTGGATTCATGTCTTTTGGGACAAAGTCGACATTTTTAGCAACAAGAAAGCTCAACGTCGCATAAGCATAGTGTGCTGAAGCTAAATCTGGCCAAAATAATGTTGAACCCTCGTGTTTGTTTAAGAAAGGAATCAACCGTTTTTTTAGGCACTCGTTAATGTACACTTCTCCGTTAATTGTTCTCGTTGTAATAAACGAAGAGCTTCTGTGTCCACATTGGCAAATGGCCTTCAAACGAGATACTTTGACCCGAATTTTTCCATCCCAATCGATGTTGTTGATTGCGGAAGAATCTCAGCTTCAAACGAGTTGTAAAACTGCGCACCTGGAAGAGTAGTAAAGTCGGCTTCGACATAAGTTTCGTCATCCAAAACCAAGGACGCTTTCTTGTTGCCGATCAACTCGTATAGCTTTCGGGCTCGTGTTTTTATGACTTTTTTTTTGCTTTTCAGTAACTTTTTGTATTTTTTTTTTTGTGTTTTTAGACCGTTACATTTTTTAGATCTTTGTACTATTGTTTGGTTGGTATTACATTTCCGAGCAACATCTCTGGATGACATAGTGCGGTTTTTTTACGATGGTACCCACTATTTTCCTGTCCAAATTTGTATCATGTGCTCCACTTTTAGCTCCACTTTTCTATTTTTGCTTAACTGTCAACGTCTCCAAATATCGTTTTATAACAGAATCCACTGTACTGCGTGCTATGTTTAAATTTTTTCCGATGAAATGTTTTGGACGCGTAGTATTTTCGAGCCATTTGTCGATGATCTTTTTACGGCATTCCTCTTGACTCATATTTTATAAATACATCCTGAATGACTCGAACTGCAACCGTTCATGACAGTGAGATTAAATTTTGACACATGACAGATAATTTTATTATTTACAAGCCTTTTAAACGATTTGCGTCTCAGTTGTGTTGAAAAAATTTTATCCGCGATGGAATTCAAATGTGATAGTGTGATTGATTTATATTTGGCAGGAAAACCACAAGTAGCTACGGTTAGAGCCTTCCAGCACCTCAACGTGAATAAATCATTTGTGTCTCGAGCCATAGCTCGTTACCGTGATCCTGGCAGCGTTGCGAAACGCCATGGAGGTGGTCATAAAAAAACAGCAACATCGGCAGAAATGGTTCGGAAAGTGAAGGCTCGAATTGAGCGAAATCCGCGTCGAAGTGGAAGAAAAATGGCTCGTGAGCTCAACATATCGTTGGAACGGATGCAACACATACTGAAAAATGAGCTTGGTCTCAAGCCATTGAAGTTCCAAAAAGCACACGATCTTACACCGTAACAGAAAAAAGTTAGAGTCGAAAGAGCGAAGGAGTTGCACCGCTTGCACGAAAGTGGTGAGTTGCCGAATTTAGTTTCTTCCGATGAGTCGTCATTTGCTATCGAGCAGTATGTCAACAAACAAAATGACCGAGTTTACTTGCCAGAGAAGTCCTTCGAAAATTTACACTTTCGGACGGCCACCAGAAAGCAGGCAGCACCGATGGTGATGGTTTGGGCCGCCATAACCGCCGATGGTCGCTCTCCGCTCGTATTTTTGGGCCGTGGCGTCAAAATTAATGCGATCGTATAACGTGAAACTGTCTTCGAGGCAGTATTGAAGCCTTGGGCAAACAATCATTTCGATCGGAGACCGTGGACATTTCAAAAAGACTCAGCACCGTCTCACAAAGCGTGCGTCAACCAAGATTGGTTAAGAAATAATGTTCCACACTTCATTTCTTCGACACAATGGATTGCAAATTCTCCGGATGCAAATCCGTTGGATTTCTCTGTCTAGGGTATTTTGAAGGCGAAGGTTGGCACTAAAAAATACCAAGGTTTGGACCACCTCCAACAAGCACTTCGTCGGGAATGGGTCAAAGTACCGCAGAGCCACTTGCGTGCAGCGTGCGATGCTTTCTTCGGCCGTCTCAAGGCGATTATTCGCGCCAAAGGTGAACATATTGAAAACTACTGATACAATTTCAAAATTGATGTATTTTCCAACATTTTTTGCTTTCGCGCAATAAAATTTATCAAAAAATAAAAAATTTATAGCATTTTAAAAATTTGGAGTCCGAGTCATCCAGCCTGTATTTTAAACTGCACCGAACTAAAATCAATAGCAAACTGAAACTAGAGAATATACAGGCTAATTTGGGTACAAAGTAGGATTGCAATTTTTACGCATTGGAAGTATAACCCTTATTCAAATTTACAGATTTTATTCGTTTCAGTCCTTAGTCAAAATTGTAAATATTTTTTGAGAATTACAGCCTAAGTAGGATATCCTTGTGTATTCTGTTTTTGATCTCCATACCATATACGAGTATTTCGATGAAAATTCCACCCACTCCTCACAATCATCATCTTTGATTTCCTTATCTTAGCGACTATTCAACTACAATATTTCGATAAGAAAGACTAAATTCGTCGGAATAAGCATCCCAGGATGCATCATTGGTTTAAGTACTCGTATAGATGTTGTAAGTTCAGAGCCCAAATGTGAGCCAAGAAATTGTTATGCAATGCTATGTCAGAGGGGTTCAGGTGGGTTTTAGCATATATCCTTGATATATTTTTATGAACTTTGGGTAAAACTTTTGAGCATCATTTCTACTGCTAGCGCCTTTTCTTTTTCCTCTTTCTTCCTAGAAGCAGTAGTCATGCATTTTGTTGGGTGCTTTCGAAAGCAAAACCCAGTTCATCAGAGGGGGTGTTTCCGATAATTTACTAGCAGTTGTCACCATATAAACCATACCATACCAGGTATGGTATACACAAACGATATCTTTTGCTTGCAACTATCCGATTTCGGGATCTGCATGCGTGCTCTAGTTACAATCATATAGTGAAGAGTCGATCTTTTCGGTTGGGAAGTTTTGAACAGCAAAAATATTGCGAGTTCATCGTTCTTCGATCGCAATATGCCTATGAATGAAGAAAAAAAATAATCATGCAGGCTAAAGATTATCCTTAAAAGCGGTTTTTTACTAGTGCATATATGTTATGAGGTGCTATTTCTGTCACCACTTATTTTAACGCTGCTACAGTCAAAGATGAAACCAGGTCGGTTTTTTTTCAGGTACCGATGAACGTTGGTTTTAAATGTTTGAAGGTTATAATAACTAGGAAATAAGGGGCTAGGCAGAACATTCTATAAGCAAATCGTGCGGCTTAGGAACAACCACGATATTTTAGAGAACGTCCGAAAGTGAGTTTGAGGGTATACTGATGAGCATTCATAGCGAGACAGGTGTTACGGTTTAAAGTTTGAAGAGGCCGAATGCTAATGCCGATTTCTATGGAGCACTGGTGCTAGAAATAGCGAGTAAGACACGAGACATTACGTCAGTGTTCGAGGGTGTCCATTGTTTGAGTGATATTTGAATCAATTTCGCTTTAACGACAGCAGACAGCATTGTGTTTTGGAAGCATTAAAATCTACTCTGTTAGTGTTTCCCCAATTAGTTATTCTGTTAATATCAGAATTTAATGAGCTTAAAACATGTTGCCGTTCCCGTTCTACAGCCGAAGAGCAGGGACGTGAGTCTGGGAACGAATATAAAAAGCAGAGAGTACTGTCGTCAGTAAGGGAATATATTGGATTAGAAGTAGCAGACAAGAGATCGTTGATGAAAATTAAAAAGAGTGCCGGAGACGGAACGGAGCCCTGGGGTACATCAGCATTTATTTTGTGAACATCAGACTTGAAATTATCCAAGACAACCTGAATTGAACTTTCCGAAGGTAAATTTCTAATCCATTGAAGAAGAGAGTCGTCGATCCTAATAGCCGGCATTTTAGACAAAAGAGCCTGATGCCTAACTTTGTCAAATGACTTAGAAATTTCAAGTGAAACTATCTTGCTTTCGCCAGATTGATGTACGATTTGATTCCACTTTTCGGTGAGACATGTCATCAGATCACCAGTGGACCTGTTGCTACAAAAACCATATTGCTGGTCATTGAGAAGTTTTCGTGTTTCGAGATATTTCATGAGCTAACGGTTTATTGGAAAGAAGGGACGTAAGTGCAATGGGTCTGTAGAAGGAGAGAGAAGAAGATTCCCCTTGTTTAGGGACGGGCTGGACAAATGCTAGTCTCCATCTGCCCGGAAAGGGTCCTAAAGAGTAAGATTTATGTAAAAGCTTACGCAGTGGTTTTGCCAGCGAGGAACAGCACTAACTCAAAAGAAGGGGAGATATGCCATCTGGACCTGCGGATTTGTGTATGTTAAGTTCTTTGAGTGCTCTTGCTACTACATCGAAGTTTCGACACACTGAAGAGCTGAGAGCTGGAATGTCATTGTAAATGAGCGTTGGGATGGAGGATGAGGCAGAATTTCTAATATTTTTGACGAACGATCAAAATTTTTTAATGCCTTTGAGAGATTGTAGTATTTTTTGGCTCAGCTTTTGGTCCAATTGAAATTTCACACGTTTAAAAAAGACGTTGCAGTCATTCCTGGCTCGTTTAAAATTTTTTCGGTTTTCCTCAGGACCGAAAAAACATTTCTCTAACTCTGACAGCCTCTTAACAGCCCGAGTCGTACCATGCCTTTTGTTTTGGTTCGATAATCTTTATCCAATGACGGATAAAGTTTCTCATTCCAAAGAGAATGGTGTCTGTGTTCATATCAGCAGCGGCATCCACGTCGTTAACGAGGAAACATAACGACCAGTTAAAATTCTTAAAGAAGCTGTTAAGACCGCTCCAGTTGGCTTTCTCGTACTGCCATACGGTTCTTTTAGGAATCTTTTCTCTAACGGTGTACGAGAAATTAGCTGATATGGCACAATGGTCCGACGAGCCTAGAGGGGATAGCACATTAACCTTGTATTTGTCAGGGTGAGAAGTTAAAAGCAAGTCCAGGGCGTTTGCGGTAAGACAATCAACGTCTAATATTTATGTGGGCCCATTTACAAACTGGTTTAAGTTATTTTCCGTAGCCAAGATCTCAACACACCGTCCTTCGGGTGTTGTCTGCCCAGAATGTCGAAGCCACCCAGAATTGTGTATATTGAAATCGGCCGTAATAACGATTCCAGTATGAGGATACAGGGATACAATTTCTTGAATGGAGTCAGACAGCGCATCAAACTCATTAAAGGTCGAGTTGCTGTCCAGTTTGGGGCTTCTGTAAATAAAGCAGTAGTGAACAACTTGCTTACAGATATGGAAACCACATGAAATTGAATTCCGTATTGGCACTAGTTCGTAACCGGGTAGCTTCAGATCAGAGTGATCTGAGAGGTGTGGGCGGAGATCTACCTGTGTTTTATATTTACGGACGTAGACAGAAAAGTGATTACTTTTTAGCCCGCGTATATTGGCAATATCCACTCTAAATTCCCGAGTCATTAACCAATAAACCTGTCGAGTTAGTGCGGCAGTTGGCCAACTGCTTCTAGTTTCGCACTCATAATTCGAGGTTTTCTTCTATTGCGCTTTTTCTCCATATACAAGTATGTTGAGTACTTAAGCTTCCGCAACCGAGTATTGCTTTAATCCACAAATCAGTGTTTCGGCCACTCTAGCTGTCTGACGGAGCTACACATATCTTTAAAAGTTGTCTTGCCAACGGTACACTCAATGTTGTTGAAAATGTCTAAAACGTGCACCTCCTTGTTGAGTGCATATTAAACTCTGCCTTCTAGACATTGAAGCGATCTTACCAGATCTTCTCCGCTGGTAACCGTGCACTAGAACAAGAATCCAGTCGCATTTTTATACTCATCCACCTCAAACTCCTTTCTCGGTAGAAGGAGGTCAGACTGTTAGCTCCGAAGCTTTTGGCGAATGAATATACATACGTATACCTAGCCATCTTTAGTGATTTAAGGTATTATGGAAGGGCAGCTATCACTGTTCGCCTGATTCTCGGCATGTAGACCAGTGCCAGGCTGGCTGTGAAGATTCTCTGCAGAGTAGGCAGCAGCATAATTGGGTATATCCCATCAGTGTCAAGTGATTTGAAGGCATCAAAAGAAACAACAAAGTGAATTTCGAGAACCAGTCTTTAGAGCGAGCCATCATATTGTCTCCTTTAAAAGGCGAAGGGAAATTAGGGTGGAAGGAATGCAAGATAACGATACGTCAGTGCTGGTCACCTATGAATTTTGTCCCACGGTTTTGAATCCTATTTAGCAAGTGCAGAAAAGACTAGATATGGGGATTTCCTCCAGCTCGTAATCATGCAGCCTAAGATGGTCAGTAGCATAATATTGCCCTATGCCGCCATATAGCTCACAACCCTATACGAACAATGCTCTTAGATGAAAATGGATTGACTGTTGACAAACCACAACGGCCTTCGGATCTCCACGTGAAATTTTCAGACTCTTAACAGACCACGTGCAGCCGAGCAATTAGCAGAGTTCTTGACTGCTATCATACAGATATCACCGCCATCCAGGAAGCGTGGAGGGATGATCCGGGCAAAGGGAGATGAAAAACTATGACCTTTACTATGGTGATTGCTATAGGGTACATAAACAGTGCTTTTTCGACCTTCCGGTCGGTGAGCGGACGTCTTATTTGATAATCCGCTCATGCCCTTACGGAAGACAAGGACGATGCCACAAAAACATATTTCTAAGTGCTCCTCGACAAGACATATGAGCAATGCCCCAAGCAAAGTTCAAAGGACAGCGGAGTCTTACGTAATACTCCCTCCGCGCCACTGGATATTCTGTTTCACTTGACACCCGTTGGTATTTCCAGCAGGCAAATGAACAAATAAATTATTTGGCCACACTAATAATCTTAACGCACTAGGAATCCTTCCAGCGAACAACAACTAACATACACTATGCCGTGACATTGATTTGACATAGACTTCTATGTAAACATCCCCTCTAGATCCTTCTGGGAGGAAAAAGCTTTCATGGATGACAAGTCAATCCACTTTTACACGGATGGATCCGAGATTATTAGCGGGGTTGGTTGTGGAAATTTTTGCTATTAAAGAAGTCTTGTCCTGGCTTAAGAAAAACTTGATATCTTTTCCGATAGTTGGGCCGCTATCAAGTCCTTGGATGTAGTCTGACAACATTCTAAAACCACCCTTGAATGCTGATAATCTCTTAGAAAGATAGCAGAACATAGGTGATTCCAGAGAATTGTATGGCCGACGAACTCGCCAAAAATTGCAGCCACTATACCTATCCTACCTGAAAAAGGTAATATCGGTATACCAATACGCTACTAAAGCTGGATGCTAATAAATATGTGGTCAAGGGAGCAAATTAATCTGACGAAAGAGTGTGATCTTAAAAAATAGGAAACATCTCAGCG
This sequence comes from Volucella zonaria, assembly GCA_963966105.1. NCBI lineage: Eukaryota > Metazoa > Arthropoda > Insecta > Diptera > Syrphidae > Volucella > Volucella zonaria. The sequence goes on along the minus strand of OZ014530.1, from coordinate 248,803,903 downwards.
CTATCATAGGTGTCATCACTGGACACTGACTTATAGGCAAGCATGCAAGAAATCTTGGCGTTTACACAAATGACAAATGAAGGAGGAGACAGTCCTCCACCTACTCCGTACCTGACCAGCTCTCTACCAAAGGAAGAAACTGCATTTGGGAGCTTTCTTCTACAATGACTTAAGCGATCTAAATAACATAGAAGTTAGCTCAAGTTAATTCCAAGAGTAGGCGGATCGCAGATCCAAGTGGCATCACAATGGGCCAATAGGCCTAAGTGAGTTAGTTTCTTTTCCAAAAGCCACCTAACCTAACCTAATGTCCGAAGTATGACGTTAAAATCGCCTAGTACGAAAAGAAGCACATTTTTTTTTTACGACAGCTGGTAAGCATAGCCTACACTACACCACATATGCCAACTGACTTAGTCTTATAGACTTTGCCGCGGGACAAAATATCACTATAGCAAGCACACGGTTTCATCATCTCAATATACACAAGGGGACATGTCGGCCTCTGGATCATGAAACGCTAAATCAAATTGATCATATTGTGATCGACGTAAGATGTCCCAAGGCCATAACAAAGAAGAACTACGGTGAGAAGACGTAACTTAGAAAAGCTGCAATCGTAAAAGACCGCCAGAATCTTTGCCGAATGAGTACCCTAAAATCTCTTAACAACTTCTATGCCCACAGTATCAAGTACCGAAGACCAGTGGCAACGCTGTCAATGCGCTTGGTTTTACCCCACCACCACCAAGGGATTCAGGTTTGCGAAGAATACCGGCAATAATAGATATGAAGCTAAACAAGAAGCGTACAAGACGGCGGAACTGCAACGAAGGACAAGAGCCGTTCTTGATATCTTCGATCAGAAGGAACGGGAGGAATATGGCTTTTCCAGAAGAAGAAGGATAAAGACCACGATAATCGCGTGATCAAAAATATTGAGAGGTTGTACTCCAAGAATAATTCATGGAAGTTTTAAAAATATCTAGAAAGAGCATGTCAAGGTATGAATATCCGTACAGAAATCTATAGAAATGCAGAAGGAAACCTTCTTCACAGTCGCTGCTGAGAATAAGGAAACACTTTCTCTGCGCACTGTATAGCGGCGAAGAAGCCCAAAACCGCGCTGTCAGGTAAAATAGACCATTCAACTTAGACGATAGCAATATCGGAGCTTAAATCCAACAAAGCTACTGAACCTGAAGTAATCAAAGCTACTGGAAGTAATGTTGTGCACAGCATTTCTAAGATCTTGTCAGAAATGTGTATGCCTAATGCATGCAATCTCAGCATCGATTGCCCGATCCACAAAAAGCAGTCCCCACAACTGCGCCAATTATATAGGTCTGCCATATTGTGTGAACGTCTAAAATCTTTCGAAAACAACCTGATTGGCCCCTATCAGTGTGGTTTTATACCAGGACAATTATCAATTGACTCCGGCAGATCCTTGAGAAAACTCAAGAAGTCAGTCATCCCTGCCAATCTCGTCCATCGGTCTAGAATGACGATGGAGAACACTCGCTGCTCCATTGCGGTCGGTCACGACTTAACTGAGATCCTTGATATTAAAAAATACTTTAGAAGCAAACACTGGAAGCACAACCTTTCAAAAGTCTGCGCTATTACTGGCTTACGCCAATGATATCGACATAATTGGTAGAACACAGAACACAGCGGACTGTCACCGGTGCGCTCGCTGATGTTAATTCGGAAGCTAAAAAAATGAGTTCAGCGAAGATTCATCGACGAATTATACCAGCTGCTCGGCGACATCGATCAGTCGCCTGAGATGGCTAGGACAGGTAGAGCGAATGGACATCAATATCTCGGCCCGCAGAGTCTTCGAATCCAAAGCGGTTGGGCAACGCAGTAGAGAAAGATCTTACCTTAGGTGGCGGGCGCAAGTATATAGAAGCGGTCCTCAACTGACTTGGAGTGCGCTAACTGGAGGCAGTTAGCTTAAAATCGGGCTAATTGGAGAGGCTTGTAAGTTGAAGCCCAGGTTTATAACGAACTGTAGCACCACCTAAGTAAGTATGTAATTCAGAGACAGAACGGAGCTTGGTATACACCGCACATCCACCCAAAATGACTTGAATTGAATGTTCCGAAAGGTAATTTCTAATCCATTGAGGAAGAGATTCATTGATCCCAATGCACGTATTTTCGACAAAAGCTTATGATGTAAAGCTCTGTTAAATTCAACTATGTTGCTTTTCCCAGATTGGTGTTTGGCGAGACATGCCATCAAATCACCAGTGGACTTATTGCTACGAAAACCGAGATTAAGAAGTTTTTGTGTTTCAAGATATTTCATGGGCTGACAGTTTGTCAGCGTTTCCATGACCTTGGAATGAAGGGACTCTTGTGCAAGGGTCAGTGGAAGGAGAAAGAAGAATTCGCCATTTTTGGGGGCAGATGCTTACGCATTGGTTTCGCCAGCATGATATACGTTCCGCTCCAACTGGGCTTTCTTGTATTGTCATACGGTTCTCTTAGAATAATTTTCTCTAACTGTGTGGTCGATATACAATACAAGAAATTAGCTGATATTGTGCAATGGTCCGAAGAACCTAGAAAGAAGGATGAGAAGTTAAAAACCAGCCCAGGATTTTATCGGCATAACTAACACCATGAGGTATCCATGGTAGCTTCCTTATAAATTGTGTTAAATTGCTCAATGATCCAACAAGTGCATGTTCCAATAAAATGATATCCTTACTCGTGAATCAAAGAGTACGTAGTATTTATTAGAACAAGTGTCCATCCTTGGGAAAAATTATACCAAGAGATCTGCTTCTCAGTAAAACATGGTCACATAAACCCAAAGAGGGAACTATTATTTAGGAATGCCTACCAGCACAAGGTGCATAATTTAACTAGCACCTAGCACATAAACTCAGAGATACCAACAATAAATGCGTTGGGCGCTTCACATAAATGAAAGACCAAACCATAACCTCTCTTAAAGTGTCGCTTGTTACGAGTATGTTGCACAAAAAGGAAACTAAAAATTAAAAATCAGAATGGAACAAGAAAATCGAATTTGCTCAGCGGAAAAAAGCACTTAAGCCTTTAATTTATGATTCACACTTGGCATTCGGGCTTAGCGCAGTGCCATGTTGAACCGCCTGCTAATTGCCTCTTCCAATAAATTACTCCAGATCTACCGCAGATACCGGATATCTTAAAACCCTCACCACTTCTTCAGTCTTTAAGCTGATCCTCCTTAAACAACACCGACTTTACGTGTATCCCCGACAAGCACTTACTTAAGCCAGGGACATCAATATTGACACTTCTGAGCAAGCAAAAAGGACGCGCAAAAAAAAAAGTTCATTTACACGAGTTCTTCAACATTGAGATACGAGTAAATACTGATCGAGATACTACTATTCAAATAGAAATGTTGGCGTAGGTGGATTGAACCCAGAGCCTTGTGTTTATCTTCATATTGTATTTGTCCACTTTGGCTGCAGCTCAGTATTGTCCACGTGATGGTGTTTACCTCCAGACGCAATAAATCATCAATAACAAAGGATCCAAGAGCTCTAAATCATTGATACGAATAACTGAATGTGAGTCCTGCGTCTGGGTGAGGGAAGGTGTTTCTTATGGATTTATACATTTGTCAATATGGCCTGATTGCCAATTCATCGTAATCGCCTCTTTACAGAAACCTTTCTCGAGTTTGTTTGTCTTATTTTTGGCTAAAGAGGAGAGGAAAATCACAATACCATCCCGGCATCCATCAGATACGGGTTATCATTTACCTTTTGATTCTGATTAGTACTCTGTACGTGCTACAGGTAAATTTAGAATAAAGAATATGTTAGATGTAACCATTCTCGTTATCCGAATCTGATCACAGATAGATTTTGTGATACTTTTCAGCGAATGTGGTTAGATCCGAGTACCTGACCGAGTGGGTTCTTCAGAAAGTTGTCCGCTACGAGTGCAGAGTTCATAATTTTTGAAGAGATCTCTGTTAAGAACCTCTTGAAACCATCGGCCGATGGTATAAGTAATAAATATTATGAGCTGACCAAAATATTAATAAGGACGTCGGTGTTCAAGGACACGATGTCAACATAATTTCTTCGTCCAAGGTTTGGGTTCTTTAGATGGTGAACGTTTGCTTGGGATTTGGTTCCTCTGCAACTGAAATGTATGCCATGAGTTAAGACGCAATTAATCGCAGTGGCTTGACGAGAGATTAGTCAAGTTATGGACGATTATTATATATGACCAGCGATTTGCGATTTGCATTTGCTGTTGGCCTTTGCAGATGCTAAATTAATGGCAAGCACTTCCTTGAAGAAATGGTGTTTGAATTCAAAGAGGTGATGAAGTGATTGAAAGGTAATTTATGATGAAGCATCTATAGGTTGAGTTCATTTGAATAAATTGACGATGTTATGAGACTGTGCAATTTAAAATGAATAGTGTCTTTATTTCATTTTTCTCTTTGCATAATGCAAATTGAGGTCATCTATACTTATGTGGTTCGAATTGCAAACTATTTAGGATTGAACATTGATGTCTGTTCATTAATAATCACATGAAGCCATCAATCAGCGTAAATTGTTAACCCTTAGTTTGCATCTGGGGTCAACCTGACCACATCATTTTTTTCTGACCTGCATAGCGTTTACAGGTAAGCGTCCCTGGCATTAAATAGCCAATTCATTTACAAGGTCGTCGGAAATTAATGCTAGATCGGGGAACCCCGATATAATCAACCACTACAACAACACTAAAGGAGGCACGGATGTTTTCGACAAATTGTGTCACTCTTATAGTGTCGGCCGGGGCAAAACCTTGAAAGTTGATAGCGGCCATATTGTTGAAGCTACATTTGTCAAATTGCCTGTCATCATGGATGGACATAGCATTCAACATATGTTTTATCAAAATGAGTGTTCTGTTCGGGAAACGTTCCGCGTGCTTTGACCATTTTATGGTAGGTATAATCGTCCTACTGAGGTTCAGTAAACGATAAACCATCACCCGTACGTCGACGAAACGCAAGATCTGCCGAAAGCATCGCCGCTGTCCGTGAAATTGTGCAGGAGAATCCGAGGCAGTTGATTTGCTCACAAGAACCCGTCCTTTCGTAGCCCACAACTTGGGAAATTTTGCGTCGTGGCTTGGGCCTGCACCCGTAAAAAATTCAACTGACACAGGAGCTGAAGGTAAACGACCATAGACAACGACGTGTGTGGGGTCAACTCTTTTGCGTACTCTGCAGGAACTCGGGGCATCCTGCCAATTTCAGGGGTTGTCCTAGGTTTCAAGAGCTGAAAAAGAAAGTCCAGGCTCGAAAACAGTTCATCGAAGAAGAGAAGCGTCAAAAGAGTCGTGCTTTCTCTAATTTTGTGGCACCCAATGTATCCTTTGCCCAAATGGTAGCTGGAGCGGGTAAGGCCACAATAACAGCAAAAAATACGCCAAAGGTAGCTGAAAAAGCACCGGAAGCGGATCTGGATTTGAAATCGATTCTTCTGTCCCCACACGGAAAAATTGACCATTTTCAGAAACAACTAAATGAACAAGCGGCTCGAATTGACGTCATCTATTCGACCCTGTTTGACAAGTCTGGCATGCCGATATAATGTCTGCTACGTTGAATGAGGTTAATCTGAAGATCCTTGCGTTAAACGTTAACTCACTAATCAGGATCGAGAGAAGGGCCAACCTACAAAATCTGTTGTTAAGTGAATGCCCAGATGTGCTTTTGGTTAGCGAAATTAAGCTCAACCAGAATCACAAAATTGGCTACAGTGGCTATGATATATATAGAAGAGACCGTCCACATTCCTCACGAGGGGGTGGGGTTGGTATCTTATTACGCAAAGGCATGCGCCATAGGGCCATATATAGCGGGGATTTAATGAGGTTCCTGGTGTTGGAAGCCTGCATCGTATGCATTCCTCTTCATAGTCGAAGGCGAGTGTATGTGGTGTCGCTTTATGCACCTGAAGTACCTAATCCCATTCAATTTATAACTGAGCTCGAAATACTTTTTCGTCGCCTTCAGCTTCAATCGGAGGAAAATTATTATTTTTTGGCCGGAGATCTTAACGCTAGACATGCGGCATGGGGAAATAATCCACCAAACACCAGGGGCAACCAGTTATACTACTGGTGGGGTCAAAATATGATTGAGTACAGACTTGAACTGTACGCGACGAATATCCCATCCTTCCCGTCAGCCGGTTCTTTCCTGGACTTGGCATTAACAGACAGTAGACTAGAACTGACTAACACGGATCGAAACACAAGGAACTGTTTGCGAGCGTTCGAGTACGATAGTGATCACTACGGACTTGCCGCCACAATACGGATCCCAAACGAGCAAATGCAGCTGGAGCAGTATGATCAAGTGTACTCATACGACTACCGTAGAGTACGGTGGTCGTGCTTCTCCAGAATCTTACAGCGTAATTTACGTTTGAGTGGAATTGATCCCCCGACTAACAGAAACTTAACTAACGAAGAAATCGACCGTAATTTACTGACGTTGCAAGATGTTGTCAAACGAACTATGGAGCAGACTATCCCTCGGATAGAATACTCCGACGAAAGCCAGATCGAAAAGTACAGAACTCCAACAATCAACGCATTGTACGCACACAAAAGTAGACTACTCTCGAGGCTTAAGCAGCTGTACAGACAGTTCACTGACAGAAACGACCTGGAAATAAGAGCACTAAAGTCACTGATCAAAAACCTAAAACAATTAATTAAAGAAAATTACAGTAAGTCTGTAAGTCTGTACTGGGGCAATAAGATTCGGGCTATAAAATCCAGTAGTCCGAATATGTTCCCGCAGATAAATAAACTATTCAGGCGGAAAGATCACAATGACATTCAGTGTGTCCGTATTCCACAAACAACAGAAAACAGACAGACACTACTGACCGTCGGCATAAGTCCAGAGAGTGCTGACTCAGGCGACGGTCATTTCGTGGTCGAAGACCCACAGGAGAAAGTGAATTTGCTGGGAGCTTTTTTCGAGGCCGTGTATACAGTGAACAATCCTGTTCACTGTAATCACGACATTGACAACAGGGCCTACGTAAGTCACTATTATCTGCGCAACGAATTTCAAAATTGGCGATCCGAGAATCACGGTTTCACCGTATTCAATGAAGAAAACGCGGCAAACGTCATCGTCGCCGATGAACGAGCTACCTCTCATCTGTTCGTGCGAAAAGATGAACTCCTGTGCATCTTTGAATCTCTGAAAAACAAAAAGTCGTCGGGAGTGGACGGTATTCCAAACGTCGTATTAAGACACCTGCCCTTGGAAGCAGTGGATGTATTTACTACGCTGTTTAACAATGCGCTGAATAATGCATATTATCCGACGCATTGGAAGACAGCTGTGGTACACCCAATCCCGAAAAGGGATAAAGTTAGAACTAACCCTGCTAATCTTCGGTCAATTAGTTTGCTTCCGAATATTAGCAAGGTATTCGAGAAAGTGGTAAATAGAGCGCTGTTAAAGTGGGTTGAGGAAAATAATATAATTCCGGAGAACCAGTTTGGTTTTAGGGCGAGGCATGACACTATTCATGCTGCGTCAAAACTGGTCTCCGACATACAATGGAATAAATGCAAGAACCAGTGTACGGGTGCTTGTCTGGTTGACTTTGAGAAGGCCTTCGACACCGTATGGTTAGAGGGGCTTTTCTATAAACTAACCAGCATGGGCATGCCGAAACCCCTGCTATATATGATTTACGACATGCTTATGGGAAAGAAGTTCGTTGTTAAATGTAACAACGTCATTTCGAGCAAGATCTTTGACATTAAAAACGGCTTACAACAGGGGACTGTGATTTCTCCGATACTGTTTAACATTTACACAAGTGATCTAGTAGGTTCCCTCAATCATTCCATAGCGTACGCAGACGATTTAGTGGCGTACAGATCAGGTCCAAAAATCGAAGTCATTAACACCCTTTTGCAACGGGACTTCGATCATATTAAGGCGTATTGCGACGATTGGAAATTGAAAATCAATTTTCAAAAGTCGGAAACAATCTTGTTTAGAACTCCATTGAGATGGGCTTCTAGGGATACCAGATATAACTGGCGAAATTTGGCCATCATTGGACAGCACGGACTGCCATTGGCGGTGAGAAGCGTAGTGAGATACCTTGGTATCTGGCTCGATAAGTATTTGTATTTTGACAAACATATAGATGCTTGTCTTGCTGGGGCCAAGAAGGCTTTGGCCCTGACAAGAAGACTATTTCACAGCAGTCAACTTGTCTCCACGGTGAAGGTTATATGCTATGTGGCCCTAATCAGGCCAGTCATCGCTTATGGTTGTCCCGTGTGGTTCAATGTAGCGCCGTATCAGATGGAAAGGATTCGGGTGTTTGAAAGGCAGTGTCTTAGGACCTGTCTTGGCTTATACAGAACACCAGAATCAGAGTACAAAAAATATTATCCCAACAAAGTCCTTTACGATGGGGCTAATCTGAATAGGATTGACAATTTCCTGATTAAGGTGATTCGAAGACACGTTGCACGAGCAATGACCAACGATAATAGCCTGATCTTTGGGGCTTATTACCCCAATGAAATGTACCACGAGATCACGCTTCTATCGGGCTTTATCCTGCCAGAGGCTTTTCTCCATATTGATGCTAAAGGGTTAATGCAAAGCAGGGATGGTATCCCGGTAATATACCACCGCCATCGCGGTGCGAGGGACAAGCGGCTCATCTACGACGGGTATGTCGCCAATGCTCAGGAGCTCTTCCGTTTTAGTCCCGCGATTGCGGACAGGGATCGGATCGATGCCGAGAAACAATACACCGAATTCTGGTGGCTTCTAGAAGGGGAGAGGGTGGGCTCGCTTTCCTGGGTCGGTACGTTACTAAGGTAACACACTCTTCTTAGTTGTAAGTTAGAATAAGGATAGTTAGGGGGATTTCGTGGAGAGACCGCGTTCGTCAACATAAGGCGGCGCCGCTGAGAAGTAACCGATGCTTTATGGCATTGGTTGGATCTCGGGAATGCTTGTGCACGATGTTGACGAATGCCAGGCGCCCGAAATCGCAATTGGTATGGTGACCACTCGATGCGAGAGGCTACGATTGCTCACCACACCGATTATAGTTAAGATAGGTTAAGTAGCTTAGGTAGGTTAAGTAGAATAGGGCCATAGTTTTAAGTTTTACAAAAAATTTAAAAGATACGGTATCTAAGTTTTTCGAAAACCTTTTCTTAGAAATTTCATAGATCATAGATTGTAATACTGATAGATAAGATTAATCGTAAGATAGTTTTTAAGGCCGAAAGGTAAACTTCGAATGAGATTGTGAAGTTTAGAGTGCTCGGTAGGAGCCAGTAAGCTAGAATAAGTGACTATCATTGTTAAATTAGATTTAAGCATTTTTGTCTAGAATGTAAGTAATAATGAAAGAATCAATAAAAATGAATTTAAAAGTAAAAAAAAAAAAAACAACGACGTGTGTTCGATGAATGGGTTCTGGAGCCTAATTTTCATCGGAAAATCTTGCTCAGCGATGAGGCCCATTTCTGGATGAATGGGTAAGTCAACAAACAAAAGTCACTGTTTGGTGTGGATATTGGACTGGCGGCGTTATCAGTCCATACTTCTTTGAGAACGACGTTGGCTAGACCATCACTGTCAACGGCGAGAGCTATAGATGATAACCATCTTGTTTTGACCTGAATTGGATATGGACACCAACGACATGTGGTTTCAACAGGACAGCGCTACGTGTCACCTAGCTCACGCCACATTGGAAATTCAGCACTAGCGATTCGAGGGCATGGTCATCTCACGTGGAGGTGGCAACCGAGATCGTGCGATTTGACCCCGTTAGACTTTTTCTTGTGGGGTTTTCTGAAGTAGCAAGTCTATGCGAATAACTAATAAGCCACAAATCGCAGCGGCACTCAACGCCAACATAACCCATGACATCGGTCAAAGTCAGCCTGATTTATGCGCCAGAGCCATGACAGATTAGACATTTCGGATGCGCGCCACCCAGAGAAGCCACGGCGGGCATTTGAACGATGTTATATTCCATACATACTGGCATCGATAGACCTTTCAAACGAACAAATCATTTCGATTATATCTCAAACAACTTTGTTTTATTTAAATTTGAAGATTGGAAGACCATTTAGGAGAGAAACTACCTGGAAGAGAAGGCCAGAAACTAATGCTTTACACCCGGTTACTTCTTTACTGCAACGCCGTTTATAAGAAACAAGAATGCTGTGAATGGGCATCCGGAAAAGCATCGCAATGATATTGGTTATCGATCCGGTGGCACCTTTGGAGATCTCACGTCCGACCGACGTTTGAAAAAAGAGTTCGATGCGTTCTCTGTACTCGATCCATGGACAACAAGACAAAATTAAAGTGTCCTTCCTGCCATCGACCGATGTGCCACGACCATCGCTCATATTTGTGTAATAATTGCGGCGCAACGGAGTAATAATTGTGTCACATTTTTAACAAACTGTAGAAACTACGAGTACAAAATATATATCAAAAATAAAGAAGATTTAAGATGCTTATACTTAAAGTACGAGGGTTGTCCGAAACGTTTCCGAACAATGATACAAGACATTTTTTCTCAAATTTTTTTTTTATTTTTCTACAGAGTCTCCTTGTAACTGTACACACTTCTTCCAGCGATGCTCCCATCTCTCTAACCCGTCCAAACAGTACTTGGCGTTTTTCTCTGCAAAATAATTGTTCACGAAGGTGATTGCCTGCTCATTTGACGAAAATCTCTGTTCTCCGAGCGCAGTTTTTAGATGAGGGAACAAAAAGAAGTCGCTTGTTGCTAGATCTGGTGAATAAGGCGGATGGTCAAGCAGTTCAAATCGTAATTCATGGATTTTCGCCATGGCAACCGCTGAGGTGCGAGACGGCGCGTTGTCTTGGTGAAACAGGATTTTCTTTTTCTGCAAATGCGGGCATTTTTCCGCAATTTCTGCCTTCAGCTTGGCAAGTAATGATGTAATGGTTTTTCCTTTTTAAAGATAATCAATTAAGATAATTCCTTACTATCCCAAAATACAGTCGCCATCACAGTCCCAGCCGAAAAACCAGTTTTTGCTTTTTTTGGAGTCGGCTCGCCCTGTTTGTCGCTCCACTGTTTTGACAGAATTTTTGTTTCGAACGTATAATGGTGTATCCAAGTTTCATCTACAGTAATTAATCGGCGCCAAAAGTCGGAGTTATTGCGCCTAAACTGGGCCAACAGAGCGTTGGAAATGTTCATTCGAACAAGTTTTTGGTCTAATGTAAGCAAACGCAGCACCCAACGCGCGGACAGCTTTCTCATGCCTAAATCTTGATTTAATATGTGACAAACACGTTCTTTGGACATTTTCATAACCTCTACCATCTCTCTCACTTTAATTCGGCGGTCGTCTAACACCATTTGGTGAACTTTAGTAATGTTATCGTCAGCGGTTGCAGTTTTTGGACGTCCCGAACGTTCATCATCTCCCAAGCTCTTATGGCCACGTTTAAATTTAGCTGCCCAAAATTTCACTGTGGTAAATGATGGTGCAGAGTCCCCATACACATTGTCCAACTCATTTTTGATTTGCGTAGGCGTATTGCCTTTCAAAAACAAGAATTTAATAACAGCTCGATGCTCAATTTTTTCAATTTTCACAAAAAACACTCACATCGACTCACTCAAACGACTGTCGCATAAAAACTGCGCGTCCAAAATGACTGAAACTTCGGTAAGTAACTGTCAAAAGATGAACAACTAGCATTCACTAGCTTTTATTGACGAGTGCAGCTATGTTTACACTGCGGTCGGAAACTTTTCAGGCAACCCTCGTAGTTGTTGCAATCTCTCGTTTTCAATCTTTCATGAAACCTGAAAAACGGCCAACTTTTTCGAACGGTTGCAAAGCTGACTATTTTTTCCGTAAAACATAGACCCTTGTTTATAAAATCGTAAAAGGTTTTATTTCAAAACTCAAAATTGAAGTTTTTACGAGATTTTTTGACGAAACAGTGCTTTTTTTTGCGTACCATCAACTTTAAGCACGTTTTTGAACAGTTATAAAAGGTTTTTTTGGAAATCTAACTTCGCGGCCTTAAAGTTTGATCGATTCACTGCAAAAAGAGACTCAAAGCTTTTTTCCGAAAACCGCATAGTTACCAAGATATTCGAGGTCAAAAATTGCAAGGGGTTAATTTGACCCCATGTTGGAGGGAGCTGAGGCCCCCATTTATTAGCTTAGTATAAGCTTAATCTAACTTAAAGACTAGGACTGAAATCTAACAGAAAGACTTAAGAGCTAGGGACCAACGGAGTGATGGAGGAGGTCTTGTTTGAGACGAGGAGTACTCAGGTGGAAATAAAAAAGGGAGAGGTTTGAGTTGACCTTTCGGTGTATGCAGGAGATTGATTCGTTGGAGCCATAAGAGGTGCGGTGGACCGGTATATAGAAGAGACGAAGACAACGTAGATTGCGGGAGTTGGTATTCAAGGATATGGAGTTCAAAATGGATGAGCAGTCGATGAATGAAGAGGATAGCAGTAGTATTCCTACTTTCCTTTAACGAATTCAGGCGGTCCTGATAGGGAGGCAAGATAGAAAGGATCGTTCCAGGGCAGACCACGGAGAGCAAATCGAAGGAATCGATGTTGAATACCTTCGATTCGGGAAACATGAACCCGGTGAAAGGGGGACCAAGCTTGATTGACATACTCAAGGAGGGGGCGTACAAAGCGAAAATAGAGCGATCTGGTTATATGCGGGTTGGAAAATTCCTTGGACCACCGTTTAATAAAGCCAAGTGATGAGTTGGTTTTGAGGATCATCTTATCGAAATGCGAGCGGAAATTAAGCTCACAGTCGAATAATATGCCAAGGTCTTGAAGAGACTGAACGAGGGGAATTGGTTGACCATAGAGAAAATAAAGTCGGGGAGGAGACGGGTTGCATTTACGAAAGAAGGTTATAGATTGACATTTGGCTATATTAAGTTCTAGGCACCAGATTGAAAACCGATCAAGGTTTTCAGTCTTCAATCATCAAGGGCAGAGTCCTGGGGAGAGGAAATAGATTTAAAAAAATTTGTATCGTCAGCGTAAAGGGAGAGGGAGGAGTGTTTAAGCCTCAAAGCCGAGAGCACACAATTTGAAAAAGGATCAATTGATGAGATATCTTATCAAACGCTTTAGTGAAATCGGTTTCGATAACATAGACTTTTTTGCCACTTTCTAAGGCTGCGAGAGCAAAAGACATGAATTCAACTAGGTTAAAGGTAGTTGATCTGCATTTTAGAAAACCATGCTGTCGGGGCGAAATAAAAGGCTTGCATTTGAAGCCTAAAGCTATGTACGAGTATAAAATGCTGTCAAAGAGTTTGGGTATATGAGAGAGTTTAGCAATGGGACGATAATTGGTAACTTCTGCTTAGATCCCTTTTTGTGTATCGGGATTATAAAAGAGGTCTTCCAAATCTGGGGAAATTCTCCCTGTGTAAGGGATAGACAAAAAGGTAGGAAAGGGGTAGAGACAGGTTGGAAGAGCATTTTTTTAAGAAAAACGGCTGGGAATCCATCTGGGCCATGTATAAATTCGCCTTGAAGATTTATGAACTTTTCTTCAATAACTGCAGGATCGAAATTTTGAGTGAGAAAAGGACCTACGGAGAAATTTTGTAGATCGTTAAAGTAAGAGGGATCTGGTACGAAGGAGTTGTTGGCAAATGATTGTTTGAAAAATGTAGCAAAAAAAGTTGGCGATGGTAGTAGGATCACTTGAAGATTTGGTTTCGAAAGCGAGGGATGTAGGATAACCACTAGTTTTACTTTTGCAATTGACAAATTGAAGAAAGGACTTGGGGTCATTCATGAGATTGGTTTGCGCACTATTCAGGTAGCGTTGATAGAACGAGTTACAGTGTTCAATGAAATGAAGATATGTACCTAGATAATTTGAATAGTCGTAAGAAGAGTGGGTGCGATGGAATACCGCCCATAACTTGTTTCTTTTGCTTCGTAGACAGCGAAGTCTACGATTATACCATGTAGAAGAAGTTTTATGGCGGGAGTAAGGCACATAAAGGGAGATGGATTTGAATATTTCTCTGTAAAAAAATGGAGAGGGCATCAACCAGAGATAGATTGGTAAATTCAAAAGAAACACTGTTTAGATACATATGGTATTGATTTTACAGCAATTGGCTTCGTAAAAATTGTAAGAAAATAGAACTGCGGGGGTGGGCGACTGGAGGGGAATGTTGTGGAAAAATGAAAGAAGAAGTGGAGAATGAAAGTTGAAGAGATAGGGGACGACACGATACTGAGGAGTTGATGGGATCAGTTGTGAAGATAAGGTCTAATCGCCTTTCCACATAGTTGGAAACACCACTGACTTGGCATAGAGTAGAGTTTGTTAACCGATCTGAGAAGAGGCATTCATGAGTGGAGATGGGATTGGAAGCGATGAAAAAAGAAATCCACTTCATCTGAGGCAGATTAAAGTCGCCGAAGATAATGATATCATCAAGCGAGTCTGGTAAGTCTATCAAATTGTCAAGTGCTGCAATAGCCAGTTGGTAGGATTCGATTGGCTGCGCCGGAAGAATGTAACAACACATAACATACAAGCATCTATGAGTAAGTGTTATTTTAACTGACACAAAGTCGAGCTTACGAGAAGATGAAGTTGCAACGAGAGAATAGTCAAAGCAGTTGTAAATGGCCAGTATGTTAGGACACCCCGACAAGGAGAGTCAATCCAGGGGGGTGTGCGATCATCATCCCGAAAAACATTAAAAGAAGGAGGAAATAATTCCTTGGGGATAAGATTAGTTTCAGTCAGAGCGTAGATATCAAATGGGAGAACATGAGATTGACGCAAAACGGTATGGGTTTTAGGATGCAGTCCTCTTACGTTCTGGTAATAGAAGGTGAGAGGAAGGTTTTTGCATGACTTTTTAGGGTCGAAAAAATTTATCGTGGTCAAGTCGACCGCATTAAAAGTGTGAGGCTCGTTTAGAGAGTATATAAGGGCGAAGAGCGGCAAGATCGTCTGCAAATTTTGGGGAGGCGTATTGAAAATATCCTGATACTCTATATAAAGTTTCCTGAGACTTGTAACATCGGTAGGGAGGCCGTCCTGCTGGATGGAAACCATGTCACTTGTTTTTGTTTTACCCTCGTAGGATACCGAGCCCGATTTATAGTGCAGATAGGCGAGATATAGACGTATATTCTCATATATCTTTTTATCCCTAAGCCTAGAGAGCGCATAGCGACATTCGGTGGTACCCCTTGTTTGCTGCGTTAATTTAACAGTGGGTGGCGAAAGGGGGTCAATAGAAGAGGAAGTGGTTAATGAGTTTGGTGTCGCTACGGATAGGGTTTCTGAAGTGGGGCTTAAAATGTGAGAACTGATGAAGCTAGGATACTTAGCTCCAGTTCTAGGGAAAGACGTGTGTGCTTGATACGGCTCCCAGTTGAGTGCTGGGAGTTTGAGTTGTAGGGGTTAAGTCGAATGAGACACGTTGACGTTGGGGCTTGGTTTGAGGTGGAATAGCGGGAGGTGGAGTATGGGAGGGAGGCTTAAAATTAGGGAAAATTTTAGTTTTAAAACTCCAATTGGAACTGGGTTTGTTGTTGGAAGAGGAAGTGGGTCTTGGCAAATTGGATTTACCTGCTAATTTATTTGCTGGTTTAGGTATGATGGACTGCTTGACTTTATCCTGCTTTTTAGTCGTATTTTACAACCATTTGCAGACACTGGATTATGGCATAACCATTCGTATTTGGCCGGAATATTGAGCTTGAAGCTGCGTTTGCTTCTGCGGTAAGATGTTGGAAGCAAATTGCGATGGCTAATGGTTATGCCATATTTCTTTTAGAAGAAATTCGAGATCCGATCAACAGCGCCTTTGATAAGAAACGTAGTGACCAATTGATTCTGCGAGGCAAGATTATTGATAAGCTTCCGTGGAGCAGCGATTTGAGGAGCCGACATAGATGGGTTTTCTGTTGTTAGGTTGGACTAGGCTTTGCAAGAATCGTAGGTTGGACCCTCCGCAGATGAGTTATATGTGGGGGTGAGCATGAATCCACTTTAGGTTCCATTAATTCAGCCATGAGTGATGTATTTTAGGGAACATTCTGCTAAGGCTGCGGGAAGTTTGGTGTGTCAACGGTTTCGCTGTTTATTGTTGCGACGTGATGTACAATATTGCATATGAGGGATGGAGTCGCAGTTAGTTCATCGCCGACATCGTTCACTTTGTCGAAGATAACTTCGAGCATAGGTTCACATTGTTTAGGAGAGGGTTGTTTGTGTGACAAGGACTGGAAGTAAATATCAATGTCGTCACGCAGGGAGCTTATCAACTCGAAAGTTTTTTTTTTGGATATAAGCTGAGCAGAACAGATAGCTTTGAGGTCACTTAATACCTTATCCAGATGATGTAAGGGGGTTTCTTCATTCCTGGATCTCCCGGAGGCTAACTCGATAAGACCAGCAATTTGTTTACCCATAGTTCGGATTTTATTAGATCAGCCGAGCTCTGCACAGAGTTACGTAAATTTTTAACACTTTTGACACTGCTTTCAATAACCGAAATTTTTCGCCAGTGCGTCTTGGTTGAGGTGCACGAGTTTTGAATCCCTCAACATCTAAACTTGAATAGTTGTGTCAAGTCGAGAGAGAAACGACTAAGAGAAGTTCTAAAGAGATTGATCTAGGGTTGTCCTTATTTTTAAAAGTGTGAATAGTTTTTGAGCACGCTGTTTTTTTGCCCCATTGCATCTGAAAATATTACCCTATTTTGTTTGTTAACACGTGCCGGCGCACCTTGAGCTTAAGGCTTAAACAGTGTCAATTAAACTACAAGAGCAGTCCATCGTCTCTTATACATTTTTTTCAAGGCTGTATGAGAGTTGTCTGAAAAGTTTCCGACCGCAATGTAAAGATAGCTGCACTCGTCAATAAAAGCTAGTAAATGCTAGTTGTGCATCTTTTGACAGTTACTTACCGAAGTTTCAGTCATTTTGGACGTGCAGTTTTTAGTTGACAGTCGTTTGAGTGAGTCGATGTGAGTGTTTTTTGTGAAAATTGAAAAAATTGAGCATCGAGCTGTTATTAAATCCTTGTTTTTGAAAGGCAATTTTGGGCAGCTGAATTTAAACGTGGCCGTAAGAGCTTGGGAGATGATGAACATTCGGGACGTCCAAAAACTGCAACCACTTACGATAACATTGCTAAAGTTCACCAAATGGTGTCAGACGACCGCCGAATTAAAGTGAGAGAGATAGTGGAGGTTATGAAAATGTCCAAAGAACGTGGTTTTTACATATTAAATCAAGATTTAGGCATGAGAAAGCTGTCCGCGCGTTGGGTGCCGCGTTTGCTTACGTTAGATCAAAAACGTGTTCGAATGAACATTTCTAACGCTCTGTTGGCGCAGTTTAGACGCAATAAATGCGAGTTTTGGCGCCGATTAACAACTGTAGATAAAACTTGGATACACCATTATATGCCCGAAATAAAAATTCAGTCAAAACAGTGGACTGAAAAAGGGCGAGCCGGCTCCAAAAAAAGCAAAAACTGTTTTTTCGGCTGGGAAAGTGATGGCGACTGTTTTTTGGGATGGAGTTATCTTAATCGATTATCTTCAAAAAGGAAAAACCATTACAGGAGCATACTACGCATCATTACTTGCAAAGCTGAAGGCAGAAATTGCGGAAAAACGGCCGCATTTGCAGAAAAAGAAAATCCTGTTTCGCCAAGACAACGCGCCATCTCACACCTCAGTGGTTGCCATGGCGAAAATCTATAAATGACGATTTGAACTGCTAGACCATCTGCCTTATTCACTAGATCTAGCCCCAAGCGACTTCTTTTTGTTCCCTCATCTAAAAACTGCGCTCGGAGGACAGAGATTTTCGTCAAATGAGGAGGCCATTACCTTCGTGAACAATTATTTTGCAGAGAAAAACGCCAAGTACTATTTGGACGGGTTAGAGAGATACAAAAACAAAAAAAAAATGTTGAGAAAAAATGTCTTGTATCATTGTTCAGTCGGAAACTGTCAAATTCGCACGCGATATTATAGCTTACCGCGGTAACTGGCATCAGCTGGAAGTCCGTAAAGAAATTCAAATAAAAAAACAAACACTGTGTATGTATATCAAGGCAACCTATTTATTGAAATAAACTAAGCAAAACCAAGAAAAAGAGTACAGGATAAACCACGACCAAACGGATTCAGATCTTATCGAAGACAAAAAAAGAATTGTCATCTCCTTTATGGAAATGGGTTTACATAATGCAGTTGGTGTTATGACGAAGTGGTCATAATATTAAACAGCAACTTTTCAGACAACCTTCGTATTGTATACAAACATTGCTTTAGTTTTTCCTAAGCAAGCGTAGGTGACGCTTTTAAATAAATAAACTTCTGATGATGTGTCAATTGGGCCTATAGATACTAAATAGTTCTTGGTTAGTTGAATTACTAAAAATTAAACAAAAAAACTAAAATGCCCCGTGAAAAATTGGTTTTGATTAGTTCTATGAAAAATATAATTCTCAGCTCTAAATTACCATCAAAACGAGATGTACGAGTACTTAGCGTTTTGTTTTATAAGATGCGAAAAGTGCAGTTACGGGGTTAGGCCACTCTAGAGGCCGTAAAAATAGACACGCACGAAACTGCCTTGGACTTGATAAAGATAGAAGTGGATAACGAATTTCTGCTCTTACAAATTCAAAAAGGTCGACCTGGTTGCATGTTTGGAATGGATCTGGAACTTACAGGCATCGAAAATAGAAGCCTGTGAAATGAAAATAAAGCAACGAACTGAGACTCAAAGTTCATCCCATTCGCATGAAGGGTGGTAGTAAATTTTATATTTTTAAATGTTGGACAAAAAAATGTATTTCACAAGTGGAACTTTATTCATCATTTTAATATGCGGCACAGAAATTTGTGGTTGAAAATTATTGTATTTCTGTTTTTTTCGGTCCGGAATTGAAAATATTTTAAACAGCATTCGACTGTCCTTGATGTTTGGTAAACTGCCGGAGTTGTTGCACATAAAAGTTTTTGAGATGTTCGACGTTGTACCTGAGAATCCTTGTAATGTTAACGATCCTTGCAAATAGAGCAGTTCCCAGTTTGAGAATAAGGTGATAGTCGTGCGTCATTGTTAAAGATGTTTTAAAGACAACTTCCAAAATGACGTGTTTAGGTTACGCAGTCCCTCCTACGATAGAGCATTTAACATTGCAGATACGCATAAGCCGTTTTTTTTTCTGTCGGAACAGAGCACTCGGACAAAGAACTAGTCCATTGTACTCGTTGTAGTTTCCTTTTAATGAAATCTTTCCGTCTCACGAAGAAAGATGAGTACGCGCTTTAGTGATAAGGTGCATAGGTACAGTACCAGCACCCACCACGTCAGCGCCCAATACCTTTAGCCCAATCTTTTTTTTTTTTAAGAACTAAACACTCAAGAGGGTATGAATACAGTTATAATGATTCAGCAAGTGTTAAGTTTTTTTTGGAAAACGGGATAGAGAGATAGAAAGATGTTTGGGCTCTGCCTGATGCCACATAAGCCGGATATTCACAGAGATAGTTCTCCGGGGTGTTGTCATCGCTTTCACAGCAAGCATCCCAGGATATTGTGCCACTTCTGCCCAGCAAAACTGTAATGTCCTGTCACGACGACAGTAAGCAATCTGCAGTCTTTCCGGCTGACGGACAACAGAAAGGTAGCTGATTTCCTGGAGAAGTTGGGAAGTATTCGTTTAGTCTGCCTGTAACCTAGGGAGTTATGCCATCTGCAGTTGTGCTCATATGAAACCCAACTGTCAATGGAAGCTTTAACCAAGAACGCAGGCAGATCCATCGTAGGTTTGGGTCCTGAAAAACTCTCCCCTGAACCTTGCCTGGCAAGTTCATCGGCGATTTCATCGTGATCCCATTATAACCTGGAACCCAGACTGAGTTTAACCTTCCGACTGCGTTCAGTGATCTCTTGCATTCTTGAACTAGCTTGGAAGTCAAAAGAGGGTGCTGTAAGGCCTTAAGCGCAGCTTGGCTGTCTCCACCGGCTCTCCGCAATGTAGTTCGCTGCCATCAGGATTGCGTAAATCTCCGCGTGGAAGACAGTTGTAAACTTTCCTAACACAAAGTAAAATCTAACGTTGTCGTCCTCCAGAAAAACACTAGCGCCGCACCCTAGCCGTCCGTGAAAATCCGACTGCATTCCTTTCCTGGCTCAGATTCTGGCCGAAAACAGGTCTGGGCACAGGGAAGGCCGATTTGATATTTTTTCCGCATCAGTGGTTCTGGTGTCATTGCATCGGACGGCATATCCATAAGACCAGAGTCATAAGACAGCCAGTGTGATAGGTCATCAAAGCATGTGTTGCGTGGTGTACCAAAGATCACTTCCTTTTAAACGGAAAATGGCCTTGAGAGTGCAGCCCATCATATGAATATCAATGGAAGGGAGATTCATCAATGCGTCTAGAGAGAGTCAGAAGTGCTGGGGAGAACCCCCATGCATCCGAGGCAAACCGTTTTTTGGGGTCTGGTAAAAGCAGCAATAGTATTTTCGCAAGAACTTATTGCGCCAGAAAACTG
The DNA here is from genome assembly GCA_963966105.1 of Volucella zonaria. Lineage (NCBI taxonomy): Eukaryota > Metazoa > Arthropoda > Insecta > Diptera > Syrphidae > Volucella > Volucella zonaria. The sequence goes on along the minus strand of OZ014530.1, from coordinate 248,783,235 downwards.
ACGCATAGGATATAATTGGCGTTACCATAGCCATGTAGATCCAAAGGACCCTGCTCGGTGACAGGCCCTATGACTTGCCGATAGCTCCTCTGCACTGCCAGAAGGCCGACAGCACCATAGAGGCTTTCGACGTAACATAATTAGTCCAGAATTCAGAGTCGTTCTTGCCTAACTTTACATTCAAGGGCATCTTAAATAACGTAGTGGGGGCCAACAAACATGCTATTCCATCCAGCTCAGTCCCAACCTAGCTGCCTCCATTTATGCATAATAAGTTGGATGAGGTCCCCTTCCAGCTGCGTACGCCACCGTAGATAAGGCCTTTCTTTCTATTGAATCGAAATTTCTCCGGGATCGAGCAAATGCTCTATATGACCCACGCATCTAAATCCCTGTAAGCGAAATGTTCTGACCAGATTCACGTCATTGTACAGCCGAAATAGTTTTTCGTTATATCTTCTCCTTCGCACTATGCCAATGCAGACGGCGCCATATATTCTACGGAGAATTTTTCGCTTGAAGAAACTAAGAGAGCTTTCAATCCCTTGAGAGTATCCATGTCTTTGCGCCGTACAACAGGACAACGATGATTACGATGTGGTAGAGTATCTTCATAGTTGCCAGAGATTGGGCTTTGCTGCTCAATTGTCTTCTTTGCCCATAGAAACAGCAGTTGGCATGAGCTATTCTTCATGCAATCTCCGTGCTTATATCATAACTGGAATTCACTGTAGAGTCTCGGTAGACAAATTCCTTTACAACCTCAAAGTGATAGTTGTCAGTAGTAGGCGGTGGTACTGATTGTCTGTTTTTGAAGACAGGATATTTTTTGTTTTGCTTTCATTGACCGCCAGACACATTATCGATGCTTCTGTATCAATGCATACAAAACCCCCACTGACATCCGCCTGATTTCACCCGATTATGCCAATGTCATCATACTCGTATATAAGAAGTTGGACAGATTTTTCAAATATTGTGCCTCTGGTATAGTACTTTCAAGTACATAGATGTTGAAGAAGTCGCATGGTAGCGCATCGCCCCGTCTGAGACCCTTGTTGACATCAAAAGATTTGGCGAGGATCCTTCCCACTTTGACAGAGCAGTGGAAGTTCTCTATAGATATCCTACATAGTCGAACGAGTTTGTCAGAGATGCCAAGACCAGACATGGCACACCTTTACTAGCTATTACATGCAGTCTTGAAATTGATGAAAGACGTGTTGCGTATCGCCTTGCTATTCTCAGGTCTTCTTCAACATAAAACGGCGGCAAGTATCCTGTATACATACTACGTTTAATAGATTTATGTTTCTGTAGTTGGCGCTGATCAGAATTTTTAGAGCCAGATAAACGGTGCTCAGACTCCATTCAGCGGACAAAAGATGCGTTGCGGCGACCAAATTGTACATATGAGCTAGTGCATGCTTATTATCAGATCATTTACTCCAGCTTTAAAGAGCTGGCGGCTAAACCATCAGATCCACAGGATTTTTCCGACATAAGTTTGGCTATAGTTTCTCAAATTTCGTCGTCTCGGAACAAGTTTATCAATCCACTCTTTGATCCGTGGTGTATTTATAATATGCCTGAGCCCTTAGTTGTCGGTGCTAACTTGGAAATTTAGATCCCTCTTAAGAATGACTATGTCTCCGCTTGGTGTTATGTTGATAATGGCGCTCAGTTGGTTATAGAAATATGGTACGAGTACTTCTGCTGCCAGATTTGTTAGAGCGTTGCATAGCATGATGGTGACGTTCCTTATTCTACTCGAGGATCTCGCTGTTAAGATTCTTTCATCATCTACTAATACAACAACCTACTGAGGGACTTTTGTGACAGTTCTATTATCTGCTGTTCGGAAGTCGTTGGGGCCCAATTCTCGTCTCACTATTTGTCTATTTAAACCAGGGCTAAGCTCACGTCCCAGTTGACTGCGCCTGGAATGCTCACGCTTTTCACTGCCTAGCTGAAGAAAAGTGCTAATAATACCAACAGCTGTCTGAGTGCGTTAGACAAAAGTCGTCATCGTTTGAGCAGGCCTCATCCAAGGCTGGATGTCCGTTTCGGTAGTGATAGAAGTCCAAAAACTAAGATTGCCAGCCCATGTTGCCTAGACTAGAAATGTTGTGCACACTTTTTATTGCAGCTTACGAACATAAGAATTCGTTTACATAGTTCCCAGAGACCACTACAGTGGGGTAGGACAAACACTTTAACCCAAACACTATTGTAACCAGATCAAATCAAGATTTGAACACCCAGCTTATGAAAAGTCTCAATGTAGGTTACTATAGGATAACACTCAAAAGGCATGTTCTCATTTTAAACTGATCGTATTCAACTCAGTTAAAAGCCGAATCGAAATGGACCCACATCGAAGCAACGACAAACGACTTCAGAATATCGTTTAACTGTATTCGGAAATCTAAACTGTAGAATCAGCAAACTTAATTATTCCTGGTGGTTGACCTCTTGACACTTCAAACCACACTGCACTCGTACTCCACTCCCAGACCGGATATCATTCGAAAAACAAGTCCAACGAATCCACAACAAAATGACCACAAAAGAGCTCTGCCCACAAAATCCCTTGACAAAATTATACTCTAATAAAATCGCAGCGAGGCAAGTATCTGTACTCGTTTCATCTGCATACACAGTGCATCACCACACCGCGTCCCCGTCCAAGGTTTCAGCCAATTAAATTGACATAAAATTGCGGCCAATTAAGAATTTCCAGGAATTAAGGTTGAGGAAATCTTCCAGCGACATTGCCATGGCACACCGTTAGCCATGTCCATGTCACACTACACTCACTGTTTTTTCAGCTGCTAATGGCTCTGGGGCCCGGCCCAGCCCAGCCCAGCCTTGCATCTGGCTGTTCTATCATAATTCATCAAATCCAAAATTAATTGGTAAGAAATGTGAGAATCACCAGAGTCAGATTCATTTGATGGGACAGCCGCTGTAACTCGGCCGTGTTTGCAATTTTTTTTTCCCCCAAACTTTACCCGCCATACGGATACTCACAAATGTTCCTGTGCATTTGGCGCGCAAATATCCAGAGTCAAAATTTTGAGTGGCATCTTGTACAGAATAACAACCAAAGCCAACACCAAATTCGAAATGAATCTGGGCGATGTCATCGTTGACAAAATACGATCCAGATGCACACATCCGTTGCCCAGAATTGCTAGAGCTCTGAGAGTCGTTGAAAATTCTGCACTCATGTGGAACCGCATCAAGGCTGCACTTTTTCAACAAAAAAAAAAAAAAGTTGCCCTGAAGGCTGTCGCAACAGCTCTCTCGTGAAAATCATATTTTTACAGACGAATACCTAAGATCGAAATGACGAGCTAAAATTTAAGGGAACAACAAGAAGATACAGCAGCAGAATCGTGTCCATGGATAAAGTGCAAAACGAATGAGATGTTGGAGGGGGAGCAGATGATTTGTAAAAATATCTGCAAATGCTTTCAAAGTATCTAAAACGGTGCACAGAAGTTAATTGCGGGAGATCTGGTTTTATTTTACTGGATCTTCGCTCATCTGAGGTCGAGGGTTGTATGGAGTGGGTGTGGGGTAAAAATACACAGATCATGGTCTGATCTGGTATCCAACAGTTCCCAGTCCCTCAAGACATCAGTCAAGAATTGTGAATTTGATGGAGAATATGCAAAGCAGATGGCTGTTTGACGGATTGTCAGATCATTGGGAGTCAATGAGGATGCAGAGTGGGCGAATGAAATGGCATTTTCAATTAGATTCGATTTGGAGGTGATCTATTTGCATTTTGAAATGGAAGTGCATTTTGAATTTGAATAAATAAACATTAAATGGTCTCTGGTCGGGGTATTTTGCAATGTTTTTATGGGCGCTACTTTCTCTTCCCGTATATGCTCTCTAATCTTGTACAGGATAATGAAATTCTCAGGTTAAAACGTCTCAATGTGGCTACAGCCTGTGGTGCATATTAAGGTGTCAGGCAAAGGCACGTATTCAGTAAAACCCGTCTGCAGTCCTTACTACTAAAGACGAGAAGCGTTTGTTTAGTCTGCCGGTAATCTAGAGAGTTATGTCATCTGCAATTATTTTTATATGAAACCCAGCTGCCAATACAAGCCCTAACCTAGGATGCAGACAGTGCTAACATGAGTTCGGTTCCTGAAAATTCTCTTCTGAACCTTGCCCTGCAAGTTCATTGTTGATTTTGTTTTCCGTAATCCATCACAATGGGACTCAATTCAGACTGAATAAAATTAGCTTTCTGACTGCACTCGGAGAAGCCTTGCATTTATGAACTTCCATTGAGGTGGTGAAAGGGGTTCATGAAGGCCTTAATACTTCGGCCCCTATACTGATTCTTTACAATGTATGTACATATGTCATTGCCATCAGGAATGGGGAAATCTAATATTGCCATCCTCCATCCTCCAGTCTCTATCGCTGGATAATAAACTGGCCTTGCAGCTATCCGTGAAAACCCGACTACATTCCTGTCCTGACTCTGATTGTGACGAAAACCATTCTTAGGCACAGTCGACTTTGCATTTTCTCAGCAACAGGAGTTTTGGGATCATTGCTTAAGACGGCAAGTCCATAAGACCAGAGTCAAAAGACAGCCGATGAGCAAGGTCATCAAAGCTTCAGCGTGACCATCTCTTCGAAATGGACAATGGTTTTGAGAATGCAGCTCGTGATTTGAGTATTAAGGGGAAGGAGATTCATCAGTGTGTCTAGAGCTGAGCCCGGCGTCCCCAAGCAGACGAGACAGATCGTTCTTTAGAGCCTAGTAAAAGCAGCAACGACATATTTTCGTGAAAATTTGTCCCACCATACAACCGACGCATAGGATGTAATCGGACTTATCCTAGCCGTGTAGATCTAGAGTACCCCTCACGGTGACAAGCTCCATATTTTGTTAAAAGGTCCTTTACATTGGAGAAACGGATGATAATGTCTTTCGCCTTCCTCTTTCTCATCAAGTTAACCACCTCCGTTTTGACAAGATTGACCGAAAGTGCATTTCTAGTATAACGATCGCCGATAAGATCATGGAAGAGTTGGACACAGCAGTTCTACCGATTTTCTACAGCCGCTCAATTGGACAAAAAATCAAAGGAAATCCAAGAAGAAGGAGAAACTTTCAATGAATATCTGGCGAAAATTAAAAATCAGTGCAAGTAGTCGAATCTTCATGATTCCTTGTTGGGTGACAAAATTATAGTTGCCTTAAGAAGTGATTCTTCAAGACTGTATAAGTACAGAAGTTTCTTAATACACGCAGAAACACCATAGCAGTTAGAAATCTTCACAAAAACAGCGATTGAAAAAATTGAGAATGCGGGACTTAAACTAAACAAAGGTATGTGTCATTTCAGTAAAACAAAACTACGGTTTCTAGGACACATTTTAACAGCAAGTAGAATAAGTGCAGATCCAGACAAAGTTTTCGCCATTCAAAACCTCAAAAGACCGAAGAATAAGAAAGAACTGCAACGTCTACTAGGTATGGTATGTCAACTTACCTTGGGTAGGTTCATCAATAACAGAGCCACTGGGCGAATTATTGAAAAGTTCAAACAAATGGATATGACACCAAACACAAGATATTGCACTTGAGGAATTGAAAAAGGCATTTGCATCAACACTCGTTTTGCAATACTATGATCCGAATCTCGAAGTCAAGTTCAAGGTCAAGTAGACACTAGGAAAGCATACATCGGAGCTGCACTTCTCCAAATGGATCAACCGATAGGATATGCCTCTGAAGCACTAATAAGTAGCCAAATTAGCTACGCTTAAATCGAGAAGGATACGTTTGCGATACGTTTTGCCTGCGACAGATTTCTGCGGCAAGACATTACAATAGAAACGCATCATAAGCCATTCGAAATTATATTTAAAAAGCAACTCCAATCAGCACCAATGAGACTACAACGTACGAGTATTTCGTTCTACGTTATATCATGCACACCTAAAATAATCTACGTCAAATCAAAGATATACTCGTACCATTAGCTGACACACTTAGTAGGAACTGCTTAAATCAGGAGGAACATGACACGAAAGAAGAGAATGTAGACCAAGAGCTACAACAGCTAAAACTCATCATTCTGACTAGCTAGCCTAAAGAACCAGAGCGAACACCCGAAGTAGGCATCCATATTTTAATTTTCGTGATGAAATACAATAACCTTCTTTAAAGGAGGTTTTTGCCAATAGGGACTGTCAAAGTTCGGGACAGTTGATAGCGGCCGTATTGTTGAAACTACATCTGTCAAATTGGCTATCATTTATTCAGTCTGTTTTGCCAAATCATCTTGGACGGACATAGCTTTCAACAATACGTGCAAATGATAAAATTTTTTTATCAAAATGGATATTCTGTTCGAGCTATGTTCCGCGCGCTTCGCCCATTTTACGGTCGCCATAATCATCCTACCGAGAGGACTATTCACATATGAGTCCACTGGTTCAGTAAACGATAAACCAAAACCCGTACGTCGACGAAACGCAAGATCTACCGAAAACATCGCTGCTGTCCGTGAGAGTGTGGAGGAGAATCCGAGGCAGTCGATTTCGCGTCGCTCACAAGAACTCGGCCTTTCGCAGACCACAACTTGATGAATTTTATGTCGTGACTTGGGCCTGCACCTGTACAAAATTCCACTGCCCCAGGAGCTGAAGGTAAACGACAGTAGACAACGACTTGTGTTCGCTGAATGGGCTCTGGAACTGTTGGATATGACCTTAATTTTCATTGAAAAATCATCTTCAGCGTTGAGGCACATTTCCGGATGAATGGGTACGTCAACAAAAAACAAAATTGTCGTATTTGGGACGATACCAATCCACATGAGAACCAAGAGCATTTAATACATCTCAAAAAAGTCAGTGTTTGGTGTGGATTTTGGGCTGGCGGCGTTATTGGTCCATATTTCTTTGAGAACGACGTTGGCCAGGCATGATCTTCAACGGCGAGCGCTATGGGTCGATGATTACCAACTTCTTTTGGCCTGATTTGGATAATATGGACAGCAATGACATGTGGTTTCAATAGGACGGCGCTACGTGCCACACAGCTCACGTCACATTGGAAAATCTATATGAGCGATTGGAAGGAATAGTCATAATGTGAATGGAGGTAATGTGAACTGCCCACCGAGATCCTGCGATTTGACCCCGTTAGACTTTTCCTTGTGGGATTTTCTGAAGTCGCAGATCTATGCGAATAAGCCATAAACCACAGCTGCCCTCACAGCCAACATAATCCATGCCATCGATCAAATTCAGCTTGATGAATGAGCCAGGGTCGTGGAAAATTGGACATTTCGGATGCGCTCCACCCAGAATGCAGAAGCCGCGGCGGATATTTGAACGATGTTATATTCCATACTTACTGACATCGAATAGATACATACATACATACAAACGAATAAAAAATTCCGATGATATCTTACACACACTTTGTTTTCTTTAAATTTTAAGGTAGAAAGTGCTTAATTAGGACCCTATTTCTACAGATTGCCAATTCGGCAGTTGTCAATCTGATGAGTATCTACATCGTTCAACTTTAAACTTAAGAGTTGTTGCTGAAAAGTTATCCGAAAAAGGAGGCGTCCATGTAGTTCTGCATCAAACACACCAACGTCAAACAGGTCTGCACACACAGTGTGTATTCTCCAAGCCTAAAGATGCGACTTCAAGGTTTTCCTCTGCACACAGTGAGGATAGGTTATTTTCCAAAACGGATGCCCAACAGTAACTGATGATATGAATGAATTTTTTAGCTTTTTTTTTTTAAATTTGTCCATAATTAGTAAATAAACACTTTTCTTCGCTGAATTATCTCTTTTGATCTTTGGTTCTTAAGTCGTGGAATAGTAACCCTCTCAAACCTAGTGCAATGTCTCAAACCTAGCATAGATGAATTTTGGGAACTATATCATTCGCAATAAGTTGACATAATTTGTGTTTCTGATATGTGAACTGCGTCCCATCGATAGACACACTAGGGGAGGAGGGGTTGCAATTTTTTACAGGCCCGCTTTTAAATGTGATGTTATAAAAAGAAGGGCAATATGCGCTGGCATAGAATTTCTGTTTATTGAAATCTCCTACAAGTATCGGAAATGTCTCACTCGCTGTGCGTATGTACCACATGATTTTGTTCTTAATGACTCCAAGACCGTGGTGTCTTTCTTAGCTTCGTCTTATCAAAACTGAATGACCCAAGAGCAGTTTCTGTTAAAGACTACACTGTCAACTGTACCCGGAATATTATTCATTATATCTGGGCCTTCACATTCCAGAGCAGGATGTCGACCTTCGCTCTTGGATTACCTTTTTACATCGAATGAAAGTTTGGTGCTATTTCATGTACAAATCCTCTGCTCCTTACTTTAATTTTCCTCACGATTTAATCTTTTTAACTTACGAATGTTCATACATATGAATATCAATCATTCTCCCAAAAAGAAGCGCGGTTCAGAGATTATAAAGATATAGCCCTAGATTCTTTGCGCAGTGAGGCCTCTAGTTGCCCGTGGGACTTGTGCTGGAATATTTCTTACTTACTTACTTAGGCTGTCCGTTGTGGACTTGGGTCTCCAATTAGCGCAGTCTATGGCTAACTACCTCTAGTTGCGCACTCCAAGTTGGTTGAGGTGCCCTTACACTTGCGCGCGCCACCTAAGGCGAGGCCTTCCTCTACTGCGTTGTCCCTCCGGATTAAAGTTGAAGATTATGCTGGCTGCAGCGTTGGTGTTCATTCGCTCTACAGGTTATATACTCCAACAAGAACAAGAGTATTTTTTTTCTCTTCATAAACAATAACTTGATTTTCCCACACCTCTTCAAGGTGAACGAACAAACGTGTAGCGACAGTGTTGCAACGATATCCAATCTCACACAGCAAGTCGCCACTCGCATTTCCGAATTTGCTGAGTTACGAGTAGCAAGGTACGAATAGATATAAGGGAGTGACAGATTGTCACCCAGTTAGTTAGTAAGTTGTGTAGTTGAGATTCACTTAGAATAAAAATAAAAAATAATTTTTTTTCGCGCGCAGCGAATTGAATTGTTTAATTGGCGCAGTCGGTAGGATTCAGATAAACTGTTTGAATCCATATGAGAACGAACTAGAAAAAAACGCTCATATCATTAAAAGTGTGTGAATCTAACTGTGTACCAAGTGTAAGAAGTGTATCCTAAAATCAGATCAAAAGTCTTACTTTGGACCCGTTCAAAAAAAAACATTTTAAAAGTGCTCCACACTGGACTCATTAAGTTAACTCTATTCGACAAGTGAAACTAAAAATCAATTACAGGGACAGCTAAACGAAAAAAAAAGCTAGTTACTAACTCAAATAAACAAAAACAACTCAAAACCATCGACTCACTGCAGCTAGAGGCACTGTCTAGCCGCAATACCGCACAAAGTCGGGCTGTAACAATAATGAAGGAGATTGCGTACGTCAAAGAATTCGACGGCAACCGAGAACAGTTAACACAGTTCATAAATGTGGTTCAAACACATTTAGATGCAGTGGATGACAATACAGCGCGGGAATTGTGGCAAGCAATTTACAACAGCAAGATAAGTGGACCAGTAAAAGAATTACTACTCAACAATCAACCAGCAGGCTGGAACAAGGCGAAACAGCTCTTACAACAGCACTTCAGACCAACAGTGAACTACAAGGACATCTCGAAAAGTATCAGTCATTTAAAGGTAAGTTCTATTTCTGACTTAAACTATCAAATTGAGAAGTTTATAAGAAATGTAAACACTTTTGCAACATATGAAAAAAAATCTAAAGAAACAGAAAATGCTTTTTATACTGTATTAGTCGATAAAATAAAACAAATGGTAGCAGGAAATTTATTCCGAGATATAAAAGATACATTTGAGATACATGAAATAAAAGAAATTTTATATACTTACGATGGATTCGATTACAACAACTTAGATAGGAATTTCTTAACACGCGATCGACAACCGACATCGAACAATAAAACTAACAACAGACATGATAATATGTAGTCCCCGAATCCAAAGTAACAGAATAGTTCCCACTAAAGCAACCAAAATAGAAACATAAATAATAGAGAAAGACCAGGTCAGAAAAGGCAAAATAACTCTACAGGGTGAATGATTCGAACTCCAACTTTTTAAAACGCTATATTTTTTTTATTTTTTGATAAATTTTATTGTGCCAAAGCAAAAAATGTTGGAAAATACATCAATTTTCAAATTGTATCAGTAGTTTTCAATACATCCACCTTTGGCGCGAATAATGGCCTTGAGACGGCCGAAAAAAGCATCGCACGCTGCACGCAAGTGGCTCTGCGGTATTTTGGCCCATTCCCGGCGAAGTGCTTGTTTGAGGTGGTAAAAACTTTGGTATTTTTTAGTGTCAAACTTCGACTTCAAAATACCCCAGACTGAGAAATCCAACGGATTTGCATCCGGAGAATTTTCTATCCATTTTGTCGAAGAAATGAAGTGTGGAACATTGTTTTTTAACCAATCTTGGTTGACGCGCGCTTTGTGAGACGGTGCCGAGTCTTGTTGAAATGTCCACGGTCTCCGACCGAAATGATTGTTTGCCCAAGGCTTCAATACTGCCTCTAAGACAGTTTCACGGTATACGATCGCATTACTTTTGACGCCACGGTCCAAAAATACGAGCGCAGAGCGACCATCGGCGGTTATGGCGGCCCAAACCATCACCATCAGTGCTGCTTGCTTTCTGATGGCCGTTCGAGTTGTAAATTTTCGAAGGACCTCTCTGGCACGTAAACTCGGTCATTTTGTTTGTTGACATATTGCTCGATAACAAATGGCGACTCATCGGAAAAAACCAAATTCGGCAACTCACCACTTTCGTGCAAGCGTAGCAACTCCTTCGCTCTTTCGACTATAACTTTTTATGTTGCGGTGTAAGACCGTGTGCTTTTTGGAACTTCAATGGCTTGAGCCCAAGCTCCTTTTTAAGTATGTGTTGCATCCGTTCCAACGATATGTTGAGCTCACGAGCCATTTTTCTTCCACTTCGACGCGGATCTCGCTCAATTCGAGCCTTCACTTTAGGAACCATTTCTGCCGATATTGCTGTTTTTTTACGACCACCTCCATGGCGTTTTGCAACGCTGCCAGTATCACGGTAACGAGCTATGGTTCGAGACACAAATGATTTATTCACGTTGAGGTGCTGGAGGGCTTTAACGATAGCTACTTGTGGTTTTCCAGCCAAATATAAAGCAATCACACTATCACGTTTGAATTCCATCGCGGATAAAAATTTTTCAACACAACTGAGATGCAAATCGTTTAAAAGGCTTGTAAATAATAAAATTATCTGCTATGTGTCAAAATTTGAGCTCACTGTCATGAACGGTTTGGAAATTATAGCGGTCTGAAATTGGTTGCAGTTCGAGTCATTCAGGATGTAATACACCCCGGAACAATTCAGGCCAACATAGACAAAATACGAGTAACCATAGGCCAAATACAGGACAAAACACACAACCAATTTTTAACAGTTCAGGACACTTTAGGAATGCCCAACAAACTCTACAACCGATGGAAATAGGTCAGATTAGTCAGGTTGAAAATTTAGAACAGGTAACTAATAGCGAAGAGGAGATATGTAACATAGAGGCCGAGGTTTTTCTGAACTAAACCTCGTAGACAAAATTTTTGTAAGCTTAACCATTTACGAAAAAAAACTATAAGGCCTTAATTGATACCGGCTCAGCTATGAGTATCATTAATTCTAGTATAATAGATTGCAGTAAATTCAAAGTTTGCGAAACAGTAAATATTAAACTTCAAACCATTAACAATACAACAACAGAAATAGTAGATAGGATAATAACTAGTATCCCGAAGGAATTCAATTGCAACTTGAAAGGAGGTACAAGGTGGTATAAGAGAGACTTAGGGAAAAAGCCGTATGACATACTAATACTTAATAGGTATGGATTTGTTGAGCAAAATTGTCAAGACTCTTGATATTGACAATAAAATACTTGTATGAAAAAATAATACTCGAATTCCAATTTACTCCAAAGAAAACAAAGCAACGTTTGATTGCTTTGAACTCATTGGAAGTGGAAAAGAAATAGATTTAAACCACTTACTACATGGAGTGAAAAGTGACCTCCTTGGGAATTAAAATTTTTTTTTTTTTAAATATTTTTTTATATTATTCAATTTAGTCCTCTTTTAGTTTGATACACTTATTCCAGCGATTTTCCAACTTCTTGATCCCGTCCGAAAAGTAATTTTCCGGAAGGTCTGCAAAATACTCCTCCGTGGGGTTGATGATTTTATCGCGTGCGCTGAATTTTTTATTGATGAGCCATCTTTTGAGGTTTAGGAAGAGATAATAGTCCGAGGGATCCAAATTCAGTTACGCCAAAAGTCAGCCCGATTCCGCGTCAGCAAGTCCAAACACTCTTTCGAAGTGTTCTCGCGTTCGTGTGTTTGGTCATGCGCGGCACCCAGCGGCAGGATAACTTTTTCATATGCAGAATATTGCCCAAAATATGGGGTGTGCGCTCAGTACTAATCTCTTTGGTGTCTGCTAGCTCGCGCACCTTCACTTTCCGGTCAGCCAACACCATTTCATGTATTTTTTTTGACATTGTTCTCTGTAACCGCATCGGAGGGCCTGCCGCTGCGGACTGGATCGGTAGTGGAGTTGCGGCCACCACGAAACTCTCGAAACCAATACGGTGTAATCTGACGGAGCATTAGCCCAATAATGTTTATCCAACTTTTCTTTTGTTTCCTTCACCGTTTTGCCTCTCAAAAAATAATGTTTAATGAGAGAACGAAAATCGTTTTTGTCCATACTCAACATGATGCCAAACACGTCAACAATCAGTTGTCAAAACAAAACTAAAGACAGTATCGCACTGAAATTTAGCATGTCTGCCTAAATATGAACGGACTTCAAGGCACCAAAACCTGTTTTGCAGTACTATAGCAGCGCATTCTAGCGGTCAAGGAGGTCACTTTTCACTCCATCTAGTAAAAACTTAAGACAAAAGAGAGGACTAATAAACATGATAGGTACAGCTCAAAAATGGCTATTCGGTAATACGGACGACAATGATCGACTAGAAATAACAGACCATATGAAAGTTATTGAAGAAAATAATAACAAAGCAATCAATAATTTAAATAGACAAATTTAAATTAACACGCATTTTAAAGAAACAATAGCCAACCTAAAAAACATAATAGAAACAGATAGAATGCAATTAGGACAAACATACGAAGAACTAACAAATAACGAAAAACGACTATATAGTAATGCAACAGCTCAAAACAGATCAGATACTAAAATTGAAGATATTGGAAGAAAATCTTGACCAAACAAGGATTAGTACATCCAAGAATGTTGACAGCAGTAGAAATTAGACAGACAGAACTAGACGTTTACAAACTAAAAAATTCAAGAGTAGGATTACCAAAGTACGACAAAGACTGATTTTAGCTTTAAAAATTCCGAACTCCTATAAATTAGTTGACTACAAATTACTAACAGCCATTACCAATGAAATTAATTTAGGAATAATAATGAATGACCAATTTGTAATAGAATTTAACGTACAATAACAAAATACGAATATGATAATAAGATCCAGTACATAGATGAACTAAAACCATTAAGTAATTGTATTACAAAAAATAATTGTAAGCTAAAAGAGAATCATGCAATAGAAGTTAAGAAATTACGAGTACTATACTCGTAGATGATAGTACTGTAATATGTAAGAATATGCGGAATGTATCTACAATACAATACTATAAACCAATGTGACGATAGAAAAATAAGACTAATTAGGAATTACTTGATTACCATAAATAACTGTACAATTGAAATATTAAATGACAAATTTAGCTACAATAGTTTTGAATTTACCGATAGATTCTTTTATACCGAAGGCGTAACATACTCGTATAATTATACGAAACAATTAAATTTTGAGAATATTGCTATTAAAAATTTTGTGAACTTAGAACATATTAAGTCGCTTTTATTTCATAAGAATATTAATTACATTGCTATCTCAATTATGTTCATAATTGTAGTCGTCATATTCATTTTATAGTAATAGTAACCCTAACTAGAAAAATCAGAAATCTTAAACTCTCAATAAAAAATTGCCATAATGAAATTCCTAAATGTAGTAAAATTCAGGAGAATTCTAAATCTAACGGGGGAGAGGTTACATACTCCAACAAGAGCAAGAGTATTTTTTCCTCTTCATAAACAATAACTTGAAGATACGAATAGCTATAAGGGAGTGACAGATTGTCACCCAGTTAGTTAGTAAGTTGTGTAGTTGAGATACACTTAGAATAATAAAAAATAATTTTTTTTTGCACGCAGCGAATTGAATTGTTTAATTTACATATCCCAGATATCTCAAACGCCCAATGTGCAGTTTTTTTTGACCAGGTCGATGTCGCTGTACAGCTCGTAGAATTCATCCTTGAATCGTCTCGTCAAAAACCCGTCAACGTATACGGGACCAAATGTCTTACGAAGATTTTTTCTCTCAAAACGACCAAGGATATCTTTATCGGCTATAGAAATGGTCTATGCTTCGGAACCATAGAGCAGGACTGGGATTACAAGGGTCTTATATAGAGTTTCCTTTCTTATTCGGGAGAGGGCCTTACCTCACAGTCGCCTTCTTAGCGTTATCCTTCGTTTGATTTCTGAGGCGATGTCGTTTTCAGATGTGATAGCAGAGCCAAGGTAGACAAAGTCCCTTACTACCTCAAAGTTATAGTTGTCGATTGTGACATTCTGGCCGATTCCTAGATGTTGGGTGTCCCTTCTTGTTGACAGGATATACTTTGTTTTGTCCTCGTTTACCCCTAGGCCCATTTTGCCACCTCTGTTCCTATACTCGCAAACGCATCAGTGACAGCTCGCTGTATTCTACCAATACTATCAATATCGTCGGTACACTATGTATGTTATATGCAAGCAATTGAACGGATCGTATTTCGTGTGTCGGCTTGTGAGTTTTGCACAATTCTTTCAAGTATAATGTTGAAGAAGTCACATGACAGCGCGTCGCCTTGCCTAAATCCTTTACTGACATCAAAGGTCTCGGTTAGGTCGTTACTGACCTTGATGCAGCAGCGAGCTTCCTCGCTCGGCTTTGGTCAATTGTGAACTTACCGGGCCTAAAATCGCACCGATAAGATCCAACCAGCCGCTCGCAGAATACGGCAGACAAGATCTTATATGCGATGTTTAGGAGATCGATACCAGTTTAGAGGGTCTCTACTACTACTCCTTGTTCCGTTCGGGTCTTATTACCCTGACACGTTCTTTTTACCTTTTGGTAAAACTTCCGAACATTATTCCTCGATCGCGCGCTTGCTTAGCTCTTTCTTTATTCTCCGGAGAAGTCGGTTCCTCCCTCGTCTTTTGCTCGTAGTGCTCACGAGCCGCTCTCGTCTCGAAAGCACCGCTTTCTAGGCATGCTGTTTTGTTGCATGTACTTGCTTGCATTCTTTGTCAAAGCAGGGGTTTCATGGTGGTGGACGGGTGAATCAGTTAAGGCAATTCTGATGGGTTCTCGCCATCTAAGCTACTGGTCTTCAACACTTCATGCTGGCTGCAAAGGACTTCTCGAGAAGCTAAGGGATACGTGATCGACAAAGGATTTGGTGATTTATTGCGATCGCAACCGTTCAGCGCCAAATCTCCACATAGCATTTCCCCGTTGTTGTGGTGTCTGAGATATCCGTAAACGTATCTTGACTGAAACTAGATAATGGTCCGAGTCTATGTTTGCCGCTCGGAATGTTCTGACATCTAAAGTACTTGAGGAGTGCCTAATGTCGGTCGCTACATGATCAATCTGGCTGACAGTTTGCTGATCTGGTGTCTGCCATGTTCTCTTGTGAATATTGAGGTGAGGAAACCGTGTGCTTGCTATAGTAACGTTACGTCCCGCAGCGAGATCGATTTGCCTAAGTCCGTTACCAGACGTGGTGTCGTGTAGGCTATGTCTTCCTATTGTGCTACCAAAGATGTCCTCCTTTCCAATACTCGTCATAAGAGTACATCGGACATTGCTCGTAGATTTTGTCGAGGAGCTCGTAGAAACTTTCATTGGTAGCATCGTCCTTTTCCACTGTTGGTGCGTGAGCGTATATAAAGCTGCTGTTAACGAATTTACCTTTGATACGGATTGTTATAAGGCGTGTTGAAAGCCCGAGACTTCTTCACTAAGTCTACCGCTTACAACACGATAGTGAAAGGGTACAGAGCGAGACAGAGGAGTTTATGGGGTCAGTGGTGAAAATGAGGTCTAATTGCCTACTCATATAGTTGGGGACCCCACTAACTTGGCATAAGCTAGAGTGTGTAAGCTTATCCAAGAAGAGGCATTCTTTAATCGAGTTAGGGCTTACGGTAAAAAAGGATTCATCATTTAAGTGAGTCCAGTGTAGTTGAGGTAGATTAAAGTCGCCGAATACGATGATATCATCGATAGGATCAGATAAATGAATTATTTGATCAATTTCGTCGATATCAAGTTGGTAGCATTCGATAGGTTGTGCCAATAGGATGGGAAAACACATAACGCAGTCAAGTTTAGAAGAAGTAGAAACAGCGATTGTAGAAGGGTTTAGGTCATTGTGGGCGGCCAGTAGGACACCTCGACAAGGAGAATCATCTTTTGGACGGGTAAGATCGTCGTCTCGAAAAACGTTGAAACTAGGGGGGGATAATTCCTGATTCTTTATATCGGGAATTAGATTAGTTTTGGTTCGAGCGTAGACCTTAAATAAGAAAGCGTGAGATTGGCGCCAGATAGCGCGGATTTTATTTTAGATCGCAGTCTTCTTACGTTTTGATAGTAGAAGGTAAGAGGAAGGTTATTTCGAAAGGGCGTGTGAGTGGATGGTTGAAATACTGGTAATGGTTGTTCGTTAGGGACGAAAAACTTTGACGTTGTCGAAAGCAGCAAGGTCGCCTGAAACTTTTTGGGCAGACATATTGAAAATCTCGTGGAACTTGATATATAAGTTCCTCAGACTTGTAAGTTTAGTAGAGAGACCTTCCTGCTGTATGGAGACCGTGACGCTGTTTTAGTTTTTCCCTCACAGCAAACTGAGTCGGATTTGTCATGCAGATACGCTAGAAGGAGAAGTATATTCTCGTCTTGTCTCTAAGCCTAGAAAGTGCGTTACGATATTCTGTTCTGCCAAAAGTTTGTTGAGCTATTTTAACTGCAGGAGGCAAAAGGGGGTCAAAAATGGGGCTGGTGGACGAAGATATTGAGGGTGAAGCAGCGGTAATTGAAGGGGCATTAGACACATTTTCAGATGAGGAATTTATAGTATGGGAATTAATGAAATTGGGGTATTCAACTCCGGTTTTGAGATCAAGATTTGAGATATAATTAGGGAAAGGTGTGTATATTTGGGGCTGAATGTAGTTGTTTGAGTTGTAGGGGTTAAGTCGAAAGAGACACGTTAACATTGGGGCTTGGTTTGGAATGGATTAGAGGGAGTTGAAGTACGGGTGGAAAGCTTAATGGAGTCGGAATACTCCGAATTTCGTCCAATTATCATTTTTTCTGGCCTACCAAAGGTTTTAGAAATCATTATTAAGAGTTAGCTGCAAAGATATCTTGACTCCCAAGATTTATTACGCCCACATCAATCTGCATATCGAGCAGGGAACATCTGCACAACTGCACACATAAAAATAATTGACGACATACGTTTGAGTTTTGATGAGACTAAAACATCCCTGCTTTACCTTTTGAACTTCTCAAAAGCTTTCGATTCGGTGTATCATAGCAAACTCTGTCGGAAACTCTGTTCGGATTGATTTGGAACTGCTTTAGCGAAAGATTTCAACAACTTTCCTTAAACGGAGATGTTTTTACCATAGTGGGTCTTTGTAACGGCGTTCCACAAGACTTAATCCTTTCCCTGTCCTTCGTTTTATACGAGGGCGGGTCAATAAGTCCGTGACTTTTGGATTAAAACAGATTTTTTGATAAAAAAATAATTTCATTTTTCAACGTAGTCTCCCTTGAGCTCTATACACTTTGTCCAACGCTTCTCCAATTTTTTTATCCCTTCCAAAAAAAATGATTTGTCGAGGTCCTCAAAATGACGAGATGACTTCATCATTGGAGTCAAATCTTTTTCCACCAAGCCATTTCTTCAGGTTTGGGAACAAGAAGTAGTCGCTCGGAGCCAAATCTGGAGAATAGGGTGGATGAGGGAGCAATTCATAGCCCAATTCATGGATTTTTGCCATGGCAACTGCACATGTGTGCACCCTTGCATTGTCTTGGTGGAAAAGAACTTTTTTCTTGGCCAAATGAGGTCGTTTTTTTTTCAAATCGTCATTGAATCGGTCCAATAAGTTGGCATAATATTCCCCATTGATTGTTCTTCCCTTTTGAAGGTAGTCAATGTGGATTATCCCGCGTGCATCCCAAAAAACAGTCGCCATAACTTTATTGGCTGACAAACCCACCTTGGCCTTCTTTGGCGCCGATTCACCCTTAGAAACCCACTGTTTTGACTGTTGTTTGTTCTCTGGTGTGTTGTGATGGATCCATGTTTCGTCCACGGTTACAAAACGGCGCAAAAACTCCTCCATATTGCGATTAAACAACGCCAAACCTTCCTGTGAAGTTGTTACACGATTGCGTTTGTGGTCGACTGTGAGCAAACGCGGCACCCATCTTGCGGAAAGCTTTCTCATGCCCAAGTGATCATTCAAAATTGAAACCACTGAGCCATGCGAGATCCCTACGGCTTCCACAATCTCTCGCACTTTCAATCTTCGGTCGGCCAACACCATATCGTGAATTTTTTCGATTGTTTCGGGTGTAGAGACCTCAACTGGGCGTCCAGGACGTTCGGCATCTTCAGTGCTTGTACGGCCACAACGAAATTCAGTAAACCACTTTTTTACCATTGAAATCGATGGTGCAGAGTCCCCATAGTATTTATCAAGCTTAGCCTTGGTCTCGGTAATGGTTTTTTTTCGCAAGAAGTAATGCTTAATAAGCACACGAAATTCACTTTTTTCCATTTTCTCCTCAAATTAGTGAGTAGTCTGATAAAAATAGCTGTCAAACACAAACTAACTGACGCAGCAAGTTTAAATTTTGACAGGAGTCAACTGACAAATGCCTGTTGACAGGAGCAGTGTTGCTGTTTCAGTAAAGAGGTCAGAAATTCAAAAATGCACGGAATTATTGACCCGCCCTCGTACATTAGACACAAGTTTGTAAACATACTACACCTATATGCGGATGATGTTCAAATATACATACTTGTCGACTTCGCGGTCATAAATCGGGAATTCTGCCAGAAAATTTAATGAGCACTTAAAGGCGATAAATCTTTGGACAGAGCCGAATGATCTTCTGCTTAATCTTATAAAGTCCCTATGCTTACCGATAGGCAATGAAAATCGGGATTGTTGACGAATACCCTGATGTTTTGATACCCAGAGAGAAGATTCCTTTCTTTGAAATGATAAACAGTCCTGGAATCACTTTAAATAACCGCCTTACAGCCTGTGACTATCTAAACCACTTGCACATGCTGAGGACTTCTGCTTGCTATACTCCAATAAATATTCGGCTAAGACGTTTACAGCAAATAAGTTACTGCAGTTTAGTCTACAGTTCTCTTTATTCATTATCTTCTCGAAAATTAAAACATTTACAAAGGTTCGACTATATTTCTACGTTCAGACGGTCAATCTTAGGGTGTTCGCTTCAACACTTTTCGGACTATCGTAACTGCTTATTTCTTGTAAATTTAATAACCAGAGACCTATGTAGGTAGGTAGGCAAGAGTCGCTGTTGGAAAAACCAACCCACTTAGGCCTATTGGCCCATTGTGATGTCACGTGGATCTATGATCCTCTTACTAATGGAACCAGTTTGAGTTTACAATGAAGCGTAGGAGAGTGTTTACGTCTATATTTTTTAGATTGCTTAAGTCATTCAAACTTCAAACTTCGCTTAGGAGTTTTCTTCTCTGGGAGAGAGCTGGACATGTACAGAGAAGGATTGTCTCCTCTTTCTCATCGTCCATGCAGCTTCTAAACAAACTATTTGTAAAGGCCCCAAGCTGTCTTGAGTGCTTGTCTATGAGGTAGTGTCGAGTGATGACACCTATGATGGCGCTGAGAAGTTTCCTATTTAGAAGGATCAGACTCTTAGAGCAATTTAGATATAGCTTTGGCCAGACCTCTTTATTCGCTAGGCATGGTGATCCAACAGTCCACCTAAGGTCTATTTTTTTATTGGCATCCAGATTTAATATTAATTTGCACGTAGCGATTGGTGTACCTATGCTTCCCTTTTCCGGTAGAATAGGTAGAGTAGTTCCAATTTTGGCGAGTTCATCGGCTCTAAATTTCCCTGGAATGTCTCTGTGGCCCGGCATCCAGCAAAGGTTAAGGTGGAATTGCTCTGTCATCTCCATAAGAGATGATCGGCATTCAAGGGCAGTTTTCGAATTTAGTGAGACTGACTCCAGGGACTTGATACCTTCCGGACTATCCGAAAAGATGCGGATATCTTAGACCTGAGACTCTGATAGCTAGTGGGTTATGCGAGGTTGAACGCCCCATTTATTCCTAATGGCTTTTTTGCAGGATAATGAGGCTACTGTAGCTTTATAGACTCTTTCTTTAATGTTTGGTTTCCAGTTTAGTTTCCTGTGATAAACGAGCCGCAGATATTTTGCTGTGTCGGAAAAGACTAAACTGGTCCTGTTTATTGAGGAAGGAGCTACACATAATTGGAATTTTGTATTTCCTTGAAAATGTCTT
This sequence comes from Volucella zonaria, assembly GCA_963966105.1. Taxonomy (NCBI): domain Eukaryota; kingdom Metazoa; phylum Arthropoda; class Insecta; order Diptera; family Syrphidae; genus Volucella; species Volucella zonaria. Next base: position 248,762,359 of record OZ014530.1, on the reverse strand, counting down.
CTGAGTTTTCGGAGAGACGCAGAATGTGATGGTGATTAATCTGGATAAACCGTATCATTGCTACAATTTCCCAGAGTGGCCTCCACCACGGTGTTGTAGAAGTTTTCCGATTCTGAAGATGTGCTCAAGAGCTCAAGAGCTCATCTTCTTCCTCTGATCGTATGGAACTTGCTTCGTCATCGGTTTCCATTTCCCACAGAAAGTCAGAAGAGGAGACCGACGGCTTAGTTGTCACCTCGGATAGATTGGAGTCGTCGCTATCCATTTCTGCAAAGGATATCGACGCTCCAAGATCTAAGGTTGTATTTAGTGGTGTCTCCGTTGAAGGAGGAGGAGGTTGCTTATCAGCATCCAGCTAATCCTTTTTAGGTGTATTGACTCGAAGTCAAACCGAATCATGCCTTTTGTCTGCGCTAGATGGGTTAAGGGATTCCTTATTGATCATGATCAACGCGCATCTATAAGAGCCCTTTAGTTCCTCCAGCTTCTCGACTTTCCAATCATGAATCGGAAGGGTCGGGTTACTGAGCAAGAATGCTTTTTGGGGAGGAGGGTTCGGCTGGGATCCAGGTTCGAGTTCGAAGTCTGCCAGGGATGTCCTCCTTAGATACGACCACGAGTTTTGCACCTGGCCAAATTTCTCCGAAACCACCTATGGAGATCTCATGCGATAAGCTTGACATGGTCTTGGTGCCAGCTAGCTTGTGATAGGAGGTGGTCCGGGGTTTTACCGCATAATGGCCACGAAGTTGCTCGGAAGCTTTAGCTTGACCAGCTGCCAGCGTTTAGGTGTTATTGATCCATCGGTGTCGTTCATTATTGCGTCCTTCAGGACTTCGCTGAAAGACCTCAGGACGTGCTGTTGGATGGTACAGGGGTTTTAGTGTTGTAAGTTTTGGGCCTCTTGGGAACCGGCACGGTTTCCTCCAAAGATATCTGGCGCTTGGAAGAGTTTTTTTTGTTCTTTTGGGAGCAGTGAAAGCAGTGGGTAATTCGTCTTTTGGGGTGTTGTTAGTCCACTCAATCTTGCTCTTTATATATGCACTTCTCTCAGCATCCGGAATGGATCCGGATATTTTGATGATGCGTAAAGCATTTTGGCGTCTTATGTAGAGCACCTTAGATGCAGCTCGCCGATGCGGCTGAGCCCCAGATTCCTCCTTAGGGGAGAGGAGAATTAGTAGTAGTGACAAGTCTGCGGCCTGCCACAAACTTGCTGCTGCTAGGGGTGGAGGAAGTAATAGGACCATGGCTTGCAACAGTCTTAACACTCCTTGAAGATTTCTTTTTAGGCTCGTTGTGCTGACCTTTAGAGGATGGTGCACCATGGCCTGCCGCAGTTTTACCTCCGATCGACAATGAAGGAACCTTGCCGGTAGTCGGTTTAGTCACCGTTCTACCGCCAGGTATTAAAAGAGTACCGGCCTCAGGTTTGTTTTTCTTTTAGGTATTATCTATAATATGGTCCCACGAGTAACGGAGAAAGGATGGTACATGTATACAGAAATCCGCTGTATACAGATAAAACTAAAGACCTAATTACTTATACATTAAGCTACAATTCCTACATCTTCCAGGATCTGTACTTTAATTCCTCCTTGTCATTAATATTTAGAAAGTAGCCGCCTGTCCTCTCTTAACGCTGTTAGGCTTTGAAACTCGTTACCATAAGAAATCTGACGTATGGTAAGGACAAGACATATCGGGTATTCTCTCTTCAACCATTTTAAGAATCCATGAGGCAAATAGGGGTACAACAAATTGACAAAATGATGATTATGTAAATTCGTTTCAAGACATGATTTCTATTTTTGTTGTTTTTCTTTTTGTATTTCATATTACAATCATATTTATATTATTTTTATATTTACATATTTTTATTTTTTGTTTTTAAGTTTATAGTTTGCACCCTCAATTTATGATGACATATTCGTATGTACTTGCAAAAGAGCATAGTTCTTAATTGTACAATCCGCTAATTCGAAATAAACTTGAATCTTGCAAACTTGAAAACTTGAAGTCCGAACCCAAATAAACGCTTCCTCTGTTTTTTGTAGGAGTCACTGTAATAACATATCATACCATATATCCCGCGGTTTCTCATCTTGCTTTTGTCATCACTAGTTGTTCGATTGCAGAATTGTCAACTGTGAGTCCTTTCTTATTCTAAACGTTTCATTGTTGTGGAACAGTTTTTTTTCTCAATCGTTTAGTTGACCCTACTCATAATTTGGAGAAGTTGAATATAGGAGACTATAATCTGAAGGTTGTAACTGGCATTGGGCATTATAAGAGATGATGCTGGTTAAAGGTTCGTCCTTAGTACCCCAGCCAATTGTTAAACAACCAACCACTTGCCGTTTGGCTACCATCGAATACAATACAACAGAGAATCCAGAAGGGATATTATAATAGTCCTTAAAATCTTCCGCATGAGAGTAGTAACAGGAGAATGGGCTTGTCTTTCAAGGATAAACTCAAAGAACAAACTTTTTATTTCAAATTCTGTGCCTTAAAGTTTGAAATCTATGTCTCTTTGGGTGCTGTTTCTCAGTCTTCATCTGATTTCGTTGAATTGATTTTGATGAGTTAAGGCATGAGCATTGACGCACTTCCTTCATTCGTTATGATATCTAATCTATAAACCCACATCCTTTTTTCTTTATTTTCTTTATTCATAATATAATATCTTTCTTCTATTCTTAGCTGAATCGAAAAACTTCTCTACCTTCCGGAAAGATGTCCGTACTATGGTACATCCTGGTTTGGTATTGCAGCATCCTGTGAAGATTAAATTTTTTTTGGTGCAGATTCAGGCCAAGGTCAGTCAAGTGTCAAAGAACAGACGATACGTAAGGTTATGGAATCTCCATAGTGAATTACCGAAGACTACTTCCTTTTAATCGGAGTATGATTTTGATTCGGCTTCCTTATAAATTGAATGTCAAACTGATGTAGATTCTTTATTCTATTGACAGTAGAGGTAGGGTAGGAAGTTAGACTTATGGATCTGAAAAACAAGTTAAGTGAGTCGTCAGTCTTGTACAAGATTCTATAAGAAGAGATAAATCTGTTGCTCGTTTGGTTTTTTTTTCTTCTGATGATATGCGTCATTGCTCCAGGTGTCCTGGAAACCTCACAAATTATGGTTCCCTTCGGATGGATTTTGGCACAAAATTGCTTACCCACTTTAGGATTTGCGACGTACGGCATTTCACTCTAAGGGTTATATTTCTAAAGGGTATTTTATTTAGAGGTATACAAATTCGATATAAAATAAGACACTTAAAGCTAATGCTAAAGTGTATCATATTAAATCTGTTTAATAGATAATTTTATGCCATTAGTGTTCAAGTTATAATATGGGGCATATGTGTGCTACGGCTAGATTTTCGGCAACTTTATCGAGCAACTAGGGCCGTATTTAAGCAATAACACGTCGAATGTTGACTTCCAAGTCGTCCAATGTCTCCGGTTTATCGGCATTGACTAGTGACTTTACATACCGCCAAAGAAAGTAATCTAAATGTGTGAGATCACAGGTTCGTGGAGGCCAGTTCACATGTCCATTACGCGAAATTATGCGCTCAGCAAAAGTTTCCCACAATAAATTGATGGTATCGCGCGCCATGTGGCATGTTGCTCCATCTTGTTGAAACCAAAGCTCCGTGACGTCAATGCCACTTAACTGAGCAACGAAGAAGCCACAAATCATGTTTCTATAGCGCTCTCCATTGACGGTAACATTCTGGCCGGCATCGTCCTTAAAGAAATATGGGCCGATGATTCCACCAGCCCATAAAGCACACCAAACAGTGAGATTTAATGGTTGTAAGGGCCTCTCGACAAAGGCTTATGGGTTTTATCAATCCCAAACTCGGCAATTTTGCTTGCTTACATATCCATTTAACCAAAAATGGGCCTCATCGGAGAACAAAATTTTGAAAGTGAGAATCAAGCTGAATCAAGTTTTCGGCCCATTCACCAAACCTACAACGCGTATTGGTCACGCTGTTTAAACTCTTGCATAAGCTGGATCTTATAAGCTTTTAGGCCAAGATCTTTCCTTAAAATCTTCCACAAAGTGGATGGGCATGTGCACGATGGCGAATCGACTCATTCGGATTCTTCTTCTATTCGCACTGTTTGTCGTCTTTGGGGATGCGTACAATCCACTAGATCGTACATGGTGCGAACTGCGAAAACAATTCATCGTGTTCCGTAAAACTTGCTCAGATTGACGTTTATGTCGACCGTAAAATCGACGTAGCGCACGCTAAATTTGGCGAACCGAACCGTGGTTTTCAATATAAGTTTGCATACTTTGCATTCATTGTTCTGGCGTTAATCTATTCATAGTAAAATGGCAAAACGTACCAACCACAAATCAACTTTCAACTGTCAAATTGACAACCCAGTGTTGCCAGTTTGAAACCAATCCTTAAAAAAAAGTATTAGAGCTCGCTCTCACAGATGATCCATTGAAACCTTTCCCTATTAAGAGTGCCAATAGTACAAGTAGTAAGATAATGGAAAGAGCTTCTGCAACCGAGCATCTTGCAGCCCTGATAGTAAGTCCTACCAAATCTCATGTCTCATAGCAGCTTCATGGAGCTTTATTAACAAATTGTAAAGCGAAAATAGGATACATGCTCGCAATGTAATAACGCGCCTCCGAAACGCATGAATAATTTGTTGACGACCATGGCTATAGCAAACGAACAACGATCGCTCCGGAAGAAAGAGAGACAGAGAGAAAGAGAATCCATGCGGTGGCGCTTAGGGGCATAAATAATAGGCAGATCTGAGGACGCAATTGTTTATGCACTTTAGATTTAGGAAAAATATTCTTGGAAGCATTGGCAGGGTTACGTTTGTAAGAGGAAGGAAAACTAGAGCACACTTATCAGCCTGGAATTGAATGAAAGTGTGTGTTGTAGCAGCCTCAGATGCGGATATCCCTGAACTGGTACGATGTGAATAGAAAGGCAGGCGCTTTGGCGTTGTGTAAGACACGATAATCGCTATGAGAGTAGGACTGTTGCTTAAAACAACATTAAGCTATTTCTTTCTTGTATCCCATGACAGTTAGTTTAGGAAATAAGGGAGGTACTTAGCCTGCTTCTAAGATATCCGGCAGGCACTGCGACGGTGTACACGCATTTCTAGCAATAGCGTGATTGAACCAAACAGTTTCTCAGCTAGGCAAGTAGCAACTTTGATATCCTGAATTCATACAGGATGATTTTAGGACACATAGAATAAACGTTAAAACAAAAACTTCTAAGTCACTGTACCTCACAGGTCTTTCTGGTAGAATAATACATTTTTAAAGGACAAATCAATCCATTTTCACGGAGATGGATCAAGGCCATATGACGGGGTAAGCAAAGGTTATTTCTCAGATAGGCTAGTCCCTCTTTCTGTCTTCCTGCTTATCGTAGCTTCTTTCAGCTGGAAAAACGGCGAAAAAATAAGTCTTATCTTGGCTTAAGACAAACGTGATACTCACTAGGGATCAGCATCTTCTTGGATATCCAAGTTGCAATCAAGTCCTTGGACTTAGTCTCTATAAATTCTAGAGTAGCCGCTCTCGACTACTTAGCGTTTAGAGAGATGGGGGAGCAGTTGAATATTGGGGAGATCGTCTCCAGAATTGCAGGTCCGATGAACTCGCCAAACATGGAACTACGCTACCAATTCTACAAGAAAACATATTTTAGATATACCGACCACTACATTTTACCCATGTTAAAGTTAGATGCCATCGATATTGTTAACGTCAGGTGGGCAATTAGCTTTACATGCATTCGGTCAAAACTGGATCTACAATCCTCTCAGTCCTTGATCTTGACAGACTGCATATTAAGTATCGTCACTGGGCGCTGCCTTATAGGTAAGCAAGCAACATGACTTCGCGTATATTCGAATATTTTCAGCAGAAAAGAAAAATCCATCATGTCGACCTATAAGTTTCCCTAATACAGACATAACAAGTCCCAACTGATTCAATGTGTAGAGTGAAAACTTCTAGGCGATGAACGTCTTATTGGTCTTATTCTGTTGGCTTTAGCGTTGATAACCAGTTCAACCATGGCTCACGTAATAGGCTTCCTTCCTTCCAATTTCAGTCTGAGGAGTAGTAGGAATCGAGAAATCTAGACTTGGGAAGCAGAGAACGGATCTAGAATGCAACTAGGTCTTCAAAGCCTAGAGTACTTATACCTAGACTTCCGTACTTGTTAAACTGGTGAAACATTGATTTTTCATTTCTTTGGCGCTAAGTCCGATATTTCATTTGGGATGCTTTCAGAACCTTGGACTCTCAAAACCTTCCTTCTGAAACGAGGGGTTTACACTGGAAAAACGATTTGATAGCCTCATTAGCTCATGATTGAACGTACGCCTTTCGCGACATGCCACTTTGGGATCATCTAAGGTACTGCTAGTCGCTTTCTGCAGCAGGCCTGCAGCAGTTGATAATGTTAAGACTTGCATTCGTGGACCTTAAAGGAATGGTTTTTAGAATATGCACATTCACACTGAATTCATATTCGCGGAAGTATTTTGGCTTAATTTGACATGCAGATCGTGGTTGCGGCCGTTTAAGGAAGGCGAGCGTTGGTAAGTTATTTTTTAAAGTAAAAACGGAATATCACTAACGTCACTAATGACACGTTCTACCTACTCCTACCTGAATGATTTATAGAGTTCAACTCCGTCAGCCATTAAGGTAGTCTAGACCTGAGATACATGCTAAACCGTGTGGGTTATCTCAATACAACAAGTGTCAAAATGCCAAGCTAAGAAGTCTTACTCAAATGATTTATGTTGTTATAGGCTCCACAATAATTCGCATTAGCTATTCCAGCAGCGGCCTACATATTTCACAAGTTGTCATAAACAATCCACAATCACTGTGAGGTAGAAGCGCAAAAAAACTTCCGTATTCCGGCTTCGGTCATTCAGCCCCTCTATGCCATAACCACCAACGATTAACGCGATTCTTTTGCTATTTGCTAGATAGTTTGCATATACCATTCCACATGAGTAAGTAGTTTCAACTCGCTAATTAAAAATTCGTAGAGCATCGCCCAACGCGCCGGCTATAACTACAATAAAATTCACAACAAGGATGAAGCTTACATGGTCTACCCCTCACCAAAGACCCACCCAGAGTTCATTGTAAACTATTCAAATTCAAATTCAAATTTAATTAATTTATGCATAATCGTGTTTATTAGCCAAGTTGATTTAACTATTACATAATGGGTGTCGTTGGAGCTTGAGTGGTTCCATAGAGAATTAACTGTATTGTGCCAATGCTGCGGATGTTCTTGCCTAGCGGTGATTTATCGCAAATTTCCAGCTGCCAGAGACCATATGGATTCTCCGACCAAGTTGCAACTGACATAAATGGCCAACTTTCGAAGCATTGTCCGGAAAAGACGTCACGAGGTCTGTTTTCTAGAATGGTCGTCTTCATTCCAGATGGTGATGTTAGAAATATTTCCACTGCACCACGGTATTTACATTTAGCGTTAACGACAACTTGAACGTGCTCCAGGTGCCGAACTATTTGGCTAGTATAGGTGAAGATGATTTTTATAGATTTAGGTTGACTTTGGTCTTCCATGAGCGTTCCTGGTGGCGAAGAGAAAGATTTGTGGAATGTGGAATTAGGGAAGAAGTGTATACACTTACCGTTAACAAGGTCGACCCTTTGCCCTGGGACGGTCTGCCATCGTTGTGCTAAATTGACAAATGCTTCGGCATCCATGAGACCGAATCCAACTTCTGTGGAATATAGATGACCCGCTCCGTTTCGCTGCAAACCTTCTTTGGTGCTAAGAGGCTGCTGACTTGCTGATCGCACGATGATATGCTGGACATCGCGCCACGTCAGGTTTGGACTAGAAAGTGTAGAAAATTGTTGAAAGAACTACTTTGTCAAAGGGGTGACACTTACTTGGCTTCTAACCCAAGGGCAATGATGCCAGCAGCTAAAGGCGCGGAAGCAGAGGTGCCGGTGTGCTTTACTGTGCAAGAGTTTCCAACGTCAGTTGTTGTCTGTAAATATAAATCAAGTCAATTTATATAGCAAGCAATGACAAGAGTAGTCTTAAAAGTAGCAGCTGACTGGGGATGACCAGCCCTATAGCTATGGTTGCATAACGACTGAGCTTACTTCCGCATGTTAAAAACCGAGTACTGGTGTCGGGCAACTGGATTAAACTTGTCAGGCTTATAGGTGCATATGTAAAGTAGGACAATGTAGTAGAACCAATGGCGACATCAACAGTCAGATACCTTAAGTGTGCTACCTCAAAGTATTTGGAACTGAGTTCAACAAAGATTCTTTAGGAATAGTCAAGGTGCTGAAATAGAGATGTCCGGCGAATGAATGGGTCAGAAAAATCAAAAATATCCGACATCCATCAGTCAAAAGAACCCAGAAGCCATGGGGATTAGCGGGCCGAGGCAAGATATCGCGAGCGAATGCATTATAATAATCCCCATCAATGCTAAACATACATTTTCAGCATCTGCCTGATTTGCGCTCATAAGACAGAATAAATAGACAGCACTACCAAAAAATGTTTCTGTGAACTAGCGACAAGGCTTACGAGCAATGCGCTATTTATTACACTAAAATCCTTTCAGCCGATTTCAGCACCAAAAGAGAAAAAGAGGTAGCACAGTGGGAAAGCAGGGCCAACCTGTGTGAAGCCAAGAAGATAGTCGAATAGGATACGAAAGTCTATTTTTGCTTTCAGAAAGACCGGACCATATGATGAAAGGCACAACTTCATTGTGTTAGCATGTCAATTTCTAAATTGAAGTAAGAGTTTTATAAGGCTGGCAGAGAGAGCAGCCTACCTGTAGATCTACTTTAGGCAGCAGGAGGTAGCTTTGTGAGGAACATACGTGCCAGATGTTACCTCATACAAAATACCGGGTATAAGGCAACACTGAATGAATACAGAGAATGAATTATATCCAAAATGTCAAAAGGGCTAGCACGCATGTGCCAGACGAGGCATCTCTTCCTAACCTGATCGACAAATCTAACAAGAGTCATTCTTAGAACGACTATGCGCAGTGAAAGAATTTGCATTGATGAAGTGACGTCCACAGCCAGACTAGTGGAAGCCTTATTTGAGCTACTCCAACATATTCGGATCTCAGATGAATAAGGAACTTTAAAGACTAGTGCAGCGTCTTGAAAAAGAGATGGTGGCGGATGAGCCCTTGACGAGCCAACAACAGCGATTGTAACCTTGAAGTGTGTTAATGGCACATGAACATCCGGCCCGTTATACCAGGGGCTAAAATAAAGGACCTGGCCCTGCAGGTTGGGATAAACTTCCCTACCATGCAAAAGCCAAAAAAGTCCCAAAACAAAAGCCATTATCGGATGTGGATGACCTTACTCGGGTGCGGATTTGTTATACGCGGCAGAATAAGTCTAGACGTCTTGATCATTCGGCACTAGAGCAAGTGCCATATGACATGACGACGGCAAGAACGACGCCACCAAATAATGTTGCTCCTCGGCAAGACATATGAGCAATTCATACTGGCGATTTTATCGCCAAGATAACAAAGGAGGACATCTTTGGTAGGACAGTTGGTCGTCATAGCCTACACAACACGACATCTGGCAACGAACTTAGGCTTATTGACTTTTGCGGCGGGAAGAAATATGACTAGAGTAAGCACAAGGTCTCCTGATCTCAATATACTCGTACACAATGGAACATGGCGGTCTCTGGATTATGAACAGCTAAACCAAATTGATAATTTCGCGACGTCGATTGCACGCTTCCAGTATTCTGGATATCTAAACATTCCCGAAAGCTAACATTGGCACATATCTCTAGCTTGTTGGAGCTAAGGTACAAACGCGGATTTCCCAAGCACCACAACAAAGAAGAACTACTGTGAAAAGATTTAATGTAGAAAAGTTGCAAATCGTCTGAAATCTCTCAAAAACCCTTATACCGAAAGCATCAAGCACCCAAAACCAGTGTCAAACGCTGCCAGCGCACTATCAAAGATGCCGCAACTGATGTGCTGGGTTTCAACCGACCGTCAACAAGAAATCCCTATTTTGGTTAGAAATGCTGGCAAGCACATGCATCTGCAGAAAAAGCTTTACAAAGCCACGCTGCAATGGAGGACGAGAGCCGCTCTTGAGACGAAGAACACCGGCTTCTTGCGATCAAAGATATTGAGATTCTGTACTCCAGAAACAATGTACGAAGACTTACCAACAGGTGAAAAGAATGTGCCAAAGTAAGAAGACCTGTACAGAAGACGTCTGTAGGCATGAAGAAGGAAATCTTATAGCAGAGTCACAGTCGGTGCTGAGAACATGGAAAAAATTCTTCTGAAGAAGATAGCAATATTTAGGGTGAAATCCAACAAAGAAGTGGGACCTGATAATTTCGTGGATGACATACACCTACTCATTTCTATGATCTTTTCAGAAGAGTGTATACCTGATGAATGCAATTTCAGTACCGTTTGCCCGATCCACAAAAAAGAAATCCCCTCTACTGCGTCAGCTATAGAGGTCTCTTCGTCAACAATCTGATTGGCCGCTATAAGTGTGTTTTCTGGCCAGAAAAATCCAAAACCTACCTGTTTTTTACTCCGGCAGATGCTGTAAAAAACTCAAAAAGTCAAAATTGATACCAAACATTTTTTCATCGAGCTTAAGGCCGCGTATGGCAGCAATTTTAAAGACGAGCTGCTCGTATGAATATGGAGCCATGTTTAGTTTTGCCATCCCTGCTACTCGTAAATCGTATTGAGAACGCTCGCTGCACCGTCAAGGTCGGTAACAACTTAACCGAGACCTTTGATGTCAAAAAGGGTTTTAGACATGTGAATTCTTTAACATCATACTTGAAAGAATTATGCTTAACTCACAAGTTAACATTGCAGGCACAATCTTTCAAAAGGCTGTGCAACTGCCAGCATACGCAACTGCCAGCATATTGACATAATTGAAATAATTCACAGAATTCAGTGGGCTGTCACCAAGGTGTCCGCTAGCATTGAAACGGAAGCCGCCAAAATGGATTTAGAAAGGATATGCAAAATCGACGAATTGGAGAGGTTGTAACAGCCGAGAGCTATAGCTTTGAGGTAGTAACGGACTTTGTCTAGACATGCTAAGGGAACTACTGTCTGGAAAGTACTATCCGAGGTTGTCATATTGTATTCAATATGCTCGTAGGTAGATAAATAAATGCCCTGAGCCGACCAGCCTTATCAGCAGAAACTCCTGCAACTCCTTCCTGTTCTGTAGAAGAAATTTCACCAGCGGATAGTATTAACGAGAAATTATTGCTCTGATGTAGTAATACATTAACGAGGACGATTAAGATGGCTTGATCTGGTCGAGACACTGAAGCGCAACTTATTGAAAGCATAACTAGGCTGATTTGTTTGTATGATATTAAAAATCAAAATAAGAGACCTGCAACGAAGGAGATTATCAAACGTAATGTTGCAAAATGTTTTTGAGTAGTCAGAGATTCTGTCAAAATGTCTTAGGCCAAAAACATAACGCACCGTGGTATTGAAAGCGACATTAAGCTTTCGTCGGCTATTCATACTCGTATCACAGTTGCAAAAAAGTTCACATCCATAGGTAGGAACGGGAGTGGTTAGAGCTAGCAAAATGGGTGTCCTAAGGGATTAATATAATAGTGACATCCAGAGCTATCGTAGCCCGCCATATACTTTACCAACGTGATGCGGTAGAATTTACTACAACGAGCTGGACTCTTTTCCTGCGAAAACTTTCGCCCTCATTTCTTTGAATTTTTTCCCTCTGAATTGTCGTTCTTTCAGTATCCTGAGAGAGTAATGGGCAGCCATGTGCACATCAGCTATCGGTGCACTCTCCCAGTATCTTGAAAGCTCAACATAAACAAGTAGGAAGGACTGTCAAAAGCCCCAAGGAGAAACTCCAGGAAAGCAGACGGGCGGCCTGTTACAATAGCACGAGGAAAGCGCTACGAGTATATAGGACTTTTTTTTTGCAAGAATCCAGCGCGAAATAGTCGACCCTTGATCCCCGTGTTGTTCTGCCTCCCCTGATGGGTAGTCTCCAGCCTTGAGTATAGCCAATGCATTCTATTGCATCCCTCCAGCTCCTAACCACTTTCCTTTTTTAGCCCGCCTTGCCTGTTATGTCCGTTGTCGCTTTGGAGGAACGTATTTGCGGAAGGTACTTGTGGATTCTTCCAATTCCGGACTTCTACCTATATGGTCCTCGGAGGTGACAACCAGTAGGTCCCCCGGACGGTCATGTGATTTGCATTATACGCCTATAGCCAGGTGGACTGCCTGCAACACTCTGCAACAGAACCAACACACTTACCAAAGCACAGGGGCAAACAAACTACAAGACAGAAGAAAAAACAAAAACAATAACCAAAACGTAAATTGTACAATAAAAACACATAATCAGTGTAAACAATGTAAACAATGGAACGGAAGTCCACCGGGTCCACCTTTTATAATTCAACTAAACGTGAGAAAAGGTTCCTCCTTCCTTCGTCACACTGGCTAAACAAATTTTTCAAAAATATTAAAATTGGACCCCTAGATCCTGACTTGATTCCCCTTTCTTTGTCTCAAATGCATAGGAAATGAACATTCTTTGTCACTTCGACTTATTTCAAGGATCAATTTCGGGGAAAGAAGGGGTTGTTTGAACCCAAGACAATCCAAAGGAAATTCCTAGAACTTGGAAATTTCTTCCGAGGATCTGGGCAGTGAAAGTGGCACACCTTGGCGTATGAAAGATATGGTTACACACTCCAGCTACGAGTAAGTAACTCGTATACATATACCAGAAATTGGGGCCGCTAAGAACCGAGTGGATGTAATGCATGAGTGTGTGTGTGGGTGGCCGATCGTCTGAGGGGACATAAGTTGAATCAGGGTGGCCACTTCTTGGTTGACCACGAAATTTAGCAGAGATTTCTGTGTAAAAAGGAAGAACTTTAGGTCGAAGTGACAAAAAAAAAACAAAAAGAGAAAAAAAAGGTGGAAAGTAAGTAATAGGAAAAAAGATAGAAGATAAAGGGAAAACAGGGCAGCATCAAGGAACAAAAGAGAGAGCGAGGAAGACGAGGCAAGGACAGCTAAGTATTACGTTGTGAGATTGTGTTTACCGGGATCTGACTCGGTAGGATCCGGGTAAAAGGAAAGACAAACGGGATACGCTACCCGCTAAAGAGCATTACAACTTTTCGACCGTTCGGGTTGGGAAGACGGAAGGTCTTTTAAACGATTTCCATTCCAATAATTTTAACTGTCATTTAATCATTTGATAAATGGTTTTTGGTTACTTTTCATTTATTTTTGGCAATTCGTGCTAAAAAGATTGCGTGGCGCCTACAGACACATTTGTGTGTGTTTTTTTTTAGATTGGCTACTGCCGTAGATTCTTTTCTTTTAACCGTGAAACCACCCCCATCTGAGCAGCCGAAAGTGGCAGCATTTAACCCGCTGCTTGTAGCAAATTTCCCTTGGGTTTTCCTGGTTGACATCGCAGTCCGCCGTTATCAAACAAACCACCATCTGTGTGGTTCGGGTTCGGGTTCGTTTTCTTTTTTTTTTTCTAAAAAATAGAGCAAAATTGGGTATCATGGTATTGGTGGCTAACGCGGTATGGCGTAGTATCTAACATCGCCTGCCTTTTTTGCAAAACTAAACATGTTCATAGTCGTGTAGTCAGAAGAAAAATGCCTAACATGTTTCCTCCTGCTTAAAATCCTTAAAGCTTTTGCACAGTTGTTGTATATCCTCTTCCGAATTTTGAGCATTGTTTATTTCATTTGTTTGTATTTGTACTCGTACAATATTTGCATTTGGTTTAATATGGGGCTTCGTGTTTTAACATTTGCAAGCTTCAGCGTTCTATTTAAAAAGAAAGGTTAGATTGACAAGCACAAGAACTTTATTGGCGATCAAATCACCATACTTCAATAAAAGCACCAACTACGCAATAGTAGCGCCGATGTTGCCTGGTTTCTCAATACTCCCCCACCCCGGTAAGTTAGAACGTTAGTCTTGCTTACCGAAACCATCAGAACTGGCTACATCCAATGCCGCCAATTTGGAAACGGGTCGAGCAAATACATACTCCAGATTGCGTTTGAACTAGGGCACTTCTTATTTTGCCAGCGTTAACCTCTAGAACGCTACCTTTGGGACACACGTTTTTCGAGTTCCTCTCATCCACAATTACCACCACATCGTTTACAGAAATTGGTTTTGCTGAATGGAACCATTTTGTCCTTCTGGTGAGACTTGGCAAATATTCGCGAATTTAAATTTAAATTTTTTTAGATTTTGTGGGGCCTGATGCCCTTAATTTATTTCGAGTAATACAAGCTTAAATTATGTAAGTTAAAGACTAACATCAGTTAAAGGATTAGGACATAAGGGAATGGTGGAGGCGATCAAGTTTAAGATGAGAAGTGCTCAGTTTAAAATCAAAAAAGGGGGAGGTTAGAACCATAAAAAGTGCGGTGGGTGTGAGACGAGGACAGCGTAAATTACATGGGTTAGTGTTGAAGGAAATAGAATTGTAAAGGCAGCGCAATCCACAGAACCAGAGAGCAGTTGATGAATGAAGATAATGTCAGCTACGTCCCTGCATTGTTCGAGGGTATTCAGGTTGAGAAGTTTGAAGCAGTCACAATAGGGAGGTAAGATAAAGGGGTCATCCCAGGGTAGTCCACGAAGGGCAAATCGAAGAAAACGACGTTGAATGTTCTCGATTCGGGATATATGAACTCGCTGAAAGGGCATATTCGAGAACGGGCCGCACCAGGGTAATGTAAAGTGATCTTGTCACATAAGGGTTGCAAAATTTTTTAGACCATCGTTTGATAAAACCGGGCGATGAGTTGGCTTTAAGGATTATCTCATAAATATGCGAACGGAAGTTTAACTCTCTATCGTATAATATGCCAAGGTCGCGGAGGGATTGAATCTGGAGTACAGGTTGGCCATGCAGAAAATAAAGTCCAGGAGGAGATTGATTGGACTTACGTGCAAAGTCATAAGCAATTTTCTACACACCAAGTGGAAAACCTATCGAGGTCTTCTTGAAGGAGAATAGAGTCTTGGTGTGAAGAAATAGTTTTGGAGAGCTTAGTGTCGCCGGCGGAAATGTATAGGGGTCAGTGTTTAATAATTCTCTCAAGATCGTTTATAGTTAAAATTAAAAAGAGGGGACCTAGGTGGCTGCCTTGTGGGACACCAGAAGTAGCTAAAAACGGTGTTGAGAAGACTAGCCTAAAGCGAACGCTATAATAACGGTTCTCCAGATAAGAAAATATCCATTTTAACCGAGTGAAGGCAATTTGAAAAGGATCAATTGATGTGATATCTTATCGAAGACCTTAGCGAAATCTGTAGCATGAATCTGTAGAGCTTCATATAAAAGACCTTCGAACATTTTAGATATGTAAGAAAGCTTAGCAATGGGACGGTAGTTGGTTACTTCATTCTTTGATACCTTCTTTTTGTGAACCGGGTTTATGAAAGGGGTCTTCCAAACTTGGGGGAATTCGCCTCGTATGAGGGATTGATGAAATAGGGAAGAAAATGGGTTCGAAAGATCTCAGTTTTTAAGAAATATTGCTGGGAGCCCGACTTTCCCGGGTCCATCATTGAGATTTTGTAACTTTTCTTCGTTTAGGGTGGGATCAAAAGATTGAGAGAGTGAGGAACCAATGGAGGAATTCGGAAGGCACTTGAAATACATATATGGGGTCGAGTACGAAGAAGTTGTCAGCAAACAATTGTTTGAAAAAGTTGGCAATAGTATGTGGGTCGGTTGATAATACATATATTATAGGATGAGAGTGATGGGGGATAGCCGTCTGATTTTCTTTTGTAATTGCCGAATTGATAAAATGTCCTAGGATTGTTGATAAAGTTGGTCTGCGCTGTGTCGAGAAAGTACCTACCGATGGAGTTAGGGACGCCACTTACTTGGCATAAGCTTGAGTCAGTTATGCTATCAATGAATAGGCATTCCTTGAATGAACTAGCGTTTGACGCGGTAAAAAATAATTGATCGTCTTATGGAATCCACTTCAGCAGGGGCTGAATAAGGTCACAAAAAATAAAGATATCGTCAATGGAAGCACTTAGGTCAATTAGTTGGTTAATTGCTTTAATAGCAAGGATGTAGGATTCGATCTGGGAGAATGTAGTAACACATTACCTACACGGGGCTATTGGGAAGTGTTATTTTAATTGAAACAAAGTCAAGTTTACCAGAAGTAGAGATAGCGATGAGGGAGGCGTTGAGGTTATTGTGAATAGCAAGTAGGACATCTCTGTATGGAGAACCAACTTTAGGGTGGGCAGGATCATTAACCACAGGGAGAGAGTGATCGTCATCTCGGAAAACATTAAGAGGGGAGGGGAATAGCTCCTGGCTCTTTATGTCGGGGATCAGATTGGTTTCTGTAAGAGCATAGACGTCGAAAGAGAGGACATGAGATTTAGACAAAACAGCACGGGTTTTAGAGCGCAAGTCTCTCACGTTTTGATAGTAAAATGTAAGAGATAGTTTGTGGCGTGGGGGAGTAGGGGAGCGTAGATGACATGCAGGCAAAGAAGGCAAGTTAGGAACGAAAAAATTTATCATGCTACGCTGAAGGTGAGAAACTCCTTTAGAGGTATATAGATCCGGAAAGTAGCGAGGTCTTCCGCAACCTTTTGGAGAGGTGTGTTGAAGATTTCGTGGTACCTGTTGTAAAGTTTCTTGAGACTGGTTATATCAGTAGGAAGGCCTTCTTGTTGGATGGGGACTATGGCACTTGCTTTGGTATTTCTCTTAAAGCAAACAGAGTCGAATTTATCGTAAGGATATGAGAGAAGCGTAACGGCATTCCGTGGTGTCTACATACATTCTTTTGGGTCAATTTAGCGTTAAGTGGCGAAAGAGGATCAAA
Organism: Volucella zonaria; assembly: GCA_963966105.1. Classification (NCBI taxonomy): domain Eukaryota; kingdom Metazoa; phylum Arthropoda; class Insecta; order Diptera; family Syrphidae; genus Volucella; species Volucella zonaria. The sequence continues at coordinate 248,745,353 of OZ014530.1, read as the reverse complement.
AATAAGGGCAGGGGCCCGAGAAACCGAGGGAGAAGGCGAGGTAAGTAGAAACGGGGTTTAAGATATGCGAGCTGATAAAGTTTGGCTGTTTGGCTCCTGTTGTAAGATCGAAAGTGAGAAATCAGATGTTAGTATTCGGTTGAGCAGTGGTAATATCAGGGGCAGGGGTTAAATTAAAAGAAACGCGTTGGGGCTTGGAAGGAAGAGAGGCAGTTGGCGCTTTTGTAGGGAGACGTGAAAGGGGTTGCTCAGACAGGAGGGGAAAAGTTGGGAAATATTTTGGTCTTAAGGCTCCAGTTGGGGTCAGGTTTAGGATGTGAATGGGGAATGGATTTGGGCGATTTATAATTAACTTTAGATGAGACATTGCCTTGTTTTGTTTCAATGTTGCTGTTGGTTGGTTGATCCGTCCCTTTGGAGACCCGCAGGATGGGTTAACAAATAACCATTGGTATCTAGCCGGTAAGTTGATCTTGGAGTTCCGTTTGTTTTTGTGGAGCGATGTTGGGGATATTGTGCATTCGCTGATGGTGATGATCGACGTTTTTTTTGAAAAATTCTGAAATCCAAGCAACATCTGCGTAAATGGGGGCACCGTTGACGAGTAGGGTGGTGAACATCTGATTCATTGTGCGGAGCCACTCTGAAGGTGTCCACGTCGTGTTAAATTGTGTAACAAGTTTTCGTGGGGCAGCGACATGAGGAATTGACGTTGAAGCAGTTATATCACCTTAAAATTTTTGGATCGAATCTCTGGTTTGGTGGTAGGGTTGTCGGCACTGGATGGGGAAATGATTTGGCTTCGGTTTGTAACAATTCGGCCAAAATTGAAATTTTGTATTTGGCGAGGAATGGGTTGGATGACCATCGATTTTGTGACAAATGTTTCAATGAGATTTTCCAAACCATTCAACGCCCTCATTGGTTTATCGAATATAACGTCAATCATGGATTCGGACTGCTTTGAGTGTGGATGACTTTCCAAAATTTTGCAGATAGGAGATGGAGATTGGATGTGAATGAATAATGATGAATATCTATGCCTTTCCGGAGAGCGTTGATGGAACTACACGTTTTCCTGTTGGATTTCCTAATTGCGGAACCGCTAGATATAATTTCACGTAAAACTTTATCGAGATGGCGCTTGGATATTTAATTCCATTAAACGCGCAATGTGTTTTTCAATGTTATGACCAAAGTCTACCGCACATCTTACACTTTGTTCAAAGATTGACAGTTTGTCCGTTTGTCTGACGAGTGAGTTATGATTGGATTCGTTGGAGTCAGTTGATTGCAAGGAGCACATGTGACAGAGAGATTCTAATACACTCATCACAGAAGAACAGCATATTTTCCGAGAACTCTTTAACGAAGACCGTGTTTCTTTTATTTAGGCCGACACAAATAGCATGGAATACTTTGCCGCAGATCCCCTTATAGGCAACAAAGTCTGGTCGTTAATGGAGGTGTTAGTTAATCCACAAGAAGACATGACGAAGACCAGGAAAACCAGGAAAACAAAAAGCAAATTGCGGTGAAAATAAATAAAGACTAGTACGTCAACAATAAAAAATGCGCGTAAGCGGTAAAAATTTTTGGGTGGGCACCTAGGTTATTTGATTGGAATAAGCGAAATAGAAAATTTACAATTCCGGAGTAAAGTAAGAGGGCGACTGAACACTGTGGTGGTTTGAACTGAACTAAGATCCAGACACATTTTAAAGCCAACTAAATTACTCGAACAAGGACATCAGATTATTCCAAATTGAACAACGGAGTCTAGCAATTATAACAAGACAAAGTTCGTCCAGAAAAGACCATCAATTTACTCGACCAGAAGAATTACTAATTTTGGATAGTCAATTAACTCAACCTCAACCTTTATCATCGCCAAATGATCAACAAGTACGAAATTCCTCATATGAACCTCAACTTGACTCCCCCGAATTGACAGAAACGAGCAGAAAACAATAACAGGATTCCAACAAACAGTAACGCTGCTGAACCTGAGCTCAACCAGGGCCCAAGGCTTAGAAGATTACAATGTACCCGACAACCTGTGAAGGGGTTCAACGTCTGGAATATGAAAGGGGAAGTGATGTGTATGTGTACATTCGTAAATGTATATGTGTAAAACGCAAAGATACAAATGCTTTTTGAACCAGTCTGTTCGGAGCTGGCACTCGGGTTCAGTTTTAACAAGTTTACATTAGTTCTATGGTATATATATGATCGTCTTTTAATTTTCTTCTGAAATTTATTCAACATTTTCGTTTCATTTGAAATACAATAAGATTAAGTACTTACAATCATTTGATCTGATTCATTCCCTGAAGAACACGTCACCGTCATAACTGATGCACATTTCTCGCTATACCAAGCGCCCCGTCCTTTGTCATCAGCACTACCAATGGTAATTGTGTATATACTTGCCGCATATCCATCGCAATTGCAATTATCACCACGCTTCCTACCGTTTCCAGAGGCCCAAACGTAAATGCTGCCAAGTCCTCTACGACCCTAAAAGAAAAACCTTCCTTCCGTTAGCATGACATCCACAGTATATCTCTAAATTACCAACCAAAGCAACACCTCTTCTTAAAGCTTCCCTGGCGAAAACTCCCGGTAATTCCATTGTCTTGCCATTGTCCATTGGTCCCCACGACGAACTATAGATGTCAACCTTACCAAGACCAAATGCCAAAGAAGAACCTTCCAGCAAGTCATAGACAAGTCCTCCAAGCATTTTTATACATCCAATTCGACTGTTGAATGCAATGCCCACTCCACACTTCTTGTTATTGGCCACCATGGCAATTTCACCAGCACACCTAGTCCCATGGGAACTACTATCATCATCTGGTTCTGGATATGGGTCAGGATTATCTTCATTGTAGTTCCAACTAATTTGGGGATCCTAAAAAAACGAAATAGGATCTCTAACCGCGAGTGGATGTCAGTGTTTGCTTGGCTACCTACATAATTTCCAATTAGATCCTCATGGTCGTACTCTAGTCCGTCATCTAAAACAGCGACTCTTATATTTCTGCCTGTAATTCCTTTCTGATAGACAGGCAGCACATTCAACGTCAATGGAGGCTTCAGGAAACTAGAATTGGAAGACTGTTTTTAAATGAATAATCTTTCTGATAAAATAAGAATCTAATCAGCTCACCATGTACCACTGTCGATCCCAGAGTTCATCATTGAACGGTGGCTCGTCACTTCGATAGTACACTTCATCGATTCCATTTCGATAATCAGCATCATCATCTATGAAATCTCTTTTATCTCGCTGAAGAATTTTTTGTTGTGAGGCCCAAAGAACCCGGCTGTCAGCTTCCAAAATCTTGTGGCCCGAACGTTTCACTCCAAAGCCGGCATTATGTTCGGGCAGTTTTTCAAAGAGGAATATATTCCCAAACCCTTCGATCTGTAAAGGAAAGACATTGTTACTAGTGGATTGAAGGACATACTCGTAGATATCTGGAAAGCCGGCAAATTACAAGAAAACTTTGAAACATCAGGTTTACCAATAGAGAGTTCGAATAAAATCCCATAGAGGCGATTGATCACTTAATTGCATGAGCGAAGATGATGGCCTCTTCCGACCTGCCAGAATTCAGAGCCGATGAAATAACATGAGCAAAGTACACCACAGAATTGGGACACCGTTGAATCAAACTGCAGAGAAGTGCAAAGTGACGAGCAAAATCACAGGTAAAGGAGTTACGTAGCTTTATCAGCAAGTCTTTGCTGTTACTACCAAAAAGAAATGGAGCTTGGAGAAGACCACCCCATACAAGTCCTGCTATCAACTATGACTCTGACAAACGGAGGAAGTTGCCGATAGCTAAAGTTAGTGGGAAAGGCAGGAAGGTTGACAAATTTGTAGGCATTCTGCGGCTACAAAAAGTACTGCCTGCATCACATCAGCATGCTAGACAAAGTCCTCAAAAGACGCAAATCAGCCAGATATGGAAACACTAATAAAATCTGATGGCAGCTGCTTCTTTGACAACCTGTCAGAAACGTCTCCCAACCAGTTCTGATTACTGCAGCTACAAGGGACGTATTTACAAAATATACAGTAGCTGGTATCAGTCGTCGGTCGTGGTGATGGATGAGTCCATTAAATATGCCGCCCGGCACCGATAGCATATGGTATATCCATTCGCTGGGAATCTTGAATAGAGTCTTCATCGCTAGCTTGATACTGGCATATGTTATATTCGGAACCCCCGACAAGGAATAAAAGTAGCATGAGTACTCGTAGTACGAAAAGATGACAATATCGTCGCTGAGAGCTTCAGGTTTATAAGTCTTACTTCTTTCATGTTGAAGAGCGTCGAAAGAATAGTCAAGATTCTGGGGTGCCTTGCAAATGGAGCATTTCTACCAATGTGAAAGCTGATGGGCGGTCTGGTAGAATTAGAGATGCACTCAACAAAACGTCTACGCTCAGTCATGTGCAGATGATGTCGCTGGCTTATCTATTGGATTATGCCTAGTAACTGTCTGCTCTAAAGTGCAGCCAGTTCAAGACATCATCGACGATTTTAGCTTTCAGTAAGGCCTTACAAACTTCTTTTTACTAGAAGGAGAAAATGCCTTAAGGCTCCACCATCCTTTTTTAAAATAAAGTACAGTATTAGCTCTTCACCCTCAAGGGGCATTTTCTATTTGACAATAAGTGGTCTTTGGTACAACACAGTTCTGATGGCTTTGCGTCCCGACTGTCTTTTGGCTTTGATTCTGGCCTTATGGACATGCTGTCTGGTGCAGTGACACCAAAACTCCTGGTGCTGTGAATATCCGAAATTGACTTTTTCTGCCAGAAATGATTTCGGTCAAAATCTGAGCCAGGCGAAAGGAAGACAAACGGGCTTTGACGGATGAGCCCGAAATTGATCTAGGAGGGCGCCAGCAGTAAATGTACTCGTAAGGTATACTCAAACCTGTTGGCTATGAAATACTCGTATATTGTGATGAATCGGTGAAGAAGGTGAAATATCTTTGTCTGTATCCGCAACCTAACTGCGCTTAAGGCCTTGCTGAAACATTTTACAAATTCGAAGCTAATTCGAAAATGCAAGGTTTCTCTAAACGAAGCCCGAAGGCTGAATTTACTGAGTCTTGTTTGAGCCCAGGTCGCAATTTAATCACAGAATGGCCTCAGAGGAGAGCTTCTCAGGACCCAAACCGGCGCTAAGTCCGCCTGCAATCATTGACAGTTGGAGTTGGTGTGAAAATAATTTCAGACTCTCCAGGAAGCAGATGGATCAAATTAATGGTTCCCTATGTCTCTAAGAGGTCAGTAACTCTCTAGCTGTCCTGTAGTGGAAAAGACTGTAGACTGTTCAATGACATCGAAACGGCACTCTACGCTTTAGTTTGCTAAACACCTTAGTTTGTTAAGCTTAAGTAATAAAACATCCTGCCATACTTGCTGTGAGGGTGATGACAACACCACGAATCACTACCTCTGTGAATGTAGTGCTCGCATAATTCTTCAGGTACTCGGTTGCTGATACTGAACACATTTTCACCGATATATCATATTTACTCATGTTTCTACAAGGACTACAATGTCTGAGTTCTCTATTCCGAAAAAAAAACGCACTCGTGTGGGCTCAAGGAGTGACTTAATAAGCACCGATGCCGCGGAGAGGGTGTCGAAGTTTTCCCATTACCATACTCAGGAATAGCCGTCAATGTTTTCACATCGGATTACAAGATGCCATCTGGGAGTGGTACGCCATGGGATGATGAATAACCGCTCGGTGCCTATTGCTTGAACTAGCCCCAATATTAGGTCAGTTTTCCAATGCTATGGATCTCTCCGGAACGACCGGTCTGCGCCAACAATTATTGTGGACTTATCGCTCCATATATCGCACAAGCTCCTCGTCGGTCGGTAAATTTCTAAATTGGGATGAGAATTACATGTGGAAATGGAACGTCGGAGACAACTCACGTGTTGCAGATAAATCGTCTTGAAACCATACACGCGGGAACTGCGATATACATACTACCTTGATCAATATGTAGGTTAGGTAGCTTAAGGTTTATTTTAAGTTAGATATTAAGTTTTTATAAAAAATTAAGTCCATATGCTAAGTTTTTGTTAGCAATTTTTTTCTTAGCTTTAAGTATACAAACATTTCAATAAAATGTAAATAAAGTCGAAAGACATAGATATAAGAATTTAGAGTAGCTTAGAGTGCCTGTGTGGGGCCAGTAAGTTAATATAAGATGGTTAAGTAATTTTAAGCTAGCATTTAAGCATTTTTTGTTAGTATGTAAGAATTAATGATTTAAAAAATAAAATGCATTTAAAACTAAACTACCTTGATCAAAAAGTTCCCGGAATGTATTCAGAAAATTTGAAATACAAGTTTATTCATCTAAATCTATATTTTCCCTTTCAGAGTAATACCCATAGACTGCAACACACCAATGTCAGCGCTTGATCCAATCCTCGAAACATTTTTTATATTCGGTTTTCGGTATGCCCACCAGTGCTTCCTGCGATTTTTCCATTACTTCCTCTCGGCTGCTGAAACGCGTTCCCCATAGTGGTTTTTTTTAACTCGATTGAACAGAAAGAAGCCACATGGAGCCAAATCAGGTGAATTCGGTGGCTGTTGGATGGTATTTGTTGCATTTTTCGTCAAAAAATTACGAATAATGATGGCACAGTGCGACCGCGACGGTGCGTTATCATGGTGCAAAATCCACCAGTTTTCTGCCCACAATTCTGGTCTCTTTCGGCGAATTGTTTCACGCAAACGTCTCATAACGCCCAAATACTCGTAATACTCTTTGTTTACTGTCTGGCCTTCTGGCAAAAATTCATGATGCACTACACCGTTGTAATCCATGAAAACCATGAGCATTTCCTTCTTTTTTGACTGAAAACGACGTGGTTTTTTTGGTCTTGGCTCATTTGGTGAACGCCATTCACTTGCCTGATGTCTGGATTGCGTGTCGTACACATAAACCCACGTCTCGTCTCTAGTAATGATCCTTTTGATGAATGTGGGATCGGATTCAGCCTCGCAAATCATCTCTTTCTTTCTTCTTTTTTGCATGAAAATGAGGTCTTTTGGCACCAACTTTGCTGCTACTTACAAGCCGGAAACACAAATCATTAACCAAAATGTCTTGGACGGATCCATAGGCAATGTTCAAGTCCTCCGCTGTCTCTCTGATGGTTAATTTGCGGTTACTTATTGACCAACCGCAACATTTCCTTTACTTCATCAATGTTTTCGTCGGTTTTTGATGTCGATGGTCTGCTGCTGCGTTCATCATCTTCGATTGACTCACGACCACTTTTGAACCGCTCGTGCCACTCGTAAACGACCGTTTTCTTTAGAGAATCGTTGCCAAAACTCTTTCCCAACATTTCTAACATTCGCGCACCATTAAATCCGTTTTTACGCAAAATTGAATCTTGTATTGTTGTTGTTGCAAATTTAAATCGATTTCTAAAAGTGTAAAAAATCGCCAACGCACACAGGAATAGATGTACTCTTGGCTACGTAACATTTGCAAATGTCAAGCTATGATGCTAAGGTTTAGAGGGAATGTCAACAACAGATTTACCAACTTAACAAAAAAAAAATAGAACTTAAATCGAAACAACGGTGGTGCAATACGTCAATGCATTCCCATGCCCAATGGGTGTCTTAATGCCAGGTTTTCCTTTCTACAAGTCTTTACCAATTTGAGGACTTTGGCTTTTATTCTCAGAATAATTTGCATTGATGATTGTCTGTGTCGAGTCTTAATACGTGCTAATACTCCGCGGCTACGTACATTCTGCACATTCCGTCAGTGCTGCGCTGGATCTTTTAGCTAATGCGTCCCTTCTCACCAAAGGATTGTTTCACGTAGTTGTGATTCAGGAATTTTTTCACAGCCTGGATTGTTTCCTGATCCCACTAGATTCAAATGCTGCCATCCAGTTAGTTCTAGTGTAGAGCTTACCCAGTTAGCGAGGAACAATATAAGCTCGCATTTCATCTCGTTGATCCAATGAAGCACAACCATTGAATTTAGTCCAAATGGTTCTCGGAACTCAGACTCAAGAACAACTGTAATTATTAATTTGCTGAGTAGATTTGCCGCTCATAGTTCCAATCTCGCTGAACAAACTCTCGTAATCGTCTTGAATTCTGCTGCTTACCCAGCGTGGAACTCTTACTGCCTTCAAGTGCCCTAGCTGTGAGTTGAAATTCTTCCATCCTACCTAGCGTCCTACTCCTCAAGTCCTGTATTAAGATTTTTGCACTGAATACGTCTCGTTTAGTCAATCGAAGCTCAACTGCTCCTAGGTGCATCTTAAACATTATGTCGTTTGTGGAGTCCCAAACTAGCCTCAATGTTGAGGTATCGTGCTATTTTGAGAGTGTTAGTACGGTTTCGTTGTTCTTTTCGGTACATGAATCTGTCCAGTTCGAAACAACGCGTTCTTTGGATAGTGTTTCTGTACTTTCCTGGCTATCTGTTCAAAGAACCTTTCGTTTACATCGAAATTGTTCTCGATGGCTTCGTGTGCCCTTAGATTCTGTTCCTTGTTGTCGAAACCACCCAATGCGATTTTATAAAGGGTGATTAGATAAGAACGATAGGACAAACAATTTAAAAAAACCACAACAGTGTGAGAACAAAATTGATTCTGGCTTTATTTTGTAGCTACTTTCATGCCATTATGTGTACTTAGAATAGCGCATCATCCAAATGGTCGCATCGGCAGTGCTTCAAGGAGTCCGTCCAATTTTTGATGGATCAGTCCAATATGTGCGGCGTTATTCCGGTAATAGCGTGTCGAATGTTGGCCTCGTTCTCATCCAAAGTGGTTGGCCTGTTGGCGTAGAATAAGGAATTGATGTAGCTCCAGAGAAAATAATCACGTGGTGTCAAATCGCATGATCGCAGCAGCCAATTGATGAACGCTCGCCGTGAGATAACCTAATAGCCAAATTTCTCCTCACAACTTCGAGCGTTGCGGCGCCTGTATGGCATGTAGCCGAGCTCTGACTACAGAAAGCCGGTTACCATCGCTCTATACACGGTAACGGTGTCTCCATCTTCATTCCGAAAGAAATAAAGTCCGATGATGCCGCCATGACATAAACCACACCAAACAGTCAATCTTTGTGGATGCATTGATGCTTGGCCAAACACTTGTGGATTGGTCTCGCTCCAATAATGGTAATTTGTCTTCTTGACATAGCCGCTGAGCCAAAAATGGGCCTTGTCCGAGAAGATGATTTTTTGGCCAAAATCTGGATCTCCTGCCATCATTTCCAGCGCACAATTAGTGAACTCACGGCCTTGTCTATGGTCGTAAGGCTTCAGTTATTGCACCAGCACAATCTTATACGGATGTAGGCCCAAATCCAACCGAAAAATAAGCCGGGTTGACTCCTTGGCGAAGCCCAAATTCAGCTGAGTCTTCTTCGAGGCCGCAGATACTCGTGTGGGCCTTCTCTCCAAAAGATTCTTTCAAGGTCGCACTGCTTCGGATCAATTGTGTTAGCACTACGTATCGTCCAGTTATGTTGTAGTTGTCTTCCACACATTACTCTTCGTCAGTCATAGTGGTAGCTCTGTCAGGCTCTTCTGTTTCTCAGAATTTTGTAAGCAGATCGTTCAGCCGATCCTTGGGTGGCTCTTGAATGGAAATGACTACTTCTGCTCCTTGGTCTTGCTCTTTGATATCTGCTGTCTGCAACTGAACAAAGATGGTCCATCCCAATTTGGTATCCTGTGGTGTCAGTCTAGAAGCGCCCTTTTTTACGTTGTCGTTTATGGTCACATAACACTGTAGCTTCCAATAGGATGTATACTGGGGATTTTCTTGAAGACAGCGTCGGCTACATTGCGAAGTATTGTGGTGGTTTTGGTTCTTCGATTAAGGCACTTCCTTGGAACAACCCGAAGGTCCTTGCACTTCTTCTATATTTATCCCAGGACTGTTGTTATAAATTGTAGACACGCATATGAGTGAATTGGCATCATCATATAATTTCGTGCCACTGTTCTTTTTATTCGATGGATGCTTTATTGCTTGGTGGTATAACCAACAAGGGCGGCAACTCTGGAACTAAACGTCTTTTTAGGAATCGATGGACAGGGTTGCAAAGCCTATGTGACTTAGTGCAGAAAAAGAGCCATCCTCTACATAGTCCCAATACCAACTGACATCACCACTGATCAGACTACATTATCGACATATGCCATTATTTACACGTGGTCGCAAGACTTTACACGTATCTTCACACGCAAAACACTGTAATCTCAATCCACTCGAGCATTATGACGCACTTGGTTGCATGGTACGACAGCAGGAACAACCCGGATTTATTTTTTTTTTACGCATGTATCTATAGATACGTAACGTAATCAATCAACAAGGGAAATTTATTGGATTTATTTTTATTTTTATTTTATCTAATCTGGTTGATGAACATTCGACTAATGTTTTTGCTGGATGGTAATTAATATGACAGTAGGTCATCGTATCTGTATCTGGTATACATGAATATAGTTTGAACGACAATTAAAAGATTTTTTTGTTTCAGCGCGTGGGGGGCGCCCTTATATCGTGGGAGCTGGGGCTAATGGTAATTAGCGAAGACAGAACACTTGGACTAAGAAGTGAAAAAAGGAAAAGAAAGAAAAAAAAAAAAACTGAATGAGAACTTTGAAATTTGCATAAGGGATCAAATAGTATTCAGCTAATGGATATTGATTGATCCATGGGAATGGTGATGGGCATGATGAGCGGATTGAATTTGGAAAAAAAGCGTTGGGTGAGGAGCCTTCGTATTGAAGTGGATTTTTGTCATTTCTCAGAAAGTTCAGTTTAAATTTGAACGAAACTGCGGATTCAGGCAATTTAATGCTGTTGATGCCTACTTTGTTGCCACGGTTAAGGGGTTAAGCAAAGCTTGATGGTCTTGCCTAAGCATTTGAGATTATTGCAACAGAAGAAGATAACCAAGTTCCAGAAAACCAGGAGGTCATAAGTTTAGAACTCTTTTTGGTATAATGCCTTATAGCCTTGTTGGTATAATGCCGGAACTTTTAGTTCTTCTTCGAAAATACGTGACCATCTTATTACTCCCGTTGGTGACAAGCCAATTATGGCTTGTCTCGGTAGTAGGATCGTGGACAAGCTTACATATCGATGCATAAATCCTGCTCAGAAGAGTGGCTGCTTAATATTGAGTTCTCCGTGTAGTTTGGTGTTCCTCACTCTAACATTGCGGAGTTTTCATCTTCAATGCGGGGAAATGATCCCGGGGCGAAACGCTCTTAACCGCTCTTTGATTTCGCTGATAGATACGAGTAGTTACATCGAAACTCACTCGAATAATTTTGCGTGGAAATTGACTAAAGAAATTTCATTCGCCTTTGCTAAGAAGGGCAGGACTGGGACAAATGTTGTCTTATGTACAATCTCCCAAGTGTTTCTTGAGCCTATTTACTCAAATTTTTTTTTAAGCCAAAGAAAAAGCCACTCGCATATGTAGCTTTTCGTTAAATTTGTGATGAGATTGTATTCTCAGAGTTAGTAGCGGAGTTGAGGTAGACAAAATCCCTAACTGGCTCAATTTGTGTCAATCTGCGTATCGGCAACATATACCATACATAACCTCATTAATGACTTAACCTATTTTCGGCACCTCTGTTCCAATACTTGGAAACGCACTAGTGATGTCTTGCCGCATTCTGTAAATGAAGTCAATGTGATCAGCAAGAAGTTGCACAGACTTTCGGTTAATTGTGGGGCTGGCTCTGACGCCAAACAGAGCATATCACCTTATCTATCTATTTTTAAGGCACCAACGTTCTTGGCCAGATTATTTCCGATATTTACCCTTCTCGACCGACATTTGTCGCAACTTACGAGTTTTGCGGAGGTATGAATCAAAGCTTGATATGGCTCTGTATAGCTTGATTCTGAGATGGTGCGATATGCAGCCTCAAAACCTATAAAAGTGAACTAAGTATCTGCCCGGATTTCTTTGGCACTCTCCTGAATCTGCCGTAGTGTGGTTATTTGGTAAATCGGGCTTAAATCTTGGGGCAATTTGGACAGTCTCCTTATATGGTATCGGAAACGCAATGCTTCATTAGGCAAACTTTCCTCTCTCCAACTCTTGGAAATGAGTTAGTGTATGCTCTCTAATAAGTCATTCCCGACGTCCAGTCGGCGGGCTTCTCGGTTTAATAAGTGTTGCTAACTTTGATTCAGAAATCCTGGCTTGCATGGCCAGGTACTCGTAGAATGATTTGTTCTTCGTGACAGCGGAATTTAGGTCAACCATCTCAATTTTCCATATTGCTTATGGTGTAGGACTTTTCTATTTCCTCATTTGCGTGCAAGCCATTTTCGGTGATCTATGCGGCGCCGCTTTGCAGGCGAGTTGTTTTGCAGCATATCCTTGTCATCATTCTCATCAAACCAGTTGTTGCTTAGAAGTGAATTGATAAGTTGCAATGCAGCTGTGGTATTTCTGACGTCTTACTGACGTCAATGCCACTGGCACTCAGCACTTGCGACTAGTTTAATAGGACTTCTCGAAAGGTTAGTAATAGGTGAACAGTAAAGGTTCTGGCAATTTGCACTCCTGCAGCGTTCAATCTTCCCACAGTATTTCGTCAGCATTTAAGCCTCCTAGACATGAAAAATCATACTTTGGCTTCAAAGGTTGTTATCTGAGACTATATTGGCGATTCGGAATCTAGGCAAGTGCTTCCATTGACCGGAACATGATTATTTTGGTAGAGGGTCTGATGATTAGATGACTGCCATGCCAATGAAATAGTGTTGAGAAAACTGTGCGCTTGCGATAGTTTTATTCGGCCCCGCGTTGTGTACAGACTAGACTACTATTAACAAAAATGTCTTCTTTTCTACTTTGGTATTAAGATCACCTACAACATTTGTAATGTCAACGTCGTACTTAGGGCAATGCTCGTAAGTTTCGTGGAGGTGTTCTTTCATCGTTTGATATTTTTTTTTTGAAGTGCGAACACATATCAGGCTGATGCTGGCAGAGTTAGTCTATAGTCGTAGTGGCAAAAATGAAAGACTTCTTACTTTAGACTCCCGCGTACAACAAATCCGACATTTATCGGGAAGATAAACTGGCTAAACCTAAACGGGGAAAGGGGCATATAATGAAATATTTGCTAAAGACAGTGAACTATATATTTAAGCTCCCAGGCCAGATTGCGATGCGCTTCTAAGTTTTCTGATAACGATGAAGAAATAATGCTACGCTGCGAAAGATCTGCATATCTCGTCAACATCGATTTGGAGAAACCCTTCGATAGAGATCGCACGTCGTCATGGGATATTGCCTTTATTTTCGCTAGCTTTTCCTCCTCTGCTACAACCAATACCTCGGTGTGGAATACACCTCTGAAGTTTGCGAGTGAACAACATAGGTTCAGTTGATCGAAGAGATCATACTCCTATCTCCATCTGTGATCCACTCATGAAGATGAAAATCAAGTCCCCTACCATGGTTATGGGCTAATACGTTGTCCATATTAGATCACACAAAAATCAAATTGAGGTGTGTCCAATCCTTGCTGCCATCACATAGAGACCTAAGGGTATTAGACCAAGGTAGTCTTACATTATGCCGTCCTTATGACATTAGCTGCAATTCTTTCCACTTTGGCCATTAGCATGAGCTTGCTGCCCATTTCCAGATATTTTTCAAACAAGCAAAAAGCACAAGAAAGGTGACAGACTGTGGCTGAGAAAAGAAAAGCGACAATACTGGAGGTTTTTTTGTGACAAAAAAGCAGAAACCTCTAAATCATTGTGGCTAATAAAAATCCTCTCTACCTGTCCTATGACGCCTAGCTGTTTGAAAAAACCCGATGGCTCTTGGACGACCTCAAGTGATGAATCACTCAACCTGCTTTCGAGGTATCTCCCTGTTTACAATAATCTTAGTAGGCCTACTGCTGCCGCAACTAAAGTTAACGATCTGACTACAAGAGACAAGCTGCTCTAGGCGCTGGATAGCTTCAAACCATACAAGTCTACTGGGCCGGAAGGTATAATACCTGCCGAGCTACAAATGTGCTCAGATATTGTCATAGAGAGAAGTTGATGTAGTTTTCATTCCCAAAGCAGGAAAATGTTCTCATGTTGTCCCAAAACACCTCAGACCTATAAGTCTATCATCTTTCCTTCTGAAAACTCTAGAAAAACTGATTGATCTCCATATACGATCTAGAATTGATCCACGACTTTTGTGTACGGCTCATCATGCCTACTGTAAAGGAAAGTCGGCTCAACACCATTAAAGAACTCTTACAGCAAAATTTTAACAGATTAATACGTTGGGCGGATCTTATCCTCTTTTCCAGGAAATATAGCATTCCCATCATAGAAATATCTGCGTCTTGTTTCTGACAGTTGATTAAACTGGAAACTTAATATACTTGTATAAGAAAGAGTAAGGAAGCTACAGTAGTGTGTAGGTCGTAGATTAATGTGAAATCATAATGGGCCTGCGGGCCTAAGAGGGCTGGTTTTTCCAACGACCACTGTTACCTAACCTAACCTAACGAATGCAGTTGCAAAAGTATAGGTTTTAAACCGTGTTATCATTTTTGGCAGTTCCGCAACTGATGTACTGGACTTCACCCGACCACTACCAAGAAATCCCTGATTTTATGAAGAATGCCGGCAAATAAGAAACGAACAAAGTGCCGCTGCAACGAAGGGCGAGAGACGCTCGTGAGCTCTACGAGCAGAACAGACGGGAATTGCATAGACTTCTCCAGAAGAAGAAAAAATGTCACGAGAAGCGGGCGATCGAAGATTTTGGGAGTTTGTGCTCCAGGAATAATGTACGAATCCTAACAGCAGGCAAAAGGAACCTGTCCACGCAACTACAGACGTAGAAAAGCTTATGTACGTGTAGAAAGAAACCTTGTAATAGAGTCACAGTTTTTGTTGAGAATATTGAACAAATTCTTTTGCAAATGACAGCAATATCTAAGCTTAAAATGAATATCGGAGCTGCTTAACCTAGCGGCTTACCGGCACAGGTACCATTATTCAAATCTGCTGGAAATGACTTTGTGGAGATCATGCACCAGCTCATTTCTCAGATCTGGTCAGAAGGGTGTACATATGCCTGATGAACGGAGTCTCAGCACCATATGCTCGATCAACGAAAAAAGGAGACCCCGCAACTTCGCCAACTATAGAGGTACAAATCTCCCCAACACCGCATACAAGATCTGTGCGAACGTTTGAAACCCTTAGCCAATAACCTGATTGGTCCCTATCAGTGCGACTTCAGACCAGGAAAGTCCACAATCAACTAAATCTTCACCCTCCGGCAGATCCTGGAAAAAACTCAAGAAATCCAAATCGGTTCATTTGGATTTCATCGATTTTAAGGAAGAACTAGGACAGCATTTAGTTTTGGCATCCCAGCCCAATTCATCCGTCTGTGGAGAATGATTATAGAGAACACTCGCTGCTCCGTCAAGGTCGATAACGACCTTTGATAACACAAAAGACTTAAGAAGCGTGACTTATTTAATATCACACCTGAAAGAAGTGAGCGAAAATCAGAAGCGAACACTGGAAGTACAATCTTTCAAAACTCTTTTACATAATTGGGAGAACTCACCTGGCCGAAACCGTTGTTCGCTGGTAATGAAGCGGACTCTGCCAAAATGGGTTTAGCGGCAAATGTTGATATGCTGTCAACAAGAAGGAACTCACGACATTGACGAATTGGACAGAAATTAACAGTCGAGAGCTACTGGTACAACTTTGAGGTAGTAAGGGACTTTGTCTTTCTCGGCTCTGCCATAAATTCTGCCAACTACACCTCAACAGAAAAAAACGGAGAATCACTCTTACCAATCGCTATTTCTTTAGGCTAAGAAAGCAATTGGGTAGTAATGCCCTATCCCGAAAAGCTAGGCGAACTCTATATAAATCCTTGATCAATTCAGCCCTTCTCTTTTGCGCTGAAGAATGGAGTCTACCGAAAGCGGATGAAGATATCCATCGGAACATATGCGGTCCGGGTTAGGATAGAAGGTGCAGCGACGAACTATACCAGCTGTACAGCGACAGCGACGAAGTCACAAAACGGCTAATCATTGGCCGGGGATGACTAGGACGTGCCGAGCGAATGGATACTAATGCACCGGTCTGTAGAGTCTTTGAATAAAACCGGAAGGAACAACGCGATAGAAGGAGACCTCACGTGAGGTGGCACGAACAAGTAGAAGTAGAAGTAGACCTCAACCGACTTGAAGAGCCCAACAGGAAGCAGTTAGTTAAAGATCGGGCTAGCTGGGGAGGTTTGTTAGTTGAGACCTAGATTCAGCTCAAACTGTAGCGCCATCTAAGTAAGTAAGTAAGTTTGGAGTTTTGACCGCCAACGAGTTATTAGTAATACTTTTGATGGTCTGCTGTCGGCTTCTTTTTCAGCTTTCATGGCTAGTACATACAGGAATGTACGTGGCTCTTCTTTTCTCATCATATGATGCTGGACTTCTAGTTGAGGGCGCTCTGCTGTTGATGCCGTTTCAATCAGTGCTTTGGTTAAGTATTTTGGCTCTTTCGCCTTCTTTCGACAAAGGTGTCTGCCCGAAATGTAAACACATTCTATATAGCGTTGCATTTGTCATCGATAGGTACTCTCAAAAGCAAAGTCGCTGCCGTCTTTGCGTTTGTGGTAATGTGGTCCATTATCTGTTGGCGTACTTTTGGGTCTCGGACCTGGTCAGAATTATACCTAAGTATACTAAGCAAGTTGGAACGGTTAATGTTGACAGAAGGATTATGAAGACATGCTCGTATTCTCGTAGTAGCAATCATTACAATATATGGTCGTCCCTTTCAATTCCAATGCAACTTGGATGCAACTTCTTAAGCGTCGGGTGGTGGTGAAGTGATCGATGTAAGTTGTCAATTGTCAGTTAAGATCCAGCTGATCTGGTGGCAGTGCTAGTTGTCAAAGAGTGTGACGTTGATTTTGGAAAGTCAGAAAATGTTTTGTCGTTGCCACTTCTTGTTGCCTATCCTCGGGAAGAACAGCCGAGGAAGCCATGTGCCTGAGGCCACATTCAAAGCATAATGTCATGAACCATTCTTCTTTATGACTAATTTTGGGGTTTGGTACCCTCTATCTCCTTAGCTGGAGGACTCCCCCGTCTATGAAAGGAGGATCGAATTGTGGAACTTTTCATTTGCGTGCACAAAGGATTAGCACACAATAGAGAGCTTGCTACATTCCGATACAATAGATCGTATTCCAGAATTTTACGTATAGAGGAACAAACTTGTCAGTTGCGACAAGAACCATATCATTTATATTCGGAGAACCTCTTCATCCTGCCCGTCCTAACCTCAGATGTACTTTATTAATGACTAGGGTCCACGAAAAGGGTGAAATCACTCCTGCTTGAGGGGTGCTTGGCAATGACCGCGAACGTGTTATCAGGTTCGCGGATGTATTGTTTTGAAGTTAACATATGTACATGTAGGCAATCTCACTAACAGTGGGTTTCAAGTGATTTCGTTACATGCTCGTATGAACATTCTCTGAATAAACAAATCGTAATTTCGACATGCCTAGTAATAAGTAACTTTGACATTTCCAAATTGTTCATAATATCTTTTGGTGATAAAAATTTATGATTGAACAATACTTTGCACCTCGCATATCGGTAGATAAGCCTTCACCACGCGCCAAACTGAACTGCAGCTATGCCTGCAAATAGTGTTTCCCCGAAGCAAAACTGACTCATCACTTAATTGGATACGAATGTAAAGGTTACCATATTTAATGGCAACCAAGGTGCCATAAAAGCATTGCTGCCGTCAAAATGAAATTAAGGTTTACGAAGGGCTGCGCCGGAATCCTGACCGCAACGGACACCTATTACTTACTTCGCATGGTATCTGTAGTCTGAGGATGCACGAGGAAGAACCTTTTTAACTGTGAAACGTTTTGGCCACAGATCAAAAAATCCAAATCTTGAAAGATACCCTTGAACTATAGAGAAAAATTATCAACGCTGGTTGAATTACCCATGGGCCATAGTCTACTTAGAGTACACGCTATAAAGCACCACGACGACCTCTGCAGTGGTAGTCCTCCCTCTGTGTCATTGTTCCAAGCTTAGCCATCTGAAGCAGTGAACCTTAATGGGATCTACATCCATAGCATCGCAGGACTTTTTTCTGCTTTATTTAGTACTAATTTTTCCGGATTCGCTGTTGCAACAAGATGACTAAGATCCATGCATTAAGACATTGGAACATTAGACATTAATATCTGTACAAATCAAATTAGATACGAACGCGACGGAGCCTTAATATTAAAATCGGGGCCAATATGGAAAAGAAGGAAGTATAGCCTAGAATAGACGTCTTCACATAAATGCTTCTTCTATATAAGCTGAAGGTGCGGAAAGCAGTACGACAGTAGGACCATTTACTAGTATATCATTACCAAGGAGGTTTTTGGGTCGGATCGTGCAACATCAATTTTTTTCTCTCAAACAAACAGAGCCAGAGCGGCATACCTGTAAAATTGTTCCAATTTGCGCGAAGTACACCGGCATATCTACCTGGTAGCGATGGAAATCACGATCCCGGAAGTCCTATTGTCTTTATTGTTGAAGACGGTATTTTTTGGAAAGCTATGCAACAAAGATAGAATTATTTAGCTTCACTGGGTTATTATTTAGAAAATGCAATTTACGAGTAATATAGGAGTACTATATGCTCCAGGTTTTTACAGGAGGTTATCGCTCACTCAGATTTGCATTTTTCTATATCATAACTACTAATCGATAGACGGAACCGACAAAAGTATCTAACAAACAATTCGAAGCTTTCTCCTGACGAATTCGTTTGTCCAGAAGTGGCGAATCAATTGATTGGTCGCTGAGAAATTGTTATATTTCTACCAAAAGTGTTGTCAAAGACAAACCGTTTCGCGGGTCATATACTCTGTAACCTACGTCGATATGGACCTTCCGGTGGGTTCCTGCAATGATTAATATCAGAATGCGTGCGGGAATTAGGTGAGTATCATTGAAGATTTGAAAGCAAAGCCAAGTGAAATAATGCTTTCGATGTACTGTTCTTGACATGTATAATCAAGCGTTACAGAGGGTCCGTTCGGCTGATGAGGATCACGATGATGAGCTTCAAAATTTCAAGAATTTCAGCAATAGTAGTGTTAATGCCAAACTCCATCCTCTATTGAGCCACAAAATGAATACTTGAACTTGGTTCAAGAAATCGTATTTCACGATTGAGGGGCATATATGTACCATATATCAATCCCGCACTAGCATGAATCTTAAGCTTTGGTTCGATATCTAATAGGAAATGATAAGGTAATGAAAAATTTGCTCAAGACTTATGGAGGTGCTGCACCCAAAGTTAGCTACGTGATTGAAGACATCATCGAGTTTTGTCGGAAAGTCCTGTTGGCGGAATGTGAATGATAAAATCACTGGAACTTCAATATATTGAATGGTATCGCCCAAAAAAGACCTGCATTTGTTGTCAACTATCTGGCACTGCAGTTTTTATTCATCGCTATCACATGAACTTACAAAGTGACGTAACTACTGTTTTTACTAGAAACAAAAGACGGGCCTGTTTTGGCTGCATAGGGGCTTGCACAGCTAACATAAGTTTGCTCTCAAGCCTTTCAAATTTATATAATGAGCTCCATTTCCGAATTCATCTTCGATTTGTCGAGTCGGCAAATGAACTCAGCAATAGCTTTGACTAAAATTAAGGAAAGGAATGAAGTCAAATCTTTATGAATGGCTCTAAAACTTTCGTGCAGGATGACAACCTTAACAATAGTGAAGTCCGTGTTCGTTAGGTATATTTGCGAAGAATTGGTAATTTGAAAACTCAAAGCTTCTTTGAATGCTTTAGCTATAGAACTTGCCTTTTTGTTTTTAACAGGAATTGAGTTTAAATCAAGCATTTTTTAAGAGAAATAGACCTGGATATATTTAGGAAACTCTTTCGGAAATTTGGGGCTCTATCTCACGAATGGCGCGCTGAACATTGGCTTACAAGACCTGGCATATCGTGATCATTATGGGAAACTTTAACTCGAAGGAGGGAGACTACGTTGAAGCATGTGATGGGACCACACTGCTTACGGATACAAGAAATGACAATATCATGACAATTTTCGTTTTGGTAGAGGGAAAATATGAACTGGGTATCAAACGATAGACAAAGTACATCGAATCAGATCGGTCACTTTGCTATCCGCCAACGCTTTAAAAATTGCATCCAAGATGTCTGTAACAAACGTAGTGCTGACTTCATAATAGGAAAACATCTAATCGTATCGTCTTCGTATCTTCGCACTGATCAATTTGATAGGAATACCCAGACAGATTCCGTGATCCCCAATCTCCATCAAATAAGGATCCACCTTGCCGCAAACGTAGAAATAATCAGTAGCTTCAAACTGAGGCTGGGAGCATCGAACACAACTTGAAGACTGTAGAACTTTTTTTAACATCTGGAGTGGACATCTTTGTCAGCAAATGGCAAAAGAGCCAACACACTTAGTTGACAGCAGACAGCTGGAGATGGATCGATGAACTTATTGAACTCAAACCACTGATAAAAGCGGCCTTACTAGTAGAGCGCGCGAACTAAAAGTGCAGTAATGAATGAAAGTAAATTAAGTGCAGCATAGTTCACGACGATAAGAGTAGCTACATCAACGAACTAGTCAGTATTAGTATTACACGTTGACTTTCGATAAGGAACAGCTTGTCAGATGGTGGCAATATTTTGCAACAATGCTCATCCACAGCGATTGAATCGGAGCTTAGGTAAGCCCCCTGTAGCAACACATACCAGTACGTTCACTTCTTCCCGCCAAAAACGATGAGATGATGTCTCCCAAAAGGGCCCTAAGGAAAAACAAGGCATTTAGCCTAAATACACAGCAGCAGAGCTCTTGCGATCTTTACCCTACATTTCAGCTGTAGGATCTGAATCGAGCGAACGAAATTTTTTCATCAAAGCCCGAATCAATAGTAAGGCCTTCGAGCTGGATCTTCCTGGATCAGCGATGTCAACAGCTCGAGAACCATTTGTCGAGTAGAGATCTCCGCTACATTTGGTGTTCGTCGATTTCCAGAAGACCTTGGAAATTTTAAATTGGGATGCTCTATTGGGAGCATTGCATAGGAGAGGTATACCAGAAAATCCAGTCGCTATAATAAAGGCTACCTATGAAGGCGGTAAATGTCATGTCTTATACACTGGCAAGGTATGGGGGGGAATGTGGAGTTCGCATTCTTTCGCCACTGCCACTCGTGGTAATAATCTGTGATGCGATCCAGACAGCTCTTGACTTCGCTGATGAAAATAGCCTGCTCTCACACCAAATAGTGGGCTTGCGCCAGATGTCTCACAACTTCAAGACGAAGGTAAACAAAGTAGTGCTCAATATTCGAGTAGATACGTCCAATGCAAATGCCCCAGGCACTTTGATTTTTCAGCATATTACCAGTGCAGGTCAACTGAGCATTGCCGGACAGCAAGTCGTTAAATACTCAGCTTTCTATATCTAAGAAGTTTGGTCCCAAAAAATGGTGGTATCGAATTGGAGATTTTGTTGTTTAAAATTTGTAGAAGCAGTTTTTTAAGCACTAAAACGGAGACAAAAGCGATCAAACATGGAGACATTCATGCTTTACGGGTGCAGTACCTGAAAAGTGACTAACGAGCAACACTGTCACAAGGAAGCTGCAAACCTTTATAACTAGATGTCTTCGCAAAATCTGAAGGATCATCTGTGCAGCCGTATATCGAGCGACCAATTACACACAATGACGATATTAATCAAATTCGGAAAAGGAAGTGGTTGGGCCACACCTTACGACGTGAATACAGTCCCATTGCCACGTACTCCCTAGGTAGAAATGGATAAGAAGACTCGGGGAGGAATCCAGATCTCTGGGGAAGATTTGGAGAGAGCTAGGATGCATTGCCGAACTCCGGCGCATGGCAGGCGCTGTTCATAGCCTATACTTTACGATAATTCAGAGGACATCATGAATGAATGAATAACACTAAATTATCGAGTAGCGTCAAATTGCAAATCTCGGTCCATAAGTTAGTGGTCAGTTCCTTAGTAAGTCTATGGTTTAATAAGCAGTATTGCACGTAGCGCCATTCTAGCTAACCAAATATCATATGTCAGCCATATTTTAGGAGAAATAATCCCTGGTCATTATCCAGTAATTGTGGCCATTGACTGCAACACGAGCTCTGGTCTCGTGTTGCTCTTCACAAAAAGCAGATTTCACTTTTTTGGGTATAATTAAGTATCAGAGGTCTCTTATGGATTTGCATATATTCAAAATGACAATTTCGCTTGTTTACAAGCCCATTGAGCCTCGGCACTAAACTAGGTTTTCAATAAGAATTAGGGTCAACCCTAAGTTGCTCAGGAGTCCAATCCACGAATTTCTGTGCAAACTGTGGTCTCGTGGCTTTCTGCACTCACTAGATCTTATTGGGTAATTTTTACAAAATTTTCCACCTAGTGGATGGATGGAGGCCAAACTCTTGCTATCTACATCGAGTTCACAACTCCCAATAGCAACTACAACTTCCGATCCCCATATAGCATTGACGCGTCGTCGGATTTAAGTAGTAATCAAAAGAAGTTTGGGTAATATGATGATTTGTCAAGCAATACTGAACTTAAGTGTCAAAGAACTGCAAAAATTGATAGCACGGTTTGTAGGCTATCTTACCTCGAAGATCTATCAGTCAAAAGAAAAACATTCTTTAGTACTACAATAGAAGCACCGTCGTCGTCGAAATGGAAGAAGAAGAAAAACTGCGCTAAAGTAAAGACCCTTCGCCAGTTGAGAGTCCATAGAATAAGAATATCGTCGAAGAAATACTTCTTTCATTTCAATACTTCTCCATCTTTTCAATTCTCATACGGCTGATCGAACTAATTGCTTAGTGCTGCCAATTTCGACAGCATCTCAAATAGCTCCACTATTTCCATATTATTGAACACTTCTATATCCTAAACCCTTTAAAAAGCTGTTCCTCATCCTTATCCCCTGGTACAATAATGAATTACACTCGCTACGTAACAAAAAAAATAAACTATTGCGCACATATCTCAAATATAGGTCTACCTCCGACTTTTTCGTTTACCCTCTTTCCACAGCTCATAAACACTAAACGAAAATCTGATAATTACCCTCGTACCCAGAGCTTGTGAAACGAATCCTTGGACAACCCTGAAGAAATCTCAGTCTTAGTCTCAAAATTCTTTAGTCAATCATTTGCTACGCACGTTAAATGAGTAGCTGTGCCCAAACTTCACTTACATCAGTTGATATTAATGTCGAACATATAATTGAGAAAATAAACCTGCTCAAAACCAGTACTCTCGTGGTCCAGACGCATTATTTACGACCTGATGTTCTATCCCTTCAAACCTACATATATTCACTCCTTATCACGGTTTCCTAAAAGGAAGATCATACAACTACAGTTCGTTTCTACAGTACTAGTCTCTGTGCCTTAGAAGACAGAAGCGAGATCTTCTGTTTCACATAACAATGTTGCTACAGCTGGTGTACCTCAAGGAAGTCACTTCGGCCCTCTGATATTTTTATTGGCAATCAATGTTGTAGATTTCATTATAAGCACATCTCAATACCCTCTGACTCTCAGGCACTCCAAGATGACCTGAATAGCTTTTTAACATTGTGGTAAAAAAATTGTTTGGATCTTAATGATAGCAAATGTCAAAACATAACTTATTCGCGTAAACATGTGCCTCCAAGGATCTATTTCATTTCCAATGAATTAATATCCTCTGCCACCTTACTGCGCGATCTAGGTGTTAAATGCGATCAGGAACTTAATTTCTGGGCCCACATTGATAACGTTACGCAACGGTCCAAGGAATTCGCTAATCCTTACGTCACCAAATCTCTTTACCTCACGTTCGTTAGGCCCCTACTAGAATATACTAACCATGGTCGGCCCCCTTACCACGAAGCCACTCTAGGCGAATTGAAGCTATTCAACGCAGATTCATTCGATTTGTATTACCGGGTCTACCTTGGACAAATATTTATAACTTGCCTCCGTACAGTGATGGTTTAAAGCTAATTAATGCTTACAAAAAAATGTCGAGAAGTTACTGATATACTTTTTGTTCATCAATTACAACAACAATGGTTTTATTGACTGCTGTACCCTGTTCCAAATGATTTCCATCAATACAAATCCACGCAGGCTTAGGTTTGCTCCACATCAACTTTCATCCAATCGATTACGACTGTAACGAACCCTTGAGACCAGGATGCTGGGAACTGTGAATTACATGGTTAATGGGATCGACTTTTGAAAACAGCTGTAAGGTAAAGCGTTCGCGCATGCTTACTATGGTGGAATGAAAATCTAGAAACCATTCGGAAAAAAGTCAGAACGCTTTTTAACAAAACCAAATGCATCGCAAATCCAAGATTTGCAAAGATCAAAGAGAACCTCGTGGCGTACTAACTGTAAAAAACTAGAAAAATTTCCTTCTGTAGGACGACTCCATAGAGTCGTTGGGGATTGTTGATCAAACCCTGAATACTTTGCTTCGAGTTCATTAACAAATTAACAGTTCATTCGGAGAGCTTTTCAGTCCAGATAAGGTTAATTAAGCTATCAACTCATTTGAACCATGCAAGGCACCAGGCATAGACGGAATTTTTCCAGCTCTGCTATAAAAAGAGTTGGATTTCGTTGCGCCTACCCTAATAGTCTTATTTAGGTTCAGTTTCAACAGGGGCTACTTACCACGCACTTGGAGGGAGGTCGACTAAGTTTTTATCCCCAAACTAGCCAACAAGCCTAGTGAACTACCTGAATCAAACCGTCCTATAAGCTTGACATCGTTTTATCTGAAAGCAGAACAGAGAAGAGCAGAGAAAGCTTAGAAAATTGCTTGCCGCTGCACCCGTGTCAGTACGCATATCAGAAGGGCAATTCGACAGAGGGAGGTCTGCTAAAACTGACAGCTGGAATCAAAAGCTCCTTCCGACGTAAATTATTGCACTTTGCGCGTATCTTGACATAGAGGCTGCTTTCGGCAATACTGGGTATGACTCCATATCAAATATTGACCAATTTACTATCAACTGGGGCAAAGCGATGCTTGAAAGCCGGATAATTACTACCTCATCAGGGCCGACTTAAGTATAAGGGGCTGCCCGCGGGAAGGCATATTATCGCACCTCAGGTGGTCTTTGGTCACTGATGATCTGCTTAACAAATTAAGCAACTTAGGCTACAATACAATTGGTAGTTATCATCATTAGGGGCGGAGAGGCTATCGGAGTCACTTTACCTATGTAAAATGCCCTTAAGGCAGTCCTATGACTAAGGCTGTCGTAGGTCCTTTCAGTAGAAGAAGATATACGAACCTAAGTACAGTTTCACTTAACAACACAATCGTTGAATAGGTACTCCGACGAGGTCAAATATCTGGGAGTAATCCTCTACAAAAATCTCAATTGGAACTTTCACTTAAACAACAAAATAACTAAAGCATCCAACGCTTTGTGGGCCTGCCGTCGCATGTACGGTGGCACATGTGGGATCTTTCCAAAAATCACTCACTGAATTTACAAAATGATGATGATATGCTTCTAAGCCAAAGACCGCTATTCTACGTCTCAAATGAGTTCAGCGTCTTGCATGTCTGGGTATTTCCGGAGGCTTTCAGACCTGATCCATAGCTGCTGTAGAAGCTGATGTAATCTGGCAGTACATCTCAGATGGCCACGGTATACAATAGCTGACAGCTGTTAACAACATTTGTCAAATTACCAAATTACTCTCCCGCTTACATGTATAAACTGAGTGTACATAAGATTATTCATTGAATGTATTATACCCAGCCTTAAGCAGAGTTCGGCTTTTAATTCACTTGCTCCCACACAACAATAGAAGTAATAAAAGGACTAATGCCCTTACGCTTATATATTAACAAAGTGGCACTACGCAGCTCAGCAAGTCTGGTACAAATCAAAGAGTTATGGACCCTACTCTCTGAAATACCTCTCTAAACTTGATATAATCTGAGCGGTAACAGACCGACTTCAAAAAATATTATGCTTCGATAAAGGATTATCTACGAAGATACCCAAAAAAGAAGCATGGGTTAGCAATAATCCAACAAACAGCCAGAATGACATAAAGTTGTATACGGGTGGTTCTAAAATGGAGTCAGGAGTGGGAATTGATATTTACGTCCAAAAAATAACATCATCTTAACAGTATAATTCAGGCAGAACTCCACGCTATTCCAGAACGTGCCATGATTGCCATCAACTACTCCGGTATCAAAAGCGCATACATTCACGAACAGTCAAGCAGCTATACTGCTCGCATATCACCGACTCCAAATCAGTCGTGTACTGCTTCAAAGCCCTCCAAAAACTTAGGTCTAGGAACAAGACCAAACTGTGCTGGGTTCCTGCTCATGAGGGCATTGTTGGGAATGAAAAGGCTGACGAACTGGCCAGAAAAGGCTGCATCCCTAAATCAGCAGTTACTTTAGCTATCAAAAGCTGGGAGCACTCGAGATGCATCTCATGTTGGGAGAATAGCCTATGCCTAAGACAGACCAAACGAGCAATCCTGCCCTTCAATAAAAATTTCAATAGATGTCTAGATCTAAGTCGGAATGATATCAAAAACTTAGTAGGCTACCTCACAGGACATCACGGTTTAAGATATCACCTCAACCAAATGAAAATAGTCGACTCTCCAGAGTCCCGACCTTGGCTTGAAGAAGATGAAACAGCTGAACACATTTTATGTGAATGTCCAGCCCTCAACGGAATTAGACGGAATATTTTCTTCAAGGAACTATTCGACATCATTAGTCGCGTGAAATATTGTGTACCCTTAAGATGTTTGCACATAGCGTGGGCGAGAGATGTTCGTTTATTTTCAATGTTTGCAAGTTATAGTGATTACGAAATAAAGAGCTTGGCAGGACATTCCATAAGCGAGTTGTATGGCTTAGGAACGAATCGGTGGAGTGCTGGTGGTGAAAATGTCGATACAGGTTGTCTGTTTCCGACCGAACAATGATACAAGACATTTTTTCTCAAATTTTTTTTTTATTTTTCTACACAGTCTCATTGTAACTCTACACACTTCTCCCAGCGATGTTCCTATCACTCTAACCCGTCCAAATAGTATACTTGGCGTTTTGCTCTGCAAAATAATTGTTCATGAAGGTGATTGCCTCCTCATTTGACGAAAATCTCTGTCCTCCGAGCGCAGTTTTTAGATGAGGGAACAAAAAGAAGTCGCTTGGGGCTATATCTGGTGAATAAGGCGGATGGTCAAGCAGTTCAAATCGTAATTCATGGATTTTTGCCATGGCAACCGCTGGGGTGTGAGACGGCGCATTGTCTTGGTGAAACAGGATTTTCTTTTTCTGCAAATGTGGCCGTTTTTCCGCAATTTCTGCCTTCAGCTTGGCAAGTAATGATGAGTAGTATGCTCCTGTAATGGTTTTTCCTTTTTGAAGATAATCGAGTAAGATAACTCTTTTACTATCTCAAAAAACAGTCGTCATCACTTTCCCAGCCGAAAAAACAGTTTTGCTTTTTTTGCAGCCGGCTCGCCCTTTGCGGTCCACTGTTTTCACAGAATTTTTGTTTCGGGCGTATAATGGTGTATCTAAGTTTCATCTACAGTAATTAATCGGCGCCAAAATTCGGATTTATTGCGCCTAAACTGCGCCAGCAGAGCGTTGGAAATGTTCATTCGAACACGTTTTCGGTCTAACGTAAGCAAACGCAGCACCCAACGCGCGGACAGCTTTCTCATGCCTAAATCTTGATTTAATATGTGACAAACACGTTCTTTGGACATTTCCATAACCTCTACTATCTCTCTCACTTTAATTCGGCGGTCGTCTAACACCATTTGGGGAACTTCAGCAATGTTATCGTCAGTGGTTGCAGTTTTTGGACGTCCCGAACGTTCATCATCTCCCAAGCTCTTACGGCCACCTTTAAATTCAGTTGCCCAAAATTTCACTGTGGTAAATGATGGTGCAGAGTCCCCATACACAGAGTCCAACTCATTTTTGATTTGTGTAGGCGTATTCCCTTGTAAAAACATATAACAGCTCGACACTCAATTTTTTCCATTTTCACAAAAAAACACTCACATCAACTCACTCAAACGACTGTCAACTAAAAAGTGCGTGTCCAAGATGACTGAAACTTCGGTAAGTAACTGTCAAAAGGTGCACAACTAGCATTCACTAGCTTTTATTGCCGAGTGCCGCTATTTTTACGTTGCAGAAATTTTTCAGACAACCCTCGTACAACGAGGTGAGACAAGAGACATTACGTTTGTGTTCGAGGGTGTTGAATGACTGTGTGACATTATCATCACCTATGAGTTTTACCGCACGGTTATGGATCCTATCAAACAAGTGCAAGGAGGTCTTAGGAGCACCTGACCAGATTGTTCTCCAATTTCGGGCGGATAAACGCCTTATACATATATTGAGGCCAGATCAGAGGGGGTAAAATATTTCTTATATCGCTTGAGGAAACCTAGACATTTCGCATTTTTGGCGATATCGAATATGTGGTCATTCCAACGTAAGTTGTCATTGACACACATACCGAGAATGGAAAGTTTATCGGTTTCGACGATGTAAGTGTCATTCATGCACAATGGCTGGGTGTTTGAATTTCACTTTAACGACAGCAGGCAGCATTGCGTTTTGGAAGCATGAAATTCCACTCTGTTGATAGTTCCCCAATTGGTTATGCTGTTGATATCGAAATTGAATGAGCTTAACATACGCTGCTGTTCCCGTTCTACAGCCGTGGAGCAGGGACGTGAGTCCGGGAACGAATATGAAAAGCAGAGAGTACTGTCGTCAGCAAAGGAGAATATTGGATTAGAGGTAGCAGACAAGAGATCGTTGATGAAAATTAAAAAGAGCGTCGGAGACCCAACGGAGCCCTGTGGCACACCTGCATTTACTTTGTGAAGATCAGACTTGAAACTATCCAACTTGAACTGAACGTTCCGAAAGGTAGTTTCTAATTCTTTGAAGAAGAGAGTCGTCGATTCCAAACGATCGCATTTTCGTTAAAAGAGCCTGATGCCAAACTCTGTCAAATGCCTTAGAAATATCAAGTGCAATTATCTTACTTTCCCCAGATTGGTATAGACTTTGGTTCCATCTTTCGGTAAGACATGCCATCAAATCACCAGTGGATCTGTTGCTTCGAAAACCGGTCGAAGTTTTCCTATTTCGAGATATTTAAACGCGGACGGTTTATCGGCGTTTCCATGACTTTGAAAAGAAGGGACTTAAGAAAAAATGGACGTAAGTGCTGCAATGGGTACATATGAGCAGAGAGAAGAAGATTCGCCTTTTTTAGGGACGGCTTGGACAAATGCTGTTTTCCATCTACCCGGAAAGAGTCCTAAAGAGTAGAATTGATGAAAAAGCTGACGCAGTGGTTTTTGCCAGCGTGGAAGAACACCTCTTCAGAAGAAGGGGAGATTTACCATCTGAACCTGCGGACTTGTGGATGTTAAGTTCTTTGAGTGCTCTTGCTACAACACGAGTGCGAAAGTAGTTTCCTTCCATTGAAGATTCGACACATTCCAGTGCAGGCGGAGACAAAGAACTATCTTGAAGTGTTGAGCTGGCCGCGAAGTGAGCAGCAAGCAGATTTTCCTTGTCCAAAGAATTGACGGCTGGAATGTCATTATAAATGAACGTCGTGATGGGGGGGGGGTGAGGCAGAATTTCAAAGGTTTTTGACGAACGACCAAAAACTTTGCTACCTTTGGGACTTTGTAGTATTTTTTGCCTGAGTTTCGGGTCGTATTGAAATTTCACACGCTTGAGAAAGACGTTGGAGTCGTTTTTGGCTCGTTTGAATCTTTTTCGGTTTTCCTCTGTCGGGTTGGTCTTGAAAGATAGAAAAAACCTTTCTCTAACCCTGACAGCCACTTTACAGCTCGAGTCGTACCATGCCTTTTCTTTTATTCTGATACTCTTAATCTGATAAGGGATAAAGGATCTCATTCCAAGGAGAAAACATAACGGCCAGTTTAAGTTACTAAAGAAGGTTTTAAGTCCGCTCCGATTGGCTTTCTCGTATTGCCATACGATTCTTTTACGAATTGTTTCTGTAACTGTGTGGTCAGTGTACGAAAAATTAGCTGGTATGACACAATGGTCTGACGAGCCTAGAGGGGAAGAAGTTATGTACTTATCGGGGTAAGAAGTTAAAAACAAGTCCAGGGTTTTGGCGGTATGACTGTCAACGTCTCGTATTCACGTGGGCTCATTTACAAGAGGCGTTAAGTTGTTTTCCGTAGCGCAGATCTTAACACACCGTCCTTCGGATGTTGTCTGTCCAGAATGTCGAAGCCCCCCAGAATTGTGTATCTTGAAATTGCCCGTAATAATGATTTCAGTATGATGATACAGGGATACAATTCTTTGAATGGAGTCAGACAGCGCATCAAACTCATTAAAAGTCGAATTGCTGTCCAGTTTGGGGCTCCTGTAAGTAAAGCAGTAGTGGATAATTTGCTTATGGAGATGGAATTTTAACCACATGAAATTGAATTCCGGATTAGAACGGGGACAACATTGTTGTGGACTTTGGTAAGCTGCATCACTACGTACGTAAATGGTGAGACCGCGATGAGAAAAGAGTAGTGGCACTGGTTCGTAGCCAGGTAGTTTCAGATCAGAGTGATCCGAGAGACGTGGGCGGGGATCTACCTGGGTTTAACTAAGTGCTAAAAGAGCTGATCTGAATTTACAAACGTGGATGTACGCGGAAAAATGATTGCTTTTTAGCCCGCATTAATTTGTTATGTCCACTCTAAATACCCGAGTCATTTCAAATTAACAAACTCAAAAGACACAAATACCGAAGGTGCTCTGCTGCTTCAATCGGAAGCTAGAACATCTACTAGTCTACTACTAGCTGACGATACGGTACAAAATATCTTTTAAATATCTTTTAAGTCAAAGAGCAATTGGGAAGTCAGGAATTTTTACAAAAAAAAATAATGGGTTCGACTTCAACATCATCAGCAAAAGCAATCTTCGAAATTCCCTCTGCCAAGCTCCCGTAATTTTCAAGTCATTATAAAGTTAGTTTTAAGTTTAGTTTTTAAATTATATTGGGTCTACAAGTAAGTTTCCAGCGTTTGTCAGAGATGGCGCCACCAGTGGATCCCAGGCAGAAATGTTAGACCCCGTGTGTTTTATTTGTAGGTTTTGTATCTGTCAACAACTTTGCAGCGTTATATTTGAGCAGTTCTATCGGTGTCGTACATTTTATCGACCAAAATCATGGCAAGTTTCCAGCCAAATAAACGTCATTTGCGGGAAGCGCTGCTTTTATTCTTTAATATGAAGAAAAGTGCGGCTGAGGCCTATCGTTTGCTTTCGGAAACTTATGGGATGGAATGTATTGATTAATCGACGTTCCGCGAGTGGTTCAAACGGTTCAAAAGTGGTGATTTTGGAGTTGAAGACAAAGATCGCCCCGGAAAGCCGAAAAGTTTTGAAGACGAGGAATTGGACGCTTTACTGGATGAGGATCCGTGTCAGATTCAAGAAGAACTTGCTGCATCATTGGGCGTCACGCAACAAGCCGTTTCCCTGCGCCTAAAAGCACTGGGATTCATTCAAAAGGTTGCAAACTGGGTGCCGTACGAATTGAAGCCAAGAGACGTCGAACGGCAATTTTGCATGTCCGAAATGTTGCTGCAGCGGTATAAAAATAAATCATTTTTGCATCGTATTGTCACTGGTGATGAGAAATGTATTTATTCTGATAATCCTAAACGCAGAAAATCGTATACAAAGCCCGGCGAGCCCGCCCAATCGACACCGAAACGAAATATTCACGTGAATAAGGTCATGCTCTGCATATGGTGGGATCAAAAGGGTGTCGTATACTACGAGCTTCCGAGTGGTGAAACCATCAAAGGACCATTATATCGAACCCAACTAATTCGTTTGAAGCGGACATTAAAAGAAAAACGGCCAGAATATGAGACCAGGCATGAGTCCGTCATTTTTCATCACAACAACGCTCGGCCACATGTTGCGGTTTCGGTGAAAAACTATTTGGAAAATAGTGGATGGGAAATTCTGCCTCACCCGCCTTACAGTCCAGACTTGGCACCATCTGACTACCACTTGTTTCGTTCGATGCAGAACGCTCTTACGGGAATACGCTTCAGCTCAGTAGAGGAAATCAAAAATTGCCTCGATACGTTATTGGGCTCGAAAGACTAGAAATTTTTTTGGTCCGAAATTCATAAATTGCCAGAAAGATGGGGGAAAATTGTAGCTTCCGATGGACGATACTTTGAATAAAGCATTGTAACTATGTTTTCATAATAAAACTTCAAATTTTGGAAAAAAAACGGTGGAAACTTACTTGTAGACCCAATATGTTAGTATTACGCATTAATAATCTGTCCGGTTTTGATCCGAGACTCTATCAATCTTTTATAAGACTTTAACAAAGACACGCTTGGGCAAAGAAACCCATCATGCAGGTTAAAAGACAACCCAAGCATTAACATGGATGTTAAGGAAACAATGATTTAATAAGCACTGCCTAATGAGGCCACAATAAATCCAGAATAATTACTCACAATCCTTCAAATCTAACTCAGATGGAGACTTAATGCGTTCTACTTTTAAAATTTCAACTTTATACAGAACAATGTTTTTTTTGAAATAAAATTCACTTCAAGATACATACACATGGTAAGGAAAATACTCTGAAAATCGTGCCACTTGAGAATCCAGCTTGTCGGTCTATTACAGATTTTATAAAATATCTAAGCACCCCGACATATTCAATTCAATTAGCTGAATCTACGAGTATAGCTCAGTCTTCCATTCAAATAAAATCGCTTTAGATAGATATGCTTCGGTTTTATGTTATAGTTGCACAGGCCGAACTCCAGAGAGATTATTTTTAGTAATTTATACGGACATATGTATCATATAGGTATAACATCTCAAGTAACAGTTGTAATAAAAAGGTTTCTAAAAAAAAAAACATACAAAAGAAACTTACTTTTTTAACAAACTTGTAATGATTGTATCTGGCAATCTGTAGAGCATCAATGAAACTCCCATAGTCCTTGAGAGCAACTAGAAAATATTTATCTACCGGCGAGTTGAGTTTAATTCCCATTGTGCGAGTAAAATGCACCACCAACAACAACACTATCACGGAAATTGTACAAGAAATCACATTTCGAAAACACATTTCGGCTTCGGAATCACTGTTTTAACTTTGCCGAACTTAACCGCTTCTCGAGCAACTTCAAACTCAACTGATTCATTAGTTAGGGGTTAATTCATTATTTAACGGCAATATGATTCTCAACTGAGGATAATAGAAGGTGGTTGTATCCAGTGGGCGGTGGAAAATACAGCAAAACAGATAACATCATCGCTAATGAAGCTCTGCGCAAGTTTACTATTCGTATTTGGCTGGTTGGATGGAACCTAACCTGATAAGCAGTGCAATGCCATGAAGGAAGGTTACTTAGGGGTAAAGGTACAAGTAGTCTCGTATCTGCTGGATATGAGAGGAATTTTGTAAATTTGTTTGTCTTCAGTTAGATTCTCGAAACTAAAAGTTTTGCTTCGTGAATGAGAGTTTGTGGTGCGGGATATTTGTGCGGTTTTTCAGTGGAGGTATGGTACTTAACGTTGCACTTATTGCCCTATTGGAGAAGGTTGAGTATTTTATAAATTTAATTAAAGGTTTATTAGAAAAATTGCCGCAAATTAAAGTAAATTACTAGGTCTGGCCGGATATAACTCAAAAACAATCCATTTAGGTCGAGTGTTGTCATGAAGCTTAGGCTGCTTAATCGAACGCTGTGTATGTTTTTGATGCATTCCTTTCAGCTGATTACAGTACTTCTCAACGTTGATAGTGTCAGCACTTTTCAAGGAGGAATACTGGATAATACCAGAAGAAAACCACCAAATAGTCAGCATTATCTTCCTTGGTTTTGGCATGTGTTTCGGTGCCTCATCAGCATCTAGCCATTGTGTAGATCAGCGACGATTGTCATAGAGAATCCACTTTTCTACACCCCATTCGCTGAGTTTCTTGACCTTTCCGAGTGCGTGTAACAGTCGAATAGTGCACACCCAATTTCTCTGCAGTTTCCCTTACAGCTTGGCGATGGTCAAACTCCATTAGAGCTCGCGGCTCGTCATTGGCGATATATCCGCTGCATATCCGCGTGGTTCACTTTCAAGAGTCATGTCGCCATGATGTGTTTGTTTGCCGCCATTGCATTGGCCCACGTTTAAACTCGTAAAGAAAAAGTAATCGTTTTTGGTTAACATCAATGGTCTTCTGCTTGGTTATCCTGTCCTGTCACTTTGACGTCTAGAACAGAACTGATGCTGTTCGAACGCGGAAGAATACATCTACTACGAAAATTAACAACGCTCTGCCTGCTTCACAGCGGTTTTTAATATAAAAATCTCATCCAATTTCACATTAACCTGTAATGCTCATTATATGAGAAACAAACTAAGTCACGGTCTTGGAAAATTGCAGTGCTCACATCCCCGAACGAGTTACTGGCTCCGGTCTAACCGACCTCTCTTCCGGGGATATCTAAATACAATAGAACTAGTCCTCCAGGTTGGGGGTTGAATGCTCGGCTAAAAAAAAAAATTAAGCTAGAGAATAACAACAAGCCTCGGATATGGACGGATCTACTGTTGCGAACCTCTGCAAACCAAAAAAGACAACGAACTTCGGACTAGCATGTGGAATGTTAGGTCTCTTAATAGGCTATGTGCAGCCGATCAACTAGCGGAGGCCCTAGATTACTGCAAAACAGATGTTACCTCTATACAAGACATGCGATGAGATGGACCGGAGAAAAAGAGGATGAAAAACTGCGATATCTACTACGGCGATTGTTATCGATGGCTATGACTATGACATGACATGTCCTCGGTGACTTTAATGCAGAGCTAGAGAGAGAGCATCTTCGGTAGTACTGTCGGAAGGTATAGCCTGCACTTTGCGGAGGGGCGAAACATTGTTGTAGCTCGCACGCAGTTCCGTATATCGATATTGGAAAGGAGACTTAGAGATTTGCTGACGAATCAACCTTCAATAAGATTAACCACATTGTGATCGGGGCAAGGAACTCCTCTAGCATTATGGATGTCAGAACTTCCGAGAGGCCAACATTGACTCGAACCATTACTTTGTTGTAGCAGAGGTATTGTTGCAGAATGCGGATATCTGAGGAAATTTGACTTCGGACGGCAACAATCGCAAGAGATCTTTCCCAACAAGTTTACCTTGATTTTTAAGAAGTCTTATGCTGCCAGCATCAAGTATCGCAGACCAGGTGCCATATTCACACTCTGGCCGATCTTGGGAAAAACCTATGAGCTCCAAATCGTTACGCACCACAGATTCATTGATTTTAATGCCGTGGATGACAGCATTTATAGAGACGAGGGTTTCACCCGACCTCTACCAAGAAATGACTGATTTGATGAAGAATGCCGGCAAACACTTGCAGGTAAACAAGAAACATACTATACAAAGGGCCGCTGCAAAGAATAACGAGAACCGCTGAGCTCCATGAGCAGAAGAGATGGGAAGAACATAGCCATCTCCAGAAGAAGAAAAAAGAGCACGGGAAGTACGCGATCGAAGATTTTGAAAGTTACGAAGTCTTAACAGCAGGTAAAAAGAACGTGTCAAGGCAATCAGAGATGTAGGAAAACCTGCGCACATGAAGAAGGAAACCTTGTGATAGAGTCAGAGTTTTTGGAACAAATTCTTTTGTAGATGACAGCAATATCTAAGCCTAAATCAAACGAAGATGCTAGACCTAGCGGCTTACCGGCCCAGGTACGCGTATTCAAGGCTGCTTTAAAGGACTTTGTGGAGAGCATGCACCTACTCATTTCTCAGATCTGGTCAGAAGGGTGTACATATGCCTGATGAATGGGGTCTCAGAACTATATGCCCGATCAACGATAAATGGAGACCCCGCAACTTCACCAACTATAGAGGTACAAATCTCCCCAACACTGATTGGTCCCTATCAGTGCGACTTCAGACCAGGAAAGTTCACAATCAGACAAATCTTCATCAGCGGCAGATCCTGGAAAAACTCAAGAAGTCCAAATCGGTACCAACCATCTTTTCAGCGATTTTAAGGGGCATAAGGCAGCATTTATAGAGACAATCTATAAAAGGCGTCATGTAGTTTTGGCATCCTGCCAAACTTATCCGTTTGTGGATAATGACTATGAATGACACTCGTTGTTCCGTCAAGGTTGGCAACGATCTTTAATTTCGAAAAATAAAGAAAGAAAGAAAGAAAGAAAGAAAGAAGTGTGCGGAAGTCAGAAGCGAACACCGGAAGTACAATCTTTCAAAAGTCTTTTACGTGTGCCGATGACATTGATATAATTAGAAGAACTCACCTGGCCGAAACCGTTGTTCGCTGGTAATGAAGCGGACCCTGCCAAAATGGGTTTAGCGGCAAATGTTGATATGCTGTCAACAAGAAGGAACTCACGACATTGACGAATTGGACAGAAATTAACAGTCGAGAGCTACTGGTACAATTTTCAGGTAGTAAGGGACTTTGTCTTTCTCGGCTCTGCCATAAATTCTGCCAACTACACCTCAGCAGAAAAAAAAAAACGAAGAATCACTCTTACCAATTGCTATTTCTTTGGGCTAAGAAGGCAATTGAGTAATAAGGTCCTATCCCAAAAAGCTAGGAGAACTCTATATAAATCCTTGATTAATTCAGCCCTTCTCTTTTGCACTGAAACATGGACTCTACCGAAAGCGGATGAAGATATCCTCAGTCGTTTCGAGAAAAAAATCCTTCGGAACATATTCGGTCCGGGTTAGGATAGAAGGTGCAGCGACGAACTATACCAGCTGTACAGCGACAGCGACGAAGTCACAAAACGGGGATGACTAGGATGTGCCGAGCGAATGGATACTAATGCACCGGTCTGTAGAGTCTTTGAATAAAACCCGGAGGAACAACGCGATAGAAGGAGACCTCACGTGAGGTGGCACGAACAAGTAAAAGTACAAGGAGACCTCAACCGACTTGAAGTGCGCAACAGGAAGCAGTTAGTTAAAGATCGGGCTAACTGGAGAGGTTTGTTAGTTGAGACCTAGGTTCACCTCGAACTGTAGCGCCATCTATGTAAGTAAGTAAGTTTGGAGTTTTGACCGCCAACGAGTTATTAGTAATACTTTTGATGGTCTGCTGTCGGCTTCTTTTTCAGCTTTCATGGCTAGTACATACAGGAATGTACGTGGCTCTTCTTTTCTCATCATATGGTGCTGGACTTCTAGTTGAGGGCGCTCTGCTGTTGATGCCGTTTCAATCAGTGCTTTGGTTAAGTATTTTGGCTCTTTCGCCTTCTTTCGACAAAGGTGTCTGCAATCATTACTATATATGGTCGTCCCAGTCAATTCCAATGACGGTTCCACGTTTGTTACGAATATCTTGGATGCAACTCCTTAAGCGTCGGGTGGTGGTGAAGTGATCGATATCTATCTGTTAAGATCCAGCTGATCTGGTGGCAGTGCCAGTTGTCAAAGAGTGTGACGTTGATTTTGGAAAGTCAGAAAATGTTTTGTCGTTGCCACTTCTTGTTGCCTATCCTCGGGAAGAACAGCCGAGGAAGCCATATGCCTGAGGCCACATTCAAAGCAAAATGTCATGAACCATTCTTCTTTATGCGATCGATGAGTTCCTTACACATTCTTCGGGGGTTTACACTGTTGCATAACTGGAGGGCTCCCCCGTCTATAAAAGGAGGATCGAATTGTGGAACTTTTCATTTGCGTGCACAAGGGATTAGCGCAGAATAGAGAACTTGCTACATTCCGATGCAATAGATCGTATTCCAGAATTTTACGAATAGAGGAACAAACTTGTCAGTTGCTACAAGAACCATATCATTTATATTCGGAGAACCTCTTCATCTTGCCCGTCCTACCCTCAGATGTACTTTATTAATGACTAGGGTCCACGAAAAGGGTGAAATCACTCCTGCTTGAGGGGTGCTTGGCAATGACCTAGCATTGCATTGATGTAGCTGTTGCTCAGCATACGTGTTATCAGGTTCGCGGATGTATTGTTAACATATGTTCATGTAGGCAATCTCACTAACAGTGGGTTTCAAGTGATTTCGTTACATGCTCGTATGAACATTCTCTGAATAAACAAATCGTAATTTCGACATGCCTAGTAATAAGTAACTTTTGACATTTCCAAATTGTCCATAATATCTTTTGGTGATAAAAATTTATGATTGTACAATACTTTGCACCTCGCACATCGGTAGATAAGCCTTCACCACGCGCCAAACTGAACTGCAGCTATGCCTGCAAATAGTGTTTCCCCGAAGCAAAACTGACTCATCACTTAATTGGATACGAATGTAAAGGTTACCATATTTAATGGCAACCAAGGTGCCATAAAGGCTTTGCTGCCGTCAAAATAAAATTAAGGTTTACGAAGGGCTGCTCCGGAATCCTGACCGCAACGGACACCTATTACTTACTTCGCATGGTATCTGCAGTCTGAGGATGCACGAGGAAGAACCTTTTTAACTGGGAAACGTTTTGGCCACAGATCAACAAATCCAAATCTTAAAAGATACCCTTGAACTATAGAGAAAAATTATCAACGCTAGTTGAATTACCCATGGGCCATAGTCTCCTGAGAGTACACGCTATAAAGCTCCGCATAAGTGACGACGACCTCTGCAGTGGTAGTCCTCCCTCTGAGTCATTGTTCCAGGCTTAGCCATCTGAAGCAGTGAACCTTAGTGGGATCTACATCCATAGCATCGCAGGACTTTTTTCTGCTTCATTTACTCATCTTTCCGGATTCGCTGTTGCAACAAGATGACTAAGATCCATACATTAAGACATTGGAATATTAGACATTAATATCTATACAAATCAAATTAGATACGAACCCATATTGCGACGGAGCCTTAATATTAAAATCAGGAACAGTATGGAAAGGAAGGAAGCACAGTCTAGAATAGGACTTGACGTCTTTACATAAATGCTTCTTCTATATAAGCTGAAGGTGCGGAAAGCGGTACGACAGTAGGACAGTATGTTATTACCAAGGAGGTTTTTGGATCGGGTCGTACCACATCAACTTTTGTCTCTCAAACAAACAGAGCCAAGGTATTCACGATGTACCTGCCGTGTATGTTGTTATGGGGAACTTTGGCCACTAATCTCTCCACGGGACTGGATATTCTGTTTCAATTGGCACCCCTCGATATTTTCAGCAGTCAAGTTTCTGCTACCGCAGCTTAAAGCTTAAAGCTACTGCACAGCCTCGCTAAAAAGAGCAA
This sequence comes from Volucella zonaria, assembly GCA_963966105.1. NCBI lineage: Eukaryota > Metazoa > Arthropoda > Insecta > Diptera > Syrphidae > Volucella > Volucella zonaria. Next base: position 248,705,769 of record OZ014530.1, on the reverse strand, counting down.
AAAGGATAAAGACAATAGTGTAAATGCGTGCAATGATTCCAGCGAAGTAGAGAGTATTCCGGGGAACTGAATAAAAGATAAGTTGCGAAAAATTAAACAAACGAACATCGTAATATCTGAAGGATATGCTTTGCTAGCCAAATTAAGTGAGCCTAACCGCTAAGAGAAGGCACTTCAGTCGCCATCTACACAGGAGTGGAAGACCGCGATGGACAAGGAGATTGCATGGAAACTGGTTGACATGCCAGAAAATAGAAAAGCTATAGATAATAACTGGGTGTATTAATTGAAATGAAAACCTGAAAATATTTCAGCTCGACATTAAAACTGCATTTTTGAATGGTGATCTTTGTGAAGGCATGTACTCGTACGATACCTGAGTCAGCCCAAGGGCTACGACGATAGCAGTGGGAAAGTGTCCAAATTGCAACGAAGTCTCTATGGATTGAAACAGTCGTTCAGATGTCGGAATAAGATGTTTAACAATTTTCCTCAAAAATTGAAGTTCAAAATGAGTGAATCTGATCCATGTAACATATGTTTGTCAGTTTTTCCAAAGGGGGGACAATGTTGTTGGCGATTTACATCGATGACGGATTATTGGCGGCATCAAGCAAAAATATGTAGACGTGTTCCTTAGCTGTCTAAAATAGGAGTTTGAGGTTATTCATGATGTTGCTGATTATTTGTTGGGACTGGAAATAGCACATAGAACAGATGGGATAGTCTTAGTTCATTAAGCTGGTTATGCTCTGAAACTGTTAAGTGAGTAGTCTCATGTTCGATCTTCAAAAAATCGATTTATTTTTTTGAACATTTTCAAAGTTTAATAAGTTTAGCACTAAGTCATTTTAGATTTACAGTAAATAATAGGGAAGAGTGTACCCTGCAGTTGCGGCGCTTATACCTGCGCTATTGTTTGAGACCCTATAGCCTTGAAAAATTTATACTTGTAGTGTACGACACGTAGAATTTTGGTATTTTGAAGAAAAGTGAAAGTCAGTATATGGTTGTATTTCAAAGTGTTAATATCTAGCTCTTAAAACGTTTGCATTTTTCGAACGAGAAAATAAGTTTACGCCTGTATTTGAACGTGTTAACATGTACGAAGTTTTACCAACAGGTGGAAAGCAAGAAGACTTGAACAGAGCCGCCTATAGAGAGGAAACGTTATAGCAGAGTCACAGTCGATTCTTAGAATATGGAAAAATTTCTTCTGCAGAAGATAGCAATATTTAGAGTGAAATCCAGCAAAGAAGTAGGACCTGATGGCTTACCCGTCGAGGTACTCAAAGCTGTTGGAAGTAATTTCGTGGACGGCATACACCTACTCATTTCTATGATCTTTCCAAAAGAGTGTATACCTGCTGAATGCAATTTAAGTACCGTTTGTCCGATCCACAAAAAGGCGATTCCCTCAACTACGTCAGCTATAGAGGTATACGTCTCCTCAACATCGCATAGATGATTTTATCTGCCATATTGGGTGAACGTCTGAAACTCTTCGTCAGCAACCTGGTTGGCCCCTATCAGTGTGGTTTCTGACCAGAAAAGTCTAAAACTTAGTCATTTCTTACACTTCGGAAGATCCTGGGAAAAATTCTAGATGTCAAAATCGATACCCAACTTTCTTTTCATCGATCTTAAGGCCGCGTATGTGAGCCTATACCTACTCGTATGTCTATTTTTGACATCCCTGCCAAACTCGTCCATCTGTGTAGAATAATGATTTAGAACGCTCGCTGCCCCGTCAAGGTCGGTAAAGACTTAACCAAGACCTTTGAAGTCAAAAAGCGTTTTAGACAAAGTGGCGCGCTATTGTGTGAGTTCTTTAACATCATATTTGAAAGAATTGTGCGGAACTCACAAAATAACACTGGAGGCACAATCTTTCAAAGGGCTGTGCAACTGCTAGCATACGCCGATGGTATCGATATAATTGAAATAATTCACAGTCACCAGGGTGACAGCTTGTATTGAAACGGAAGCTGACAAAATGGATTTAGCCCTAAATGAGAACAAAACCAAGTATATGTTGTCAACAAGTAGTGGCATGCAGGATTGACGAACTGGATGGTATGGTACTACGGGTCTGCTATCAATTCTGCCGGTAGTAATAAAATGAATACTAACTCTTGACAATTGTCATTTCTTTAGGCTAAGTAGGCAATTGGAGACTTTATATAAAACTTTGTTCTTCCCATGCCCTGCTTTATGACGCTGAAGCATGGACCCTATCGAAAGCGAATAAACATATCCTACGAGTAAGTCGTTTAGAGCTAAAAATTCAAAAAAAGATGTTTGGTTCCGTTTGCGTTGACTGGCTTTGGTGAAGTAGATTCAACGATCTGCTGTACGGCGAGGTCGACCTTTGAAGACAAAAATCTCTTCAGGCAAGGTGCTGCATGACCGATTTGAAAGATCGAGATCTTGTCTTGTTGTGCCGAATACAGGCTCTGCGCTTTGGCTTGGGCAATTCTGCAACCAAGATTTAGTCAGTTTTAAGTTGCGAAACCAACGGACAATGACATAAGTTCGTCGTTAGCACTGACAGGAGCCCAAGTCATTGAATATTGCGGTGTAAGGACGACGAAACTAATTAAATGTTGCGATGCTAGTGCTCTCGGTACTTGTTGGAGCAGTAGCAAGTACTACGTGAGACGCAATCAGCTCCTGCTACTATAGTCTGACTTGGTTATCAACAATTTTCTCAGTAATTAATCGACCCATGTCTATTGGCATGCTATGGAAACTACTGTCTGAAAAGTACTATCCGAGGTTGTCATATTGTATTTATAATACTCGTAGATGGATAAATAAATCAAATTCCAAATTGGAAGATAATTCTCGACCCTACTGAAGAGGAATATGCCGAGCAAATTGTTTAAGTCATGAATGGCGCCTCCAATAAATCCTCTGAGCCGACCAGCCTTGTCAGCAGAAACTCCTGCAGATCGCCTGTTCTATGGTGGAAGACAAATCTGGGGCAACCAGGTAAGAAAAATACAGAAGCTTCTTAACAGATAACTTGTGACCAATTTGGAAGATGACTGGAATCTTAACGGATTGTAGCAAACAGAAGGCAAGGGCATAGTGCAAGTTGCAAAATGTGCCTCTTTGAGAGATGTTTGCGAATAAATCGAAACACATGGTGAAACCAGCAGACTGGTAAACGTCTCGAAAAGGGGAAACCCGCTAGATTGGGAGCAACCAGTGAATCTGATGGCATCTACACTGAGTTGCGATCTGAGTCTCTGGGTATTAAGCTAGGCACTCACTCCTCAGTCAAACAGATAAGAATCGGCTAACAACGGGTAGCCGTGGCTCCAGTAGTAGTGGAATGGCTTCCAAATCGGAAGGTTAAGTGTTCAAATCCCAGCCTCGTCCGAAAGACATATCTTCCATTTTTTTAGTTACCGAAAATCAAGTAAGACGAGTAGTTGACTAGAAATCAACATCAAGCCAACTTTCACTAAGAATATAGTCTCCCCATTAAATTTTGGATGCCACACATGGAGCGAAATAACCACTGAGCCCAAACGTCTTTCGTTTTCTCTCCATCCCATTTTCCAGAAAACTTAACACATGCTGAAGGATTATAAGTGTATTCATACCCACTTGAGTATTGAGTTCTTTTTAAAAAAAAAAAATCTAGTTAAAATGGACAAGAAAGGCACAAAAAGAGGTAGACACCCAGGAGAATAAGCTAAAAAAATAAGTTTTAAAGGAAATCAACATACTACTGAGGAAAACACTGATTTTGTTAGTACATCTGCTCAAAACTTTCACGGTGAAGATGACTCTGAAGTGAATTTTAATCCGATTCATAGTTACAATTCATTGAGTTTTTATTTAGTGTTCACAAGTTTGCAAGCAATGTAAATTGTATATCTGATGATATAGAGTTCTTGAAGCGATCACAGCAAGGATTAGGATTTAAGTTATGTGCTAAATGCTCGTCCAAAGAAATACTGAGCAACTCTTGTCCAATGTGTTTTACGAACAGGAAAAGAATGAATATTTTATGGATGACATTTCAAAATGACAGTCTACAAATGAGTGAGCGATGCCAACAGAACACCCCCTCAAGATATTTATACTAACTTAATAAATGATCCATATATTCAAGTGTAACCCTTAACTGATAACGTGAAAATAGTGAACGCTGCTATAGTCGCGGGGGCCATTGGACCCAACTGTTTTAAAATACGAGGGTTGGCTGAAAAGTTTCCAACCGAACAATGATACAAGACATTTTTTCTCAAAATTTTTTTTTATTTTTCTACATAGTCTCCTTGTAACTCTACATAATTCTCCCAGCGATGCTCCCATCTCTCTAGCCCGTTCAAATAGTACTTGGCGTTTTTCTCTGCAAAATAATTGTTCACGAAGGTGATTGCCTCCTCATTTGACGAAAATCTCTGTCCTCCGAGCGCAGTTTTTAGATGAGGGAACAAAAAGAAGTCGCTTGGGGCGAGATCTGGTGAATAAGGCGGATGGTCGAGCAATCCAAACCATAATTTTCGCCATGGCAACCGCTGAGGTGTGAGACGGCGCGTTGTCTTGGTGAAACAGGATTTTCTTTTTCTGCAAATGTGGCCGTTTTTCCGCAATTTCTGCCTTCAGCTTGGCAAGCAATGATGCGTAGTATGCTCCTGTAATGGTTTTACCTTTTTGAAGATAATCGATTAAGATAACTCCTTTACTATCCCAAAACACAGTCGCCATCACTTTCCCAGCCGAAAAACCAGTTTTTGCTTTTTTTGGAGTCGGCTCGCCCTGTTTGTCGCTCCACTGTTTTGACAGAATTTTTGTTTCGGGCGTATAATGGTGTATCCAAGTTTCATCTACAGTAATTAATCGGCGCCAAAACTCGGATTTATTGCACCTAAACTGCACCAGCAGAGCGTTGGAAATGTTCATTCGAACACGTTTTTGGTCTAACGTAAGCAAACAGGGCACCCAACGCGCGGACAGCTTTCTCATGCCTAAATCTTGATTTAATATGTGACAAACACGTTCTTTGGACATTTCCATAACCTCTACTATCTCTCTCACTTTAATTCGGCGGTCGTCTAACACCATTTGGTGAACTTTAGCAATGTTATCGTTAGTGGTTGCAGTTTTTGGACGTCCCGAACGTTCATCATCTCCCAAGCTCTTACGGCCACGTTTAAATTCAGCTGCCCAAAATTTCACTGTGGTAAATGATGGTGCAGAGTCCTTTTTCACAAGAAAACACTCACATCAACTCACTCAAACGACTGGCAACTAAAAACTGAGCGTCCAAGATGACTGAAACTTCGGTAAGTAACTGTCAAAAGATGCACAACTAGCATTCACTAGCTTTTATTGACGAGTGCCGCTATCTTTACGTTGCGGAAACTTTTCAGACAACTCTCGTTTGATTAAAATAAAAGTATTAATTTTTTTGAATGTTTGTTTTTATTAAACTTTAAACTTAACAACTACAAATGTAATTTTTAAAAATTAGCGTCAGGAACATTCGTTTATATTTCAAATTTTGCACTTTTATTAATAAGTCTCAATACACATACATAATATCATAAAAATATGTAATATAAAAAATATACATAAAATACAAAACAAATGAAACTAAATAAAAAAAAAAACATTTTTTTTCAATTTAAAAACTTACTCTTTAAAACTGTGTTAAGAAAAACTGAAAATATTCGCTTTGAAAAATTTTGACATTGGTCAAAGTGAGCTGGTTTATTAGCATGAGAGTCACACGTGTTTTGAACAAGTCAAGCAAATGGGCAGCTGCACGTGCACACAAAGGACCACAGTTTTGGCTTTTTATTAGACGGACACAGAGAACATCTTTTTCTTTTATTCCTTTCCAATTTCAGAGCTTCTTCATCTTCTGGAGCTGCATCTTCTTCAAGTCTAAGGATATTACGGATGCCAGTCTTCAATTGCACACAGGAAGTCTTTGGTTTTATACCCTCTTCTTCATGGGGGGTTCACACAAAATCTTTGCAAGCCCTTTCATAAATACCAATCTTGTCATCTTCGATGCAGATTCATGGCTCTGCTGGATGATATAAGCATTTAGTCTACTCATGTCCAATAGCTTATATAAAACAGCCATCGGCCAACGACGAGTTCTGCGACTGCTTGAATACACTGATGAACACAGTTGGTCTACAGAATCAACACCACCTTTTGTGCTATTATAATGAAGGATGAAAGGTAGACTCATCTACAAAGTTATCATGGTGCATGGATAACATGAGGATGACAGATTTGTTGTTTCTCGGAGTATAACTCACAATAGTTGTATCCTTTGTATATCCGAACAGCGATAATCCGACCTGTCTGTCTATGTGAGGCAAAAACACTTTTGGAATTTCCTTCTTTTCTTCAAGGTATCAACGACAGTTAGACCTCCAGATTTCATCGAAGTGTAGCAGTTGTCTGTCGTGATGTTGCGATTGGAGTTCAAAATTAGCTTGCATAATCGCAGACACGCTTGCGTTGGTACTTTTTCTCTTCCTCTGCATTTGTCAGCAGTAAAGATACATTTTTGAATTTGCAAGACTTTGCATTTTTAGCCCGTATTTGTTCGGTTTACTCGAAATGTACATTTCAAATTTACAACGGCCACGAAAAGCAACCAACATTTCATCTATAGTAGCATTAGCACGGATTAAGTAATTTTCTTGAGCGTTTTTATTGAAAATGTTTATAATTTCTGTCACAATGCAACCTGGATCTGTTTCATCTGGATTATTAAAACGAAGGCATAATAGGAGTGTATAAAGTCGCAATGAGCACATGTTCCATCTATAGCAAATAGCAACATAACGGCTGCATGATTCGACTTTCATATAGCAGAGTAAGGCAATAGGCCCAAAAATGCGTCTAGATCTTGTGGAGTACATTTCTTTAGTTCTACACGCTTGTATTTTAATGTAATCGCTGCTAGTTTCACGTTTGTCCAAGCTAATATTTTGCTCTTTATATCCGCATAAAATATTTTGTCAAACCCTTCTTTTGGATCAAACGCGTCAACGGGTCTTAATCGAGATGTAGTGTAAGGCAATCTAACAATGTTATAGCTTTTGACACGAGCGTTTCTTGCAGGAGGTATTTTAGCCCATTTGAACCTGTTTTGTTTCGTAAAGGTACTCACTGCTAGAAACCTCTTCAACCACATCAGCTTCATCTTGATGAGTATCTTCGCCATCAGAATCAAACAATTTGGAATTGGATTCGTGGTCACTTGTTATGATAAATTCTTCACCATTGTCCAAAAAAATCTTTATCAAAATGAGTATTACCACGCAAAGGTCTTAAATTTGACCCAGTTTCGTCTTCATCGCTGGACAATTCATTTAACCATAGCTCAATCATATACTCTTGATTGCCACTGATACTTGCCATTATAAATACTTGAAATAAAACAAAAAACTTTATTAACTACATGCACAAATAAATCACGTGTCTATAGTCGTGGGTCCAGGAGACACATGTTGATATTGAAACTAACCTTTAAAGAAGCGAGTGAAATACGTCCTTCTCACTGTGCATACTTCGACTTACTGTAGCAAGTTACTGTAAAGCAGAAACAGCTGCGGCGACTGTTGGACACGTTTAAAGTTTGAACATGGGTCCACTGGACCCACAATTAATTTAGTTCTATGTATTTCAAAAATTCAGTTTTAGTTTCATTTAGTTTCTAGAATTTCAAATGTTACGATGCCATAAAAGATAAAGTTTTACACACGATATATTCGTTTTCCAGATTTGGTAATTAAGGCGTCATTGCTATCACGTCGACTGTTTCTTCTGCCCTCTTCATTATCTGATGGGTGTGATAAGATTCCGTCTCCTCTTCTCTCCGTAGGCTGAACCATGCCTCTTGAGTTGTCCTCTAAAACTTCACTGTTGCTACTCTGAATTAGGTCTGCAGTGTTATAAATGAAAGAATTTGTTGGTATGGTGCTTTAATAATGTGAAATCTATTTCGGCGAATAATACGTTTATAAGTTTCTATTAAATAAGATCTGTTTTGAACTTTCTGAATTACTTTCCCACGACGCCGAAGGTCAGTTACCCATACATAATCCGCTGGTTTTAGCTCACTTTGTTCTTCAACCCCATGTCAGTTGTCATAGTATACCTTCTAGTTATTCCTGTATGCTGCTTTCCTCTGTCTAAATCTTTGACGATCTGGTTTGGCTTGTAAGTTTACGTTTGGTATATTCTCTCGAAGTTTTCGTCCAAAACAAAGTTCCGCTGGACTGAATCCATTTGAAAGCGAAGTATTTCTATACGCTAGCAAAGCCATCTGGAATTTCTCCTGATTTTTCTTGTAAAAGTTCTTTACTATTTTTACTCCGGCCTCCGCAGCTCCGTTTACTCGATGGTATTGTGGACTACATGTTATGACCTCAAATGGTCAGACTTTTCTAATTCAACAGTTCTAATTCAACGCGTGCAGAACGTTCTGGAAAGCGACGAAATTTCGAACGACGACGAGGAAGAGGAGATATCGACAGTACGGAGCGACATCACCAATTTAACGAATTTGGTGCAAGGTTTGCAATTGCAATTATCCTCTTTTGCTACGCTTTAATTTCCAGAGAAACTAACGGAACGCCGATGCCACAGGCAGCAACGTCAACCGCTACTTCAACGCCATCTTTGTCATCAACGATGTTAAAGGGGGTGGCCGTGGTGTAGTGGTACTAGCAATCGCTTCTCATATACTAAGTTTTTGCTTTTTAAAAATGTTTTCTTAGTATTGTCCTAAATATAAGAATAAGAACAAAACCTGTCAAAAAGTCGAAAGACATAGTTTACGTGTTAGGATTAATTTTAAGTTATTTAAGCTAATTTCTAAGCGTTTTTTTGTCTAGCATGTAAGAGTAAATTAAGTATATAAATAAAAATGCATATAAATTGAATTAAATTGAATAGCAGTCGCTTCTCACTCGGAGGGTCAAGGTTCGAATCCTAGCCACAACAAAAGTTTTCATTTGTGTATTGGAACTCAGTCAGAAAAATCTGCGTGTGAAGGCATAACACTGACATGTGGATTTGGCTGTTGTAGGGTTTTCAAGCACAAAATAACTGTTAAAATTCACAACCTCACATTCCGAGTGAAGAAAATATCTCCGTCCTATTCGGGCTCCCACCCCTGGAGAGTCAATACCTAAACCAAACACACCTGAGTTTCAAACCACTACATCACAACAATGCTTTCCTTTCTCCTCCTTCTATCTTTCCGTCCGCGCCATGCAACAGTAAAAGGGTATCATAACCCACCACCGCCTTTGTCCAATGTGAATGAGATTCATTTTATTGTACCAGAATACAACCCATCCGATCAACTTTCACCGACAGGCGAACAATACGTGCAACAAGTTAACGCTTTACTTTCAGCATACGGTTGGAACGGGAGGAGCATTTTGTTTGTGTGTCAGCAAAGAAGAAAGTTTCAGCGAAGCTATGGTCAGAAGCTCTCCTAGGTTCGATGAAAACATGGAGCGAATGCACCAATCGTTGGGTAGAAGACTTTGGCAAAACAATGATCGAAGCTGACATCCATTTTGCTATGGTTGAAAGTACTCGCAAGTAATCGGAATCGCCGATCGATTATATTTTTACATTGAGGGCACGGGGACAAAAGCACAATCTGTCTGCTTCAGCGATAATCACGTACATACGGAGGGAACTGCAGACCGCGTTGGCGAGTTCAAACTTCATCTCACTCAACGAATTCACAAACGCCATCGATCGATTCATCGCTAATCATCCAATTAAAACTACAACGTATAGAAGTTTCACAACCGAATCTCAACGAACCGCACAATCAACGAACAACGCAAGAACGATGAAATGCCCATAACCACAGCGCAAACAACGTTGTACGAATTGCCGCCGAACTGATCACGCCGAAATTTCCTGTCCAGAAAGAGGCAAATCAACCTCCAGCACCCCAAAGAAGGGTATCCTTCGAATAACATCAAACGAAGAAATCGGCGACAATAGAACGAAAAACATTCAAATCACCGGACACAACGTCATCGCCTTTATTGACACAGGAAAGTTATAAAGAGTCGTGATGTTCGTTTTGTTGTAGGATTAGCTCAAATCAAAGATCAATCTTAAAAGAGTTTTTATGAAATTGAAAGTGAAGGAAAAGAAACGAATGACCGAAAAGAATTTTTTTATGAATTTCAAGAAATAGAATCTTAAAACAATAAAAATGATGTGCATGCTGATAAAATTAATGATAATTTATTGAATTCAAAACAAGACGACGAGGAATATGTGCATGCGGAAGATAATATCAATTTAGAAAATAGGGATATTGATAAACTTGCTGATGAAGAAGAAAATACAAATTTTAGAAGTTCAAAGTTAAAAAAACAATTTGGGGACGGATGTTCCAATAATAAAGGCGAAGAATCAAATATTCAAGGTCGTTTACAAATTCAGAGAATGTGATTGAAAAATTATTCCATACGAAAGAAGAAGATCCTTTAAGTTTTCGGGAAGCTATGAATTCTTTGCATGCTGAGGAATGGGTCAAGGCTATGAAAGCGGAATACTACTGCCTTAAGAAAAACAACACATGGAATATCTGTGAACTGCCTGTTGGGCGGACAGCGGTAGGGAACAGATGAGTTTAGAAGTCAAAATACTTGGCTAATGGAGAAGTTGAACGAAGAAAGACACGTGTAGGAGCGGAAGGTTATACACAAAAATACTATATAGCGTTGATTATTTAGAAACGTATGCGCCCGTGATACTACAAAGTTCTTTGCGATTAATATATGCCTTGTCCGTAGAGCATGACTTACAGCTCAATCATTTCGATGTTTCGACAGCTTTTTTAAATAGGAAACTCGATGAAGAGATCTCCATGAAGCAGCCGGAAGGATTTTTTGATGAAAATTATCCTCAAAAGGTGTGGCGTCTTAAGAAAGCTTTCTATGGTCTAAAGCAGGCAAGAGACAAGCAGGCAATGGAATAACACTTTGAACAATCATATGAATACTTTAAATATACTTTAAAATTGATGACTATGAAATAACTATTATTAGAGTTTATGTTGATGATATTATCATCGCATCCAATGTAAAACAATCTGTTATTAACGAAAAGCTTAGTTCAAGTTTTGAGATAAAAGATCTCGGAGAACCGTCTCTCTGCATTGGATTAGAAATTAAGAAGAATAATGGAATTTTAAAGTAAAATATGCACAATTCTAAAACTTTTAAAGTACCTATGCAAGTGAAATTAAAACTAGAGAAGGGGCCTTCGATCCCCGGTGTGCGGATAACCCTTGAAGTAGTGAAATATCAAGACATCGTTGGGTCACTGATGCACTTAGCTGTTTTCAGTCGCCCTGATATCTCATTCAGCGTTAGCAATTTGGCTCAGTTTTCCCAAAGTCCTCGAAAGCAGCACTAGAATGCAGCAATGCAATTTCTTCAATATCTTAACACAACTAAACATGGTAGCATAGAATTTCGAAAAACTGGGCTACCACTTATAGGCTTCGAAGATGCTAGTTGGGCTGAAGACGTTAATGACCGCAAATCTCAAACTGGTTTTTGATTTGCACTTGCAGGTGCAGCTGTCAGTTGGGAGCCGACGAAGCAGCGAACAGTAGCAACTTCCAGCACCGAAGCAGAATACATCGCACTTACGGAAGCTTCAAAAGAATCCCCTTCAACCGCAACATTTCTTTTACTTCATCAATGTTTTCGTCGGTTTTCGATGTCGATGGTCCGACCGTTTGACCGTTTTCTTTAGAGAATCGTTGCCGAAACACTTTTCTAACATTTCCAACGTTCGCGCACCATTAAATCCGTTTTTTACGCAAAATTTAATACGAGTACAAGTTCGTTGTTGCAAATTTAAATCAATTTCTAAAATTGTAAAAATCCGGCAACACATACAGAGATAGATGTATTCTTGGCTACGGAACAATGGGAGCGCCACACGGTGGTGTGAAGCGGGAATTTTTTGATCAAGGTGGTATTAATGTTATGTAAAAAAAAATTTTAATTAAAAATAAAAATAATAACATGTCCAAAATAACAAAAAAAACTTCAATTATTTCTTTGATTTCCATCAATTTTCATGCCAAATGCATGAAGGTCCAGCCAGACCTATTCCTTTAATGGGAAGGTTTTAAAGCATCCATTGACAGGAGGGTTAAAGTAATCAAGTAATCATATTAAATATTAGATTCGGAAAAACGTGAATAAAATTAAGAAAGCATTTGGATTCGCAAGAAAAATTTTAGTTTTAGTTTCCCCTCTTAAAAAGACCTCTGAAACCAACAAATATCAATTTCAAGAAAAAAAACCGTCAAATCGGGAACCAGAACTGGCTTCGAGTTTGAGTTTTATAAATGTGATTAAGACAAACTCTAAAAATGTCTTCGTGTTAGTACCAATCGTTAGTTAATTTGCTTCTCGGGGGGAAAAAAACATCCGTTTCCCTTTCTGAATAAATGCCACAAAACTAATCATAAAGTATCTTTTTTTTATAGATGTATTAACGTACCTATCTGCATACATACATATACGTACAATAGATTATCTAACACTTTACTGGGCCCATAATCAGTTGAGCCAGCAAGAAAGCAATTAAAAAGACAACCTTTCTTGGTTTTTGGTAATTCAAGGAGAACTAAACTATATTTCATGATTAAAGTACTGAATACACAATTGGGTTATTATTACATGAATACTCGTAAGTACGTAGGCAAGAATAGGGTGCTGTATGTTATTGAATTCATTTTTAAAAGAAATACTAAATCAATTGCGTTAACAGTTTGTTTTTTAACCTTACAGCTATAATGAACGTGTTGAGAAATCTAAGTCCAAAGTATAACCAGCCTGAATTCAATTAGATTTATTACAAGACTAAAATAGTTGTATAAAAAATAAATACGAGTATCTACGAGTATATGTATAGAAGATTACATAAATTGTTGTTGTCGTTTGACTTGCATACCATTATGCCATACTTTATGCTACAAAAGGACTACAGGATGATCAATTGATTGAAGAAATCAATACTGTACAGTGTACATATTAGTCAACAGAAAGTTAACGAACTCATAAAACAAACAAATTGGGAAAATCTGATTCAAGAAAACAACATTCAAGCTCTATATGACAGCTTCGTATTGAAAATAAGCAACATATAACGAAATCAAGTAAATATAAGAAAAAAAAAAGGAACACGAAAACAAAAGCCGTGGATCAATAGTTATTTTCCATCATTATTCCCATTTATTGCTTAGTTTAACAATATTTGTGTTTTTAGTGTCAACATTTGTTTTGGTATTCTTTTAACTTGCACTTTGTCGCTTCGTTTATATTGCTTAGGCTAGTAAAATTTTTGTATAAATTAAGTTGAAATAAAGTTACTTGGCTCAGTCTTGTTATTTAATCGAACCAAACCTTTTTACTACTTAATGTAAGACTGCATTAGGCGATTGAATTAAAAAATATGAAAATTCTAAATGGTAGAATTTACATGGTCCTTCGAGCTGGATTAGATTGAACAGAGAAAAGTGATTTGTAAATATCGGTACTAGACCAATACACAGAAATGAGTGAAACCGAAGACATTGCATTGAACCAGACGAGAAGCACGGAAGAAGTGCATCGATTATGGACTAATTTCAATACAGATGGAGAATCCCGATACTCGGTGGATATTTCGTAAGGAGACTCGAGCAATTAGAACAGCACTGGACCAACTTCCAAATAAATAACGGGTATTTGGAAGATCTACGAAAGACAAATCCGCAGTATGAGTACTTTGTGAGAAAGAGAAAGTATTTTAGCCAATTTGAAACGATCTCGATATTAAGGCTTTTTTCAAGGCAAAATTGGAGGTAATCAGGAAAAACACGCAACCAGCGCCAGTGCCATTACCAAATCGAAGCGAAGTAAGTCAAGAATCAACGTGCGACACAGAAAGAACTACAGAATCAACTAACATCAAGAAGTGCCCAGCGAAATTTAAAAAGTTGATTGTGATTGAGAACAACTTTATACGTATTATTGAGGACTTGGAGTTAACTCAGAATACAGTTTACCTACCATTCAAATTGGATCAGATTAGAGAATACTGGACAGAGCTGGTGACAATGAATGACGAGAGCATGTCCTCATTGGAAGAAGCCTATTACGAGCAGGAGTACGTGTCCAACAACGAATTCATTGAGCTGGAGCAAATATATCAAGATGCTTACATCCAAATTAAGGAAGCAGAACAACGACAAAACCAACCAGAGGCAGTAACTCCACAAGCTGCAACACATCGGGAAATCAAACTTCCACCAATAAGCATTCCATCATTCAGCGGCAAGTATGAAGAGTGGACATCATTTTGGGAACTGTTTGATCAATTAGTTCATCAGAATGGAACCTTAAGCGATGTTGAACGAATTCAATATTTAAAACTAAATTTAAAAGGAGAAGCAGCAAGGATTGTTAATCATTTGGCACCGACAGCAAGCAATTATGCAACAGCTATAGAATTGCTAAGCAACTGATTTCAAAACTACATCCAAAAATTGCTTACTATAAAATCAGTTCGATATGAAAATGCGTTCGATTTGAAAACGATCATGGATATGTCAAGGGAAATCTTGTACAGTGTCAAAGATGTAGGGGTCGACGTAAGCTCCTGGGATCCATTACTGATTCAGTTGTTATGTCCGAAACTTGATTCTGAATCAAGGAAATTATATCAACAATCTAGAGGAACTTCAACAGAAATTCCCAAACTAAGCGAATTTTTTGACTTCATCCAGGCGAGATTCAGAGGATTAAAAAGCAGTCGTGAATTCAACCGTGGACACCAGCAAGTACGAGTAATAGCCACAAAAAACCATTTGACTACAGTCACAGAGTCGAAGTGCGTTGTGTACAGCGAGTCTCATCAATTTTATAATTGCAAAAGATTTTTAAGTATGAAGACGTAGAACCGATTGGACGTAGTCCAAAGGTCGAAGATCTGTTTCAACTGTTTGCGAGATGGTCATACCGCAAGGGAATGTGCGATGAAGAGGGGTTACAAAATATGCGCACAACAGCATAATTCCTTACTTCATTTTCCTCGAGGTGAGAGTACAGTAGTTTCGGGAAAAGGAAGAATATCCAGTGAAGAAGCTTCAACATCAACACGAATCGCTACCGCATGTAATGCGTCCTAGTAATAGGACGGTATTACTAGCCACAGCCATGGTGAACATATGCGTTGGAGTATGGTCATTGGTCAAGTATGAGTCAAAGATCAATGGAATCAACGGTCATGCTACAGAAATCATCGCTGCATGCCGCTTTATCATTCAATCAATTCACGATGAAAAGGTTAACTTGGAGGTAAATGCTCTAGTAATGCAGTTATTACATCAAGACTTCCAGCACAACAAGTTACACCCAACTAGTGGATCAATTTATGACACATGGACTAGTCAAGGGTCCAGCCAATACTCCAATGGCACAAAATACAAGGTTTGGCTGGATACTATCGGGACCAGTCAGCACCATATTAACATCAAGGAAGAAAGCACAAGTTAATAATCTCACATCATGCATCAGTGTGTGCAGTAAAGATGAAGGCTTAGAGAAATTTTGGGAATTAGAAGAAGTTCCAAGTGCAAAGATCAAGTCTACAGAAGACGAAATGTGCGAGAATCACTACCAAATGACGCACAACCGGGATGAAACAGGGCGTTACATCGTCAAATTACCACTGCTGAAGGATCGGAAGGGTTTGGGAGGTTCACGGCTAAAGAACATTTAAACCCGTCACACCAAATTCATGAGGGATCTGATCCGGGAGGTCGTTGGTCATGCTCCCTATGGGAAGAGGACCATGGAATTGTTGAAGGTTTCCAAGGATAAGTGTGTCTTGAAATTCTTGAGGCAACGATTGGGAACACACATCCGTGCCAAGAGGAAGCGTGAAGAATTGCCCAACATCCTCACCCAAATGAGGAAGACCCAAGCTCATGCTAAGCAGAGAGCTTAAAGAGATGTGTTATATGAGTATAGGAGATGGAAAAATAATCCAAGAAGCCAAAATTATGAGCGTGAATATCAAAACTTCCGAAACATTGTAAACAAAAATATACAAATCACAAAAGCCAACTACGAGTATTACCAACAAAAATTCTTAAATGCACAATATGACCCCAGAAAAACATGGATCGTTATAAATGAAATTTTGGGAAGAAAAAAAACCTTCTATTGATGAACTTTTCAACAAATGTCAACGGTGAATGCGGCATCGTGGTAGAATTTGCGGATCAATTCGCAAACCAAGTACCAAACATTATGCATATGTGCAATACTAAAACTATATATACGTTTAAAATCCTAAGCAAAATAAACATCAATAAAGGACCTGGAGCAGATAACATTCGACCAGTTGATCTCAAAATGAATGCCGAAATTCTTAAGCTTGTGGTACAAACCATTATTAATCGCAGCCTGATACAAATCTCATGAAAACATCTATTATTCGTCCGATTTATAAAAGTGGCATCAAAAGCAAAGTCGAAAATTATAGACCAATCGCAGTCATGTCAGTCGTAGTAAAGTGTTTGGAAGAAAAAGTCGTCAAACGTCTTAATACATTTACACCAAATTTTACACCCAAATCAATACGGATTTCAAAAAAGTAAAAGTACAGAAAAACTGCTAGAATAGTTCACAAAGACAGTTAATGCAGGTCTTAATTGGAACCATCACGTTCTTGTGCTATTCATCGAAAAGCTTTTAGAAACCTTAAATAGAATTCGTGTAGAGGATACTTGTCAAACTGGCTCAAAAACTGCTTAAGTGATAGAACAATTAAAGTAAAGGTATCAAAAGCTTTGAGTCTGGAAAAATCTAGTGTATATGGTGTTCCACAAGGTTCCGAACTGGGCCCCATTTTCTTCATTTTATATACTAATGAACTTTTAAGGTTAACTAAATACAATACAGCCTACTCATATGCAGACGATATAGCCATCATAAGGGGTGAATGACTCGACATCCAACTTTTTAAAATGCTGTAATTTTTTTATTTTTTGATAAATTTTATTGTGCCAAATCAAAAAATGTTAGAAAATGCATCAATTTTCAAATTGTATTAGTAGTTTTCAATATGTCCACCTTTGGCGAATAATGGCCTTGAGACGGCCGAAGAAAGCATCGCACGCTGCACGCAAGTGGCTCTGCGGTATTTTGGCCCATTCCCTGCGAAGTGCTTGTTTGAGGTGGTCCAAACTTTGGTATTTTTTTGTGCTAACCTTCGCCTTCAAAATACCCCCGACAGAGAAATCGAACGGATTTTCATCCGGAGAATTTGCAATCCATTGTGTCGAAGAAATGAAGTGTGGAACATTGTTTTTTAACCAATCTTGTTTGACGCGCGCTTTATGGGACGGTGCCGAGTATTGTTGAAATGTCCACGGTCTCCGACCGAAATGATTGTTTGCCTAAGGCTTCAATACTGCCTCTAAGACAGTTTCACGGTACACAATAGCATTAATTTTGACGCCTCGGCCCAAAAATACGAGCGGAGAGCGACCATCGCCGGTTATGGCGGACCAAACCATCACCATCGGTGCTGCCTGCTTTCTGGTGGCCGTCCGAAGGTGTAAATTTTCGAAGGACTTCTCTGGCAAGTAAACTCGGTCATTTTGTTTGTTGACATATTGCTCGATAACAAATGGCGACTCATCGGAAAAAATCCAAATTCGGCAACTCACCACTTTCATGCAAGCGTAGCAACTCTTTCGCTCTTTCGACTCTAACTTTTTTCTGTTGCGGTGTAAGATAGTGTGCTTTTTGGAACTTCAATGGCTTGATCCCAAGCTCATTTTTCAGTATGTGTTGCATCCGTTCCAACGATATGTTGAGCTCACGAGCCATTTTTCTTCCACTTCGACGCGGATTTCGCTCAATTCGAGCCTTCACTTTCCGAACCATTTCTGCCGATGTTGCTGTTTTTTTATAACCACCTCTATGGCGTTTTACAACGCTGCCAGTATGACGGTAACGAGCTATGGTTCGAGATACAAATGATTTATTCACGTTGAGGTGCTGGAGGGCTCTAACGATAGCTACTTGTGGTTTTCCAGCCAAATATAAAGCAATCACACTATCACGTTTGAATTCCATCGCGGATAAAAATTTTTCAACACAACTGAGACGCAAATCGTTTAAAAGGCTTGTAAATAAGAAAATTATCTGCATGTGTCAAAATTTGAGCTCACTAACATGAACGGTTTGGAAATTATAGCGGTCTGAAATCGGTTGCAGTTCGAGGCATTCAGGGTGTAGTAAAACACAAACAACTAAACTCAGCAATAGAAATACTTCAAGAGCAATTTGATGATGTATCTAAGTGGTGTCATGATCATGGACTAATTATCAATGCAACCAAAACAAAAGTGATGCATATACGCCACCCATATAAGCGAGAAGATTTATTCAATATATATCACCGAAACGACCAGTGTCCATTGTCAGTCAACAACAAGTCAATCGAAATTGTCAAAGAGGTAAAGTATCTTGGAGTCACAGTAGAGGAACATTTTCTTGGCGTGAACATATAAACACTTTACGTCTTCAACTCAAAAGCACCCTGTTTGCCTTGGTTTACCTAAAAAGGTTTTCAAACTTCGAAGTTCTTAAAAAAGTATGGTATACTACTCGTTAACAGTATCACGAATCCGATATGGGATCCTAGCATGCGGTAACTCCTCAAAAACACATCTACACAAGATAATGAACCTACAACAACGTCTAATTAAACTAGTTAAACGTAATAATGTTGACCTTAAAGTTCTAGATATAAACGCAATTTATCGCATGACTGCATTACAACATTATATGGATGATCAGCTAATAAGACATAACCAAAACACCAGAAGAAGAGCACTTGAGATGTTCGAAACCCTGATAACGTTTAACGTGTACGGGAACAGAGAACTTAGATTTATTATCCCGACGATATTAAACCAAATACCACAAAACTTAAAAAATATTCGGAACTACAAGAAAAGAAAGAAAGAAATTAAAAACTATCTGCTAGAATTGTTCTTTGTGAGATAATAAAAATAATAATTAACTTCTACTATAGTATAATTATACACTAAAGTTTTAAACTACAATAAATTTTTTATTTATAAAGTAAATTAAATATATCAAACATTGTTAAAACATAAATATGAACTGACCCTTTTTAATCACTAGTAAACTTAAATAATACTACTGTTTCTAACCGCCTACAGATAAGCACTTTGCTTTGTGGGTAAACCATTGTAAATTGAAAGTATTGTAAAAATTAAATGAAACATTTTCATTCATTCATTCAATTATGATTGTAATGAGGAATTGCCAGTAATAGATTTTCAACAGAACTCATATCTATGACTCAACCGTGTCCCTTGCTATTGGAAAACTAGGTAGGGACTCTAATGAAGTATCTTCTTACAGACCAATTTCTTTGAAAAGATTTTCATCTAGAGGCTAAGTCCGATTATTGAAAGTGCAAACATGATACCAACTCATCAGTTTGGTTTCAGAGAAAAAACCCTCAACCATAGAGCGGGTTCATAGAATAACCCACAAAGCTATGGAAGATAAAATGGTATGCTCAGGTATATTCTTAGACGTTGCTCAAGCGTTTCATAGGGTATGACATGCAGGAAGGCTATACAAACTTAAATTACTTTTTCCCAAAGAATATACGACAATGCAGGAATCATATCTCTCGAAAAGATACTGTTACACGTTCGTCAGTTAATAAGGAAGAAAAAGTAGAAAATTAATTGATTAATTTATAATTTATGGATTCTTTATTAATAATTTACGGGGTTACACGTTGTTGTCTTGTCTCTGTACCCAAGAAGAAGAGAAGACAAATTATTTACAGAAAACTAACAATAAAAAATCTCAAAAGTGACATAACAATGGTTTAGGACTGTTTTACCGACGATACACTGATTGAAACGATTTTTCAATCTTTCGATACCAATTTTGGTTTAGCCTCAAAATAGGCCTCTGTTTCGGCGATTACTTCTTCATCGGTCTTAAATCTCTTTCCGGCGAGCATTCTTTTGAGGTTTGCGAACAGAAAATAGTCGCTGGGGGCCAAATCTGGAGAATACGGTGGGTGAGGAAGCAATTCGTAGCCGAATTCATTCAATTTTGCCATCGTTTTCATCGACTTGTGACACGGTGCATTGTCTTGATGAAACAGCACTTTCTTTTTCTTCAAATGCGGCCGTTTTTCTGCGATTTCGTCCTTCAAACGCTCCTTTGGAGATAGTCGATGAAAATTCCATGTGCATTCCAAAATACGGATGCCATAACCTTTCCAGCCGACTGTTGAGTTTTTGGTCGTTTTGGACGAGGTTCGTCGCCTGCTCGCCACTCAGCTGTCTGCCGACTTGACTCTGGTGTGAAGTGATGGAGCCAACTTTCATCCATTGTCACATACCGACGCAAAAATTTGGCTTTATTGCGGTTGAACAGCTTTAAACACTCCTTTGAATCATCAACACGGTCGACAGTGAGCAAACGCGTCACCCACTTTTAACACAGCTTTCGCATGTCCAAATATTTGTGTATGATATATCCAACACGCTCTGTTGATATCTTCAGAGCCTCAGCTATCTCGATCAACTTCACTTTACGGTCATTCATAATCATTTTGTGGACTTTTCTGATGTTTTCATCTGAAACAGCCTCTTTTGGATGTCCGCTGTGTGCATCATCTTCGGTGCTTGTACGAGTATGACCGCTTTTAAATTTTTCAATCCATTTGCGAATGCAGAGTCCGGGTAACACTTATCAAGCCATTTCTTTGCATCGGCTGCATTTTTTCCCATCAAAAAGCAATGATAAATCAACACACGAAATTGCTTTGAATCCATTTTTTTTCACAATAACAAAAGTTGCTTCACTCACAACGCTATATCTCGAGAACTAATCGTCCGACAGCTGTTAAATTTATACACGTATCTTTTGAAGGTTGATACTAACTAAAAATGGTATGGATTTAATTCAAGTGGTGCCCTCTCTTAGAAACGGAACTGACTTTTCAACCCATGTGTTATATGAAATATGAACCGCTCGTTAGTGTAAACTAGTTGTACGAGTAGTGTTAAAAAATACAAACATTTTTATAAAGTTTAAATAGAAAAAGAAACAAGCTTTGTTTGCACTGCCCGACGAGTGAGTTCCAATCTAGAGGTCATATAAGGGGTCGGCTATGTCGATATCAGTAGCCCCGGATGAGCTAATGAATGCTGCCGTTGATCCAGAGTTCCCTTACACAGGGTGAGTTTTTTAACTTGAGACATCCAAATTACTCGAAAAATACGCGATATCTCGAAAAATGTTTCAGACAAAAGTCACAAGGTTCTGAAGGGGACATAAGATGGTGACCACGAGTTTGACCTTGAGACCCGTTTTCAAGGTCAAATGAAGGTCACTTTTGATTTTTCAAATGATAATTCCTGATTTTCATTGCTCAGTCGTATTCCTCAATGGAGCACACGACTTTGTCTCAAAGGTCTTATTCATTCAGTGCTAGATACCACTGTACTGGGACGCCAAAATCATTAATCGGTTTCCAACGTTGTTAGGGTGTTAGAAGGTCGAGATTTGTTTTGAGGAAGTCATTGTTACCTCGAGTGAAGTTAAAACTCAAAGAAATTTCAGATAGAGACAAATGGTCCTAAACTTATCTGAGAGTGTATGATGTGCACTCTGCCCTTTTTTTCTACTTGAACGGAACTGTAACATACTTTATTTAGAAGTTCGATATTTGTGTTGAGGAACTGATTATTATTAGTAACGTTTTCCAGATTAATAATGCAGGCTATTTCAATTCAAGAGAAAATTGAAATGATATTGATTTATGGAGAAAGTGGAAGGAACATCGATGGTGCTGTTGTTCTTTACGCCCAACGTTTCCCAGACCAGATACGATAGCGCGCGCTTCCTTTTATTCACTGGTGAAGGAAGTGTGCAACCAAAGAAAAGGAATCGGTCAGATAGGGTGGCTGTTGAGGACAATGAAATAGCAGTGTTAGCTGCCGTTGCACACGATCCTCACATTAGCACTCGCCAAATAAGTCGTGAATCAGGAATTTCTGAAACGACTGTCTGTAAGATATTGCATCGGCATAAATACCATCCTTATCATGTTTCAATGCATCAAGAACTTTCTAGTGAGGATTTTCGCAACCGGGTTTCACCTGATCTAACGTCACTTGATTTCTTCTTGTGGGTCTACTTAAAAAGTGAGGTTTACAGAAAAAGCCAACAACACGTGAGGTCATGAAAAGACGAATAACTGAAGCTTGCCGGAAGATTACGCCAGAAATACTTCTCAGTTCTGTTGGTTCATTTAGAGCGCGGATAGACAAGTGTATTGAAGTGAATGGTCACGTTTTCGAGCATTTGTTGAAATAGTCTCGGGAAATAAACGTCGAAATGGGAAGAATTCAATGATTCAACTGTGGGAGCCAAGGGGACCCACTCTAATTAATCACCCCGAAGGAAACAAAATACTGCTACGTCCACGTCGTTGTTTCTGGGTTATGGTAAACGCAGTATATAAAAACAAATGACAAGCCTACGAGCAATACGACTGAGCAATGAAAATCAGGAATTATCATTTGAAAAATCAAAAGTGACCTTCGTTTGACCTTGAAAATGGGTCTCAAGCTCAAACTCGGGGTCTCCATCTTATGTCCCCTTCAGAACCTTGTGACTTTTGTCTGAAACATTTTTCGCGATATCGTGTATTTTTCGAGTTATTTGGATGTCTCAAGTTAAAAAACTCACCCTGTATAAAAAAACTGTTCGAAACGAAACAAACCAATGGGTTCAAAAGCAGAAACAAGACTGATTTATTCTACACAATATGGAGGGAAATGAAAATTAAATATCATTGGTAATTGTTGCCATGTTAGCATTATTCAAACGTATAATATCTTACCACTCTATTGGCTATTTCTGAAACACCTTTCTCGGGTATTCTTATAGAGAGCTGTAGAGCTTTTATTTCGATGTGGATTTTCCATTACAAAAATTCTTCGACAAGCGTTCTTGAAGTTCAAGCCACTGAGAGAAAAAGATAACTGGTAGCAAAAGATAGCGGCACAGTGGGCAAACATTGTCCAAACAAAACTAGCTCTATTATGTCATCATACGAGTAGCTGGCACAGGTTTTTTTCACCTCTATTGTAGCCAACGTGGAAGTCTGTGTATCCCGGATTGCCGACAAACTAAAGAAGTACTGTGAAAGATTTGGATTTTCTCTCATCTCGGTAAGTTCAAATTTTACCAAATATTCACATTATGGCAGATCGCCCTTGTCGATGTCAAGTTCTTATATGACGCCATCTACATATAGAGACGAACTATACAGAGCCATGTCTGGTTTTGACCCTAACTTGTTGGATTGCGCAGAATGACAATATAGAACGACAGCCGCTGGGTAAATATCAGAAGATTTTTACAGAAGCCATTGATGTCAAACTATGGGTTGGACCAGCTGTTGCGTTATAAGGTGACTTCCTTTCCTTAATTTTTTTTTTTTAATTTCCGACTCGCCAGTTGGCTGCGACATAAGGCACTTTGACTTAAAAGATCTTTTATGCCGTTTTGTCAGAACTGTAGCTAGGCTAGTAGACTTTCTAGCTTCCGAATGAAGCGGCAGAGGAATTCATGAATTCATTGCTGTCAAATTGTTCGCTGAAGAAAATATTCCGTCTAATTCCTTTGAGGGCTGGAAATTCACATAAAATGTGTTCAGCTGTTCCATCTTCTTCAAGCCAAGGTCGGGACTCTGGAGAGTCGACAATTTTCGTTTGGTTGAGGTGACATTTTACGCCGTGATATCCTGTGAGGTAACCTACTAAGTTTTTGATATCATGCCGACTTAGATCTAGACATCTATTGGCATTTTTATTGAAGGGCAGGATTGCTCGTTTGGCCTGTCTTAGGCATAGGCTATTCTCCCAATATAAGATGCATCTCGAGTGCTCCCAGCTTTTGATAGCTAAAGTAACTGCTGATTTAGGGATGCAGCCTTTTCTGGCCAGTTCGTCAGCCTTTTCATTCCCATCAATGCCCTCATGACCAGGAATCCACCACAGTTTGGTCTTGTTCCTAGAGCTACGTTTTTGGAGGGCTTTGAAGCAGCACATGGCTGATTTGGAGTCAGTGATATGAGAGCAGGGCATTTATAGCTGCTTGACTGTTCGTGAATGTATGGATGTTTGCGCTTTTGATACCGGAGTTAGTGATGGCAATCATGGCATGTTCTGGAATGGCGTGGAGTTCTGCCTGAATTATACTGTTAAGATGATGTTATTTTTCGGTCCGTATATATCAGTTCCCACTCCTGACTCCATTTTAGAACCACCCGTATACCACTTTATGTCATTCTAGCTGTTTGGTGGGTTATCGCTAACTCATGCTTCTTTTTTGGGTATCTCCGTAGATAATCCTTTATCGAAGTATAATGTTTTTTGAAGTCGGTCTGTTACCGCTCAGATTATATCAAGTTTAGAGAGGTATTTCAGAGAGCAGGGTCCTTAACTCTTTGATTTGTACCAGACTTGCTGAGCTGCGTAGTGCCACTTTGTTAATATATAAGCGTAGTCCTTTTATTGCTTCTATTGCTGTGTGGGAGCAAGTGAATTAAAAGCCAAAATCTGCTTAAGGCTGAGTATAATACATTCAATGAGTAATCTTATGTACATTCAGTTCATATATGTAAGCGGGAGAGTAATTTGACAAATGTTGTTGACAGCTGTCATCTATTGTTAACCGTGGCTTCCACAGCAGCTATGGATCAGGTCTGAAAGACTCCGGAAATGCTCAGACATGCAAGACGCTGAACTCATTTGAGACGTAGAATAGCGGTCTTTGGCTTAAGTCCACCATACTTTAGAAGCATATCATTATCATTTTGTAAATTCAGTGAGTGATTTTTGGAGAGATCCCACATGTGCCACCGTACATGCGACGGCAGGCCCACAAAGCGTTGGATGCTTTAGTTACTTTATTGTTTAACTGAAAGTTCCAACTGAGATTTTTGTAGAGGGTTAGTCCCAGATATTTGACCTCGTCGGAGTACCTATTCAACGATTGTGTCGTTAAGTGAAACTGTACCTAGGTTCGTATTTCTTCTTCTATTGATTGGACCTACGACAGCCTTAGTCTTAGGGCTGTCTTCAGGACATTTTGCATAGGAAGAGTGACTCCGTTAGCCTCTCCGCCCCTAATGATGATAACTACCCATTGTATTGTAGCCTAAGTTGCTTAATTTGTTAAGCAGATCATCAGTGACCAAAGACCACCTGAGGGGCGATAATATGCCTTCCTGCGGGCAGCCCCTTGCGGCTGATACTGATACAGAAGTCGGCCCTGATGAAGTAGTAATTATCCGGCTTTCAAGCATCGCTTTGCCCCAGTTGATAGTAAGTTGATCAATATTTCTATGGAACAAACCATTTGATATGGAGTCATACCCAGTATTGCCGAAAGCAGCCTCTATGTCAAGATACGCGCAAAGGTGCAATTAATTTAGGTCGGAAGGACCTTTTGATTCCAGCTGTCAGTTTTAGCAGAACTTCTTCTGTCGATTTGCCCTTCTGATACGCGTACTGACACGGGTGCAGATGCAAGCAATTTTCTAAGCTTTCTCTGATACGAATGTCAATAGCTCTTTTCACTGCTTTCAGATAAAACAATGTCAAGCTTAGGTAGCTTACTAGGCTTGTTGGCTAGTTTGTGGATAAAAACTACCTTGACCTCCGTCCATGTGAGTGGTATGTAGCCCTAGTTGAAGGTGAACCCAAATAGGGCTATTAGGGTAGGAACAAAGAAGTCCAGCTCTTTTTGTAGCAGACCTGAAAAAATTCTGTCTATGCCTGGTACCGGGTATGGTTTAAATGAGTTGATAGCCCATTTACCTTTATCTGGACTGAACAATTTTTCGGATAAACTGATTCTGCTGAGCTCAATATTGAAAGAACCTGGGCAGTGAACTTGAAGCAAAGTATTCAGGGTTTCCTCACGGTCGCGTGTGATTGTGCCATCTACTTTAATCAAGAATTCCATGCAATTAGAATGATCTTTGGAGAGGGCTCTATGGAGTCGGGCTACAGCAGGAAAGTTTCCTAGTTTCTCACAGTTAGCACGCCAGGAGGCTGTCTGTGATCTTCGCAACTCGTTGTTGTAAAAGGTTAAAAGGGATATTGTTCCCAAGTTCCGATGCTTTTGGCTTTGTTAAAAAGCTTTCTAACTCCTTTCCGAATGGTTTCTAGGTTTTCTTTCCATGGTACGCACCGTTTATCTATCAAAGTTCGCTTGACCTAACAGCTGTTTTTAAAATATGATAGAAAAATGTCGTTTAGTTGGCATTGGGTCTCGTCAGCGTCCACTGTTGTTAGCGGGCAACAATACCGCTTTGACCGCTTAATTTTCGCGATATGTTCTAAAGTTCATAAGTTTGTTGTCGTATCAGACCGGCGCGTGTTTGGTGTTGCATCTTAACTTAAGCACAATGTGCATGCGATTTGATAAAGATGCCTCCTTGGACACGAGCGAGCCTCGCACAATATTTTGTAAAAAAGGAGACGAGGGGGTGAGATCTAAAACTTCTCTCTTATGGAGTTTCTAAATGTGGGCTTGTTTCCCTTACTCATCTCTTTTGTTTGTATTACGCCTGCCCCAAATCGTATTGTGTACGTTGGCGTCGCAAACGATGATAAGGTGTATTTGGTTGTCTTCATAGTACTGGAAAAGTTCCTGTACTGGTGTGGGAGGCAGTTCCTCAGTTTCTCCAGCAAACTACGCCGTTGCGCATGGGAACCTACGCAGTCTTTGGCCGTTGTGGCGTTCAACTTGTACTGCCACCAAGTCCTTAGTTATGAAACCTGGAATGACAGAGGATTTTATATCTTTCGCAATAAAACGGGCTGCCCATAGTCTGAAAGGGCCTTTTGCAAAAGCTATCTCTCTGGTTTTACTTTTTAAACCAAAAATCTCGGTGGAGATTTGCCTGCAGCACGTTCAGAAGGGATGTTAGGGATGATTCTTGCGCGCAAAATCAGGGTTCTGTACACTGTAGGGTTTGTTCTCAACTCTAGGTTATACCACATTCTTGCATTACAGCGCTTGCGGTAGCGTTGACGCTTGCCCTAGGTGGGATATTGCTCACGCTTCCACCAGCACCCTCTGACTTCGTACTCGTCGTGTTTTGGGTCGCTGATTTAGAGCTCTGGTTGCCTGTCTTTTCACCATACTTGAGGAAATACATGGAAAGCGAATTAACACAAACACATTGTCTGGAAAGAACAGCGCAGTAAAGCAAAACCTCATCTTAGATAGCGCAGGAGGCCTGTACTAGTTTCAAGTGCACTATTGGACTAGAAATATATGGGATAAAATGATAGTATGGCTTTTCGGAGTGGATAAAGGCTTAGTCTTGCCTACAACATACGGAGAAAGATGGAAATAATTGCCGACGTTTGCAGTACTCTTTTACCTTAGTATGCAGGTGTGAAATCCTGTTGAAACGCCTATCAGGGTAGTGCTGCAAGAGCCTCCGTCCGGTTAAAATGAACGCAAGCCTCAAAAAATTCTCGATGTCTCACCATTCAGTTGGTAGCGTAGATCAAGATATTACACCCCATAAGGGTCTCTGTTAACCCTCGCATGGCTTCACTGTTTGCATAGACAACCATAGCACTGAGGTTACTAGACATCCGAACATCGATAATAACTTTGAGTTGGGACCCAAAACAATGAATACAAATAAACAAGCAATAACTATTGAAGTAAACGAAACATATGGGGTTAGCCCCTTTCAGAAGAGTTCGAGGTAGCACAGGTCACTCGGCAGGCAAACGCAGATCCCGCAGAACAATACGGAGAATTGCGCGGCAGCACCGGAATTCTCAGCATTGAAACAAATGTCAAAGACAACTCCCGCAGACTAGCAGTGTACATTAAAACGCTGGAGGAAATTTTTGAGGATGATAAGAGGAGTTTCATCCACTAACCGATGAGAGACGCCATCGAAACAACAAAGGCGCTTACGAACTGTCTGCAATTGAGAATCATTACAGCTAAACCAAAGAGGTCATCCGCAAAAACAACTGCTCGTAGACGTCCCCATGGTTGAAAATTGTAATAGACGTAGAAAGAAGACAGGGGTCTAATGGCGAAATCCCGAATTCAAACGCAGGAACAGCGTACGTCGGAGGAAATCTCGTCTCTAGAAAGATGGTAAGCTGACTAAGTTGTAGGCGAAAATAATAACGTGGCATGGACGAAAGTGATTCTTAATAAGGAAACCCAAAAAGAACCCAACAAGAAGAATGCACGGCCGGATGTAATAGTGATTTTAAGAAGGGAGAACTCTCGTATGCCGAAATACTGAGCAAAGTCAAGCCAGATCCAAAACAAAAGGTGAACTGGTATTCCAGCTGAACGGGCCAGAAGATCAAACCGACCAATTCAATTGGAAACGAATTAGAAATGCGGGCACTAACGCATCGCATTACTCTAGGGATAAAGTATATTGACGAAGCCACGACAATAGAGATCTGTGAATCTCTAAAACAGCGATAGTGATTTAGCCTTAGAAATGCTTACGGATACATCCAAATTGCAACAATAAGCCTGTCTGTGAGGAACGCGAATACAATACTAAAATTGGGCAGAATCAAAATCGGATGGATGAACTATCGTATCCGCTGAAATGCAGAAAACTGCAGCAAGGAACCAGTTTGCTTGTTCTGCAACAGAGATAATTCAGAGAATTCCAGGCGTCTTGGTGGTTGCAACAATTGCGTAGCGTTTAAGAAGGGTTTGTCTATCTAATACCCTGAAGATTCCTTAGATCAACTTTAGCCATAGCGAAGTGACAGAAGACCTGTTAACTCAAATGACCAAAGAAAACCAAATTGAAGTGGTCCTGATCACGGAACCGTATAGAGCTCTAAACGAATGTATCTGGGTTAGCCATAAAATAGCAACATCAGCAGTATGGACATGTGGAAACGAAGTCTTTTGGAAAACCAGCGAATAGGCGGAATGCTTCTCCAGCGCCTAGACCAATGGCATCAATTTATACAGCTGCTACGGAGCAAATCGCCAAGCCAAGTAGGTAAAAAACCTGATAGTAGGTAGGTAGGCAGGAAAGAGTGGCTGTTGGAAACACCAACCCACTTAGAACTGTTGGCCCATTGTGATGCTACTTGGATCTATGATCCTCTTACTAACGCAACAGTTTGAACTTACGATAAAGCGTTTAGGAAGAAAGCTCCTAAGCGAAGTTTTCTTCTCTGGGAGAGAGCTGGTTATGTACAGAGTAGGTGGTCTCCAATTTCTGCTCGTCCATGGAACTTCTATAGAAGGCGCTGGTAAAAGCGCTAAACCTTCTTGCATGCTTGCCTATGAGGTAGTGTCCGGTGATGACACCTATGATGGCACTGAGGTGTTTCCTATTTATTGTAGAAGAACCAGACTCTTGGTCGCTCGATATGTTGGTCCAACAGTCCACAAGGTCTGCTCTTTTATGGGCATCCAGCTTTAATATTGATTTGAACGTAGCGATTGGTATACCTACGCTACCCTTTTGCGGTAGAATAGGTAGAGTGGTTCCAATTTTGCCGAGTTCATCGGATCTTCAGTTCCGTGGAACGTCCCTGTGGCTCGGCACCCAGCAAAGGTGAAAGTTGAACTGCTCTGCCATCTCCATAAGAGATGACCGGCATTCAAGGGCAGTTTTCGAATTAAATGAAATTGAGTCCAGGGACTTGATAGCTGCCTGACTATCCGAAAAGATGCGGATATCCTTTGCAGATATCACATTTTTCTTCAGCCAGAACAGAGCTGCTTTAATTGCCAAAATTTCTGCCTGGAATACGCTACAGTGATGTGGAAAACGGAAGGAGAGGCTTAGATTTAGCATATCTGAGAAAACACCGCCACCAACCCTGCTATCGGCTTTAGATCCATCTGTGTACAAGTGGATTGACTTGTCCTCCACCCAAGCGTCTTCCTAACAGAAGGATCTAGAGGGCAAGCTGACATGGAAATCTTTGTCAAACCAAAGTTCAGGTATGGTGTAATCGATGTTCTCTATGAGGATTCCTAATGTGTTAAGATTGTGAATTATTTGACACCGCCTTGCGGCCTACTTCTGCTAGCACATCTTTCAGCAGAAGCGGCATCCAGTTTGGAATTGATTATCCTGCTGTTTAGCATAAGACTGATCAACTCCCCAAGTGAGCCGTCTACCTGCAGAGTTGACAGCGCAGTCATGATTGCGAATGTGTTGACGTTGTTGAAGGTACCATCTATGTCCAGGAAAGTGACCACTATATTGCAGGGATCGTTCGATATGGCTAGTCAGTGAATGCAAAGCTGTTTCCACAGACTTTTCTTTAAATATTGAGCTGTTGACAAATGTGTTGGATCAATTTTAGCTCGTACATGGATATCAATCAGTCGTTCTAGAACTTTCAGAAGGAAAGATGACAGACTTGTAGGTCTGAGGTCCTCTGGGACAACATGAGAACATTTTCCGGCTTTGAGAATGAAAACTACATTGACTTCTCTCCATGACAGTGGAATGTGGATCAGTTCTACACAGCTCTTCATGATATTCTCTAGCGTGGACAGAATAATATCTGAGGACCTCTGTAGCTCGGCAGGTATAATACCGTCCGGATCGGCAGTCTTGTATGGTTTGAAACTATGCAGCGCCTAGAGCAGTTTATCTCTTGTAATCAGACCATGAATTTTGGTCCCGGTTGCAGTACGCCTGTTTGGGTTGCTATTGGCTGCGAATTGTGAGCTACATGGAAAGTGAGTGTCCAGTAACAGGTTCAGTGATTCATCACTTGAGGTTGTCCAAGAGCCATCGGTTTTTTTCAAACAGCTAGGCATCATAGGATGTGTAAGGAGTTAGTTGGCCACGGAGGCATCCATGATGCAGGAGTAGATGGCAGTGGCACGCTCGCGGTTGCTCGGCTTTAGCTCGTCGGATTGGGTTGGTTCTTGCCACTACCCCGTGCATCTCAACTCAACTTACCTTTTTATTTCGTGCCGAAATGTCAAAAAAAAAGAAAATCAAGGATAGTTAAGAGAAAGCTACTTTATTTTACGGACGGACTTGAAAGACAGGAGGAGAGAAAGACGATAGAAAAAAAAAGATGAAAAGAAACAGCAAGATCACTTCTGTCGGCCATCACCACTGTGCAAGACCGGGACTTTCGCTATGTAACTAACTAAACCTATACTAAGCTAATCCCTAAATACCGAACTTAAACAACGCTTAATAACTAAACCTAAAGCTAACTTAACCCTACGTCCCTACACCGAATAATATGTCCCAGTGTTATACAGCGATGACAGCTCGTCACGACCTGAAATAAGCCGGGTGTTGTTGGCTGAGGATGGCCAACCCACCCTTATCGCACTTGGATGCGACCAATTGCTACCATTCTGGCCAAAACTGTGAATGGTAGCCCCTAAACGAAATCCCCCCAGTCGCCACCTGTAAGGAAAATAATCAGCGGAAGTCAGTTACGTCATTTCCTGTCATGTCGTCATCGTTTGTGCGTCATGTGTAGTCACAGTCGCCCCATCGATGGACGGTCGGTCCGTCCATCCACACACCACTCGCGACAACGGTCTTAGGCTACCATTATGATGAACAAAAAAGACTTGATTTCATTCCATCATACAATATATTTAAAAGAATTAAAAAAAAGAATAAAAAAAAAGGAATTCACAAAGGTGACTTATTGACTAACAAGAAATTGACTAAAAAAAAAAAAAAAAACTTAATAACTAGTACGAGCTTTCCTTTTTTTTTGAATTTTATTTATTTTTTTTTTTTTTTTTATTTAATTTATTTTTTTTTTCTACTGTAAGGCTACTCTTATTCTAGCCTAACAAAAAAATCTTAAATATTTATAAGACTTACCGGATTTTTTTTTTTTTTAAATCCCTCGTAGTCCTGGCGCCAGCACTTCGAAGAATCGCTTGATGAAACAAACAAAAATTTTTTTCCCTTTTTTTTTGTTTTTTTTTTTTTTGATTCCACGCACACCAAAAAAATTCAACAAAATAAAATTCAAAAAAAAAACTCTTAACCCTAACCTTACTCTACAATAATTTAATAAAAAAAAAACAATTCTATATCTAAATATGTATCTAAACTTTTAATACTCGTAGTTTCTATACTACACTTATCCACTAAATCCAAACTATTTTTATTTATTTCTATATTTTTTTATATACATATATACTTCTATACTTAAATTTTGTTTTTTTTTTTTTTTTTTTTTAATAAAAAAATTTTTTTTTTTTTTTTTTTTCTGTCACTGTGTCTGTCACTAGTTCCACTGTTTTTTTTTTCTTTTGTATGAATCTTTGTTGTTGTTGGCGTTGTCCCGCGGAGCACCTCTTGCAGGCGATGTAGCTTTATGTGTGGGCTTTGTAATCCGCACGACAATTAATTAGTTTTTTTTTTTTTTTTTTTTTTTGTTTGCACTAAACCGGCAAAGATATTTTTCCCACCAGTTTGCTTGTGGGTTGTCTTTATTTCACCGGGAAAAAAAAGGTGCACCACGTAGGTGTAAGGGGGGAGGGTTGGGGGTAGTTCACTTTTCCTCCTTTACGTACGTCACTTGTGTATTTTTTTTTTTTTTTTTTTTTTTTTTTTTTTGTGTTATCGGGGAGAGGGGAGAGAACTTCCCGTCGACAAAATCCTTTTTTTTTTTTTTTGTTGTTTTTTTTTTTAAAAAAAAAACGCCGACACACGGTAAATGTAAAAAAGGATACGTCCCGTATGTTCGAAGCGGGAAACTTTTCACGCTGTCGTCGAAATTCCTTGTCTCATTTTTTTTTTTTTTTTTTATATACTTCGCGTTACTGTCCAAGTACAAAAAAAAACCGAGCGGAACGCGAATATAAGCAACCTTTTTGATTTAACTCCAGACATCGACTGTCTAAAATCAACCGAAAAAGCAGAAGAAAAAAAAAAAATATCCCAACCCACACGACCTTGCCGCTATGTCCCCAGACAGTCCAACAAAAAAAAATCCCGATCTAGTCTGCTGATTGCATCAGCTGATCAAAACCCGTAAAGGCCATTGACCTATATACTTGATCTCGTTCTCTAATAAAAAAAAATATCCCACTTCTTTGCTTCCTAGTTCGCTTTCTACCTCTTTCGCTTATATCTCTCTCGCAAAAATTGGTTCCTGTCTAAATTATACCTACAACCTACTATACATATAAACATTCATATCTACATAGATTACTATCACACGATCTGTAGCCTTAGCAAAGCTTTCCACCTCTTTCTCCTGAATTTAAATTATCAAAACACAACACTCTCTACGACAAAAGGGACATATTCACCATAGTAACAAGAACACAGGGAGAGAGTGAGACTACGAAGAAAGTGGAATGAGGGAATTCGAAAATAGAGGGACGTTTGATAGAGTTAGGTTTTCTTGTAAGTTCGGAAAGAGAGATTAGTAGGTCAAATTAATAGATTAGGAGGGGAAAAGGTCCGTTTTTGAAAAGGGGTAAATTTACTGGATTTGGTACAGTGAGGGAACACAAACAGAACACCACAACTAAACAAAAATTTTTTTTTTTGTGCCAAAAGGCTGACGCTACAGATGTCTAGAGGTTTCTGTGATTTTGTCCAGGATTGTTCGCTTAGTCTTCGTCAGTTCTTTTTTGTGTATTTTGAGGGATTCTTTGCATGAGTCCCAGTCAGTCACGTTTCTTGTGCTTTTTGCTAGGTACGAAAGTTTTCTGCAAGTGTCCACCTGTGCGGCTTTGTCTTGCCCATAGGTTGGATAAGAGGGTAGGAGGCGGCCATAGCCTGATTGAGAGCCATGGTGATGGTGAATTCCTTGACTTTAGTTTTGGGCTTCTTGGGAAGCTTGGGAGAGTCTCTTAATGTTTTGGGGGTAGTGGAAGCAGTGCGTAATCCGTCTTTTAGGATGTTGTTAGCCCACTTAATTTTGCTCTTTATATCTGCACTTCACCCAACCTCTGAAATGGATTCGAAGGTTTTGATGATGCGTAAAGCGTTTCGGCGTCTTAGGTAGAGCGCCTTGGATGGAGCTTGCGAATTCGGCTGAGCCCCAGATTCCTCCTTCGGGGGAGGAGATTTAGTAGCAGCGACAATTCCGTGGCCTGCCACAAACTTCAGTTTCTCTTCTGGAGAATTTCTCGAGATTCACCGGTCCTACTCAGCCTCTACAACTTGCCAAGTTCGATGCTCACGGTAGAGGAACCTGATAGTAATAGGGGGAGATTCTAACACGTGGGGAGTTTTCAGAACACAGTAGGACGGATACAATAGGGCGAGTTTTACTCGAGACACAGGCAACACTGGACGTAATTTTAGTTAACGAGTGCACGCAAAATACTTTCCGTAAGACGGCCACGGGGTCTATCATAGACATAACGTTTGTCAGAAGCTTTCTAGCATGTAATGCAAAATAATGGGCCAGCGAAAACTATACACAAAGTGAGCAAATTGGGCTAGGGCAATGTTTGAGGAGGTCATTAATACTTAGTACTATGCTTCTATGTCAAGAAGAAAGCCCAGCCCATTCGGCACACCCTTCTACTAACGGAATGACGTAATAAGATCTCTAAGAACTATCCGTCTGATAGCAAAACGAAAGGCCCAACACTCAAGGGGAAGACAGAATTGTAATCAGAATCTGGGGGATCCTTAAAAAGGGCCATTAAGGACAGCAAAAACAGGAGCTTTAACAAGCTGGTGGACAACTATATACAGAATCGTCATGACAAACTTCACTTGACATAAAGCACCTCAATTATGGAAAATATTATTAAGACACTGTTTCCAGAACAATTATCGAACCGTCTCTGCGAAGTCATAGAAATTGCAGATGAATAGATCCCACCTGTTAAAGCAAATGAGTTGCTGCTGGCATGTGAAAAGATTGGCGACAGGAAAACGCCAAGCGCGGATGGAATACCAAACAGAGCTCTTAAAGCAGCAATTACATCAAGACCGGATGTTCTTATAAAAGCAATTTACAGCTGTCTTAAAGAAGGCACATCCCCAGATAACTAGAAACTACAGAATATAGTGCTTCTCCCCAAAGGAAATAAACCTCCAGGAGTTCCCTCGTTGTATCGTCAAATTTGTCCTCTGGATATCATAGGAAAAATTGTAGAAAAGGTCACTAACAACAGACTGATGACAATAGTAGAAGACAGTAGTGCACTGTCAGTATACCAGTTTAGGTTCCGAAAATCTCGCTCCACGGTAGACTCATTCAAAACAGTGACTGAAATAATAAGCACAGCCACAGAGACAAGCCGATGGTGCTTCGGAACAAAGGAGTATCGTGCAGAGGTTACATTAGAAAGCTGAAATGAAACCTCTTGCTAGAATGGACATAGCAAACTACGTCCTCGAAATTATATCCAGCTACTTTAGGAACAGATAGTTAAGCTATGACACCGACGGGGGTACCAAATGCTACAGCGTTACAGCAGGTGCGCCACAAGGATCCGCTCTAGGCCCTTTGCTGTATAAAATTATCTAGGACGGTGTCCGCAAGCTCCCAAAACCCCCAAGCGTGAAGATAATGGGCCTTGCGGACGATGTTGCAATTGTAATTATGGCCAAGCACCTTACGATGAAGTCGAATCAGCAACAAATGAAGCGATCTCAAGAGTCAAAACTTGGCTTGAGAAGCCTGAATTTAGCACAACATACATAAAATTAAAGGAGTTCTTGTGACCAGTCGGAAGGCAGTTGGATCAAAACCGGCATTAAAGTACGTAGGTGATATGATAGACTTAACTTTAGTGCTAACCTGGAAAACGTCGGGAAATAAGCATCGGTCACTGAAACCTCGCTGACGAGATTAATGCCAAACGTCGGACGACCCAGATGCAGTCGCAGATTGTTACTATCGAAAGTAGTTAGGTCAGTTATACTGTATGCTCTCCAGTATGGGCGGGAGCAATGACAATAAAGGAATCTAAGAGGATGTTGTTATGAATTTATAGACTAATTCCTTCTGGACCGTCTCAGAAGAAGCGGCGGACCTTTGGTGGTATGATGCACATTGATAAAATGGCCGAAGGAATTAGACGTGTTCTCACGAGAATACGTTCTTGTCCACCCAACGGATCAATTGGCGAAATTCGACAGAACTGATGGAATAATGCCACCAAAGGAAGTTGGACATACCAACTTATCCCAAATGTAGAACCTTGATTGAAGAGCTGGACAGAAACACATATAAAAGTCGCAAGTATTCTAACTCACCAACATGCCTACCTAACCACAATAATGCACAGATCCACTCCAACGTTCATAACATAGGTAGAGCAGACACCCAGCAGACCGTCCTCTGTCGCCTAGTAAGTCAGCAACATGACAAAATACGAAAACCTGACTAATAATCGTTCAACAAGCCCATGATTTCTAGTCGAAGGCTACTTCCCTGCCCGACGAAGCTTTGCTTTACGGTGGTTCCGCGGGGCGAAGACAGGGACGATGTTTCTTTGTGGGGGTAAGGTTTAATGAGTAAGTGTTTCACACTGGCACCCTTACGGTGTGCGGGTAAATTTCGCTCCGGACAACCCTCTTTGTATTTCATCTTGTCATTTTGTACACAAAAACAGCGACGTAGGTGCAACTTTCTGTCCGTTCATATTTGCGACAGACTCGCGCCACCAGGATAGGTCAACGACCATGTCGATCGACATGAAAGTGCCTCTAATATCTAGTACAGCCGCATGTACTAAACGGTCAGCTTGGACTCAGACATGGTTAAGTATGAAATTTAAGAAATATATGCTATAAATCCAGATGCTTGCTATGAGAAGATTTGGCGCATAAAATCTATAATAGTAAGAAACCGTCAGAGACTTTGTGCCAGCATTTCCATACTCCTCGTCATACGACTAATACGTGCAAACAGTAATCCAACAATCATGCTAGGGTCTTGGGCGAATGCATCTGCAAATGGTCACCATATTACCTCAAAATTTGTATCCTGTGGTAGATATTGCAGGATGCGCTGTGAGGGAAAATCTGTTTGGAACTCTGCACTTCACTGCTATGTGTTTATATCAGACATTTGCATGGCCATGACTTACTTCATCTGGATGGAGACCTTTCTTTCCAAAGGAGTATCTTCCATTTAACCAGAGAGCAGAGATTATAAACTATTTATTCTAATATCGTGCTGACCAGTAGTCATCATATTGCATTATCTATCACATCTAGTTGCGGGAACTACTATTAACTCGACAGAAGTGGGCACATGCTACTGCAGAGCATGGTGTCTAACCTTCCGCCCCTTTCTTCCAATTACCATATTTGGGAAAGCTATCGGTTCCATCAGGACCTACTTTCAACCACAATTAATTGATTGGCAGACCGATTAATAGGATTGGAACAAGAATCAAGAAAGCCAGTCACCAAAATGAACTCTCGAGATTTCGAAACCTCAATATCGATGTTCGTTTCAATAGAATGTGTAGAGGAACAGCTATACATATTCTTGACAAATCCATGGAAGCTTATCACTATACGTGTATTCCTAAACATTAAGTGGCTTACTAATTTCTATTTTAGTTTTCTCACAGAGATTAGTGCTTTCCGATTATCCAGCGGAAGCAGGATTTCCCTCTCCACAAACCACAAACTACTCGTAATTTTCGAAAATTCATTTACACATCAAAATTCCAAAACATCAAAAGGATTCGTTCGAAATGATTACTTAGATTCGACCGATCATTTTTGAAACTTAAGTACCGGAAATGCTAGCTCCATGTAAATGAGCTCATTACAGACTCCGCTGCCATTCAAAATTTAATAAGCTCATCAGGGAAGACCACATTTTCCGGTGCTAGGCAAACACCAATTGCCTTCCTTAATTTCCGGGGAAACCAAACCTGCGTTCTCTCTGCCGAAAATAAATCTCTCATTTGCAGCAATAAATCAATGTTTCCCACGATGACGTCCATGTATCGGTAAACAGTTGTTATGTTCATCTCTCCAGATACAACACACACCTATACTTGTGTCATATCGAGAACAACAACTAGATCCGGCCAGGGAGTATCTATTCCACCCACAAGATACTACAGATACTACAGATACACCATGCCATTCGACAGGGCTACCTATAACCATGAATAGGAAAAAAAACGAGAACAAGAATTGGGTATCGCATAGGGACAAGGTACCGACCCCGTGGGATCATTACAAACATCATCATGTTTTATTTTCCCTCAGTATCTGAATTTCGTTTTGAGATACTCGTACTTTTCTGTTGCAATTTATAGTTTTCAGTTACAGACAGTTTCAGACAAACAGGCGGAGGAAACACTGCACGGTGCTATTCTTAGAAATAGTGAGGCGGCCGCATAGTCTTCCACTGTGCAATGTGGAATTTACTTCATCTAGGTGACACATCCACCTCTGACAGACATTAGTTTTGAAACATTCTCATCAAAATTTTGAAAAAAAAAACAAAAAAAAAAAAGTAAAAACGGGAACTAAGTTATTAACAAGACAAACTCTTGCCTTTTTGAGCGCCATCCAGTAGAAATATCCAAGCATGAGGGAGTGTGTGAATGTGCAGCGAGGAATAATGGGCTGCCACAGTGGTATTTTTGGGAGCATTGCCTTACCCGATAGCAAGTGACTAATCACTGCATAGTGTAGTCCTAACTAGATACTCTTCTTGTTCGTTCATAACCATGCCTGTCGATGTCACTCCAAGGGGTTTAATGGTTCCGGTTTGAAAATTGGTGAAAAGATACAATGGGAATTGAAGATACTTTATACGGCCGTTTTGAATACACGATGAAAGGATATTTTGGCTGACGTATGAATCTACCATCTCCTTCAGGGCTAAGAATTCTTGTAGTAAATATGGTCTAAGGGATTAGCATCACCTTAAATTTGGTGGGAAAGATTGGTGGTCCCAAATTTCCTTCGAGATTTCCTAGAAGAGAAATGCAAAAGATAATTTTCGTATTAGACAAAATTAAGGTGCTGGCAGCTACGTTTTCTTGCTCTTGAATCAGATTGACTTTTTTCTTCATACTCGTACCTTGGATTTAAAGCCTAAAAGTCTTGCCCATGTGTAGTCTCTAAGGCTAAGCCCATATGGGACTGGTTAACACAATTTGAACGTCTAAGCCCAGGCATATGAGGATGATGCCGCTGTGCTGTGTGTCGGGTGGTGGCGTCAACTTGCTGGTGACCAGCGTGTAATGGTGACTTAATATGAAGAAATTTTTAAGCGCGAAATTTGTAGAGCAAGTCCTCCGGATTGGGGTTAGCTACTTTACTTAATTTCGATGTTAGACGGTAAGGGCAAGATGGACCAGGACTTCAGCTAACGTACCCCTTCAAGTAGCGGGGTCTTTTGCCAGGTGCTTATAGTTGCACACACGAAGTTGGCTGAGGGCTCTTATACTTGTATGCGCCAACTGAAATTAGGTCATTATATACACAACTGCATAGAGGGACAAGATTGGAGTCGAAAACTTTCCAGGCCGGGACGCAAGTGTCCATACGCATCTAAGCCGGGTTTTCCTACGAAGTTGGCACTGCTGCATAGTCCGTACAGTTCGCTTTTGGAATATTTCCTCCATTTTCTATTGATGCAAATGGGACCGAAAATTACCCGAAGAACCTGTCTCCGAAGCGCCCGAAAGCATTTTCATCCGCTTTCGTCAGTATCCAAGTCTCTGCGCCGTAAAATAGGACTGAAATGATCAGGGCCTTGTATGGCGAATTTTCGCTTGCTCAAAAGAGTGTTTACTACACAGTTGCCTTCTAAGTGGAAAAGAGGAGCGATTAGCAAGAGTATCCGTCGCATGACTTATACGCTAGTGCCTTTGTCCGAGTTTATAGCAGAGCCGAGGTATTGTAGCTGTCTATTGTGACGTTTTGTCTTAGGCATCGATGTTGTGTGTCTCTCTTTGTTGGCAGCATACACTTTGTTTTCCCTTCGTTCACCGCTAAACACATCTCTGCCGCTTCTGCTTCAATATTCGCAAACCCTACGTTGAGAGCTCGCTGTATTCTTTGCATTATATCAATACAGTCTACAACTGAACAGACTTTCGGAAGATTGTATCCTCACTTAATTCTTTCAAGGACGATGCTCAGAAAGATACATATACCTCAACGCATTACATTCTTTAAGTGCTTTAACATTGAAGGTCTCGGTTTTGTGATTACGTAGCAGCTTGCATACTCCATCGTCGTCCTTAGCCAAATGACCTTGGCAGGGCTCTGTATAGTCCGCCTCTATAGGTGCTATCACATGAAGCCTTATATCAATGAAGAGATAGTGTGTATCGATGTAGCGATTTGGAACACTTGGGCTTTTTCTTAGACCAGAACTCATGTGGAAATTTAGTGGACTTTCCTGGTCTAAGACCAAACTGCTAGGGTCCGGTTAGATTGTTGAAAAAGGGTTTTAGATGTTCCCATAATACAGCAGACAGAATTTTATATGCAATGTTAGACTTATTCCTTTCCTGAAAGAGGGATTTAGGATCGGACACACAGTGCTTAAATCCCACTCGCCGGACATACTTTCGTTGACCCAGATTTTGGAAATGAGTTGATGTGCGCTCCCCATCCGATCATCACCTACTGCTTTTTTTTAAAGAACTTAACACTCCAGTGGGTATGAGTACACTTATAATGCCTCAGCATGTGTTAAGTTTTTTGGAAAGTGGGATAGAGAGAGAAAGAAAGATGTTTGGGCTCAGTGGTTATTTCGCTTATGGGAGGCATCCAACATTTAATGGGGAGACTAAATTCCTAGTGGAAGCAATTAAGCCATATGGTCCAGCAGCTTGGAAATGGCTGTCCTGTCTTCATCTTGGTCAGGAGGACGGAAATGTTGTCAGTCTTCGTCCAAGTTGAATAGTCCATTCAGCCTGAGGGTGGGATGTTCTTCGTCATCACCTTTTAACAGTCTGCAGAAATAATCTTTTCAGATTTCCAGCATCGACTGTGGTTTCACTATGAGATGTCCTTCACCATCCTTTCAGATTCCTGCCCGTATGTTCAGTTTAGATTTTTGGTAAAAGTTTCGAACTTCATTCTTCGGGTAGCACCTCTAAAGATTCCATCTATCGCTCTCATGCTCTTTATTTTTTCTTCTGTGGAGCCTATGTACTTCACTTCTTTTCTGTTCGTAGAACTCTTGAGCACCTCTTGTTATTTTCTTCTCTTTTCTGCAGAGCCGCTTTGAACATTCGTAGTTCTTTCAAGTCTGTTTGTCTGTATTCGTCATCGAACCAGGAGGTTCTTTGTTGGAGCGGGTTGAAACGCAGTACATCAGAGGCGGTTTCTCTGATTGCTCTTTGGCAGTAATACCGCTGGTCGTCTACTAAGTTTGAAGCTGGTGGCGTCGAAATCCTCGAGACGTTAAGGGAAACTCGATCGGAAAAGCCTATGGCGGTAGATCTTCTTCGCAATGGTTAGGTGGCTTTGAGTGGTTGCGGATATCCGCGTCCCCATTTTAGCTAAACAAAACAATGTTTCCCTGTGGATAAAGATTGAGTACCCAGGCAAGCAATGAGACTCATAGGCTTACAGCGAAATGCGTTCAAACATGACGCGGATTCCAGCGAGCGAAAAGCACACCAGATTTCTGGGATCGGCCAACAATCTTCAAATAACAGGCCAAGTCAAGAAACTTATGAGGCCTTTACGACGAGGCCAACTTAAACCCTTGGGGACAGCGTACAGAGGGAAAATATCTGCCCAGCAAAGCTATGCATGAAAGTAGAGCTGGAGGAATTGTTCGAACTATGAAGGAGACTACGTGACAACAAAGCCGCTGAATCGGA
This sequence comes from Volucella zonaria, assembly GCA_963966105.1. Classification (NCBI taxonomy): domain Eukaryota; kingdom Metazoa; phylum Arthropoda; class Insecta; order Diptera; family Syrphidae; genus Volucella; species Volucella zonaria. The sequence continues at coordinate 248,663,797 of OZ014530.1, read as the reverse complement.
TGACGTCCCAAATAGGTCAATCAAAACGCCTTCAATGGAAGGCTGGACACCTTCTTGTCAACGAATTACTGGTGGCTAGAGAGGCGGTCTTCCCTCTTGTTATTAAGGCGATGGCCGACGAACAACTTAAAGTTCAATTGATCGGAGAAGATCCCAGAGACGGTTTCTATCTTCAACTTTGACCCAAGTGTGAGCACGTATATTGAGTCTTCAACCATTCGGATCCTTTCCTATCCTCTCTGCTTGGGAAAATACAGGCGAATGGTCCGTGTTGTGTGGTGTGTGGTGTGTGGTGTGACCCTTCGCTTTTGATCTCCAGCCATTGAGCTGACTTTATCTTAAAGCACTTTTCGCTGCCGATTCTTACATAAGGAAATTTAGAGGGTCAGGAGACCAAGTATAGTTTCTTGTCCCGGCGTTAGCATCATTCACAGGGCATGAGATGAGTCATAAATGAAATCGTCTGTGTTTTTATCCTAAACTTACCGTAGGTTAATATAGGTCTGATGATACATTCATAGGAAAGTCTTGTTAGGTTTCCATCTCCTCCCAAATATACAGCTGCAAGCGTAGAAGGCGATAGTTGGTTTCTGTACATATTCTTCGATATTGAGCTTTCAACTCAGCTTACTATTTAGTACGATACCTACGCATTTCGCACTGCTGGATAATCAGAGGTTTGTCCCATCTATGGAGGGAACATCCAAGTGTGGAATTATCGTTTTATGTGGGCAAGCTCTGTTTTTTTCGGGTTTGATCCACAGCCCACGGAGCTTGGCCCATTCACCTAGGACTCTAAGGGCATAATTTAGAATTGGTAGAGCACTTTATCTGGGAACGACGTGGCTTTTTGACCTCACTTCTTAGGTTCAGAAGTATTCCATTAAGAACAAGGGTCCACAGAAGAGGTTATATCACTCCTTCTGTGAAGTGCCTTTAGAGGTAAGCCTAATGTTGAATTGATGTTTTTTATTTACAGGTTAACATTATTAAAGTGTGAAGCAAGGCAGCCAGTGTGTATTATTTTTTATAGAGACTTATTCCAATCATAAGCTAGACACTGTTGGCTCTTGCCGCCTTTCTATAATGAAGGATTATTTGGATTATCTCAAACACGTTGGCTCGCAATCTCATTCAGCTTCCTACGCATGGCGTCAGTTTTTTTTTTTTTTGGGAAGTGAGAGAGGAGAAATCCTACTTACGGATACCGTGGAGACATACGGTAGTGTGAGACTCCTGCAATGGTTGGTTCGACCCAATTTGAGACTCACTAAAGCCTGATTCTGCCATGCAGCTTTAATACACCCTGGAACGGCATTAGCCTTACTACAGAGTAGAGCTACAAGGAGTAACAAGGAGTAACAAGGAAGCTCGTCTCTCAGTCTAAAAGACGCCCACCGTTTTTTTTTTTATCGGTGGGCTTCTATGCAGACTTCTCATAGTGACTGTTTACCCTGCTGGTAAGCCGGAAGAGTCAGAAATATATACCTGACACGGCGCATGGTGCGGTCCATCAGCTGCTCGGCCTCCAACACACTTGATACTGCATTCCAGTCAGGAGGAGCTGGCGCATCAGCCAGAGTTCGCAAAGTACTGCCCTACTACGAATGCAATGAACTGGTGGTCACTCGTCGTGTAGCCCTCCAGGACTCTCCAAGTGTAAACTCTCTACGCCACGCGTGGTTCTGTTAACGTGATGGCGACTACCGAGCCCCAATTCGTCTGAATATCCCTTTATCACCAGAATTCAATACCGTGGAATCAAGTCTCGGGTCCATCTGTCCATCTCTAGCACTCCCCGCCCTCTGGGATCAGTTATCGGCGAGGACGACGTCACCTCTTTTCTCCAGTTCACAGGATGCGTCTCCAAACAGTCAAGCCAGTCCGGGAAGATCACTATCATACATAGTTTTCGTAGACAGATAACAACTCACATATGCCACGCCACCAGCTATGATCCACACAAACCCCTCTGCAGATCCGATGTCAAAAGAGAAAAGTTTTCCGGTGTCGGAGACCACAACGGCCGCTGCGCCCGTCCTATCGCAGTACCAGCCCCGTTCCGATAATGTATAGTACTTCTCACTTAATATGAGCAGGTCCATCTCTCGGTCACTTAAAAATTGATCCAGAAAGTCTTGGGCACGCCTGGACCTCCCAAGGCTTCCGTGTTGGATCAGTGCCACCTTTGGCATGGCGGCAGTAAAAGGTATCATTTTGCATAAGGGCATCTCGAGCCGCACCTTTTGGTAAGTCCTGTGCAGTTAAAAATGGCAAGGGCATGCCCACAAGTAGTATTATACTTGTCAACGCCATCATAGGGCTCTATATGGACACTGACTGTGGCTAAGTTTGACCACAATTTCCATACGAATTTTGGTTAGGCTAACCGTTTTAACAACTTACCATTCCTTGCTGTTCAACTCAGGACTAAAGTGTCTAAGGTGTCTAAGATTGCACTCAATCCCTTCCTTAGATATCTAGGGACCCGTAATGTTCAACTATCCTTCAGGTCTGTTGTGATATAGGAGTTCATGGTGCTTTCGTATTGCCGACGAGCTCTCTCAACCATTCTAATTTGACTATGGGTACTCACTGAATGAACTTAAGTCCTTTTAGGATGGTTAGCTGTCCGAAAAGCGGGCAATTCCCGGCTCATTCCACAATACCATTATTGATGCCATCTTGGAACCTTAGTTCAAGCCATTGGTCATTAGAAGGTTTACGCACTGAATTCCTAAAATCGATTAACGCAACCCAGAAGTTTTCGTTGGCTACGGCTGTATTTCTTCTTTGCCTTTTGTTATCTCTGCTTTGTAAGTTGTATCATTTTGCCGTATTGCAAGGCAACAGGCGCCGCCAGGGTAGTAGGACTTCGCTTTCCTTCCCCTCAGCAGTTTTCACCTTGTTGGATCGCCTCGTCACGCCGCGGCTGCTTCGCTACCCTTACCTAGCGAAGCCGCTTCCTTGTCCATTAACGAGCTTCGGTGGTGATTTTGAAAACGTCGTGGTAGTCTTTTCGGGTTAGCGCGTTGCTTGAGAGGAGGTTGATGAGAATCAATAGTTCAGACACTATCTAACGTCCAGTTTTCTGTCCTCTACACCTTCCTAAGTGAAGCTTGCGAGGTTCGTGGAGACCAAAAGCGCGGTTGAAAATTTATTGCGCTTGCGGCAGAGGAGAGCGTTCAACCGCGAACGAACCAAAAGGTGGACATGCTTAGTCCAAAAAGTTACAATTTGTCGACTACGTTAACTCCATTTGGTCAACTTAAGCGGAATAGTAGTCATGATAAATGGTGAGTATAAGTACTTCGTCTATTTATCAGTGACGTCCTTAGAGCGAGAAGCTAATTACTAGAAGCCAATGACCTTTTCTGATAAAAACAAGAGATGGACATCTAAGTAAGTTGTCAAGTTACAGGCCTCAGAAAGAGCGTTATAGAATAGACGTGTCATACTGTGAGATACTTGTAAACTTGCGTACAATTCTCATGAACAGTGTCTATGTTGAAACACATAATATGAATCTCAGCGTTCTTATTATTAGTACCCTAATGGTCTGCGACATGACGGCTGATAATTTTAAATTCCATTTCCATTTCCATTTCCCAGTTCCCAATTGAAAAACCAACAACTGCGTCTCAGATCCTAATTAGGGTCATATCTCCGTCAAGACTCATCGACCCAGGTATCACTCATCTGATTATGGGAAGTAATATACATCACTATCAAATACCTCATTACAATTGACGAACTGGCGAAGAGCTCGATCTGGAATTGTCAAACACATCACTACTGGCATACAAACTACTTCTCCCAGAACAGCGATTCCATAAATTCTTGCCCAACAAAGCATGTGCTCAAAATTGATTCGACATTGATGGAACCAATGGAACCGACTACTGCTACAGTGGTATGGTTCCGTAAATGGGGTCCACCACTTCGCCGACATTGATGAAACGTTGTCGAAAACGAATATCAATTCTACGCACTTCATTGAATCGTTGAATGGAATTGAACACATCTACGGGGCAATGAAAGTAATTAGATTTGATTTTGCGTTTAATTTCATCCACAAACTCTTACTGACAAGATCATTCGGCAGGGCTTTGTGTTTTCGGTTCGTTTTTTCTCAAATTCTTTTCGGCGGGGTTATTTTTAGACAGCTCCGACTAGAGAATTCCTGACGGACCGAGAACATCTCTAGTTTCCAGAGCATGCGGTTTGTCAGAGAAAGTGCGTCTTCCTGTCTGTCGGCATGTTTGGCAGAAGTTATGTGCGTGTACGTCGCGTTGTTGTTGATTAGATTTTTAATATCTTGTGCAGAGAGAATAGATACTTCCGCTCACTGACTGAAATGGTGAATTTATTGTCTTGTGTCTTACGGAAGGAGTTTCACGTTTCCTGTACAAATCACGACTTACATGGGTCACTGTTGATGGATCTAAATGGAAGATGATCATCATTGAACAGGAGGAAAGGCTAGGTAATTATGTCGGACTAATTATAATGACTTCAAAAGAGGAAAGATACGTAGTTTATGCGTTTTGTAGGCTGTTTTTGTAGGTACTTTATGTGGAAGACCACCAAAACGGTTTGAGGCTTTTGAATAGAATACACGTTACCTTTAGAATATATAGCTTAGTAAATATAATTTGGTCACACGCAAAGCGGATGAATAAAGTCAACAAAATAAGTATTGGAAAAGCAGAAGGGACGCCACCAACAAGATCGGAGTCAGCCTAAACGGGCTTGTTAAGGATAGTTTGTCCTCGTATCTTACACAGCCACAGACTGCCTTGGCTAGATTGATGGCTTTAGTGATGGGAATTCCGTGATTACGGGAAACCAACATTAACCCCGACTATCAGTCCGTTTTGCAACTAAGGTGTAACTGCGTATATTGCGAGCTTGGAAACATTAAAGAATTACTGTGAGAGTATTGCAACAGCTTTGGTAGGCTCTCTTTTGATCTTATCCCCCTAAACATCTAGGTAAGTTAATTGAACAATTGAAAAAGTCCACCATTCACTCCGAGCTAAATACTGCAAAAGCTGCTGAAGCGGACATTGGCATTATTTAAGTTAATTGAAGAAGCAGAGATGAACTCTATGAATATACGAAAGGATACTGCGGTGAAAGATTTTTCTTTTCTATGAGGACAAAGAGGCAAAGAAAGAGTCCACTGCACCCGTTGGAAGATGCTTGTAATGGAAATTCTCAACATTGTGTACAAAGATGAGAAATTGGTTAAGTGCTTTAGTGCAGGATATGCGCGGAGACTCGTCGGGAAACTGCTGGATGCGCTGTACCTTAGATTGGGACAGCAGTGAAATAATAAAGTTCGTAGCATAGGGCTTGCCCAATGATAGTTCCCGGCCATATTTTGAGTAAATCCTTGCTCATGCAGCAAACCATTACCCATGCCGGATAAAATGCCAAGTGCTTGCTCTATTTTTTATTTTTTATTTTTATAAACTAGCGCGCGCTCAAGGGGTTAAGGTACCCTTAAAATGTTTGCACACAACGCGAGCAACGGAAATTTAGGGATAGAGGGGTAGAGGGATAGGTACCGATGTACACTGGTTTTATATGTCTGAATGTAATAAAGACTAGGAAATAGAGAGCTCGGCAGGGCATTCCACAAGCGAGTTGTTCGGCTTAGGAAAGAATCACGATATTTCAGAGTACGTCCGAAAGTGGGCTTGAGGGTATACTGATGAGCATTCATAGTGGGACGGGTGTTATAGTTAAAAGTTTGAGGGGGTGGAATGCTACTGGCGATTTCTATGGAGCACTGGTGGTCGAAATAGCTATAACACAAAGTTCGAGGGTGTCCATCGCCTGAGTGATATTGGTATCAGCAGGTATGAGTTTTATCGAACGGTTTTGAATCCTATCTAGCAGGTGCAGAGATGTTTTAGGAGAACCTGACCAGATGTGGGCATTGTACTCCAATTTTGGGTGTATGAATGCCTTATATGTTGAAGCCTGGTCAGAGGGGGTAAAGTATTTTTTACTTCGCTTGAGGAAACCTAGGCATTTCACAGCATTTGTGACGACACCGAATATGTGGTCATTCCAACGTAAGTTGTCATTGACACACATACCGAGAATGGATGACGATGCAAGTGCCATTCATGGATAACGGCTGGGTGTTTAAATTTCGCTTTAACGACAGCAGACAACATTGTGTTTTGGAAGCATTAAATTCCACTCGGTTGATAGTTCCCCAATTGGATATGCTTTTAATATCAGAATTTAATTAGCTTAACACACGCTGCGGTTCCCATTCTACAGCTGAAGAGCAGGGACGTGAGTCCTGAAACGAATATGAAAAGCAGACAGTACTGTCGTCAGCAAAGGAATCGAAAAGTTCCCGGAATGAATTCAGAAAATTGGAAATACAAGTTTATTCATCTAAATCTATATTGTCCCCTTCAGATTAATCCCCATCGACTGTAACACACTTATGCCAGCGCTTGATCCAATCCTCGAAACATTTTTTATATTTGGCATTGTCTATCAGTGCTTCCTGCGATTTTTCCATTACTTCCTCTCGGCTGCTGAAACGCGTTCCCCGTAGTGGTTTTTTAACTCGATTGAACAAAAAGAAGTTACAGGGAGCCAAATCAGGTGAACTCGGTGGCTGTTGGATGGTATTTTTAGCATTTTTCGTCAAAAAATTACGAATAATGATGGCACTGTGCGACGGTGCATTATCATGGTGCAAAATCCACCAGTTTTCTGCCCACAATTCTGGTCTCTTTCGGCGAATTGCTTCACGCAAACGTCTCATAGCGCCCAAATACTCATAATACTCTTTGTTTACTGTCTGGCCTCCTGGCAAAAATTCATGATGCACTACTCGTACACCGTTGTAATACATGAAAACCGTGAGCATTTTTGACTGAAAACGACGTGGTTTTTTTGGTCTCGGCTCATTTGGTGAACGCCATTCACTTGCCTGATGTCTGGATTGCGTGTCGTATTCATAAACCCACGTCTCGTCTCCAGTAATGATCCTTTTGAAGAATGTGCTATCGGATTCTGCCTCGCAAATCATCTCATTTCCGACGTCAACACGGTCTCTTTTTCGCATGAAATTGAGGTCTTTTGGCATCAACTTTGCTGCTACACAACGGAACCCCAAATCATTAACTAAAATGTTTGGACCCATAGGCAATGTTCAAGTCCTCCGCTATCTCTCTGATGGTTAATTTGCGGTTATTGACCAACATTTCTTTTACGAGTACTTCATCAATGTTTTCGTCGGTTTTCGATGTCGATGGTCTGCCACTGCGTTCATCATCTTCGATTGACTCACGAGCACTTTTGAACCGCTCGTGCCACTGGTAAACGACCGTTTTCTTTAGAGAATCGCTGCCAAAACACTTTTCCAACATTTCCAACGTTCGCGCTCCAATTAAATCCGAATTGTAAAAAATCGCCAACACAGACAGAGATAGATGTACTCTTGGCTACATAACTTTTGCAAATGTCAAGCAACTCGTATGATGCTAAGATTTAGAGGAAATGTCAACAATAGATTTACCAACTTAACCAACTTAAAAACAGAACTCAAATCGGAACAATGGGAGCGCCACACGGTGGTGTGATGCGGGAACTTTTTAATCAATGTGGTACGAGTATATTGGATTTGAAGTAGCTCGTTGATGAGAATTAAAAAGAGTGTCGGAGCCAGAACGGAGCCCTGGGGCACACCAGCATTTATTTTGTGAATATCAGACTTGAAACCATCCGAGATAACTTGAATTGAACATTCCGAAAGGTAGTTTGTAATCCTTTGAAGAAGAGAGTCATCGATTCTAGAAGCTCGCATTTTCGACAAAAGAGCCTGATGCCAAACTCTGTCAAATGCCTTAGAAATAACAAGTGCGACTATCTTGCTTTCGCCAGACTGATGTACGCTTTGATTCCACTTTTCGGTGAGACACGACATCAGATCACCAGTGGACCTGTTGCTACAAAAACCATATTGCTGGTCATTGAGAAGTTTTCGTGTTTCGATATATTTCATGAGCTAACGGTTTATCAGCGTTTCCATGACCTTGGAAAGAAGGGACGTAAGTGCAATGGGTCTGTAGGAGGAGAGAGAAGAAGATTCCCCTTGTTTAGGGACGGGCTGGACAAGTGCTGTTTTCCATTTTCTCGGAAAGAATCCTAAAGAGGATTGATGAAAAAGCTTACGCAGTGGTTTTGCCAGCGTGGAAGAACACCTGTTCAAAAGAAGTGGAGATATACCATCTGGACCAGCGGATTTATGTATGTTGAGATCTTTAAGTACTCTTGCTACTACTCGAGTGCAAAAGTGGATTCGTCCCATTGAAGATTCAACGCATTCAAGTGTAGGCGGGGACAAAGCACAATCTGGGTGTATTGAGCTAGCTGCAAAGTGTGCGGCAAGCAGATTGGCTTTGTCCAAATAACTGACAGCTGGAATGTCATTGTAAATGAGCGTTGGGATGGATGATGAGACAGAATTTTTAATGTTTTTGACAAATGACCAAAAGCTTTTACTACCTTTGGGACATTGTAGTATTGTTTTTTGCCTCAACTTTTGGTCGTATTGAAGTTTTACACGCTTGAGGAAGCGTGGAAACTTTTTTCGGATTTCTTCTGTCGGGTTGGTCTTGTAGGACCGAAAAATCATTTCTCTAACCCTGGCAGCCTCTTTACAGCTCGAGTCGTACCATGCCTTTTCTTTTGATTTGATACTCTTCATCCGATGAGGGATAAAGCATCTCATTCCGAAGAGAATAGTGTCAGTGATCATATCAGCGGCATCCACGTCGTTATCGAGGAAACATAACGATCGTTTAAAATTCCTAAAGAAGTTGTTAAGTCCGTCCAATTGGCTTTCTTGTATTGCCATACCTTTTAGGAATATTTTGTGGTCGGTGTACGAGGAATTAGCTGATCTGACACAATGCTCTGTCGAGTCTAGAGGGTGTTGGCGGTATGACTATCAACGTCTGGTATTCGCGTGGGTTTATTTACAAGCTGCGTTAAGTTGTTTTCCACAGCAAAGATCTCAACTTACCGTCCTTCGTGTGTTGTCTATACAGAATGTCGAAACTACCCAGAATTGTGTATCTCAAAATCGCCCGTAATAACGATTTCAGTATGATGATACAGGGATACAATTCTTTGAATAGAGTCAGATAGCGCATCAAACTCGTTAAAAGTCGAATTGTTGTCCAGTTTGGGGCTTCTGTAAATAAAGCAATAGTGGGTAATTTGCTTGCGGAGATGGAATTTTAACCACATGAAATTGAATTCCGGATTGGAAAAGGGAGCATGTTGTGGTGGAACTTGGTAAGCTACATCACTACGCACGTAAATGCGAGACCGCGATGAGAAAAGAATAGTGGCACCAGTTCGTAGCCAGGTAGCTTCAGATCAGAGTGATCTGAGCGGTGTGGGCGGGGATCTACCTGTGTTTCACTAAGTGCCAAAACAGCTGGTCTGTATTTACAGACGTGGACGTACGCAGAAAAGTGAGTCCGAGTCATTATAAGAAAATAAAAACAAACACAAAAAACACAAACACCGACGATGCTAAGCAAGACTGCGAAGTGAAAAATCTGACGTTGGTTTACCGAATCCAATTGTTGTAGGTGTGATGCCCTTACAACAATATAAAAGAGTGCACCAACAAAATCCTCACTCACACAACCCGCTATCCATCAGTTATTGTTTACACTCAGCTGCCCGTGACGTATGACAAATACAGCAATGGCAGTGGCTGAGTGTAAGAAACGGTCATTGGGTCGCAACCCCATATGAAGGAGATAGAAAAAAATATGATGATCCGAGGATATTCGGATCCACTACAAATCCCTGACAAATGATTAAAGGACAACGGCCTTCACATTTGCACGTTAAATGTTCGGATTCTTAACAGGCCTGCAGGCAACCGAACATTTGATGGGGTGCGCCGAGTAAAAGGAGGATGAAAAACTATGGTGTATACCATGGCGTTTTCTTAAGGGAATAGAAACAGAGCTTATTCGCGTGTAGACTTTTAATAGCGGCAAACTTAGGCAAGTAGTGTTGAGCTTCTGACACGCGAGCGAGCGTCTTATGATAATGATCATCCAGCCTAAGTTCGGAAACATAAGTGTTTTTTTTTGAGGATTCATTTTCAAACTGGCAACACTGTTTCCACAGATTGCAAATTTGACAGCCAAAAGCTGATTTGTGGTTACTATGTTTTGCCATTTTACGATGAATGGATTAGCGTCAGAACAACACGAGAAAATTGTGCAAACTTATTTTGAAAACCATGGTCCGGTTCGCAAAACTTATCGTGCGCTACGTCCATTTTACGGTCGACTTAATCGTCCAACTGAGCAAGTTATTCGGAACACGATTAATCGTTTTCATACCACGTACACTCTAGTGGATAATACGCATCCCAAAGACGACAAACAGTGCGAACAGAAGAAGTTATTGTCGTTGTGGAGCGCAGTGTTGAGGAGAATCCGAATGAGTCGATTCGTCATCGTGCACAGCAATTGGAGCTATGCCCATCCACTTTATGGAAGATTTTATGGAAAGATTTTGGCTTAAAAGCTTATAAGATCCAGCTTGTGCAAAATTTAAAAAACCGCGTAAGCATTATACGGTGATTAAGCTCGATCATCATTTTCGACGCAAAATTTTGTTGTCCTATGAGGCCCATTTTTGGTTAAATGGATGTGTATAGAAGCAAAATTGCCGAATTTAGAGTGGAGAAAACCCAGAAGCCTTTGTCGAGGCGTTCCTACAACCATTAAAACACTGTTTGGTGTGCTTTATGGGCTGGTGGAATCATCGGCCCATATTCCTTTAACGACGATGCTGGCCAGAATGTTACCGTCAATGGAGAGCGCCATACGAACAGAAACATGATTTCTGACTTCTTCGTTTCTCAGTTGAGTGGCATTGACATGAGAGAGCCTTGGTTTCAACTAGATGCCAGACGGCGCGCGACAGCATCAATTTATTGCGGGAAACATTTGCTGAGAGCGCATAATTTCGGGTAGTGGACGTGTGAACTGGCCTCCACAATCCTGTGATCTCACACCTTTAGATTACTTTCTTTACGGGTGTGTCAAGTCACTAGTCTATGTCGATAAACCAGAGGCGTTGGACGATTTGGAAGTCAACATTCACCGTGTTATTGCTGATATACAGCCACAGTTGCTCCATTAAGTTGTCGAAAATTGGACATTACGATTGCGCCTCATTTGAGCTAGCCGTGGCGCGAATATGTACGATGTCATATTTAAGCGCTAATGGTATAAAATTATCTATTAAATAAAGCTAATATTATAGACACTTACATTAGTTCCAATTATTTTATTTTATATTAAATCTGTATACCTCTAAAAAAAAACACTCGCTATGAGCAATGTCCTAAGGATATGAAGAGAAGACATCTTTAGTAGCACAGTTGGTAAGCATAGCCTACATGGAACCACGTCTGACAACGGACTTAAGTTTGAAATTTGAAGTCAATGTACACAAGAAAACAGGGTGATCTGAGGATCATGAAACGCTAAATAAAATTGGTCACATACCGATCGAAGTAAAATATGACTTCAGTATTCTGAACGCCTAAACCTTCCGGGCAGCCAACATTAACTCAGATCATTATCTCGTTACAGCCAAAAAACGAATGGCGGTTGCTGTAACTCAGCAACAAAGAAAAGCTGCTGTGAAAAGATATGACGTTGCGAAGCTGTAGTCGCAAAAAACCACCGGAATTTTTACCAAGCACGTATCCTGAAATTCGGACTTCCCGCCGCTTCACATTCAGACTGCGTGTCCAACACTTCACTCTTTTGAGATTAACCTTACGGCTCCTCTCAAAGAGATCGTCGTTGACACGCCACACACACTCGTTGATGTACTCGATCTACTGATCGATGTTCAGGCTTCCATACACCCGAAGGGGTATCGAGGATACCTCTGTAAGTATATGGGAACCGTACACATTCCAGTCAGCATTCCGAGTGCACCATCTCCTCTAACCTAGGCGCCCTAACAGTGTCCTCATAGGTGACCTCAACTTGTATCCAGCTGTGGTCACTTATGCTTTTGGAGATTTTCCATGAAAAAGAGAACGCCCTAAGTGCGGATTCATTTGTAAATGTGACGTCAATGTCGCTTTTTCGACCATGTGTATCAAAAGTGTACAACTCACTCGGTCACTCACTAAGCGTTTCACCCCGTGGATAGCTTGGATATCCAGACGAGTTACTGGACATCTTACTATGCCATAAAAGGGAAATCGCATTAGCGTCAACGCTGAGGATGAGGGGGTCGCTCCCGACTAGCGAACGCACTTCCTCCATGTATTGGATGTATGGCTCGATTTCCTCACCGTACTTGCAGTAGACGCTGTTAAAGTATATTTCACTGCAGCTCTGCATCTAGTGTCAGGGAAGACCCGCATGGAAGCGGGTAAGCCCCTAATTACTCCTCTCGAAGCATAGGGCTCCTGAACCAGAGCAACGCTGCAGTCCCTCTCGCACATCCGAGCTCCCAGTTCTACAGACATTCAGCCGACACCATACGATGGTTGGCTGCTCGTCCCTTAAGCGAGCAGTTCCGGCATTTGGCCGGTTTTGAGCACCCTTTTGAGTGGTGTCCTTCTTCACCGCAACGGCGACATACCTCCTGGGTCTTGCAATCGGCAATGCCATGGTCAAGACCGAGGCATCGGAAGCAGCCAACAATGGTTTTGTACTCCTTTACAGGAAAGGATTACCACCCAATGTAGAAGCACCCACTAGCAAGGAGTACTTTAAGCGCTTGCGCTGAGCCAAGACTCTCCATCACAATGTTAACGCTGCCTCCTTCTTTGGTACTCCATGGTCGGGTTACCATTTTCACCTCGTTCTTGAAATTTTCAAGGGTATATTCCTCCTTGTAATTTAGTTCATGAAGCTGGTTCTGGGGTGTGTTGTGCCGCTCGTTTTCCCCAACGAGCAGCCAAATTATACCTTCGTAGGCCTTACAAGTACTATTTACCCTATTTGCAAAGACAGAGTCAACTTCCCCCCTTTCAAAAATCACCTCCGAAAGCCCCCTAGCCAAATCGCCCACCTACCGATTTAGGTACAAAATATTCGTACCTCTCGCATCCAGGAAGGCTTTCTAGTTCAATTTCGAACCTATATTATGTATTATTTTTGAGCAACTTTCCGATTTCGGCCTTTTAACACTGTTCGGGCTTACGTCCTCACAGGTTCTCTTCTTAGCTGGGGCTATACTCATCTCCATTTCCGAGTCTTCTTGGTTGACTGTGGCTACCTCAATCCCCTTCTCCACAAGCTTTTTCCCTAATGTTGCTTCCTGTTTTCTTTTTGGTAGGAGGCATGTCTCCTACCCAAAATGGCAACACTTATCACCGCACAACACAAAACACGGAAAACTAAACACAAAATTACCAACACTAATTTTAGGAATTCCTCCTCTTTTAGCCGTAATAAAACCGCACAACAGACCAAGACCAATCAAGAGTAATAAACTCTCAACAGCTCTCAGTCCGCACACAAAAATTAACACTTAATTGATTTATTAGCTCGCACTGAAAAGTGCAGCCCGAAATCGCCCGTTGTTAATCACTTCTGCAAACGACCGTAAAACACTAATTATCAACGAAAGTATGCACAAATTTGTCAATACAGCGAACGATATATGAATTTAAAAAATTTTAAAAATCGTCCGCACTCCGCAAGAAAACGTCCGCACACTCTGAAAGTCAAGTGACAAGTGTGAAGTCAGTATAGCAATATCTAAGCTTAAGTCTAATAAAGCAGCTGGACCCGATGTCTTAAGTGCCGAGCTGCTCACGTGGAGGTGATGTGACCTGGCCACCAAGATCGTGCGATTTGACCCCGCTAGACTTCTTCTTGTGGGGTTTTCTGAAGTCGTAGGTCCATGCGAATAAGCCACAAACCACAGAAGGCAACATAACCCATGCCATCGGTCAAATTCGGCCTGATTTATGCGCCAGAGTCATGGAAAATTGGACATTTTGGGGTAGATTTGAACGATGTTATATTCCATACATAATGACGTCGAAAGCCCTTCCAGCGAATAAAAAATTTCGATGATATCTCACGCACACTTTGTTTTATATAAATTTAAAGATAGGAAGCGCTTAATGAAATCCCTTTTTAGATAAATCAATTTACGGAATCCTCTACTTTTTGTCGTGTAGTCATTCTGTTATAGCTTTCCTCCAGGAAATCTCACATCCCTTTAATGTTTCTTTTACAAGCGATACCTGTGCTGGTTCCATAGAAATAATAATTTCGCATCTTGCATCCAAATCTTTGTTTTTCCACTCCTCCAATTTCGCTTTAACAGCCTGCTCTTCCATGTGCCGAAGTTTTCTCCATTAAACAATGGGATTTTTCCCGAGAAGTTACCTATTTCAAAAACAATTAACTTATCCGTTTTTTTGTATTTTTGGTATAAAAATTCCTGGTTACGGCCCTGGACCCATAACTTATTAAGTAGCCCAGAAGGTTGACAAGGTAATGTCCTATCATATGGCAAGGCAGCATGAGGCTTCTTTTCGATTTTAACTTTAGGTTTGTCGGAAGTGGATGCGTAACTTGAAGTCATCAATTGTGGGTTAGGTGAGGGTTATAGCCAATATTTTCTCCTTTTTGTCATAATTCCCTGACCGAGCGTTTGTATACTGTGTGCTACTGTCAAAGGAGTTTTATTTCGAAAATATGTGTCTGTCATTAATGAAGTTCACACTGTTTTAAAAATAACTGCAGCCCATGTAATTGAAGGGAATTGGATGGCTGCTGGAGAAAAAAAACATCAACTTGGCTGTGGAAACTCGAATTTGTCGAAGCAAATGGGATAGCTTTCCTGTAGGAGCTACGAAAAGGTTAGCATTTGATTTTTCGCGAAATTTCACTCAGCACTGTTTACCACCTAAAAGAAGTTTTTTTCAACAAAGACCCGTGAGTAATGGTGTTAATAAATTGGAAAATTACTCCTTCCCACAGATAAAGCCTAGTGTGGGGATTTTCCCTGGAAACCCGAAGTGCGTCTCTTTCACGGACAATCACAAGTCCAACCAATGTTTTCTATGGTAGACAATAAAGGGTACTTGTTTATTAGACAATTTGAACAAAAACACCAATTTGCGCGCCCACTTACCCAATAAATGTTAACAAGGGTTTCGTTTTGCATACACAAATATGGAGATACTCGTAAGCATGAGTGGTTCTATTCGACGTCACAGATCCGATAGCAGAAAACTATCTACAGGGGCACATCTGTTCGAAACATCGAAAATGCGATACGAGTATTAATTTTTTTTTTCACTTCCTTATCTACATACGTTCAAAGTTCTTGTAACGCCAATGTAATGGCTTTTAATACGTTTGGCATGAGTAATGTTGTCAATTACAAGTGTTAGATTTGAGTTCTAGGAAGCGTAGGGGCACAAATATTGGAGGTTTTGGATAATTGATCACGTTATTTACTTATCTAGATGACATACTTAGATACAGAGTAAAACTAGTCCTCGATCGAGAAACTTTTGGAGTTAGTGCGGAGTCTTCTTCATCAACATCGATGGCTAGTAACGTCACCTCAAAAAGAAAGAGAAAGTGCAATACCCTTCTGTATCAACTTCAACCAAAGGGCTGTCGGGGTGCTTGAAATTATCTAAATGAGCACCAGATGAAAGTTATCAGAGTTATCAGAGGTCACACATTGGCAAGCACCCATATGTCTCCGACTATGTGGGCCCCCGCCCAATTATCAAGGCTTCACCCATTAATGACGTTGTCTAATAAAAAGCGGGGGTAGATTATTCTATAACTGGTCTTATCGAAAACATCCTCAGATTTATAGCATGAATTGGATGCTACGATTTGACCAGTTACAAGTTGCCGGTCATAGTTCTTGTTGGCGGCTTGACCACCGGTAGTCCATACCAGGACTTAAATCACGGTACCATGGGAGTCAGGAGCCCCCCGGATTTCGGTCCGGGCCTGACTTGTTAGAGGTAGGCCCCCTTGTGGGAGCGTCATGGTGGCTGTGGTTTAAACCCAAATCGCGGGTACGGGTATTCCTTGGTTTTGCCCATTGTAGAGTAGCAAATAAAGTACTGGGTGCTGCGACCCTAAGAGCAGCAAGAGGTTTTAGGTTGGCCTCGACTCATACCAAGGGTGGAACTTGTGCCTTCAACACAGTTCCGAATTGGTATAATACTCGTATATAAGCGAAGTATTAATAAATATAAGGCAAGTAATTAGCGATGACAAGGCGTATCCTTGCTCCCTATGGGTGTATGGGCACCTCGTAAACATTAAGTCTTACGGCAGGAGGTTTACGTTAAAAATCCAGGTACGTTCTGTCTCCGACTATGTTGTACTTGCTATTTCTAAGGCATTTGAAAGAGTTTGGCATCAGGTTCTTTTGTCGAAAATACGTGCATTTGGGATTGATTACTCTCATCTTCAATGGATTAGAACTTGCCTTTCGGAACGTTCATTTCAAGTCTGATATTCACAAAATAAATGCTGGTGTGCCCCAGCGCTCCGTTCAGTCTCCGCCACTCTTTTTAATTTTTATCAACGATCTCTTGTTTGCCACTTCTAATCCAATATATTCCTTTGCTGACGACAGTACTCTCTGCTTTTCATACTTATTCTCGGACTCACGTCCCTGCTTTTCGGCTGCAGAACGGGAACGTCAGAGTACCTATGTTACGCTCATTAAATTGAGGAACCACCAACAAATGCTTATAAAACACGATGCATCGTGTCAAACATCGTAAGGATACCGAAATTCCATGAGCAAGCGACAAATGGAGAAGGCCACTATGTGGGAGACAGTAGTCTCTCGCCTCCTAGACGCCATCAGAATCTGTTGACAAAGAAGACGTCACCAAGTCGTATTAATTATCCAAGCCATCCAACCCTTACATTGGTGATAAGTGGAGACAACGAAATGCGGAAGTTCGGAACGCACCCACCATTTAGGGAAATTTATATTAAGTGCCCAACATATGTCCCAATAGAATTGTACGAGTTTATACGAGTATATATATTGTAATGAATGTCAATAAAACGGGAAAATAAAGTGATTTCTTTTTTATAACGTACAAGCGAGCGGTTTAGTTTTTTTCGCATTAATACGGATTTAAGAAAAATAACGCAGTTGCAGGAAAACAGTGCTAATCTTTGCTCCCTTTGTTCTTTTCGGTAAACTGAAATACGAACATTTTGGTCCTTCGAGCCGGATTTGTTATTCACATCATAAAAGTAATATAAATTTGAAACTCCAACTGCTTTGAAGTGTTTTTTTTTTAGTCAAATCGTATTGTCCTAAATATGTACTTTAAGACAAGGGCATACATAGAAAGAAATACGAGGATTGTCTGAAAAGTTTCCTACCGCAACATGAAGATGGCGGCACTCGTTGACAGTCGTTTGAGTGAGTCGATGTGAGTGTTTTTTGTGAAAATGGAAAAAATTGAGTATCGAGCTGTTATATGTTTTTAAAAGGCAATACGCCTACGCAAATCAAAAATAAGTTGGACTCTATGTATGGGGACCCTGCACCATCATTTACCACAGTGAAATTTTGGGCAGCTGGATTTAAACGTGGCCGTAAGAGCTTGGGAGATGATGAACGTTCGGGACGTCCAAAAACTGCAACCACTGACGATAACATTGCTGAAGTTCACCAAATGGTGTTAGACGACCGCCGAATTAAAGTGAGAGAGATAGTAGAGGTTATGAAAATGTCCAAAGAACGCGTTTGTTATATATTAAATCAAGATTTAGGAATGAGAAAGCTGCCGGCGCGTTGGGTGCCGCGTTTGCTTACATTAGACCAAAAACGTGTTCGAATGAACATTTCCAAGGCTCTGTTAGGGAAGTTTAGGCGCAATAAATCCGAGTTTTGGCGCCGATTTATTACTGTAGATGAAACTTGGATACACCATTATACGCCCGAAACAAAAATTCTATCAAAACAGTGGACTGCAAAGGGCGAGCCGGCTCCAAAAAAAGCAAGAACTGTTTTTTCGGCTGGGAAAGTGATGGCGACTGTTTTTTGGGATAGTAAAGGAGTTATCTTAATCGATTATAAGGAAGAACCATTATAGGAGCATACTACGCATTATTACTTGCCAAGCTGAAGGCAGAAATTCCGGAAAAACGGCCACATTTGCAAAAAAAGAAAACCCTGTTTCAACAACACAACGCGCCGTCTCACACCTCAGCGGTTGCCATGGCGACTTCGTTTTGTTCCCTTATCTAAAAACTGCGCTCGGAGGACAGAGATTTTTGTAAAATGAGGAAGCAATCACCTTCGTGAACAATTATTTTGCAGAGCAAAACGCTAAGTACTATTTGGACGGGTTAGAGAGATGTGAACATCGCTGGGAGAAGTATGTAGAGTTACAAGGAGACTGTGTAGAAAAATAAAAAAAAATTTTGAGAAAAAATGTCTTGTATCATTGTTCGGTCGGAAACTTTTCAACCCTCGTAAATACAATAAAAAAAGAAGCTGTTGTGAAGGCGAAACATTCAACAAATTGTTGGAGCCAGGACATCAAGTTGCTACAGTTGAAGAGCAAACAGAAACCGAAATAATTCCAGAACCCAGTCAGGAAGTAGCTGGAAATTTGTGTGAGCTGTGTGCTCACATCTAATACGATTCCAACCGTGAGTACCACTATTCCTGTATCTTACCTTGCTATTCTATAAGTAAACATAAAACACATATAAATACAATGTGAAGCAAAATAAATTAAATAGAATACTTACGCAATTGGAAAAGGATATTCCCACTTTCGGCAAAAGAGGTGCAAGCACTAGGACAGCAAATTACTTGTTGTGCCGTTTATCTATTTTGGAGAAAACTCTGGAGTCGGCAAAATGTGTGTTTGAGGAGTGTTTAGGTATCTGTTTAGATGGTGAAGAGGACAAAATGCTCTGAAGTGGAAGCTGTGTTCGAGCAAATTCGTGAACTATACTTCGACTGCAGGAATAATCTTCTCGACGCAATGGACAAAACAAAGGAAACTAAAGACGATGTCACCAGCAACAGCATCACTTTCTCACAACGCAGATATATGGTATGTCTCAAACATATTCCCGTTCCAGTTTTCTCCGGTAATTATGAGTCCTGGCGTGGTTTCCGGGGCTTATTCATCTCCTTAGTGCACCATAACTCCTCTTTGCCAGATATTCAAAGAGTGCTGAATCACTCAAAGAGTTGTTGGATACGTCAACTGAAGTAGTCCACTGCCTGAACAATTTGATGGCACCAGAGCAGCACTGGGATGCTTCAAAAATTGCCGATCAAAACGCAACAGATGTGGGAGGAGAGGCTTGGTGCCAAGGAAGACTCCAAGGAATTGGCCACTTTTGCTGAATTCAAGCAATTTCTCGAATCAAGGAAGCAGTAGGTCAAAAGCAGGCAAAACCATCGAAGAGGTTAGTGCAATGCAATGCTTTTCACTCGCAGGCAAGTATTTCCAAATATTCGTGCAAACTGTGCAATAAGGGTGCGCCTTCAATTCGAAAATGCAATCGTTTCCTTAAAATGAGCATCAACGATCGGTGTCAGAGTGTAAGTCGGTTAGGAGTTTGTAGGAATTGTCTTGCATTTAGTCATATAGCGGACAATTGTCCAAGTTCCCATAGGTGTCCTTATTGCCAGCAGCCACATCATTCACTTCTGCATCATTCGCCTCAGAATCGTCCCCAACAGAGTTATCATAACTCAGAACTACCGAGTCTATCCACTTTCAAGCTTTCGAATCCATCTATCCTCAAGCCTTCGAATCCAAATGGTCCACGACCCAACGAAGAAGTTACATGTTGCAGTAAGTCTGTCAACACCTACCACTCTGTGCCACAACCGTCAACCCAAGCTATGTTGGCCACAGCCATCGTGAAGGTCAGAGGATCAACGGGAAAGATCACATCGTTATGAGCATTAATGGATTCAGGTTCTGAAGCTTCATTTAGAACCGAATCAGCAGTACAATCTTGAATGCGAGATCTAAACCAACTTGTCTCGAGGTTTCCGGGTTAGGTTTGGTCAACAGTGGCACAAGCAAAAAGGTCGTGGACATCACCATCGGCTCTCAACACACTAACTTCGAAGTTTCCACGCAGACCTTTATCTACAAGTCACTGTCTGAGGATATCCCGGCCCGGAGCCTTCCAATTGACGATTGGAGGCACCTCGATGGCTTGAGCTTAGCCGACCCAACCTTTTTCAAGCCAGCCAAGGTAGATCTATTGCTAGGTGCAGACGTGTCGTCCGACATAATTGGTCAGACCCGAAAATGCCAAGTTAACCGTAGCACAAAAGACCAAAATCGGGTGGATATTGTTTGGACGTGTACCTTTAGTGAACTAACTTGTCAAGAACTTCCACCAAACTAACGAACTTAACGTAAATTTACCGAAATTCTGGGAGTTAGAAGAAGCTCTATTTGTCAATGTGGGGTCTCCAGAAAATACTTTGTGTGAAGAACATTTCTTAAGCAACATCAAGCGTCGGTCAGGTGGACGATGTGAAGTCGCCCTCCCATTCAAACGAAATGTTCTTCCAGTACTCGGTCGTTCCAAAGAAGGTGCATTGCGGAGACTTAAGCAGCTAGAAGGAGGTCTTCTCAAAAACAATTAACTCCAAAAGAACTACTCGTCGTGCATAGAAGACTACCTACGTCTGGGTCATATGACCGAAGTTAAAAACGACCAAGTTTTGGAGCAAACACCGCATTATTTCCTGCCCCACCATGCGGTCATTAAGGACGAAGCTGAGAGCACTTTCTGACGCTTCGGACAAAACATCAGTCGACAAATCGCTCAACGATACACTTATGGTAGGTCCGACGCTCCAAAACAACATAGTCATTGTCATTCTCAGGTGGAGGTTGTACAGGTTCACGTTTACAGCTGACATTGAAAAAATGTATCGACAGATTTGGGTGAATGACAGGGACTCCATTTATCAACTGATACTATGGCGAAAAGATTCCTCCGATATTATCAAGACCTATCGGCTAAAAACGGTCACCTTTGGGACAGCATCTGCTCCCTACTTAGCTATCCCAACTCTTGATTGGTTAGCAGAAAGGGCCCGTTTCCAGTACCCACTATCCGCACAAATGATACGCGAAGAGATGTACGTAGATGACTTTATATCAGGAGTAGATACAAAAAACGAAGCAAAAAAGTAGACCAAGGAAATCAAAACAACACTGGAAGCTGCTGGACTGAATCTGCATAGGTGGGCATCTAACGCAGATGACCTGGTGAATGAGGTATCTCATCAAGATGGCAATGCAGTCGGATTTGTGTTACTTTCGGAAGGATCAAGCCAACTAAAGACTTTGGGAATACTATACAGTGGCTCCCCCAAGCAGATAATTTTTTCGATGTCGGCTGTAAACATGAACCTGTACAGAATCCGAGAACGAGGATGAGCAAGTAGAGTTTCTATAGAGTAGCATTAGACCGCTGCAACAAAGAAATTTTCCATCCTAGCAAAACAATTGGAAAGCGAAGAAAGGGGGCAGCAAAAGCAATTTATCACTTACTTACTTAGGGGCGCTATAATCCGGGGTATACCTAGGCCTCATCTAAAAATCGATCTAAAGTCCAATACTCCAGGTTGGTTCAGGTTGTGGTCAACCTCTGATGAGCCGTCCCTCGGGTTTTGACTCGATATCACTTTGGGCGTCCATTCGATCAAAATGGCCCAGCTATCTCCGACGTTGGATTCGTAGATGTTTGACTAAGCCGATCTCGCAGTAGATCAGTTGAATATCCTCCTCCATTGCCCATCAATACAAACGGAATTGAAAATCAAGCGTATTATCCCTCTCGAAACGGTCAAGTGCTTCTTCATCCGCTTTCGACAAGGTCCATAGAGGAGGACCGGGACGAAAAAAATCTTGAAAAGAGCTGTTACGTCGTTGTGCCTGTGGTATCTGCATTCGTACCCTGGCTGCAACAAGGTAATGATCCGAGTTGATCTTGACTCGTCGAAAAGATCAGGCATCCCGAATGCTGAAGGAGTATGTCTGGCTGTGTGATCAATCTGGTTGAAGCTTGATTGATCAGGGGATAGCTAATTCCCATTGTGGATTTTGAGATGTGAGAACCGCGTACTGACTACTAAAAGATTACGCTCCGCTACAAATTCTAGAAACCTAAATCCACTGACGAGCGAAAGCTTAAGATATTTTATTTTAGTTTTGCCTTCGAATAGCAAATTCGCATCCAATCAACTATTGTACTCTTTCGCTTTTTTCCCACCCATCCCATCGCACCACTATGATTGCGGTAATATCCGCTTTATAGCACCCAAGGGCCTAAGAACCCATATGGAAAGCCGAAATTTATTGCCGTCAAAACGTTTGATTGGGTCGTCAACATCTGTCCGTTTTTCAGGCTGATGGTTGCCTCTGAAATGTTTTCTTTCCACGGTGGGAAAGTAGCCTCGTTCCCGTTTCGTTAAGTTTAAGAGAACCGCCATTGGCCCTCTTAGGTTTGTTGCACCACCATCTCTATTCTAAGCTCCCTTTAAATCTGGGCTCCGGATACGTCGAAGTAGCTCTAAAGGGAGGTGTGTTCCAACTAGCTAAAACTGACTAGAGCTGTGAACGCCGCTTTTGATCCGTATACGAGATTCCTCTATCAACGTTATGGTGCAATTGCTCTAGTGCGAGCATTCCTCTCTGTGCCCTTTCATAGGGAGCCGTCAGCGACGTCCCGCAGGCTTAAGTTTCCACGCTGGTATCTTCATAAAACTCTTGTGGTCGTTCACCACAGCTACAACAAAACGGGAGAAGTGGAAACTTTCATATTTCCTAGCTCAGCGTTATCCCAGTTGCAAATTGAAAAACCTTGTTGCACATTGGGAAAAAGTAAAGGGAAGCGAGGACATTTTATTATACAAAGTGTTCCTTGTCAATAACTACAAATCAGAGGAATGTGCTCTAGGTAGAAATAGAGCATCAGAGAAAGTTCACCTCTCGGGGCATACCGCAAACTATTAAACTTGTCCTTAGTTAAATACCATACGTCACTATCTAAATTAGATTGGCCCAAAGGGCGGGTCTTTGGGGCAGTATGGTACAAAAAACGAAGGGGTTGCTTTTGAGGCCCTAATGTTTAGATTTCCAGAACCTTCTCGCAGCTTGAAGACTTAAGAACGATTGAACTAATGAACCTTCTAAGATTCATGTCGCTATCTGATTAGCTCTAATGTTGGCTTACGAAAACAATCTTGCAGTCGTATGTCCTTTTTTAATTTACAATTGCTCACAAGGATGTCTAGCGTTACTCTATGTGAATCAGCCAGGAGTGATCGCCTCTATCTACGGTGGCGTCAAAGGCGCCTTGGGTAGAACTATTCTTAGACCAGACGATGGAGCTGCAAAAGGTCCTACAGGAGTTCTTTTTAGTGCATCTAATTTCTTTTTTAATGGCTTGTCCCTCTCTTTAAAGGTCGACACTGTTCTCTATCTTTAGCAAGGCTCCACTCTATACTTGAGTTGCGAAAAAGATTTCAAATTTTTGGACACCAACATTGCGATTGCTGCCAATTGTTGTGTTGACAAGACACGGTTCTTTTGAAGACATGGGATAAAGAGTCGGTTAGAGCATAGACTTCATCGTTGATTGCCAAAGTCTTGGAAATATTCACCACTGAGCACTAATTTGTACAGTTTTTGGTGGGAACTTTGCCAATTCGCCCCTCGTGCTAAGATAGGTCGAATACGGATGCTTTGTTGAAGACACTCCAGTCGAGAACATCAACGGAGCTGTTCTCCGATACGAAGGTAACGTAACTATATTAAAGGTTTTCAAAGAGATTGATCTTCTCTCACCTAATTGGGTTGAGGCGGAAGAGACCGCCGTATTGCTTTGAAAGTAACCTCCCCGGGTCCGGAGTTCATCTACATGCCACGCATTTGGTTAACCGGAAACCTTATGCAGTTCATGGTATTCTCTTCCCCGACGAGCTCACAGCTCATCACATCAGTTCTATGTTCAGAGCTTTAAAAAGTCCGAGGATATCTTTTCGGTCGATCCAGTCTGGTATACACAACCTGAATTTCGTCTTGACGAAGATCTCATCAAGAGGTTTCGTTCGTATTGCAGCCCTCTTCTCAAGATATTTAAACCCTGTATTGTGGCCTTCGTTAAGTCGAACGACATTTGATCCCCACAGTCCCGTTTCGTGACTCCTTCATGCTACTCGCCCCTGCCGAATGAGCGAACTATGGGTTTTAGATTTTCTCGTAGGCTGTCGAAGATAATTTAGATCAAGACATTATTAGCTAGCGTCTCGTGTTGGCTTTTTTTTTTCCGTGGATTTGCATTGCCTCTGGTCATGTTATCATGTAATCATCGAACATCCACGTCCTTAAACAGCCATTGATATTGTAAGATCCCTGAACTTAGTATCAGATTTAGCGGCAGCAGTCATTTCGGTGGCTTTACTATCTAATTTGAGTAGCCTTCCACTTATAAGACCGTTCGCTGAATTTCATCTTCTTGTGAAACTTTAACCATTTTTATTGTGATCTGCTTTAGCGGGTGCAATCCTATGATTAGTCAACTAGAGATTTTTAGCATCCGCAATCTATAGTACAACAAGCAGCTGCTTCTCCTCCATCATAGGTATTGAGCACCATCTTTGATATGAAGGTGGTGAAGGGTACGATTGTTATGGTTTCTTGATTTTTCTTAATTTTCTCGTTCTTATTTTAGGTCAAGTAACGACGGAGCAGTCCTGTCGATCCGAGGCGATTGATACCCAGGGACCCCGCTTGGCATCTGCGAGATCTCGTTTATTATCAAATACGCCCTCCATGTTTTGGCTGCTTTGTTGTGCAAGGAAGACTTAAGAGTTAAAGGTCGTTACGTTCTGGAAAGAATCCAGATGAGACGTCTAACTACCCGCCAAAGAACCCCAAACTGGACCAGCTGGTATTCGAAATAGCGACAATCTATCCGGGGCATGGGTTCTGGAAGAACAAACCAACATATCGGCTTTGGCTGTGATCTAGGAGCTGTAGATCACTCAATTCCAATGACTCTTCTGGTTATTTATACGACACGTTCGGTGAGTGAGAGTGCTGGTGAAGATCAGCCCGTTACGTCAGAATGGACTGGTGGTTGGTCAAAGTGCTGTTGATGGCTTGTCCAGGGAAACGCACATCCCGAAAGACCACCGTCTAAGGGGCAGTTAAAGATGAGACGAAAACGTGAGACAAACCGCCGTGTGTAAGCCGCCAGTGATAAAAGTTCCACCCCTCCAGCGGCGACAGAGAAGAGTAACAGGTCAAAGTGACACATCACTGAAATTGCACTCTCTTCTTGCACTCCCTCTGTCTACGGATTTTTTTCGCAACCAAGAAAGGCTTCTGTTCTAACCAGATAACCAGCGGTTATCTGAACCCACACAATTTTCGGATAGAGCAGCTGCTACAATTAGCAAAGGTAGTAGTTCTGGTCGGCTGGTGAACGGAAGACTACGACGAAAAACCAGCTCCGGTGGTTGCTTTCCCTCACACAAGTTGCAGTTCAGGTGGACGGAAGTTAGATGTTCGCTGAAGAACCGTCCTCCAAGAAAGTCCCATATCCGCCGCTATTACTTCTCTGCCGTCTGAAAGACATCAAGTGGAGTTTGTTACTGCGGGGGCTAGCTAAAGCAGCATTCTAGCAGATCACTGCGATATGGCGAATACGACCCGGATTGCGGATGCGGACTGCGGCCAATATGTGATGGCGGAGCAAAACAGGGGATGCCCATAAAGCGGCGTGCTGTCTCCACTCACTGCTTAACAATCTGAATAGTTTTGATATGTATGCTCAGACATATGCAGATACTTTTGGATAATGTCTAGCGACTGTCTGCTCTTAACTACAGGTAGCCTTAGATGTGATTGAAGATTGATGCACTAGAAATAGGCTTTCAGTCAGCGTTAGATTTCACTCCCCGTTGTCATCCGAAGCGAAGACATACGCAATCAAAGGAACTATATTGTGAAGAACTGGTGGAGGGGCGAAGCATTTTCATCTTTAGGGATAGTCAAACTGCACTCAAGGCCTTGTTGAACCATCTCATGATTTTCAAACTAGTTCGAGAACGCAAGACTTAACTGAACGCAGTCGGAAAGCTGAATTCACTGTTACTTCTTTGGTCCGATGAACCAGCTAGGCAAGGCTCAGAGGAGAGTGTTTCAAGATCTGAACCGGCGTTAGGACTACCTTAGTCCTCGGATAGAGTTTGCATTGATTCTCAATGTTACCAGTAGAACAGACTAATTCTTCACCATATCTCTAGGAGGTCAGCGACTTCCTTGCTGTTCCTCAGTAGGGAAACTGCAGAATACATTCTGGTGCTGTCATTACCCTTTTGCTGGGCCACTTTGGTGTGTTGGGTATAAGTAATGCGAGGCACAATCTCTGCGAGGGCCCGGTCAACGTTTCCTTGGGGGTATACTTGAAGCTCACTAATCCTCACACGAACGGCTGAGAAATTCCAGTAAAAGGAACAAACAACCTGGACCATCAAAGAGTTGCCTGAGTGCCCAGTACCTCGAAGCGGTGGGCAGCCACGTTAGGTGTAAATAGAGACTTACCCAAACTTCCCAGTTAAAAAATACACCCCAATCACAAAACATATCAAAAACAACAGCTCCTCTCTTTTGTAAAGCTTTACTACCAAATCTGACATTTCTTAACAGGATTCAACTTGGAACCCTTCCGACATGAGAAAGCTTCAGCAAACTCTTCCGAATTGGACACAACGTTATTAACTCGAACTTTATGGGATGAATGATTCCTGAGCTTGTTAGTTGACATTCCCGAATTGCACCAAACCTGGGCGAAACTAATGAAGAACAGCTGATCGGCATCGACTGAACCCTCTCGATCTTTTTGAGTCCTTTCATAAGCCCCGTACGCTAGCCGTAATCCCTCGTTGTCCGCTATATCTTCATTCAAAGCATCAACTCTTCCACCACTGTACTGATCGATGAAGCAATTTGCTCGTAGTCCAAACTGAATGATGGCCTTTGGATTGGTGTCTTGCTTAACATTACCTTTCTTGTCGTACATCTGTCCATCATAGTCGAAACCATGAACGAGTTCATGAGCAATGATTGAGCCAAGTGATCCCATAACTTGGGCTATGTTTCCATCCTCTCGATACAATGGCGGTTGCAGGATCCCAATGGGAATCTCCAAGGCATTTGTTGTCAGTCTGTAATACGCGTTCACATTCAAAGGTCTGAGATTGATATTCGCAACCTCTGTGTGCTGTTTCAGGAGGCTAAACTCGATGTTTGTAGCAAGTTTATCCAGTAGAATCCGCGATTTCTGATAACTGCTTCGATCTATCTGGTAACTTAAGTCTGAGTCCAATTCTTCGTCTGGATAACCGATGATGATGTCGATGGCTTCAAGCTTGCTCTTTATTTCATTCTTGGAGGTCGAGTCGTACCAATTTGTGTCATTGATTTGCGCCAAGAACTCTGTACGAATATTTTCAAAAACCTCGTTAACCTTTGCTTTTGAGAAGGTCTTGCGTAAGTTGAGGAAATTTTGAGACACTAACAGAGGCATTTGTGCGGCGGTCTCATCTATGCAATCGATCCAGTTTGCTGGATCCATCCTCACCTGGTAGTGGCGCATGAATCTCGTTAACTGGAAGAAAGCTACTGTTTCTGGTTTGACCCTTCTCAGCAGCATTTCCAAGCTTTTGAACAAGTCCGCTTGTACCACAACTAATTGTGTTGACTTCAGAGGTACTCCGAACAACGTCTCAAAATAAAGTCTCCAATCTAGGCCCGGCATCTGTCTAATAAGTCTCTGCAAAGAAATTGGATCAATAAGCTTATCGTCAGCAACTAAATTTAACTTGTCCAGTTCGACTTCGAAGTTCACAACTTCCTGAGCAATTATGTTTGCCTTTCTGACCCGTACTCCAAAATCGAGCAGAAGGTACTTGATGTAGGTCTTGTACATGAAAGCCTCATCACCATCTGAGGGACCACTGAATTGCTTCTTCATGGGGGTTAGGTAGATGATGTGCTGTGTTGAATCCATCCAGTTGCGTTGAATGGAGAGTTGGAAAAGAGTGTCGACGTGGTGAAGCCTTAACTTTGCCGCAACTTGTATCGAATTGAATGAGGATGGTACGAAAGTCTGATTTAGGTAAGGCCATTCTGAGATCTCCAAAAGAACACTCATATAGTCCTGAAGAATTTCTTCGTTGGACTGATACTTACTGTTGACGCAGAGCTGATAGAACTCACTGGCGGGATTTGCCTGCTGACTACTTCTCCGACGGAGTGATGTGAAATATTGCTTTAGAGTATAGCGATTTTCGAACTTCTGATCAGTGATCACATCCACGGCTTCGTCATTATTTGGTGTCCATTTACCACAGGCGTATTCGTAAAAGTCTTCACAAGCATTCACGGTAGTGTCAAGAAATTGCCTGTAACTTCTGGTGTCCTGGCACCAAGTGACAGGAACTACCAGGGCAACTATGGTTAATAGAAAATAAAACAAATTCATTCTCACAAATCAAAAAAAAAAACAAATCTTTCTGAAGCCGATTTGATTGTTTCGCCAGCAAAGTCTAGAAGTGTACTGATAACGCAGCACACTTGTGCTACGAGCTAAGGCTGATTGAAATCTCAGTTCATCAGAGGCCAGAGCGATATTTTTTCGGTTCAAAACAATTCGAGGAAAAGCCATAAATGTGTTGCATTTGGTACACAACAATTTCTTAAAAATGGATTGTCGCGGGCTTTAGCATTTGTTTTTGAATTCATCGTGAGAGTATCTTTAAAACAGAGCTTTCGGCGAAAGCTTTAAAATAAACAAAACACTTTGGAAACGGTAAGTGCTGCCACTTACATGGCATTTGAAGTTGGCAACTTGTGTCTGTTTTAGGCGAAAATTCAGCATAGGTCTCAACATCTTCAAGACATACATATGTCAGAGAGTCAGATCATAATTAATTTCAGAGGTACGCTTACTTAGTTAATGTACGTTAGACCCTTCAAAAGCCAATTCTTGCGACATTGCCACTCTGCTGCTTCTTCGTGGTCGAGTACTTAGTTTGTAGACTAGTTGGTCACATCTAACTCCTGGAATGCGGTCTAAGATTCGAGGGGAATACTCTCATCCATTCACTCGATGATGCCCCCACCCCTCGTATTACTCTTGCTGTTAGAACAATATCTACATCTTGGAACAGCTCAAAAGCTTACGGTCGTGCCTTGTTTTCCACCGGCCTTGTGAGCAGCTTTGTTACAGATGGTATCTTCCGTGTTAACATCTGTCAATATATTCGGAACCTTCATAGATACCTGTAACACGTACTACTGCCATACACGATTCGTGGGTTATGATTCTCCTGGACCCTGCGCCTGCATACGTGCTAAATCATGGCTCTGCATTCGTCAAACACTCTGCCGTGGGCTTACCGTTAGGTAATACTTCGCGTGGCTGCCTAGGAATTATGTTGTATTCTCCGAGGCCACATATTGGACTTATTTCGAGGTTTCAGCACTTCGCAATTCGATCCGAAAGGGCACTATAAATGAGCAGATCTCAATTTAGTAGTCCTCTGATCGTGTCTATCATATAAGCTGATCTATTCGAGATTGCAAAAACTACCAGTGATGGTTTCCCTTTAAACTGTTTCACTGGGCCGTCCTCATTCACCCCGGAGCAGCGTATAGGTGGACTGAAGTGACAGCTTTGGATACGAGCATCCTGCGGGCATATCCAGGACCACCGATATTCGGAAGCATCCGAGAGAGTACTCCCTCCATCAGCGATGCATTTTTTGCTGACACACTCGACGTGGGCCTTGAAGCGCAGCCGCTTATCAAACATCATTCCGAGATATTGTAGGGACTCCTTTGACCTGATTTTTTGGTTCCCGTCCCAAAAGTTCGGATGTGGATGTTTATTAAAACGATCTCAGTTTTCTGATCGGCAGACTCCAACCATTCGTTGATTCTCGTAACATCCTTATCCGTGGCGAGGTCTATCTCGTAGATGAATCCGATCGTTTTTACTCCTTAAGGCAGAGTACTAAAAAATATATCCGGGAACTACCTCGCCTGGCTCCTATCTAGGTGGTGTAGAATATAACGCCATCGCCAATATGATATCTTAGCCTTCTGTTGCTAAAGTAAACTGTGGATTATCTTCTAGAGAATATATGGTGTATCCATTATGGCCAAGGATATACGAATTATACGATCTCACCTTCGCAGCCTCCCTGATTGCCTCAATCGAGATGCCATCTGGTATTGGTATTCTACTATTTTCCTGCATGGTTCGAACAGCTGTTTCGACGTTATTGTCTGCTATTATCCGTCACGACGGATTACATAATAATTGGTCAACTTGTAAAGAGATGTTCTACTATCGAGCATTGAGGAGCTAGATAATTGCACAGTCATGTTACTTTTAAGTTTCTTCAGAACTACCCTGTAAGCTCTATCGCACAGTCGTTTGAAGAACCTTAACTTGTCGTTTCCAGGCAGAGTTTATACAAGAGGAAGGTGGTTAGCTGTATCTTGAAGTCTGGTCTGCCCTTGGGTCTCTAGAGTGTTCATATTGCTTGGAAGCACTTTGCGCAGCGACTTTTTTTTTCGTCTTTCTTTCAGAAACAGGACTCCCTTTACTGGGTGTCCTTTGGGGTATTGCTGCATCACACGTAAATACGTCGTTCGGAATGGCCCTTGTATTCAATATTTCCTCCAAAGTATCTTTGTCAAAGATCGTGTCTTTACACTTTAGCCCCGATAAAGTAGGGTACCACTTTCCCTCCTGTTCGCCGATGTAAATGTTGGTTACTGTGAGTATAGTTTTCGCTGGCCCGCTTATGAATGTGATGTCAATAATAAACCCCCTGCCGGCCTTGTTCATCATTGTTGGCCAGGCTAATATCTTGGTATGCAAAACCTTCGTGGAGGGCTTTTCACCTTGGATTGTTAGTCCTGCTACCCCAATCGATAGCCCAAGACATTGAAATCCTCAGCAATAGTCACAGGGTTACTTTCCCAGTCACCAACGGTGTTATCTAGCACTGCTAGGTAGATCGTTAGTGGCAGAAGACTGGGGACGTATAACAACATGCAGGGCATGGTTCCCACAGGTCTATATTGCTGCTTTTTTCGTGGTGTTGTTCTTCCAGATATTTCCATCCACGGGCTTGTATGGATCGCTTATTAAACCTATGTCGATCATTTTTCGCTATGTGACCTTACTCTCCGCAGTTCCTACACTGCTTCGATCGGTCGTGCCGTTATTCAGCAGTTTGTTAGTGCCTGTTCACATTGCCGTGGGCATAAAAGTCCTGCCAAAAACGTCGTGGGCATGAAAGACCTCTTGACAACCGGAACACTTGAATTAGAAGATTTCTAATTTTTAAACATGAGCAGTTGGCCTGACCTATTTTCCTCCTGTTTACACTTCTTTACACATCAACCATCAAACCTAAAATGAAAAAAACTTGTCAGAACGATATGGAGAAAAGCGACGTGCTTCACCCTAAAATTCGCTTTAGAAATGGATTTTCGGTGCAAATAACCGTTCTTCTTCCCACTTAAATAGAAATCTTTCCTTCTCTTTCGTGCAATCTTTCTGCCCACTCTACTGTGAACAGGCACTAACACTTCTCTATAGACTGTCCTTCTAAACTACTCTCATTTGCAGGCATAGTCTCTTTTAAGAAATCCTATATGCTATTCGATATCCTTTATGGAGGATTAAGGCTGTAACTATGAAAGGATAGCAGGATAGCAACACTATAATGTTCTATCAGAATTGACTGAAACTCAGAAGGAGAATACGGTAGATGAATTCGTGTATCTGAATCAACTGTGACGTTAAAAGTGAGCCTGACAGACGCCTGATATGTTACTTTAATTTGCATAAATCCCTAATGGGTCAACGGGAGCTACTGGTTCCTAAATATTTGCCCTGGGGTTCCAAAAAGTGCCTGGCCTGCTTAGGAACCAAAAAAACCAGATAAAGACGACTCCTTAAAATGAAAAACACATGGAGGATTGGGACTCGGAACATGCCGCACGAAGCCGAACAATTAGCGGTGTTCCTAGCTTCCATGAAGTGCAGTGAAATGAGCTGCACGAACGAATGACAAAAGGCAGTGATATACTACGATGACTGTTAAAAGGAACTCAGTCAGCATTTATTGGTGTGCGGATCTGTTATAAACGTCAAACAAAAGCAAGAATTCCTAAGCCTTCGCCATATGGACTAACGCATTATAACAATCCACATCAAGCCTAAATTCCCCAACATCGACTTGGACTGTGCCAAGGCTCTAGCTGAATAAATAAAGGCTGCTACTAAGGAATGATTCTACAAACTCCTAGACAAAACCTGTAAGCAATGCCGTAGGTATAGTCTACAAGGGGCAACATCTAAAAACTGACGTAGGCTACTCGTAATTGACCTTGTTAAGAGGTCGCAGAGGTCGCAGCACTTTCTAGTTGCAACATAAAGTGCGCGCTCAAGGGATTTAGATATCCTTAAAATGTTTGCACACGGGCGCAGAAAAATCAGGGAAGATGGAAAGAGAGGTACCGGTGAACGTTGGTTTTAAATGTTTGAAGCTTATAAGGGGCTAGGCAGGACATTCCATAAGCTAGTAGTGCGGCTTAGGAACGAATCACGATACTTTAGAGAACGTCTGAAAGTGGGGTAAGTGAGGGTATACTAATGAGCATTCATAGCGAGACGGGTGTTACGGTCAAAAGTTTGAAGCGGCGGAATGCTACTGCCGATTTCTATGGAGCACTGAGACAGGAGACATTACGTCGGTGTTCGAAGGTGTACATTGTTTGAGTGATATTAGTATCACCTATGAGCTTTATCGAACGGTTTTGAATCCTATCTAGCAGTGCAGAGATGTTTTAGGAGAACCTGACCAGATGTGGGCATTGCACTCCAATTTTGGGCGGATGAATGCCTTATATGTTGAAGCCTGGTCAGAGGGGGTAAAGTATTTCTTACTTCGCTTGAGGAAACCTAGGCATTTCACAGCATTTGTGACGACACCGAATATGTGGTCATTCCAACGTAAGTTGTCATTGACACACATACCGAGAATGGATGACGATGCAAGTGCCATTCATGGATAACGGCTGGGTGTTTAAATTTCGCTTTAACGACAGCAGACAACATTGTGTTTTGGAAGCATTAGATTCCACTCGGTTGATAGTTCCCCAATTGGATATGCTTTTAATATCAGAATTTAATTAGCTGCGGTTCCCATTCTACAGCTGAAGAGCAGGGACGTGAGTCCTGAAACGAATATGAAAAGCAGACAGTACTGTCGTCAGCAAAGGAATCGAAAAGTTCCCGGAATGAATTCAGAAAATTGGAAATACAAGTTTATTCATCTAAATCTATATTGTCCCCTTCAGATTAATCCCCATCGACTGTAACACACTTATGCCAGCGCTTGATCCAATCCTCGAAACACTTTTTATATTTGGCATTGTCTATCAGTGCTTCCTGCGATTTTTCCATTACTTCCTCTCGGCTGCTGAAACGCGTTCCCTGTAGTGGTTTTTTAACTCGATTGAACAAAAAGAAGTTACAGGGAGCCAAATCAGGTGAACTCGGTGGCTGTTGGATGGTATTTTTAGCCTTTTTCGTCAAAAAATTACGAATAATGATGGCACTGTGCGACGGTGCATTATCATGGTGCAAAATCAACCAGTTTTCTGCCCACAATTCTGGTCTCTTTCGGCGAATTGCTTCACGCAAACGTCTCATAGCGCCCAAATACTCATAATACTCTTTGTTTACTGTCTGGCCTCCTGGAAAAAATTCATGATGCACTACACCGTTGTAATACATGAAAACCGTGAGCATTTTTGACTGAAAACGACGTGGTTTTTTTGGTCTCGGCTCATTTGGTGAACGCCATTCACTTGCCTGATGTCTGGATTGCGTGTCGTATTCATAAACCCACGTCTCGTCTCCAGTAATGATCCTTTTGAAGAATGTGCTATCGGATTCTGCCTCGCAAATCATCTCATTTCCGACGTCAACACGGTCTCTTTTTCGCATGAAATTGAGGTCTTTTGGCATCAACTTTGCTGCTACACAACGGAACCCCAAATCATTAACTAAAATGTCTGGACCCATAGGCAATGTTCAAGTCATCCGCTATCTCTCTGATGGTTAATTTGGGGTTATTGACCAACATTTCTTTTACTCGTACTTCTTCAATGTTTTCGTCGGTTTTCGATGTCGATGGTCTGCCATTGCGTTCATCGTCTTCGATTGACTCACGAGCACTTTTGCATCGTTGAATCGTTGCCAAAACACTTTTCCAACATTTCCAACGTTCGCGCTCCAATTAAATCCGAATTGTAAAAAATCGCCAACACAGACAGAGATAAATGTACTCTTGGCTACGTAACTTTTGCAAATGTCAAGCAACTCGTATGATGCTAAGATTTAGAGGAAATGTCAACAATAGATTTACCAACTTAACCAACTTAAAAACAGAACTCAAATCGGAACAATGGGAGCGCCACACGGTGGTGTGATGCGGGAACTTTTTGATCAATGTAGTTTATTGGATTTGAAGTAGCAGACAAGAGATCGTTGATGAGAATTAAAAAGAGTGTCGGAGCCAGAACGGAGCCCTGGGGCACATCAGCATTTATTTTGTGAATATCAGACTTGAAACCATCCAAGACAACTTGAATTGAACGTTCCGAAAGGTAATTTCTAATCCATTGAAGAAGAGAGTCATCGATTCTAGAAGCTCGCATTTTCGACAAAAGAGCCTGATGCCAAACTCTGTCAAATGCCTTAGAAATATCAAGTGCAACTATCTTGCTTTCGCCAGATTTATGTAGGCTTCGGTTCCACTTTCCGGTGAGACATGCCGTCAGATCACCAGTGGACCTTTTGCTACGAAAACCATATTGCCGGTCATTGAGAAGTTTTCGTGTTTCGAGATATTTCATGAGCTGACAGTTTATCAGCGTTTCCATGACCTTGGAAAGAAGGGACGTAAGTGCAATGGGTCTGTAGGAGGAGAGACAAGAAGATTCACCTTGTTTAGGCACGGGCCGCACAAATGCTGTTTTCCATCTGCTCGGAAAGAGCCCTAAAGAATTGAATTGGTGAGAAAGCTTACGCAGTGGTTTTGCCAGAGTGGAAGAACACTTCTTCAGAAGAAGGGGAGATATACCATCTGGACCTGCGGATTTGTGGATGTCAAGATCTTTAAGAACTCTTTCTACTACACGAGTGCGAAAGTGGATTCGTCCCATTGTAGACTCGACGCACTCAAGTGTAGACGGAGACAGAGCACAATCCGGGAGTATTGAGCTGGCCGCAAAGTGTGCAGCAAGCAGATTAGCTTGTCCATAGAGCTGACAGCTGGAATGCCATTGTAAACGAGCGCTGGGATTGAGGATGGGGCAGAATTTCTACTATTTTTGGCGAACGACCAACAATTTTTACTACCTTTGGGACATTGTTTTATATTTGCCTCAGTTTATGGTCTTATTGGAATGGTACATGCCTAAGAAAGACGTTGGAGTCATTCCTCTAACGCTGACAGCTTCTTTACTGGTCGAGTCGTACATTGCCCTTTCTTTTGGTCTGATAGTCTTCATCCGATGAGGGATAAAGCATCTCATTCTAAAGAGAATAATTTCTGTGATCATGTCAGAAGCGGTATCCACGTCGTTATCGAGGAAACATAACGACCAGTTAAGATTCCTAAAGAAGTTGTTAAGTCCGCTCCAATTGGCTTTCTCGTATTGCTATACGTTCTTTTCGGAATCTTTTCTCTAACTGTGTGGTCGGTGTACCAGAAATTAGCTGATATGACACAGTGGTCAGAGGAGCCTAGAGGGGAGAGCATATCAACGGAGTACTTATCAGGGTGAGAAGTTAAAAATAAGCCCAGGGTATTGGCGGTATGACTATATGACGTCTGGTATTCGTGTATACTCATTTACAAGCTGCTTTAAGTTGTTCTCCGCAACGAAGATCTCAAAATACCATCCTTCGGTTGTTGTCACCCAGAATTGTGTATATTGAAATCGCTCGTAATCACGATTTCAGTATGAGGATCAGGGATACAACTCTTTCAATGGAGTCAGAAAGCGCATCAAACTCATTAAAAGTTGAATTGCTGTTCACTTGCTTGCTTGCTGTATATTGAAATCGCTCGTAATCACGATTTCAGTATGAGGACAGGGATACAACTCTTTCAATGGAGTCAGAAAGCGCATCAAACTCATTAAAAGTTGAATTGCTGTTCACTTTAGGGCTTCTGTAAATAAAGCAAAGTTTGCCTGATGAATGGGAACTACAATAGATTAGAACGTCTCCCCGATCTATGAGAAAGGAGCTCTTGTTAAATGCGTTAGGTTTATAGCCGTCATCTCCTTAACATCGCGTACAATACTTTGTCAACAAGATTTGTACTCAACCTAGGTGAGCATTTGTTTCTATATTTCTCGTACGCTTACATTCGATATCTCTATCTATTTACTCGTACATATGATGACTACTCGATTTCGTAGCATGGTGTGAATTTTGCAGCTTACGTCATTTTGCTGTCCAACACCAAGCAAGGTATAGGGATACAATGCTTCACCCCACCGTCTAAAGTTCGACCTTGACATTGAAATAGAAAATTATAGCATCAAGGCAGACCGGATATTTGTAATGCGATACGGCATACTCGTATCTGTGAAATTTGTTAAAACTGCTGTTTTGTTCTTCTGATTGTGGGTTCTTGCCTCATACGAGTATTTCTCGCGAAGTTCTAACATCAATTTATTCATAATAATCCATCAGTTCGCATCTAGACTTGTACACTTGTTCAGGGTTTTCCCCGAGATTAAAGGCGAATACAATTTCTCCGGCATACCGGCATTGGATTTTGAATACATGTGTTTTTCTTTTATGTAGTTGAACTCGTTGGCCAGATGGTGGCAGATAGGTTGTAGGAGATTGAGAACTCGCAATGCGGCCGTCTGTGATAATTGGTGTAATTATTTAGCTTGTTTTGAGAGCCCAATATGGGCAGAAATTGATTTGAGGGTATTCAGCTCTAGAGCTTGACAATGAAATTCTTCTTGGAAGTAACGATGACGTCGATAACGGCGATAACGACGTCATTCGGTTTCATGAGAAGTACGCTCTTCTTATGAAGTCTCTAACGAACGCGTCGGTTAATCCGTGCGATTAATTCTATGAGTACATATGTGGCAACTACCCAAATGTCATCCAATATCTTGAAGCAAAATTCGAACGATCTAACTCTGTAGACATATTCTTATCAACAAGACACTTCAGAAAACGCGTCACCCAGATGATGAGTAAACCATAAAGGAGCATATAAACTGCAAGATACTAGATCTAGCCATCTTAGACTAATGGACGAGACAATTAAACGAACAATGGACAAAACGATACCGCGGTATCAACACACTGACGACGAAGACTTATTCCGCAATGCAACTATTGACGCACTGCACCAACAAAAAAGTAGGCTGCTGTCAAGACTAAAAACCTTGTACAGACAGTTTACTGACAGACATAACCCGGAGATTATAACATTGAAGTCGTCGATTAAAAACCTCCAGATATTAATAAAAGAAAATTACAGAAATTCTGTAAGTTTGTATTGGAACAACAAAATTCGGGCTGTAAACACCAGCAACCCGAATATGTTCCCGCAAATAAATAAAATATTTCGGAGAAATAATCAAAACGACCTTCCATGTCTCAAAATCGCCCGAACGACGAACAACGAACAAATACTTGTAGCAGCAGGTATAGATCCAAATGAGGCAGTTGATGATGACAACTTCTTTGTGATCGAGGATCCGCAGGAGAAGGTAGAGGCTATAGGAGCGACTTTCCAAGAAGTGTACAAGGCGAATGACATCATTGGCCCGAACCACGACCTGGAAAGTCGAGTCCTTGTACACAATTCCTGCCTTCGAAATGAAATTGCTCGGGTTTCACTCAGTTCAGTGACGAGAATATGGCAAATAATGTCATCACCAACGAAAGGGTATTACCACCGTTCATTTCGAAGGAAGAGCTCCAAACGATCTTCGAATCGCTTAGAAGTAAGAAATCAGTGGGAACCGATGAAATACCGAACATTGTGCTTCGACATCTCCCACTAGAAGCGGTGAATATTTATACCACCCTGTTTAATAATGCAATGAATAATGCACATTATCCAACGCATTGGAAAACTGCGGTGGTACATCCCATTCCCAAAAGGAATAAAGATACATCCAATCCGGCGAATCTCCGCTCGATCAGTCTTCTTCCAAACATCAGTAAGGTTTTCGAGAAGGTGATCAATAGAGTCCTGACTAAGTGGGTTGAGGACAAACATATAATTCCGGATAATCAGTTCGGTTTCAAGGCGGGGCATGATATCATTCATGCTGCGTCTAAACTGGTTTCTGATATCCAATGGGACCAATACAAGAACCAGTGCACTGGTGCCTGCCTGATTGACTTGGAGAAGGCCTTCGATACCGTATGGTTAGAGGGACTCTTCTTCAAGCTGGACCGGTTGGGCATTAGTAAACCACTGCTGTATATTCTTTTTGATATGTTCTCCAGTATACAGTTCATCGTGAAGATTGGCGATGTGACTTCCGCTGGAATATTTAACATTAAAAACGGTCTGCAACAGGGTGCGGTAAATTCGCCGATCCTATTCAACATTTACACAAGTGATCTGATAGGTTCGCTGCACCATACCATAGCATACGCAGACGACTTAATTGCGTACAGATCAGGTCCAAAGATTGAGGTCATTAATACACTTTTGCAACGTGACTTTGACAAAATTAAACAATATTGCGATGACTGGAAGTTGAAAATCAACTTTCAGAAGTCGGAAACCATTCTGTTTAGGACGCCTTTGTCTGGGGCCTCTAGGGATACCAGAAAGAATTGGCGAAAGTTCTCTATCGTGGGACAACATGGACAGCCACTTGCTTGTCGAAATGTAGTCAGATACCTTGGGATTTGGCTAGATCAATATCTGTATTTTAACAAACATATACGAGTAGATGTTGCTCTGGCCAGAGCCAGAGGTGCTTTTGCCCTTACAAAGAGACTGTTTTATAACAGCCAACTCGATGCGAGGGTGAAGGTGATCTGCTACATGGCCCTTATCCGGCCTATGCTTGTATTTGGATGTCCCGTGTGGTTCAACGTGAGAGCAAGTTTATTGGAAAAGATTCGGGTGTTTGAGAGGGCTTGTCTTAGGACTTGTCTTCGCTTATACAGAACACCAGAGTCTGAGTACATAAAATTCTATCGCAATGAGGTCTTGTACAATAGGGCGAACCTAATAAGAGTGGACAATTTTGTTATTAAGTTGACTCGAAGGCACATTGCAAGAGCAATGACATCGTCGAACAACCTGATCTCTGGGGCTTACTACCCTAATTATATGTATCACGAGAGAGTTCGCTTTGACGGCTATGTTCCTCCAGAAGCGTTCCTCTACCTAGATAGCAAAGGTCTGATTCAGGACAGATTGGCTGTGCCGCTAATCTTCCACGTTGCTCGAAAGGCTGCGGACAGGCGACTCAACTACGACAGAGACGTCGCACACGGCAGTGCGGAGCGTCTCCGGTTCAGTAGGGCGGTAGGGAGTCGCGACATAAGGGATGTTGCTCGGCAGCACCAACAATTTTGGTGGCTAGTTGAAGGAAGGGAGAGTTCGTCGTCGAATTCCTCCAATAATTGGTAGCTTCATGTGAAGCAAAGTG
Organism: Volucella zonaria; assembly: GCA_963966105.1. Taxonomy (NCBI): domain Eukaryota; kingdom Metazoa; phylum Arthropoda; class Insecta; order Diptera; family Syrphidae; genus Volucella; species Volucella zonaria. The sequence continues at coordinate 248,623,899 of OZ014530.1, read as the reverse complement.
GGTCGCCTAAGTTTTGTTTAGCCATGGCCGGCTTACATAGTTTAAAGTAGTTTTAAGTAGTTTTAAGTAGGAGTAAGTTAGATTTAAGAAAAAAAAATATATAAAAACCACAAAAAAAAAATTAATAAAAATAAAAAATTAAAAAAAAAAGAACATACATCTATATATATATACATATATTTATATATTAAGTATATATATATTATGTATATATATATATATGTATGTACTAGATGTAAGTAGATTAAGACTTATTTTTAGGTAGTTTTTAGGATTTTAGTTTTAAGTTTTATAATAAAATATAAAAAAAGTCATGTTACTAAGTTTTTTTTTTTGTAAAAAAAGTTTTCTTAGTTTTAATTATAATTAATAGAAATAGTATATTATAGTAGTAAGGTACGTCGAAAGACATAATTTAAGTGTTAGGTTTAACTTAGAGTGCCCGCATGGGGCCAGTAAGCTAGAATAAGATAATTTTAAGTTAATTAAGCTAATTTTTAAGCATTTTTTGTCTAGCAAGTAAGAGTAAATTAAGTAATACAATAAAAATGCATATAAACTGAACTGACTGCAATTAGTGTCCTCTTCACCTTTTCCAAAAGCAACCTCAACGTCAATGAAAGCATCCAGCACGTTGAGTGCACCTTCAATTCTGCCCACAAGATTTTAGACTCGGTCTCACAAAATCTTCCGCTTTAGTAGATCCATTAACTTGGACAGGGAATTCGCTCGCAGAACAATTTTGCAATCATAACGATCTACCATTTTCTCCATTCTCTTCAACACGAATGAAATCAGACTATTAGGTCAGAAGCTCTTGACGAGCGTGTAGTCATCTTTTCGAATTTTCGGTACGAAGGCTACTCGCCAGGGTCTCTTCAAAGTTGCCAGCAAATGGTCTATTGTAGCATAACTGGATCTAGGTGCCAGGCACCTTAAAGCCATTATATGAAACGATAACCTCATACATTGTCATCGCCCATGACAAATACCAGCCAAGACGTGTTGTGTTACTCAACTCACTTTCAGCTTCGGTATTACTCGTAGGAACTGGCTACGAGCTGGTTCTGATGAGGTTACCTAGGAAATGAGTCTCAAGTATGAAAGATTTTAGCCAGATTTGGATGATTTGCGCCTTAATAAGCAACTGCAAGTGTTTTTTACTCAAACTGAACTCAAATTACTTAGCAAAGGCACTCGGATTCTACCTCTTTGACAAGGTAGAGAATTTGAATTCTTTGGTCTGACATATAAGCCACCACCTGACATGGAAGTACTGTCAATCCGATAATCTCCTTAGCACACCTGCTAGACAGCGTTTAGTCGAATAGTTGCTGTATTACTATCGCAGGAAATGTTGTTTGAAAGCCAACATGGTCAGACGATAGTACAAAATGCGGGAGATGGTTGACTATCATATTATGAGCATTATCATTGAGGGATATGATGAGTCTCATCTTCCTGGAATCACAGTATTTAATGATTTCTGCCATTACCATTGGGTTCATCGCTTTAAATAGTTTCATACTTTGATCTGCAATAATGTTGTGTAATATAGCACAAATTAGTATCCATCGACATAGAAATTTCACACTACTGTCACCCTTCAGTTGCATTTTTAGTTCTTTTAAGCTGTTAAATCTTTCCTTCAGAATGCCAATGCAATGTTCGATTTTGATTCGATACCTACTCAATGATTTATTGAATTCTGTTCGATTTTGAAGGGATCCTTCACTTGAATTCAATTTGTAAGGAGTGATAACAGTGGGAGTCAATTTGTAGGCACTGTCGCCTACTAACAATTCTGCTCCTTTCAAACAGTCTAATGATTTTGTTGATAGATCGCAATTACTATAAATTCTGCTGTCGTGCACACTGTCTGGGTATCCAAGAACCATATGACGAACTCAAATTTTATTGTCGCAAACTACTTGTGCTTTTACAGAATATACGAGTATACGAGGGGCGTTCAATATATTCTCGGTATCGATATGAAGGAAAATGCGAATTCAATTTAAATTGTTTTTAATTTTTCAATATGATCTCCCCTAACATCAATGCATTTGTTACATCTTGAGATAAGCTTTTTTAAACCCTCAAAATAATAAATTTCCTCTTTCTCTGCAAAATACCGACTTGAGTTCTTCATCATCCGAAAATCTTTTTCCACGAAGACATTTTTTCAAATCCGGAAACAGGAAATAATCACTAGGGGCAAGGTCTGGACTATAAGGTGGGTGTTGGATTTCTTCGAAACCACAATCTCGCGCAGCAGCCTTGGAATCTCGCGCCGTGTGAACAGGAGCGTTGTCATGAAGAAGCAACACACCCGCTGCGAGTTTACCCCGTCTTTTCTTTTTAATTTCCTCCCGCAAATTATGCAAAGTGGAAGCGTAGGATGTGGCGTTGATGGTTTCACCTTTTTTTTGTACTCAATGAGCAAGATTCCCTTTGAGTCCCAAAAAACTGTGGCCATGAGCTTTCGGTCAGACGGAGTGACTTTGAACTTCTTCGGGGGGTCTGTTCCTTTTTTATGCCACTGCATGGACTCTTGTTTGCTTTCAGGGTCATAGTGGTGGACCCATGTTTCGTCCCCAGTAACAATTCGATCCATAACACCGTCCGCGTTCTCACTACACATCTCCAAAAGCTCTCTACAGCATGCGATTCTCACTTTTTATCTGAGGCGCTGTGAGCATTCGTGGCACCCACCATGCACTGACCTTTGAAAGGTTAAGATGGTCATGAAGAATGGTGTGAATGGTACCAATTGAAAGCTTGGTGATCTCTGCCATCATTTTCACCTTTATTCGGGCATCCTCAAGAACAAGTTTTTCGACTTCTTTGATGTTTTCTCCCGTACAAGCAGTAGCCGGGGCGCCGGAGCGGGGGTTGTCCTCAATGCTCTCTCTGCCTCTCTTGAACTCACTTGACCACTTTTGCACAGTTGATAATGAAGGTGCGGAACCCTGGTAAACAGCCACCATCTCTTCATGAATAGTTTTTTGACTTTTTCCTTGCTTAGTGAGAAATTTAATTACAGCGCGATGCTCAATTTTCACCATCATCGCCTCAGTTGCCATTATGATTCTGTTTAACTAGAGATAAAACGCGAATTAATAATCACATTTATATGAAATTTTACATGAATGCACTAAAATAATAGTGTTACTTGATAAATAAGTCAATTTATATATGCAACCACAGCTTCACCCCGATACCGAGAATATCTTGAACGCCCCTCGTATGTTTCCGAGAAAAGTATGCCTCGGGATCTTTGGAAGGTTTTTCAGCTAGTTTTATTTCTGTTCCATCAACGTATCCAACACAGTGCGGTAGTTCATGAAATGTTTCTGAAACCATATATTGACGTTCTTCATCGTCTGGCCAATAAAGAAATTTATCAAACAATTTTAACTTTAGAATGAGAACATGGGCAATTCTCAATTTTGGATGCGTATATTTTTTTGATCTGTTATCACATGTTATATTGTTATATTGCTACGGTAGGTTCGTTGCATATTTACTTATACATATAGCATGCACTTCCTCATATATGAACATTTTGTTCGAGATCATCCGATATCTACAAAACAAACGGAGGGCAATGATGATCAACAACAAAGTGTTGAATATGCCGACCCAGAAGTTGAGGTTTATAGTGACGAATCTGAATTTTGTGATAGAGGCAGCACTAGAGCAACCCAAGATCCGAAACTGATAGAACTGTTAGAAGATCTTAGAAATGATAACGAAGTCATCGCTGACGTCATTCAAGGAGAAATATAACCGATCGAACCAAATCGTGGACAAAGGTATGTTGGGCAAGGTAAGAACGATAACACAGTGTGGTGGTCGATTCCAGAGGAGTCTGAAATAGTGCGATCGAATAAAGCCAAAGTTGAACGTGAAATGTCGATTGCTATTAGCAAAGAACATTTTGCAGACAAAAAGACAGCATTTGATCGTATCATGTCGACTTCAATTATTGAAACCATTGTAATGGAAACTAATCGAAAGGCAAAAAGATTTCATATCGCGAACTCGCATGCAACTAAGAGCAAAAAACTTCGCCATTTTTAGTACATGCACAAGATTTGTTCGACAAGCAAAATATGCCATTTTATAGAGCTTGTATGTCCTATATACGATTTCAGCAACTATGCAGCTTTATACGTTTCGATGATTCACGCACTCGTCAGGACCGCTTGAAACATGATAAATTGGCTCCTTTTCGTTATGTGTGGACAATGTTTTCGATCAACATGGCAAAGCCATTCGCTGCTTCCAAAGAACTAACTATTGATGAACAGCTACTACCAATGCAAAATCGATGCGGCTGTCGACAATATATTCCTTCAAAACCGGGGAAATACGGTATAAAAATATTCTGGCTTGTTGATTCGCAAACCAACTATCCACTTGCTGGTGAAGTTTATTTGGGAGCGCAGCCTAATTCTGAAAGATCGACTGGTATAGCACACGATCTCATATTTCGCCCAACGAAAAATTATTTGAATACCGATGCCAGTGTTACTATGGATAATTTTTTTACAAGCGTTAAATTGGCTAATAGTTTTATGGAAAAAAGAACAGCTATAGTCGGTACGATTCGAAGCAATAAAAAAGAATTACCAAATGTAGAGAGGTACATTTTCGTCGAAATTCTGTTTTTCAGGACCATGTCAACTTGTAACCTACACAACAAATACAAAAAAAAAAATGTTTTATTGCTGTCGACCGCACATGCCCTTGAAGAGATCAATCCACTCACGAGTAAGCCAGTAGTTATCCATGACTATAACAAAAATAAAGGAGGCGTTGACACATTTGACAAAATGATACGCGGATATACGTGCAAAAAAAAAACAAATCCATGGCCTATGGCAATGTTTTACAACATTGTTGATGTAGCCGCACTTGCTGCTTTTCGTCTTTTCGAGTTATGTCACCCACTATGGAATATGAATAAATCTGAGAAAAGAAAGATTTTCCTGAAACAATTGGCGTTCGATTTAGCAGATTCACATATTCAAAGCCGTTCAAAAATAAAGCAACTATCAAAAGATAGCAAAATAGCTATGGATTTAATTGGTATAACAACTGAATGCCAAACAGAGCCTCGCGTCATGCCAACTGTAAAGGTAAGAACACATTTATGTTTTGAAAACTAATTGTTTTCATTTTATGCCTCTGCTATACTTCAGGTGAACAATATAAAACGTCGGTGCGAGGCATGCAAAAAAATAAAAAAAGGACACAAAACAACTGCTATATGCGATTTATGCTAAACACCAACATGTACGGTTCATTATATTCGAGTATGCCAAAAATGCTACATGAAAAGACACGAAAACGAAGAATGTAATTCGGATTTTGATGACAATTATAGTACACCTACATCCTCCAATTCAATGTCGATACCAGGCACATCAAAATCAACAAAATCCACTTCCGGTGCACCGCCAGAAAAGAAATCTAGAATGTCATCGCCTGTTTGAACTATTTTTTTTTAATATTTTTTGTACCAACACTTTAACACTTTAACGTTTTTTTTCTATTTTTTTTTTTAATTAAAAAAAAAAACAAATTCCGTAATTTTAGTTTAGAACACATCTGGGATTGGCATCCACTTAATGCCAAGCGTCTTAATATCGCTGGTGTCGGTAAATGGTAGCGGGAAATGCATTGCTTGCTGTTCTTTTGGAACGTTCTTTAAAACCACTTCTGCGTTGCTCACTTGTTTGCGTAGATGGAAACCTGCGGTTTGTAGAAGTTCCCGTACCGTTTGAAGTTTGTGTTGGGCCTCAGCAACTGTGTCGGCTCCACTTATAACATCATCAACATAGGTCTCCTCTCTGATGACAGTAGTGGCGATGGGATATTTCGATGCTTCGTCTTCCGCTAGCTGCAAAAGTACCCGGATTGCGAGAAATGGAGCTGATGCAGTACCAAAGGTTACCGTGTTCGACGCAACCTTTAAACCATTTTTTGGCTCTTCCTTGAATGACATGTTGATGGTAGGACCTAAAATCCAAACAAATGTTATAGACATTATTTTGAGATGGCGGAAATATAGATTTACCTTCATTGGCGATGTTGAAAAGATGTACCGTCAAATCAGAGTCAACACTGCTGATGCAAACTACCAGTTAATTTTATGGAGAGAAGATCCCAGCCAGGATCTAAGGACTTATCGATTAGATACGGTAACCTTTGGTACTGCATCAGCTCCATTTCTCGCAATCCGGGTACTTTTGCAGCTAGCGGAAGACGAAGCATCGAAATATCCCATCGCCACTACTGTCATCAGAGAGGAGACCTATGTTGATGATGTTATAAGTGGAGCCGACACAGTTGCTGAGGCCCAACACAAACTTCAAACGGTACGGGAACTTCTACAAACCGCAGGTTTCCATCTACGCAAACAAGTGAGCAACGCAGAAGTGGTTTTAAAGAACGTTCCAAAAGAACAGCAAGCAATGCATTTCCCGCTACCATTTACCGACACCAGCGATATTAAGACGCTTGGCATTAAGTGGATGCCAATCCCAGATGTGTTCTAAACTAAAATTACGGAATTTGTTTTTTTTTTTAATTAAAAAAAAAAATAGAAAAAAAACGTTAAAGTGTTAAAGTGTTGGTACAAAAAATATTAAAAAAAAATAGTTCAAACAGGCGATGACATTCTAGATTTCTTTTCTGGCGGTGCACCGGAAGTGGATTTTGTTGATTTTGATGTGCCTGGTATCGACATTGAATTGGAGGATGTAGGTGTACTATAATTGTCATCAAAATCCGAATTACATTCTTCGTTTTCGTGTCTTTTCATGTAGCATTTTTGGCATACTCGAATATAATGAACCGTACATGTTGGTGTTTAGCATAAATCGCATATAGCAGTTGTTTTGTGTCCTTTTTTTATTTTTTTGCATGCCTCGCACCGACGTTTTATATTGTTCACCTGAAGTATAGCAGAGGCATAAAATGAAAACAATTAGTTTTCAAAACATAAATGTGTTCTTACCTTTACAGTTGGCATGACGCGAGGCTCTGTTTGGCATTCAGTTGTTATACCAATTAAATCCATAGCTATTTTGCTATCTTTTGATAGTTGCTTTATTTTTGAACGGCTTTGAATATGTGAATCTGCTAAATCGAACGCCAATTGTTTCAGGAAAATCTTTCTTTTCTCAGATTTATTCATATTCCATAGTGGGTGACATAACTCGAAAAGACGAAAAGCAGCAAGTGCGGCTACATCAACAATGTTGTAAAACATTGCCATAGGCCATGGATTTGTTTTTTTTTTGCACGTATATCCGCGTATCATTTTGTCAAATGTGTCAACGCCTCCTTTATTTTTGTTATAGTCATGGATAACTACTGGCTTACTCGTGAGTGGATTGATCTCTTCAAGGGCATGTGCGGTCGACAGCAATAAAACATTTTTTTTTTTGTATTTGTTGTGTAGGTTACAAGTTGACATGGTCCTGAAAAACAGAATTTCGACGAAAATGTACCTCTCTACATTTGGTAATTCTTTTTTATTGCTTCGAATCGTACCGACTATAGCTGTTCTTTTTTCCATAAAACTATTAGCCAATTTAACGCTTGTAAAAAAATTATCCATAGTAACACTGGCATCGGTATTCAAATAATTTTTCGTTGGGCGAAATATGAGATCGTGTGCTATACCAGTCGATCTTTCAGAATTAGGCTGCGCTCCCAAATAAACTTCACCAGCAAGTGGATAGTTGGTTTGCGAATCAACAAGCCAGAATATTTTTATACCGTATTTCCCCGGTTTTGAAGGAATATATTGTCGACAGCCGCATCGATTTTGCATTGGTAGTAGCTGTTCATCAATAGTTAGTTCTTTGGAAGCAGCGAATGGCTTTGCCATGTTGATCGAAAACATTGTCCACACATAACGAAAAGGAGCCAATTTATCATGTTTCAAGCGGTCCTGACGAGTGCGTGAATCATCGAAACGTATAAAGCTGCATAGTTGCTGAAATCGTATATAGGACATACAAGCTCTATAAAATGGCATATTTTGCTTGTCGAACAAATCTTGTGCATGTACTAAAAATGGCGAAGTTTTTTGCTCTTAGTTGCATGCGAGTTCGCGATATGAAATCTTTTTGCCTTTCGATTAGTTTCCATTACAATGGTTTCAATAATTGAAGTCGACATGATACGATCAAATGCTGTCTTTTTGTCTGCAAAATGTTCTTTGCTAATAGCAATCGACATTTCACGTTCAACTTTGGCTTTATTCGATCGCACTATTTCAGACTCCTCTGGAATCGACCACCACACTGTGTTATCGTTCTTACCTTGCCCAACATACCTTTGTCCACGATTTGGTTCGATCGGTTCTATTTCTCCTTGAATGACGTCAGCGATGACTTCGTTATCATTTCTAAGATCTTCTAACAGTTCTATCAGTTTCGGATCTTGGGTTGCTCTAGTGCTGCCTCTATCACAAAATTCAGATTCGTCACTATAAACCTCAACTTCTGGGTCGGCATATTCAACACTTTGTTGTTGATCATCATTGCCCTCCGTTTGTTTTGTAGATATCGGATGATCTCGAACAAAATGTTCATATATGAGGAAGTGCATGCTATATGTATAAGTAAATATGCAACGAACCTACCGTAGCAATATAACAATATAACATGTGATAACAGATCAAAAAAATATACGCATCCAAAATTGAGAATTGCCCATGTTCTCATTCTAAAGTTAAAATTGTTTGATAAATTTCTTTATTGGCCAGACGATGAAGAACGTCAATATATGGTTTCAGAAACATTTCATGAACTACCGCACTGTGTTGGATACGTTGATGGAACAGAAATAAAACTAGCTGAAAAACCTTCCAAAGATCCCGAGGCATACTTTTCTCGGAAACATATACTCGTATATTCTGTAAAAGCACAAGTAGTTTGCGACAATAAAATTTGAGTTCGTCATATGGTTCTTGGATACCCAGACAGTGTGCACGACAGCAGAATTTATAGTAATTGCGATCTATCAACAAAATCATTAGACTGTTTGAAAGGAGCAGAATTGTTAGTAGGCGACAGTGCCTACAAATTGACTCCCACTGTTATCACTCCTTACAAATTGAATTCAAGTGAAGGATCCCTTCAAAATCGAACAGAATTCAATAAATCATTGAGTAGGTATCGAATCAAAATCGAACATTGCATTGGCATTCTGAAGGAAAGATTTAACAGCTTAAAAGAACTAAAAATGCAACTGAAGGGTGACAGTAGTGTGAAATTTCTATGTCGATGGATACTAATTTGTGCTATATTACACAACATTATTGCAGATCAAAGTATGAAACTATTTAAAGCGATGAACCCAATGGTAATGGCAGAAATCATTAAATACTGTGATTCCAGGAAGATGAGACTCATCATATCCCTCAATGATAATGCTCATAATATGATAGTCAACCATCTCCCGCATTTTGTACTATCGTCTGACCATGTTGGCTTTCAAACAACATTTCCTGCGATAGTAATACAGCAACTATTCGACTAAACGCTGTCTAGCGGGTGTGCTAAGGAGATTATCGGATTGACAGTACTTCCATGTCAGGTGGTGGCTTATATGTCAGACCAAAGAATTCAAATTCTCTGCCTTGTCAAAGAGGTAGAATCCGAGTGCCTTTGCTAAGTAATTTGAGTTCAGTTTGAGTAAAAAACACTTGCAGTTGCTTATTAAGGCGCAAATCATCCAAATCTGGCTAAAATCTTTCATACTTGAGACTCATTTCCTAGGTAACCTCATCAGAACCAGCTCGTAGCCAGTTCCTACGAGTAATACCGAAGCTGAAAGTGAGTTGAGTAACACAACACGTCTTGGCTGGTATTTGTCATGGGCGATGACAATGTATGAGGTTATCGTTTCATATAATGGCTTTAAGGTGCCTGGCACCTAGATCCAGTTATGCTACAATAGACCATTTGCTGGCAACTTTGAAGAGACCCTGGCGAGTAGCCTTCGTACCGAAAATTCGAAAAGATGACTACACGCTCGTCAAGAGCTTCTGACCTAATAGTCTGATTTCATTCGTGTTGAAGAGAATGGAGAAAATGGTAGATCGTTATGATTGCAAAATTGTTCTGCGAGCGAATTCCCTGTCCAAGTTAATGGATCTACTAAAGCGGAAGATTTTGTGAGACCGAGTCCAAAATCTTGTGGGCAGAATTGAAGGTGCACTCAACGTGCTGGATGTTTTCATTGACATTGAGGTTGCTTTTGGAAAAGGTGAAGATTACATATGTGATGGCAGGGTTGTGAAACAGGGGTTGTCCGCGAGGTGGCGTCCTGTTTAAATTATTATGATGCATCTTGGTCAAATCATTGCTTCACTTTCTCAAAGTACTAACATCCATGCTCAGGCGTATGCAGATAATGTAGTTGCCTGTTGAATTACGCCTGGCGACTGTATGCTCTGAAGAGTAGACGAGCCGACTACTTCAAATCACCCCTCAATGAGATGCGGCACCCTGGGCAGTGCTCTCGCAACACAGGCATCGATGCACTTGAATTATGAGCCATTGGTCCCTCCTCTTAAAACCAAATGTCCCTTAAGTTCATTTCATCCAGATGGGTGCAAAATTTAATTGACTGTGAAATTCTGGTCATTTTCTTCGAAAGCCCGTAGGCCCATAATCCCAGTTCCTCCTGTCTGCACAGAACTACTCGTAGTTCCCTTGAACGTTGTGACCCACAAAAGAATTGATTTCCGGTCCGGAACAGGACCCAATGGCGTAATATTGAAACGACTACGTGAGGCGCCCTGCGTTGAAACCACCGAATGGCAGTTGGAAAAATAGGCTTTTAAGGCAAACGCACTCTGCTCGCTACTAGCTACTCTAATACATAATGACGACTGGAACACAAGTTAACAAAACTTAACGATACCCTTTCTTGAATGAGACCGCGCTTAGCCGCCTGGGACCCTCATCAGCTTCCGAGCGCTCATTTCAAATAAGGAAATAATCTTGCCGCATCTTGTATTTGAGTGCCATTATGAACGCAAATTTCTTTGGACATGTCACGTCAAGAGCCTCCTAGGCACTGTCACCCTTCGGGAAATGTAAAGGAGCTAGCAACTGAACTGGTTGCTTGTGTGCATGAATTACTTTGAAGACGCACACGGAATATTCGCGATGAGATATATAAATATTTACGAATATGTCTCTCGGAATTACGACTCTATTCAGCTCTTGTTTCAAATCAATGAATTTCTTGTGCAGACTTTCGCCGTCTCACAATGTTTCTTCAAAATTTTCAAAGGTGGTTTGGATCAAGCGACATGTGCAGCACTAACATCGGATAGACAATTTTTCTCTGTCCAGTCCATAATACGGCTTGTAAGTTCCTTTTAATGGAATTTCTCAGTCTAACGAAGAAAGATGCGTAAGAGCTTCAATGACGAAGTGGCTAGAGTACCAGCATCCACCACGTCAACTCCGAGTATAGGAATTCACAGAGGTAGTGCTCGGCGGTGTTTTCATCACTTCCACAGCCAGCGCCGCAGGATGTTTTATCATTTATGCCCAGCAAATTTAAGTGCTAAGCCCATAGTGCCCCATCACGATACCCGTAAGCAGTTTACAGTCTCTCTTACCGAAGGACAGCACGAAAATCGCCGACCTCTTAGAAATGTCGAGAAGTATTCGTTTGGTCTACCGGGAACCTGGAGAGTTATGAGTACGTAATCTGCCGTTGTGCGTATATAGTACAATACCCAACTGTCAACAAACTGTCAATAGAAGTTACAACCGAGGACGCAGGTAGACCTGACGTAAATTCGCTTTATGAACAACTCTCCCCTGAGGCATGTCTAGTAAGTTCATCTGGGACCCAAACAAAGCTCATCGAATTTAACCTTCCAACTACGTTCAATGAAATCCCGAACTACGAGTAGCTTGGAAGTCATGTGAGATTTCAGCACGCGTATATCTCCGGTTGGAAGACAGACGCAGGTTGTCGTAACGAGAAATGAAATGTACCGTTGTCGCTCTCCAGAAAGACACCAGCGCCGCATCCGAAATCGGTTTTGTTGCTTTCCTTTCCACGGCACTGGAAATATCGATTTCGTATTTTTTTTCGCAGTGGGGTTTCTGGAGTTATTGCGTCGGATGGTACGTCTATAAGACCAGAGTCATAAGGCAGTCGATGCACAATATTATCAAAGCTGCTTTGAGAGTGTGATAGGATAGGATAGGAATATCAAGGGAGCGGAGACTCATCAGTGCGTCTAGAGCGGAGCCAGGCATGCAACGGGTGAAACCCCCCATACAGCAGAGACGGACCTTTCCTTGAAGTCTAGTAAAAGCAGCAATGACATAATTTCGTGAGAGCTTGTTCAACCAGGATCACATACGACATAATAAGCCTTAACGTAGCCGTTAAAAACTACTAGTTGCGTCAGACTAGTCAGCTCCCTTCTTCTTGTAAAGACAACAAATGCAATTTGAGAGGATTGACTGTAATCCCTTTTCTAGTGAACCAAGTGTCGATCACGTCCAGAGCTACCTACCCTTTAGAGCTAGGCACGACGCAGTAGACAGATTAAGTAAGTGTTTTATGTGATCACCTGTTCATTGAGACAGGATAAACGCCTGGCCATCACTTACCTTGTTTCAGTAATACTATAGCCGCAACTTGCATTGAGGGCACAAGTTCCACTCGAGGCACTCGGCACTTATTTGCTACTCCACATCGGATCAACCAACTTGTGGAACACCCCTCCTGCAATCTTAGGTTCAAACACAGCCATCATGACGCTCCCACAAGGCGGCCTACTACAGTCTTGGTAATTGGGCGTGGCCCGATCCAACAGGCAGTAAAGCTACACCATATGCGTATGCTTGAGCTATACTTTATCGAAGACAGCATGCCGCCTTGTGGGCAACTCCCGCCATCACACATTGGCTGTAGTTAGTATCCGCAATCAGTGTGCTATTCACCAGAATTTTCTCGCCGAGTTACACATCCCATCAATATATGCGTTATCGAGAGCACCCACAATGTCGATAAAAATGCCCAGCGCGTGTTGCTCTTTGGCGAATGCGCCTTCAATTCTGCTCAACAGATTTTAAAGCACACTCCCAGTTGCATCTTAGAGAGAGGATGCACTGCCGAAGCGGTTTTGCTTACATGGAGCTCGACCATTCTTTCCATGCTCTTCAACATGAAGGAAGTCAGACTTATAGGTTTAAAGCTCTTAGTAAGGGAGAAGTTCTCTTTTACGATTTTCGGTACAAAGGCTACTCTAACTGTTCGCCAAGGTTTCGGTATGCCAGTGTCAGACTAGCAGTAAAGATAATCTTCAGAGTTACTAGCAGAAGGTCTATACCTTTTTGTAACATAACTGGTTACATGCCATCGGTGTCAGGCGACTTGAAGCCGTCAAAGCAAGCAACCGCGTATTTAATGGCTTTAACCGTCACCACAACCGATGAAAGACACCAGTCAAGGCGTATTGTGTTATTCGGCTCATTAGAAGCTTCGTTAGCAGGAACTCTGTCCCGTAGGGTCCGTCCCTCTGCGGCATTAGACATTCCGTTTCACTTGACACCCCTCGGTATCTTCAGCAGGAAAGTACCTACGACTGAAGCTGTTCGCTTTACAGTGACTACACAGTGGACAAATAATTCATTTGGCTACGCTAACATTTTTACTATCTAGATTAGAAATCCTCACAGAGGACATCGATTACACCATACCTGAACTTTGGTTTGACAAGCTTCCCCTCTAAACCCTTCTGGAAGGAAGATGCTTTCATGGAGGACAAGTAAATCCACTTCTACACAGATGGATCTAAAACCGATAGCGGGGTGGGTGACGGTGTTTTCACGGATAAGCTAAAATCTGAGCCTCTTTTTCCATCTTCCAAGTCACTGTAGCGTGTTTCAGGTGGAAATTTTGGCGATTGAAGGAGCTCTGTCCTGGCTGAAGAAAAACGTGACACCTGCAAAGGATATCCGTATCTTTTCGGATTGTCATCCCGCTATCAAGTCCCTGGGCTCAGTCTTATCAAATTTTAAAAACGCCCTTGAATGCCGATCATCTCTTATGGAGATGGCAGAGCAGTTCAAACTTCACCTTTGCTGGGTGCCGGGCCACAGAGATATTCCAGAGAACTGTAGGGCCGATGAACTCGCCAAAATTGGAACTACTCTACCTATTCTACCGAAAAAGGGTAGGATAGGTATACCAATCGCTACGCGCTAATTAATATTAAAGCTGGATACCAAAAAAAATAACAGACCTTAGGTGGACTGTTGGATCAACATGTCTAAAGATCTAGCAAAAGCTGGATCTAAATCGCTTCGCTCTAAGAGTTTGATACTTCTAAATAGGAAACAGCTCAGCGCCATCATAGGTGTCATAACTGGACACTGCCTCATAGGCAAGTGTTTCCAACAGCCACTCTACCTACCTACCTAGTAGGAACTGGTTGTGAGCTAGTTCTGATTACCGTACTGGGGTGTGAATCCCTATTCAATGCGGCATGAGTTCCACAAATCGATTGATGTTTACAATTTCGCTTGTCACCTTCACCTTTATACAGAAAAACAAAAAAGCTCTCCTCTACTGCTCAGGAAAATTTGAGAACCTTTTGCAGCCAATATTGTGAAAAGTCTGGAATTTTCGATCATTAATTTCACCTGCTTCAGAAGTTTTACTGGAAAAAATTTTAAAACATTAAACACACACGATTATACCAAAGTGGGAACACTGTTCAATAAACGTCAAAGATCAAGTAAATTTCTGCTCAGGGGTTTTCCCGCCAATAAATATCAAACCAACTGTTCTGGCATGAAATTACGAACAGATTCAGTAGAATACGTCTCCCCAACGCCGCCGGCAGGTCAATTAAATGTGTGTGCGAGATTGTAATGCAGTTAAAAGTATCTACGACGTTTGAGGTGCTGATTCAGTTCGTTTTGTTTACCCAGTATCGGTTGCAATCGACTCTGGCGGGTTCGGAAATACCAGGAGATGTTAATATTAAAAATGAAATCCCAACCGAAAGTGAGGAAAATTTGAGACATCTGCGTGAAACGTACGCTCACCTTGTTAAGTTACATATGAACGCGTCCATTGATCCGTGCGATGATTTTTACGAGTACGCGTGTGGCAACTACCCAAATACCATCGAAGATCTTCAGGTGAAACACAAGCGAACAAACACCAATGACATATACTTCACTGTAATTCGTTTGACTAATGAGACCTTACAGAGGACGCGTCATTCGAATGAGAAGTACTACGGAGAGCTTCTGCTGGCCAAACAGTTCTTTAATAGCTGCGTGAATGCCAGACTATTTCCAATGCAAGCACACAATGAGTACTTAGAAGTCCTGAAGTCCATTGGCGGGTTCCCTGCTGTTGATCCAACATGGGAAGCCTCTACCTTCGATTGGGTCAAGACGATGGGACATCTCATACGTTATGGCCTCCATGCACTGGTATATGAACGAATATTCCAGAAGCACCCATTTCAACCATATTACCTGTTACCAAAGTTCGGATTTGATTTCCCCATCAACATTAAAAACATCGCAACTAAGGATTCTGAAGGATACATTCATAATGAGATGGTTATGAGAGATTTACTCAAGGCTTACGGAGTGACAGACACCAAAGCCGACAGTGCCATTGAAGACGTTTTCGACTTTTTAAGGGAAGTCCTCTTATTGGACAAACAAATAAATGAGTATGGGAGCTGCCAAAAACTGCAAAAAGTCCATGAGTCCTTAAGAAAACCGTTTGCCAAATGGTCCTCGTTCTTGGAAACCGCCTGGGGTATACCTAATTTTGAAATAAGCAAGTGTCCCTGCAATTGGTACTACAACCAGTTGGACGACATTGCCAAAGAAAAACCAGAAGCTCTCGCCAATTATTTAGCTTTAAAATTTCTTTTCTCCGTGCACCCTTACCACGTTAAATCAGCAAAGTTCCAAAATCGAGAATGTGTTAACCAGGTAAAGGAGGCATTTCCGATTCTAATATCCCACTTCTATATGAAAGATCACTTTGACGAACACCTTGAAAGCGACGTCTTTAATATACTCAACGAAGTGAAGAAGAGTCTGCGACATATAATAGCACGTACTGGCTGGTTAGATCCTTCAACTATACGGGAGGCCGTGAAAAAACTTAAAACTGCCAGCGTCCATGTGGGCGATATTAAAGACCCTATAAGAGATACTCTTATAAAGGAGATGAACAAGTTAAACATTACCGACAGCTACGCTTCCAACAACCTGGTTGCTAAGAGATTCAAAGTGGACATGCAACACTACTTTTTCCTGCACGAAGAAGTCGATAAAAATACAACAACTCTAGAGCTCCTAGATGCTACTTCTGCGAATTGCTTTTATGATCTATTTACGAACAGCATCACTGTTTTTGCTGGGCTACTCAATCTACCGGTCTATCATCCAGGTCTTCCGGAGTCTGCGAAGTATGCGGGCTTAGGTCAGATGTTTGGGCATGAGCTCTTCCATGCTATTGATAGTCTAGGTATGAAGATAGATTCAAATCTAACAATACGTCTTTGGTGGTCCGTAGAGTCTCAACGTGCATTTAACCTACGATCCAAGTGCTTTGTAGAGCATTACAATAGATACAGTGAACAGCAAAGTAACAAGAAAATTAATGATCTTCAAGGACGAACTGAAAATATCGCCATTGACGCTGGCCTTAGAGCAGCGTTTAACGCTTATAGAAAAGTACCTGGAGGTGCTCGTAAAAAGGTCCAAGATCTTGATAACGATGTGGACACTTCCTTGCCAGGTCTTGATTTGGATTCAGATCAGGTATTTTTCTTGAGCTTCGCTCAAACCTATTGCTCTACATCTAGACCCAAAGCCTTGGATTCAGAAAATTCTGAGAGCTATCCATTGAATAAGTATCGAGTTATTGGAACATTGCAGAATTCTAGGCAGTTTTCGAGTGTCTTCAATTGCCCTATGGGTTCACCAATGAATCCGGAGAAAAAGTGCCGGATATTTTAAATCACGTTCTCATGATCTGCAAAAGGACTTACTTATACTCTAATAAATCAAAACGAAAATTAGAATTTGTGTTTCTTTTTACGCCTTAATTTCAGTTGGAAGATAGCTATGTTAAGTTCAACGAGTCTCTTGTGATTTTTCTAATATTTATGATTCATCACGGCCATTGGGGCATAATGAGAATGAAGCAGATTTCTAGGCGATATTGCTGGTGGCCCAGTATCGATGAGCAGATACAGTAAGCCAGTGCACTGCGTGTCAGCTGAATGCTAGTCGCTCGCCGAGGGAATATGCCAGTTGGCCCACTACGACGAAGATTCGGGAACGATTGCACGTGGACTCTGCGGGGCCATTTAAGAAGAGTATGTGGCTAATAGTGGTCGACTCTAATTCGAAGTTTCCATTTGTAATTAAGATGTCTTCAACTACTTCACTGGCAACCACTCACGCATTGCAGTCCATTTTTGCGTTGAAGGGTTTACCAAAGACTTTGGTTTCCGATAATGGGCCGCAATTTGCATTCAAAGAATTTGCGGATTTTTGTAGGAGAAATTCAATTCAGCATCTGACATCTGCTCCTTTTAACCCGGAGTCTAATGGTGCCGCATGGTCTAATGAGGAGCACATGGTCCGCACTTTCAAGACGTCCTTATCAAAAATATTAGAGAATTCATATCAGAACGATGACGCTTTGTCTATATTTTTGGCGACATATCGCTCGACGCCAGACAATACAGGTATATCGCCAGCAGAAAAGTTGCATGGCCGAATCCATCGAATAGTTCTAGCGGCCATGATTCCAGATATGCAGGATAAGACGAGACTCTGCGAGGATAAGTCTCAATTCTCGCCCCAATAACTCGTTTTTCTTCGGCAATACCTTAATAAGGAGAAATGGATACCTGGTGTTGTACTGAGGAGGCTTGGCAAACAGATATATCTCGTGCAGTCAAAGAGTGGCAATTGCAGGAGGCACCAGAACCAGCTTCGCACTCGAGAAGAGAACCAGACATCACAAAAGATTAAGCATGGAGCAGTCAATGGTAACGTTTTTTCTTTCTATAACCATGTTCCGACTCAAATTACAGAAAGCGCACCTCAAAAATCACCTCGCTCGATGTCCACAAATGACTCTTTGGTTTTAGAGAGGTCTGCTGCGGTAGAGCCGATTGATTTATCGACTCCTCAAGCTTCTTCATCACCTCAGCAAATGACTTCAGCTAGGCGGAATGCAGTTGAAAACGCAGTTACACCTAGAAGATCTGAGCGTCTCCGCGCTAAGGGAGTTGGATTCGTTGTTTAAATTAGATGCGAGGGAAGCTGTCGCATCAGCAACTCTTTTATATCACAAAATATTGCAAACAATAGTAACTTTAGTTTAGTTTCTTTTTAGTTTTAAATGCATTTTATTACAATATATTAATCAATAAACTCTTACATACTAACAAAAAATGCTTAAATGCTAGCTTAAAATTACTTAACAATCTTATATCAACTTACTGACCCCACACAGGCACTCTAAGCTACTCTAAATTCTTACATCTATGTCTTTCGACTTTATTTACATTTTATGGGAAAATATATTTTGTATACTTAAGGCTAAAAAAAGAAATTGTTAACAAAAAACTTAGCATATGATCCTGATTTTTTAGTTTTTCTATAAAAACTTAATATCTAACTTAAAATAAACCTTAGTCCAACTAACCTACATACACAATACACACATACACGCATATAGACATTATACACACTGACATACATATACTAGTATATACCTGTGTATATACCAATATATATATGTATTTCTTAAATGCTAACCTAAGCCTATGCAAGCTGGCCATCGCTATTCACAGAACAAATAGACTGGTCAAATCTGCCTCATTGGTGAGGTTGGTCCGTAATTGACGGAAACGGCGACGAAGCATCTTCTCCATCATTCAACCACCAGAAATGCTGGTGCTGCCGAACGACATCCCTCTTATCGCGATTCCCCACCGCCCTACTGAACCTGAGACGATCCACACTGCCGTGTGCGACGTCTCTGTTGTAGTTGAGTCGCCTGTCCCCAGCTTTCCGAGCGACATGGAAGATTAACGGGACCGCTGATCTATCCTGGATCAACCCTATCTGATCTAGGTAGAGGAATGCTTCCGGTGGAACGAAGCCGTCAGAGCGCACACTCTCGTGGTAAAGGTAATTGGGGTAGTAAGCCCCAGATATCAGGTTATTCGTCGAGGTCATTGCTCTTGCAATGTGTCTTCGAGTCAGCTTAATTACGAAGTTATCTACTCGTATTAGGTTCGCCCTGTTGTATAGGACCTCATTACGATAAAAATGTTTGTACTCCGACTCTGGTGTTCTGTACAAGCGAAGGCAAGCCCTCTCAAACACCCGAATCTTTTCCATTTAGCTTGCTCGTACATTGAACCACACGGGGCACCCGAATACCAGCATGGGCCTGATAAGGGCCATCTAGCAGATTACCTTTACCCTGTCATCGAGTTGGCTGCTATAAAACAGTCTCTTTGTAAGGGCAAAAGCGCCTTTAGCTCTGGCCAGAGCAGCATCTTCATTTTTATCAAAATACAGAAACAGATATAGCCAGATCCCAAGGTATCTGACTACATTCCGACAGGCAAGAGGATGTCCGTGTTGTCCAATGATCGAGAACTTTCGCCAATTTTTTCTGGTATCCCTAGAGGCTCCAGACAACGGCGTCCTAAAGAGAATGGTTTCCGACTTCTGAAAGTTGGTTTTCAACTTCCAGTCATCGCAAAATCGTCTTATCTTATCGAAGTCACCCTGCAAGAGAGTATTAATGACCTCGATTTTTGGACCTGTTCTGTACGCTATCAAATCGTCTGCGTACGCAATAGTATGGGGAAGTGAACCTATCAAGTCGCTTGTATAAATGTTGAATAGGATTTTTAATTTGAAATATTCCAACAGAAGTCACATCACCATTTTTCACCATGAACTGTCTGTTGGTTAGCATATTATAAAGAATGTACAAGAGTGGTTTACTGATCCCCAGCCTAGTCAGCTTATAGAAAAGACCCTCTAACCATACGGTGTCAAAGGCCTTCTCCAAGTCAACAAGGCAGGCACCAGTACAAAAACCATTTTGCCTTTATTCCATTGGATATCGGACACCAGTTTAGACGCGGCATGTGAGATATCATGTCCCGCCTTAAAACCGAATTGATTATCCGGAACTATATGTTTGTCCTCAACCCACCTAGACAGAGCTCTATTGATTGCTTTTTCAAACACCTTACTGATATTCGGAAGGAGACTTATCGACCGGAGATTCGTCGGATTGGATATATCCTTCCCCTTCTTGGGGATAGGTTGAACCACCGCCGTTTTCCAATGCGCTGGATAATGTGCATTATTCATTGCATTATTAAACAGGGTGGTGTAAATGTCCACCGCTTCTAGAGGAAGATGTTCGGAATACCATCGGTCCCCACTGATTTCTTAGCCCTGATTGTGTCGAAGATCTCATGGAGCTCTTCCTTCGAAATGAACGGAGGTAGGTCACCCTCTCTGGTAATGACATTATTTGCCATATTCTCGTCACTGAACCGGGTGAAACCAGAGCCCTCGGATCGCCAGTTCTCTACTTCATTCCGAATGTAGAAGTTGTGCACCAAGACGCGACTGTCCAGGTTATAATTACGACCAATGGTATCAGTGGCCTTGTATATTTCCTGGAAAGTCGCCCCTATGGCCTCAACCTTCTATTGTGGATCCTCGATCACAAAGAATTCGTCATCATCAGCGGCCTCATTTGGATCAATACCTGCTATTGTCAGTAACCGTTCGTTGTCTGTTGTCCGGGCTATTTTAAGACACTGAAGGTCGTTTTGATTTTTTCCCCCAAATAGTTTATTTATTTGAGGGAACATATTCGGATTGCTGGTGTTTACAGCCCGAACCCTGTTGTTCCAATACGAACTTACAGAAATTCTGTAATTCTCTTTTATTAACATTTGAAGGTTTTTAATCGACGACTTCAGTGTCCTAATCTCCGGGTCTTGTCTGTCAGTAAACTGTCTGTACAAGTTTTTGAGTCTTGTCAGAAGTCTACTTTTCTGTCGGTGCAGAGCGTCAATAGTAGGATTGCGGAACAGGTCTTCGTTAGTCGTAGGTCGATACCGCGGTATTGTAGTGTCCATAGTCTGTTTAATTGTCTCGTCCATTCGTTTTAGGTACTTGTCGATCTCCTCGTTTGACAAATTCCTATTGGACGGTGGGTGGAGCGTATTCGAGGAGAGCGCACTTGTCATGGTTGCGGAGAAGCGTGTCCATCGAGTCTTACTGTAGTTGTAAGAATATCTTTGGACAAACTCCTCCGATTCCGCAATTTCGTTGGGAACTGTAATTTCGGTGCTAAAACCGCAATGGTCGCTGTCATATACGAATGTGCGCAGACAGTTTAGCGTTTGTAAGTTCGTACCTGTCAGTCGTATACGTTCGTCGTACAATAGTAGATCCAAATAAGACCCGCTTCTGGGAAACGACGGGTTATCCGTCGCTTTAAGACCGAGTCTGTACATGACATCGTGCTGACCCCACCAATCGAGTAGTAGGTTCCCTCTAGTATTTGGCACATTATTTCCCCAATCTCTGTGTTTAGCGTTGAAGTCCCCACCGATTATAAAATAATTCTCCCCCGATTCCAGCCTCAGAAGTCGAAAAAGCGTGTCGAGCTCTGTAATGAATAAAGTGGATTGTGGAGCGTCAGGTGCATAAACAGAAGCCAAGTATAGCCGCTTTCCACTGCGGAGCGGGATGTAAATGACGACTGCCTCCAACACCCGGAACCTACGCAACACTCCCTTGTACACTCTGTGAAATTTTATACCTTGTTTAATGAAGATAGCGACGCCGCCTCCACATTTGGATCGGGGCCGGTTTCTTCTTCTAACAATATAATTATTGTACTCCAGTTTGTGCTCATCGGTTAGCTTGGTTTCGCTAGCGAAAAGCACATCAGGAGTTTGGTCTTGTAGCAATTTAAACATCGCGGCTCTTCGTTCGATCCTAATCAGTGAATTAACATTCACCGCAAAGACCTTCAAAGTTTGCTCCACCATGTGCGTATCCATTACGACATGTATTGCGTTAGGCCCGGCAGCAGCTCGTATTTCTGGTCCACCCGCTTGGCCTCTTCTTGCACCTGCTTTTGCAGCTGAGCCATCTGCCCTTGGATTGCGAGCAAGATGGCTAGCATGTTAGGTGCAGCTTCCGTTGTTCTCGGTATTGGCGCCGGAGAAGCAACAGTCGTTTGCTGTACCGTAGCCCCCCTACCTGACGCCATTTGGGCGTAGGAAATTTGGGACGTGACGGCTGGTGTTTGAAACCTAGCAGGTGAACGTTTGACCTCCACCTTCTGCTGCTGATCCAGTTTTGCTTTCTTAATATGAACGAACTTAGGACAACCCCGATAGTTTGCGGTGTGTCCCACGTTCCCACATAATACGCACGAGAGCTGCGTCCTATCGCATGCTCCGTCCCTACCCACAGTACACTCCTCGGAACTGTGGTTCTTTGCGCACTTCACGCATCGAGGCTGCATATGGCAGTTCGAAGCGGCGTGTCCGAACCTCTGGCAGCGAACGCATTGTATAACGCCTTCGCTCCTTTTTAATTTTTCCCAGTGAACCACCTGGTAGTCTAGGACATTGATACTCCTTAGACTATCCAGACGGCTTTCGGGACTGAGCTGCACCAGGAAGAACGGCAGACTCCGTTTCTCCCGCCTGGCTCTAGCTGTGGTAAATAGCTTTACCCCCATGAACTTGAGTCCTTCGCACTCCTTCTCTTTGAGCAGTGCCAGGATCTCCTCAGGATCAGAAGACGGTTCCAACCCCTTCAGCAACATCGATTGGCGCTTTTCACACTTCGGTGTGAAAGAGTAGTGCTCCGTCGTCGTTTCCTTTAGGAGCTCTTTCACTTTCGCGTAGCCCTCCACTGTATTACAGTGGATGGCATGGCGATCGTTCCCCGATCTCTCAATATTAAAATTATTACCAATGACCAGCTTACACAGGTCCTTGGTAGCATTTACCTCCAATTTGTAGGTGTTGATAGGAGGCACCTTCTCCTTCTTCTTCTGTTGATGCTGCTGCCGCTGTTGTTGTTGTTGTTGTTGTTGCAGCTGATGCTGCTGTTGTTGTTGTTGTTGCTGCTGGTTTTGCTGGTTTTGCTGTTGTCGTTGTTGTGACTGCTCTTGTTGTTGCTGCTGGTGTTTCTTTGGCTTTTGTTGTTGTGTTTGCTTTTGAGCAAGCTGCTGTTGTTGGGATTGGTCTTGCTCTTCCCTCTTCCTTCTTACCATTTGTTTCTCTTTTATGGCCAGTACTCTTTCTTGTAGCATTTTGATGCTGCTACTAATGGCCTCCATTTCTTCCTCTTCATCATCGGATTCGCTTGCTGCCAATGAAGGGAAGTTGTTCCCTTCCCTTACCCCGCCAATCACCTTTACAGTGGCCGTTGGTAGGGTGGGACGTTTTTCCAAGTTAGAAGGTGGACTAAGCTTCCTCCTTCTCTTTGTTTTTGGCGTTTGGCTCGAACCACTCGAAGCCTCACCTGATACATCAGCAGATCCCGCTGTTAACATAGCGGACCGCTCTCCACAATCCATCACGTGATGGACAACACTAGTACCACTTTAACTTGTTTTTGAATTTATTTTAAATGAAAATAAAAAAAAAAAAAAATGTGTAGAGTACACGGGGATTCGAACTCACGACCTATGCTATACCGGCCGAGCAAGCTAACGCTCTGCCGGCCGAGCACGCTAACGCTCTGCTAATTGGAGCCTATAGAAATTTTTTCAAATGTCACTTTGTTATTGTTATCAATATGCACTCGCAAGCCGAAACACGTCTGTTCTCCACGGAGATATGTGAACGACTTACAATGGTAACTCTGTTTAATTACCAATTAACGACATTTCAATTACCGTGGAAATAAGCGCAAACCGCATGGTAATTTTTTCTTGGTGGTTAACCTCACATTTCGACCTGTGAGGTTTATTTTTTTGTCTACGATTAATAGAATAAGGTTATATTGAAATAGACGTTGTTGTTTTTTTAATTTGCTCAACAAATAGAACACTTCCCTTTGTTGAAGATCTCATTTGCTTTAACGTCTCTATCGATGGTTGCGAACAAAGATCTTTTTGCGAATTGTCAACCTCAACTATGTACAATTAAGTTGAAAGTGAACTTTGCCAAAGTGCAGAAACTTCCGACGAAAGTGAAAGGATTTTGAACCCAAAGTAGTGCTTGTATGCAGGCGAGACTATGTAGCTATGAACGAAGTTTCGTTTACATTTACTCATTGAGTTCGAAGATAGAATCAACTTCAAATAGCGAATACCTTATGTGACAATTTATCAATTTACTACCAACTCGAAATTGTAGTTAGTTCTATGCGTGTACTAAGAATAAAACGACAATGTAAAGGATAAAGGAAATTATAGCTGAACTGACAACTGCTGATCTGTTCTGTGAGCATCAACTTTCATGTCGACAGGCACATCAATCTTGCCTAACGCTTGAAAATCCGCTCAACATCAGTCATTTCGAATTGGTGGCAGTGCGAAGTCACGGACCCCATTTGCATCCTTTCTTATTTAAATAATTTCCTAAAATGACTGTCTTTAAACACAATAAATGCGCAAGGATTCAATGTATTGGACTACTGCGAAACCATGTTGACCTTTAAAACTCAACTGAAAGTACAAATAAAAACACAACTATCACTTGTCACCTGACCTTAAAAACACTTTATTAATTGTGCTAACTAAAATTTGTACTTCAACTTCTTCCTCAACCTCTACCAAGGACTACACTTCTTCTCTGGATTCATGGGCGATCCCAATGGACAATTATAAACACTGGAGAACTCCTCAGAATTTTGTAATGATCCCAAAACTCGATATTTGCTGAACGGATGCACTCCGGATATTTCTTTCCAAAAGTGCCTCGGTTCATACTTGGCGCAATAAAACTGAGCGAAGCTTAAGAAATACACCTGTTCGGGATCTAAGTTAAGGCCAGGTAATGAATCTTCCAAACTATAGTCATACTCAGTGTCATAATCCTTGTCCTTTGAAACTTTTCTAAATGCAGCTAATGCATATCTTAAACCACCACTGTCAGCCATATTTTCATACACCGTTTGAGAACCGTTGATTTTCTTATTTATTCCCAGTTCCGGTACACTGTATTTATTATAATGGTCTACAAAACACTTGGATCTCTCCTCAAATAGACGTAAGGTCTCTTTGGACCACCAGTTGCGTCTTCTGAGCTTTGAATCGATTTGCGAACCAAATCTAGTGAATGCATGTGTCAGTTCATGACCCATGATGTAGCCTAAATTGCCATATTTTACAGATCTTGGAAAATACGGATGATAGGCTGGAGGATGAAGAATTCCAGCAAAGATATTGATACTGTTGTCAAGGACATAGTAGTTAGCTCTCATATCCATCGCGTTCAGTAGGTCTGGCGGTAATGAGCTCCCATCTATGTCGTCATGCAAGTAGAAATAATGTTGCGTGTCCACTCTGAATTGGAACACTTGAAGGTTATTGTGGGCATAGTTGTCCGTGAGGTTAAGCTTTCTCATTTCCTTTATAAGAGTGTCAATGATCGAGTCGTTATTAATCTGGCCCACCCGCATGTTTATTGTTTTCAGTTTATTAAGAGCTTCTTGTTTAGTTGCCACATCCAGCGAAGTGGCTTTTTCAAGAGAGTTTTTTAAGGTTGCCCTCAGTTCGGAAAATATCCCATAGATGTCGCCTTCCACCTGTTTATTATAATGATCCTTGATAAAGAAATGTGATGCAAGAATTGGGAAGGCTGACCTAACGCGAATGAGGCAGTTAAGATCTTGGAATTTGGCCAAACTCACACTTTTCAAATTCACAGAGAAAAGAAACTTCAGTGCGAGATAATTGGCAATATCTTGCGGTCTCTCATTAGCTATCTCATCCAGCTTGTTGTAGTACCAGTCACAAGGACACTTACTTACCCAGGTAAGTTTAAATTTATCCACATCCCATGCAGTTTTGAAAAACGATGACCACTTAGAGAACTCCTCTCTAAATGATTCGTTCACATGTCGCAATCTGTTGCAGTTCCCAAAATTAACTATTGTTTGGGCAAGTGAGAGTACTTTCCTCCAGAACTCCATGATACCTTGAATGACACTGTCGGCCTTAGTTTGTTCAACTCCGTACACGTTAAGCAAATCTCTCATAACCCTTGCACTATAGATGTATCCCTCGGACTCATTAGTTGCAATGTTCTCGAGATAAATATCGAAACCGAAGCCGAGTCTTGGTTGTTCATAATATGGCGGGAAAGGGTATTTCTGGTAGATCTTTTCATTTACCAATCCCTCGATGCCGTAGCGCGTTAGATGAGCTGTCATTTTGAACCAGTCAAATGTTTTGGCATTCCATGATGAATTCAGAGCAGGAAATCCTCCTATACTATTCAAAACATCTAAGTACGCTTGCTGTGGCTCCACAGGATAAAGCTTGGCATTGACACAACTATTTAGGAATTGTTTGGCTATCTGAAGTTCCCCGTAGTACTGCTCATCTGGATGGCGTGTCTCGTTCTGTAAAGTTTTGTTGAACAGGCCCATTAGAGGAAAGAGTATATCGTTATGGTTACTTCGTTTAAATTTCACTTGCATATCTTCGATGACATTGGAATAGTTGCCACATGCGTACTCATAGAAATCGTCACACGGATCGACTAACGGATTCATAAGGGACTTTATACGCTGACCGTATTTCTCACGGAAACGTTTCACTGCGTCGTTCCTGTAGATTGGATTTCCGCTCCAGGTTCCTTCACTGTTTGCTGTAGAAGCGGCCGGAATTAACTTGGTGCCATACCAAGCAATAAACGCCAACTGTAGCAATACAACACATGTCATATACAACTTCATCACAATTTTGCGATACAACCGACCTGCCACTTCTGAACGAACGAATTCAAATGAAATATTGGTTCAAGTGTTCAGCCAGGAAACCAGTCGGCTTTCGATTTTCTTACGAATATGTCACTGCTGATTTACAGATGACCACATGTCTTTTAGTGATAACAACTGTCAGGGATTTCTAACGACAGTAGGGTTTACCCAAAAAGCTGGAAACAACAAGTTCCTGACATGTATCTTGAAATGATGTTATCTGTTCAATATAAAATGCGCATGTAGTTTTATTGTAGAATTGTTTGTCAACCAACTGAGATACGAGTACATTTATGAAAATTTTTCAAAGTATCTCAAAGTCTCAAAATAAGAAAAATAATCTCTAGAACTGTCAGCTCCTACGCCATCACTTAATTGTATCATGGTGTTTGGTGAAATCTGGCGAATATATGCACAGTTGACATTGCCTTAACCCTCTAGCAGGATAGACCGCCTTTTGGGGCCAAAACTCTGATCCAATCCTTCGACAATGTACAGTGTTGTGCAAAATATGCCGGATTTTTATCGAACATTTTTCTTTGGTGAATTTTAGGGAACGGAACGGAAAACCTAAGTAAAATCTGTTGTCGATTTAAGAAAATTTATTGTATAAGCGTACAAATAAAAGAAAAAAAGGTTTTGCAATATGATTTTTGTTGTACAAACAAAAAAAAAACTTCACTTAACTGAACTCGGTAACGGCCTGTGCAAAACATACCGGATTTTCGTTATACTTGATATTTTGTCCAGTAACTGTTATTTTTTAAGATCTCCTTGCATATTTTAGGCATGGACGCCACTAGATTCTCAAAAATTCCTTTTGGAATGTTCGCCCATTCATTCTTTAGTGACGTCATAAGTGGGTTTTTTGATGTGTGTATCTTTGACTCTACCCGTCTTTTTAAAATGGCCCACAAGTTCTCGATAGGGTTTAGATCGGGCGTTTGAGAGAGCCATTCCAACACATCAACATTTTTCTGCGGAAACCACTCCTTAATCAACTTTTGAGCCTCATGTTGATAAACCCAACGCAGTGGCATCTCCTCCTCAGCGTAGGGTAGCATTACGGATTCCAGTATATGCCTATACTGAAAACGATCCATAATACCACTAATCTCATGTATTGGTCCAATCGTTCGCAGATCTCCCCAGAGAATAGACGAGTTTCGGTTTTTTCTAAAGTAAAGAAAAATAGTGTGATTAAATAGTGATTCAGTTTGCCTTCTACAAATTATTTGCAATTTAGTTAATTAACTCGATAGTCAAGCGGTTAGCGGCGTCGTTGGATGACCAGACCGTAAAATCGGCCCGTTCGGAAATTACAACCAAGAGGAGGAGGAAGCTGAAGCCTACTCCAAACCTCGTGAAGCGCCCTTCCCTATCAGCATCTACTGAGAAGCTGCCTGGTGGATCAAGGGAAGAGGCGCCAACAACTTCAATAAAAGCAGCAACACAACAACAAAAACAGCCAGACGAATACCCATATGTGTCTGACGGCGAGGAAGGCCACTATATGGGTGGTGGGAATACTTTCCAATCTCTGGCGGCCACAGAGTCAGAGGATGAAGAAGAAGAGGTGCATGCACTAAACAGCACCATCAAGTAGTTGGAAAAAAAAGTCCTGGCTATTAAAGCCAAAAAAGTGGCAAGAAGACAAAAGGAGCAACAACAACAACTCCTGAGGTCTCAGCAACAGCCCACAATTAATGAGGCTAAACAAAAAGAGCAGCCACTACAACAACAAAAAAACAGTACAAGTGCCAACGAAAAAACCTGCACAGACACAACAAAAGCAACAACAATAACAACAACAACAACAACAACAAAAAGCACAACGGCAGCAACAACAACAGCAGCAACAACAACATCAGCAACAACAAAAACATCAGCAGCAGCAACAACAACCGCAACAGCAGAAAACAACCAAACCACGGGTACCTCCAATCAACACATTCAAGATGGAGTTGAAAGACACGATAGAATTATGTAAGTCGGCCATAGGCAATAATTTTTTTGTTAAAAGACTTAGTTTACGAGTAGACAGGCACGTGATCCACTGTGGAGCACTACCATAAAATTAAAAACCTTTTGAGGGTTAGAACCGTCGACTGATCCAGAGGAGCTCCTTGCACTGCTGAAAGAGAAAGAGTGCGAAGAGGTCAAATTCGTGGGGGTCAAGCCATTTGTCACGGCTAGAGCCAAAAGGGAGAAGCGGAAACTACCGTTCTTCCTGGTTCAGTTAAGTCCCGACAGCAAACTGGATGGTCTAAGGAGTATCAAAATCCTAGACTACCAGGTTGTACACTGGGAAAAATTAAAGAGGAGTGAAAACATTTTACAATGTGTTCGCTGCCAAAGGTTCGGGCACGCCGCGTAGAACTACGAAATGCAGCCTCGATGCGTGAAGTGTGGAAAGAACCACAAGTCAGAGGAATGCGCTCTAGGTAAGGACGGAGCGTCTGAAAAAAGCCAACTCTCTTGTGCCTTATGCAGGAACACGGGACACACCGCAAACTATCGGGGTTGTCCCAAATTCCAATACATCAAACGAGTGAACCTGGCTCGGCAGCGGAAAGTGGAAGTTAAACTTCCACTCGTGCAGGCACAAATACCAGCCGTTACTCCCCACGTTACTTACGTCCAAATAGCGGCAGGTAGGGGAAATACAATAGAACACCGGAACCTGAACCTGACATGCTGGCTATCTTGCTCTCTATTCAGGGGCAGATGGCTCAGCTTCAGTGTCAAATACAGGCTAAGCAGGTAGATCAAATATACGCGCTGCTGCCGGGCCTAACGCACCTCCAGTCGTAATGGGTACGTACGTGGCGGAGCGAACCCTGAAGGTCCTTGCAGTGAATGTTAATTCACTGATTAGGTTCGAATAAAGAGCCACACTGTTTAAGTTGCTTAAAGACTAAGCCCCTGATGTGCTTTTGGTTAGCGAAACTAAGCTTACTAAAAGACACAAAATGAGGCACAGAAGATATAAAATATTACGGAGAAACCGACCCAACTCCATTCAAGGAGGAGGTGCTGCGATCTTTGTTAGAAAAGGACCGCGTTTCAAAAGAATATACAGTCGTGTAGTACGCAGGTTCCAGGTGTTGGAAGCATGCATCATATACATCCCTCTCCATAGTGGAAAGCGGTTATACATGGTGTCTGTTTACGCACTTAAGGCTACTCAATCCACCTTATTCATCTCAGAGCTCGAGACACTTTTCCGATTCCTAAGACTGGAAGGAGGAGAACTACTTTATTATCGGTGGAGATTTCAACGCCAAACATAGAAATTGGGGAAATAACACACTAAATACTAGAGGGAACCTACTATTCAATTGGTGGGGTCAGCACAGTTTAATGTATCGACTCGGCCTCAAAGTCACGGATAGTCCGTTGTTAATATTTGGACCTCTTCCTGTTCGACACACGAATACACCTGACGTGCACTAACCAACATACCATAAACTGTCTACGCACTTTCGTGTATGACAGTGACCATTGCGGTCTCAGTACCGAAATAACCGTTCCGAACCAAATTGCGGAATTGGATGAGTTTGTTCAAAGGCATTCCTACAATTATAGTAGGGTGCGTTGGACACACTTCTCAAGAATACTGACGAGAGCACTCTCCTCAAATTCGCTCTACCCACCGTCCAATAGAAATCTGACAAACGAGGAGATTGACAGGTATCTAAAACTAATGGACGAGACAATCAAACACACAATGGACAAAACGATACCTCGGTATCAACACACTGACAACGAAGACTTATTCCGCAACCCAACTATTGACGCACTGCACCGACATAAAAGTAGGCTGCTGTCAAGACTAAAGACCTTGTACAGACAGTTTACTGACAGACAAAAACCTCCAAACATTAATAAAGGAAAATTACAGAAATTCTGTAAGTTTGTATTAGAACAATAAAATTCAGGCTGTAAAGACCAGCAACCCGAATATGTTCCCGCAAATAAATAAAATATTCCGGAGAAATAATCAAAACGACCTTCAGTGTCTTAAAATAGCCCGGACAACACACAACGGACGGTTACTGACAATAGCAGGTATTGATCCAAATGAGGCCGCTGATGATGACGACTTCTTTGTGATCGAGGATCCACAGGAGAAGGTTGAGGCCAGAGGAGCGACTTTCCAGGAAATATACAAGGCCACTGATACCATTGGCCCTAATTATGACCTGGACAATCGCGTCTTGGTGCACGACCTCTACATTCGAAATGAAGTAGAGAACTGGCGATCCGAGGGCTCTGGTTTCACCCGGTTCAGCGAAGAAAATATGGCAAATAATGTCATTACCAGAGAGAGTAACCTACCCCCGTTCATTTCAAAGGAAGAGCTCCATGACATCTTCGACACAATCAGGGCTAAGAAATCAGTGGGGACCGATGGTATTCCGAACATCGTGCTGCGACATCTTCCTCTAGAAGCGGTGGACATTTACACCACCCTGTTTAATAATGCAATGAATAATGCACATTATCCAGCGCATTGGAAAACGGCGGTGGTGCAACCTATCCCCAAAAAGGGAAAGGATATATCCAATCCGGCGAATCTCCGGTCGATAAGTCTCCTTTCGAATATCAGTAAGGTGTTTGAAAAAGTAATCAATAGAGCTCTGTCTAGGTGGGTTGAGGACAAACATATAGTTCCGGATAATCAATTCGGTTTTAAGGCGGGACATGATATTTCACATGAAGCGTCTAAACTGGTGTCCGATATCCAATGGAAAAAAAGCAAAAACCAATGTACTGGTGCCTGCCTTGTTGACTTGGAGAAGGCCTTCAACACCGTATGGTTAGAGGGTCTTTTCTATAAGCTGACTAGGCTGGAGATCAGTAAACCACTCTTGTACATTCTTTATAATATGCTAACCAACAGAATGTACCTGGATTTTTAACGTAAACCTCCTGCCGTTAGACTTTATGTTTACGACGTGCCCATACACCCATAGGGAGCAAGGATACGCCTTGCCATCGCCCTCCACTGTGTTGGAGGCAAAAGTTCCATCCTTGGTATGAGTCGAGGCCGACCTAAAACCTCTTGCTGCTCTTAGGGTCGCAGCACCCAGTACTTCATTTGCAATTCTACAATGGGTAAACAGAAAAGAAAACCCGTACCCGCGATTTGGGTTTAAACCACAGCCACCATGACGCTCCCACAAGGGGGCCTACCTCTAACAAGTCAGGCCCGGACCGAAATGCTGGGGGCTCCTGACTCCCATGGTACCGTGATTTAAGTCCTAGTATGGACTACCGGTGGTCAAGCCGCCAACAAGACCTATGACCGGCAACTTGTAACTGGTCAAATCGTAGCAACCATTCAGAGGCTGTAATCTGAAGATGTTTACGATAAGACCAGTTATAGAATAATCTACCTCAGCTTTTTATTAGACAACGTCATTAATGGGCGAAGCCTTGATAATTGGGCGGGGGCCCATGCTAACCAACAGACAGTTTATCGTGAAAAATGGTGATGTGATTTCTGTTGGAATATTTCAAATTAAAAATGGTCTGCAGCAAGGCGCGGTCAATTCGCCGATCCTATTCAACATTTATACAAGCGACTTGATAGTTTCACTTCCCCATACTATTGAGTACGCAGACGATTTGATAGCGTACAGAACAGGTCCAAAAATCGAGGTCATTAATACTCTCTTGCAGCGTGACTTCGATAAGATAAGACGATTTTGCGATGACTGGAAGTTCAAAATCAACTTTCAGAAGTCGGAAACCATTCTCTTTAGGACGCCGTTGTCTGGAGCCTCTAGGGATACCAGAAAAAATTGGCGAAAGTTCTCGATCATTGGACAACACGGACATCCTCTTGCCTGTCGAAATGTAGTCAGATACCTTGGGATCTGGCTAGTTCAGTTTCTGAATTTTGACAAAAATGTAGATGCTGCTCTGGCCAGAGCTAAAGGCGCTTTTGCCCTTACAAAGAGACTGTTTTATAGCAGCCAACACGATGAGAGGGTAAAGGTAATCTGCTACATGGCCCTTATCAGGCCCATGCTAGTATTTGGGTGTCCCGTGTGGTTCAATGTACGAGCAAGCTAAATGGAAAAGATTCGGGTGTTTGAGAGGGCTTGCCTTCGCTTGTACAGAACACCAGAGTCGGAGTACAAAAAATTTTATCGTAATGAGGTCCTTTACAACAGGGAGAACCTAATACGAGTGAACAACTTCGTAATTAAGCTGACTCGAAGGCACATTGCAAGAGCAATGACCTCAACGAATAACCTGATATCTGGGGCTTACTACCCCAATTACCTTTACCACGAGAGTGTGCGCTCTGATGGCTTCGTTCCACCGGAAGCATTCCTCTACCTAGATCAGATAGGGTTGATCCAGGATAGATCAGCGGTCCCGTTAATCTTCCATGTCGCTCGGAAAGCTGGGGACAGGCGACTCAACTACAACAGAGACGTCGCACACGGCAGTGTGGATCTTCTCAGGTTCAGTAGGGCGGTGGGGAATCGCGATAAGAGGGATGTCGTTCGGCAGCACCAGCATTTCTGGTGGTTGAATGATGGAGAAGATGTTTCGTCGTCGTTTCCGTCAATTACGGACCAGCTTCACTAATGGGGCAGAGCTGACCAATCTATTTGCTCTGTGAATAGCGATGGCCAGCTTGCATAGGCTTAGGTTAGCAATTAAGAAATACATATATATATTAGTATATACACAGGTATATACTAGTATATGTATGTCAGTGTGTATAATGTTTATGTGTATGTATGTGTGTATTGTGTAGATAGGTTAGCTAGACTAAGGTTTATTTTAAGTTAGATATTAAGTTTTTATAAAAAATAAAAAATGATGTCCGTACGCTAAGTTTTTTGTTAAATTCTTTTCTTAGCATTAAGCATAGAAAATAAGTACCTAAATAAAATGTAAAAATAAAAAATAAAGTCGAAAGACATAGATATAAGAATTTAGAGTAGCTTAGAGTGCCTGTGTGGGGCCAGTAAGTTAATATAAGATGGTTAAGTAATTTTAAGCTAGCATTTAAGCATTTTTTGTTAGTATGTAAGAGTTAATGATTAATAAAATAAAATGCATTTAAAAATGAAAAAAAAAATTAATATGTGCGCCACAATTTCTTTCCAGTTTAACTGACTGAACGAAAATCCTTTTTTTACTATCACATATTCCATATGATAACCTCTTTCTACAGCATCCACATAAATCTTAAAAACAAAACACAAATACTGTCCCAAAGTTATATATGCAATAGAAATAAGTGAATCAGTAAAATAAAATAATCAAACAAATGTTTAAATTAGTATTTATTTAAAGAATTTAACAGTTTAATATAAAAAAAAAGCTGTGTTTGGTTTTTCAACAAGATCCGCTTAATATCAAACGATATGCTTTAAGGAAATTTATTATATTATATTTTTATTTAGAAATTTAAAACTCTATTCAATGGAATATAATAAAAACAAATTTAATCGATCACATTATATTAAATCATAAGTGTGTTTGTTTTTTGCCAATTCCTCCTACCAAAGGCGACACTTTCTTTTTGGATTCATAGGCGATCCAAGCGGGCAATTGTAGACTCTGGAGAATTCTTCGAAATTCTGTAGTGGCCCCAAAACTCGATATTTAAACAGAGAGTACTTACTAAAGTAATTATTCCAAAAGTCCTTCGGCTCATACTTTGAACAATGAAATTGAGCGAAGCTTAAGAAAAACAGCTGCTCAGAGTCCAAATCGAGACCAGGTAAAGCATTCTCAAGATCACGATCAACTTCATTATCTCTCGTTGCCGTAGCAGATACTTTTCGATACGCATTTAGTGCTACCCTTAGACCACCACTATCTGCAATATTTTCAAAAAGCGTAGTAGTACCATTAATGTGCATGTTGAGTTCGGGTACATAAAATCCATCGTATTGATCCACAAAGCACTTGGATCGATCAAGAAACCTCATTGTAGTCTCTATTGACCACCAAAAACGCTCCGTCATATTGGAATTGAACATCGAACCCCTAATATCAACCCCATGTGTGAGATGATGACCAATTGTGTATCCTAAGCCACCATAATTTATAGAAATTGGAAGATTACGATGATAAGCAGGAGGGTACATGATTCCAACCATGGTGTAGATCTTGTTCCAGAAGTAATAATAAAGCACAGCCATCTGTGCAGAATCAAGTAGTCTAAGTGGTGGTGTATCTTCAGGTATTTCCTCGTGCAAAAAATAATAGTGTTCCATGTCGACATTGAATTTTCTGATCTCAAGATTGTTGGTAGCATAGTTGTCGGTAAGATTTAACTTCTTCATCTCTCTGATAAGAATGTCACTGATCGGGTGATCAATGTACCCTACTACGCTCTTCATAGCTGCCATCTTATTCTGGGCTTCTTGCTTAGTTGAATTGTCTAACCAGTTGGCAGTTGCTATAAGATATTCCAAACTGTGCTTCAGTTCTAAGATCATATGATTAATCTCCTCTTCGCTGTGTCTGTCGTGGTGTTCCTTAACATACAGCTGAGATACCAGCATTGGGAACGTCATCTTAACTTGAATCAAACAATTTAGGTCTTGGGATTCCCAGAACTTCATAGTGTATGGATACAAGGAGAACAGAAATTTTAGTGCTAGGTAATTGGCAACGGCTTCTGGTCTTTCAGCGGCAATCTTATCCAACTGATTGTAGTACCATACACATGGACAATCAGCTATTTGGGCATTGGGCAAACCCCATGCAATTTCAAAGAGAGACGACCATTTCGGAAATACTTTCCTAAAAGTACCATTGGCTAGATCTAGTATTTTGCAGTTTATATGCTCCTTAATGGTTTTGTCCAACGAAAGAGCTTCTCTCCAGAACTCAATGACGCTTTCAATGACAGAATCGGCTTTAGTATCTGTTACTCCATAGATTTTGAGCAAATCTCTCATAACTTTTTCACTATACACGTATCCCTCTGATTCCTTTGTCTTAATGTTTTCCGAATAGATGTCGAAATCAAAGCCAAGCTTTGGTAGCTCATAAGTTGGTGCGTAAGGATACTTCTCACCATTCTGTTCCTTTACCAAACCTTCTATTTGATACCGTACAAGGTGGGATGTCATTTTAAACCAATCGAAGTTAGATTCATTCCATGATGGGTCAATGGCTGGGAATCCTCCAATGGTGTTCAATACTTCCAAGTACTCCTTGTGCGGTTTCATTGGATAGAGCTTGGCATTCATACAACTGTTTAACAACTGCTTTGCAATTTGTATCTCCTCGTAGTACTCATCGTTTGGGTGACGCGTTTTCTGGAGTGTCTTGTTTACAGTATGCGTTAAAGCAAGAAATATGTCTGTAGGGTTAGATCGTTCGTAATTTACACCGAGGTCTTGGATGACATTTGGGTAGTTGCCACAAGCGTACTCATAGAAATCATCGCATGGATTAACCGATGTGTTCATCTGAGACTTCACAAGAAGAGCGTACTTCTCATGAAACGGAATGCCGTCGTTATCGTCGCCGTCGTTACTTTCGGGGAGAATTTCATTATCAAGCCCTAGAGCTGGTCCTGAATCCGCCAGAACCAATTTCTTCCCGCATTGGGCTATCAAAACAAACTGAATAACTACAACAAATATCACAGACAGCCGCATCACAAATTCTCAATCTCCTAAAACCGATCTGCCACCATCAGGCTAACGATTTCTACTAAAGAAATATTCGAAATGTTTTGCCGGTCGGGGTATGAAAGCGAAAGTAGCTATTTCTTTTAATTTTGTTGTCGGGAAAACCCTGAGAGAGTTTGCATGTTTAAATGCGCACTGAAAAATTTTTGTAAATATATATTGCGATTATTGTAAATAATTCCGAACCTACAGCCAGAAGAACAACCCAACACTTTAAACGAAATCGTTCAGTTCAGCGCGCATACAATGATTTTCTCTTTCAATGTCAATGGCGAACTTTGAACGCAGAAAAGTATCTACTGTACAATATACCCCAACAGCAGTCGGTTCTGAGAAGCAAAATGACGTAAGCTGTTGCTGCTTAGATATCAAATGTCATTATGTGGTTGTACGGCTTTTGGGTGTGCTGAATCAAGTATAAACAGAATACGTATGGAAGCTTTTGTTTACAATACATTGTGAATGTATTGCTGTTCAAGTGCTGCCACTTTTGGTTTCATTTACACAAACGCAGATGACAAGTTGGTATTATTATTGGCATCAGCGGCCGAAATTTTACATAGTCGCACCGAGTTATGGGATAGATTTGTTGTGTTGAAGTAGATGGAACAAGCACTGGTCGGTTCTGGTATATCTTGGTAAGATTGGAGGGTGCGTAATGTTTACGTTATTAGCCCGTTTCATAGCTAGAGCTTACCTAATCTTCTACATACGTGTTAGGAGTATTGTATTGAACACTTTGTACTCTGGACTTGAGTGGAATTTATCAGTAAACCTTTTTGTGGTGAAGCACTTACACTGCTAGAACCTACCACACCAGCGCCAAGTACCAGTAACCAAATGAGAGCGTAGGTTGGACATTCATCATACTCACAGCAAACATTGTAAGGTGTTATGCCACTTATGCCACTCTGAGGTGCTTGGCAAACCCCGTCACAAACTGAAGGACAGCACGAAAGTCGCTGATGTCTTAGAAACGTCGGGGAAGATTGCTTTGCAGTTTTGCTGATATGAAACCCAATTGCCAACTGAAGCACTTATTATGGGCGCAAGGAAGTCATAACACAGTTTCGATTCCTAAGAAATCCTAATCTAATATTTGCCTGGCAAGCGCATCGCTGATTTACTTCGTTACTTTCTTACTTAAGGTGGCGCTACAGTCCGGGGTAGATGTGGGCCTCAACCGCCAACCGTCTCCAGCCAGCTCGATCTTTATCCAGCTGTCTCCAGTTTCGCATCTTAAGTTCGCTAAGGTTCGCTTCATCTTGCGTGCGTCACCTGAGCTGCAGTCTTCCTCTACAGCCATCTCTGTCGTTCGATCTTCACTCTTCTGTCTAAATCGATGTCGCTATACAGCTCGTACCGCTCGTCGTTGTATCCCCTCCTCCATTCAACGCCTATGCAGGCTGGACCGAAAATTACCCGAAGATTTTTTTTTTATCAAAGCAGCCAAGAGCACCATCATACATTTTTGATTAAATCCATGCTTCTGCACTATAGAGTAGGACTCCAAATATTAAAGCCATATATATGTAGATATATCCAATTCTGCCTGAGTGATGCTTCTACTAGCTAACCAGCATTCCGGAATCATCGGAAAACTGATTTGCCAAAATACAAAGGAATACTGTCAGAAACAACATCCTCTGAACTATCTTGTCCCCCGTGTGAACCAATGAGTTTGACATGAAAATCAGCGATTTCGCCCCGGTTTTCAATCAGGCCATGGCCGCTTCCTGCCCTCTTATTCCTCCTAGAGGAAAAAAAACCGCACTGGTGGACATCAGCACTGGAACAGCTTAGAAGCTCTTGCAGAAAAGTTTTCAAGAAAAGTGACTGACTGGGGCTCATACAAAGAATCCCTCAAATTATACAAAAAAGAACTGAGGAAGGCAAAGCGACAATCCTGGAGGTCATTCTGTAACAAAATCACAGAAACCTCTGAGGTATCACGGCTAAGAGAAATCCTCTCTACAAAGCCTATGATGCCTAGCTGTTTGAAAAAAACCGATGGCTCTTGGACAACCTCAAGTGATGAATTACGGAACCTGTTACTGGACACTCACTTTCCATGTAGCTCACAATTCGCAGCCAATAGCAACCCAAACAGGCGTACTGCAACCGGGACCAAAATTCATGGTCTGATTACAAGAGATAAACTGCTCTAGGCGCTGCATAGTTTCAAACCATACAAGACTGCCGGTCCGGACGGTATTATACCTGCCGAGCTACAGAGGTCCTCAGATATTATTCTGTCCACGCTAGAGAATATCATGAGGAGCTGTGTAGAACTGATCTACATTCCACTGTCATGGAGAGAAGTCAATGTAGTTTTCATTCTAAAAGCCGGAAAATGTTCTCATGTTGTCCCAGAGGACCTCAGACCTACAAGTCTGTCATCTTTCCTTCTGAAAGTTCTAGAACGACTGATTGATATCCATGTACGAGCTAAAATTGATCCAAGACATTTGTCAACAACTCAACATGCCTACTGTAAAGGAAAGTCTGTGGAAATGGCTTTGCATTCACTGCCATATCGAACAATCCTTACAATATAGAGAGTGTACAATGGTCGCTTTCCTGGACATAGATGGTGCCTTTAACAACGTAAACACATCCGCAATCACGACTGCGCTGTCAACTCTGCAGGTAGACGGCTCACTTGGGGAGTTGATCAGTCTTATGCTAAACAGCAGGATAATCAATTGCAAACTGGGAGCCGCTTCTGCTTAAAGATGTTTTAGCAGAAGTACGCTGCAAGGCGGTGTAGAATAATTCACAATCTTAATACATACATCAGGAATCCTCATAGAGAACATCGATTACACCATACCTGAACTTTGACAAAGACTTCCATGTAAGCTTTTCCTCTAGATCCTTCTGGGAGGAAGATGCTTGCGTGGAGGACAAGTCAATCCACTTCTACACAGATGGATCTAAAACCGATAGCGGGGTTGGTGGCGGTGTTTTCTCAGATATGCTAAATCTAAGCCTCTCCTTCCGTCTTCCAAATTACTGTAGCGTATTCCAGGCAGAAATTTTGGCAATCTGGCTGAAGAAAAATGTGATATCTGCAAAGGATATCCGCAACTTTTCGGATAGTCAGTCAGCTATAAAGTCCCTGGACTCAATCTCATTTAATTCGAAAACCGCCCTTGAATGCTGGTCATTTCTTATGGAGATGGCAGAGCAGTTCAACTTTCACCTTTGCTGGGTGCCGGGCCACAGGGACGTTCCACGGAACTGTAGATCCGATGAACTCGCCAAAATTGGAACTACTCTACCTATTCTACCGGAAAAGGGTGGCATAGGTATAGCAATCGCTACGTGCAAATTAATGTTAAAGATGGATGCCAATAAAATAGCAGACCTTAGATGGACTGTTGGACCAACATGTCTAGCCGCTAAACCGACCTGGCCAAAGCTAGATCCGAATCGCTATTAGAGTCTGATCCTTCTAAATATGAAGCATCTTAGCGCCATCATAGGTATCATCACTGGACACTACCTCATAGGAAAGCACGCTTGACACCTTTACAAATGTTTTCTATAGAAGCTGCATGGACGAGGAGGAGGAGGAGACAATCCTCCACCTTCTCTGTACATATCCAGCTCTCTCCCAGAGAAGAAAACTTCACTTAGGAGCTTTCATCTACAAAATATAGACGTAAACAGTCTCCTATTCTTCACACACAAACTGGTCCCATTAGTAAGAGGATCATAGATCCAAGGGACATCACAATGCGCCAATAGGCCTAAGTGGGTTGGTGTTTCCAACAGCCACTCTTACCTACCTACCCATATAGGATCACTTTTGTTGCTCGAGATAGGGATTTCTAGGTCAATTGATCTTTTATCCCAAAGAAGCAGCGATT
This sequence comes from Volucella zonaria, assembly GCA_963966105.1. Lineage (NCBI taxonomy): Eukaryota > Metazoa > Arthropoda > Insecta > Diptera > Syrphidae > Volucella > Volucella zonaria. The sequence goes on along the minus strand of OZ014530.1, from coordinate 248,583,267 downwards.
GCCAAGAGTTATTCTTTGTTTGATCTCAGCGCTTGTGACATTGTCTGAATTGATAGCGGAACCTAGGTAGACAGAGCCCTTAAAGTCAATGGTGACGGTCTGTCCGAGACGTCGGTGTTTGGTGTCCTCTCTTGTTGACAGCATATACTTGGTCTTGCCCTCGTTGACGCCACTGACATCACCCTTCTTTCTTCTGATTATCTTCAATATCATCGGCGTATGCGAGTAATTGGGAGGACGCTTGAAACATTGTGCCTCCCAATTGCAGATAGGAATGTCAATCATACCTAAATATATTGGTCTCGACAGACGCTTTGCCTAGGCCCACAACGAGCTAAGAGCCGTCTTTGTTTTCCCGATTCTTGGCATTCTTTCCACTTTTCAGTGTCGAGTTCAGGGTTCCCGATTTGAATCAGCACATCGCCCGCGTTACTGGCGCGGGCCAGTAGCTTGAAATCGTTTTGAACTCAGTGGACTTCCGTTTTCCGTAAAACAGTGCTTTGCTTGTATGCAAACATTCTCTTCTTTAGCCAACATCCACAGTTCATGATTACGGTGTTTGCACTTAGTGTCGTTCAGATTCTACTCTTTAGGACTCTTTCCGAGCAGATGGAAAACAGCATTTGTATAGCCCATCCCTGAAAAAGGCGGATCTTCTTCTCTCCCCTCCTACACACCCATTGCACTTACGTCCTTACGTCTTTAATGCTTCCACAACTCAATGCTGTCTGCTGTCGTTAGAGCGAAATTTAATCACCCAGCCATTATCCATGAATGGCACTTGCACCGTCGAAACCGAAAAACATTCCATTCTCGCAATGTGTGTCTATGAAAACTTAGGTTGGATCATCTCATATTCGATGTCGTCAAAAATGCTGCGAAATGTCTAGGTCTCGTCAAACGATGTAAGAAATGTTTTTCCCTTTCTGATCTGGTCTCAATATATAAGGCATTCGTCCGCCCAAAAATGGAGGACAATGCTCACATCTGGACAGGTGGGCATAATACATCTATGCACCTGTTAGATGGGATTCGGAGCCGTGCGACAAAACTCATAGATAATACTAATGTCAGTCAGTGAACTGGCAACCTCGAACACAGGTAAAATACTTCCTGTCGCACCTTCTTCTATCGCTATTTTCACCACCAGTGCTCCATTAAAATTGGCAATACCATTTCGCTCCTTCTACCGTAACACTCCTGTCGCTATGAATCATCCGTTTACCATTAAGCCATATTTTCGGATGTACTCTGAAATACAGTGATTCTTTCCTAAACCGTACAGTTCGCTTGTGGAATGCCCTGCCGAGCTCTTTATTTCCTGGCCGTTATAACCTGTGAACATTTAAAACCAACGTACATCGGTATCTCTCTTTTTTTAACTTTCCTGTGTAAAATTTTAAGAAAAAAAAATCGGCCCTTTCTAAGACACGTTCGACAGATTTGGCTGGAACGACGAAGGTAGTACCAGGGAAGGTCAGAGTGGTACGGTTAAATTCTATCAGAATAGACTTGTGGTTGTTCAGAGTGCTATTTTTGACGGCTTGTCTCGGGAGATCGAGAAAGTGTAACAGGCACTAGAAGAGGTACACTCTAAAAGACTGCCGTCTAAGGGCATTTAAAGTGAATAAGAAAGCCGGTGGCAAATGTTCCGCGGAAAGAGATGGCAGAGTCCTGTCGAAACGGGGAGTGGTAAAATTTTCAATCCGCCAGCGATGATGGGTAAGATCAACAAATTACCAGAAATGACACCAACTGAAACCGGTCAAGCCGAAAATGGACTACAACCAAAAGGAAGAAAATTGCTGGCACTTTATCTATCAAAGGATATTCCTTGGCACGAATGCCTGAATGAAACCGGAGCTGCAACCAACATGGGCTGCAATGCTCGTCGAGGAAATTCGCATAAAGCAGTCAAATCCATCAACCAAAACAAACCAACCAGGGGTGGTTTTACCCACGGGATATTCCGGTGGTACATCCAGTAAAAGTCGCAGTTCTGGTCGCAGGAAGTCGATTGAATATTGGGAATATCGGACCAAGATGCGACTAAAACCGCTCCTGTTATCACCAAATGTTGCCGCCAGTTTGGACGGAATTTCGAAGTCGTGGGAAAATCCACTCCTAAAAGACCTCGAATCATCAAAGTACGCCACTTTTACATCTCTAGAGCTTCGGATGGCTTGCAATGACAACTGTTAAAACGACGCTGAATGGAAACACTGTGTTGACCTATGTTACTTTGGGAGTTAGCTAAAACATACACAATGGGTACATCGAGTTCAGAATCAGATGCGAGGTTTCAACCTTGTTGGAATCCGCGGAAAACCAAATTAAACGCCTTGAATAGGCGAGCGGCAAGTCTGTAATTGCTTCACCTAAACACCCTCATCAAATGTTTTGAGTTGACGTGTCCAGCAAGGAAAAACTCCTGAAGATTGCCTATTGCATGTTGGAACGTAGATTTATCTGCAGAGATTCCCTTCCTCATGTTTGATACTCACTCCTGAGGTAACCTAAGTAGAACCATCTCGCAACCAGCTTCTATCATCGAAGTTGCAAATGAGATAAGTAGATCTACATCTGGTAGTTGGTACCTGTTTTCGGTTGTAGTAGTGGATGAGGCTATAAAATACGCGTTTCTTCCTTTGCTGGCTTCAAGTCGTCTGACACCGATAGTGTATATCCAGTTACGGTATAGACCAGTTTGCGCCAACTCTAAGGAAATCTTCAAGAGTTCTGCCGGTTCTCTGGCAATGTAAAGAAGCTTTCCGCAAGACATGGGACTTGCACTAAGAAAGATCCTTTGGAACTACAAGGCTGAAATAAAACCATATCCACTGGTGGAATAAGCTTTTAAGAAAATATGTTGGGACAAATAGTGAGGACTTTTGATAAAGATTCGGTTCCAATCCAAGCCGTATTAAAGTGCCACCTCAAGTTCGACTGCCTACGGACGGTGTTGCCAGAAATGTAGACATCTTTAGCAGTCGAGTCGGTTTGAACGGAATATCGCATCTTTCTACAAAGACCGTCCAGACGAAGAGGAACAGAATATGGAGTAAATAGAAAATTCATATCTTAAGTTAGGCCAAGCAAACTGATTGAACTTATTTCTTAATTTATCTTGCCCGCCTTTCAGATTTGTTCTGATCATTAGCCTTCTAAAACTCCCTGCTTCCTAAATACTAGACGCAGATCTCTTACCTGGTAGTAGGAGTTAAACACTTAAACCTGCACCAGATACCATTTCCTTAGAGTCGAACAAACATATGCCCCGGCCTTCATTCATAGCAAATTGTTCGACAAGTTCAGTCTTACCTCACCATGACAGTAACTCGAACAAACAAAGTCCGAGAGATTTTCTATCAGCGTGATTACCTGGGAGTGATTTAACTCCCCGTTAGCTCGATTCGACGAGGATCTGTAACACTTCTTCCACACAATTGACAGTTCTACCAGTGTTCTCGTTCATTCACCATATTGAAGTTCAATGCTATGTCTCGTACTCTTAACAGAGTGCACAACTTCTCGTGTTAAAATCAAAACAATACCAAAAGACGTCCATCTTGAAAACTCCATGTCAACATTCAAGTAATGGCGATGACGTCGACGTAGACGATGACGATGACGATGACGATGACGATGATGGATTGACGGACAGATTGTTGTATAAACATTTTGCATGAAATGGATTTATTTCACCAAATCAGAACGTGTTGGGAGTTCTACGAGTATTTACCCAACTTGACAGTTGGAATGGAATGCATCGTGCATGCAAATTAACAACCAATCTGTCAGTTAATAGATGTAATTGCGGCTCCATCCTAATAATAGAATCACCACTTAAAGTTCCATATTTCATTTTGGAAATGACATTCACACCACACCGAAGACCAACACTCCGACAATGACAATGAAAATGATAGTGACAGTGACAGTTGTGACAGAACAATAATCCTTGAAGCTGAGACAAAAGTCTAAATGACTTTTACTCGTGTACGGAATTCATGATGGTGTTGACAGTTTAGTTCGGTCAATCGGTTTGCCGCCACCCAGGTAATTCAATTGAAATGATTGTCCAATAAAAAGGGTACAGAACGGTCTTTTGACAGAGCACTGTGAACGGGCGGACGGCTATCGGCTATCGGCGGACGGCTGACTTCTTTTCTAGATTTTGATTTACGGCTTCTGGTCATATTCGCTTTTGATGTGATGGAACATGAGGTTGAATTACGGTAGAGGCCACTTGACAGATAGCAATGCGTAAAAGTTTATGCGCATAGCGGTGTAGAATATTAAGTTGTGGATATAAATCTTGAACGCATAGTGCTGTTGTAGTGGCAAGGTCATTGCTGTGTCGTTGGGTGATGAGTTGTGGTTGTAGTTAAAAATAAATCGTCAAAGCCGTAGGGCAAACGGCGGGTACAGATTCTAAGGTAGCTGGAAGGGAAAGGCAGACTTAAAATAGAATTGGTCAAACGATCGCATGACGAATTAAGAAGGCAGAGTAAATTTGTCAATACACTCTGCCGGATATGAATAAAAATTTGAATGCAACGTCAGTTGACCATATGTGCACTTCAATAATTGAAACGTAATTAGGCAGTGGCATGAATGGCAAATGCTTGTACTGTGCGATTAATTTTGCGAATTCGAACACCTGGATATTTGGAGGTAATTTGACGTGAATTGGACGACTCATTACGATGTTTGCGTCAGAGCGATTTTTTTTCTTCTGTTTCGCAAGTACCCATGGATAGTCATTTGACGCTTAGCGAGAGTATACCTATATAGAGGAACTGTCTGAAAGTTCTTTGAATAATGATAACTCAGCTAATAAGAAAGTTCACTCGAGTCGAACAATTGAAATTAAAAAGCAACGATTTCACTAATTACAAAAGATTTATTTGCGATATAAAGTTTAGCGACCGTCGCCATGCATAATTCAAAACCGAAAAACTGAACGAGACCCTTTTAAGAAGAATGACATTTCGATAAAAAAAAAGAACTTGCAAATGGTACATTAAGGCCTTGTTACGTTTAGTGTTATTTATTTAAGATATTTTCGACATCTTCCCGCCAGCAGGATCTACGACGCACTTGTAATCTCCAAGGCATAGGGCAGTTGTATCGGTCTACGCAGACCTGAACCACTGGAAAGCCTTATTTCACAGGCACGAACTAGATGAAAGACTTCATCTATAACTGCTAATTGCCAATGGGAGTCTAGCGTGTTCTTTGTATGATGCAAAGATCTAAGCTGACGAAGATATTCCTTAAACCATCACTTCTTGCAGACCGCTAAGAATCGCAAACGTTCCTTCCATTGTTTCCGAAGTACATCCCCCTTTTGATTGTTGGAAAAGGCCTCTTCTGAAGATTCACATGCTGCATTGAGAAAATGTGCAGGAGTGAGTAGCGTAAGATCTAATGGATCATCTCCCAATTACGTTAAAGGCCTGGAATTGAGTACACATTCTACCCCCGTAATTAAAGTGTGGAGTTGGTCATTGCTAAGAGTGAATCGTCGTATAGCGGCCCTTAAAGCTGATATTACAACGCCTATAAGTCGCTCCCAGAATCCGCCCCCCCATGGAGCTCGCTCAACTATAAACTTCCATCTTATCAGAGAGTCACTCGAGAAACCTAGGAATCGCTCACTCCTTCGTATTTTGCTAAGTTGTTTTAGCTCAGATCTGAGTACACAATGCGGGGAACACCTCTTCTGGCAATGAAACGTATTATGGCGAGAATGCAACTTTCTGCTGTTAGATCGCCGGTACATTCACGGTGTACAGCTCGAACCGCTGCACACGTGAACAGTAGAAAATATAGCTTTTTTCGTTAACCGGTGTTATCCCACTACGTATAAGGGTCCGGCAAAGTCAATTCCAGTGTCCTCAAATGCTCTTGATGACAAAACTCTATCCTTTGGGAGCGGCACAAATACTTGTGTAGCCGCTTGTCCGCGAAGTATTTTACACAATAAGCAGCTTTTGATAATGCTTTAATTACAACTGATGAGGTTCCACCATGGAATGTCCTGTGATGTACATCAGAGGCTATGAATTTAGTAATGTGAGTTGCTTTCGGCAAGATGATAGGGTGAGCGACGTTTAGATCAACTTCTATATCTTGGAGTCGACCTCCCACTCGAAGCAATTGGTCATCAGAATCTAGATATGGAAAATGAGATAGTAATTTCAAATTAGAAGACAATACCTTTTTCTCCCGAAGACTTGTTATGTCCTGAAAGAAATGTTCGCGTTGTACTTAGTCAATCCAGTACAATTCTTCTCTATCAATATCTTCAGCTGTTATTTGAATTCCAACAGGGCGCTTTTTAAACGTATCCACGGCTCGAAAACAGTAAGCTGTCATACGAAGGATGCGCCTCCAGCTGCTAAAATCATCAGTGTTCATGATTGGTTCACGTACCCTTAATATTTGACCTTCCGCGTGCCTCTTTTCATCTTCGGCATGAATGAAAAGCGCACGCAATAAAACTACGCTTATGTTCGCAGTCGACGGCCAATGTACGAGGGGCGTTCAAACTATTCTCGGTATCGGGGTGAAGCTGTGGTTGTATATATAAATTTACTCATTTATCAAGTAATACTATTATTTTAGTGCATTCATGTAAAATTTCATATAAATGTGATTATTAATTCGCGTTTTATCTCTAGTTAAAAAGAATCATAATGGCAACTGAGACGATGATGGTGAAAATTGAGCATCGCGCTGTAATTAAATTTCTCACTAAGCAAGGAAAAAGTCAAAAAACTATTCATGAAGAGATGGTGGCTGTTTACCAGGGTTCCGCACCTTCATTATCAACTGTGCAAAAGTGGTCAAGTGAGTTCAAGAGAGGCAGAGAGAGCATTGAAGACGACCCCCGCTCCGGCGCCCCGGCTACTGCTTGTACGGGAGAAAGCATCAAAGAAGTCGAAAAACTTGTTCTTGAGGATGCCCGAATAAAGGTGAAAATGATGGCAGAGATCACCAAGCTTTCAATTGGTACCATTCACACCATTCTTCATGACCATCTTAACCTTTCAAAGGTCAGTGAAAGGTGGGTGCCACGAATGCTCACAGCGCCTTAGAAAAAAGTGAGAATCGCATGCTGTAGAGAGCTTTTGGAGATGTGTAGTGAGAACGCGGACGGTGTTATGGATCGAATTGTTACTGGGGACGAAACATGGGTCCACCACTATGACCCTGAAAGCAAACAAGAGTCCGTGCAGTGGCATAAAAAAGGAACAGACCCCCCGAAGAAGTTCAAAGTCACTCCGTCTGCCGGGAAGCTCATGGCCACAGTTTTTTGGGACTCAAAAGGAATCTTGCTCATTGAGTACAAAAAAAAAGGTGAAACCATCAACGCCACATCCTACGCTTCCACTTTGCATAATTTGCGGGAGGAAATTAAAAAGAAAAGACGGGGTAAACTCGCAGCGGGTGTGTTGCTTCTTCATGACAACGCTCCTGTTCACACGGCGCGAGTTTCCAAGGCTGCTGCGCGAGATTGTGGTTTCGAAGAAATCCAACACCCACCCTATAGTCCAGACCTTGCCCCTAGTGATTATTTCCTGTTTCCGGATTTGAAAAAATGTCTTCGTGGAAAAAGATTTTCGGATGATGAAGAACTCAAGTCGGTATTTTGCAGAGAAAGAGGAAATTTATTTTTTTGAGAGTTTAAAAAAGCTTATCTCAAGATGTAACAAATGCATTGATGTTACGGGAGATTATATTGAAAAATAAAAAGAATTTAAATTGAATTCGTATTTTCCTTCATATCGATACCGAGAATATATTGAACGCCCCTCGTATCTGTTCTTGCAATAATCAAGAAAGCCCATTTACCCAAACCAAAGAATTTATGAGCAATGCTGCACTAACACCTTTCGTTAACAAATCCGCAGGATTTTCCGCACCAGGACAATGTCTCCAAGCTGATAAATCTGACAACGATCTTATTTTTTTAACCCGGATTTCTACGTACACTTTACAACGCTTGTTAGATCCGAGAATCCAATACAGAACAATTTACGAATTAGTCCATAAGTGAACATTGCTGATATCAACTCAAAGATTAGCTTGCAAATAAGTAAGTAAACGCGCAGCGACCAACGCTGCTGTCAATTTCAATTTTGGTATAGTCATTTCGTTTTGACTTCGTTTTTAAGTGGCGCAACTCTGCTTTTCGAACATATATATAAGGTGCACTGATACCCCACCATTACTTCGCACGGTCCTTGCGTAAGCTACGGCTCCAAAAGCGAACTGGCTTGCGTCAGCAAAACTATTGAGTTGGATTGTTCGATCGTCCGATAAAAAATTCCGCGGTATCGCCATATCATCAAATTCAAGTACACGCCATCCAAACGTTCTCCAAGTCCGGTGGTAAACCCTCATCCCAATCCAGCTTCTTACGCCATATGCTTTGAAAAAGAATTTTAAGTCGAACCGTCCACGGAGAAAGCACACCAAACGAGTCGAAAATTTTAACCATAACCCTTAGGACACTGCGTTTGGTACTCTGAATACGTTCAGACCTAAGTAAATTCAGGACTGGGCTTAGATCTACTTGAAGTTCATCTGCTTGTATGATCCAACGCAAACCTAGTACCTTAGGCGAGGCAAAAACGTTTTCCTCATTCGAAAAACAGAAATTTTGAACGCGAATGTTGTTAGTGTTCCATTTCCGAAGCATCATGGAAGCGCTTCCATCATCCACACATGCCACGAAGTCATCCATATAAAGACTTTGTTTTAACAGCTCACAAATACTTTTATAACGTAGCAGTTCCTAATCGCTTTTGTTTGATAACTTACATTGTTCTTCTAAATTTGACTGGGCTTCCTTGATTAGTTTTTGGATCATAGCACCAATGATGTAAGGACTGCTTTTCACGCCAGAAAGATAAGCCGGGTCATTCGAAATGTACGTATAGCAGGTAGCGATTTCTCGTTAACAATTCGCTCGGTAAACCAAATAAAGCGATGGCTATCTCTATCAGACGGTTGAAGCAAAATCTGCAGAAACGCTTTCTGAATATCCGCAGTGACCCCGATTTTCCTTACTCGAAAATTTAAAAGAATAATTAAAAGGTCAGGTAAAAAGTTCTCTCCCACTTCAAAAACGTCATTAAGTGAAAGATGATTCGGTGTATGAGCGGACGCATCGAACACAATGCACAGTTTCGTTGTTTCCTTATCTTCTCGATAAACAGGACGGTGAGGCAAGCAATACGCTACCCTTCTATCAGGTTTTGTATCTGGAACAACCTTAGAAATACCTTCAGCATCATATTCGGCGATTTTCCCAGCCAAACAGAGTTTCCGTACAAGCGATTTTAATCGTACGAAGGCACCAGTTTTATTGTTATGAGGTTGAGTAGATTTGGTTACCCAGGAAAGAGATGCCTCAAACCTATCTCCTTTCCTATACACAGAAACGTCTGCGCTTACCCTTTTTTTGTCTTCAGGAACTATCCCCAAAAAATCCAAAATCGTTGAATATCTTCGCAGGCACATACGTTTAGGCAAACTGAAGTTGAGCCTGAAGTTTTTGGGTCTACATTCGATGGTCCTTGAATGGTCCAACCCAAAATGGTGTTAATGGCGGTTAATTTCTCGGTAAGACGCTTATACGAGGGTTGGCTGAAAAGTTTCTGACCGAACAATGATAAGAGAACATTTTTTTTTTTAGTTTTCTACATAGTCTCCTTGTAACTGTACACACTTCTTCCAGCGATGCTCCCATCTCTCTAACCCGTCCAAATAGTACTTGGCGTTTTTCTCTGCAAAATAATTGTTCACGAAGGTGATTGCCTCCTCATTCGACGAAAATCTCTGTCCTCCGAGCGCAGTTTTTGGATGAGGGAATAAAAAGAAGTCGCTTGGGGCTAGATCTGGTAAATAAGGCGGATGGTCAAGCAGTTCAAACCGTAATTCATGGATTTTCGCCATGGCAACCGCTGAGGTGTGAGACGGCGCGTTGTCTTGATGAAACAGGATTTTCTTTTTCTGGAAATGTGGACGTTTTTTCGTAATTTCTTCCTTCAGCTTGGCAAGTAATAATGCATAGTATGCTCCTGTAATGTTTTTACTATCCCGAAAAACAGTCCCCCTTTGCAGTCCACTGTTTTGACTGAATTTTTGTTTCGAACGTATAATGGTGTGTCCAAGTTTCATCTACAGTAATTAATCGTCGCCAAAACTCGGATTTATTGCGCCCAAACTGCGCCAGCAGAGCGTTGGAAATGTTCATTCGAACAAGTTTTTGGTCTAACGTAAGCAAACGCGGCACCCAACGCGCGGACAGCTTTCTCATGCCTAAATCTTGAATTAATATGTGACAAACACGTTCTTTGGACATTTCCATAACCTCTACTATCTCTCTCACTTTACTCGTAATTCGGCGGTCGTCTAACACCATTTGGTGAACTTTAGCAATGTTATCGTCAGTGGTTGCAGTTTTTGGACGTCCCGAACGTTCATCATCTCCCAAGCTCTTACGGCCACGCTTAAATTCAGCTGCCCAAAATTTCACTGTGGTAAATGATGGTGCAGAGTCCCCATACACAGGGTCCAACTCATTTTTGATTTGCGTCGGCGTATTGCCTTTCAAAAACAAGAATTTAATAACAGCTCGATGCTCAATTTTTTCCATTTTCACAAAAGACACTCGCATCGACTCACTCAAACGACTGTCAACTAAAAACTGCGCTTCCAAAATGACTGAAACTTCGGTAAGTAACTGTCAAAAGATGCACAACTAGCATTCACATTGAGGAGTGCCGCTATCTTTACGTTGCGGTCGGAAACTTTTCAGACAACCCTCGTACTCTCCTGTCGCAAACTGCCAGTAGGTGTCGGCACCGATAAGCGCGCAGATTCCATCCTCCAGTAGTTGTCCATGGGCACGATTTTCTGCTAAATTCAGCTTGCAAGATGAAACCGTTTGTTCGTTAGTGGGTACCGTCAATGCGTCGAAGCAAATAGCAGGAACCTAAAGACCATCCAAAGCAACGGCTTTGTCATCATACTGCCTGCGAAATACTATTTTTACTTTCTTGCATAATTTACTAGGCTTAGGTTTGTCACTGCCGAAGGGTATAAAACTCAAATTGGGTTTTCCGACCGTGGGAAAATTCCAACGACGAGCTGAAGTTGACTTTACGAAAGAAAGCTGGCTACCGCCGTCTAAGACGATGCGCACAAACATGGCGTCGGTCGAAGTTTCACTGCTTGCATACGCACATGTTGTCTGCAAATAAACATTACGCATCTTCATTTTATCCACCGTATACAGATTTACACTCGAATTATTGTACAAAGTTGCTGGCTTTTTATTACCACTTAAAGCAAAGAAAGGATCACACATGCTGGTAGCGTGGCGTCTATTACACGTTTTGCAAATAATTCTTCTAACTTTACACATCCTAGAATTGTGGCCTTTTTTGCAAAAGGACTTTTTGGAGTACTGCAATCCTTGGCTTCATGATTTGCTGCACTACAAAATAAACAATTTGTACTTTTTTTTTCAGAAATAAACAAACATAATGCTGTTTTGACAGGCCCTGTTTTTGTGTTTGTAGCACAAGGTCGCCGATGACGTTTGAGGAACTTTCCGCATTTGACGACACGCTTGCTTGTTCATCTATAGACTCCAAGCGAGTTTTGAATACTTGAATTTATGTCTTCGTAGTATCGATGAAAATCAACTGTCAATTCATTTGCGATGCAACGCAGCAAAACACCTTTCAGCATAACGAAATATTTCGCCGAAGGCATGCCCAATGCTGAGAGTGAGTGAGTAAAAGGCAATACTGAGCTATATAGCCGTCTCAAAGCGGTGTCATCAGTTTAGGAAGAAGCAAGCTGAAGAGAGAGCAACCGTTGCATCATGAATGACTCGAACTGCGACCAACTTCAAACTGCTATTCTTTCTAAACCACTCATGATACTGAGCTCAATTTTTGACATATGACAGATAGTTTTATTATTTACAAGCCTTTTAAACGATTTGCGTCTCAGTTATGTTGAAAAATTTTTATCCGGGATGGAATTTAAACATGATAGTGTGATTGATTTATATTTGGCAGGAAAACAACAAATAGCTATCGTTAGAGCCCTCCAGCACCTCAACGTGAATAAATAATTTGTCTCTCGAACCATAGCTCCTTACCGTGATACTGGCAGCGTTGCAAAACGCCACGGAGGTGGTCATAAAAAGACAGCAACATCGGCAGAAATGGTTCGGAAAGTGAAGGCTCGAATTGAGCGAAATCCACGTCGAAGTGGAAGAAAAATGGCTCGTGAGCTCAACATATCGTTGGAACGGATGCAACACATACTGAAAAATAAGCTTGGGCTCAAGCCATTGAAGTTCCAAAAAGCACACGATCTTACCAAAGTGGAGAGTTGCCGAATTTGGTTTTTTCCGATGAGTCGCCATTTGTTATCGAACAATATGTCAACAAACAAACTGACCGAGTTTACTTGCCAGAGAAGTCCTTCGAAAATTTACACCTTCGGACGGCCACCAGAAAGCAGGCAGCACCGCCGCCATAACCGCCGATGGTCGCCCTCCGCTCGTATTTTTGGACCGTGGCGTCAAAATTAATGCAATTGTATACCGTGAAACTGTCTTAGAGGCAGTATTGAAGCCTTGGGCAAACAACAGTCGGAAACCGTGGACATTTCAACAAGACTCGGCACCGTCTCACAAAGCGCGTCAACCAAGGTTGGTTAAAAAACAATGTTCCACACTTCATTTCTTCGACACAATGGATTGCAAATTCTCCAGATGCAAATCCGTTGGATTTCTCTGTCTGGGGTATTTTGAAGGCGAAGGTTGGCACTAAAAAATACCAAAGTTTGGACCACCTCAAACAAGCACTTCGCCGGGAATGGGCCAAAATACCGCAGAGCCACTGGCGTGCAGCATGCGATGCTTTCTTCGCCCGTCTCAAAGCCATTATTCGCGCCAAAGGTGGAAATATTAAAAACTACTCATACAATTTGAAAATTGATGTATTTTTCAACATTTTTTGCTTTGGCGCAATAAAATTTATCAAAACATAAAAAAATTATTGCCTTTTAAAAAGTTGGAGTTCGAGTCATTGTTATGTATGTTGCGATCTTTAAGTACTCTTGCTACTACAAGAGTGCGATAGCGGATTCGTCCCATTGTGGATTCGGCGCACTCAAGTGTAGCACAATCTGGGAGCGTTGGGCTGGGCGCAAGGGGTGCAGCAACCAGATTGCCAAAGAGCTGACAGCTGGAATGTCATTGTAAATGCGCGTTGGGGTGGAGGATGAGGCAGAATTTCTAATATCTTTGATGAACGATTAAAAATGTTTACTACCTTTGGGACATTACAATATTTTTTACATCAGTCATTCCTGGCTCGTTTGAACTTTTTTCGGTTTTCCCCTGTCGGGTTGGTCTTGAAAGACCGAAAAAACATTTCTCTAACCTTAACAGCCTCTTTACAGCTCGAGTCTTCCCATCTTTTGGTTTGATACTTTTCATCCGATGAGGGATAAACTTTCGCACTCCAAAGAGAATGGTGTCTATGATCATATCAGCAGTGGCATCCTCGTCGTTAACGAGGAAACATAACGACCAGTTCAATTTCCTAAAGAAGGTGTTAAGTCCACTCCAATTGACTTTCTCGTATTGCCATACGGTCGTTTTAGGAATTTTTTCTCTAACTTTGTGGTCAGTATACGAGAAATTAGCTGATTTGACAGAATGGTCCGACGAGCCTAGAGGAGTGAGTACATCGACGGTGTACTTATCAGGATGAGAAGTTAAAAACAAGTCCAGGGTGTTGGCGGTATAACTATCAATGTTTGGTATTCGCGCGGGCTAATTTACAATCTGCGTTAAGTTGTTTTCCCTGTCGAAGATCTCAACATACAGTCTTTCCGGTGTTGTCTGACCAGAATGTCGAAGCCACCCAGCTACCTCCAACTTATAAACGAAAAATTTCTGGTTCTTCGTGTGGTAATCATGAGTTAATTTAGTTAAAATGACTTAAACGTAAAGCTTATTCTTAGTAAATTTTTATATGAGGCTCACAACTTGAATATCGAAAACAATGTTAAATCTAGTTGCAAATCTTTCTGGAATTTTGTTAACTGTAAAAGAAAATCTACGGGCATTCCAAATTCCATGTTCTTGAAGAATGGTACGTCTTCAAATGTTGACTCAACTCTTGATTCCCTCGTTAATTTTTTCCAATCTGTTTAAAAAGATTCTCAAATTAATTATGGCGCGTTTTGCAATATTGCTACGAAGATTGTTATTGAACATATTCAGCTGAGTACTGAATAGGTTTCTGTAATGCTTCAATCACTCAGGCCTGGTTATAATCCTTTACTCGACGGTATTCCAACCATCGTCCTAAAGTAATGCTTTTACTTACTTTGTTCACCGTTGCTAAAAATATTTATTGCGTCGAATTTGTCGAGTTGTAGAGGCTGTGTTGAATCAATGAATCTCGAGAAATTCTCCAAACGAGTCCTGAAACTAAAGGATGCTCCCCGCCCCCCTTTCCCTCCACCGCCCCAACATTTCCTCTATGTTAGATCACGGTGTCACCCGACCAGTGCCGAAGATCAGCCTGGCTGAGGGCCCAGCATCTCTAAAAATAGCTCAGTGGAGAACGGAGTATCCAGATACCTGGCGACCTCTGGACTAGCTAGCCTTATCTGTATGCAGCGGATCTCTATACAGGACCATCCTTTCTCCGCTACTTGCGGGATCTTATTATTGATAAAATCGCAAAAAAAAAAAACAAAGCCCGAGGTTGGCACTCCTTAAATATGGGACGGTAGAACGGTGACTTCACCGACTACCGGCACGGCTCCTGCATTGTCGAGCGGAGGTAAAACATGGTGAACCATCCTCTGAAGCCGAGCGGAATGAGCCTAAAACCAAACTTCCAGTGTGTGTTAAGACTGTTGCAAACCATGGTCCTATCACCAGCAAGTTTGTGGCAGGTCACGGACTTGTCGCTGTTACTAAAACTCCTCCCCCTAAGAAGGAATCAGGGTTTGAGCCGCATCGGCAAGCTCCATCTAAAGCGCTCTACAAAAGACGCCGAAATGCTTTACGCATTATCAAAACCTCCGTATTCATTCCGGATGCTGAGAGAAGTGCGTACATAAAGAGCAAGATTTAGTGGGCTAACAACATCCTAAAACACGGATTACCCAAAACACTAAAAAACTCCTCCGTCGCCAGAGATCGTTGCAGGAAACCGTGTCGGTTTCCAATAGGCCCAAAACTTACAACACCAAAACCCCTGGGCTATCCAACAGTACATCTCCGACGTCTTTTAGTAAAGTCCTAAAGGGCACAGAAATGATCGCGGTAATCAACTGGAACGACACCGACGGATTAATACTCGTAACTCCTGAACGGTGGAAGTTGGTGAAGTTAAAGCTTTCGAGCAACTTCTTGCCCATCATACGGCCCCAATGCCATGTCAAGTATATCGCATGTGCCAATGAAAGATCTCTTGATCTTTTCGCCAAAGCCATAGGTGGATTAGTGGAGATTTAGCCAGGTGCAAAACTCGAGGTCATGTCTAAGGAGGATATTCCAAACAGACCTCGAACTCGCACCTAGATCCCAGCCGAACCCTCCTCCCCAGAAAGCATTCTGGAGATCATCAGTCTGAGAAATCGACCCTTCCAACTTATGACTGGAAAGTCGCGAAGCTGGAAAAACTAAGGGGCTTTTATAAGTAGATGCACGTTGATCGTGATCAATAAGAAATCCCTTAACCCTCTGGCGCAGACTAAAATCATCATTCTGTTCGGTTTCGAGTCTATTCACCTAAGGGTCTATAAAAAGGATTAGCTTCTTTAACTGAAACTTCAAATACAACCTAAGATCTTGGAGCGTCGATATCCTTACCAGAAATGGATAAAGACCACTCCAAAGTATCCGAGGTGATAATTAAGCCGTCAATTTCCTCTTCTGACATCGTGTCGGAAATGGAAACCAATGATGAAGCAAAAAGGGATCCTATACGATCGGAGGAAGATGATGAGCTCTTGTGCACAATTTCAGGATCGGAGGACTTGAACAGCACCGTGGTGGAGGCTGGTAAATTGTAGCAATGATACGGTTTCTCCAGATCAATCACCATCACTCAGAAAAGGCTTCGCCCGCACTTATTCTGGGTCTCTCCAAAACCGCCGAAGACATTATCCTAATCCAGGAACCATGGATCGTAGAAGGCGTGGTACGTGGACTTGGGAAACCTGTCCTATCTCTATACAAGAGATAAAAGTAAGATTAGAGCTTGTATATTAGTGAAACGTAGCCTTAATGAATTTTGACTTAACAATCTCAGTGACCCCGACTTAACCGTTGCCAGACTAGAGACTACCAAAGGCTCCTACGGGCTGGCATCGGCATATCTTGGCCACGATCATGTAGTCCCTCTCCCTGGTGATAACCTAAAAAGGGTGGTACTGGAAGCTAGAAGGCAAAAAACTGGGTGCGACGCCAATGCTCATCACACGGTATGGGACAGTACCGACATCAAGGATTGAGGTGAATCACTTTTTGATAATATAATAGGTACTAAACTCATTGTTTGCAACATTGGCAATAAGCCCACTTTTATAACAAGAAACCGGCAGGAAGTGCTGGACATCACTCATGTCTCCGGCAACATCACTCGAAAATTAACGAACTGGATGATATGGTCTGAACACTCGTTTTCAGACCACAGATACATCCAATTCACCCTGAGGGATGCTTCCCCCAGCCAACCAGCATTCCGGAATTATCAGAAAACTGTATTTTGATACAGGAGAATACTGTCAGAAACGCTATCCTCTGAACTCTCAAGTCCCTCGCGCGACACCAACGAGCTTGACACGAAAGTCAAGGAATTCACCCTGGCTCTCAATTAAGCTATGGCCGCTTTTGCCGTCTTATTCAACCTAGAGGCCGTACTGGTGGACATCAGCACTGAAACTGGACTCATACAAAGAATCCCTCAAATCATACAAAAAAGAACTGAGGAAGGCAAAGCGACAATCCTGGAGGTTTGACTGTGACAAAATCACGGAAACCTCTGGGGCATCGCAGCTTAGAAAAATCCTCTCTAATCCTATGATGCCTAATTGTTTGAAAAAACTAATGGCTCTTGGACAACTTCAAGTGATGAATCTCTAAACCTGCTACTGGACACCCACTTTCCAGATAGCTCCCAATTCGCGGCCAGTAGCAACTCAAACAGGACTACAGCAATCGCGACCAAATTTCAAGGTCTGATCACAAGAGCAAACTGCTCTGGGCGCTGCATAACTTCAAACCATACAAGTCTGCTGATCCGGGCGGTATAATACCTGACCAGCTACAGAGGTCCTCAGATATTATCCAGCCTATGCTAGAGAATATCATTAGGAGCTGTGTAGAACTGATCCACATTCTACTGTCAAGGAGAGAAGTCAATGTAATTTTCATTACCAAAGCCAGAAAATGTTCTCATGCTGTCCCAAAGGACCTCAGACCTATAAGTCTATCATCCTTTCTTCTGAAAACTCTAGAACGACTGATTGACATCCATATACGAGCAAAAATTGATCCAAGACTTCTGTCAACGGCTCACCATGCCTACTGTAAAGGAAAGTCGGTGGAAACGGCTCTGTTTTCACTGATTAGCCACAACATATAGAGTACATAATGGCTACTTTCCTGGATATAGAGGGTGCCTTTAACAACGTCAACACATCCGCAATCGCGACTGCGCTGGCAGGTAGACGACTAACTTGGGGAGTTGATTAGTCTTGTGCTAAACAGCAGGATAATCAAATCCAAACTGGGTTTGGCTTCAACTAAAAGATGTGTCAGCGTACGTACGCCATCTCTGGAACTTACTGGTTAATGCTGATATACCTGAAAGCGGGTGGTAGCAGGGTGATAGCCTATGTGGATGACGTTGTAATAGCGGTCTCAGGTAAGCATCTTAATAACATTAAAGAACTCCTTCAGCTAAATCTTAACAGATTAACCCGTTGGGCAGATCGCTGTGAATTTGGAGTAAGCCCCCATAATACTGATCTTGTACTTTTTTCAAGGAAATACATACCCCTCTAAATAAACGGTACCTGTTTAGTCTTTTCCGATACATCAAAATATCTGGGTCTCATTTTTGACAGGAAACTAAACTGGCAACCTAACATTCAAGAAAGAGTCTATAAAGTTACAGTAGCTTTAGTTTCTTTAAAAAAAGCCCTTGGGAATAAATGGGGCCCTCAACCTCGCATAACCCACTGGCTATACATCTCGGTCATAAGACTGATACTCACCTACTGGGTTGCTGTCTGGTGGACGGCCTTAGACAATGTAGTCAACTGCAGTAAAGTCCAAAGAACAGCATTCTGATACCTGTTCTTTTGATACCCCTAGATCTTCAGCAGGCAAGTAGGTGCGACTGCAGCTATTCGCCTTACAGTGACCTACAGTGGACAAATAATTCTTTTGGTCTATTAAGAATGATTGGGAATCCTCACAGAGAACATCGATTACACCATACCTGAACTTTGGTTTGGCAAAGACTTCCATGTAAGCTCTAGAAGTCGAGATCCTTCTGAGAGGAAGATGCTTTCATGGAGGACATGTTAGTCCACTTCCAAACAGTTGGATCTAAAACCGATAAAGGGGTTGGTGGCGGTGTTTTCCGTCCTCCAAATCACTGTAGCGTGTTCCAGGCGGAAATTTTGGCAATTAAAGTAGCTCTGTCTCGGCTGAAGAAAATCGTGATATCTGCAGCTTTTGAGACAGTTAGGCCGCTATCAAGTCCCTGGACTCAGTCTCATTAAATTCTGAAACCAATCACATCTTATGGAAATGGCAGATCAATTCAACCTTCACCTTTGCTCGATGCCGGGCCACAGAGAAATTCTAGGGAACTGTATGGCCGATGAACTCGCCAAAATTGGAACTACTCGAAAAAGGGTGGCATAGGTATGGCAATCGCTACGTGCAAATTAATATTAAAGCTGGATGGCAATAAAAGAGCAGGCAAACAGATCTGGCCAAAGCTAGATCCCAATCGCTCTACGAGTTTGATCTTCCTATATAGGAAGCATCTCAGCGCCATCATAGGTGTCATCACTGGACACCACCTCATAGGAAAGCACACAAGATGGATTGACGCCTTTACAAATGATTTCTGTAGAAGCTTCATGGACGAGGAGGAAGAGGACACAATCCTCCACCTTCTAGGTACATGTCCAGCTCTCTCCCAGAAAAGAAAACTTCACTTAGGAGCTTTCTTCTACAATGACTTTTTCGATCTAAAAAATATAGACGTTAACAGTCTCATACGTTTAATCATAAGGTCAAACTTGTTCTATTAGTAAGAGGATCATAGATCCACGTGGCATCACAATGGGCCAATAGGCCTAAGTGGGTTGGGATTTCCAACAGCCACTCTTACCTGCCCTATCTCCATGAAGGCGTCTTCCTAGTGAGTTGAAAATTTCTTATTATAAAATTACAGGGGAATTTGCAAACTTTCTTGTTAATAACACGAAATATAAGACTAATAAATGTCCATCAGGTGTTCCTCAAGGTAGTCATTTAGGCCCTCTACTTTATAAAATTTTTATTGATGATATTATTTTTAAAATTAATTACTGCGAATGTCTTTTATATGCAGACGCTCCAAAGTTATTCCTAAAAATAATTGTCATCTTATTCAGAATGACTTGGACATGCTTTCTAATTGGTTTGCAATACACCAACTAAATATTAATAAATGTGACACTATACCTCTCTCGAAAAAATGAGTAAGCCTTCTGTATGATTGTTCGATTGAGTCCAAAATTTTATCTCGTTGTGTGAATATTAAAAATTTAGGCGTTACACTTGAATCAACTTTTTCTTTTAAATGTCATATGGACTGAATTGTCCATAAACCTAACTCGTTGGTGGGTTTTATTTAGCGCAATACCCGCAACATATAAAAAAATTGGAGCACCATTAGCACCATACTTACTTTTATCTTTATAGCAACCCGAAAGTAATCATTTAAATTGACCGTCTGTCTTCGGAATGTATTGTATCTCGGCTACCACGTTAGTCTGTCTTGAAGCTACACTTGTGTTAAATCAATTTTCCATATCATCAAAACAATCTCAAAATAAAATACAAAACAATATTTAGAAAATATTTTTTAATCATGTCACTTTTGTTTACCACACTCTGCACTTCTTTTCTGGATTCATTGGACTTCCGACATGGCACTCAAAAGTATTTGAAAACTCTTCAAAGTTCATCAAGGACTGCATCACTCTCAGCTCATTCGTTTCATGTGCATCAGGAGCTGAATGTCCTTTGGCCTCTTTTTCATTTACACCACAGAAGAACTGAGCAAAGTCAATGAAAAAAGACTCCCCATGAGACCGTGTTTGTCCCTCCCTACTCGAAATATTATCACCAACTTGCGTAAGTGATCTTCGAAAAGCATTAAAAGCCAAACGTATCCCACCAAGATCAGCAATCTTCTCCCCTACGCCTTTCGTCTTCAATTGCTTCTCAACGCACTGAACCCGTTCGGCAAACGTAGGACTCCGACTCATCGCACTTTCAACCATGGAACCCTCATAGTCATAGTTTACGCCATTCACATCAAAGCCGTGAAGAAACTCATGTCCAATTATGAATCCCAGGACACTGTACCTTCCCGCAGAGTCCTTCCGAAGAATGTCGTCTTGGAGTAGGGTCAATGGAACAACTATGCGATTCTTTGGTTGAACAAAGAACGGGCTAGGTGTCACTGTCCATTGATAGGCTATGTCGTCTGAAACACCATCTAATGAAGCCAGATCGTTTTGTGCCTTGAATTTGAACGCTGCCAATAGATTTCTATAGAATTGATCTTCACTAAACTGAAGACCTTGGTAGTATTTCAAAACAGCCTCTGAGGTAAGATTTCTCTTGACATTCCCAATTTGAAGATCCATAACCGAGGCTTTGGTGTAAAGAAACAGAAGAACGTCGCGTTGGTTCTCGTATAATTTCGATACTTCGGCTAAGAACTCGACCTTGAGGAAATTAAACAAGTCCTGGACTACTTGATCATGCTCCGGATCGTAGTAGTTGTTTTCAACAATATGACCAACTGCAAGCGGCATACTGTGATGAAGAGCTGTCATGCATTCATTGACGCTGTTGTCATCTATGCTGCGCTGATCAATATACTGCAGGAACTTTACCATGATGTAGTTGGACACCAAATTTTGATCAGATTTGCCTAAGAATTCCACGAGCTTTACCATGGCGGCGGTATTTTGAATGATGATCGGAGTGTATAGATCCAGCTCCTTGCCAAAAACTATGGAGAGGTATCTTACCCAATTGATTTGTGGCAACGATTCGGTGAGATAGCCCAAGACAACTTCTTCAGACTCATCGTTATCGGGATCATGTGCACTTGAGGGAATAATGTCACTTAGTTGTCTCTCAAATATCACAAGTTTATCTGCTAGAGTCTCGATCTTCGACTTACTTATAGACGTCTTTTTGAAAACTTCTAAAAACGATTCTTTGTTGTTGGGATATATTTGAACAATGTCCAAGTAGATGATATTCACACTGGTATTGTCCCACTTAGGCATCACTGTCTGCTCTAGGAAGATGTTAACCGAATATTTCCTCACCTCAGCAACTGTCTCCAGCCAGTTAAAGTTTTGTCTCCTCCAAGCTCTCTCATAGACCGCCCAGCCACTTGTTGGTTTTACAGTGTCCAAAAACCTTTCCAGATTGTAGTCCTTCATACTCCTGCATGACTTGTAGAACGTCCTCATCTTTGACAATACTCCCTGTCCCCGATTGGATTCTAAAATTTTTACAATCTTCTCATTTACCGCGGCATCCAGAAGACTCAAGGTATCACCATGATCTATATCACCATTGACTATGGACCAATTGCCACAGGCATACTTGTAAAAATCGTCACACGGTTTCACGGAAGTTTGTAAATATTGCTCTACAACAGCTTCACCACGGCCTAGAACTGCGAGTCCTACCACCACGAATAGAAACTTAAAACTCATTCTCGACAGAGGACGACGGACGGACGGATTTGTTTTTGGGCAACAAGATACGTTCGATCGACTACCGGTCCACCAGGGTGTACAATACCGCACAGCTTGCAAAAGACAACTCGATTGAAAGTCTTATCAGTGTCGGACCAAAATCCGTCGGACTTCAAAGACGATAGTGTCTGGCGGTTATCATAGTAATAAAGCGCAAACTTAACCTTGAAATGAGCAGTCCAGTGTCAGCCACACAAAGATACACTATTGGCATTGACAAACGGTGGTACTCCAGATTAATTGAGGCTGGTTAATCTGGTTTATTTTTGGGGGCACTGCATTCGACTTGATTAGCTTTGAATGTTGCTCTTGACGCAATTAAGACAGATTAAGAAAGACAGTTTTTCGTTTGCCTCCCATTCCGTCAAACTATACACGCGAGTGTTTGTGTCTACAGTATGAAGAAAGAAAGGATCCACGCTGGGTTTAAAAAAGAATTTAAAAGCAGAAGGTTGTACTTATTCCCAGCGCACTTTGGTGCTGAGCAAAGGCATATTTCCCCATCATGACGGACGCAAGCGAGTAGTCTTCTCTACTGAGAGATAGCAGGAATCTTGCTTAAAGAATATGCAGACAATCTCAATCCTGGTTTGGACCCTGGGACTCTGAGCTTTGTCTAGCGAGATCACTGGCGATCTTATTACCTGAGATCCCAAAAAAAGACTCAGAGAATTCAGTTTGAAAGATTTTAAACGCATCTTCGCTGCCGTTACGGATGCGGCTACTCCGCCTTCAGATGACGAAACCTGCTCCATCGTCTGCTCATCCAAATTCTCAACATAGTCGACTGCATCCATCCGGAATAAGAAGCTCAGCAGGAAAAAGGAGCTCAGACAGCGTAAACGTCTGCAGCGCGAGTACGATTTCCTCATCTTAAGGGAGAACAAGTCCATTGCTCGCACCTCAGAAGTACCCAATCCAGATGTCGCGGGTTCACAACAACATGTGCAAAAGGATAAGGATGGTAAGGATGAAGAGAAGTCGACGGGACTCCATTAGAGGACAACAACACGACGATGGGGCAGATTGAGACAGACTCGACGTTAGAAAGTATCTGTATGGTTGCCGCTAACCCCAAAAAGGAAGCCACTAAGCAGGGCTCGTATAATAATTAAAGAAACTGCCACGGCATAGCGCAGCAAAGAGAGTTTGAGTAGCGGAGACAGCAGGGCTACACCCGCTAAGGGGAGGGAAGGTCAAAAATCCTTTCTCCCTGGCGGCGATTGATGTCATGCAACCATCAACCGCCATAGATAATGACTCCTCCAAACTGGGCCGATTACCAAAGGCAGAAAAAGATCTCAGCCGTGGCCAATGGAAGCTTCCGGGTTGCAGTAGTCGAAGGGAAGCTCTCTGACGACCAATTTCGGGTGCTGAAACTAAGAATTCTAGACGCTACCATTAAAGGGGCTGGGAATATTCCGGTCTTGGGACAGCTGAGCACCTTAAAAGGATTTAAGGTCATACAGTGCGATAACCTAACCATCCAGGCAATGGCCAGAACTCAAATTTCGTATTGTCAAAAACAAAGAACTCATGGATCTCATCAGACAGGATAGAACGCCACCTTCAACACCTCATCCTGGAGCTTAGCACCAAGGGGTGTAGGGTAATTTAAATGACAAACCAAACCAAAGTCATGGAGGTTGTGGTTAAACTAAGCCACAAATCTATGCCACTACTACACAAAGCTAACTTTAGGTCAGGGCCGGGATAAAACGATGCAAAATCAGACATTTCCCAGTTGAGGAAAGTGAACCGCCATGCTGAAGATAGTAAAAATAAAGCTTCACCATAGTAAGGGGGCTAGCGCCAACCTCGTCTACAAACCTTATGACTAAGGAAGAAGTCGAAATCGCCCTCATCCAGGAACCTTGGATAGCCCGAGGCAAAATAAGATGGCTGATATCATGAAAGTAGAATTAGGGCCATTGTTGCTAAGCAATGACGACCAGGTAGCAATCAGCTATGAGCGGCCGAATAAACCGCTGCTCAAGCTGTGACGGACCCCTCCAGCAATACATAGCTCACTTATCAACAAAATACAGTAGAAAGGCCTGATGTGACCCATCGATCTCATCATA
Source organism: Volucella zonaria (assembly GCA_963966105.1). Taxonomy (NCBI): domain Eukaryota; kingdom Metazoa; phylum Arthropoda; class Insecta; order Diptera; family Syrphidae; genus Volucella; species Volucella zonaria. The sequence continues at coordinate 248,559,037 of OZ014530.1, read as the reverse complement.
TAAAATGGGGTACCACGGACACAAACTCTTGAGGAGAGTGCCTAGTCCAATATACTCGTATAATTGACCATAATCGTTTAATCGCCAACCGCGGTAATGAACCAACGTTTGTAGTGAAAAATAGACGGCAGGTGTTAGATATCATCCTACTGAGTAACTCTGACACCCTTGCCGAAAGCAACTGGAAGGTCCCTTCGGACATATGGTTCTCTGATTATAGAATGATCAAGTTCAATGTCAATGACGTATGGCTACAAAAATCCCAAAAATAGCAACTGGGAATTAGCAGAGATAGATCAAAAACTTTATGCTCTCAACGGACTCAAAATGGAAGCCCTGAAATAGACGATGCAGCGGAAAAACCTACACTCAGGCTTTCAACCAAGTATGCCCTATAAAGATGAAGAAATCCAGTCCCGCTGTATTGTAGTTCTTTTTGGTGGACTAAAGGACTATAATACAGCGGGACTGGAGAATATACTTGGCTTTCTGCAAGATGCATGAATCTGCATAATTTGTGAAGGCAGACCCGAAAGGCAACGGCTTGATCCTTGCAAGTGAACGGACTAGATCATACCCCATCATGACTTCGAAACACCATTTTCGCGGATGAATCAAACATGGAGACAGCAACTGGTGCCGGGATCTTCCCCGGGAAATTTAACTCACGATGCTAGCAACCGCGACGCATGCCGGATTGCAGCAGTGTCTTGCGGGCTGATATTTCGGCTGTAGCAGAAGCAGCCAAAATTGTGGCAATAAAGGCAATATCTCACGAGGATATTACTATATTTGTTGACAGCCAGGTTGCCACCAAGGCCATCGCAGCAGTTGTAATCAAATCAAGCCTTGAGAATCGCTGTCGTGAAGAGTTTACGGCTCTTTGCTTTACAGCATAAGGTTACGCTATGCTGGGTCCCTTGCCACAAAGGAGTTGCAGGCAATGGGCATTTAGACGATCTAACTGGAAGAGGATCCTCTCTAGAAAGGGAACTCTCAGATCAAAGTACGAAACCTCTACTCTGCACTCTGAGAATACAAGTAGAGCAAACGATATACATAAAAGCCCATGAACGGTGGAAAATCCTTCCAACCTGCGAGACCTTAACACAACAATGGCCGGAACTCACCAAACCCAGAACAAGTAATATTCTCTTGAAAAGCAGATCTGACCTATCTACGCTTGTTTTATGGTTCACAGGCCATAATCTTCTAAGGGCGCACGAATAAAGCTTATCGAAGACAACCTCTGCAGACACTGAGAGGGCATAGGCTCACAGGCGAATACCCTCCACTTTTTGTGCTATTGTCCAAGTTTCAGCAATTTGAGGCAAAGAGCTTTCGGAAATTATTATTTCCGCAACCTCTTAGAACTATCTGCTGCTTCACTTACATTTCTTTTCAGATCTACGAATGTCAAAACGACAACCAAAGCGGAAAACAGAAGTAGGAACTGCAATCAAATATCCATCCCCTCACAATTCAGACATCCGGGCATCACAATGGGTCTAAATAGATCTAAATGTTATGAGGCATAGAATGGAGTCGGCTCCAGATACCCGCCAACTTAACCTAAACTAACCTACTCTCCCTTTACCGATTCTTGACAATATATTGTAGTTTGTTGCACCAAGACTGTATACATGTATCTCTGCTTAGAGTACTGATACAAATTTTCCTTTTCTACTCGTACCATCCCCATATCTTCGATCGGTATCCGGGCCATCCTTAGAGACCCGACTACAATGCTTCGGTGGCTCAAATTCTGGCCGAAGCCCCAAGTCCCAAGCACAGGGAAAGTTCCTTTCGTACTTTTGCAGCAACAAGTGTTTAGATACCATTGCATCAGATACCATGTCCATAGACCAGCGTCAAAGACAGTCGACGCTCAAGGTTATAAAAACACCCATGCGCGTTATACCAAGACAAAAGGCATGCTAGTGAAAGTCCGCCTGAAGTCGAGATAAACCGTCCTTTGGAGTCTGGCATAAGCAGCAATGACGAATTTCAGTGAAAGCGATATAATTGGACTTATCATTGCTGTATAAACCAAAGAACCCTTCTCGATCATAAGCCCTTTGTATTGTCGGCAGCTCGTTTACAATGCCAGAAAGCGACGTGTTTTCAAGGGGTTTTGTACCCTTAAATTATTCGTACACAGCGCCGGCGAAGGAAATTTAGGGAGGAAGAAAAGACAGGTACCGATGTACATTGTTTTTAAATGTTTGTAAGTTATAACGACCAGGAAACACAGAGAACGGCCGGTCATTCCATAAGCGAGTTGTACGGCTTAGGAAAGAATCACGATATTTTAGAGTACGTCCGAAAATGGGCTTGAGGGTATACTGATGAGAATTCATAGCGAGAAGGGTGTTACGATTGAAAGTTTGAATGGGCGGAATGCTACTGGCGATTTCAATGGAGCACTGGTGGTGGAAATAGCGATAAAACAGGGTGAGACAGGAGACATTTCGTCGGTGTTCGAGGGTGTCAATTGATTGACTGATATTAGTATCACCAATGAGTTTTACCGCACGGTTTATAATCCTATCTAGCAGGTGCAGAGATGTTTTAGGATCACCTGGGTGAAATATTTCTTACATCGCTTGAGGAAACCTAGACATTTCGCAGCATTTTTGGCGACATCGAATATGTGGTCACTCCAACGTAAGTTGTTACTGATACACATACCGAGAATGGAAAGTTTATCGGTTTCGACGATGCAAGTGCCATTCATGGATAATGGCTGGGTATTTGAATTTCGCTTTAATGATAGCAGACAGCATTGAGTTTTGGAAGCATTAAATTCTACTCGGTTGATAGTTCCCCAGTTGGTTATGCTGTTAATATCGGAATTGAATGAGCTTATCATACGCTGCCGTTCCCGTTCTACAGCCGAAGAGCAGGGAAGTGAGTCCGGGAACGAATATGAGAAGCAGAGAGTGCTGTCATCAGCAAAGGAATAAATTGGATTAGAAGTAGCAGACAAGAGATCATTAATGAAAATTAAAAAGAGTGTCGGAGACAGAACGGAGCCCTGGGGCACACCAGCATTTATTTTGTGAATATCAGACTTGAAACCATCCAAGACAACTTGAATTGAACGTTCCGAAAGGTAATTTCTAATCCATTGAAGAAGAGAGTCATCGATCCCAAAAGCACGCATTTTCGACAAAAGAGCCTGATGCCAAACTCGGCCAAATGTCCTAGAAATATCCAGTGCGACTATCTTGCTTTCACCGGATTGCTGTACGGTTTGGTTCCACTTTTCGGTGAGAGTGAGTTTTCGTGTTTCGTGATATTCAATGAACTTAAGATTTATCAGCGCTTCCATGACCTTGGAAAGAAGGGATGTAAGTGCAATGGATCTGTAGGAGGAGAGAGAGGAAGATTCGCCTTTTTAGGGACGGGCTGGATAAATGTTGTTTTCCATCTGCTTGGAAACAGTCCTAAAGAGTAGGATTGATGGTGGTTTTGCCAGCGAGGAAGAACACCTCTTCAGAAGATATACCGTCTGGACCAGCGGATTTGTGGATGTTAAGATTTTTGAGTACTCTTGCCACTACACGAGTGCGAAAGTGGATTCGTCCCATTGTAGATTCGACGCACTCAAGTCGTATAGAAATTTCACACGCTTTTTCGGTTTTCCTCCGTCGGGTTGGTCTTGTAGGAACGAAAAAACAATTCTCTAACCCTGACAGCCTCTTTACAGCTCGAGTCATACCATGCCTTTTCTTTTGGTTTGATACTCTTCATCCGATGAGGGATAAAGCATCTCATTCCAAAGAGAATTGTTTCAGTGATCATATCAGCAGCGGCATCCACGTCGTTATCGAGGAAACATAACGACCGGTTAAAATTCCTAAAGAAGCTGTTAAGGCAGCTCCAGTTGGCTTTCTCGTATTGCCATACGGTTCTTTTAGGGATCTTTTCTCTAACTGTGTGGTGGGTGTACGAGAATTTAGCTGATTTGACACAATGGTCCGACGTGCCTAGAGGGGAGAGCACATCAACGCAGTACTTGTCAGGGTGAGAAGTTAAAAACAAGTCCAGCTTATTGGCGGTATGACTATCAACGTCTGGTATTCGTGTTGGCTCATTTACAAGCTGGGTTAAGTTATTTTCCGCAGCGAAGATCTCAACACACCGTCCTTCGGGTGTTGTCTGTCCAGAATGTCGAAGCCAACCAGAATTGTGTATATTGAAATCGCCCGTAATCACGATTTCAGTATGAGGATACAGGGATACAATTCTTTGAATGGAGTCAGACAGCGCATCAAACTCGTGTCCAGTTTGGGGCTTCTGTAAATAAAGCAGTAGTGGGAATTTGCTTACGGAGATGGAATATTAACCACATGAAATTGAATTCCGGATTGGAACAGGAACTACATTGTGGTGGAGTTTGGTAAGCTACGTCACTATGCACGTAAATGGCAAGACCGCGGTGAGAGAAGAATAATGGCACTAGTTCGTAGCCAGGTAGCTTCAGATCAGAGTGATCTGAGAGATGTGGACGGGAATCTACCTGTGTTTCACTAAGTGCCAAAACAGCTGGTCTGTATTTGCAGACGTGGACGTACGCAGAAAAGTGATTACTTTTTAGCCCGCGTATATTGGCAATGTCTACTCTGAATTCCCCAGTCATTACAACTTAACAAACACAAAAAACACAAACACCGACGATACTAAGCAAGGCGGCGAAGTGAGAATTCTAACGTTGTTTTACCGAATCAAATTGCTGTAGCAGTGCACCAACAAAATTTTCACTCACAACCTGCTATCCATCAGTTGTTACATACACTCAGTCACTGGTGTATGGTGTTTAGTCCAAAGAAGTTTGTTATCCATGATGACACCCAATTACTTGGCTTCATTGGAGGAACGGATGGTGACTCAGATCAGTCAGAATGTTCTTATTTTGAGAGTTCATTTCTAGTGCACCGATTGCCAATCAGGGCTAGGAGGTTCTACGCTTAAGCGCAGACTGTCGCTAAGCATGACCCAAAATCATCTGTGTTAAGGCATGAGTCCACCAATATGAACCACAGTAGGGGATACAGGACGCTACCTTGTGTGCAACTCTTCTTAGACAGTAGCTGCGATGTTCATTCACTTAGCATGGCCCAGCCATCTCAAACATTGGATCAGACCTCCTCGATTCCCCGTCAAAAGAAACTGAAACGCGAAAGTCACTTGCAGTTTCATTCTCTCGAAACGGCTACGTGCTTTTTCATCTGCAAGGTTCTCATCATCTGACGCCACAGAGCAGGACTAGGATGATTAGAGTCTTACAAGAGGGGACTCTATTATTCAATTGTCCCCCGGGCCCAAAAAAAGAGCAATTGGTGAGAGTATAACTGCGGAGCCAAGAAAAAAAACGAAGTCCTCAACTACCACGAATTTATAACTGCCAATGGTGACGTTCTGGCCAAGCCTCGGTATTGTGCATTCTTTTCTGATGACAGCAGCCATTCTGGCCGAACGAATGCTTCATTGACGGCTCGTTGTGTTCGTCCAATTACAGGAATGTTATCCGTGTACACACGTGCGCGCGGACTTAAAACATCTCGTACCTCTTTTGTTAGCTAGTGGGTCTTGGGCAATTCTTTCTAGGGCGATCTTACAAAAGGCACATGACCGCGCTTCGCCTTATCTAAAACCTTTCTGGAAATCAAAGGTTTCAGTTCATTCAATACCGACCTTGATGGAGTAGCGCCAATTCTTCATAGTCATCCTGCACAACCTGACGAGTTTGGCAGGAATGTCAATGTTAGCCATGGCATTGTATAGATCGTCACTAAGCTGTATGGTACACATTCAGCTTTGAAGTCGACAAATATTGTAGATGGCAAGTGTCGAACTGAAATTCACTGGTTCTTCCCAAGGTCTGAGTGTGAATATTTGAACGATGGACTGAAGCAATAGTTGAAAGCTATGGCAGATGTTACTAAAAGGTTGTTGCAAAGTATGGATGGGATCGCGGTAATGTGCCCTCCATGTCGGGCACGTGTCCAATACTAGAGAGCTCTAGATAGGAATCAGATCAATACCGAAAAGCAGCACGACATATTCTGCTGGCTTCGGCATGAAAATGTGATATTCTCCCCCATGTTGACACGTTAATCGAATTACGAGTACATGCTCCTCCTAGATGTCAGTTATATTAAGGATAGTTAGGAAAGTTTGTGTTCTAGGAGTTCACTGGAGGATTCTTGATATTGAGGCTCGTTTCGGTAAGATATTCGTCGAGTCTGTGAGTTATCTATGATTCCTGTAGGTATTGGTGCACTGAAAACCTTGGGGATAGTGGTTTCAAGGAAAATTGCTGGCACATATTCTCTTATATACACAAGGGTGTACTGAGTAAAGCGCTTCACTCTTTAGGTTCAATTATGTGTTTCATAGCCCTAACTTGGACGCCCATATTACAGCTTTTATTATCTCCCCCATCAGCGGGAAAATTCTCCCATTCAACACTGTCAGATGCAGTAGACATTTGCCTCAACGAATTGGGCTATTTCAGTTGGAATAGTTTCTGTCGTCCGTTTTCTTTTCATTCAGAGTCTTTCCCTTTCACAATCTTTTCACATTATTCCCGCCTTGGGGTATTTTGGGATTTTTCTATCTCCCTGAGCTTAACTGCCTATCTACCGCATGTGCCGTACGATGAACTGCGGGATTTGCCGGAGTTGAAGGGTTCAACGTTTTTTGAGTCATTTAAGTCTGTGGAATCCTTGCCTCAGGTATGATACATTTCTATTTAAATCTTGATCATAGGACGTTAACTTTCCTTTACAGTTGGTGCAGTTCTTTGTTGTATTGCTTAGTATTCACTCTGAAAAGGATGCATTCCTATAGGCTGCAAAGGGATGATGAAGATAGCATTTTCTTACTCCTGATCCACAGCCATCCGCCCAGCGGGATAATCTGTTAAGATTTAGGTGAAAGAGTTCTTTAAGTAAGATGCTTACCTGAGATGGCTATTGCATCATCAACCCCATATGCAATCGCCCTGCTACCAGGTACATCAGCAGTTCATTAACCACTAAGTTCCAGAGAAGGGGAGAAATGACACCGCTTTGCGGCGTACCTCTGCTGACACGTCTTTTAGCAGAAGTCCCAGAAGTTATTTAGCATAAGACTCATCAACTCCCCAAGTGAGTCGTCTACCTGCAGAGTCGAAAGCGCAGCCGTGATTGCGGATGTATTAACGTTGTTAAAGGTACCCTCTATGTCCAGGAAAGCGACCATAGTGCACTCTCCAGGTTGTAGGGATCGCTTAATGTGGCTAGTCAGTGAACACAGAGCCGTTTCCAACGACTTTTCTTTACATTAACCACTTGCTGGGATGAGAGATTGTTGTCTACTACTAAGACAAGATCGCTCCCTAAGCGTCCATCTTGTTCTTTGCTGCAGTTGGTGAGTGTTCACCTTGCCACCTTCTCCAAAATTCCTGCTGTAAACACTGAGTGTATTGCCAACGAGAAAGAGTATTTAACTTATCATCGCACAAATTGAATTCGTTTATAATTGAAGTCAAAGGACGAGAACTTAGATAACTCGGCAGAGGTGAAATTTTTTCGATTTAATTCCGAGCTCCCAAATGGCCCCGGAGTGAGGCGGGTGTAGAAGTGTAGAGGTATACATATGTATGAATCTCTTCTGGAGTCACAGCTCCTCTCCATATCGTTTTAAAGTGACTCCCACAGCATCCGCAGTGAGATCAGAAACTCCGTTAATAGACAAATGAATCGCCCCATGACCCTTTCAACTTTCAAAGGCCCTGCACAATCCATACTTGTAATCGTAAAAGGTTTCAACCTTTCGTGGCGTACCTTCAGCAGGTTTCTTATGTGTTGCTCTAAGGTACGAGCCTTGTACCGCTGACACGTAATATACGTTGGAATACACTCAATAACAATTCCTTTAAGATGCGGGATCCAAACATATTACCTTATAACACGCAGGATAAGATGTGGCCGGCCGAGTAAATACTTATGATGATAATGAGCCACAATTAAAGTTGTCAAATGAGTATTTTCGGTGGAATTGTTGGATGTTTTTCGTTGAAATACAAACTTTCCCTTTTAATTCTGCCCCCATCCTTAGTATACCGTCATTACCAACAAAAGGATCCAGCGATTTTGGGTTGCTATCCCTTCGTATTTCTTTCGAACATCTTAAGCGATTTAATTCCAGTGAAAATGCTGTATTTTGGATTTTCTTTGTCCAAAAATTGATTTCTGTTTTCAGCTCGTTCGTTGGAAGCCAGCCAAATGTCCTTTTTCTAAAGTGAATTTGTTCTTAATCGCATCCATGCCCAGCAAAATCCAAGGTTTGTTCCACCACAAGTCGAATGAATGCAATATATTGGTCCTCTTGATGCATAATCTGTTGGGTTAAGCTTCGAAGGAACACGCCGCCACTGACTTTTAGGAACCGTTTCTAAAATCTCTGATGTTCGATTCCCTACAAAAATTTACCATTTAATAAGATGTTTAGAGAGGTACGTCAAAATTACTTGCGGATCTGTCTATGCAAAACAATTAGCGTCATCCAAACCCATATTTCTTTTCACAGATCCAATCAATTTTGCCAGGAGGTGGGGCTCATAGACCTCCAATCTGGGTATACTAATGTGACTGACAGACTCAACTTTGCCTTTGGTGTATATAGATGTATAAATACACGCAAAGCACGCTCGCCCCGACGCGTCCTAAAAACCGTGTAACTGCTTCCGATATCCAATTTCTTCAGTTCCTATCCACAGTCGATTATAAATATTTTCCAAACATTTTAAGTTCGGTCTTATAGCAAACCAATTCATCATAAGTGGAGGTGGAAGTGAGTCATCCCAAGAAACACCAAAAATTCTCAAGCCTTGAATAAGAACTTTCGCTAAAATGATTGTTGGACTGACCCATCCAAATGCAGCCTAATGAAAAATTTCAAATTGCTACTTTCTGAACTTGAATGTGATTGTAACAAAAAAGTGTGAGATGCCATTGCTTCTTTTGAAAACAAAGTGCAACTCTTTGAAAGCAACTTATCCGACCTTCAAGATGAACATCGAAAGCTAAGAGAGGAACTAGCGGACATACGACGTAAAGAGCGACTGTGTGACGTAATTGTGCGCGGCATCCCACTGACACTCAACGAAAACCTTACTGAGGTTGGAAGAAAAATCGCTTCAAAACTGGGTCACCACATTCCCCTGTATTTCGATGAATTTCGTCTGAGCACCAAATCAACCGATGGCCATGGACCGCTGCTTGTGAGACTCTCCTCGCATATAGAGCAAAGTGCATTACTGGCAGCTTTTCGCGCCAATAAAGGCTGTCACTACAACAACTGGACAACTCACCGCAAACGCAGCTGTATGCTGATCGTTCGTCTTCTGCCTCACGCGTGTAAATCAACGAGAGCTTAAGACAAGAAAACAGCTCTTTATTGAGATATGCGCTTCCGTTGCGCAGAGAAGGCTTACTGTTCTCTACAAGAACGCGCAATGCTTTGGTCTACGTGAAGAAGAGTAGAGATGACACTGAGACAAAAATTCCTTCCACGACACAACTCTCTTAAGAACTTAACCTGCTTTTATACCTCATCTTTACTCGCTATTTTGATGAACAATATTTTAGTCTGGAGCATAATTCATAATTCATATTGGAATGGATAAGTATTTATTTAATCACTTTAAACATGTTAGCGAACTACATACTACCTCGGTCAAGAAGTTCCCGGAATGTATACAGAAAATTGGAAATACAAGTTTATTCATCCAAATCTATATTGTCCCCTTCAAAGTAATCCCCATCGACTGCAACACACTTATGCCAGCACTTGATCCAATCCCCGAAACATTTTTTATATTCGGTTTTTGGTATGTCCATCAGTGCTTGGATTCCTGCGATTTTTCACAAGGCCACTGATACCATTGGCCCTAATTATGACCTGGACAATCGCGTCTTGGTGCACGACTTCTACATTCGAAATGAAATAGAGAACTGGCGATCCGAGGGCTCTGGTTTCACCCGGTTCAGCGAAGCAAATATGGCAAATAATGTCATTACCAGAGAGGGTGACCTACCCCCGTTCATTTCGAAAGAAGAGCTCCGTGAGATCCTCGACACAATCAGGGCTAAGAAATCAGTGGGGACCGATGGTATTCCAAACATCGTGCTTCGACATCTTCCTCTAGAAGCGGTGGACGTTTACACCACCCTGTTTAATAATGCAATGAATAATGCACATTATCCAGCGCATTGGAAAACGACGGTGGTTCAACCTATCCCCAAAAAGGGAAAGGATATATCCAATCCGGCGAATCTCCGGTCGATAAGTCTCCTTTCGAATATCAGTAAGGTGTTTGAAAAAGTAATCAATAGAGCTCTGTCTAGGTGGGTTGAGGACAAACATATAGTTCCGGATAATCAATTCGGTTTTAAGGCGGGACATGATATCTCACATGCCGCGTCTAAACTGGTGTCCGATATCCAATGGAAAAAAAGCAAAAACCAATGTACTGGTGCCTGCCTTGTTGACTTGGAGAAGGCCTTCAACACCGTATGGTTAGAGGGTCTTTTCTATAAGCTGACTAGGCTGGAGATCAGTAAACCACTCTTGTACATTCTTTATAATATGCTAACCAACAGAACGTACCTGGATTTTTAACGTAAACCTCCTGCCGTTAGACTTTATGTTTACGAGGTGCCCATACACCCATAGGGAGCAAGGATACGCCTTGCCATCGCCCTCCACTGTGTTGGAGGCAAAAGTTCCATCCTTGGTATGGCCGACCTAAAACCTCTTGCTGCTCTTAGGGTCGCAGCACCCAGTACTTCATTTGCAATTCTACAATGGGTAAACAGAAAAGAAAACCCGTACCCGCGATTTGGGTTTAAACCACAGCCACCATGACGCTCCCACAAGGGGGCCTACCTCTAACAAGTCAGGCCCGGACCGAAATGCGGGGGGCTCCTGACTCCCATGGTACCGTGATTTAAGTCCTAGTATGGACTACCGGTGGTCAAGCCGCCAACAAGACCTATGACCGGCAACTTGTAACTGGTCAAATCGTAGCAACCATTCAGAGGCTGTAATCTGAAGATGTTTACGATAAGACCAGTTATAGAATAATCTACCCCCGCTTTTTATTAGACAACGTCATTAATGGGCGAAGTCTTGATTATTGGGCGGGGGCCCATGCTAACCAACAGACAGTTTATCGTGAAAAATGGTGATGTGATTTCTGTTGGAATATTTCAAATTAAAAATGGTCTGCAGCAAGGCGCGGTCAATTCGCCGATCCTATTCAACATTTATACAAGCGACTTGATAGGTTCACTTCCCCATACTATTGCGTACGCAGACGATTTGATAGCGTACAGAACAGGTCCAAAAATCGAGGTCATTAATACTCTCTTGCAGCGTGACTTCGATAAGATAAGACGATTTTGCGATGACTGGAAGTTGAAAATCAACTTTCAGAAGTCGGAAACCATTCTCTTTAGGACGCTGTTGTCTGGAGCCTCTAGGGATACCAGAAAAAATTGGCGAAAGTTCTCGATCATTGGACAACACGGACATCCTCTTGCCTGTCGAAATGTAGTCAGATACCTTGGGGTCTGGCTAGTTCAGTTTCTGAATTTTGACAAAAATGTAGATGCTGCTCTGGCCAGAGCTAAAGGCGCTTTTGCCCTTACAAAGAGACTGTTTTATAGCAGCCAACTCGATGAGAGGGTAAAGGTAATCTGCTACATGGCCCTTATCAGGCCCATGCTGGTATTCGGGTGCCCCGTGTGGTTCAATGTACGAGCAAGCTTAATGGAAAAGATTCGGGTGTTTGAGAGGGCTTGCCTTCGCTTGTACAGAACACCAGAGTCGGAGTACAAAAATTTTTATCGTAATGAGGTCCTTTACAACAGAGCGAACCTAATACGAGTGGACAACTTCGTAATTAAGCTGACTCGAAGACACATCGCAAGAGCAATGGCCTCGACGAATAACCTGATATCTGGGGCTTACTACCCCAACTACCTTTACCACGAGAGTGTGCGCTCTGACGGCTTCGTTCCACCGGAAGCATTCCTCTACCTAGATCAGATAGGGTTGATCCAGGATAGATCAGCGGTCCCGTTAATCTTCCATGTCGCTCGGAATGCTGGGGACAGGCGACTCAACTACGACAGAGACGTCGCACACGGCAGTGTGGATCGTCTCAGGTTCAGTAGGGCGGTGGGGAATCGCGATAAGAGGGATGTCGTTCGGCAGCACCAGCATTTCTGGTGGTTGAATGATGGAGAAGATGTTTCGTCGTCGTTTCCGTCAATTACGGACCAGCCTCACTAATGAGGCAGAGCTGACCAATCTATTTGCTCGGTGAATAGCGATGGCCAGCTTGCATAGGTTTAGGTTAGCATTTAAGAAATACATATATATATTGGTATATATATAGGTATATACTAGTATATGTATGTCATTGTGTGTAATGTCTATATGCGTGTATGTGTGTATTGTGTATTTAGGTTAGTTGGACTAAGGTTTATTTTAAGTTAGATATTAAGTTTTTATAAAAAATACAAAATTATGTCCATATGCTAAGTTTTTTGTTAAATTTTTTTCTTAGCCTTAAGCATAGAAAATAAGTATATATACGAGTAAGTATAAAATGTAAACAAAGTCGAAAGACATAGATATAAGAATTTAGAGTAGCTTAGAGTGCCTGTGTGGGGCCAGTAAGTTAGTGTAAGATTGTTAAGTAATTTTAAGCTAGCATTTAAGCATTTTTTGTTAGTATGTAAGAGTTAATGATTAAGATAATAAAATGCATTTAAAACTAAAAACTAACTAACTCCTGCGATTTTTCCATTACCTCCTCTCGGCTGCTGAAACGCGTTCTCCGTAGTAGTTTTTTAACCCTATTGAACAGAAAGAAGTAACAGGGAGCCAAATCAGGTGAACTCGGTGGCTGTTGGATGGTATTTGTTGCATTTTTCGTCAAAAAATTACGAATAATGATGGCACTGTGCGACCGCGACGGTGCGTTATCATGGTGCAAAATCTACCAGTTTTCTGCCCACAATTCTGGTCTCTTTCGGCGAAATGCTTCACGCAAACGTCTCATAGCGCCCAAATACTCATAATACTCTTTGTTTACTGTCTGGCCTTCTGGCAAAAATTCATGATGCACTACTCGTACACCGTTGTAATCCATGAAAACCGTGAGCATTGCCTTCTTTTTTGACTGAAAACGACGTGGTTTTTTTGGTTTCCGCTCATTTGGTGAACGCCATTCACTTGCCTGATGTCTGGATTGCGTGTCGTACTCATAAACCCAAGTCTCGTCTCCAGTAATGATCCTTTCGATGAATGTGGGATCGGATTCAGCCTCGCAAATCATCTCTTTTTTGCATGAAATTGAGGTCTTTTGACACCAACTTTGCTGCTACATGACGGAAACCCAAATCTTTAACCAAAATGTCTTGGACGGATCCATAGGCAATGTTCAAGTCCTCCGCTATCTCTCTGATGGTTAATTTGCGGTTACTGACCAACATTTCAGTTACTTCATCATTGTTTTCGTCGGTTTTCGATGTCGATGGTCTGCCACTGCGTTCATCATCTTCGATTGACTCACGACCACTTTTGAACCGCTCGTGCCACTGATAAATGACCGTTTTCTTTAGAGAATCGTTGCCGAAACACTTTTCCAACATTTCCAACGTTTGCACACCATCAAATCCGTTTTTTACGCAAAATTTAATACGAGTAAAATTGTAAAAAATCGCCAACACACACAGGGATAGATGTACTCTTGGCTACGTAACTTTTGCAAATGTCACGCTATGATGTTAAGATTTAGAGAAAATGTCGACAACAGATCTACCAACTTAACAAAAAAAAAAAACAGAACTCAAATCGGAACAATGGGAGCGCCACACGGTGGTATCCCCCGGGAACTTTTTGATCAAGGTGGTATATTCTATTATTATCTACTAATACTTATTACTACTTTCTACTTTTTTTCTTCTTTTTTGACTCCTTACTTAACATTTTTCACTTTTCCTACTTTGTATTCTCATGTGTTTCTAGTTGTTGCTACTTGTTAGGTTATGATTTGTTTTTTATTTAATTATGCTATGCTTCCATTGTTTGTTTATTTGATGTCATGGTGATGGTTACAAAATGTTTAAATTCATCTTATGACTTTACTGGAGCTGCAGTGCGATCAATGATCAACATTTTATCTGCTGCGTCTCATGGTATTAAAATATGCTATCTGAACGCTCGAAGTTTAAGCCTAACTAAATTAGATTACTTGAGATATATGTATTTTGAATGACTCAGGGGTTGATATTATTTGTGTTACTGAGACTTGTCTGAGTTCAGATCCAAACGATAACATAAAGTGACCGATTTATATGACATTCCGGCTTATAAACTCATTCGAAATGATAGGATGACCGACACCACGGGTGGAGGAGTTGCGGTGTACTGCAGCTCCTCAGACGTGTTTTTCTTGTTCTCCCTATTCACCTGTTCAATTTTCAGTTATAAATCTCGTTAAATTGCATTTTCCGGTTAATAACCCCCAGTGCTCGAATTCATTATTTTTTGTTTTCTCTACTGGCAGATTTCAGTGCAAATAAAAGCCCCTATCCGGTTTATTAAAGAATTTTCCGATAACCTACTTTCACACGTGCTTTTGGCAATAAAATGCCTTACCAGGACGCACTCGCCAAAAAGATTACGGATAAAATTTCGGTAATAGAAAACAGTGTTAAAAGTGTTGAAGAGTTACGTAACTCAGTGCAGAACTCAGCCGATGTAATAAAATCAAAAGTAAAGCACATGGACAAACAAATTGCTGGTCTTATCGAGTTAGACTTCGGGAGATCCAGGAATGAAGAAACTCCCTTACGTCACCTCGATAAAGTGTTGATTGACATTAAAGCTATGTGTTCTGCGCAGGTTATCTCCAACCAAAAAACCTGCGAGATGATAAACTCCCTGCGTGACGACATAGACATTCATTCTCAGTCCTCGTCACACAAACAACTCTCTCCCAAACACTGTGATCCCATGCTCGAAGTTATCTTCGATAAAGTGAACGATGTCGGCGAGGAACTTACTGCGACTCGATCCCTCGTATGCGATATTGAACATCACATCGCAACAATAAACAGCAAAATCGTTGATACACAAAACTTCCCGCAGCCTTACCTGAATGTTCCCTACAATACATCACTCATGGCTGAATTAACGGAACCTGAAGTGGATTCACGCTCGCCCCCACATATAAGTCATCAAAGGCGCCCCCCCAAACGCTGATGTTGATTGGATCTCAAATTTTTTCGAAAAGAAATATGGCATTACCATTAGCAACTGCAATTTGCTTCCTACATCTCACCACAGAAGCAAGCGCAGCTTCAAGTTCAATCTTCCAACCAAATACGAATGGTTATTCCATAATCTTGCCAGCAACAATTTCAGTCTTGGAAAGATGCGTGTCTGCAAATGGTTGGAAAATACGCCCAAGAAGCAGGATAAAGCCAAGCAGTCCGTTATACCTAAACCAACAAATAAGTTAGTAAATAAATCCAATTTGCCAAAACCCACCTCCTCTTCCCACAACAAACCCAGCTCCAATTGGAGTTTCAAAACAACAATTTTTCCTAATTTTAAGCCGCCCACCCAAACTCTAACTCCCCCTATTCCACCTCAAGTCAAGCCCCAACGTCAACGTGTCTCTTTAGACTTAACCCCTTCAACTCAAACTCCTGCCACTCAAACTCCCACCACTCAACCCCTAACACACACGCCTTTCCCTAATTTCGACCTCAGAACTGGAGCTAAGTATCCCAATTTCATCAGTTCTCACATTTTAAACCCTATTTCAGAAAAACCAGCCGTTGCGACACCGAACTCATTAACCACTCCCTCTTCTATTGACGCCCTTTCGCCACCCACTGTTAAATTAACGCAGCAAACTAGCGATACCCCCGAATGGCGCTTTGCGCTGTCTAGACTTAGAGATAAAAAGATTTATGAGAATATACGTCTATATCTCGTTTATCTGCACGATAAATCCGACTCGGTGTGCTACGAGGGTAAAACAAAAACAAGCGTCATGGTTTCTATCCAGCAGGAAGGCCTCCCTACAGACGTTACCAGTCTCAGGAAACTTTATATAAAGTATCACGAGATTTTCAATACGCCCCCCTAAAAAGTTGCAGACGATCTTGCCGCTCTTCGCCAGTATGTACACTCTAAAACAGTCTCACACCTCCAATGCAGTCGACTTGACCATGGTAAATTTTTTCGACCCTAAAAAGTCATGCAAAAACCTCCCTCTCACCTTCTATTACCAGAACGTGTTCTAAAACCCACGCAGTTTTCAACCAATCTCATGCTCTCCCATTTGATATCTACGCTCTGACCGAAACTAATCTTATCCCCAACATAAAAAACCAGGAGTTATTCCCTCTTTCTTTTAATGTTTTTCGAGATGATGATCGCACACCCACCTTGATTGAATCTCCTTGTCGTGGTGTCCTACCGGCTATTCACAACAGCTTGGGCCTCTCTAGTTGCAACTTTATCTTCTCCTAAGCTCGACTTTCGGTCAGTTAAAATAACACTTAATTGTAGATGCTTGTGTGTTATATGTTGTTACATACTTCCGGCGCAACCTATCGAATCCTACCAACTTACTATTGCAGCAATTGACTTACTTATCAGACTCGCTTGATGACATCATTATCTTCGGCGATTTTAATCTGCCTCAGCTGAAGTGGACTCCATCTGAAGACCTATCTTTTTTCATTGCTTCCTATCCCATTTCTACTAAGGAGCACCTCTTCTTAGATCGGCTAACAGACTCTAGTCTATGCCAAGTCAGTGGCGTTTCCAACTATATGGAAAGGCAATTAGACCTTATCTTCACAACTGATCCCATCAACTCCTCAGTATCGTGTTGTCCCTTTTCTCTTTCAACTATTGATAACTTTCATCCTCCACTTCTTCTCTCATTTTTCCACAACTCTCCACTTAATACCTATCTAAGCAGTGCTTCTTTTGAGTTTACCAATCTATCTCTGGTTGATGCCCTCTCCATTTTTTACAGAGAAATATTCAAATCCATCTCCCTTTATGTGCCTTACTCCCGCCATAAAACTTCTTCTACATCCCCTCCTTGGTATAATCGTAGACTTCGCTCTCTACGAAACAAAAGAAACAAGTTATGGGCGGTATTCCTTTGCACCCACTCTTATTATTATTATTAGCCCGGGTCTACCCCGGACAACTTTATTTAGCTTATTAACAAGCAAAAAACTTAAACCTAGACTTAAAACTAACAAAGATATTCTTAACCTAATATGGGGCGAGGAGAAATGGTGGACGAGGTAGATGTTAAGGGAGTGGCATATTGAGCAGTGCTTTTCGTGTTTGCTGCTATTTAGGTCAAAGACTTCGGCGTAGTTGTTCGTTATACGCAACATTCTAGATATTGGTTCAAAGTGACCGTAGTTGGTACGGTGAGTTCGGATCAGGAAGAGTGGGATAGATCTTAGATTACGGGGATTGGGAGTGAATGCAATATTTTGCGTTATTCTCGAGCACTCGATGTTTCCAGTCAGTAACTGGTGGATAAAAAGTACATCAGTGACTTCACGACGTTTTTTTAGGGTATGCATGCTAATTAGTTCCAGCCTATTTTCATAGGGGGGTAATCCATATGGGTCGGCCCAGGGTAGACCACGAAGTGCGAAACGGATAAACCTGCGTTGGACTGCTTCTATTCTATAGTTAGTTTATAGGGTGACCAAACTTGGCTGCAATATTCGAGAAGAGGCCTTAAAAAAGTAATGTACAGGGACTTTGTAACGTAAGGGTTGGAAAATTATTTCGACCAGCGTTTGATAAAACCAAGTGCAGAGTTAGCTTTATTTATAATGCTGTCAATATGTGAGTCGAAATTCAATTCTCTGTCATAAATTATTCCTAGATCCCGTACTTGGGTAGTGGAAGGAATAGGCTCATCGCAGATGAAGTAGTTTCTTGGAGGGGGAGGTAAACGTTTGCGGGAATAGGTTATCGCTTGGCATTTGCTGACATTAAGCTCCAAAAAGTTTTGCTTGCACCATACCGAAAACTTATTTAAGTCATCTTGAAGGCAATGGGAGTCAGAAGGCAATGAAATGACTTTGGAAATTCTCATGTCATCAGCGAAAATAGAAAGATTACAATTCTTTAAAATGAGATTTATGTCGTTAATCGTCAGGATAAAGATGATTGGCCCAAGGTGACTACCCTGAGGGACACCAGATGTTGCTTTAATTGGGTCGGATATTGAAGATCTGAAGATGACCCTGTATTCTCGGTCTTCTAAATAGGATTTGGTCCATGCCACAAAATGAGGGGAAAAGCCAAGTTTTTTTAGTTTAAAAATGATAAGTTGGTGAGAAATTTTATCGAATGCCTTGCTGAAATCAGTGGAAATTGAATCGACTTCATCACCGTCTTCTAAAGCATGAAGCGACCTAGAAACGAACTCTGTTAGGTTAGTGGTCGTTGATTTACCTTTCATGAAACCGTGCTGATTTGTACAGATAGTTGGCCTACAGTACGGAAGCAGTTGTTGATAGACTATGCTTTCAAAAAGTTTAGATATGCAAGAGAGTTTTGCTATGGGCCTATAATTATCGACTTCGGCCTTACTTCCTTTTTTATGAATAGGGATGATGTAAGATTCCTTCCATAGGAAAGGGAAAGTACCTGTTGAGACAGACAAGTTAAATAGGGCAGCAAGGGGAGGACCGAGATGGTTAATACACTCTTTTATTACAACAGCCGGAAGGCCATCAGGGCCGGACGAGAAATCATCTTTAAGTTTGGTAATGTTATCAGACGCCAAAGATGTTGTTATATTTAGCGAAACGGATGATGTCTCAGGATAGTTTCTCATATAGCTAAAGTAACTAGGATCGGGTTCAGCTGTTTTCTTAGAAAAGGATTTATTAAAATGACAGGCAAAGAAATTTGCAATGGTTTTCGGGTCGGCAGAAGATTCACTGAGAAATTTGAGTATAGATGAGTAGCCGTCTGACTTTCTTTTGGTATTAACAAACTGGTAGAAGCGTTTAGGGTCTGAGACTAAGTTAAATTGCATGCGGTAGAGGTCTTCCTTCGAATATTCAAATTATCTAGGTACATATCTTCATTTCATTGAACACTGTAACTCTCTCTATCAACGCTACCTGAATAGTGCGCAAACCAATCTCATGAATGACCCCAAGTCCTTACTTCAATTTGTCAATTGCAAAAGTAAGACTAAGGGTTATCCTTCATTCCTCGCTTTCGAAACCAAATCTTCAAGTGATCCTCCTACCATCGCCAACTTTTTTGCTACATTTTTCAAACAATCATTTGCCAACAACTCCTTCGTACCAGATCCCTCTTACTTCAATGATCTACCAAATTTCTCTATTGGTCCCTTTCTCACTCCAAATTTCGATCCTGCAGTTATTGAAGAAAATCTTAAAGATGAATTTATACCTGGCCCAGACGGACTCCCCGCCGTATTTCTTAAAAAATACTCTTCCAACCTGTCTCTACCCGTTTCCTACCTTTTTCGTCTATCCCTTACACAGGGAGAATTTCCCCAGATTTGGAAGACCTCTTTTATAATCCCGATACACAAAGAGGGATCTAAGCATGAAGTTACCAATTATCGTCACATTGCTAAACTCTTTCATATACCCCAATGCAAGCGTTTTATTTCACCCCTACAACATGGTTTTCTAAAAGGTAGATCAACTACCACAAATCTAGTTGAATTCGTGTCTTTTGCTCTCTCAGCCTTAGAAAATGGCAAAGAAATCGATGTTATCGC
This sequence comes from Volucella zonaria, assembly GCA_963966105.1. Classification (NCBI taxonomy): domain Eukaryota; kingdom Metazoa; phylum Arthropoda; class Insecta; order Diptera; family Syrphidae; genus Volucella; species Volucella zonaria. The sequence continues at coordinate 248,539,140 of OZ014530.1, read as the reverse complement.
AACTGATTTCACTAAAGCGTTTGATAAGATATCCCATCAATTGATCCTTTTCAAATTGTCTGCTCTCGGCTTTGAGCCTCTCTTTTTAAAATAGATTTCTTCTTACCTGGTAAACCGATATTATAGTGTTCGGTTTAGATCCGCCCTTTCTGTTCCATTCCTGGCCTCATCTGGAGTTCCACAAGGCAGTCATCTTGGCCCTCTTCTCTTCATTTTTACTATTAGCGATGTTGAGAGGGTCATTAAGCACTCCTCCCTCTCCCTTTACGCTGACGACACAAAATTTTTTAGATCTATTTCCTCTCCCCAGGACTCTGCCCTTCTTCAAGAAGATCTTGATCGGTTTTCAATCTGGTACCTCAAAAACTGCCTAGAACTTAATTACCCAAATGTCAATCTATATCCTTCTCACGTAAATGCAACCCGTCTCCTCCCCGACTTTATTTTCTCCATGGTCAACCAATTCCCCTGGTTCAGTCTTTCCAAGACCTTGACATATTATTTGACAGTGAGCTTAATTTCCGTTCGCATATCGATAAGATGATCCTCAAAGCCAACTCATCACTTGGCTTTATTAAATGGTGGTCCAAGGAATTTTCCAACGCGTATGTAACCAGATCTCTCTATATTACCTGTGTTCGCCCCCTGCTTGAGTATGCCAGTCAAGCTTGGTCCCCCTTTCACCGGGTTCATGTTTCCCGAATCGAGGTTATTCAAGGTCGATTCCTCCGATTTGCCTCCGTGGACTGCCATGGAACGACCCTTTAATCTTACCTCCCTATCAAGACCGCCTCAAACTTCTAAATATGAATTCGTTAGAAGAACGTTGGAATATTGCTGACGTTCTTTTCATTCATCGTCTTCTCTCAGGTTCCATCGACTGTGCAAGTTCAATACCAACCTCCGCAATCTACGTTGTCCTCGTCTCTTCTATCTACCCGTCCACCGTACCTCTTATGGCTCCAACGAACCTATCTCCCGAATGCTCCGAAAGGTCAACTCAAACCTCTCACTTTTTCATTTCCACCTGAGCACTCCTCATCTTAAACAAGATATCCTCCATCACTTCCTTGGTCACTAGCTCTTAAGTCTTTCTGTTAGTTTTTAAGTTAGATTAAGCTTGCATTAAGCCAATAAATGGGGGCCTCAGCCCCCACCAAAATTCAAATTTAAAACTCATTTTGTTGTACTTAAATGTACTAAGGAAATCTGAAGGTAGCGCTGTTGAATATCTCCTACTTGAAGTTAGTGACTGCAGCTCAAAATTTCTGATTGGTGTTGCGTGCAATCCAAACCAATGCAATATCACTCTCCAGAGCCACTGTTTTCGGCAATCATTGAGTTCACTGCTCTATATGACGATATTATTATCTGTGGCGATTTCAACGCCGACCTTATTAAAAACGGGAATAGGGCACGTCGACTCTTAGATTTTACGGCTTCAACCAGGCTGACTATTGTTAACTCCCATGCTATCCGATTCGCTTCAGGGGTTCCTCCTAGTCTACTCGACGTTGTCATGGTTTCAGATCGGTCAAACTTGCTACTCCAGGATCAGCTATCTCTAGCCGGCATTTCTGATCAAGATTTAATATATTGTACATACAATGTTGACTTATCTCGTTCCCCTAAACCATCATCTTTTCAATTTAGAGTCTTTTCCTCTATCGCCGACAGTATGTTACAACTAAATGCTAGTCTTCTCCCTTGGAATGATTGCTATTATGCCTCGAATGTCAATAAGAAAACGAACAATTTGCAAACCCTGCTCGTGGACCTTTTTAACAGGCACTTTCCTCTAAAAACAGTTGCTATTAAAAATACAAAGTGCCCATGGTTCACAATGCCATGAAAGTTCGTAACAAGCTGTACGCTAGATGGAAGCTTAGGCCCTAAAGTCTTAAATCGGAGTTTTTTTTTGTCGTGTTCTCAACTACTCCACTTTTGTGATCCGAAGAGCGAAAAAAAGCTATTTTCTGTAGAAACTGAGCACCGACCAAACCTCTAAGAAGCTGTGCAGCAATGTACGATCCCTTTGTGTAGGAAAAAAGGCTGTTGTCGATAACGTTCCGCATACAAACGACCTTAACGAGGCGTTTTCTTTCAAGTTCTCCAAATAGTCCGTTGCTTTACTCCAGATAGCCAACTGTTTTTTAGATCTGAATTTAACTTTGAAGTCGTCTCAGAAATTGATGTAGTAAATACCATTCGTTCTCTGAAGTGCTATAGGTGAGGATGGTGTACCCATTCGCTTTGTGAAGATGATATTACAGCATATCATAATCTCTCTTACACACATAATAAATTATTGCATTACGTGCTCTACTTTCCCTGATAGTTGGAAGTTGGCTAAGGTTATTCCGGTTCCGAAAAAACCTCAACCATCTACAGCTTCTGACTTTCGCCCAATAAGTATTTTGCCTTGTTTGTCAAAGGTCTTAGAGAAAATTCTCGCTCGCCAAATTTCAAGCTACCTAAACCAACACTGCTTGCTATCCCCTGTACAGTCTGGTTTTCGAGCACATCATAGCTGTTCGACAGCTATGATTAAAATTCTCGACGATGATGTAAGGGTCAAATATGATGCAGGCAAAATAACGGTACTTTGCTTGCTAGATTTTTCCTATGCCACAAGCTCAGGCTATATTTTGGTTTTAGTGCAAGATCGGTGGGCCTGATAAGTAACTATTTAAAAAAAATCGTTTTCAAAGGGTTGTTATTGAGTTGAGAAAATCACAGTTTAAAATCTTAACGGTAAGAGTGCCACAGGGATCAATATTAGGACAAATACTTTTCTGATATACTTGCCACGACCGATTGGGCTCATTGAGGATCTTTTTGACAGAATAAATGAAAACCTGTCAGCAGTATACAACTAGTCACTATGCAATGGTCTCAATCTGAATCCTAACAAATCCCAGCTTATTTTTATTTCTAAGAAGCATTACGATACTGATCTGCTGCTGCCAGTAAGCTGGAACAATAAGCAACTCAAATTTGTGGATGCTGTCACAAATCTCGGCTTCAAATTAAATTGTTCTCTCTCTGCCGTTGACCATACAAACTATGTTATTGGATGAATCTATGCTGGGCTAACTAAACTTCAATTGTCTTCTAATTTTACTCCGGTTGACATAAAGCTAAGGTTAATAAAAACGTTATTTATGCCTATTATTGATTATGCTACTGTTGTGTACTGCAAGCTCGACTCCCTTTCTCAGCACAAGTTGCTTGTGGCGTTTGATGATATGGTTAGGTACGTGTATGGCCTCCGTCGGTATCAACACATTCCACACTGTCACTAGCTGGTTCTTGGTTGTTCGTTTCAGCAGTTCCAAAAAACTCAATGTCTTGTGTTCATGCACAAGGTCTTTTTGATAAACTTCAATTTGCTCAGTCCTCCAGAACATCTAATATTATTGTATAACGCCCTCTTTCAACTATTTGAACTCGTCGCATCTCTTCTTGGTGTATATCACCAGGCTCTGGAACCAACTTTCGACAACAAAGCAAACAATTGAAGCTATTAAATTCAAAAGTGCCATATTGGTTGACATTGAATGAGCAACACATAACTACTGTCTTGAAATTTTTTATCTTTTACCTTTTATCTATTTTCTACACCCTTCCTTTTCCAATGTTTTTATTTTTAAGCAATTATCACTAATGTTTATATTAAATTTAGTTAATTAATAATTAATATTGTAATCCATCCGCTACTTTCTGTACTATAAAATACTAGGTCATAGCATTTGTACAATGTTTTTTATAATAAATTGAATTGAATTTCCAGATTTTCTCCACAATTTCTTTTGAAAAAGTGCATCCTTGGAATGCAACATCTCCTGACTGTAGCTGTGTAGGCAATCCGATAGTTTCGGAATAATACTTGATTCAATTTTAGGTCAATTCAGAAGAACACTTTTGAGAGAGTGTCCTGATGTGCTTGGAGGAGAACCGTCAAGTGCTACTTAGTTGATAAGCTATCTAATTTGAAAACCGCATGATGTGGGATAATAGATTGTTTAAAGGGCAGTCTTACCATATAGCGACCACCAGATAGACGCTTGTGAGTCGCTACAGAGTGATCTTCACAACTCTGTACCTCCTCAGTTTACTTAGTCTTAGTTAGTCAACTTTTCGGAACAGCTTCAACGTTCGATCCACATTCAAAAAAGTTGTCAAAATTAAGTCTCCCACGTCTCCCTGATAAATTTGTGGTAATGCGAAAGAATACATCGCATTCTAACAGTATGTCAATCTTTACTTCCTGGTGCCTCAAATGAAGGATCAGCTAAAGAGAGCCGTTGAATCATATGCTTACAATCATTCTCAATTGCATGCGAGGACAGAGTCGAAACAATGTCCCTTAAAATAAATATAAGCTGGTACACAGAATTGTTCATTTGAATTGCAAATTTACTGCTCCATGGTTAAGGGCTGAAGCTTCTGTTCCCATTCGTATATTCATACCCACTTGAGTGTAAAGTTCTTTTACAAAAAAAAAAACGAATATAGCACTCTTTTAACAAAAATCAAAACAAACAACTAGACGCATCATAATCAAATGAAGCTGTACTTCTGCAACAGTGTTTAAAGTGCTTCAGTACGGAGCTAGTAACACTTCGTAATCGCTTGCATGTTGGACAAGCACAAGCCATATTTGGATGTTGGAAACCCATTGACTCTATCATCAAGACGTTCTCTACCACTTTCTCCACAGTTAAAGAAAATTGTCCAAGAAGCCGTCAGACAGCAAGCAGAAACTGGATATCCTCAAGCAATGATTTTATCCGGCACATCTGGAGCTGGTAAAACTCACTGTTCTACAATATGTTGTTGCTAAAACAACTATTTGCAGTTGCCGGTGGTGGTCCCGAAACGGATGCTTTTAAACATCTGCCAGCAGCTTTTACAGTTCTTTGTTCGCTTGGTTCAGCAAAAACAACTACCAATTCAGTTCAAGTTACTGATTGTATTCTGTACAGGACGAAGATTCATTGTTACTTCCTGGATCAGACCCGCGTCATTCGACCATTACCCAATGAGAAGAATTACCACATTTTCTATCAGATGCTTGCAAGTCGAGAAGAGAGAGCCAAACTAATTGTGGAGGGATATTCCCCAGCGAATTTAAGATATCTTCAACATGGAAAGAACAGGAAGACTCGTATAGATTTTAATCATGGAAAGCATGTCTTGGAATTTTGGGAATACCATTCGAAGATGTTGCTCGAGTTTTGGCGGCAGTGTTGCTGTTGGGGAATGTCCAGTTTATTGATGGTCAGAGACTTGAAGTAGATGTGAAAGGAGAAGCAGAATTAAATTCAGTTGTCAATTTGTTGGGTGTACCACCAGCAGTCGTGGCTTTACCAGTCGCATTCAGTAAGTGAGTATGTGATGCCAACATGTCAAACATGTCCAGAAATTGCCTAGCAAAAGCGCTGTACTGTCGCACCGCTGCCACAATTGTAATAAGAGCAAACAGTCTTAAGCATTTGGAATCTACTCTCGGGACCCTTAGTTCCGATTCTAATCAATCAGTTCACAATCAAGCAGATGTCGGCAGTCAACATGCATCAACCATCGCCGAAATTCTGGATCCAAATCGATGGCGGCTTTGAACAATGCAATTCGCCATGCAACCGATGGATTCATTTTGCTCATTCCAGTTCAATCAATGCAATAACCTATTTACTCACCCAAAAATTTTTATATCTAACGCGCCTTTTTTTTTGTTGTTGTCCTACTAGCCTGTTTATTTCGCGACAGTGCGTTTAGTGCATTTTTAATTTATTTCCACGACAATTTGCTTTTTGTTTTCCTGGTCTTCGTTATGTCTTCTTGTGGTTTAACCAACTGCTCCACTAACAACAATAATACTGACTTTGTTGCCTGTGAGGGGATCTGCGTCAAAATATTCCATGCTATTTGTGTCGGCCTAAATAAAAGAAACACGGTCTTCCCTAAAGAGTTCTCGGAAACTCTGCTGTTGTTCTGGTGGTCAAGATAAGAAAACGGATATCCTTAACGCCTCTAACAAGAGGAAATATTATGAAGAAGTTGGCGTCGGATGGTTGCAATTGCAAAATTTAGCCATATCTTTTCACTACCAATTGCCTCTCGACTTAACCTCTCTGGACATACCACGCCGCCAGTATCCTGCTCAGAAAAAGAGTGGTAAAGTTGTCACAAAGATATCATAGATGTCATCCCTGATGTGAGCCACAGCACTGCGAAACGTGCGGTTCAACGACGAATGCCGGCTAGCCCATGCAGAGATGCAGAACGCAAGCAACGTTGCTAAGGAAGAATAGAGTCGCACGTGAGCTCTACGAGCAGAGAGGGAATAAAGACGTTCAGCTATTTTGCCAGATGGTAACATTCCAGGCTAAAAATCTACAAACGGAAGCCTGCAAGAAAGAGTCGGGTAAACTAGTGGTAGATTTGGAATCCGTGCTGAAAAAGAACAATTTCTTCAGCCCGTAAGCGACAATGATGATCTGTCGGACTGTTCAAGGCGGTGGGAGATGACCTTGGGAAGTATATGCAACAAATTTCTAAAATATGGTCAGACGAAAGCATGCCAGACGAACCTCTGCATTATATGCCCGATCCCTTTTTTTTTGTATAAAAGAACCTAACACTCAAGAGGGTGTGACCACTCTTAAAATCTCGGAGCAATGTTAAGTTTTTCGGAAAATTGGATAGAGGAAGAGAGAAAGAAGTTTGGGCTCAGTGGTTATTTCGTTTCACTGAAGGCACCCAACATTTAATGGAGAGACTAACTAAATTATTCGTGTAAATTGACTTCCTGAAAAAAAAAGAATGTCTTTCGGGCACAGCTGGTATTGAACCCCACTTGAGCCACAGCCGCCCACGTCCAGACGCTCTAGCTTGCACCAGCTGGAGAGGCATGAGTTTTCTCAATATCGCCTTTTGTCAATCATCTGATTGGTTCTTATCAGCGTGCTTCTAGGCCTAGAAGGAACAAAATTTACCAAATTCTAACAATGCGAAAGACCAGGAAAAATCAATACAAATCGACATCCACCACAAGCCTATGTCCGGTTTTGGCATCTCTGCCTCACCTGTCTTCAGTATGTTTTAAGAGAAAGCTCGCTGCTCGCTAGTAACTTAGAGGCCTTCGAGTTGGGTATAAGGACTTACTGAACAAGAATGAAGTGTTGCCTGCAGAATTGATATCAGAGCGAAGGTAGAAAAAGTCCCTCACTACCTCAAAATTAAAGCTACCGACTGAGACGTTCTGTACAATTGGTTGATGTTGTGTGTCCCTTCTTGTCGGTTTGCCTATCATTCACTAATTCACCATTTTGGCAACTTCCGTTTCAACACCAGTACCGGTGACAGCCCGCAATATCTGCCAATTATATCAACATCTGGAGCTTACGTCGTTAGTTTGTACATTTCTTGTTTATCTGTATGCGCTTGCTGGCATTCTTCATCAAACCAAGGAGTTCTTGGTGGTCCTCAGGTGGAAGCTAGTACATCAGTTGCGGTATTTCTGGTATCACATTGACTGCGTTACTTTTTCCAAACTTGATGCTGGTAGCCTAGGAGTTGTTGAGGGATTTCGGGATACGCGTTTGTCAAGTTTGGCAAAGATTTTGGCGGTCTCTTGCGATTGCAGCTTTTCTGCGTTACATTTTCTCACAGTAGTTCGTCTTTGTGTTGGCGCTTGGAAAACCAGCATCCGTGCAACAGGGTACCGATTCGAGTCAATATTGGCTGCCTGAAAGTTCGGAAGCTCAGAATATGCGAGGCATGCCTTACGTCGGTTGCCTGTTTCCTTGTGCGAGTATATGTATATTGAGGTAAGGGAACCGTGTACGTTCTATAATGTCATTCCGTCGTAAAGTCAATAAGCCAGACCAGGCTTTGCTTACCATCTGTCCTACCAAAGATGTCTTTCTTTTCTATTTTGGGCGTTATGCTTAGTACATTGCTCATATGTCTTATCGTAGAAGAATTCTTTAGTGCTGTCGTCCTTCTCTACCATGGGGACATGAACACATGCTGGCGAATTTAGCTTCGATACAGATTGTCGTTAGACGGTCACTCAGGTGTATGCCGCGAGTGAAAAATCAGCACCCGAACAAGCACTGCTTGTGTTCGCTGTAGCAATCACCATAGTATGTAGGTGCTACAGTGTTTAATCTACCTTTGCCCGGATAATTCCACCGCACTTCCTGGTGATATCTGTATGGTATCTATGGTCATTAACAGCCATCCATATCGGAGGTGTCTTATGAACTTTTTAGTTTTTCCGTGATAGAAAAGTTACCCCGCAGTTCTACTTCCAACCTAGAGAGCCAAGTCCTTGGTTTGAACCCATAGCACCAGAGACTGGATCCTCCGATACCAGTAAGCCACTTCGAGGATGCGAGCGCTGTCGTTGTTCCATTAAGGGCTCCTCCACCATGATCTTTTTTTAAGAACCTACTACAGACTTGAGGCATTGAGCATTAGTAACCTTAGCTCCAAATATGTCGAAATATCACAAAAAACGCTTCCGCTTGTCTGGTCATGGGCGTCATCGTTGATTCAATCGAGGGGGAACTCCTCTGCTGCATATCCTTCTTTTGAGGACCTCTTGTTAGACATCTGAAGGCATTTGCCCATCAGATCAGCAAAAGGTGCCTCGTCTGGAGTGCACCTAATTGGTCCGAGCTTTCGGCTCCACAAAACTGACTGCCTCTGATGGCGTTGATACCATTGACAAAACTTAGCCAACTGTCACTGGTGTATTTGTAAGTGTTGAATCAAAAGCGTCAAATACTTCCTTTGGGCTAGGAAAACAATTAGGTACTAAGGAAACTATTAACAACACCCACATCTTCCGAGCCCTGAACTACGAGGGAGAAACACCGAGGTTAGCGAATGCAAAATTCGGGGAGGAAATATAGCAGCGATATTTTAGGGCTGCAGTGGACATGAAATGGGGCAGGTCAGATAGACTATTACTCTAGCCAATAGAAGAATCTTCAACTTACTTGCACAGCGCAACAAGAGACAGTTGGGTAACAACAGTTTTAAATAGAGAGGCTTGTTGGGTAATGCCCACCTCGAACTCAAGCGCTTAACACCACACCAAGCTTAAAAGTCCACACCCAGAATGATCGAAATGCAACTGATAGCAATCCAAAATCTGTCCAAAGACCAATCTAATCACGACAACGAGAGCGAAGTAATTGAATGTCATTTCGAGGGATTAAAAGCACCCCTCAAAACAAATTTCGCCAACTTCCTTAAATTCAACGTACTTACCCACGTAAATGACTCTATCAATCTTCTCCGCACAGATTTCAACTTGCCATTTCAATCCTCCCCTAAAACAATAAATCCCACTCCGCATCCATCAGATCCTACTCTCGATGTCCTGACCGTAAAAATGATTGACGTTTGCCGAAATCGGTAAGGAAGTGAAATCCCACAAAATCGATGAAATACCCAACCAAATTCAATTCCAAGCTACTGGTAGTTCCCCGTACAATGTCTCAATTCATAATGAATTAGTTGACATCGAGTTTCACATGCCATCATTTTCAAGCAGTCCTCCCGCTGCCCTAACAACGGAAACCGTATTCACGCTGCCTTTACCAGATAGTATCCCACCCGCCGCCGCTCCACGCAAACTGTTCAAACAATTCGGAACTTCATGGACCCTCTTCGAATAGAAAAGCAGACTCGAAAACCTGGAAAAGGGAAACCATATGGCATTCTATGTTGAAGGTGCTCCTCAACACGCTGATGCTGTTGGGGTGGGGAATTTCTTTCACTCACCATTAGTGAGTGCCAGATGATTTCCCTTGCTGACTCTCAAAGTCCCTGCAGCTTCAACAACCTCCCAACCAAATATTCGTGGATGTTCCCTACTTCAGAACAAACATATTCCCCAATTTTAGTCCCCCCTCCTCACTTATATTACACAAAGCCCTTACACATCAATCCTCCAATCCCCATATTCCCCCCGTTCTACCCAAGACCCGCGCCAACGCGTCTCTTTCAACTTAACCCCAACCATCCATATTATCCTTTCTCAACCTTCCACGCCACCAAACTCAGCTAGCAACTCATTTCCTAACCTCGACCTTAAAACCGGAGCTAAGTACCCCAATTTTATATACTCCCTTACGAAAACATTCGTCTCTCTCTTGCCTATCTACATGACAATTCGAACTCGGTCTGTTACTTGGATCTAGCAGGAAGGCCCCCTTACTGACGCTATCAGTCTCAGGAACCTTTATGTCAGCTACCACAAGATTTTTAGCGTGTAACTTCTGAAAGTGGCAGACGATCTCGCTGCATTCGGCCACTACGTCCACTCTAAGCAAGTCTCACACCTACAGCGAAGCCGAGCCAACCACGATAAATTTTTTCGTCCATAGCTTGCCTCCCTTGCCAACACTTAAACCATCCCACCTCACACCTCCTCCCCACAATATCCCTCTTACTTTTCACTACCAGAATGTAAGAGGTCTTCGCCATAAAACCAATGCTGTTCTACGCCAGTCACACGCTCTTCCCTTTGATATTTACGCCCTGGCCAAATGATGATTCCCCCTGCCGGAGCGTCCTGCTGGCGATCCACAACAGCCTCAACTCTTCTCCCATTACCATTTCTTCATCCTCAAAAGTCGACTTTGTAGCAATAAAAATATCAAGTCCATTTGCGTTATAAATATGTTGCTACCAGCTCAACCTATTGAATATTACCAACTTGCTATCGATGCGATCGATCAGTTACTTGACCTGTCTGACTCTATTGATGATATCCCTATATTTGGCGACTTTAATCTTCCTCAGCTACAGTGGACTCCATCAGATGATCACTCGTTTTCCATCACTTCCAATGCCAAGTCATCTAGGGAATGACTCTTCTTAGATCGCTTAACAGGCTCACATCTATGTCAAGTCAGCAGTATATCCATGTACATGTGCAGACAACTAGACCTTATTTTCACAACCGATTCAATTACCTCCTATCTCTCTCAATAAGCGATAACTACCACCCTCCCCTTCTTCTCACGTTTTTTCACAACTCTTCTGTCCTGTCCACTTCCTACACAACTCTTTCATCATACGATTTTCATAAAGCAAACTTTCACAAAATCAGTGACTATCTCAGCAGATCGCCGTTTAACTTTCACAACCTAAGTATAAATTATGCCTTATCCATTCTGTATAGAGAAATATTTAATTCCTCTTCCCTTTACATTTCATTTTCCCGGCTTAAAACATCATCTACTGGTCCACCTTTATATAATCTCAAGCTTCGTTTCTAACGAAATTAGAGTAACAATTTATGGGCTTGTTTCTTTCGGACTTTACGATTCCCTTTACCAGCACTACCTTATAACCGACCATGAGTCCTTTTTCCTATTTGTTAACTCCTTCCCTCTCTTTCAACAACAAGTCATCAACAATCCTTCACCAAAGACTCCTTTGTACTAGATCCATCCTATTTGAATTACCTACCGAATTTCTCTCACACCTTGGACCCGTCTTATGTCGAATATAATTTACACCAACTTAATGACGAATTTACTCGTACACCCGGCCGAGATGCCCTCCTTGCCGTATTTCTTAAAAAAATTTCATCCTCCCTTTCCCTTGCACTTTCTAATCTCTTTCGCCTATCCCTTTCACAAGGAGAATTGCCTCAGGCTTATAAAACCTCCTTCATAACCCCGATCCACAAAAAAAGATCAAAGAACGAAATAACAAACTATCGCCTAATCGCCAAACTCTTCCATACCACCTTGATCAAAAAGTTCCCGGGGGACACCACCGTGTGGCGCTCCCGTTGTTCCGATTTGAGTTCTGTTTTTTTTTTTGTTAAGTTGGTAAATCTGTTATTGACATTCCCTCTAAATCTTAGCATCATAGCTTGACATCTGCAAAAGTTACGTAGTCAAGAGTACATCTATCCCTGTGTGGGTTGACGATTTTTTACAATTTTACTCGTATTAAGTTTTGCGTAAAAAACGGATTTGATGGTGTGCAAACGTTGGAAATGTTGGAAAAGTGTTTCGGCAACGATTCTCTAAAGAAAACGGTCGTTTATCAGTGGCACGAGCGGTTCAAAAGTGGTCGTGAGTCAATCGAAGATGATGAACGCAGTGGCAGACCATCGACATCGAAAACCGACGAAAACATTGATGAAGTACGAGTAAAAGAAATGTTGGTCAATAACCGCAAACTAACCAGATAGCGGAGGACTTGAACATTGCCTATGGGTCCGTCCAAGACATTTTAGTTAATGATTTGGGATTCCGTCGTGTAGCAGCAAAGTTGGTGTCAAAAGAACTCAATTTCATGCAAAAAAGAGATGATTTGCGAGGCTGAATCCGATCCCACATTCATCGAAAGGATCATTACTGGAGACGAGACTTGGGTTTATGAGTACGACACGCAATCCAGACATCAGGCAAGTGAATGGCGTTCACCAAATGAGCCGAGACCGAAAAAAAACACGTCGTTTTCAGTCAAAAACGAAGGCAATGCTCACGGTTTTCATGGATTACAACGGTGTACGAGTAGTGCATCATGAATTTTTGCCAGAAGGCCAGACAGTAAACAAAGAGTATTAAGAGTATTTGGGCGCTATCAGACGTTTGCGTGAAACAATTCGCCGAAAGAGACCAGAATTGTGGGCAGAAAACCGGTGGATTTTGCACCATGATAATGCACCGTCGCACAGTGCCATCATTATTCGTAATTTTTTGACGAAAAATGCAACAAATTGTGATTACATCCAACAGCCACCGAGTTCACCTGATTTGGCTCCCTGTAACTTCTTTTTGTTCAATCGAGTTAAAAAACCACTACGGGGAACGCGTTTCAGCAGCCGAGAGGAAGTAATGGAAAAATCGCAGGACGCACTGATGGACATACCGAAAACCGAATCTAAAAAATGTTTCGAGGATTGGATCAAGGGCTGGCATAAGTGTGTTGCAGTCGATGGGGATTACTTTAAAGGGGACAATATAGATTGAGAAAAATAAACTTGTATTTCCAATTTTCTGAATACATTCCGTAAACTTTTTGCTCATTGTACGATACAAAATACCCAAGCTCTTTTAAAGTATTTTGTATGAAACTCTAACCTTCCAATGCAAATCATATATTTGCCCCAGACTTTCTGAAGGCTAGGTCAACCACCACAAATCTCGTTGATTTAGTATCCTTTGCCCTCTCTGCCCTGGAGAATGGCAACGAAGTCGATGTAGTTGCAACCGATTTTAGCAAGGCCTTCGCTGAAATCTCTCATCGATTAATACTCTTTAAATTGTCTGCCCTCGGCTTGAACCCATACTGGATGGATATCCTTTTACCTGGAAAACCGTTTTTAAAGTATTCGGTTTAGGTCAGCCCACTCGGCTCCATTTTTGGCCACCTCTGGAGTCCCACAAGGCAGCCATATTGTTCCTCTTTTTTTTACAAACACTCGTCTGTTTCCCTTAACGCCGACTGTTCAAGTCAAAACAAGACACTGTGTGCCCTTACTTACCACTTAACTTAAGTAATCTTTTTTAGTATGAACATACAGAGGTCACTTGTGTTACCAAATTGTAATCTACAGAAATTAGAACCATTCTCTCTATTGCACATTTTCCCAACTCGTTCTTCTTAAACTAACACTCAACGAGGTAAGACGTGCTTAGGAATAAAGGCACATTTATAACCTAACATACACATTATATTGTCGTTTTTTATTTCTTATATCAAAATTTCACGAGGATCGCTACGCATCCCAACACCGACGATACCAAATTTTTCAAAATCATTTCTTCACCCCATGGGACCTTCCTTCTTCAACAAGACTGTGGTAGTTTTTCGTGCCTGAATAATTGTTTGGAACTTAATATTGCCAAATGCCAATCCATAACCTTTTCACATAAACGGCAACAATCTCCTTCCCGACTCTACTGTCTCCACAATCAACCTACATATCTCCTCCGTTCAATCAATTCGCGTCTTTAGCATTTTGTGTGATAGGAAGCTCAACTTCCATTTACATATGGATGTGATAATCCTTGATGCCAACTCTGCATTAGGTTTTGTAAAACGGTGGTCCATAGAATTCTCCAACCCATACGTGACCAGGTCCCTCTATATTATCGTTGTTCTCCCCCTCCTAGAGTACGCCAGTCAAATATGGTCCCCATATCATCGCTATCATATCTCGAGAATCGAAAGCATACAGCGCCGTATTCCTAGATTTGCTCTTCGAGGTTCACCCTGAGACGATCCTTTTACTCTGCCCCCCTATCAAAACCATCTGTTGAAATTATCGCTTTCAACATATTGCACTCTCACCTTAAGCCATTATCATGTTTCAATTCCTTTTCGGCTTTTAAGTTTGTCATTTCTTTTTATATTTGTTTAACCTTCTTCTTCCTTGAACTCTTGAAAAGATAAGTCACATTTTTGTAATCTTAGATGTCCTCTAAAATCTTTAATCATTTATAATAAATTACAACTTGGATTATTTAATTAGTTTGTTGCCTTTTTATTCAAAAGTGTATTTATATATTGGGTCTACAAGTAAGTTGCCAGCGTTTTTTTTTCCAAAATTTGAAGTTTTATTATGAAAACATTTTTACAATGCTTTATTCAAAGTATCGTCCATCGGAAGCTACAACTTTCCCCCATCTTTCTGGCAATTTATGAATTCCGGACCAAAAAAATTTCTCGTCTTTCGAGCCCAAGAACGTATCGAGGCAATTTTTGATTTCCTCTACTGAGCTGAAGCGTATTCCCGTAAGAGCGTTCTGCATCGAATGAAACAAGTGGTAGTCAGATGGTGCCAAGTCTGGACTGTAAGGCGGGTGAGGCAGAATTTTCCATCCACTATTGTCCAAATAGTTTTTCACCGAAACCGCAACATGTGGCCGAGCGTTGTCGTGATGAAAAATGACGGACTCATGCCTGGTCTCATATTCTGGCCGTTTTTTTTTTAATGCCCGCTTCAAACGAATTAGTTGGGTTCAATATAATGGTCCTTTGATGGTTTCACCTCTCGGAAGCAGTTCGTAGTATACGACACCCTTTTGATCCCACCATATGCAGAGCATGACCTTATTCACGTGAATATTTCGTTTCGGCGTCGATTGGGCGGGCTCGCCGGGCTTTGTATATGATTTTCTGCATTTAGGATTATCATAGTAAATCCATTTCTCATCACCAGTGACAATACAATGCAAAAATGATTTATTTTTATACCGCTGCAGTAACATTTCGGACATCCAAAATCGCCGTTCGACGTCACTTGGCTTCAATTCGTACGGCACCCAGTTTCCAACCTTTTGAATGAATCCCAGTTTTTTTAGGCTCAGGGAAACGGGTTGTTGCGTGACGCCCAATGATGCAGCAAGTTCTTCTTGAATCTGAAACGGATCCTCATCCAGTAAAGCGTCCAATTCCTCGTCTTCAAAACTTTTCGGCTTTCCGGGGCGATCTTTGTCTTCAACTCCAAAATCACCACTTTTGAACCGTTTGAACCACTCGCGGCACGTCAATTCACCAATACATTCCACCCCATAAGTTTCCGAAAGCAAACGATAGGCCTCAGCCGCACTTTTCTTCATATTAAAGAATAAATGCAGCGCTTCCCGCAAATGACGTTTATTTGGCTGGAAACTTGCCATGATTTTGCTCGATAAAATGTACGACACCGATAGAACTGCTCAAATATAACGCTGCAAAGTTGTTAACAGATACAAAACCTACAAATAAAACACATGGGGTCTGACATTTCTGCCCGGGATCCACTGGTGGCGCCATCTCTGACAAACGCTGGAAACTTACTTGTAGACCCAATATTTACAAAAGGTTATGGGCCCAGACATTCGCAAGTCTATTGTACAATAAATAATTACATTTTTTTTTTATATGGAAACGGGCATAACCAAAAGTACAACATCTACAGACGATTCTGCAATTGACGATACAATCCTTTTGGACCAAACATTAGAAGGGATTCACCAAAACAACTTCGAGATTCAAGTTCCAGAGAGACTAGAGTTAAGTATGGCTGAATCAAAAGTTTACCACATTCATCGTTTCAACGGGCAGAATTACCAGCTGTGGCGACGACAGATGAAAATTTATATGACTGAAAATAAACTAAAATCATACATTCTAGGAACAATAGAAAGACCAGGTACCAACACTCAAGTTTGGGATCATAAAGATGCTGAAGCACAAGCATTCATTATGAGGGGTATAGAGTTAGAACAATTAAAACATCTTACAGACTGCATTACCGCTGCACAAATGTGGTCCAGATTGAAAACTGTTCATTCTGAAAGAAGTGAGCAGTCAGCTCAAGTATTTCTTGAGAAGTTTATTAATTACAAATTAGAAGAGGAAGAATGCATGGCTGATTATATAGCGAGAGTTACATCACTTACGCAGCGTTTGAAAGACATGAATCTTGAGCAAAAAGAACCAGTGGTAATTGTAAAGATTCTCAGCAGTCTACCAAGTAAATTCGATCATGTCAGAACTGCGTGGTATGCAGTGCCACGTGCTGATCAATTTCTTGAACGTTTGACTGATCACTTAGTCAATTCAAACAAATAATAATGGAGAGAACAACACAACAACTAGAACAGCGTATGTAGCTAGCAGCAGCAAATTCAGACGTTACAGTGCAATGGCATCAAATAATGATAACAGACAGCAGCGATCAGGTAAATGTAATTATTGCCAAAAACAAGGGCATTGGGCAAGAGAGTGTTTTAAACGTCAGCGAGATCGACAAAACAAAGTTGATGGCCACCAAAATGAAAATAATCGTCATTCTTTTAGTCGGAGAGAGTCCAACAAAATTCATCCAAGTTGTCAGGCATCAGTTTCTGATGGAATGTTTCAATTGTTCATTTTGCAATCAGCATCAACTCAACCTAAGGTAAGGAATGTGTGGTATGCGGACTCTGGAGCTACAGACCACATGTCATTCCAGAGGGAGTGTTTCAAGAGTTTTAGTCCATTTGAGGAAGGAAAATGTGAAGTGCGAGTTGGAGATGGTCGCAAATTGTGAGTGGACGGAATTGGTGACGTTGACATCTATTCTACAAATTTTAAAGAGTCTAATGTTGTTCATACTATTAAAGATGTTGTTTTTGTTCCAGATCTTGGGCGTAATTTTATATCTGTTTCAAGTTCTACAGAAAAAGGCATGAAAGTTATTTTCGAAGAAGGTGCCCAACGTGTCATCTTTATGAAAAATCAAAGAATTATTACGGATGGTGTGCGAGAGAACAGGCTATATAAGATGAATTTGGTGCCAACAAAGACAGCTCAACTAAACGTTGCAAAGTCAAGCACATTAATGCTGTGGCATGAGCGTTTAGGTCATGTAAATTTTCAGACACTTCGAGAAATGAGCAACAAAGCATTTGTAGACCACCTCAAAATCACCCACGTGTCAAGTAAAGACCCATTCTGTGCAGGCTGTACCTATGGCAAGCAGCATCGTCAGACTTTTCCAAAGTCAGGAGCTAAGCGGTCTGGTTTTGCTGCTGAAGTTTTTCATGTTGATCTCTGTAGTAAGATGAGCATTTCATCAATTGGTGGTGCCAACTATTTTATGTTGTTAAAAGATGATTTCTCAAGATACTGCTATGTTTTCTTTCTCAAAAATAAAACAGATGTGTTAGTTAACCTAATGAAGTTTTGCACAGAAGTTGAAGCTCATGGACATACCATCAGGTGCTTGAGATCGGACCGTGGATTGGAATTCTGCAATGAGTCTGTTAGAGATTTTCTTTTGAAGAAAAGAATAAAACATGAAGTTTCGACCCCGAGAGCTCCAGAGCAGAATGGTTTCATCGAGACACAGAACAGAACGATAATCGAGAGTGCAAAATCAATGCTACATGAAAAACAACTTCCCTTGTATCTTTGGGCAGAGGCAACACATACCGCAGTTTACCTGCGAAATCGGACAGCTTCACATACAATTGGAGGAGTAACGCCTTATGAAAGGTGGTTTGGATCAAAACCTTCGGTGAACAACCTTCGAATTTTTGGCAGCGAGGTTTATATTCATATTCCAAAAGAGCAGCGAACTAAATGGGAGAAAAATTCCATGAAGTGTCTGATGATCGGCTATAACGAGGAGAGCAAAGCGTATAGAATTTTCGATCCTGCTGGCAGAAGAATATTAATCAGAAGAGATGTGATATTCAATGAAGGACAACCGACACTCCACGAAATAGTTGAAAACTGTGATTCAACTAAGCCAAATTGTCAAAATGATTCATCTGATTTGAAGAATGATGCTTGTCCTGAAAAGACTAAGAGAATTTACAAGAATCCAAGGCTTCCAACTCCCAGAAGCCCGTACAACATAAGGCAAAGTACAAGGCCGAATTACGAAGAGTTGTCTGAGGAAGAGCTGATTGTAGC
The DNA here is from genome assembly GCA_963966105.1 of Volucella zonaria. NCBI lineage: Eukaryota > Metazoa > Arthropoda > Insecta > Diptera > Syrphidae > Volucella > Volucella zonaria. The sequence goes on along the minus strand of OZ014530.1, from coordinate 248,520,699 downwards.
CGAGGTTTGTGCATGTGAGGTGGAGCTGAAGACGCTGGAGGAAGCCATGAAATCCGAAGATTCGCAAAAGTGGTTAGATGCTATAAATGAAGAGATTGACTCACTGGAAACCAATAAAACTTGGGTGCTAGTCCCAAGGACAGGGGAAGAGCATGTCATTACTAACAGGTGGGTGTTTAAAATTAAGTATAAGTCAAATGGCTCCATAGATAAATTTAAAGCGAGATTGATCGCAAGGGGTTGCTCACAGAAATATGGAATCGACTACAAAGAGACTTTCGCACCAGTTGTTAGATACGAATCTGTCAGAATATTGTTGGCAATAGCAGCGGCACAAAATCTTGAAGGTTACCAGTTCGATGTCAAAACGGCATTCTTGCATGGCAATTTAGAAGAACGCATTTATATGGAACAACCATATGGGTTCGAAGATGGTGAGAAGATCTGTTTTTTAAATAAAAGCTTATATGGGCTTAAGCAAGCATCGAGGCAATGGAATAAAAGAATTGTTGAATTTCTGATGCAATATGGACTAGAACAATCAACAGCTGACCCATGTATATTTGTTTGTAAGTCTAAAGAATCAGTAATTTACCTAGCTCTATATGTAGATGTTGAGCTCATATGTGGAAGTAATATTATATTTATAAAGCAGCTGCTCAATAACCTTAATAAAGAATTTAAGATTACTTTCAGAGAAGCAGAATTTTTCGTTGGAGATAGGAAGGAGATAGAGAAAAAGGAACTCTCAAAATTTATCAAAGCATTTACACACATAAAATTTTAAATCGTTTTAATCATGCTAATTGTTCACCTGTTTCTATACCCGCAGAGCCAGGCATCAAATTTTCGAAGGATGAACTAGCTCAGAAATCTGGCGATAGGTTCGCTGATGTACGAGTATCTGATGGTGTGCACAAGACCAGACATCTCGTATATTGTTGGTGTTCTTAGCAGTTTTATGGAGCGTCCTTTCTTAACACATTGGCAAGGAATTAAAAGAATTTTAAGATTCCTAAAGGCAACGTCAGAGCGTGGAGTAACCTTCAATAGAGATTCCATCTACATCGAAATTACAGCCTACTGTGATGTGGACTGGGCTGGAGACGTTGATACGCGGCGAAGTACAACAGGATGGATCGTATTTTTAAATGGAGGCACAATTGCTTGGAGCTCTAAGAAACAGACCGTGACTGCGACATCAACAACTGAAGCCGAATTCGTAGCTCTATGTTCTGCAACAAAAGCAGTTATAAGCATAAGAAGATTACTGTCAGATCTGGACCAACAACAAACTAAACCTACGATTATAAAATGCGACAATCAAAAAGCAATTACTTTGGTTAAGAATCCCGAGTCATCGAAAAGAACAAAACACATCGACACTCAGTATTTTTACACATGTGATATGCAGAACAGGCAGATGTGCAGTATGTATCAACCGATAATCAATTGGCTGATCCTTTGACAAAAGCTTTACCGATAGAGAAATTTCGAAGTTTGGTTGAGCGGTATGGATTTATGGACGATTAACATTCAGTAATTTTTTTTTTTTTTTTGAAAGCGAGAGGGAATGTTGAATTATCATGTTTCAATTCCTTTTGGGCTTTTAAGCTTGTCATTTCTTTTTATATTTGTTTAACCTTCTTCTTCCTTGAACTCTTGAAAAGATAAGTCACATTTTTGTAATCTTAGAAGTCCTCTAAAATCTTTAATCGTTTATAATAAATTACAACTTGGATTATTTAATTAGTTTGTTGCCTTTTTATTCAAAAGTGTATTTATATATTTACAAAACCATCTCAACCTTATTAACTTAAACACCCTTGACGAACGCAGAATTGAAAAATCAATTCAAACTCTACCGTCTTCGACTTCCACCGCACCACTTCCTACCTCAAATCCGTTCTGTTTCACCACTCCAACCAACCTTGGTTTTAAGTTTAATTTTAAGTTATAGCTTGTAATAAGCCGAGTAAATGGTGGGCCTTCGCCCCCAACAAAATTAAATTAAATTACTTAAGCCTGATACGTCTTACTTCTCCTGTTTCATAAATAGACTTTGGAGGATGGGATGAAAGACAGTTCCTATGTCCTGATCACGGTTATTTCTTTCTTTGAGTTGGTAGCTCTTAAATATGATCTCAATAGGAGTATGGCTTTATCAAATACTCTAATCCAATCATCGGCACTGGAACCTTTGAAAGTGTTCATCAAAATATAAATCATTATCAATCAAAGTAGGAACGATAAAGCAGCTCTGGCGGACAGCAAACTTTAGTTCCGTCTTGAAATGACTCGTGCTCTCCAATAGATCTAATCGACAAAATTAGTGCCTCAACATCGAAAATCCCCATTCCTCAAGTTTCAACTACAAATGACATCACATACTTAAATTGGACACTATAAGCCAACTGTGTTCCAATGAAATGTCGTTGTGGTATCAGTACTTCCCAAACAGACTGTATTCGTGACCAGTACCATGAATTATGATTTATTTGCCCCTTGTCATCATAATAATTCCTTCTCATTGTCAATATGATCTTTGATTGAATGTCAGTGTCAAAGCTGCAGATATGAATAGGTCTCCTGTAGAATACTCAATTGCCATCATAAATATTCATGTGGCTCACTCCTCCACGCTTCCTTAGATCGTCGCGTTGATCGCCGATAAAAGATTTATTTGGCAACTTCCGAAAAAAAATCGCCAAAGAACGCCGTTCGCAATTTTCCATTTGCATTGGCAATTAAATTCTCTTGCTGGAATTGATACTTCATCGGAGGAGCCTTCTTCGGAAACTCAGTTCTGGCAGATCGCTCATAAATCCGAGAATTTTTTTTTTTTTTTTTTATTTTGATCACTGATCACCGAGAACTGCCCACGCAACAAGATTAACTGAATGAGTTTGTTAGTTTGTGTTGCCGAAGACCTTCTGCAAAGATACTCGTACTCGCAGCTGGGTTATGGTTTCTTACTAATATTGCCTGCGATGCGTGGAGTCTTGCACGGCAGAATTAAAAACGAATGCAACTTCAGAGATGCCGACAATAGTCTTTACCCATGCGGATATTGATGATCTTGATCTGTAGAGCGTGTGCCGCAGAAGTCAGCAAATCACCGATCTTGATATTCAAACAGCAGACCCTTGGGGTACATATTTCCAGATGAGGAAGGATGAAACGATTTTCATAGATAAGATTTGGTTTGAGTCACTTTACATGGAAGTCGTTCTTCACAACTTCCTGTGAATCTAGTCTACAGATTGAGGTTGGGTATTCTGTTTCACCGGCGATCGGACGATGGAGAATGATTTATGTTAGTATAGACCGTTGGTAGTACATGTACTCATAATTGCTTGTAATGGTCGCTTGATTGAACTTGATGGAAAGGTTGCAGACCAGGATGGGATTTAATAGTTTTAGATGCGATGGCTCTCAAGTTCGCGGGGGAAATAAACAGACTGTAGCTATGATGTTTCCCGCAATCAATAGAAGTGCCACAAGGAACAATGTATGGGCCTACGCTGCTTAATAATGCCAAACTATCGCATTTCGTACAGTGATCAGCATTGTTGAACAAGATCTTCGGTATAAAGAGTTCTGCCTGAGAAATTTTACCGTTTACAAATCTATTGACACTTGTGAAAGTTTCTAATGACTCCCCGTGGAAATTCTCCTCGTGGAGTGACTAATGTTCGACAATGGACTAAATCAGTTATAACTCCATTCGTTCATAGAGCGTTGACCTCTATAATGTACCCGGAGACGGATATGAATACGAGATGGTGATGGCGGTAGATAAGAACGTTATAAGCCAGTACGCTAGGCACTTGGTACGACTATAAGTAGCGCATGGTGGTCAAGACTACTAATCCTTAAAGAAACCTGCCAAAGACACCAACGGACCACCCCAAAACAATAATTCGACATGGAATCCGTTTACAGGTCACTCAGATCGCTTGAATGAGTGCTTCGCTATCACCCATAAATCCCAGAAAAAATTTGGAGCCAGTGTTGCGACACCATCAAAAAGCTGCCCGATGTAACAACAGGAAATCAGTCACTCCATGAAAGTAGTCCCTGATATGATGACAGATATTGAAATTATCCTGCAAAATAACATTAGGGATGAGAGGGCAAGAAGAGGAATCCAATGAAGAAGTAGTCCTCTCCTTCATCATACGCCAACGATGGTAGAAGAAAAGTATGCACTATGCTCAAACTATTAGCTCCGCAAGCCTCATCAACAATAAAGGCGATCTTCAAACAAGGCAAGAGGCAGATGTTGTATTCAACGTTCTGTGCTAACTTCTAAAACCTTTCTCATTCAAATACACACATTAGTACGCCGCCGGTTCAAGCTCATATTGAGAAAGGAGAAGGACAATCTCGAAGGTTATCCACTACAAACATTCTGTAATAAGCTGAGTCCGACTACGAACTCTTGACCTTGAGCAAGCACAGATGGGTGAACTTCATGCTCCAGGCAAAGCACAATAGGGACGTTTTGGCGAAGGATCTCCTAAGGTGGAGTCAATTGCGACCTTATTTGCGATACTTCCATATATTCGGAACTTAGGATATGTAAGAATTTTTTCGTCATCTGGCCAGGTTGTCGTAATAGACATGGTGACGTAGTATTATAGTTTCAGGTGGGTTACCAGCACTATCCGCGGAAGGATCTGCCACTCCTGATTGGGAGTTGTATCTTCAAATGAACTGCCACGTAGAATACAATATTTTGAGAAGCAACAAATAGCCCCAGATATGAATGGACTTTCTGTTGACCAGGACTATTAACAGTCCATATACATATGTATAACTGATGAGTCCGAGATGATCATGCTCCCACAGAGGATAAGGACGACTTTGCCAATGATTTCTACTAGGAACTCCTCCACCAGAATATTGTCCTTAACAATGAGATCGTGACATTATCGGAAAGTTAGGAACGGAAAGCATCTTTGGGGGCACAGATCTGAAAATGAATTTAGGGTGTCGCCATTGCTATCAATCAGCAACCGTCCACCAGATTGATCACATTGATCACATGCGACCGACGTAAGACACGTGTGAAGCCAACAAGACTCGAACAGAAGTCTGTGGAGTTGAGCAAGAAGTTGAGTAGTCAAAGTCGGTGCCGAGGATATGGAAACTCATGCAGACTTTTAAAAGGCAGCCACGACCCAAACTCTGCTGTCAGGCAGAACGAACCGCCCAACTTTGGCGATGAAAAGCAAGATTTCCGCGAGAGAGAGCAATATGTAAACTTAAGTAGAGTCAGACTGCCAGTCCAGATGGTATACCTATTTGAGTCAGCGGCGAAAGACTTGATAGAGTTCATTCAGCATTCTATTTCCAAGCTTTAACCGGTGGACGGTACCACCTTGTTCAAAGAGTTCATAACTTTAGATCTATATTGTCGCGTTAAAAGTAATCCCCATTGACTGCAACGCACTTGTGGCAGCGTTCGATTCCAGCCCTCGGAACATCTCTAGTACTTCATGCTCTATAAGGCCTTCAATACGATCAGCGGTTTTTCCATGATCTCTTCTAGGCTGTTAAAATGCGGATTTCTTACTTCTTCTAACGGCCAAATAATACTTCTTATTGACAATGTGGCCTTCAGGAAGAACTTCATGATGCTCAACACAATAGTCAGCAGTCAGCATCGCCTTCTTTTTTGACATTTGGAGCACACCATTCACGCGCTTGATGTCTGGCTTGAGTGTTGTACTCATAAACCCACGTTTCGTCACCAGAATGATAGGTTTGTTGAATGTCTGGTCGGAATCAGGCTCGGAAGGTATGTCTTTTACAATATCCATAGTCTGCTTTTCTTGCAGGGAATTCGAATAATACTCCACCAGGCATGCAGCGACGCGTCTCAATCCCAATCGATTGGTTAAAATGCCCCAAACAGGTCCAGTCGATATGCTGATTATCCCTGCTAACTCTTTGATGGTGAATTTGCTGTCTAAGATCTTAGATTTCATCATGTTTTCCTTAGTTCTTACTGATCGATGGTCTGCCAGAACGGTCGTAATCATCGACGAATTTGTATTTAATATCTCAAACGCTTTCAGCTGGTTCTGAAGCTCCTTTTGGTCCTGGCTTACATCGCGTATATAAGCACTTACAAATGCAATTTCCAGAGGCCACCATGAGAAGTTAAACCAACTACTTGACGGGAACTACAAATGGTGCACTGGTCCCCTAAGCAATGTCTTAAGCAGTGAGTTGTTATCAGCTAAATTGTCGCTCAGGCCCCACCGATATTGTGGTTCTAGCCTCTCCCATTTATAGCTGTCAGTGATATCCGTTTTATAACGTCGTAGGCCATCTGTCAATAGAACGGGTACGGCGGAAAGGGACTAGGACTGAAGATTCTTTTTTTTATCTCCTGAGGATTGTTAACAGAATAATGTAAGTGCGTATGGTTTAATACCAGGATGAGCCAATTTTATATCGAAATCGTTCACTTCCGGTTTCCTGGGGATGAAGTATATAACATAGTGTCAATAGATAGCAATTCATCCGGAGATTACTGAAGAAAAGTAACAAAAACTCGTAAATCTCCTACACAGATCTAACTAGTAGCCACCTGCAAAAAAGCAATTTTTGATTAAACACTCGCCGATCGACTAGCCACAATGCATGTGATGTAACCATGCGCCAAGGTCAGATGACAGCCTTCGTATAATTAAGAAGATTATCAGTGACTAGCGCAAAAATAGATTTCAATATTGAAATACTCTTCCTTTGGAAACATAGCTGATAACAACAACCCACTATCGACTCAACAGCCAAACCGAGTACAATCAAATTATGGCAGAGCCAAGACCCCAAAAAATAAAAATCCAGTTTCCCTCATTGGATCTCTATACCAACCTATCCCACCATCTAGCCCAATTCTCGACGAATCCAAATCTTATTTAAATCATAAAGAAAAAATAACGATCCACCAAAAAGTAACCACAATACGTAACACACAAACATCGTACAGCTGCGATGAGAATAGCAAACTCGACCAGCGATAAAGCCCACTTTTTACTTAGAGTCCCGCCAAAGGTTATCGCTTTCTGTCCGCGATAGATCAAGTTCAGCTGTCATATGCGAAGAAAGAAAAGCGAAAACATCTCCGGCCAGCACAATGGCCGGATACTCCGTGCAAGTGATTTCCATTCGAGTTCGCATGCCCAACAGTGGCAGATCGGTTATACAAATATCATAAACGAGCGCACAAAAGTGTTATGAGTTCGCCTGTGTCTGTGACGTTTCTCGTGCTACTATTACAGTTCGTATTAATTGCCCAACATGGCATGAGGTTAACTTTGACAGCCCCCACCGTAGACAATCCAACATTCGAGAACGAAATTCCCACCGGAAGCGATGGTGACTTAAAACATTTTCGTGTAACATATGCTGAGCGTATGAAGTCATATATGAACGCGTCGATTAATCCGTGCGATGATTTCTACGAGTACGCGTGTGGCAATTATCCCAATGTCATCGAAGACTTGGAGGTAAACCGGAAACGATCTAATCTTCTCGATATATTCTTCGTTTTACTTGACCTAACTAACAATACACTGCATAGAACGCGAACTCCAGAAGAGGAGTACTACGAGGAGCTGCAGAAAGCCAAACAGTTCCTGAAGAGTTGTATAAATGCTAAGCTCTATCCGGTGGAAGCAAGTGAGGAGTATTTGGATGTGGTGAGAACTATTGGAGGATTTCCAGCACTAGATCCATTATGGAATGCCTCACAGTTCGACTGGTTCAAAATGACGGCGTATCTCACTCGATACGGCATCGAAGGACTTGTCAAGGAAAGTATTTATTTGAAACACCCATTCCCGCCATACTATGAGCTTCCAAAGTTAGGTTTTGACTTTGACATCTATCTAGAAAACATCGCAACTAAGCAATCTGAGGGTTACATCCACAGTGAGAAGATTATGAGAGATTTGCTGAAGATATACGGAGCGGATAGCACTATCGAGAAAGTCATCGACGGTGTCATCGGATTCTGGCGAGAGGTTCTGTTAATGGACAAAACCATCAACGACTACGGAGGATGTAGTTTTACCATGCTGATGGAGGATTCACACAGCGAACCCTTCCCAAAGTGGTCGTCATTCTTCGAAACCGCATGGAGCACAACCGAATTCAACAAAACTGAGATCAGCGATTGCCCATGTGACTGGTACTACAACAAATTGGACGCCATCGTCACTGAAAGGCCGGCGGATGTTGCCAACTACATGGCCCTGAAGTTCCTCTATTCCATGCATCCGCATCACATGAAATCTGAGAAATTCCAGAATCTAAACTGTGTGACACGCGTCAAGCATGCCTTTCCCGTACTTATGACACATTTCTATATGAAGGAGCACTACAACCAGCAAGCTGAAGAGGACATCTATGAGATTGTCTCTGAACTAAAGAAGAGCTTAAAGCACTTGATCGAAACTGCAGATTGGTTAGACGAACCAACCAGATACGAGGCCTTGAGTAAAGTACAAACTCTTCGAACCCGAATTGGACAAATTACGGACCCCATCAGTCACGTTCTGATCAAGGAAATGAAAAAGTTAAATTTCACCGACAACTTTGCATCGAACAATCTTCAGTTGGTGAAATATGAAGTGGATATGCAACACTATGGGAACTTACATCATGACCTACCCGATGGTACATTACCCCCAGACCTATTGGATGCAGTACAGGTGAATGCCTTCTATTACGTTCTCGACAACAGCATAAACATCATGGCTGGTGTTCTACATCCTCCGGTCTATCATTCAAGTCTTCCGAAATCTGTGAAATACGGAAGCCTTGGCTACATCCTTGGTCATGAACTCACCCATGGATTCGATAACATGGGCTCCAACTTTGACGCAAATCTAACAAGGCGACACTGGTGGACGGATAAGGCGGCAGGTATCTTTGATGAACGATCAAATTGCTTCGCTCAACACTACAGTGGATACAGTGTACCTGAGCTCAATAAGAAAATCAACGGTTCCACATCACAGGATGAGAATATCGCCGACAGTGGAGGTCTTCGAGAGGCACTGGCTGCCTATCGGAAGGTTTCCAAGATTGCTACCAAAAACAAGGATCTAGATCTCCAGAAAAGGGACACTCTTCCCGGAATAGATCTCAACTCTGAGCAGCTATTCTTTCTAAGCTTCGCTCAACTCTACTGCTCCAAATATACAGCGAAGCACTTTTGGGTGGAGATATCTAATGAACATCCGTTGGATAAATACCGAGTGCTGGGATCTCTGCAAAATTTTGAAGAGTTCCCACTCGTGTACAATTGCCCGTTGGGATCAGCTATGAATCCAAATGAGAAGTGCCGCTTGTGGTAGCGCTTAGTGTACCTTCAAATGTAGTCAATCTACGATCTTTTACTTAAGTTAATAAATTTAATCTAAGACAAGACGTGTTTTGTGGTTTCTCTTTGGTGTGACCCAGATATTCAATTTGGAAGTGTGTGCTCTGCTTGGAGGTAATGGAACTTTGTGCATTATGGACAAGTGAACTGTGTGTGCAGTTGCTGTGTCAATTTCTAAATGGAATTGTGAGTTACTCGTATATAGGCAACACCCACACCTTGCATGCGGAAGCTACTTATCCGTAACTTGAGTGCGGGCTGCCTGGTTGTTTAGATCCAAGCTAAGTACTTTGTCCAACTTTGGGCACACTATGGAATGCATACTCTTTTTACAGTCGAGAGGAGGTGATTTGTTGGTTATTCCCATTTAATGGGAGCAAATGTCTAGAATTAAGTCGTTTTGGAAAGGGGCACCAATGGTTCGCACATCAAGTGAGTGACGTAATGTGGATTATAATCTAGCGGTACTTGTTCGGTTGGTAGAGGTTAATGTGCAGTGAAAGATCACTAAGATCGGCTGGCAAGATCGTTTTGAGTCACACTAGATACTGACACTGGTAAAGATTTAGAGAAATCTGAAAGTGTATGGATTGCCATTGCCACAGTCTGAGAGATATCAACTTGTTGGAGAGATCTCCATGTTCTTGGGAATATCCATAGATACCATCGAGAGGTATAGATGATCATGAGTGTGCGATGCTCGTGGTAGATTTCAGGAACTGAGTGACCTATGCGACGTATGTAGAGCCATTTCAGTAAAAGCAATCTCTATCCTGTGCCTGAAAAGTCTCAGTTCTTTTACTCACTTACCTGTGATTTACTTAAAGCAAAGGTACAGTGTCAAGATGTGGCTCGATGGTTCCATTTGGGCATTCTCTAAGTAAATTCAACAGTACCTTGAGATGTCAGAGTGACAAGAGCATAAGCAAAGTGCATTTTCTGCTAATCTCATCAAGGAACCTTGTCGTATTGGCTACTAAGGGCCTTACTAGTGTGCATCCAATGACTTCCAATTTATTCTGAACGCTAGTGGTGGATGTCACAGTCGTAAGAGAAGACCCATCAACAGCTCGCTTGGCAGATGTCACTTTAAATTGATATAGATTCGTTGTGGAAGCTTCTTGCTAACTTCAGATACTTTTGTTTGGATTGCAGTATTCGTAGCTTGAACTGGAGTCACTTTTCATTATGCAGAAGATTGGTGTTGTACCAATACGTTATGCTTCGAAGAGTATCTTTCAGTTTGTATGTTTATAATGTTGGCTACACGTCTAATGCCAAGCGTCCATTTATATTTGCGATAACGTTGATCAGATGGTGCTTTCAAAAAATGGTAGATCAGCTCTTATAGGTGAAATGCTGGGAAGGACAATACATTTAGAGAATTCTGTTCTGAGCCTACCAAATCACCATCAAGACACACAAGAACTCTGGGTAAGGAAGACATATAGGTTGTATTTATGGTTTTGTCATTGTTGCTCTTCTTGGCAAGTAATTCAGATTTTGTGAACAAACAAGTAAGTTACCTCTCAATTTCAATTTTGGTAATACATAAGCTTACTCTAACTTAAAAACTAACAGAAAGACTTAAGAGCCAGGGACCATGGAAGTGATGGAGGAGATCTTGTTTGGGACGAGGAGTGCTCAGGTGGAAATGAAAAAGGGAGAGATTTGAGTTGACCTTTCGGAGCATTCGGGAGATTGGTTCGTTGGAGCCATAAGAGGTGCGGTGGACCGGTAGATAGAAGAGACGAGGAAAACGTAGATTGTGGGGGTTGGTATTGAAGGAAATGGAGTTCATAATGGATGCACAGTCGATGGAACCTGAGAGAAGTCGATGAATGAACAGAATGTCAGCAGTATTCCTACGTTCTTCTAACGAATTCATATTTAGAAGTTTGAGGCGGTCTTGATAGGGAGGTAAGATTAAAGGGTCGTTCCATGGCAGGCCACGGAGGGCAAATCGGAGGAATCGACGTTGAATACCCTCGATTCGCGAAACATGAATCCGATGAAAGGGGGTCCAAGCTTGACTGTCATACTTAAGCAGGGGGCGAACAAAGGTAATATGGAGAGATCTGGTTACATACGGGTTGGAAAATTCCTTGGACCACCGTTTAATAAAGCCAAGTGATGAGTTAGCTTTGAGGATCATCTTATCGATATGAGAACGGAAATTAAGCTCACAGTCGAATAATATGTCAAGGTCTTGAAAAGACTGAACCGGGGGAATTGGTTGACCATGGAGAAAATAAAGTCGGGGAGGAAACGGGTTGCATTTACGTAAGAAGGTTATAGATTGACATTTGGCTGTATTAAGTTCTAGGCAGTTTTTGAGGCATCAGATTGAAAACCGATCAAGGTCTTTTTAAAGGAGGGCAGATTCGTGAGGAGAGGAAATAGTTTTAAAAAATTTTGTGTCGTCAGCGTAAAGGGAGAGCGAGGAGTGTTTAATGACACTCTCAACATCGCTAATAGTAAAAATGAAGAGAAGAGGGCCAAGATGACTGCCTCGTGGAACTCCAGATGAGGCCAGGAATGGAACAGAAAGGGCGGATCTAAACCGAACACTATAATATCGGTTTACCAGGTAAGAAGAAATCCATTTTAAAAAGAGCGGCTCAAAGCCGATGCTATGTTTGATTCCCGGCACCGATACGGCGTTGCCCCGAACCAAACGATAGCACTTTATTCTCTGGGATCCCGCTATCCCAGCCGTGGGTTCTACCAGGTAGCGCGTTAACGGCCGCTAAACCTGGGCGAAATGAAAGCAAAATGGGCGCCACGTGATTTTTTTTTTTTTTTTTTTTTTTGGAATCACGAAACCAAGAAAAGAAAAGAAGAAAAACTTCCCCGACAAAAAAAGAACAGAACAAGGAAATGAGAAAAAGAAAATAAAAAAACAGTTTTTTTTTTTTCCACTACGTTATAACGGCTCCGTTGGAGCTCGACGATTTATTTTTAATTGGCTTAGCGGTACACTCGTCGGTGGAGTGACCCGCTATTTTCACAATCCCGAATAAGGAAAAACCGCTATCTAACGGGGCGCGTGTCCCGTCTTTTCTCGGGAATTTTACGCACGCGCGGCCCACCGGAGTCTCAATTTTCCAAAACGAAACGACTTCAGAATCCCTTTTTTTTTTTTTTTTTTTTTTTTTTTTTTTTTTTTTTTTTTTTTTTCGCTACACTGGCACTTAACTACACTATACTTATCTTGTAGATCCTAGCGGCCTATGCCCCTTTCTGGCACGATCTTCCGTCTCGCTACTCCTGTCCACGATCCTTTCTTTCTTCCTCCTTTCCCTCTCACGATCCTTTTATATTTTTTTTTTTTTTTTTTTTTTTTTTTATTTTTTTTTTTATTTTTTTTTTTTTTTTTTTTTTTTTTTTGTTCAAGCAGAACTCGCGACGTTAAAAAAAAAGGAATCTACTCTACTCTACTTCACTTGAAACGAAAGAAAAATTGCTTCTCGCAATGCCAAAACTTAATTCGTAAATTTTTTTTTTCTTTTTTTTTTTTTTTTTTATTATTTTTTTTTTTTTTTTTTTTTTTTTTTTTTTTTGTAAACTCTGGACCTGAACCTCACTGATTGCTGGTCGTAACCCAAGTGTCTCATAGATCTTCTACGATCCACAGCTCCCGCCAGACACACACACACACATTCACACGCACATTCTCTCTAGCATCCATTCAGCCGTAGTGGACCCAACGACGGGATTTCTAGCTATCACACTAGCAAGCTTTGCTAGTGTGTGCCCCCGTGTCCGACTAGGCCTCTCACACATACAATTTTCAACATTCATGTTAAACTCCTCAGTCTCGGAGTTCGCTCCCACTTCCAGTAATGACTGGGAACTCCACTGAGCGAGTTTGTGGAAGCTGTGGATCCTAGCTCTTCCCTACTCTTAGGTTCTACAAAAAGAAATTGCGAAAAGCAGAGTTTCTTCCATTTCTGATCGCCGGGTAATTTTCCCCCATCGGATTACACTAATAAAATTTAAAACGCCCGCGAAGGAGAAAGGAGATGCGATGGAATGGTAGCTGAAGCGTCGGGACGGAAGGAAAAGAATATAGGTACAATCCAGAAGGGATTGTATCTCAATCCAACCATCCGTTGGATCGCCGCCCCTCACAAAAGAAAAGTATAGTGCCTGTGCAATTAAATTTTTATATATATATTTTTTTTTTTTTTTTTTTTTTTTTTTTTCCCGGGCCCTACCTACTCCAGTGGATCGGCGTTCAGATTTGGGGGGGGGATGGGGACTGACAAATAGCGTGTCACTCCTTACAATTATTTATTTATTTTTTTATTTTTTTTTTTTTTTTTTTTTTTTTGTCGTTGGGCCCTTCTGCCCTCTGGCCTCTCTGCCAGTTTGTACTTTCTACCATCGTTGTTGTGGGTTGGTGATGGTTTTTGCGTTTATGTTCTCTTGTTCCCTCGGTGGAGGCGGTCTTATTACTTGGCCGTCCGCCTACACGCCTCTGCTGCTCCTTCGGTGCTCCATCGGTGGGGTGCTGGCTTAAAAAGGGGTCGTCATCCCTTCACCCATCGAACCTAACTTTTAAAGCTGGTACGTCGTTGGGGTGTGCCCGGTTATACTGGCCGTCCGCCCGCACACCACTGTTGCTCCTTCGTTGCTCCCTCGTTGGGGTGTTGCTACACAAGAGATCGTCGTCTCTTGACCCATCGATCAAATGGCTTGGTTCGTACACCCCTGGGTAGCATAATGGGGTGTATTCTTCGCCATATGTTGTTTGGCTTTCGTTGGGGTGTAGGTTCCAGGGATCGTCTTCCCCCACCCGTCATCATCGTGTTGGGGTGTCTGGATCAAAAGGACCGTCCGTCCCCACCCGTCGGCGACTTTCAGACGTCCTGTCTGATGCTGCCCGTTGCGAGTCTCCCGTCCATCTATGGGCTCCGACAACGGTGTTCCTGGTGGACCTCCTGTCGCACCCTGGGGTTCTTCCTGTGAACCTATGTGGGTTGTTTTCCGAGGTCTGGGATTGGTGGGCCACTGGCTGATGGGACCGTGGCTGCCCTCCACTTCCGCCAGAGCTCGGTGTTCCCACTCAACGAAAAGAGGGACCGAAGGGACTTGCAAGGGAAAACGAGAGCCAAACTTGTTGCGGGAAAGTTTACGCAACAAACCCCACCCTCACCTCCTAGGAAATGGGCTTGCATTCCTAAGAAGCGCAAACCATTTCCCGAGGCTAAAGGTTCTTAGGAGAGACATTTCCATCAAGGCCAATACCGCCAGTCTATGCAAAAACAAACTAAAATTATGACCCAATCGGTCTTCTAAGCTACTCTACTCTACTGGGACTTAAGACTCTTCTGGCTCAGCGCTATAGGGCTTAAGGTCCTTAGCGTGCCAGGTACCTTTATTTTGACCATTCGAATCCACCAAACTGTATGTCCACGCTGACACACGTTTGAGGATCCTGAATGGTCCCACGAATTTCGGCGCAAGCTTGGCCGCGTAGTAATTAGCTGCGTCAGACAACACGAAGTTTCGTCGCCATACTAACTCGTTCGGGAGATATTGCACATCTCGCCGTCGGAGGTTGTAGGCCTTCGCCGACTTCTTCGCTGCCGCCGCTAATTTCCTACGAATATCCTGCCTCAACATCTCGAATCTCCTACCTAACTCCGGTGTATCTGAGTCCCTAAATTCCCTATTCCTTTCCCTACTTTCAAGATCTAAGTCCCTACCTATAGTACCTGTGGTCTCACTACCTGGTACTATGTCCCTACTACCTAACCTATTCTCACTACCTATCCTATTCTGGAGATAATCCCTCGAGGCATCAAATTCTGTGCCGCGAGTTACCATCTCCCTTCCGAAGTTTACATAATATGGGGATACCCCCAGCACCTCGTGTTGGGCCGTGCGAATCGCGCACGCTACCTTCGCCAGCTGCGAATCCCAACCTCGATGATTTTCCGAGACATACGCTCTGAGCGTTGTCTTGATTATCTGATTGATTCTTTCCGCAGGGTTAGCCTGCGGGTGGTAATGGGCCGTGAACCTAATTTGTGACTCGTAAGAGTCACAGAGAGCTTTGAGCTCCCTTCCTCGAAACTGGGGACCGTTGTCGCACACGACAACCTTGGGTACGCCGAACAACAAAAAGACATTTTCCTCTAGTTCCTTGCACACTGCCTTCGCAGTTGCGGAACGTAGGGGAAAGAGCAAGGGGAATTTCGAAAAGTAATCGACCACGGTAAGAATATAGTTGTAACCCCGAGTGGACTTGGGAAGTGGGCCTACCAGATCTACACAAACCATTTCCCAACACCTTGACACACCTACCCTCTCAACCATCAGACCAGCGGGTCGCTCGTTCACAGGTTTCACCTGTTGGCAAATCGTGCAATTCTTTACGTATTTTGTTACTTCTGACCGCATCTTCGGCCAGTAGTACCTAGCTCCTACTCTCGCAAATGTCTTGCGGACGCCCATGTGACCCGCTAATGGGTTATCATGGCACGCCTGTAAAATCCCTAATCTACCTAGCTTTCCTACTACTAACTTCCACTCGTTATTGTTATCTTCATAGACTACTACCTGCCTATTCTTCACAAACTTGAAGAGTTTGCCCCCCTCTACTCTCCACAAGGGGTAGGCTAACGGGTTAGCTTCTACTGCCGCAATCATTTTCCTAATCCAAGGGTCTTGATCCGCTTCTGAGATTCCAGCCAACTCCGGAACTCCTCGCGAAAGCATGTCGGGAACTACATGCTCTTTCCCCTTTCTGTGGACAATCTGAAAATCAAATTGCTGCAGCCTCACTGCCCATCGACCTAGTCTCCCTTGAGGTTCCTTAAGGTTACTCAGCCACACTAGCGAATAATGATCAGTTACGACCGTAAACCGAACCCCTTCGATGTATGGTCGCAACTTTTCAATCGCCCAGAGCACAGCCAAGCATTCCTTCTCTGTGGTAGAGTAGTTCCTCTCACTTCTCTGCAGGGACCTACTGAGATAACAAATAACCTTCTCTCCATCTTCAAACTCCTGAGATAATACGGCCCCTATTCCATAATTCGAGGCGTCCGTCTGAACTACGAACGGCCTATCGAAGTCTGGACATGCTAAAATGGGTGCCGTTACTAGACATTGTTTCGCCTTCCTAAAGCTTTCCTCACACTCGTCCGTCCATATAAATTTCCTATCTTTCTTTAACAAATCTGTTAAAGGCCTAACTAAAGCGGCGAAATTTGGTACAAAACGTCTGTACCAAGAAATTGTCCCTACAAAACTCCTAATTTCCTTCACACTCTTCGGTGCGGGAATCCTAATCATACTATCTACTTTTTCTGGATCTACATGTAGTCCATTCCTATCTACTACATAACCTAAATATTTCAAAGACGGCCTACAAAAGTTACATTTTTCCCGACTAACTTTTAACCCTGCCTCACACAATCGCTTAAAGACCTCCTCCAGTATCTTAAGGTGTTGGTCGAATGTATTTGTGACGATAATAATATCGTCCAGGTACACAAATACGTGTGGCTCTAGATCAGCACCTAAGATGCTGTCTATAAATCTCTGCCACGTAGCAGGCGCATTGTGTAACCCGAAAGGCATTCTCTTAAACTGGAACAGGCCTCTATTCGGAACCGTGAAGGCTGTGAGTGGGCGCGATCTCTCCTCCATGGGGATCTGCCAGTAGGCCGACTTTATATCTAACGACGTCAAATATTTGGCGTCCCTAAGCTTATCCAATGTCGACGAGATAAATGGCAATGGATAAGCATCCCTATCTGTAACCCTATTGACTTTCCTATAGTCGACGCAGAACCTAAACGACCCATCTTTTTTCTTGATAAGGACTATCGGAGATGCCCACGGACTGTTCGATTTCTCGATAACTCCCGCCTCTAGCATCTCGTTTAGCTCCTTATCGATGTGTTTCTGCATCGCAGGCGACACAGGGTAGTATCTCTGTTTTATAGGTTCTGCCGACGTCCTAATCTTGTGGTCTACCAAATGAGTACACCCCAACCCCTCGGGCATCGACTTAAAAATACCGTCGACCAAAGCTTCCAACTGCCCTGCTTCGGCGACGTCCAGCTCGGAGATCTCGCGAATTGCGGTGATCGAGGCAACCGACTGTTGGCTCGAAAAGTTCCACACCCGTGATCTTAAATCCGGGACGATTCCCGCCAGTGCCCAAAAATCTGCACCAAGGATCACGGTGTGGGGTATCGCTGGTATAACTAGACATTCGATGTAAACGGACCGACTTTGCACTTCAATTGGTAGAGACACCACCCCCACGACATCTACGCTTTTTCCGTCCGCTAACGCGACGGACCTAACCTGATTTTTTCCTAACCTAAGCCCTAAATCCTTAATTATTCTCCATCCCTCACCCCCTATTATAGTGCGAGAAGCGCCACTATCTAAAAGACCTAACATCCCTATACCGTAAATATTAACTCCTACATATGGACGCCTATCATTGCCGTTTGCCTCCAAGCTAAACCCTAAATGAACAATTGAGTTCCCCGACTGGTTTCCAGCAGGCGACCTAACCCCTACTTGCGCCGGCGCTCCCGTCCTGCTGGCCCGGAAGTCCGTTGCGCGTTTCCCGACGTGCCGCTGCAACGTCGACATTGGCGCCGTGTCACTCCTGTCGCTCCACACCCGTAACAGCGTCTAGGAGCTGGACACGCACTAGAAAAGTGGCCTTCACCATTACAATTAAAGCACCGAATGGGTGCACGCGGTGGTATGTCCTCTCGGACAACCGAAACTCTGGGCTCCTCCCAGTTCACAAATGCCAAATCTGGCTCTAACAATCGACGCGTCCTCGGATTGGGTGGCGGAGCAAACGTTTCCACGTTGGCCCGCACCGTCTCCAACCTGCGACCCAATTTAACCAAGTCTGCAACAGTCTTGGGGTCTGCTAGCCCGAGCTGTTGCTGGTAAAAGGGGGCCAGGTTCCTCTGAACGATGGCAAGCTTCCGCCGCTCCGATAGCGGTTCCGAAAGCCTGCCAAACATATTTTCTACGACCGCGACGTATACTCCAATGGACTCGCTGCTTCCCTGGGTACGATGCCTGATTTCCTCCAGTAGGAGGTCATCATAGTTGGGGGGAAGAAACTCCAGTTTCAGTTCCGCCACCAACTCTTGCCAAGAAGAGACCGACAACCTAATCGCCCTATACCAAATGAGCGCCTTCCCTGAAAAAAGTTCAACTGCTGCCCTAAACAAGTGAGCTTCAGTCACCCCGCGCGCTTGACTGAGCTCTTCCACCCGCTCCAAAAATGAATTGACCGACGCACCACAACGTTCCCCCGTGAACTTCACATCCCACTTGGCTAGGTTTTCCCCCCTCGCATACGGCAAGCGCTCGCTGTGGTCACCAGTGGCTGCGTAGAAACCGGTTTCTTCCGCAACGGCAGGCGTCACTGGTGATCTCACAGCGCGGACTGGTGTTCTGTCCACTGCTCGATGCTGCTGGAGGGGAAACCTTTTATGCCTAATCTGCTGCTGCTGTTTATCGTTGTGTTCACCCATCGTTGGCTGTGATGGTCGGTTCTTGACGAGCCTCGAGCACGACGGCTCTTCCTCGTCCTCGTAGCCTACCTCGCCCTCATCGTCCGACTCCTCTTCCGTACCTCCGGCTAACTCTCCGGCTAGTACGATCAACCTATGCTTGAGGTTACACTTCTCCTCGGTTTGCTCAGAAGAAGTGTCCCTCGCCCTATCCAACCTACTAAGAGCCCATTCGATTTTTGTAAGAATCTTCAAGTATTCCTTCGACTTAGGATTACTTGGAGGTTCTTCCAAGAGCTCTTCAATTTGTTCTATTTTCGCGCGTACCGCATCTCGGTCCTCTACAAACGTGAATTTGTAGGCCGAGTCCAAATTCAAAGACCCTCTGCGTTCGAGCATACGAGCGGATCTCAACGACTTCCGCATGGCATCCAAAGTGCCAATGGGAAGACCGCGAGCCTCCATCTCATACGCCATCTCGTCCACAGCGAGTCTATTGATTTCCATGTTTAGAAAACGAATCTGCTAAAAAAGACGAAAGTATGGACCAAACAAAAAGATATCCAAAAGCCTTGTAAGAAGAAAAAAAAGGAAAATCCACCGACTGAAAACAAAACCAAAGTCAAAAAAAAACAAACACACCGATGAAACCGATGAAACCTAAAAAACCAGTCAAAAATAAGAAAACGCACAAGTGAAAAAAAAAAACCCTGACGCAAATGGTCACAATAAAACTCGCCAAAATGCACCGACTAAGGAGGATGGTCACACTGAAATTCGATTCGCACGAGAAAAAGAAAGAAAAAAAAACCACAAGAAAATTCAAAAAAAATTAAATGTGAATATATATATATATATAAATGTATGTATATATGTAAATGTAAATATGGTTTATATATGTATAAGGAGGTATATATTTCAAAAAGAATCAAAATTAAAATTACCTCTAACTATCGAGGTATGAATGTATATATATGAATATATTTATTTGTAATCTATATGTAATATATATATGTACTATTGTGTATGGGCGTGTATTTATTTGGGAATCGAAACAAAAGTGAGGGTAATTGTTTAAATAGAATAACTAATAAATAAAATGTATTGATATGTTTGTGTATATATGTATGTTCAAAAAAATATATATGTAGGTGCGTGCGTATGTACTTAAATGTTTCGTTATGTGCTCATAAATATATGCGTATAGGTATTTATATATATTCCTTTATTTTTTTGCAAACGCAAACCACTAGGAAGTGGATTCACCAAAAGAAAGACTCCAAGAAAAAAGAAAACAAAGACACCTACTTGGGGACCTGGTACTTGCCCAGGTTTAAGAATCCTATCTCTAGCTCCTCGTGTTGTCCACAGGTACTTCTTCTTTCTTGCTCTTTTTCTTTATTTCTTGAATATTTTCTCTCCCCTTTATCTCTTGTTGCACTCCAGCACTTGTTGCAATCCTAAAAAAAAGCAAGCCGTATCAAAATATTCTTAAAAAAAAAGAACGGACACACAAACAACTAGCCTAACTTCAAAAAAAACTCCGCGAAATTCGACCGAAGGAAAAGAAAAAAAAAACACGAATAAAAAAAAATAAAACAAAATGCCGGCAAATTAAATTTAAAAGGAAAGCCCCACGTTGGGCGACAATTTGCTATGTTTGATTCCCGGCACCGATACGGCGTTGCCCCGAACCAAACGATAGCACTTTATTCTCTGGGATCCCGCTATCCCAGCCGTGGGTTCTACCAGGTAGCGCGTTAACGGCCGCTAAACCTGGGCGAAATGAAAGCAAAATGGGCGCCACGTGATTTTTTTTTTTTTTTTTTTTTTTGGAATCACGAAACCAAGAAAAGAAAAGAAGAAAAACTTCCCCGACAAAAAAAGAACAGAACAAGGAAATGAGAAAAAGAAAATAAAAAAACAGTTTTTTTTTTTTCCACTACGTTATAACGGCTCCGTTGGAGCTCGACGATTTATTTTTAATTGGCTTAGCGGTACACTCGTCGGTGGAGTGACCCGCTATTTTCACAATCCCGAATAAGGAAAAACCGCTATCTAACGGGGCGCGTGTCCCGTCTTTTCTCGGGAATTTTACGCACGCGCGGCCCACCGGAGTCTCAATTTTCCAAAACGAAACGACTTCAGAATCCCTTTTTTTTTTTTTTTTTTTTTTTTTTTTTTTTTTTTTTTTTTTTTTCGCTACACTGGCACTTAACTACACTATACTTATCTTGTAGATCCTAGCGGCCTATGCCCCTTTCTGGCACGATCTTCCGTCTCGCTACTCCTGTCCACGATCCTTTCTTTCTTCCTCCTTTCCCTCTCACGATCCTTTTATATTTTTTTTTTTTTTTTTTTTTTTTTTTATTTTTTTTTTTATTTTTTTTTTTTTTTTTTTTTTTTTTTTGTTCAAGCAGAACTCGCGACGTTAAAAAAAAAGGAATCTACTCTACTCTACTTCACTTGAAACGAAAGAAAAATTGCTTCTCGCAATGCCAAAACTTAATTCGTAAATTTTTTTTTTCTTTTTTTTTTTTTTTTTTATTATTTTTTTTTTTTTTTTGTAAACTCTGGACCTGAACCTCACTGATTGCTGGTCGTAACCCAAGTGTCTCATAGATCTTCTACGATCCACAGCTCCCGCCAGACACACACACACACATTCACACGCACATTCTCTCTAGCATCCATTCAGCCGTAGTGGACCCAACGACGGGATTTCTAGCTATCACACTAGCAAGCTTTGCTAGTGTGTGCCCCCGTGTCCGACTAGGCCTCTCACACATACAATTTTCAACATTCATGTTAAACTCCTCAGTCTCGGAGTTCGCTCCCACTTCCAGTAATGACTGGGAACTCCACTGAGCGAGTTTGTGGAAGCTGTGGATCCTAGCTCTTCCCTACTCTTAGGTTCTACAAAAAGAAATTGCGAAAAGCAGAGTTTCTTCCATTTCTGATCGCCGGGTAATTTTCCCCCATCGGATTACACTAATAAAATTTAAAACGCCCGCGAAGGAGAAAGGAGATGCGATGGAATGGTAGCTGAAGCGTCGGGACGGAAGGAAAAGAATATAGGTACAATCCAGAAGGGATTGTATCTCAATCCAACCATCCGTTGGATCGCCGCCCCTCACAAAAGAAAAGTATAGTGCCTGTGCAATTAAATTTTTATATATATATTTTTTTTTTTTTTTTTTTTTTTTTTTTTTCCCGGGCCCTACCTACTCCAGTGGATCGGCGTTCAGATTTGGGGGGGGGATGGGGACTGACAAATAGCGTGTCACTCCTTACAATTATTTATTTATTTTTTTATTTTTTTTTTTTTTTTTTTTTTTTTGTCGTTGGGCCCTTCTGCCCTCTGGCCTCTCTGCCAGTTTGTACTTTCTACCATCGTTGTTGTGGGTTGGTGATGGTTTTTGCGTTTATGTTCTCTTGTTCCCTCGGTGGAGGCGGTCTTATTACTTGGCCGTCCGCCTACACGCCTCTGCTGCTCCTTCGGTGCTCCATCGGTGGGGTGCTGGCTTAAAAAGGGGTCGTCATCCCTTCACCCATCGAACCTAACTTTTAAAGCTGGTACGTCGTTGGGGTGTGCCCGGTTATACTGGCCGTCCGCCCGCACACCACTGTTGCTCCTTCGTTGCTCCCTCGTTGGGGTGTTGCTACACAAGAGATCGTCGTCTCTTGACCCATCGATCAAATGGCTTGGTTCGTACACCCCTGGGTAGCATAATGGGGTGTATTCTTCGCCATATGTTGTTTGGCTTTCGTTGGGGTGTAGGTTCCAGGGATCGTCTTCCCCCACCCGTCATCATCGTGTTGGGGTGTCTGGATCAAAAGGACCGTCCGTCCCCACCCGTCGGCGACTTTCAGACGTCCTGTCTGATGCTGCCCGTTGCGAGTCTCCCGTCCATCTATGGGCTCCGACAACGGTGTTCCTGGTGGACCTCCTGTCGCACCCTGGGGTTCTTCCTGTGAACCTATGTGGGTTGTTTTCCGAGGTCTGGGATTGGTGGGCCACTGGCTGATGGGACCGTGGCTGCCCTCCACCTCCGCCAGAGCTCGGTGTTCCCACTCAACGAAAAGAGGGACCGAAGGGACTTGCAAGGGAAAACGAGAGCCAAACTTGTTGCGGGAAAGTTTACGCAACACCGAGAACAGACAATTTGAAAAGGATCAATTGATGGGATATCTTATCAAACGCTTTAGTGAAATCAGTTGCGATAACATCGATTTCTTTGCCATTTTCTAAGGCTGAGAGAGCAAAAGACACGAATTCAACTAGATTTGTGGTAGTTGATCTACCTTTTAGAAAACCATGTTGTAGGGGTGAAATAAAAGGCTTGCATTGGGGTATATGAGAGAGAGACGATAATTGGTAACTTCTTGCTTAGATCCCTTTTTGTGTATCGGGATTATAAAAGAGGTCTTCCAAATCTGGGGAAATTCCCCCTGTGTAAGGGATAGACGAAAAAGGTTGGAAAGGGGTAGAGACAGGTTGGAAGAAAATTTTTTTTAAGAAAAACGGCCGGGAGTCCATCTGGGCCAGGTGCAAATTCATCTTTAAGTTTTATTAACTTTTCTTCAAAAACTGCAGGATCGAAATTTTGAGTGGAAAAGGGACCAACGGAGAAATTTGGTAGATCGTTAAAGTAAGAGGAATCTGGTACGAAGGAGCTGTTGGCAAATGATTGTTTGAAAAATGAAGCAAAAAATTTGGCGATGGTAGGAGGATCATCTGAAGATTTGGTTTCGAAAGCGAGTAATGAAGGATAACCATTAGTCTTACTTTTGCAATTGACAAATTGAAGTAAGGACTTGGGGTCATTCATGAGATTGGTTTGCGCACTATTCAGGTAGCGTTGATAGAGAGAGTTACAGTGTTCAATGAAATGAAGATATGTACCTAGATAATTTGAATATTCGAAGGAAGACCTCTACCGCATGCAATTTAACTTAGTCTCAGACCCTAAACGCTTCTACCAGTTTGATAATACCAAAAGAAAGTCAGACGGCTACCCATCTACACTCAAATTTCTCAGTGAATCTTCTGCCGACCCGAAAACCATTGCAAATTTCTTTGCCTGTCATTTTAATAAATCTTTTTCTAAGAAAACAGCTGAACCCGATCCTAGTTACTTTAGCTATATGAGAAACTATCCTGAGACATCATCCGTTTCGCTAAATATAACAACATCTTTGGTGTCTGATAACATTACCAAACTTAAAGATGATTTCTCGTCCGGCCCTGATGGCCTTCCGGCTGTTGTAATAAAAGAGTGTATTAACCATCTTGGTCCTCCCCTTGCTGCCCTATTTAACTTGTCTGTCTCAACAGGTACTTTCCCTTTCCTATGGAAGGAATCTTACATCATCCCTATTCATAAAAAAGGAAGTAAGGCCGAAGTCGATAATTATAGTCCCATAGCAAAACTCTCTTGCATACCCAAACTTTTTAAAAGCATAGTCTATCAACAACTGCTTCCGTACTGTAGGCCAACTATCTGCACAAATCAGCACGGTTTCATGAAAGGTAAATCAACGACCACTAACCTAACAGAGTTCGTCTCTAGGACGCTTCATGCTTTAGAAGACGGTGATGAAGTCGATTCAATTTCCATTGATTTCAGCAAGGCATTCGATAAAATTTCTCACCAACTTATCATTTTTAAACTAAAAAAACTTGGCTTTTCCCCTCATTTTGTGGCATGGACCAAATCCTATTTAGAAGACCGAGAATACAGGGTCATCTTCAGATCTTCAATATCCGACCCAATTAAAGCAACATCTGGTGTCCCTCAGGGTAGTCACCTTGAACCAATATCTAGAATATTGCGTATAACGAACAACTACGCCGAAGTCTTTGACCTAAGTAGCAGCAAACACGAAAAGCACTGCTCAATATGCCACTCCCTTAACATCTACCTCGTCCACCATTTCTCCTCGCCCCATATTAGGTTAAGAATATCTTTGTTAGTTTTAAGTCTAGGTTTAAGTTTTTGCTTGTTAATAAGCTAAATAAAGTTGTCCGGGGTAGACCCGGGCTAATAATAATAATAAGAGTGGGTGCAAAGGAATACCGCCCATAACTTGTTTCTTTTGTTTCGTAGAGAGCGAAGTTTACGATTATACCAAGGAGGGGATATAGAAGAAGTTTTATGGCGGAAATAAGGCACATAAAGGAAGATGGATTTGAATATTTCTATGTAAAAAATGGAGAGGGCATCAACCAGAGATAGATTGGTATTAATTATACGGAAATTAGCTTTGTGAAAATTGTAAGAAAGTAGAACTGCATGGGAAGGCGACTGAAGTGGAGAGTTGTGAAAAAATGAGAGAAGAAGTGGTGGATGAAAGTTATCACTAGCTGAAAGAGAAAAGGGACAACACGATACTGAGGAGTTGATGGGATCAGTTGAGAAGATAAGGTCTAATTGCCTTTCCTTATACTTGGAAACGCCACTGACTTGGCATAGACTAGAGTCTGTTAGCCGATCTAAGAAGAGGCACTCCTTAATAGAAATGGGATAGGAAGCAATGAAAAAAGATTGGTCTTCAGATGGAGTCCACTTCAGCTGAGGCAGATTAAAATCGCCGAAGATAATGATGTCATCAAGCGAGTCTGATAAGTCGATCAAATTGTCAATTGCTGCAATAGTAGGTTGGTAGGCGCCGGAAGAATGTAACAACATATAACATACAAGCATCTACGAGTGAGGGTTATTTTAACCGACACAAAGTCGAGCTTAGGAAAGGATGATGTTGCAACGAGAGAGGAGTCCAGTAGGACACCTCGACAAGGGGATTCAATCAAGGTGGGTGCACGATCATCATCCCGAAAAACATTAAAAGAAAGAGGGAATAACTCCTGGTTTTTTATGTTGGGGATAAGATTAGTTTCGGTCAGAGCATAGATATCAAATGGGAGAGCATGAGATTGGCGGAAAACAGCGTGGGTTTTAGAACGGAGTCCTCTTACGTTCTGGTAATAGAAGGTGAGAGGGAGGTTTTTGCATGACTTTTTAGGGTCGAAAAAATTTACCATGGTCAAGTCGACTGCGTTGGAGGTGTGAGACTGTTTTAGAGTGTATATACTGGCGAAGAGCGGCAAGATCGTCTGCAACTTTTTAGGGGGGCGTATTGAAAATCTCGTGATACTTTATATAAAGTTTCCTGAGACTGGTAACGTCTGTAGGGAGGCCTTCCTGCTGGATAGAAACCATGACGCTTGTTTTTGTTTTACCCTCGTAGCACACCGAGTCGGATTTATCGTGCAGATAAGCGAGATATAGACGTATATTCTCATATATCTTTTTAGAGAGCGCATAGCGACATTCGGTGGTATTGCTAGTTTGCTGCCTTAATTTAACAGTGGGTGGCGAAAAGGGGACAATAGAAGAGGGAGTGGTTAATGAGTTTGGTGTAGGGTTTAAAATGTGAGAACTTATGAAGAGTAGTGACCAATTGATTCTTCGAAGAAAGTTTATCAAGTCTACGTTCTCATTCGGAAGGTGTCTAAGTTGAATTAAAATGATTGATAAGCTTCCGTGGGGCAGCGATTGGAGGAGCTGACATTGAAATATACAAGGTTACCTTCAAAAAAGAAAGAGAAACAGGTTGATAAAGTTTTACGTCTTAATTGTCAAATTCGTGGCTGTTCGAGAGAGGGTTGTTAACAGCCATCGCGGTATGACCACTTGGAATAGTGGGCTTTACCGCATCAGTAGAACCCCCATCGAGGTACAGCAGGTCGCTTATGCACCCTAGAACTTTTTATTGTTGTGCAGCTGAATTTTGCACCTGATCATCTTTAGAGAGCCTAATGCGGATTACCCTTCGTTTGGGTCAGCATTTTCGTGGGATGTTAAGGTCCACAATGATTACTACAATACAGGGTGAATGACTCGAACTCGAACTTTTTAAAATGCTATAATTTTTGTATTTTTTTATAAATTTTATTGTGACAAAGCAAAAAATGTTGGAAAATACATCAATTTTCAAATTGTATCAGTAGTTTTCAATATGTCCACCTTTGGCGCTAATAATGGCCTTGAGACGGCCGAAGAAAGCCTCGCACGCTGCACGCAAGTGGCTCTACAGTATTTTTGCCCATTTCCGGCGAACTGCTTGTTTGGCGTGGTCCAAACTTTGGTATTTTTTAGTGACAACCTTCGCCTTCAAAATACCCCAGACAGAGAAATCGAACGAATTTGCATCCGATCAATTTGCAATCCATTGTATCGAAGAAATGAAGTGTGGAACATTATTTCTTAACCAATCTTGGTTGACCCGCGCTTTGTGAGACGGTGCCGAGTCTTGTTGAAATGTCCACGGTCACCGACCGAAATGATTGTTGGCCCAAGGCTTCAATACTGCCTCTAAGACGGTTTCACGGTATACGATCGCATTAATTTTGACGCCACGGTCCAAAAACACGAGCGGAGAGCGACCATCGGCGGTTATGGCCACCCAAACCATCACCATCGGTGCTGCCTGCTTTCTGGTGACCGTCCGAAGGTGTAAATTTTCGAAGAACTTCTCTGGCAAGTAAACTCGGTCATTTTGTTTGTTGACATATTGCTCGATGACAAATGGCGACTCATCGGAAAAAACCAAAATTCGGCAACTCACCACTTTCGTGCAAGCGTAGCAACTCCTTCGCTCTTTCGACTCTAACTTTTTTCTGTTGTGGTGTAAGATCGTGTGTTTTTTGGAACTTCAATGGCTTGAGCCCAAGCTCAGTTTTCAGTATGTGTTGCATCCGTTCCAACGATATGTTGAGATCAGCCATTTTTCTTTCACTTCGACGCGGATTTCGCTCAATTCGAGTCTTCACTTTCCGAACCATTTCTGCCGATATTTCTCTTTTTTTATGACCACCTCCATGGCATTTTGCAACGCTGCTAGTATTACGGTAACGAGCTATGGTTCTAGGGCTATGGAGGGCTCTAACGATAGCTACTTTTGGTTTTCCAGCCAAATATAAAGCAATCACACTATTACGTTTGAATTCCATCGCGGATAAAAATTTTTCAACACAACTGAGATGCAAATCGTTTAAAAGGCTTGTAAATAATAAATTTGAACTCAGTCTGAAGTTGGTTGTAGTTCGAGTCATTCAGGGTGTATGTTACCGACCTCTTTTGGCTTAGAAGGTATAAACCACTTCAACCCCCGAGTGATGGTTGGAAGGTATTTCTTTACGCAGCGCCTCAAGAAATTGCATGCATATTGCTAACTCACTTGCAAGTTGTGTCGTAGTACCATACGGTCATCGCTAAGCGCTGATAATGGCTTTATTTTGCTTAGAGATCCCAGCAAAATATGGTTTGGAGTTATTGCTTCTTCGTCTTCAGCACTATGTTAACCGACGTGAGTTAACGATATTTTCCAGTTCGGAAAAGTTCGGAAGGATTCCTTGCTAGTTTCTTCGGCTCAAGGGTTGTTTTGATGGTTCGAATTAGCCTCTCCCAACTCCCCCATATGTGGTGAACCGGGGGGGGAATAAAGACCCATTAAGTGGATGTGAGTGTCTCCATTAGCTTCTCCTTGTCAACATTCTTATAAGCTTCTTTCATCTCGAGCCCCGCACCGTGAAAGTTGGTGTCATTGTCGCAGTGTAGTTAGCTCCAATGGTGTGCCTCGTCTTGCTATGAAGTTGCGAAGGGCAAAAATACACAAGTCGACAGATAAGGAATGTGCGACCTTAATATGAATCGCACTAATGGTGAGACAAGTTAATAAAACCTCCAATCGCTTTTCGGTTCTTCTGAAAATTCTCACATGCAGGAGGACAAACTAATCGATTCCCCACGAATGGGAGTTGAAATATTATTTATTTATTTATTTATTAAAACAATTCATTGTACAAGTAAGATATAATCTTATGATTAATTGTACAAGCTAAGCTTATATTACATTTTAAAAAGTTGAGATACCAAAAGAAGAAAAAAAAAAAAAAAACAAAAGTAAACAATTCAAATAAAGAAAGATAGATAAAAGTAAAACTTAAAATAGACAGCAGAAAAAGGAAGATAGAGGAAAGGTGGAAAACGAAATAGGTAAGAGTAATGAAATTCTATCAGTAAATTTGTGCACAGTATTCAAAAGCTTTTCTAGTAAAAGTAGTTGTGTTATTTGCTCTTTTAATATGCAAGGGTAGCTCATTCCAAAGATAAATCGCATGTATATAAAATTGTCGGCTTGTAATTAAATATTTATGTCTGGGTGGAATTATTTTCATTGTTCTTGGATTAGTCGCCAACTTAGTTTGTTCAAAAAGGTAATCCGGTTGTTTGGTTGTTATAATTTTGTAAAATAGTTTAATTGTTCTGTAGTTCATAAGAGCTAATAGTGAACAGCCTGTTATTTTATTGGTATATTCGGAAATGTGGTCAGACCTTTTTATATTAAAAATATATCTCGTGCAGCTATTGTATGCCACTATCAGTCTCCTTTTGGATAAGTAGTCTACGTCCGAATATATTTCACATCCATAAAGAAATAATGGTAAAATAAACGATTTAACAAGCTTAAGTTTAACATTTGTGGGAAGATACTTCGTCGTGGGGCTTAGACCACGTAAAGCACCATAAATTTTTGATATAACTTTGTTTACGTGAAAATTCCAATTCAAGTTATTTGTAAAGTATATCCTCAGATTTTTTATATTATCAACATACTCAACAGTTGTATCATTAAGAATTATTTAAGGGAATACTACTGTATTTTTGCTTCGGTTAATTATCATAGCTTTAGTTTTAGTTGGATTGATTTAAAGACCAGGTGTGAATTTCTTTTATCATTCGATCAATATTATTAAATCCTTGGTTTTTGAATGAATATATTTGGACATCATCAGCATATATATGATGTTCGCAGGTCGTAAAACACTTAGGTATGTCGTTTATAAAGCATGAAAATAGCAAAGGACCCAGGACAGAACCTTGAGGGGCACCTGAAGAGACTTGTAGATGCGAAGAACATCTATTACCAACGCATACATATTGTGACCGATCTGATAAATATGAACTCATTAAATTGCAGATGGAGCTTTCAAAGAAAAATTGCCTTTCCAGCTTTTTTAATAACAACGAATGATTAACGCTATCAAACGCCTTAGAAAAATCAAGAAATACTATAAGACCCAACATATCGCTGTCTAAGCCTGCTCGTAAATCTTCGCATACTTTGAGTATAGCTGTGGTACAGTTACATTTAGCACGGAAACCGGACTGAAATTTCGTGATATGATTTTTTCTATTTAAAAATAATTTTATTTGGTTACTAGTAATAGTTTCAAATATCTTACTTAAAAAAGGAAGAATCGCTATTGGTCGGTATTCGATATTGTTAGAAGTTGATGGTTTTGGCAGTGGTAAAATTTTTGCAATTTTCCACCTATCGGGAAAAACTGACGTAGTTATGACCGAGTTAAATATGTGGGTTATGTGAGAAACTAGTACAGGTAGAAGAATTTTAATAAAAACTGGGAAAACATTATCCGAGCCAACAGCTTTGGATTTGATTTTGAGAATTGTTTGGCCAACACTTAACTCATCGACTCCGGAGAGTGAAAACATTACTTCTTGCTGATGGCCGGTGGTAGAAGGACGGTCTGAAAATCAAGTGGATTGCAGTTGTTTTGAACAAACTTTCTGTTAAGCACATCCAGGTCGGTGTTATCAGGAATAGATTCCTTAGCAGACTTCAGTCCCATCTCCCGTACGTTCTTCCAAAATTTCGAGGTAGAATCGGCGGAGTTGAATTTGTTCTGGTAAAAAGACTCTTTTTTATTTCGAATCAGAAGGGTAACTGCGTTCCTTACTGTAGCGTATTCATTGTAAATAGCTGAACATTTGTATCTTCTCCACCTTACGTAAAGAAGATTTCGTTTACTAATAAGATTTAGGACTTCTGATGTTAGCCAGGGAATGTTCATCTTTTTAGAAACTTTTTTTTTTTTATTGGTACATGTTTGTGAAACAAATAACAAACAAAATTATAAAAATGTTTACATTACCTGTTGTATATATTAGTGTCCAATTCAAACTCCTACAATCACTAAGCAATGCATTTAAATTAATTTTTGAAAAGTTATACGACGTTTCTTCACCTTGATTTACATTTACTGGAAATGCATTTACGTTCAAATATATTAAATCATGGTGTGAAAAAGCAGGTGCAAGAAGTTGGTCGTAGTGCAATATGGAATCAGGATTAGACACAATAAATACATCTAAGAGCGAGGCTCGTCTGTTAGGCGCAAAATGAGTTGGTTGATCATAATTTGCAAAATGTAAATTAAAAGATTCTACCATATCAACGAATTGTTTATTTTTTCCTTCCAGGATATTTAAATTAAGGTCTCCGCAAACTACAACTTTCGCATAAAGTGGAGACAATTCCTCTAACAAAACTTTTATATAAGAGCAGTTTGCTGTTCAATATTTTGCCACAAGTATGTGTGATTTCGACAAAAATGTACTCTAGAAGTTCATTCGGCTTTGATTTTTTTACCAAATTAAATCCATCCTTTTTTTTAATATAAATTGCTACTCCCCCTCCTATCTTATTTTGTCTATCTGATCGTTTGGGTTTGTGATAATTATTCAGTTTAAAAAGGTCATCACCAATTTCCGGACATAGCCAGATTTCTGACAAGCAAACAGTCGATGTTGTTTGCTTGTCTATCGTTAAAAATTTAACACATTTCATCTATTTTGTTTTTTAAGCTTTGAACATTTAAATGACATACGAGGGGCGTTCAATATATTCTCGTATCGATATGAAGGAAAATGCGAATTCAATTTAAATTGTTTTTATTTTTGAATATAATCTCCCCTAACATCAATGCAATTGTTACATCTTGAGATAAGCTTTTTTAAACCCTCAAAATAATAAATTTCCTCTTTCTCTGCAAAATACCGACTTGAGTTCTTCATCATCCGAAAATCTTTTTCCACGAAGACATTTTTTCAAACCCGGAAACAGGAAATAATCACTAGGGGCAAGGTCTGGACTATAGGGTGGGTGTTGGATTTCTTCGAAACCACAATCTCGCGCAGCAGCCTTGGAAACTCGCGCCGTGTGAACAGGAGCGTTGTCATGAAGAAGCAACACACCCGCTGCGAGTTTACCCCGTCTTTTCTTTTTAGTTTCCTCCCGCAAATTATGCGAAGTGGAAGCGTAGGATGTGGCGTTGATGGTTTCACCTTTTTTTTTGTACTCAATGAGCAAGATTCCCTTTGAGTCCCAAAAAACTGTGGCCATGAGCTTCCCGGCAGACGGAGTGACTTTGAACTTCTTCGGGGGGTCTGTTCCTTTTTTATGCCACTGCATGGACTCTTGTTTGCTTTCAGGGTCATAGTGGTGGACCCATGTTTCGTCCCCAGTAACAATTCGATCCATAACACCGTCCGCGTTCTCACTACACATCTCCAAAAGCTCTCTACAGCATGCGATTCTCACTTTTTTCTGAGGCGCTGTGAGCAATCGTGGCACCCACCTTGCACTGACCTTTGAAAGGTTAAGATGGTCATGAAGAATGGTGTGAATGGTGTGAATGGTACCAATTGAAAGCTTGGTGATCTCTGCCATCATTTTCACCTTTATTCGGGCATCCTCAAGAACAAGTTTTTCGACTTCTTTGATGCTTTCTCCCGTACAAGCAGTAGCCGGGGCGCCGGAGCGGGGGTCGTCTTCAATGCTCTCTCTGCCTCTCTTGAACTCACTTGACCACTTTTGCACAGTTGATAATGAAGGTGCGGAACCCTGGTAAACAGCCACCATCTCTTCATGAATAATTTTTTGACTTTTTCCTTGCTTAGTGAGAAATTTAATTACAGCGCGATGCTCAATTTTCACCATCATCGCCTCAGTTGCCATTATGATTCTGTTTAACTAGAGATAAAACGCGAATTAATAATCACATTTATATGAAATTTTACATGAATGCACTAAAATAATAGTATTACTTGATAAATAAGTCAATTTATATATACAACCACAGCTTCACCCCGATATCGAGAATATGTGGAACGCCCCTCGTACGTGAAAATTACAGTGTCTCAGGTTCTGTCGCTCCTACAGATTTTGGTGGTTGACATCTCGTGGAAATAGCATTTAATATCTCCTCGCCGTGTATGCATATATGTTGTCCTAGTTTTTGTTCTCTAATGAAAACACATCCGGATCTGGTAGTGGCTGAGAAAATCTCTTTTCGCTGCTTCATGCGAACAGCTTGTCGAAGGAGAGAACGATTTCTGTTCGTTAAACTCTCGTTTAAGAAAATTGGTTTATTTGAGTCCAATCCAACATCTCTTAG
Source organism: Volucella zonaria (assembly GCA_963966105.1). Classification (NCBI taxonomy): domain Eukaryota; kingdom Metazoa; phylum Arthropoda; class Insecta; order Diptera; family Syrphidae; genus Volucella; species Volucella zonaria. The sequence continues at coordinate 248,487,452 of OZ014530.1, read as the reverse complement.
ACAAAGCTGTCTTTTTTCTCTTTTGCGATGCTCGGCAACGGCCTTTAGGACATTGTTACGTTCTTCTGGCGAATTAAATTTTAATATGATGGGTGGATCATTAGTGTTGTCTCGATGCCGAGAACGAAAAACAGCTTTTAAAGTTGGAGGCTTGCTTTCGATGATATGGCATAAGCAGTGGAAAATTGATTTTAAATTTTCTTCATGCAGCTGCGGAACTCCAAAAAGAATTGTATCAGCTGCAAGATCTTTCCTTTCTAGTGCGTCACATCTATTTCTCAAATCTGTTATATCGTCATCAAATGCAAATCTATGAGGGTTTTATCAATTTTTTCTTCATAGACTGCCCAGTTTTTCTCAATACGTGTAATTTGGTCCATTATGTCGCTGCACAGGTATTTAATTTCTTCTGAGAAACGATTGATAATACGAGTAGCATCGGTATGTTTGTTTAAATGCTCTTCTAACTCCCCAAGAATAACAACCATTGTTTGAGTGGGGGGTAAATTCTTGGATGTTGTGGGTGTCCCATTCTGCTTCGGCGTTCCACCTACTGAGATTGCTGCTGCGTCTGAAGAGCTCCCGTGTTTCTCCGATCAGAGATTTACTGTATTACCTTGGAAGTTGCTCATGTTCTCAAATTTTGTTGCAAATTTGGTGTTATGTTTATTTGTTTATTATTATTTTATTTTTTTTTAAGAAAAAGCAAGGTAAATACACAAGTTAGAGGCAATCGACAAGAAAATTGAATAACGCACAGTTTTATAATATTTAACGACTTTTAAAAGCTCAAAAATTAATTAATTATGCCGGAGAAACCAAAGAACACGTCTATTCACTCTCTTAACATACTTAACAGTGGACGTGCCCTCACAATTTTCCGCACTTGGCATAATCGGCGAATAGAATTGAGGACAGTTACGAGGGCGGATCAATAAGTCCGTGACTTTTGGATTAAAACACAGATTTTTTGATAAAAAAATAATTTTATTTTTCAACGTAGTCTCCCTTGAGCTTTATACACTTTGTCCAACGCTTCTCCAATTTTTTTATCCCTTCCAAAAAAAATGATTTGTCGAGGTCCTCAAAATAGGCCTTTGTTTGCGAGATGACTTCATCATTGGAGTCAAATCTTTTTCCACCAAGCCACTTCTTCAGGTTTGGGAACAAGAAGTAGTCGCTCGGAGCCAAATCTGGAGAATAGGGTGGATGAGGGAGCAATTCATGGCATGCCATGGCAACTGCACATGTGTGCACCCTTGCATTGTCTTGGTGGAAAAGAACTTTTTTCTTGGCCAAATGAGGTCGTTTTTTTTTCAAATCGTCATTGAATTGGTCCAATAAGTTGGCATAATATTCCTCATTGATTGTTCTTCCCTTTTGAAGGTAGTCAATGTGGATTATCCCGCGTGCATCCCAAAAAAAAGTCGCCATAACTTTATTGGCTGACAAACCCACCTTGGCCTTCTTTGGCGCCGATTCACCCTTAGAAACCCACTGTTTTGACTGTTGTTTGTTCTCTGGTGTGTTGTGATGGATCCATGTTTCGTCCACGGTTACAAGACGGCGCAAAAACTCCTCCATATTGCGATTAAACAACGCCAAACCTTCCTGTGAAGTTGTTACACGATTGCGTTTGTGGTCGACTGTGAGCAAATGCGGCACCCATCTTGCGGAAAGCTTTCTCATTCCCAAGTGATCATTCAAAATTGAAACCACTGAGCCATGCGAGATCCCTACGGCTTCCACAATCTCTCGCACTTTCAATCTTCGGTCGGCCAACACCATATCGTGAATTTTTTCGATTGTTTCGGGTGTAGAGACCTCAACTGGGCGTCCAGGACGTTCGGCATCTTCAGTGCTTGTACGGCCACAACGAAATTCAGTAAACCACTTTTTTACCATTGAAATCGATGATGCAGAGTCCCCATAGTATTTATCAAGCTTAACCTTGGTCTCGGTAATGGTTTTTTTTCGCAAGAAATAATGCTTAATAAGCACACGAAATTCACTTTTTTCCATTTTCTCCTCAAATTAGTGAGTAGTCTGATAAAAATAGCTGTCAAACAGAAACTAACTGACGCAGCAAGTTTAAATTTTGACAGGAGTCAACTGACAGATGCCTGTTGACAGGAGCAGTGTTGCTGTTTCAGTAAAGAGGTCAGAAATTCAAAAAGTCACGGACTTATACCGCCCTCGTAATAATCTTGAAATGTAGAACCGCTGGCCAATCTCGGTAAACGTGGTCTTGTAATTGTGGTGTTTGTACCGATGGTGATAGTACATATTTTTTTTTTCTTATTATTGGCGCGCTCACAAGGGATTTTGTGTAGGCAAGCGGAAGTTAGGAAGGGAGAAGAGAGAGATACCGATGAGCATTGGCCGTAAATGTTTGCAAGCTATAGTGACTAGGGAATAAAGAGCTCGGCGGGGCATTCCATAAGCGAGTTGTACGACTTAGGAACGAATCACAATATTTCAGAGTACGTCCGAAGTTGGGCTTAAGGGTATACTGTTGAGCATTCATAGCGAGGCGGGTGTTACGGTTAAAAGTTAGAAGGGGTGGAATGCTACTGGCAATTCCGGAAGAGCACCAGTGGTGAAAATGGCGATACAACGAGGAGAGACAGAAGACATTACGTCTGTCTTCGAGGGCGCTGAATGACTGTGTGATATTGTCATCACTTATGAGTTTCTCCGCACGGTTTTGGATCCTATATAACAAGTGCAAAGAGGTCGTAGGAGCACCTGGCCAGATTGTATTCCAATTTCAAAGTTCGAATCCTAGTCACGACAAAAGTTTTCATTTGTGTATTGGAACTCAGTCAGAAAAATCTGCTTGTGAAGGCATAACACTGATATGTAGATTTGGCTGTTGTAGGGTTTTCAAGCACAAAATAACTGTTAAAATTCCCAACCTCACATTCCGAGTGAAGAAAATCTCTCTGTCCTATTCGGACTCCCACCCCTGGAGGGTCAATATCGAAACCAAACACACCTGAGTTTCAAACCACTACATCACAAACTTTCCTTTCTCCTCCTTCTAACTTTCCGCCAGCGCCCTGGCAACAGTATAAGGGTATTCATAACCCCTCAGGCGCGCGTAAATTATAAAAAAAATACAAGTGCCATTCATGGGTAATGGCTGTATTTAAATTTCGCTGTAGCGACAGCAGACAGCATTGTGTTTTGGAAGCATTAAATTCTAATCTGTTAGTGGTTCCGCAGTTAGTTATGCTGTTAATATCAGAATTTAAGAGCTTAACATACGCTACCGTTCCTGTTCTACAGCCGAAGGGCAGGGGCGTGAGTCCGAGAACTAATATGAAAAGCAGAGGGTACTATCGTCAGCAAAGGAATTTATTGGATTAGAAGTAGCAGACAAGAGATCATTGATAAAAATTAAAAAGAGTGTCGGAGACAGAACGGAGCCCTGGGGCACATCGGCATTTATTTTGTGAACTTGAACAGACTTGAAACCATCCAAGACAACTTGAATTGAACGTTCCGAAAGGTAATTTCGAATCCATTGAAGAAGAAAGTCATCGATCCCAAAAGTACGCATCTTCGACAAAAGAGCTTGACGCCAAACTCTGTCAAATGCTTTAGAAATATCAAGCTAAGGTTGAATATCGAAAGATAGGCAAATGTTTCATAGTTCAGTTAGAGTACAGCTTCAGTATGAGTAAAAAGTGCTGTAAAAGTACAAAGGGCAGTGACTTACAGCTTTAATAATGCTGATGAACATTGCTTCACAAAGAGTTTTAAGCAAGCTGCATAGGTTTTCTGTAAGCTTTAGCAGCTGCAGCTGTTCGTTTAGATAGTATCAGTCCTGCTTCTGAGTTCTTCTTTCTCCTAAAATCTATTCGTCACTAGTGCTAGACCGAATAGACACTTCTGGCGATATGGAAAATTTTGATAAACTGGGGATGGAACACTATCAACGTTTTCTGAAAGCACAATTTCTATGACGGTGTCAGTGCACCCCCAAAGCCTTCAGTGGTATATTGAATTCCGAATGGAAATCTTAGATACCTGAGACGCAGTAAAGTACGGGGTAGCTACTCATGATCTCTAGACTTCCCATATCTACCATAATAGAATCGGAAATATCTCCAGTAGAATGTTGTTCTGCTTTTTTACAAGTAGGTATGCATTGTCCTAGGAAGTTAATGCCCCAAATTGTTGAAGAAAAACGTCAAGTGAAATTGATAAGGATAATAAATGAAAGACGATTTTGGCAGAGGTAACCATTAGTCAGAGACCTACACACATTATCTCGAGTTTCAATGGTTTTACGACAAGTTACAGCCACTGCACGAATACCTTTGAGCTTACCAGTCGATTCGCAGTTTTCCCGACATCGTTTCATCTAAAAAATTAAGTGGACAAAAACACAAAACTCAATCACGACTACATCAGATCTGGTTTATTGAATTAGCAAAGAAGGAAAACATACAGTCTGCATTTGAAGCTTGAACACTTCGCTACCATATGCGACACTTTTGTTCCGGATTCATCGGGGATCCCTTCGGACAATTGTACACCAGTCCGAACTCTTCGAAGTTTTGTAGCGATCCTAACACTCGATATGAATCTAATGGATGTCTATCAGCGACTTGCATCCAAAAGTCCCTCGGCGTATATTTGGCGCAGTAAAGTTGTGCGAAGCCAAGGAAAAACAACTGTTCGGAGTTGAGATCTAAGCCGGGAAGTGCATCATCTGCTCCGTTGCTAGCTATTGCTGTTTTGGATACCTTTCTGTAGGCAGCTAGTGCTTCTCTCACTCCACCACTGTCAGCAATATTTTCATCAATCGCTTTAACACCATCGATTTTCTTGTTTAACTCTGGTTCTGGCACAGTGAACCCATTGTAATGGTCAATAAAGCACTTCGAGCGCTCATTGAACAATTGCGTAGTTTCCTCTGAATACCAATCACGGAAACTATAATTAGAATCGATTTGCGAACCTATGTTGTCGAAGCCGTGTGTCAGCTCATGACCAAGAACGTAGCCCAGAGCTCCGTACTTAATTGACAATGGTAGATCTGGATGATAGGCCGGAGGATGGAGGATACCCGCCAGAATATTGATACTATTGTCGAGGACATAATAGCCAGCGTTTACTTGAGCTGCTTCGAGAACGTCTGGTGGTAGCGTATCGGCGTGCATGTCTGCATGAGAAAAAAAGTAGTGTTTGGAGTCCACTTTGAACTTGGCGGCCAGAAGAACATTGGAAGCGTAATTGTCCGTTAAGTTGATATTTTTCATTTCCTTGATGAGTACATCATCGACCGGATGTAACACTAGTTGCCCAACACGGGTTTCAACAATTTTCAGTTTTTGCAAAGCCTCTTGCCTAGTTGGCTGGTCCAACCAATCAGCTGATTCAATTAGATGTCGAAAACTGTCTTTTAGTTCAGAGACCATTTCAAAGATTTCCTCTTCAGATTGCTTTTTGTAGTGGTGCTTCATGTACAAATAAGACGTAAGGATCGGAAATGCATCTTTAACTTGGATTAGACATTCTCGTTTCTGGTATTTTGAAGACTTCATATGGTACGGATGAAGGGTGTAAAGGAATTTAAGGGCTAAATAATTGGCAACCGCTTGAGGTTTTGCCTTTGCAATAGTGTCCAGCTTGTTGTAGTACCAGTCACATGGACACTTACTGATGGGTGAGTCTTCAAGATTATTTGCATTCCATGAAATTTCAAAAAGAAAAGGCCATTTTGGGAATACCTCGCGAAATGAGTCGTTGGCTTGTATTGCCTCCTTGCAGCTACCAAAGTCATTTATTATTTTTTCCGCTGCCAGAATATCTTTCCAGAAGTCAAAGACACCTTCAACTACTCCAGCAGCTTCGATGTCTGTTACTCCGTAGACCTTGAGCAGATCTCTCATAATCTTCTCATTTTCCACGTAGGCATGTGAGTCTTTAGACGCGATGTTTTCGAGGTAGATATCGAAACCGAAGCCTAAATTGGGCAGTTTATAGTATGGCGGGAAGGGATGTAACAGGTAAAGATTTTCCTTAATCAGTCCCACGATGCCATAACGTGAGAGATGTGCGGTCATATTAAACCATTCGAAAGCGGTGGCATTCCATGATGGATCCAAGGCAGGGAACCCTCCAATTGTATTTAAAACATCTAAAAATTCCTTCTGTGGTTCCATTGGATAGAGTTTGGCATTTACACAGCTGTTCAGGAACTGCTTGGCTTTTTGAAACTCATCGTAGTAAACATCATCTGGAGGGCGTTCCTTCTGCAATGTCTGATAGATGAGGTCGAGCAGAACGAAAAATATGTCAAAAAGGTTGTTTCGCTTGTATTGCACCTCGAGGTCTTCGATGGCATTGGGGTAATTGCCACACGCGTAATTGTAAAAGTTATCGCACGGATCAACTGACGAGTTCATATAGGACTTCACTTTGACAGCATATTTTTCCCGAAATCGTTTGATATCTTCCTCGTTCCCAGGTGTAGGAGCTGCCAGGGAAAATTTAATTCCATGTTCAATGTTGAATCGGATCTGCAGTAGCAGGAGAACAATTAACGTCGTCGATGACTTCATCGATGTTTCACGCACGCTCGATTTGAACTGATCTGCTACTTTTGAAGAACTTAACTAAATTGAAAACCATCTGAAATCTCCAGTTCCTGTCACAGTGATGTTTTGCTTCGTTTTTCTGACTGTGATGATCGTGATCTCCGGTGACAAGTGAACGATAACCTCTTATGGAGTCAATGCTGTAAAATTAGCCTTATCGCTGTGTAAGCATTTCAAAATAATTTGAAATTAATTTTCACAATTGTTTTGCTTCACCAGAGAATGTTTGAGCGAAGGAAATTGAACGAATTGGCGACGAAAGTTGAGGTTTATTCAAATTGGATTTAAGGTTACTGAAGTTACTTGGATATGATGATGATAATATTCGCAGAATGCAGTCACGCATTCCCCAGAAGCGTTAACAAGGAGTTAGTCTTTGACTTTGACGAGTTCAAATTACGTCAGAATATACAGCAGAAATAGCAGAAATCAAGGAGTTGCACTTGTAAATCGTCATTAATTTGGCCCGAGAAGGTATTTGAGTAATAAGAACTTGTCCAGAAATACTAGGAAGATACTTTAGTGTCGCGAAGGTGTATGAATATATCCTTTGTTGTTGTTATTTGAGTGAGTTTTGGTTCCGTTTGGGGAAGAATGCACCAACGTGGTCAGAACAGTTCCATCGTCGCTGGTGGTGAGTAAGATATATAGCTGAACTCACTGAATACTGTAATTTGATGTAGATGGAGCCCTACATGACTATACGCCTTGTCGCTGTGTAGGGGCTTAGTAGAAGTCAAAGGTTCTCGGGACTAATATTTCCCAGATGAGACACGAAGCTAAGTATAGTCAACTCTCATCCTCTCATACCCTCTTGCTTTCCTTTCCAATTCACCCTTCCACTGGTGTGGTTTAAGGAGTCATACGACTTGTGCCGATAATCATCCTGGCTGAGAGCCTAGTAAGACTAGCTCAGTCGTGCACGGAGTTTCCGAATACTTGGCGACCTCTGGATCAGTTAGACTTATCTGTATAAAGCGGATCTCTGTACATAGGGCATTCTCTTCTCCACCACGCGTGGGATCAACTATGAAGTCTGCAACTCATCCAAAGAATAAACAAAAATGTAATTGTGAGGCCTGCACTCATATCACCACCACTTACGGTCATTGTGATGCTAATAGTCGATCGGAGCAAGGATATACCACCTCCTCTACAACCACCTCGGTCTTTTTACGGGTTAAGCCAGCCTTAAATAAAGCTAACCCACTTTCCAAAATCTTTTATCACAGGACGCGAAATGAACTCAGGATAATTTGAGATTGAAATGCAAGGATCGTTAACGAAAGCACTACGCCTGGCTCGTCTAGTACGGACGCAGAGTTCAAGAGGCCCAGATCCCTGAATGAGTTATCGTTACTCAAAACCCCTTGGCGATTGGAATAGAAATCATGCCAAGCTTGTCGTCCTCACCGATCAATAAATCTATTTAAGCTAGCACTACCTAAAGTAGCTGATGTGTAGCCGGGAGCGCAACTATAGGGTGACCAGATAAGAGCGATAGGAAAAAAGCAACGGTATGAGATATAAAACTGATTCTAGCTTTACTTTAAAGCTACGTTTATGCCATTGTGTGTGGAATAGCACATCATTCAAATAGCTGCCTCGGCTTCGCTGGCAGTGCTTCAAGCAGTCGGTCCAATTTTTGATGACTCTGTCCAATATGTGCGGCGTTATTCCGGCAATAGCGTGTCGAACGTTGACCTCGAGCTCGTCCAAAGTAGTTGGCTTTTTAGCATAGACTTGGGATATCCACAGAGAAAATAATTCGAGTAGTGTCAAAGCGCATGAACGCTCCCCGTGGGATGACCCAGTCGTCACAACTTCGAGCTTTGTCTTGTTCCTTATATGTCATGTAGGGCCGTCTTGCTGGAACCACTGCTCGGATGTATAGACGATGTCGAGCTCTAATCACAGAAAGCCAATTAACATCGCTCTATACCTGATACCATTGACGGTAATGGTGCCTTCTTCCTCATTTTGAAAGAACTAAGGTCCGATGATGACGCCATGCTATAAACCGCACCAAACAGTCAATCCTTATGGATCTATTGATACTTGGCCGAACACTTGTGGATTGTGTTGGCTCTAATAAGGGCAATTTTGCTTGTTGACATGGCCGCTGAGCCAAAAACGGGCCTAGTCCGAGAAGATGGTTTTTTTTTACCGAAATCCGAATCTTCGGCCAACATTTTCAGCGCCCAATTAGCGAACTCACGGCGTTGTCTATGGTCGTCCGCCTTCTTTTACGGATATAGGCTCAAATCCAACCGCAAAATAAGCCGGTTCGATTCCCTGGCGATGTCCAATTCAGCTGATCGGTGTCGAACCGAAATTTCTGGGTGTTCTTTGATACTGGCCGCTGCGACGGCTATGTTTTCTTCATTTCGCACCAATCTCTCTCTGGTTGGTGGCTTAAGATCCAAAAGTGTGTACTCATGCTCAAACATTTCCTCGGCGCTACAAATTGCCCGCACACTGAAGCCATGATGATGACCGACCTCATGACCAAATTCACGTTGCGTATTTACAATTGAGCCGGAATTGCGATAATGTTTTCCGCACGTTCGGCAAGCGTAAACTGAATATTTTGGCAACTAGGGGAGCAGCGCTCCTGAATGACAACGGAACCTTCCGATTCCGGTGCAATACTGGAAATCATCCTGCGTTCCCAACCAAGACTGGAATATCACCAAACTGGACAAACCTAAATATGATTCTAAATCGACGATAATCTTTATAAATCAAGAATCCCAGGCTCCTTTGGCGAAAACTGGTCGTGTTATCAGTTACGGGTTCTGAGCCATTACTCTCAAGGTTTACAAGAAAGATACAGAAACAGGTACGAATTTTTGTCCGATATGTCCGATGTGCCCCTACCTCTAGCCTCCGCATTGTACAAACCACGGAGACCTTGTATCACCCAGCTCGACCAATAAAATTAAACCCACCTTCCCTTCTTTGGATGGAGGACGGAAATATAACTGCAATAGGGGTTGATGCATTCAGCCGTAGCTCTTATGCTGCGTCTAATACAAATTATCACTACAATGTGGCATCCTCCGCTATTCTTCGCCTCTGCAACAGCCATGAAGATATTGTCAAGAACCTTGATGACCTGGTACTTAGACTTACGATCCCCAACTACACGCTCTTATACATGGTAAACCTAGAGCCTGTATTCTTACGAAGAGCTGCGAGCTTAACATCTTTCCCCTCTCTAATCACAGCAATCGAGATACAGTCGTGGCAAAACTAGAACTCGGATAGCCTCGGTTTATCTGGCCCATAACCATCAGGACCGTCCTCCTCCGGACACCTTGAGATTGGTGATCGTATATTAGATGCAGAGAACCGTAATACTGCAATCAACGCTTTCGTTGAGTCACTTCTTCAAATATTCTCAACACTTACCTCCTCATTTGTAATGTCAGTTGTAAACCCCCTTTATGACTAGCCATAGACTGGAAGTCTTACATCTAACCCTAGATGATGAATGAAATAGAACTGTATGACGCAACGAACATCAAGGCTTTAAAACAAAAACTGAAGATCTACGAGCGTATCAAGATGGCGACAGAGAGTTCTCAAAAGTTTTCATCGGCATCAGGAAGGCCTGAATCGATGTTTCAAGTGCGGAGATTCTCATCATTCATCACGATCATGTCCACAGGGCTACAAATGTTTTAAATGCGATGAAATTGGACATCGTTCATGAAAAAAAGAGACCAAAACCAAAGTGCATTTTGGACGTACGTCAAACCATTTAAGGATGTTACCGTAAATGGTTTGGAAATGAGAGCGTTGGGACAGACGGAATGCGATTTGTTCTTGTTAAGGTATGAAGATGTAGAGTTGTTGTGTGAAAAGGTAATTCAAACTCATCAAGGAGCAAAAGAATGCGACGACCTCATTAAAGAAGACAAGGTGGGACAAATCGAGAAGGGGGTTTAAAACAGGCGGCGGATAAATGGTCCAACCCGTGGTTCAATCCGAAGGCTAGCAGCAAAGCAGGATAGTTATGCTATTGAAGAGCTCCAAAAAGAGTTTGGAACTATGTGTGTTTTGGCCGTGGATGACGACATGTGACATATATATGTTTCAATGAGGTTTTCCAAATCATTCAACAGCTTCATTGATTTTATCGAAAATAAGGTCAGGCATGTACTCGGACTGTCTTGAGAGTACAATATGTTGCAGATTGGAAATGGAGATTGGAGGTGAATGAATGAAGAAGAATATCTATGCCTTCTCGGAGGGAGATGATGGAACTACACGTTTTCTTGTTTGAATACATCATTGAGGAACCGAAAGATATAATTACACTTAACACTTAAATGTTTCTTCATTTCTGGATCTTGCATTATCTAATGCAATTAAATGTGCAATTTTTTTTCCGGTACTCTGACCAAAGTCTTCCACATACGAGGGGCGTTCAATATATTCTCGGTATCGATATGAAGGAAAATGCGAATTCAATTTAAATTGTTTTTATTTTTGAATATAATCTCCCCTAACCAATGCATTTGTTACATCTTGAGATAAGCTTTTCTAAACTCTCAAAAAAATAAATTTCCTCTTTCTCTGCAAAATACCCATTTATTGCCGACTTGAGTTCGTCATCATCCAAAAATCTTTTTCCACGAAGACATTTTTTCAAATCCGGAAACAGGAAATAATCACTAGGGGCAAGGTCTGGACTATAGGGTGGGTGTTGGATTTCTTCGAAACCACAATCTCGCGCAGCAGCCTTGGAAACTCGCGCCGTGTGAACAGGAGTTTACCCCGTCTTTTCTTTTTAATTTCCTCCCGCAAATTATGCAAAGTGGAAGCGTAGGATGTGGCGTTGATGGTTTCACCTTTTTTTTTGTACTCAATGAGCAAGATTCCCTTTGAGTCCCAAAAAATTGTGGCCATGAGCTTCCCGGCAGACGGAGTGACTTTGAACTTCTTCGGGGGGTCTGTTCCTTTTTTATGCCACTGCATGGACTCTTGTTTGCTTTCAGGGTCATAGTGGTGGACCCATGTTTCGTCCCCAGTAACAATTCGATCGATAACACCGTCCGCGTTCTCACTACACATCTCCAAAAGCTTTCTACAGCATGCGATTCTCACTTTTTTCTGAGGCGCTGTGAGCATTCGTGGCACCCACCTTGCACTGACCTTTGAAAGGTTAAGCTGGTCATGAAGAATGGTGTGAATGGTGTGAATGGTGTGAATGGTACCAATTGAAAGCTTGGTGATCTCTGCCATCATTTTCACCTTTATTCGGGCATCCTCAAGAACAAGTTTTTCGACTTCTTTGATGCTTTCTCCCGTACAAGCAGTAGCCGGGGCGCCGGAGCGGGGGTCGTCCTCAATGCTCTCTCTGCCTCTCTTGAACTCACTTGACCACTTTTGCACAGTTGATAATGAAGGTGCGGAACCCTGGTAAACAGCCACCATCTCTTCATGAATAGTTTTTTGACTTTTTCCTTGCTTAGTGAGAAATTTAATTACAGCGCGATGCTCAATTTTCACCATCATCGTCTCAGTTGTCATTATGATTCTGTTTAACTAGAGATAAAACGCGAATTAATAATCACATTTATATGAAATCTTACATGAATGCACTAAAATAATAGTGTTACTTGATAAATAAGTCAATTTATATATGCAACCACAGGTTCACCACGATACCGAGAATATCTTGAACGCCCCTCGTATCTTACACTGTGTTCGAAGATTGATTTTTTGTCCGTTGTCAATCTGACGAGTGAGTTATGATTGGAGAGAGATATATTGACACACTTATCACAGAAGAACAGCAGATTCTCCGAAACAGATAGGCCGAAACAAATAGCATGGAATAGCAGATCCCCTTACAGGCAACAAAGTCAGCATTACTGTCATTAATGGAACACTTGGTTAATCCACAAGAAGACATGATGAACACCAGAAAAACAAAGGGCAACACAAAAATAATTGCGGAGAAAATAATGCGCTAAACACAACTACGGAGTTGCTATTCTGTGAAGGTTTGAACTGAACAAGGATGTACAGGCGATCCAGATGGAGTACGATCAATAGTTAAACTAGAGTCTCCCTAAAGCAGAAAAGGCTTACAATCGCTTTTGGGAATGTTGCACTATTCACGGAATTTCATACGAAAATTATCGGATGAATGCAAAAATAACTATGGAAGAGTTGGTGAAAAAACACGTAGAGTTCGAGTGGTTACCATTACATGAAATGGAATTTGAGAAAATTAAAAAAGTTATGTGTATTGCACTCACGTTAAGAATGTTTAAATAGAATAAGAAAGTTACTATATAAACCAATACATCGCAGTATGGCATAAGGGCATGCTTACTTCAAAAGAATGAACCAGTAAGTTGTGCTTCGAGAATTATTCTCAAATAGAGAAAGAGCTTCTAGTTATCATTTTCGCTAGAAATAAATTTCAATATGACATTTACAGTCGAGAAGTCTGTGTCTATAACAAATGATTATCACGATTACAGAGAAGCTACTTGAATACAAGCTAAATTTAGAATTTTTACAAGGGAAATACCTTCACATTGCTGGCCTTTTGTCAAGATCATATGATAGGCTTGAACACAAGCGAAGATTTTAATGAAATCGTTCACTAAATAAGTCTAAATGAAAGCAAGCAATTTAAAGTAGAACAGGAAACCCAATAAAACATCAACTTAAGACAAATTGCTCACTAATGTAAAAATGGTTGGCCAACTGGAAAATCAAAGGTTCAGAAGGATCTGTCTATATTTTAAGATTCGGAACGATGTTATTTTCGAAAATGACATACTATTTTATGAACAGATTATTCCTGAAGGAATGCAGCAAGAAATTTAATAATTATTACAATACATCAACCTCATTATGGTATTCAAAAAACGGAACAGAGAGTCAACGATTTGATATACTGTCCTAATCTAAATTATGACATTGAAAACTTCATACTTGCATGCGAGGTGTGTAACAAATTCAGAAGGAAGAACCAATTATTTTTCATGTTCAAAAATAGATATGGACATAGTGGAGTGCGGAGGTGTTTCATACCTTGTTGTGAATATTTTTCAAAAAGGCTTGAAGTAATAGAACTTAAAAACCAGAGTATGCATGAGATTATTAAACATTTGAAAAATATTTTTAGCATTCATGGAATTCCAGCGGAAATAATCTGCGACCACAAAATGTAGCCATTGCAAAACATCAAAATAATCGGGTATATGTAGAATCTTATATGGCCTTACTTGACTATCTTAACACTCCAAGTAATGAAGAGAAAGAGTCCGACGAGCTTATTTTCGTAGGGGTCAAGTCATTCAACAAAGCTAAAGCAAAAAGGGAGAAGCGGAAACGACCGTTTTTCTTGGTTCAACTTAGTTACAATCTCAAATTAAATGGTCTAAGGAATATTAAAGTCCTAGACTACCAGGTTGTACATTGCGAAAAATAAAAATAAAAAAACATTTTATAATGTGTTCGCTGCCAAAGATTCAGACACTGCAAGTCGAACTGCCAGGTGCAGCCTCGTCGTGTGAAGTATGGAAATCAGTGGAATGCGCTGTAGGTAGGGGTGGAGCGACTGAGAAAAGCCAACTCTTGTATGCTATCGGGGATATCTTAATTCCCAATATAAAAAGACAGCAAAATTGGCCCGGCAGAAAAAGGTAAAAGTAAAAGGTTCACCAGTCCTTAGTCAAACACCAGTCATCACTCATCAATTTACCTACGCCTAAATAGCGACAGGCATGGGAAGTTCGATACAAAAAGCGAAGATTGCTTTTCAGGCCCCATTGGCTTAAAAACAGGAAGATGCATCTAACATTTTTTTTTTTGTTTTTCCGTGGGTAGGTGTGAAAACCTTCATAAACAATATGAACCCGGTGCACGTAGTAGTGTGAGATTCTTACTCACTAAAAAACGCCTTCCTACTTGTCGACTACAACTGAGTTAACTTATTAAGTAGTTTCCGTTTCAAATGATATTCGCATGGTGCAGGTAGCTTTCCGGCAAAAGCACCTGCTAGTACCTCTATTATATGCGAATAGTCCTTATCGCGCCACATCGAATGGCCTCGTTCTTGGTAATAGACGCACTAAGTTTGTCTTGTCCAGAATTTGGAGTATTTTATTATTACAATGACCATGAAGATGAATACGGAGTTTGCGAGCAAAGTTCATTATTTCGTCCTCGACGGTAACTATTCCTAAGTCTCTGTTGACATCACTGTTTCTGATATACCATGGGGCGTTCACGATTTCTCTTCGAACTTTGTTTGGATAGGTTTGGAGAATATTTCGGTTGCTTGGTTTAGTACAGCCCCAAAGTTGTATACCGTACGTCCAAACAGGTTTAAGCACTTGCTTATAGATGAGCAGTTTGTTATGTATGCTTAACTAGGAATGCCTTCCTAGTAGCCAATACATTTGTCTGAATTTATTTTCAAGTTCATCACGTTTCTCTTTAACATGCGGCTTCCATGTAAGAGTACTTATAGATCTTAATATTCACAGTTGTCTGGGATGGTTTCAAGTCTGATATTCACAAAATAAATGCTGGTGTGCCCCAAGGATACGTTCTGTCTCCGACACTCTTTTCAATTTCCATCAATAATCTCTTGTCTGTTGCTTCTAATCCACTATATTCTTTTGCTGACGACAGTACCGTCTGTTCTTCATATTCGTTCCCGGAGCAGGGATGTCTCTTCGGCTGTAGAACGGAAGCGCTCATTAAACTCCGATATCTGCAGCATAACGAATTGGGGGAACCATCAATAGAGTACAATTTAATGCTTCCAAAACACAATGATGTATGCTATCGTTAAAGTGAAATCTTAACACCCAGCCATGATCCATGAATGGCGCTTGCATCGTCGAAACCGAAAAACTTAGGTTGGAATGCCCATATATTCGATGTCGGTAAAAATCCTGCGAAATGTCTAGGTTTCCTCAAGCGATGTAAGAAATACTTCACCTCCTCTGACCAGGCCTCAATATATAAGGCATAAGGTCCGAAATTGGAGTACCATGCCAACCATGGATCGTAGAAGGCGTGGTTCGTGGCCTTAGAACACTCCGCTTTGTGCAAGAGACAAAGGTAAGATTAGAACTTGTTTATTAAGCCTTAATGCATTTTTAATTCCTAACCTCAGCAACCCCGACTTAACCGTTGCTATACTATAGACTGCCAAAGGTTCCTACTGACTGGCATCGGCATATCTTGGCCCCGATCACTTGGGCAAGTGGTCATAATTTAGAAAGGGTGATACTGGAAGCTGGAAGGCTAAAAACTGGCCTCATCAACGATAGAGGTGAGTCACTTTTCGATTATATTGTTACAGCCCATGTAAGGTTATGGTTATCATTCGGCTTGTTTACTTTCTAGCCCATGTAACGTTACCATTGTCATTTAACATTTTTTTAGTAAGTTTGTCGCCCTGACAACTTTGACAGAAGCAATGCGTTGTTCTTGTTGTTGCGGTCTATCACGTTTTTCAGGAGTGCCCCTTTTTTTGCTGAAGTAATACGCATGTAAAAAGAATTCGAAATCCAGTAATAAAATTGGCATCATTCGTTCTTTTATTTAACTTTTTGTTTTGTGGGAACAATATGCAACATTGGCAATGAGCCCGCAAACATTATTAGGAAATTTAGTTAGTTGGATGTACCTGTGCAAATACACCTCAGCGTCATTGAGTTCGTCAGCAGACAAATGTAGAAATGTTGGTCTTTCTTTCTTCCTACAAGATTTAGAGAAACGCATATATATACCCAGTAACTTGTAGTAAGCGTTTTCTGGTGCCATATTCTTGAAATTCCATAACAGGTTCCAACTGTTCAGCATCGATAGTACAAGTCTCTTTGAGCCTAACCAAGGTGGGTTGATCATTTCTATCTGTCCAGGCTGGCCCTTGAACCCATAAATTTGAAGACTTAAGCACATCAGCAGTGATACCCCTTGTTAAAAAATCAGCTGGATTATCATTTTCTGAAGAGTGATGTCAATAGGAGGTTGACGTGATGCGTCGAATGTCGGTTACTCGGCTTGGCACATACGGTTTCCGCTTATCTGCTTCTCCTAATATCCAATTTTGTGCAATTTTGGAATCCGCCCACAGATGAAATAGATGAACAGAGATCTTGAGATGACATTTCAAATAAGAACACAGTCTGGCTACTATTAGAGCTGCAGTCAGTTACAATTTCGGTAGTGTTAATGCATTTGATACATTCTGCCTAAGGGGACCGACTTCATTCTTCGCACACAAGAAGGAATTATCCCGAAGTCCCATTCACAGTTGAAATCTGTTGGAAGTTCCTGATCCCAGGACAGCTTACTTGCTTACTTATTACTGACGATTGATTGAGTGTATTTGTACTGCCAGTTCACCACTGGCAATGGACCAGTCTAATACCAAAATCTTTTACTTAGCTTGTCAGTCTGTAGCAAAAGCTTTGCGGATATTGGCGCCGTTAGAATTCCATTCGTGTAAATGCATGCCTGCGTCTTTTAAAATAGATACAGCTTCTTTAAAAATTGTCTTACCTTCAGAGGACGTCGCATGTTTTTAAATAAAGGTAGATGATGATGATGTGTTGTCGCAATCAAAATAAAATAGCTGCTCTTCACTCCAGACGTTACTCTCGTCATGCGATAATCCTGAAATGTTGACGTATCCGATAACGAACTTTGATTGGAGACCCAAAGGAAACGATGGCAATCACGGTCTTTCTCGTTGAGCAATATTTGTAGAAAAGCTTTTTCTACATCGGCCACAATACCATAGCGACCCAAACGAAAATTCAGCAACAAAGCGGGAAATCTTCTGTGCAAAATAAAGCGGGATTTTCTTAATAATGCGTGTGGATATTTAATTGTTTACCTAAATGTTCCTTTTCGTCAACGTAACTCCGTATACCTATGGCTTCCAGAGACCAGAGGGAAGTAAGATCGTTTGCGGTGACAGTATGAGTGTTCAAATTGATGCTGAGAAAGGAAGAATAACATAAATACGTGTTGGGAGAGATGTTCTTAACGATAGAAGAATGCGGACTCTGCAATATTCAACCAAAGATCGTGTTTACTGGTCTCAATGCTGACGATATATTTCGCTGTCTTCATGCGACTACGGCCCAATAGTAATGTGATCCTATGGGAATATTCAAACCTTCTTCGGCCTCGACGGGAGCATGATGACAGCCATCCAAACGCATTCCTTGTTGGTCGCTAGTACCACAAGAACACATGCTTGAAGAAATTGCGACAAAAGCAAAATCCCTGCGCAACGATACATTCGTCACCGGCGTATTGTATAGTACAGCTGGCAAAACTGCCTCCCAAACATTTCGATGACAACCACAAGAAATTGGGAACAATTCCGAACAGCATTCAATGAGAACTCCAACTTAACATTGGCGCCTGCGCAGGGGCGCACTTGACATTCATATCATGGGCTGCACCAGCAAAGTCATCTTACAATTCAGAAGAAGTGGTCTTTGGTACATCACGCACTAGAGTTTTGATCACCTCATGTTCAAGAACGGTTTCAGCTGGAATTCGGCTCCAAAACCGCATGCGATGCTGATGCATTTTTGAAGACGACAAATAAAGATTTCATAAAAGTTCGCATGCCTCCCTCAATCCTGTTAGCCTGCTATTATTTTGTTGCTGAACCCTATCACGACTTCCAAGCTAGTTCATGCATGCGATGAACTGAATTCACTAAGTCTTGTGTGGGCCCCAGGTCCCAATGGTATTATGGGCAATAAAATAAGTGATAAACTTTCTAGGCAAGGCTTAAAGGAGAGTTTCTCAGAGTCCAACCCTGCCGCACAATTGCCTGAGTCCTCGGTTTGGGCTTCCATTAACATTCGGATATCTTTTGAGCTTACTTACAGATGGCATAATTTTTTGGGTTGCTGGCATACCGAACAAACGCTTACTGCCGTCTCAAATGGGTCCCTCAGGGCTGTAAACTGTGTCTGTCATCGCAAGGAGGCACCATGCTTTTGCTTACCACCTAGGTCTGGTGAATATAAGTGACACAGCACTCAACGGTTACATTGGGAGTGATAACGACATCGCGGAGCACTTTTTCAGTGATCGTACGGTCAGCGCTCGCATTAGGCTGTAAGCACTCGGCCCTGATATCGTAGCGAGGCACTTACAGTGACTCGGTTAACCGTTGCCGAAATCGGTAAAGAAGTGAGATTGGCTTCCCATAAAATCGATGGAACACCCGACCAAATTGAATCCAAGCTACGAGTAGTTCCCCGTACAATGTCTCAATTCATAATGAGTTAGTAGACACGGAGTCTCACATGCCATCATTTTCAACTACTTCTCCCGCCACCCTAATAACGCAAATCGAAATCACGCTGCCTTTACCTGCTAGTAAAACTCCACGCAAACTGCTCGAACAATTCGCAGCTTCAAAATCAACATGTCAATCAAATATTCGCGGTTGTTCCCTACTTCCCCTACTAAAGCCACTAAACCTGAAAAGATAAGTATCACCAAATGTTTTGAGGAACGAGAAAACCCACATCTCGACAATAACCAAAGTTCTAAAAATAAACGAAGTTTTAACGATAAGCTTAAAACAAGACACCACTGCTACTCGCTTCCAAAAGTAACAAAGAAACATCCTAACAAAAAACGAAGCTCTAATCCTGATCCTAATTGGAGCATCAAAATAAACATATTTCCCAATTTTAGTCCTCCCTCCACACTTATCCGACACAATCAATCCTCTAATCCCCTAATCCCCCCATTATTATCCCTTCTCAACGCCGCAGAATCCAGCTAGAAACTCATTTCCTAACCTCGACCTTAAAACTGGAGCTAAGTAGCCTCATTTTTTTAACTTCCATTCTCTAAGCCCCTCATCAAATCCCTCGTCCAACTCCATATCCACCGATTTACCACTATCCTCCACTGGGCCTATTCTTGATCCTCTTTTTCCCCCCACTGTTAAACTAATACAGCAAACCATTGAAACCACTGAAAGGCGCTATGCACTCTCAAGGCTTAGAGAAAGAAAGATCTACGAAAAAATTCGTCTCTTTCTTGCCTATCTACACAACAAATCGGACTCGGTCTGTTACGAAGGGAATACTAAAACCAGCGTCATGGTTTCCATCCAGCAGGGAGGCCTCCCTAACGACCCTATCAGTCTCAGGAACCTTTTTGTCAGTAACCACGAGATTTTTAGCATGTCGCCTCAGAAAGTGGCAGACGACCTGGCTTCATTCGGCTGCTACGTCTATTCTAAGCGAGTCTCACACCCACGGCGAAGCCGAGCCGACCACGATAAATTTTTTCGTCCACGACTTTCCTCAATTGCCAGCACTTAAACCATCCCGCCTCACACCTCCACTCTACAACATCCCTCTTACTTTTTACTACCAGAATGTAAGAGGTCTTCCCTCTACAACCAATGTTCTTCTACGCCGATTGCATGCTCTTTCCTTTGATATTTATGCCCTTACTGAAACCAATCTCATACCCGATATAAAGAACCAGGAATTATTCCCCCCTGTTTTTAATGGTTTTCGCGACGACAATGATTCCCCCTGTCGAGGCGTCCTACTGGCGATCCACAACAGCCTTGACTGTTCTCCCATTACCATTTCTTCACCCTCTAAAGTAGATCTTGCCGCAATAAAAATATCGCTCACCTATAAGTCCCTTAACGTTATAAATACCACCTTGATCAAAAAGTTCCCGTGTGGCGCTCGCATTGTTCCGATTTGAGTTCTGTTTTTTTTTGTTAAGTTGGTAAATCTGTTGTTGACATTCCCTCTAAGTCTTAGCATCATAGCTTGCCATTTGCAAAAGTTACGTAGCCAAGAGTACATCTATCTCTGTGTGTGTTGGCGATTTTTTACAATTTTAGAAATGGATTTAAATTTGCAACAACGAACTTGTACTCGTATTAAATTTTGCGTAAGAAACGGATTTAATTAGGGCACGAACGTTGGAAATGTTGGAAAAGTGTTTCGGCAACGATTCTCTAAAGAAAACGGTCGTTTACCAGTGGCACGAGCGGTTCAAAAGTGGTCGTGAGTCAATCGAAGATGATGAACGCAGTGCCAGACCATCGACATCGAAAACCGACGAAAACATTGATGAAGTACGAGTAAAAGAAATGTTGGTCAATAACCGCAAATTAACCATCAGAGAGACAGCGGAGGCCTTGAACATTGCCTATGGATCCGTCCAAGATCTTTTGGTTAATGATTTGGGTTTCCGGCGTGTAGCAGCAAAGTTGGTGCCAAAAGACCTCAATTTCATGCAAAAAAGAGACCGTGTTGACGTCGCAAAAGAGATGATTGGCGAGGCTGAATCCGATCCCACATTCATCAAAAGGATCATTACTAGAGACGAGACGTGGGTTTATGAGTACGACGCGCAATCCAGACATCAGGCAAGTGAATGGCGTTCACCAAATGAGCCGATACCAAAAAACCCACGTCGTTTTCAGTCAAAAAAGAAGGCAATGCTCACGGTTTTCATGGATTACAACGGTGTAGTGCATCATGAATTTTTGCCAGGAGGCAAAAATGCATCATGAATTTTTGCGTGAAGCAATTCGCCGAAAGAGACCAGAATTGTGGGCACTATGATAACGCACTGTCGCACAGTGCCATCATTACTCGTAATTTTTTGACGAAAAATGCAACAAATACCATCCAACAGCCACTGAATTCAACTGATTTAGCTCCCTGTGACGTCTTCAATCGAGTTAAAAAACCACTACGGGAAACGCGTTTCAGCAGCCGAGAGGAAGTAATGGAAAAACCGCAGGAAGCACTGATAGACATGCCGAAAACCGAATATAAAAAATATTTCGAGGATTGGATCAAGCGCTGGCATAAGTGTGTTGCAGTCGATGGGGATTACTTTGAAGGGGACAATATAGATTTAGATGAATAAAGTTGAATTTTTAATTTTCTGAATAAATTCCTGGATCAGCTCAACCTATTGAATCCTACTAACTTGCTGTCGATGCGATCGACCAGTTACTTGACCTGTCTGACTCTATTGATGATATCCTTATTTTCGGCGACTTTAATCTTCCCCAGCTACAGTGGACTCCATCAGATGATCACTCCTTTTCCATCGCTTTAAATGCCAATTCAGCTAAGGAATGACTCTTCTTAGATCGCTTAACAGACTCACGTCTATGTCAAGTCAGCAGTATATCCATGTACATGTGCAGACAATTAGACCTTATTTTCACAACCGATTCAATTACCTCCTATCTCTCTCTATAAGCGATAACTACCACCCTCCCCTTCTTCTCACGTTTTTTCACAACTCTTCTGTCCTGTCCACTTTCATCATACGATTTTCATAAAGCAAACTTTCACAAAATCAGTGACTATCTCAGCAGATCGCCGTTTAACTTTCACAACCTAAGTATAAATGATGCCTCATCCAGTTTTTATAGAGAAATATTTGATTCCTTTTCCCTTTACGTTTCATTTTCCCACCTTAAAACACCATCTACTAGTCCTCCCTTGTATAATCGCAAGCTTCGTTCCTTACGAAATAAAAGAAACAAGCTATGGGCGATTTTCCTTCGCACTAGAAGGCGCTTATTTTCATTTCGCCGAACATTACGATTTCCTTTACCAGCACTACCTTAACAATGCGAAAGTCAACCTTGTAACCGACCCTGAGTCCTTTTTCCTATTTGTTAACTACAAAAGAATGTCCGTTGGCTACCCCCCTTCCCTCTCTTTCAACTGCAAGTCATCAACCAATTCACTCACCATTGCCAACCAATTTGCCAACTTTTTTAAACAACCCTTCACCAACGACCATCCTATTTTAGTTACCTACTGAATTCCTCCAATAGCCCACTACTCTCTCACACCTTAGACCCATCTAATATCGAATGTAAGTTACACCAGCTTAATGACGAATTCACACCCGGCCGAGATGGCCTCGCTGCCATATTTCTTAAGAAATGCTTTCTAATCTCTTTCGTCTACCCCTTCCACAAGGAGAATCTCTCCACGCTTAGAAAACCTCCTTCATAACCTCGATCCACAAAAAAGGATCAAAGAACGAAATAACAAACTATCGTCCAATCGCTAAACTCTCCCATACACCCAAACTCCTCGAAAGTATTTTGTATGAAACTCTAAGCTTCCAATGCAAATCACTTATTTTCCCTAGACAACATGGCTTCCTGGGGGGTAGGTCAACCACCACAAATCTTGCTAAATTCGAATCCTTTGCCCTCTCTGCCCTAAAGAATGGCAACGAAGTCGATGTAGTTGCAACCGAATTTAGCAAGCCCTTCGATGAATTCTCTCAGCGATTAATACTCGTCAAATTGTCTGCCCTCGGATAACCTCTTACCTGGAAAACCGATTTTACAGTGTTCGTTTTAGGTCAGCCCACTCAGCACCAATTTTGACCACCTCTGTTGTTCCACAAGGCAGCCATCTTGGTCCTCTTCTTTTTATAAACACTCGTCTGCCTCGCTTAACGCTGACGATACCAAATTTTTCAAAAGCATTTCCTCTCCCCATGACTCCTTACTCCGTCAACAAGACCTTGATTGGAACTTGGGGATATTCCCCAATTGTCTATCCATCACCAACTCAAACTTCTCCACAATCAACCTATCTAATCTGTTTAATTAATTCGCGACCTCGGCATTTTGTGTGATAGGGAGCTCAACCTCCGTTTACATATGGAAGGGATAATCCTTAAAGCCAACTCTGCACTAGGTGTTGTGGGGTCCAAAGAATTCACCAATCCATACGCGACCTCCTGGAGTATGCCAGTCCAGTGTGGTCCCAATATCATCGTGTACATATCTCGAGAATCGAAGGCATTTAGCGACGTTTTCTTCGATTTCCTCTTCGAGGTATGCCCTGGAGTGATTCTTTTATTCTGCCTCTCTATCAAAATCCGAATAAAATGAGTATTTGCCCCCCTCCCCCATATCTGTTCGTACAGAGGTAACTTTATAACTGAAGCGCTATAAAGTTCCAGATAATATCCACAATGGCAGCCCGCTAGCTTCAAATGAAGGTCGGCTGGATAAGAGACGGAAACCCTTTGAAACTGTTAAGATGCTCCCTGCTGACAACGATGTTTCGTTGGTTTTGCCCAGCATGCCGAAGTAGCAAGTTCGTTGTTCAGCTTTCAGAGGCTTACAGATTGAATCTTTTTATCATGAAGAAAAAATTAAGTGTCAGGCAAAGATGACACTTATTCGACTCCTTTTTAACAAAACCACAGTCCGAGGTAGACTCCAATATATAGAGGCGATAAAGCTGTAGGGAAACCACACCTTAGGCTGACTAACTAGGAATAGTATCCTCCCACACTGGAGTGTAAGATAAAAGGCAGATGGTTCAAAATGGAGCTAGCTAAAAAGTTGCTAGACTGAGATTTGGTCTTGGCAGGCTTCAATTTTTGTATTCCCATTAAATTCCGTGGTAAGCATAAGTGACACACAAACAAAGAAGAAAATGTTCCTATCAGCCACCTCTTTTCCCAATTCAGTTGACTGTAACGTAGCTTCACTCAACGCGAACTCTACCTCAGCATGAGTTCCCATTTGTTTCCGTGTAATCCTTCAAACTGTTTTCGTGCCCAAATCTGTACAGAAGTGTCCAACTTTGTGAAACCATCTCTGCCGGTCCATACACTTGTATCTTTCTTCGCGATATGGATTCAATAAGCCACCTAATGATACCGCTTAACCACGTTATGAGATTTCTCTGATCATCTGGATCACCACGACCATTACAATCATCAATGCCGCTAATCTGCACCTCTAATCCCCCATTACCCTTGTTTATCTATTCGACCTCGGAATTGTCACAATATTTCGTTCATTTATTGTATTTTGTGAGATACAACCCCGAATCTCTGAAAGGGGGTGTTAATGGCAGGCGCAATTTAGTTTGCAACAAGCTCGTCAGTACTCGATCAGAACTAACTGTGACACCAGCCCCCAAATCGAATTGGGGGAGCAACACGGGACAACGGTCAATCAAGCTAACTACTCGTGAAGTCTTTGGCGTGGTGAAAATTCTGACAAAATTGTTGCCCCATTAAATTGTAGGTGGAACGTATCCATACTCGTACTTGGCCTTAATCAAAGTCGCAGATTGAAATGGATTAGGCACGTATCAAATTGTGGGGTTCAACTGCGACGTGTCGTTTTGAGATTAGTTTGTGAAATGACCACCAGTCAGTCCAGAGCACGAATTGATTATTGCGGATTATTTTTTAATTTAAATTCTGAAAATGGTCATAGGGATTATCTGACACGTCTGTCTTAAGTTTAACAAATCTAGTAAATTCTCTTGATAGTTAAAATCATTTGTTCGGGGAAGTGATAATGTAGCTTGGAAATAGAACAACAACCTTAACACATAGGTATTTCATATGCGCATTAGTTTTGGCTAGAGATACGAGTTTGACCGGGACAGTGGTAACTTAGGAAACACTCGGAGGCACATATGGTATTTTGTGTGCTTATCAACGTAGTGAAAGATGCTCTAGTACTATGAGTTGAATCTTTTTAACACTTCAAATAGCAACCACATTGATAGATTGCGGATTGTTGATCACTAACGACCCTACCGAATAATAAGGGTTTTCGATGGAAAACAATTTAATCTCAATACTGATATGGATGTACGGGTCAAGAGCATATCAGCTTCACGACGCTTTAATCAAATTTTGCGCCGAAATGAACAAGAGCCCCATAGCAATCTTTCAAACTCCTTAACTCAATTATTTTAGTTAACAACAAGCATTTTTACTCCGGTAAATGTAGCCAATCTGATCGTCTTGGACAGTCTTTCAGGAGGTAGGGATTTAAAATATCTTTTTGCATCCTTCTTTGGCTGCCTTGTCGTGGCAGAAAGGCTGAAGAATCAAAGATCTTGTTGCAAAATTCCGCGCTATTAAAAGGAAGTGGTTAAATTGTTGAGAGACGGGTGCCGGGCTACCGGCAACCAAGCAAAACAAGAAAAGCAAAACTCGAGCGCAGAGAAAAAAAACAAAAGAAGTCACAATCATGGGACACCAAAGGGGTTACCCACCTAAAGGTTTAGCCAACAAAATTTACACTGGGCTTGACGACCGACGGAAGGCCCACGATTCCGTACGATCACAAAACTGGGTGACTCACTGCGACCACGGGGTCGCGAACGTTTTAAAAGTAACCGCTAAAGGGTTACGGGGTTTGCCGGGAAAACGGTAAGGAACCTTACGGGATTCTATGTCTCGCAAATAGCCCCGACTGGGAGAAGATCACACAAATAAATATATTAAACAAATTCAAGGGGTACTTAGCTGTTTTCGTGCCTACTTCGGGTCGCTCCTGTCTCTATGCCGGGCTGGTGAGAGGGAAGTTATACTTTCCGCTGCAATCACTTGGCTTGTAGTTCGTGGTCGGTTCTTTGGTCGTCTTTGCGGCAGGGTGATTTCCTTGTCTCGTTTTCTTCTGTCAATCCTGATGCGGCGGATGGGGTGTTGTCCTCGTTCGTTTTATTTATTTCTGTAGCTTGTTGTGTTAATATTTTCTGTTTTTCGTTAATCGTTACTTTTTTTTTTGGTCGTTTGTTGGTGATTTTTTTTTTCTTTTTCTTTTCTGTTTTATTTAAAATGGTGACACTGTTCGCTATGACGGCTAGATCTCAGTTCCTCTAGCCGGGCATTTCCCCTAGTTGCCTCTCCCATACACACACACATTCATACATGGTTCCACTAATTCAGTTGTCAGAGCAAAGGGACTCAGGGAGCTCTGACAGCCTCCCTATTGAACCACCCAATCACACCAGTCAATGTTTTGTCGTGTTCGTCCTGTTCGTTCTGTCTGTCGAGTGACTGCTTGGGTGCTTGGGTCCATATTACACCTTCGGACCCATGGCTCTTTTGGGAACAATTTAAGGGAGCCCAATTAGTGACCTCCAAGTAGGAAGGAAACTTTTATAAATAAATTCCACTGCGGGGCCCGTAAGTCTCCTTACAGACACGAATGAGGGGAACAGATCTGGGGAATCGTGAGCTTTCTTTCACATTTATTGCTTTTTGAATTTGGGTTTTTGGGAGTTTTACAAATTTATGTCGCTGGGAATAAACAATATAGGATTTAGGGTGGGCTCTCGGCCATTGCTGGAGTGTCGACATCTTCGGACATCAAGTGGGCAGACCGTCTGTCCGTCCGTCTGGCTCTATTCGGGGTACCTATATGTCATCTCTGACCGAGGCCGAGGGAAGGAACTGGATCCAAAGAATCCAGTAAATCCCACCTGTACCGTGGCACCCAGAGCATGACGGGAAGAAAATAACGGAGATGAAACGAGAAAAGGCAGGAATTTAGAGGGTGAAACAGACAACAATAGAACCGAAGGGAATCTTTAGCTTCTGAAAAGAACCCAGGTGAGACGTCGAACTAAGCGTCAAAGACTTCCAAAGACATAAAACCGTAGGTGAACCTAAAGGTGGTGTTCGCAGTGCTAACAATCCCTTGTCCGTGGCCTGTTCCACTCTTGAAGCAAAACCAACAAACTTCCAAAACCCCTCGCCGATTTAAGCGCTGACCCAGGAGCTGCTGGATAACTTGATTCCGTTGACTCCCACTGCTCTTTCTACGACATGTTCGGTAGATTGAGCTGGAACCTTGGAGAATGCCTTTTACGACTAAACTCCATCAGAATAGGCCAGTGATTGGTCAGAGTGCTGGTTTTGACGGCTTGTAGTAACATCACAAGCTCATCAATGTTTGGCATTGGACAGACACAGCGAGGTGGCAACCATTATTTTTCGACAAAAGAAAATTAACTTACCTGTTGGCCTTCCTCCAAACACATTTTCTCTTTTTCTACTGGCCTTCTTCTAATCTACATCTTGCCTTCTGGCAAGTACGACAATCTTAAAAACCAAATTTTCGAAAGATTTTCTGATTCAGAGCAAGCTAAAAGCTTCTATTCGAGGTAGATTTAGGTGCAAAAAATTAAAGTGTTTAGCAGGCAATAAAATTAATGACGAGGTTTCCTGAAATCCCTGTGGATGCAGCGAATGCCAGTGCAAGTGCAGGCAATTTTACTAGTAGTGAAGGTCTAGCTGCATTGACACTACTTGCCGACAAAATAATGGAGGTAAGCGTTTAATCGACGATTGCTACAACAAGTGCAGCACCCACACCGAGTAACATTCATTAGTTGGAGCAGAAAATCAATTCGCTTGCAAGAAGGTTCGATGGGATGCAAGCCCAAAATAATATCCGATCCCGTTCTAGATTGCCACGTAGGCAGATGGCGGGGCGTAACTCAAAATTTTATTAGTTTCATGTCAGATTTGGGCAACAGTCCACAAAGTACAGGCAGCCGCGTGAATTTCGTAATTCACACTAGGGAAACTAAATAGCCAATCGCTAAAAGAGACGGGTAGCGATAGCTTTTTGGTCTCAAGCTGCCTCTACATACATTACCGATTCCAACTTTTTTACAGATACAGGCGACGATGTCTCCGTCATTTCTTTTCGTGTAAACGATGCACAACGTAAACCTAGTACGCAGTCATCTTCAAGGGGTACCCATAAAAACTTATGGTGAGTAACGGCTGGTTGTAAATACCCGGTTGCGCAGGAAATTCGAATGGCTATTCATAGTAGCTGGCGACTGGGCCAGCCCGATACATCTTGTGAAAAAAGCAATGGTGAATGCTGGCCATGGGCGACTACCGGGACTTGAATACGATTTTCCCGACCATTCATCCGGGACTTCACGCACATACTGCATGGGAAAACCACATTCTCCACGATTGATTTGCAGGAAGCGTACCACTAAATCGCGATCGACGGATCAGATATTCCCAAGACCGCAATCACTACGCCTTTCGGACTATATGAATTTCTGGTCATGACGTTCAGTCTCCGCAATGCGGCTCAGACTTTTCAGCGCCATATAGACACGGTACTCAGTGATTGTTATTACTTCGCATTTGCTTATACTGACGACATACCATATGCGTTGCATCCGCTGATCTAATTGAACACGAAAAACACCGGAGGACCATTTTCGAGAGGCTCCGCCAGAACAATTTAAGCATCAGTGTGTCTAAATGCGACATAGGAAGGGAGAGCATTAAATTCCTGGGGCGCCTCGTGGACAAGAATGGGATTCGACCGTTGCCGGATAAAATGGAGTGTATACGCCAGTTTAAGAAACCCGAATTTGCAATGGACCTGAAAGCGACTTTTAGCAATGATAAATTTTCATCGTCGCTTCATCTTGCGAATCTCAGTAAGGACAATACAAAAGACGATCGAACAAAAACCACATGGGATGAGCATAATACAGTGGCTTTCCACAAATTCAAACAAGACTTGATCGCCCCGTCCAATGACGGCGCTTTTTCGAAGAGCGTAGATGCTTCTAATAGTGCCATCGGAGCCGCACTTCACAAAACGATCAACGGATTAACGTCACGCCTAGGATTCTTCTCTAGGAAACTGTCTCCAACGCAGGCGAGATACAGCACCTATGACCAAGAACTGTTGACCATGTACGAAGGCGTAAATCATTTTAAGTACATGTTGGACGACCGCGAGTTCTGCGTCTTTACGGACCATAAGCCGCTCGTCTATGCATTCAAACGAAAGTCCGAAAAAGCATCATTTCGTCAAAGGTGTCAACTCGACTACGTACGACATACTATATACCAGGGAATGGCAATAGTGTGGTCGACTTTTTGTGAAGTATTGAAGCTATTAGCAAGGGAAGCTCAACATTAGGACTTACTGATCTTACACGAGAACAGGAAAATGACGGAGAACTGCAACAAATGCTACGCAGTACCGATGATCAATCATCAGTTCGCCTTCAACTAATGGGCGATCCCCACAGTCATGGCTGCCGCCGACCGTTTATACCAAAAACTCTGCGCCAACGAGTTATAGAGAGACTTCATAGATTATCACATCCTGGCTTAAAATCCACAACAAAAATTGCCACCGAACGTTTCATTTGGCCCGGAATTCGAAAGGACGTTAGAGTTCGTTAGAGAATGCATGAAATGTCAAAGAATGAAGGTTCACCTGCACAATAAATCACCATTCGCAACGATTTTGATACCCGACCAACGCTTCTCGCATATACCTATACAAGTACAGGGTGAATGACTCGAACTCCAGCTTTTTAAATTGCTATAATTTTTTTATTTTTTGATAAATTTTATTGAGTCAGAGCAAAAAGTGTCGGAAAATACATCAATTTTCAAATTGTATCAGTAGTTTTCAATATGTCCACCTTTGGCGCGAATAATGGCCTTGAGACGGCCGAAGAAAGCATCGCACGCTGCACGCAAGTGGCTCTGCGGTATTTTGGCCTGTTTCCGGCGAAGTGCTTGTTTGAGGTGGTCCAAACTTTGGTATTTTTTAGTGCCAACCTTCGCCTTCAACATACCCCAGGCAGAGAAATCCAACGGATTTGCATCCGGAGAATTTGCAATTCATTGTGTCGAAGAAATGAAGTGAGGAACATTGTTTTTTAACCAATCTTGGTTGACGCGCGCTTTGTGAGACGGTGCCGAGTCTTGTTGAAATGTCCACGGTCTCCGACGGAAATGATTGTTTGCCCAAGGCTTCAATACTGCTCCTAAGACAGTTTCACGGTATACGATCGCATTAATTTTGACGTCACGGTCCAAAAATACGAACGGAGAGCGACCATCGGCGGTTCTGGCGGCCCAAACCATCACCATCGGTGCTGCCTGCTTTCTGGTCGCCGTCCGAAGGTGTAAATTTTCGAAGGACCTCTCTGGCAAGTAAACTCGGTCATTTTGTTTGTTGACATATTGCTCGATAACAAATGGCGACTCATCGGAAAAAACCAAATTCGGCAACTCACCACTTTCGTGCAAGCGTAGCAACTCCTTCGCTCTTTCGACTCTAACTTTTTTCTGTTGGAGTGTAGGATCGTGTGATTTTTGGAAGTTCAATGGCTTGAGCCAAAGCTCATTTTTCAGTATCCGTTCCAACGATATGTTGAACGATATGTTGAGCTCACGAGCCATTTTTCTTCCACTTCGACGCGGATTTCGCTCAATTCAGGCCTTCACTTTCCGAACCATTTCTGCCGATGTTGCTGTTTTTTTATGACCACCCCCATGGCATTTTGCAACGCTGCCAGTATCACGGTAACGAGCTATGGTTCCAGACACAAATGATTTATTCACGCTGAGGTGCTGGAGGGCTCTAACGATAGCTACTTGTGGTTTTCCAGCCAAATATAAAGCAATCACACTATCACGTTTGAATTCCATCGTGGATAAAAATTTTCCAACACAACTGAGACGCAAATCGTTTAAAAGGCTTGTAAATAATAAAGTTATCTGTCATGTGTCAAAATTTGAGCTCACTGTCATGAACGGTTTGGAAATTATAGCAATCTGAAATTGGTTGCAGTTCGAGTCATTCAGGGTGTAGACATCATTGACCCTATGCTATCGCCTAAAGGAAATCGGTATTGCCTAACAATATCAGACAGGTTTAAGCGATGGTCCGAGGTAATTCCGATGGAAGACATGACAGCAGAAATGGTTGCAAGGAATTTGATAAGCGGATAGATAGTTAGATTCAGCGTCCCTAACAAGATTACAACGGATCTCGGTAGACAATTTTAGTCTACGAGCTCTCTAAGTCTCTAGGAATACCGCATCTCAAAACGACACCTTACCACCCCCAAGCGAATGGGGTGGTGCAGCGCCTTCATCGCGCACTTAAAACAGCGATATTGTGCCACAAAAAAATGGATTGATGCGATGTGTTACCACTAGTTTCAGTCCGTATTCGATGTTCTCTAAAACCGGATAACTCTGTGGCTCCCAGGAGAATTCTTCGTTGATAAGCAGGCCACCCAAAGCCACACTGAATCCATCAAGGAGTTTCGAAGAAAGATGTCAGAACTTAAACTAACCAGCCGTCTTGCCACGAAAAATGTAATTTTTTATACAACCTGAATTAACTAACTCCTCTCATGTCTTTGTAAGGAACGTTGCTGTTCGACCTGCCTTAAGGCCACCATACAATGGGCCATACAAGGTCCTGAGCAGAACCCTAAAGAATTATTGCGCCCGTATTAATGGAAAGCCGTCCAGATATCGATTGACCGGCTTAAGACAGGATTTATTCTGAAAGCTGAACAACCCGACGCAGCAGTAACACCGTCACTCGGTGGAATGGGCTTCAGAAGAGGTACACGCTGAAGGACCCCAGTCTAAGATGCTGTTGAAGAGGAAACGCAGACGCGGTGTGACACGGCGCAAAGAGACAAATGCTGTCGAAGGCGCAAGTACTAAACGTCTCACTCCCCCAGCGGCAACGGAGAAGGGAACCATGTCTCTCGGATCTGAAATTGCACCCTTTTCTTCTGCCCCGAACAAGCACAGGGGCTGTGCTTTAAGGCTAGAATTGCAGGAATGGTTTTCCAGTTAGTTGCGAACTAAATTAGAGTTGCAATAAGTACTGGGTGCTGTAATTCTAAGATTAGCAAGAGGTTTTAGATCGGCCTCGACTCATACCAAGCGTGGAACTCCTGTCTCTAACACAGTCCCGAATTGGTATTCATAATACATGAGAAGACATATCTGTGTTCCCATGGATGTGTGGGCATTCCGCGAAATGAAGTTTTCACAGAAAGGAATTCACGTAAAATCCTAGAGACGTTCTGTTCCGAACAGAGCCGAAAAGAAGAAAAGTTTCCGGAACTCAATCTGTCGATAAATCTCTTCGGGCATGATGCCCCGATGAAATTGGTGCTGTAACCAACAAAGGCTGAAGTTTTAGTGGACGGGAATCGCATGAAGGGGTTAAAGTACGTAGCTCTGGTTACCGACAGTCGCTGAGAGGCAACTCCGGTGGTGGCTTTTCCACCGCACAAGATCCAGCTGAAACCGATGCTGCAACCCGCACGAGTTGCAAATCTGGTGGATGGGACTTGGACGTCGCTGGAAAAACAACCTCCAAGAAAACCAAGAAACACCAAAAGGGAGGAGACCAGTGCAGTTGTAATGATGCCGCTATCTCCTTTTTGGCGCTCCGAATTGGGAAGGCTGAGCTCTTAGTGCAAGTGCTGTGCCGATCATCTGTTGGAACTAGCCAAAGCAGAGAATGTTTGCATTCAAGCAGAGGGATACGATAGGGAAAACGGAACTTTTAGAGTGAAGTGATCCATGCAGCAAACGGTTGAGCAACTCTGTGAAGAAAATCTCGCTATTCTCTTGTTGTGGGCTTAGACAAAGCTTCTCTCATAGTCTAGGTATGACTTAAGTCCGTATCTGCACCTTGGAGGGATTCATTTCCAGGTTGATTCCAAATGAGTGCAGATAAGCGACGACCACCCCAGTACTCAACCTCACATAACCTGACATAATATCCATGCAGGAACCACGGGTGTAGAATAAACGCGTCTGAAGTTTCTGTTTCGGATGTTTAAGGGGTTTCACACTACTATCTGCCGAGCAATCGGAAAGACCGAAAACTGGTCTTTATATTGAGCAATTTTGCAACGAAGACGTCGTCGCTGCAGACTTACGCAACGAAACGAACGGAGAATGCCACAAATTCGTCGTTGCGTCTGTTCATTTTCCCTATGATTCGTTAATAGCACCACCACATGAGGCAGTAGCTGAACTTACTGAATACAATGATTCCAGATAGATGGAACTTATCATACGCTGCGATGCTAATTCCCAGAATACTTTTTGGGGAAGTAGCAAATGCAACGTGAGAGGCAATCATCTCCTGGATTTCATACTATCGTCTGGCCTGGTTGTTAATAATGTTGGCTCTGAGCCAATAAGTACTCGACTTAATACTGGGAAATGCTATCGAAGATCTTCATATCAGACCCTAGGCACATCGGATTAAGAAACGGAAGCGAGAGCTCGACCTTCTTGAAGAGGAGGAATCCGCATAAAACCAAGTGGACGCGATTTAAGGAGGACCTAGGCGAGTCAGCGCTCCCCCTAAGCTCCGCACAAAACAAAAGCTAGAGGAAAGTGTTCAGAACATGAGCAGTACCCCCACCAAGTATTTTAAAATGGCATATCCAACTAGAGAAAAGACTTGTAGATCGCCCGCTCCTTGCTGGAATGCAGATCTGTAGCTTCATCGCAAAGAAACCAGAAAGCAAAAAGAGTATAAGAAGCGAAATCCGCAGAGTGCTTGTTGTAAAGACTTTTGCGAAAAGATCGAAACTGTCGGTGAAACTAGTAAGCTGGTCAAAGTCTTCAAAATCAGAAGATCAACCAGCCTGGAACCACTCAGAAAATCTTATGCTACTTACTCGTATACTGAATCGAAAGCAGTGACTCTCCGCCTCACTTTCCAGGCAACTTTTTCGGAACCAGCTCACAACTAGCTCCTATCAACGAAGCTGCTAGTGAGCTGAATAACACAGCCGGCCGTAGCTGGTTTATCTCATTAGTTGTAGTGACAGACGAACTCATTAAACATGCTGTTTGGCTTCAAGATGCCTGGCACCGATGACAGTTGCTACAAAAATACCAGTTACTGGTAACTCTGAAGAAAAGTCGCCCAGACTTTCAGACCTATAAGTCTGAGTTTCCTTATGTTCAAGAACACGGAGAGAATAGTCGAGTTCCATGTGCTCAAAATTGTCTCGCGAATGCATCCTCTGTTTGCGATTCAGCAGGCTTACCCAGGCGGAAGATCTTGCGAGAATGTGCTTAAAAATCTTGTTAACAGAATTGAAGGCACACTCGACCAGTTTTCCCGTTGTCCAATATTTTACTGGGTGTGTCAGATTGTGTTTCAGGCTGCTCATTAAAAAAGCCGCTTTCCAGATCATTGGAATTTATTTAGACTTCAAAGAGAGCGCCCTGCGAATATAATGACTTTTGTGAGAAGATTTAATCACTCGGTGGACCACCAGACTAATAAAAATCCAAAAAATTGACAGATACGCTATTGTGGAAGTACTCTGAAAATCGTGTGGCCCTTGTGAAGGAGCGGTGGAAGGGCATAGTTCTTGCGCCTGTGGCGACAGTCAAGCAATATCCAGTCTTCTAGTATAGTTCAACAAGAAAAGGACCTTTTGAGCGCAGTAGGAAGGCTACTCTTATTCGAGTTCCAGGCCACAATGTGATCCCGAGAAGAGAAATCGAAAATGAACCTACAAGCACCTCATAATGCTTTCCTGCTATCCTCAGTAGAAAAAATTGGACACTGCTTACTGGCATCGTAACGAATCATTGTACTTTTATGTGTGCTAGGCACAAGTGACGCAAGTTACCATTGGTGTGAGAGTGATGACGACACGGCGGAGCACTATCTCAGAGTTATACTAGAGCTTTTTGCCTAAATAACATAAAATTGGAAGCAAATACAAAAAGGTAGGCGGGTGCTGTATCAACGGTAAAGCGTTTTTACAGATCAAAACTCCGTTCAAAAGGTAGAAACGGCGTCTAGGTGGCCGATCTTGTTGGCTAAAGTCAAAAAGCCAAATTTCATCTGGTAAATCGAAATCCCAATCTTTTGAAATCTTGCTCGTAGCACCACTGCAATACGCTCGCTCTTACGGTCTAACAGAAGACACACAGACTACGATCTTCTATTCTTTTAGCCGCCTATAGTTCAATTTTAGTTTTTTTTTAAGGAGGCTGACTTGAGCATCATCAGGGAATTTTGTTGACTAGAAATGCCGGCTCTGTCAGGTGTAAGAACGTCTGGTGTCTGATATGAAGGTCATAATGTGAAGACCTAGCATCCTTTAGTAGCATTTAGCATATGACTTACGAAAAAGTTGGCCATTGAAGCTGTGAAATAAGGTCCAATCAGTCAAATCGTCATCTTAGCGACGATGAAAATGACGATATAGATGGAACTACTAAGAGCAAACGATTACATGTATAGATTGCCAAGGTTATCTTTCGAAGTGGGTATGAGGAAATCATTCCCGATAAGGGAGCTCTCAGAACTATCATCTATTGGACATCAATCTGACATCAATCACCGAGCATCACTAACCGACACTTACGAGCTAGAATTTATTGCATGCTTCAGGTCTTTACAAAAGGTTATCAGATTGGCATTAATCTAAGTCATAATTGCCAATTGATAGACGGAACTGAAAAAAGTATCTACTAGAACTAACCCAAAAATGCAAACCTTGCTCCAGTTGAGTTCGTTTGCCCAGAAGTGGTAGGTCGGTTACACGGTATCAGAGGTATCGTTATGAAGTCATCTGAGACATTCGCGGTGCTGTTGAGATTCACAGTAATTGCTCTATATGGCATTAAGCTTGCTCTTCAAGTTCCTACAGGGGAGAGCTCTAGATTCCATAATGGAATTTCCGCCAAAAATATCGAAGAAGTCAAACGGTTTCGTAAATCATATGCTCTGCGAGTTAAGTCGTATATGAACGCCTCAGTGGATCCGTGCGATGATTTTTACCAGTTCGCGTGCGGTAATTACGCGAATGTCATTGAAGACTTGGAAGTAAACCTAATGCGAAGCAATACTTTCGATATACTGTTCCAGTTGCTTGACATGTTTAATCAAACTCTACACCGGGACCGCTCTGGTGATGAGGAGCACTACGAGGAGCTTCAAAAGGTGAAGACTTTCTTCAATAGCTGTGTTAATGCCAAGCTCTATCCAATTGAACCCCAAAAGGAATACTTGAACTTTTTAGACGGAATTGGAGGATTTCCAGCCTTAAACCCTTTGTGGAATGCTTCTGCATTCGAGTGGTTTAAAATGACATCGTATCTGATGCGTTATGGTATAGTGGGATTGGTTGATGAGCATATCTATCAAGTGCACCCTTTCCCTCCATATTTCAAGGTTCCAAAGTTCGGCTTTGGTTTCGATATCTATTTGGATAACATCGAAACAAAGAACTCCAAAGGGTACGTTTACAGCGATAAAGTAATGAGGGATTTGCTCAACGCTTACGGAGTTGCTGGCTCCAAAGCTGACAAAGTGATTGAAGACATCATTGAGTTCTGGCGGGAAGCCCTGTTGGCAGAAGAACCAAAAATAGTAAATGGCTATTGTGGCAGTTCTTTTGAAGATCAGTTTCCAGATTGGCATTTGATTTTCGAAATTGGATGGGGTACTTCCGACCTGAATGTCACGTGGTTAAGTGAATGCCCATGCGATTGGTACTACAATAAATTAGACGCTATCGCCAAGAAGAGACCTGAAGCTGTTGCCAATTATTTGGCTCTGATATTCCTCTACACCATTCATCCCCCTCACATGAAGTCAACGAAATTCCAAAGTCAGGAATGCCTAATGCAGGTGTGGAGGGCATTCCCGATGCTTTTGGCCCATTTCTACATTAAGGAGCACTATAACCAGGAGATTGAAAAGGAAATCCTGGCGATTGCCATCGAATTGAGAGAGACCATGCTACACATTGCCGAAGACACCGTTTGGTTAGATAATCCAACTAAGCAGGAGGTTTTGGCGACAATCAATTCTATTAAATTTCATTTGGGACGCATCGCAAAGGAGTCATTTAGTAACACCATTATAAAGGAAATTCATAGACTTAACCTCACCGATAACTATGCTTCGAACAACCTTCAACTGGCAAGATTCAATGTAGATATGAAGCATTTCTTTTACTTGAGTAATGATTTGGACAAGGACTCGCTACCTCCAGCTGTTTTGAATACGCTTCAGATATACGCTGGCTACGGACCAACAGGCAATAGTGTCAACATCATGGCTGGACTTCTGCATCCACCAATCTATCATCCGGATTTCCCAGTGTCAGTAAAATACGGAAGTTTGGGTGTCATTATTGGACATGAAATTGGCCATAGCGTTGACAGACCCAGACAGTGGTCGAAGGAGTCATCACTTTTGTTTGATGAACGATGCAAATGTTTTGACCAGCACTATAATAGCTACAGTGTACCGGAACCGGGAATCAATGAGAAAATAAATGGAACATTAGCGCGGACCGAAAATATTGTGGACAGTGCAGCCATAAGGCAAGCTTTCGCTACATTCAGGAGGGTATCCAGAGCTGCGATACAGAATAAGACGTCAAGTCTGAGTCAGGATGATACACTTCCTGGTTTAGATCTGAATCCTGAGCAGTTGTTTTTCGTGAGCTTTGCTCAAGTATATTGTTCCCAGTACAGACCAATGGACTTTTGGAGAGAGGTGTCCGGGAAACACCCCTTCGATTCATATCGAATAATTGGGACACTGCAAAACTTTAACGAGTTTCCATCTGTATACAACTGTCAGTCGGGATCACGTATGAATCCGGTAAAAAAGTGCCATGTGTGGTAGATCGAAAGGAGTCTTGGATGCTTTACCTTCTCGGTGGTTAATAAAGGCAATTTTAAACAACCGAGCATTATTTGTATTTCTTGAGAGGTTGGATGTTAACATATCTTGACAGGGCTTTGGTATATCTATACGAGTTAGCATGGGCTGTCTACTTTTGAAAGGATCAGCAAAGACGGGCAGTCTAGTAGCTTTTCGATAGACAATGATCTGATTTTTCTGGCCAGAGGTATCATCGGCTCAACGTTGTAGTAGTAGTCTGCTGAAATATGCTACATGATGCATTCTTAGATACTTGTAAGTGCAGTCATAGAGAGATGCCTGGCGTGTTTTGCTTTTTTCGATGAAACGCGGATCAATATTAATTAATTCACTTGTATTTTAGGTGGCGC
This sequence comes from Volucella zonaria, assembly GCA_963966105.1. Taxonomy (NCBI): domain Eukaryota; kingdom Metazoa; phylum Arthropoda; class Insecta; order Diptera; family Syrphidae; genus Volucella; species Volucella zonaria. Next base: position 248,449,116 of record OZ014530.1, on the reverse strand, counting down.
TGAAGCCCGAAGTGATCCGCTTTTTATCGAGCGCACAACCTAATGAGCACAAGCTCAAAACGATGATGTTAAGTCTGGTGATTTCAGCTTTTTAAGACAGTATGGTCCGGATAACACTTTCTTACTTAATCGCATTAGATGGCGCTGCAACCCAGGGTGAACCTGGGCTGCGGAGATCCATTCCCTCTTGAGGATGCAAATAGCGATCAACAGCAGAGATTCTTTGCGTAACCTCAAATTATTTTAATTCGTAAAGTCTTTTGCCACCCCCAAGCTACGAGGGCGGGTCAATAAGTCCGTGATTGATAAAAAAATAATTTTATTTTTCAACGTAGTCTCCCTTGAGCTCTATACACTTTGTCCAACGCTTCTCCAATTTTTTTATCCCTTCCAAAAAAAATGATTTGTCGAGGTCCTCAAAATAGGCCTTTGTTTGCGAGATGACTTCATCATTGGAGTCAAATCTTTTTCCACCAAGCCATTTCTTCAAGTTTGGGAACAAGAAGTAGTCGCTCGGAGCCAAATCTGGAGAATATGGTGGATGAGGGAGCAATTCATAGCCCAATTCATGGATTTTTGCCATGGCAACTGCACATGTGTGCACCCTTGCATTGTCTTGGTGGACAAGAACTTTTTTCTTGGCCAAATGAGGTCGTTTTTTTTTTAAATCGTCATTGAATCGGTCCAATAAGTTGGCATAATATTCCCCATTGATTGTTCTTCCCTTTTGAAGGTAGTCAATGTGGATTATCCCGCGTGCATCCCAAAAAATAGTCGCCATAACTTTATTGGCTGACAAACCCACCTTGGCCTTCTTTGGCGCCGATTCACCCTTAGAAACCCACTGTTTTGACTGTTGTTTGTTCTCTGGTGTGTTGTGATGGATCCATGTTTCGTCCACGGTTACAAAACGGCGCAAAAACTCCTCCATATTGCGATTAAACAACGCCAAACCTTCCTGTGAAGTTGTTACACGATTGCGTTTGTGGTCGACTGTGAGCAAACGCGGCACCCATCTTGCGGAAAGCTTTCTCATGCCCAAGTGATCATTCAAAATTGAAACCACTGAGCCATGCGAGATCCCTACGGCTTCCACAATCTCTCGCACTTTCAATCTTCGGTCGGCCAACACCATATCGTGAATTTTTTCGATTGTTTCGGGTGTAGAGACCTCAACTGGGCGTCCAGGACGTTCGGCATCTTCAGTGCTTGTACGGCCACAACGAAATTCAGTAAACCACTTTTTTACCATTGAAATCGATGGTGCAGAGTCCCCATAGTATTTATCAAGCTTAGCCTTGGTCTCGGTAATGGTTTTTTTTCACAAGAAATAATGCTTAATAAGCACACGAAATTCACTTTTTTCCATTTTCTCCTCAAATTAGTGAGTAGTCTGATAAAAATAGCTGTCAAACAGAAACTAACTGACGCAGCAAGTTTAAATTTTGACAGGAGTCAACTGACAGATGCCTGTTGACAGGAGCAGTGTTGCTGTTTCAGTAAAGAGGTCAGAAATTCAAAAAGTCACGGACTTGTATTGTTTGCTGCATTAACATTGTATATTCTTTGGATTACTCTCAATTGCCACTAAACCCATCCTCGATGATTCTGCTTCAATAACCGCAGATGCTTATGTGACTGCTGTCAGATATATTCCTATAATTCCTATATAGTCAGTGTAGGCTTGCAGTTGGACGGACTTCTGAAATATTGTGTTCGCGAGCTTGCCAGGGATGCCACACTTTGACAGGGTTCGTTATAAATATTTTTATAAATGCTGTCATATACGCCTTAAAATCATGGCATCGATTTTAAGGTTCTGAGTTCTCTCCAAGATTTGGAATGGCAGAAATTCTCCTCCCTCAACATGAGTGCCTTCTTATTCAACCTAGAGTACTGGGACTTCTCAACAAAGCAAAAAGCACAAGAAAAGCAACAGCCTGGAATCCCTCAAAATATATAAAAAAGATTTGAGGAAGGCAAAGCGACAATCTTTGAGGTCATTCCATAGCAAAATAAGAGAAACCTCCGAGGCATCGCGGCTAAGAAATATTCTCTCTACCAATCCTACGATGCCTAGCTGTCTCAAAGAAATATATAGCTCTTGGGCGACCTCAAGTGATGTATCAGTCAACCTGCTACTTGGCACACACTTTCCCTATTTACGGCCCAGTAACAAGCTTAACAGGACTACTCCACCCGCTGCTGAATTCCAAGGTCTGATTACAGGTGATAAGCTGCGCTGGACGTCACACAGCTTCAACCCATACAAATCTGCTGGTCCGGACAGTATAATACCTGCCGAGCTATAATACAAAGATCCTCAGACAACATCCTGCTATCTCTGGGGATTTTACTACGAAGCCGCATAGAAATGATAGTAGTTCTCATTTCCAATCCCGGAATATGTCCTAATGTTGTCCCAAACAACCTCTTTACCCTAGAGGGACTGATTGATATCCATATACGATCTAGAATTGATCAACGATTTTTGTCTATCAATGAACATGCCCACTGTAAAGGATAGACGGTGGTGTCCCGTCATCTCTTACCTGCAACTTAGCAGTCAATGAAATGCTGATATACCTGGAGGCGAATAGAAGCAGGGTGGCTGCCTATGTGGATGACGTTGCTATAGCCGTCTCAGGTAAGCATCTTCATAACATTAAAGAACTCCTTCAACTAAATCTTAACAGATTAACCCATTGGGCGGATAGCTGTGGATTTGGAGTAAGCCCCTAATAAACTAATCGTATTCTCTTTTCCTGGAAATATACGAGGGCGGGTCAATAATTCTGTGCATTTTTGAATTTCTGACCTCTTTACTGAAACAGCAACACTGCTCCTGTCAACAGGCATTTGTCAGTTGACTCCTGTCAAAATTTAAACTTGCTGCGTCAGTTAGTTTGTGTTTGACAGCTATTTTTATCAGACTACTCACTAATTTGAGGAGAAAATGGAAAAAAGTGAATTTCGTGTGCTTATTAAGCATTATTTCTTGCGAAAAAAAACCATTACCGAGACCAAGGCTAAGCTTGATAAATACTGCACCATCGATTTCAATGGTAAAAAAGTGGTTTACTGAATTTCTTGTGGCCGTACAAGCACTGAAGATGCCGAACCTCCTGGACGCCCAGTTGAGGTCTCTACACCCGAAACAATCGAAAAAATTCACGATATGATGTTGGCCGACCGAAGATTGAAAGTGCGAGAGATTGTGGAAGCCGTAGGGATCTCGCATGGCTCAGTGGTTTCAATTTTGAATGATCACTTGGGCATGAGAAAGCTTTCCGCAAGATGGGTGCCGCGTTTGCTCACAGTCGACCACAAACGCAATCGTGTAACAACTTCACAGGAAGGTTTGGCGTTGTTTAATCGCAATATGGAGGAGTTTTTGCGCCGTTTTGTAACCGTGGACGAAACATGGATCCATCACAACACACCAGAGAACAAACAACAGTCAAAACAGTGGGTTTCTAAGGGTGAATCGGCGCCAAAGAAGGCCAAGGTGGGTTTGTCAGCCAATAAAGTTATAGCGACTGTTTTTTGGGATGCACGCGGGATAATCCACATTGACTACCTTCAAAAGGGAAGAACAATCAATGGGGAATATTATGCCAACTTATTGGACCGATTCAATGACGATTTGAAAAAAAAACGACCTCATTTGGCCAAGAAAAGAGTTCTTTTCCACCAAGACAATGCAAGGGTGCACACATGTGCAGTTGCCATGGCAAAAATCCATGAATTGGGCTATGAATTGCTCTCTCATCCACCCTATTCTCCAGATTTGGCTCCGAGCGACTACTTCTTGTTCCCAAACCTGAAGAAATGGCTTGGTGGAAAAAGATTTGACTCCAATGATGAAGTCATCTCGTCATTTTGAGGACCTCGACAAATCATTTTTTTTGGAAGGGATAAAAAAATTGGAGAAGCGTTGGACAAAGTGTATAGAGCTCAACTGAGACTACGTTGAAAAATAAAATTATTTTTTTATCAAAAAATCTGTTTTAATCCAAAAGTCACGGACTTATTGACCCGCCCTCGTAGAATTATCCCTCCCTCGCTCGACGGTACCCCTTAGTCTCCACCGATATAACGAATATCTTGGTCTCATTTTTGACAGGAAAATAAACTGGAAACCTAATATTCAAGAAAGAGTAAAGAAAGCTACTGTAAATCTATTCTCTCGCAAAAAAGCCATTGGGAACAAATGGAGCTTTCAACCTCGCATAACCAACTGGCTATACGTCTCGGTTATAAGACCGATACTTATCTACAGGTGGCTGCTTGGTGGACTGCATGAATCTAGCCAAAGTCCAAAGTCGGTTCATAAGCGGAGCTTTACGCACTACTCCCTCCACGGCATTTGGTATTCTGTTTCACTTGACACCCCTCCATATTTTCGGCAGGAAAATAGCAGTACTTCAACAAACCAGCATTAGTTTGACAAAGACTTTCACGTAAGCATACCCTCTAGATCCTCCTGCGAGGAAGATGCTTTCCTCGACAACAATTCAATCCATTTCTACACAGATGGATTCAGGACTGATAGGAAGGTGGGTGGTAGCGTTTTATCAGATAAGCTTAATCTAAGCTTCTCCTCCACTGTAGCGTGTTCTAGGCGGATATTTTGGCGATTAAGGGAGTGCTGTCCTGGGTAAAGAAAAGCGTGATATCTGCCGCTATCAAATCCCTGGAGTCAGACTTACAAAATCTTAAAACCGCTCTTGACTGCCGATCACTTCAAAGGGAGATAGCAGGGCAGTTTAACGTTCACCCATGCTGGGTGCCAGGGCACATAGATATTCCAGGGAATTGTAGGGCCGACAAACTCACCGAAATTGGAACGAACCACTACCTGAAAAAGGTAGCATGATGTTGGATGCTAATAAAAGAACACACCTTAAGTCGACTGTTATGTCAAAATGTCCAGCGACCAAACAAATTTGGATAAAGTTGCATCTCAATCGCTTTAAGAGTTTGAACTTCAAAATACGAAACATCTCAATGCAATCATAGGTATCATCACTGGACACTGCCTTGTAGACAATCATGCTAGAAGTCTTGGCGGTTTTCACAAATGACTTCTGTAGAAACTGCATAGACAATGAGGAGAAGGTGACGATCCTCCACCTACTGTGTACAAGTCCTGCTCTCTATCAAACACCTAGGAGCTTTCCTCTATAATGACTTGATCGATCTAAACAACATACAGCTGCGCCATAGTAGTCGCTTCCCAACTCCCATTGTGGACAAACGACTAGTTATTGGTGTCCAGCTAAGTATAAAGAGTGATAAGTAGCAAATGTAGCAAGTAAACACTAACTGGTTGAAGTGTGAAGAACCAAGGTTCGAGTCCGCAAATTCCTGAGCATTCCTTTTGCTTTTTCTTTAATTAAAATTCTGTGAATAAACGCTGAAGTGGGAGAAGTGCCGAAAGGTAGTCAGGCGATGGATACCGGCCAGCCGGTGGTTCCGATAAAGTAGCCGTTGCCAAAATGACTATCCAGAACATCCGAAATGCAACAATATCCGGAAACAACAACACAACAAAAACCATAGCAGAAACATCAGATGATACTTATATCAATCAAAGCAGAGAAAAAACGAAGGCAACCAAAGCCGACGTTACACTTGAAAAAAATGAATCAAAGAGGCTCCGATGTATGGCGTCAGGCTCAGCTGGGTCAATGGCTGAGATGATAATATGAGTCCGAAGGAGGCCAATGCTCCTACATTGGCGTGGGAAACTCTTTTAGAGAGCTGTCGGAGGATGATAATGACTCATTAGAAAAGAAGGACGAAGACTACGAAGCTCAGCTAAATCAAAAACATAAGTTGCAACAACATATGTTAAAAGGCAACACCAACAGCTGAATCAGCAAAAGCAGCAATAACAAGAGCAAAAACAACAGAAACCACAGCAGCAACAACAACAGCAGCAGCAGCAACAAAGCCAATAACAGCAGAAGCAATCTCAGACAAAGACGGATAAAATTCCTCCCATTAATGTGAGTATCTTGTAGATTAAGGATCCCATTAGGTCATGTAAGCTAGTTAGTAGGAATTTGTATGTGAAACGAGCTCATAATAAATAATATGTGATAACATCTAGGAATATAATAAGGTACGCACCGCTCTAGGAAAAGCGGAAACCGAGTACTTCAGGTACACCCAAAAGGTGAGAAGTTACTGACAGTGCTGTTAAAAGCGGAGCTGAAGATGTTTAAGGACACCGACCTGACATTCCCGGGTTTCAAGCCGTTTACTACGGCCGCCGCAAGGGGTCGTAACCAAAAATTATCGTTCTTCTTAGTTCAGCTAACGCCCAACAGTAACATTGATAGTCTGCGAAATATTAAGTTCGGAGAAATTAAAAAGGGCAGATCGTATACTGCAATGTATTCGTATGCACTGCCAGAGGTTCGCGTATGCTGAATGTGATAAGGACCACAAAGGTGGAAAATGTCGTCTATTTTGTGTACTCTGCCTGAACTCGGGGCATCCCGCTAATTTCAGGGGATGTCCTAGGTTCCAGGAGCTGAAAAAAAAGTCGACCGTTTTTTAATTTTGTGGCACCCAGTATATCCCTTGCCAAAATGGTACAGTGACAGTAAAAAATACGCCAAAGGTAGCTGAAAAGACTCCGGAAATGGATCTAAACTCGAAAGTGAATCTTCTCTCCCTGCACGAAAAAATCAATCATTTTCAGAAACAGTTAAATGAATAAGCATCTCGAATTGACGTTATCTATTCGACCCTGCTTGGCAAGTCTGGCGCACCGAAATTATTGTAAAACCAATCTTTGTAACTTATTGTTAAGCGATAGCCAAGATGTGCTTTTAGTAAGCGAAACTAAGCTTAATCACAAAATTGGGTATACATAGAGGCTACCATGTATATAGAGGTAATGGGGTTGGTATCTTAATACGTGAAGGCATAAAATCATATATAGCGTGGGTAGATTCCAGGTGCTAGAAGCTTGCATAATATACCTACATTCCTCTTCGCAGTGAGAGAAGATTGTATGTGGTGTCAGTTAATGCACCTGAAGCAGCACTTCGCCCCGCTCAATTTATTACCGAATTCGAATTACTTCAGCTTCAATCTACAGAAAATTTATATTTTCGGGCCTGGGATCTTAACACAAGACAGGCGGCATGGAGAAATAATCCACCGAATACTAGGGGCAACCTGTTGCGCAACTGGTGGCGTCAAATTATGATTGACAACAAACTTCGGCTGCATGCGACTGATATCCCGTCCTTCCCATCACCCTGTTCGTTTTTGGATCTAGCACTGATAGATACCAGAATTCTACTAAAGAACATGAACTGGCATACCCGGAACGGTTTGCAAGCGGTCGAGTACGATACTGACGACTACGGACTCGTAGGGCGCAATGGTCGCGCTTCTCTGGGATTTTAAATACTAATTTACGTTTCAGCGGGATTGATCCCACGTCAAATAAAAACTCACAAACGACGAGATTGATTAACATTTCTTAGAAATGGACAACGTTATCAAACAAACAATGCAGCTAACTATTCCTCGGGTAGAACATTGAGATTCGGTAAACCAACTCTGAATTTGTACTCGGGAATTTAGAGTGGATACTGCCAATATACGCGAGATAAAAAGTAATCACTTTTCTGCGTACGTCCACGTCTGTAAATATAGACCAGCTGTTTTGGCACTTGGTGAAACACAGGTAGATATCCGTCCACCCCTCTCTCACCGCGGTCTCGCCATTTACGTGCGTAGTGATGTAGCTTACCAAACTCCAACACATTATTTTGCTCTCACAGCGTTAAAAAATTTCAAAGAAATCGCCGTTATCGCAACTGATTTCACAAAAGATAAGATATCCCATCAATTGATCCTCTTCAAATTGCTTGCTCTCGGCTTTGAGCCTTTCTTATTAAAATGGATTTCTTTTTACTTGGTAAACCGATATTATAGTGTTCGGTTAGATCCGCCCCTTTCTGTTCCATTCCTGACCTCATCTGGAGTTCCACAAGGCAGTCATCTTGGCCCTCTTCTCTTCATTCTTACTATTAACGATGTTCAGAGGGTCATTAAAGACTCCTCCTTCTCCCTTTACGCTGCCGACACAAAATTTTTTAAAACTATTCCCTCTCTCCATGACTCTGTCCTTCTGACTGTCCTACTCTATTGTCAACAAATTCCCCTGGTTCAGTCTTTTCAAGACCTCGGCATATTATTTGACTGTGAGCTTACGAGTAATTTTTGTTCGCACATCGATAAGATGAACCTTAAAGCCAACTCATCACTTGGCTTTATTAAACGGTGGCCCAAGGAGTTTGCCAGCCCATATGTAACCAGATCTCTCTATGTTAGCTTTGCTTGGTCCCCCTTTCACCGAGTTCATGTCTACCGAATCGAGGGTATTCAACGTCGATTCCTCCAAATTGCTCTCCATGATCTGCCCCGAAACGACCCTTTAATCAGACCTCCCTATAAGGCCGCATTATACTTTTCAAAATTAATTCGTTTGAAGAACGACTTATCTCAGTCTCCATCAACTGTGGATCCATTTTCAACTCTATTTCTTTCAATACCAACCCACGCAATCTACGTTATCCTCGTCTTTTCTATCTTCCCATCCATGGTGTCTCCAACGAACTAAACACCAGTTAACTCCTGTTTTTGATTTCACCCTGGGCACTCCTTTTTCTTTCTTTCTGTTAGTTTTGAAGTTAGATTAAGCTTGTATTAAGCCAAATAAATGCGGCCCCAACCCTCGCTAAAACTAAAACTAAAAGTATCCCTGGCCCTTGATAACACTCGCATCGAGATTCTGACGACCTTGTTCAAGAAAAGCAATCGCCATTCTCAGGCCCAGGGGTGTAATTTGCTATCACTTGCAGACGAACTCAATTTACTAGTCAGGCTTTACGTTCGAGTTGTTTTCAAGCCGCACGATAACCTATCCCACTGTGAAGCAGGCCTTTTCGAGTCGCTCACATACATTTCCAGTATGTGTGAAAACTTATTGCTCATGTAATCGGCAAGATGGTCAGAGATCAAGGGCGGACGCGGATTCAGAATTAATATAAAGTCGACACTATGATGTGATACCCTAAACAATTTTTATTTGAATTCGTTAGTTTGGTTTAGGAGCTCACGAAATCAGAATGAGAACGGTCTTAACTTTAGTGCTGGTGTTACAGCTCGGGTTGATTGGCATAAAACTCACATCTGCATTTGCTATACATAAGGAATTTTCATTCGCGAATACACTTTCCGGAGATGAGGCACATGATGTGGAATGGTTTCGCGAAGCCTACGCTGACCGTATGAAGTCACTCATGAATACATCGGTTGATCCTTGTGAAGATTTTTACGAGTACGCTTGTGGCAATTATCCAAATGTCATCGAAGATATTGATTTCAAACGAAGACGGAGCAATCTTTACGACATATACTTTCTCTTGCTGGATCTGACCAACAAGACATTGCATAAGACACGTAGTCCAAAGGAGCAGTACTACGAGGAGCTTCAAAAGGCCAAAGTATTCTACAACAGTTGTGTAAATTCTAAGCTCTTTCCCTTGGAACCACGGCAGGAGTACTTAGATGTTGTGAATAAAATCGGGGGATTCCCTGCCCTAGATCCATCGTGGAGTGCTTCTAAATTCGACTGGTTCAAAATGACAGCGTATCTGACACGTTACTATATGATTGGACTTATAGATGAAGAAATTTTGCTCGTAACACCGTTTCCACCATATTTTAAGATTCCAAAGCTTGGCTTCAATTTCGATATTTATCTGGAAAACATTTCCACCAAGAAATCTGAAGGATACGTCCACAGTGAGAAGATTATGGGAGATTTACTTAAGCTATACGGGGTCCCAAACACTAAAATCGACGAAGTGATCGAAGGCGTCATCGGATTTTGGAGAGAAGCCCTTAAGGCTGAGAAAACGGTAAACGAGAACAATAGCTGTGACTTAGAACCAAGTGATCCAGGCTTTGTTAAATTCCCGAGGTGGTCGAAGTTTTTTGAGTATGCCTGGGGTACGAGTGATATCAACATTACCGAGATCAGCGAATGTCCTTGCGATTCATATTACAACGAATTGAACACTATAATCGAGAAGAAACCCGAAGCAGCTGCCAATTATATGGCAATGAAGTTCCTCTACAACATGCATCCATTCCAAATGACATCTTCGAAATATCAAAACCTTATCTGCATAGCCAAAGTCAAGGAAGCATTTCCGCTACTTATATCCCACTTCTACATGAAGGAGCAGTACAATAGAGCTGCTGAAGAGGAAATTAATAATCTCATCTCGCAGCTGAAAGAAAGCTTAATAGAAATTCTTCAGGGCTCTTCTTGGTTAGATAAGGACACAAAGCATGATGCCATCAAAAAAGTCGAATTTGTTGAAGCCCGACAGGGGCAGATTTCGGACGCGATCAGTGATTCCATGATCATGGAAATCAGAAATCTCAACTTTACGGATAATTACGCTTCCAACAACCTACTGGTGGCCAGATTCAAAGCAGACATGGATCACTATGGCTACTTACATCTTAAATTTGATGATGACGAAACATATCCCCCGGATATGCTTGATGCGGTGCAGGTGAATGCCCTCTATTACTCATTGGACAATAGCATCAATATCTATGCTGGAATTCTTCATCCCCCAATCTATCATCCGCATTTTCCCAAATCCTTGAAGTATGGAACCCTGGGCTACATCCTTGGTCATGAGCTCACTCATAGCTTTGACAATTTGGGACAACATATTGACTTTAATCAAACCGTTCGGGATTGGTGGAAAAATGAGACTTTAGATACGTTTAACAATCGATCCAGTTGCTTTGCCGAGCATTATGGTGAATACAGTGTTGCTGGACTTAACAAAAAGATCAACGGTTCGACAGCAGTGACTGAGAATGTCGCTGATAGTGGTGGTATTAGGGAAGCCCTAGGCGCATATAGGAAAGTATCGAAAAGTGATGATCTCAAGCAAACGGATACTCTACCTGGCATTGACTTGGATGGAGAGCAATTGTACTTTCTAGGCTTCGCTCAGATCTATTGCGCCAAATATAAATCGAAAAATGTTTGGTCAGGAATTGGTAGTGACCATGCGCTGGACAAATATCGTGTGATGGGCACACTGCAGAATTTCGAAGAGTTTGCTAAAGTGTACAAGTGCCCTTTAGGATCGCCTATGCATCCGGAGAAGAAATGTCGCGTTTGGTAGGGCCAAGAAGACTTCTGAAATAGTCTTTTTGAGATCAATAAATTGTATCTGTCATTGTCGTTGTTGGGTTTTCCTTAAGTTGCAGGTGATATAGGCCTATTAACAGGATATCGGTAAGTTATAATGCCATGGCGCAAATGCTGTTCATTTTCCTATACACTATTCCATTTGGTTTAGAGAACTTTTTTCCTCAATTTTGTGGAAGCATCGTTCTGTGAAATGTCCTCCTAGGCCCTTGTGACGGCAGGGTTCGGGTGTTTGTTTACCTTGTGAGAACGGAGTGGCACGCTGGCGATACTCGGCAGTAGCTTGTCGCATTGGGGAAAATCTTGTTGTCACTAACCTGAACATAAAATGATTATCATGCCTAAGATAAGATGCGAGCACACGATCACAACTAACACCGTACTGCTGTATGTTTTTACAGGCGAATACAGTAAGGCAACAGGCCTTACCCACTCTTTAATGTCGTTGCTTTGCTCGTTAATTTTGTTGTTATAATGTTTTTAGTTTCTTTTTTTAATGTTTTTTGATTTTTAACTACTAAATCTACTGCTCGCACCTATTCATCGGTCACTGTCTACGGTTGCTGGTGAAAATAAGAAAAAGCTTGGGATGCTGGAAGAGTAAGTCAGCCGTTGCAAAAAAAAGTGCACGCTTACCACTTCGCATTTTGGGCTTCATCTGGGAACCGGGCCCCCGCTCAATTATCAAGGCTTCGCCCATCAATCACGTTGTCTAATAAAAAGCGGGGGCAGAGCATATTACTGGTCTTATCGTAAACATCTTCAGATATTGCCGGTCATAGGTCTTGTTGGCAGCTGGACCACCGGTAGGTCCTACCAGGACTTATATCACGGTACCATGGGAGTCAGGAGCCCCCGGATTTCGGTCCGGGCCTGACTTGTTAGAGGTAGGCCCCCTTGTGGGAGCGTCATGGTGGCTGTGGTTTAAACCCAAATCGCGGGAAGGGTTTTCCTTTGGTTTAACCCATTGTAGAGTAGCAAATAAGTACTGGGTGCTGTGACCCTAAAAACAGTAAAAGGTTTTAGGTCGGCCTCGACTCATACCAAGGGTGGAACTTGTGCCTCCAACACAGTTCCGAATTGGTATCAAAATATTTGTGGCGAGCGATGGCAAGGCGTATCCTTGTTCCCTATGGATGTATGGGCATCTCGTAAACATAAGGTCTCATGACAGGTGGTTTACGTTAAAAATCATGGAGCGAACGTTTCTCTGGGAACCGTGTCACTTGATGGCTGTGACGTAAGCTTGAATTCGTTTACGCTACTTTTTTAAAAAAAAAATGATCTCTTATTTTAAAGGGATCGCTACAACGGCTTCCACTTATGTATATCGCGATTGAATTTTGTTTTTAAATCAGAAGTGTGCTCAATGCACACTGCTTTTGTTGTCATTCAGACGAAGAGCGTTATGTAGGCTTTATGTGAGTTCACACCTAGAACTTGTGAGCATGGGATGTTAATTGGGCCTGCGAAATCTGGCCCAGAATGTGTAAGTGCCCGTGAAAACTCTACTCGAGCCTCCGGGAGTTGTCCCATAAGTTGATTTGATTCCTTGGCCCTGGTTCCTCGGATGATCCAAATTTTTCCTCGAATATGATTCAGAGTTAGTTTCACTCCACCGTGAAGTATATAGATCTGAATTATTTTGTCAGTGGATGCGATGATGACAGGGTCACTGGATGTGTCTGATCAATTGATAAGTGAACATGTTTCAATCGACCTCCCACTCGCAATATTCCATTAGCGTCGATGATGGGGTTCAGTCATGATATCTTGATGTTTGAATCCAGTGCTTTATTTGCATTTAGACTCTTCATGACTTCAGAAAAAACTTCGTCGAACACCCCTTACCAACGCTCTTTCTGTTTCTAGTAGATCCTAGTGGTTGTAGTGGTTCATGCCTCTTGCTCCGTTGGCAATTGACTTTAAACCGTAGACAGTATGTACTTACTCATTGAAACTGATGAAAAATTGAGAAAAATATCGTTTTTGTGTAAAGGATTGTTGGGATGCATTGCCAGGCAAGCGTGAGATTTTCGAATGGCAAGTCTTACATTTCCATCATAAATTTGTCAAGTCAGCTGGCCAATACTGTTGGTCCTCGTTTAACCACTCTGAACCATGCCACCATGGTTCACCAGGGTATCTAAAAATGATCCTCTAGATGGAATGTCATCAGGATTCTAGCTTCCGGGTATGAACCTCCATTGTCCTTTAAAGTGTTTTTGCATATAGAATACCCGGTTGGCGACAAATGTGTTCCATTTCTGTTGGAGAGAAAACTGTTTATGAATATTTTGGTAACTATCCCTCACACCACAACCCACTTACATTTGACTACAAGATATAAAACTTCCTTAAATGTACTTTCAGTTAGTTCTCAATAAACCATTTTAACAGACAGGTTATGGGCCCATCCCATATGCACTGAAATTACAATTTTTAAATAGTTTGATTGACAGTTTCGGTTCCAAGAAACATAAAGTAAAAGTGATTTAAATCGGTCAGTGTGTTTTTGGGAGCTATGGAAATTGAAGCAAGAATCGAAAAACTCATTTCTGCAGAGCAGTGGCCGTCCTGGCAATTCCAGAGAAAAGTAATATTGCGGTCATGTGGCTTATATGATGTGGTTACTGGCAGTCTGGTCGAACCAGCAGCAGATTTGGCAGAATATAAAACCTTTATTATGTCTGATCGTAAAGTGCAGAAAATCATTGTGACGGCATTAGGGCAGCAACCACTAACACATATTATGAACTGTAATACTGCTAAAGAAATGTGGGAAAAACTGGAAGCTGTGTATGAACAGAAGACGCTCACAAATATTCACATGCTACAACAGAAGTACTATTCTTTGGTTAACCCATTAATGCCCAGAGCGTTTTCTTTCGCGTAAATATTGGGTATATAACTTAATTCGGTTTGCTAAGAGATGGCGTAACTTGTATTATTCCATTGTTATTATTGGAACATGCGTGGGAAAGCTACTGTCATTGTACGTCATTTCAGTATATGTCATTCATTTGAAGCGTAAACAACAATCATTTTTTTTCACTCAAATATGTCGAACTTTGTGTCTGAAAAAGTGTTTTTGCGGGGAGTTCTTCTTCATTATTTTAATATGAAGAAAACTGCTGCCGAAAGTCATCGTATTTTGATGGAAGTTTATGGTGAACTAAGCGAACGTGCCAAAAGTGGTTTGCACGATTTAAAAGTGGTAATTTTGGCTTGGAAGACGATGAACGACCTGGGCAGCCAAAAAAGTTTGAAGATGAAGAACTGAACTGATATGAAGATTGTTGCCAAACACAAGAAGAGCTCGCAGAATCTTTCAAGACGTTTAAAAGCAGCTGTATATATTCAAAAGCAAGGAAATTGGGTTCCACATGAACTCAAGCCGAGAGACGTCGAAAGGCGATTTTGCATGTCCGAAATGCTACTGGAACGCCACAAAAGGAAGTCATTTTTGCATCGGATTGTTACTGGTGATGAAAAATGGATCCATTACGACAACCCCAAGTGCTATAAATCATATGTGAAACCCGGCCAACCAGCCAAATCAATGGCAAAGCCGAATATCCATGCCGCGAAGGTAATGCTCTGTATTTGGTGGGATCAGATGGGTGTGCTGTATTATGAGCTGCTAAAACCGGGTGAAACCATCAATGGACAACGCTACCGAACACAATTAATCCGTTTGAAGAGAGCAGTGGCCGAAAAACGCAAGGAATATGCGACCAGACAACGCTCGGCCCCACGTTGCTATTCCGGTTAAGAACTATTTGGAAAACAGTGGTTGGGAAATCTTACCCCACCCGCCTTATAGCCCAGACCTTGCCCCTTCTGACTACCATTTGTTCCGGTCGATGCAGAACGCCCTCACAGAAATACGGTTCACATCAGAGCAGAATATCAAAAATTGGCTTGATTCATTCTTGGCTGCCAAGCCGGCGCAGTTCTTTTGGGATGGGATCCACAAATTGCCAAAAAGATGGGAAAAAGTCATAGCTTCAGATGGGCAATACTTTGAATAATACTATTGTACATGTTTTTCTTAAATAAACGTTCAAATTTTGAAAAAAACCGCACGAATTAATTTATATACCCAATAGATAAAAATTTCACGATGACCTTAATTCCTGCTGCAAACATTAATTTTGTTTTCAATTTTTTAAAAGTTATCATACCCTCCTCGATTTTACCTGTTGCATATATGCAACAGTGGACAATATTCAATACTAAACATGAAATTGTTAGAAATAAAAGATAAATAATTATCGTTAGTAAGTAAATGCTTAAATTTTGAGTTTTTTGTACAGAACATAAAATTAAAAAACAAAATTCATTCTAAAAGCAAAGGAAAAGCTAAATCCACAAAACATATTAAATATACATAAAACATTTAAAATACTTAGTATTTCAGTCTTTCAACAAGGAAATGGCCAATATTGTCATACCGAAGAGAGTATTCATCAACTTGTTGCGGGCGACGGTATCCTTGTGGTGCCATATGCATGACAGTAATGCAACGCTATTTTCCTTCGAAATTATAACTGTGTTAATGCACCGCCTCCATTCCTGTGCAATATGCATGCGTTTTGTATTGACGCCTCTACCAGCCACGTAAAAATAGAATACCACCATTTTTTTTCTCGAGCACCTATCCTGTAGTTATTGATATTCTCGTCCATACGATCAATACCTCCCATACGTGGATTATATTTTGCAATGGAATTTGGTCGTGGCACTGAAATACGCTGACGTTATATTCCAGAATATCGTTGTGCCTTTCCTATAGGATTTCTGCCAAATAGAGTTGAAGCTATAGCAACAACAGACTTGTCAATACATTTTGTAATTATAATATTACTATCGCTTATTTTACTGCTGACTACAAAACCTCAAACCTCATTCTTCAATGGCAATGGACACGATTTTGGTATCATATTTTACCGAGTAGTACCGGTACCGTGATAGCCCCTCTGACGGAGCCCTATAAGAGCGCTAACTGAAGTAAATAAATTATCAAAATAAAAGCAAAATGGTAATCTTTTCACATTTTCATCAAATTGGTCAATCATGTCGAATAGAGGTGAAATATTTTTACCAAAAATTAGACTGATAAGCCTTGTTTAAGCGAGGATTATTTCCTTGATACATCTCAAAATTTACAAGGTAACCTAAAGGTGTATTGAAGCACCACATTTTAAATGCAAAGCGTAGTGGCTTTCCCCTCAAAAACTGTTTACATCCATGTCGTCCAAAATATTGTATCATGGATTCATCGTACGATAAGTCTTGCTCTGGACAAAAGTTTTTTTTTAAAAATCTATCTTTCAAAGCATCAGTCAATGGTCGCAACTTCCAAATACTGTCCTCTAAATTTTGTTTTGAATTATCTGTAAAGTGTAGATAACGGAATATTACATCAAAATGATTTCTTCTCATAGCATTTGAAACTAATTCATTTTTGAAATCAACCTCATTCGACCAACAACTACGTTTTAACGGTGTAAAATTGTAGCTCGTTATAATTAGAATTGCAATAAAGCACGAATCTCACTAGCGGTTATGTTAGAATTTGCCTTTCCACAATAAACAGTATAACTATTACTTTCGTTAACGAGTAATGTTATTATATCGACATCAAAAAACTTTTGGAAAATTTCATGTGGTTGTAATTGACTAAATTCTGTATAGTTAGGTTCGGGAAAAAGAGGATTTTCTTCCTGGTCATTGTCTTCAACCCAAACAAAAGGACTTTGAACAGACTTTTCTGAAAGTTTTTTTTTGATGAAGTAGAGAGGCTTTTCTGTTTTTCCATCTATTTTTGTGAAATGACTGTCTTTGTGGATGTTGATGAGTGTGCTTGAGAATCCTCTACAAGCGGTGCATTGTGTTGGGTTCCTGGATCAATATCAGAAATATCCCGTGAAGATTTAAGTTGAATGCAGCATGGAGCAAGAAGGCTTGATTTTGGTAAGTTATGAAGCATTCCACCGTCGTCTTCATTACCAGAATCTTCTTCGGAATCAATATTCCGGTGCAGGTGGCTCAATATACAACTTCTCAATTTCACAATCATCTTCTTCGTCAGATTGCAAAGACTCCTGAAAATTAATTGCATCTTTGGTAGTACGAAAACTAAATTACACAAAAAAAGTACCACAGAATAGCCCAGTGTTGCATTTATGCAACACTCACATTTGGTTGAAATTTAATTCAATATTTAATGAACTATTACACAGAATCGAGATTCATTATGAAAAGCAGTCAATAGACAATAACTGTACTAAATAACTCGCCGCTGTGAAACAAAGTAAAGAAATTATTGAAATACTTACTATTCGCGTCTCGACATGTTTACTTTTTTTTCCCCACAAGGACACAGATGTTCAATATGCGACTTATCATTCCGAACACTCGCACAAAACTAACTTCTTATCTCTTTATTTTTGATCGCTACAGATGTTACTAGTCACAGAAACTGGTTTTACACGTTCCACTCCTAGAACAGGATCAAAATCCTTTATCAAAGTTTACGAATGTAGCGTTGCGCATGCGCAACTGTGGTCATTAATGGGTTAAAGATGAAAGCGATGACATTGCAACACATATATCCAAGTTAGAGTCGATTGTGCAGCAACTACGTGATTTGGGTGAGACTGTGTCAGATAATATGCTAATTACAAAAGTGTTAATGACTCTTCCAGAAACATACAAACGCTTTCATACTGCCTGGGAATCGACAAGTGCATCGGAACGGACACTCGCAAATTTAACCAGCCGCCAGCCATCGTCGAAGAAATGGGAACTTTACAGCACCCAAACAAAGTGCATTTGTCACTGCACGAAAGCAAAACCAACAAAATTATTCTCACTCAACCAACAAAGCTGATGGTGGTAAATGCTTTTATTGCAAGAAGCCAGGACATTGGAAAAAAGATTGTCCGAAGAAAAAAAATCGTTTCCAAAATCAGCATAAACTCTCTCACCAATACCAGAGCGACATGCAGAATCTAAAGGATGCGTTCATTTCTACTCTAGCTTTTGGTAATACAGAAAAATGATATTTGGATTTTGGACTCTGGACTCTGGAGCATCGAACCACATGATGTTCAATAAAAAATTTTTTTCTACATACTCGTACAGTCATTTTAGAGAACCTCAAGGTGGTCATGTGGGGAACGGAGAACTGATTTTTGCTACTGGCCGCGGAAATATCAACATCCTTGCCTACAATAATTCTATTTGGCAAAAGAAATTTTTAAAAGATGTGTTACTAGTTCTCGATTCAAAGGTTAACCTATTTTCATCAAATGCGACTTTAGATAAAGGTTTTTTTTTCTCTTGTAACATATCAGATAACATGAAGTGTGAGTTGCGTGATAAAGGCAATATTGTGGCAGTGGGAGTGCGGCAGAAGTCATTATTTCATATGATGTTTAAAGTTGGAAACTATTGTTTTGCTAATGTTTCCGATAAATTAGATAATAATTTTCAAACGTGGTATGAGCGATAGCACATCAAAATAAACACGCTGTTTCAAAATTGTTGTTGAAGGTCAATATTTCGGTAAATGTTTCAAAGAATTTTTTTTGTGAAGCTTGCATGTTTGGTAAGCAGTCGAAATTAAAGCATCCTGTAAGCAAGAGCAGAGCACAAAAGCCTGGTGAATTAGTGCATGTGGATTTATGTGGCCCAATGCAGCAGGTTTCTTTGTCAAATTCGAAATATTTCCTGCTATTTAAAGATGATTATTCAAATTATCGTATCGTTTATTTTCTGAAAGGCAAAGATGAAGTTGTTAAGCGTTTGGAGCAGTACATTGTGAAATTAGAGACGGAAACTGGAGCAACATTACATACAATAAGAAGTGACAATGGTACCGAGTTTAAGAATGAAGCTACTAAGCGTATAATGCAAAAACATCGAATTTCTCACCAAACATCTGTGCCGTATTGTCCACAACAAAACGGCCGGGCAGAAAGAGAAATGAGAACTCTGGTGGAAGCGGCTGCATGCGAAGAACTTACCTATAAAATTGTGGGTGGAGGCAGTTAACACTTCTGCTTTTGTGATCAACCGGCGTGTTTAAACTCAAACAACAAATCACCATACGCACTATGGACAGGAAAGGATTTGGCCCCAAATTGTGCGGATTGGAAGATTTTTGGATCAGACTGTTTTATATACATTCCCGACCAAAAAAGACAGAAATGGGATGTAAAATCCGAAAAGGGAATTTTTGTTGGATACATGGATGGTGTTAAGGGCTACAGAGTCTGGATGAAAGGAACAAACAATATCAAGATAAGTCTTGATGTAATATTCAAAGATTCAGAATCAGATAATGTGATGAGAAAGAGACAGTCTGTTGAAAAAGAAGTGACATTTTTATTTTAGATTTAGATTTATTTATTGTATCATACATGCTTACACAGTAAGAATTCACTTATAAGTCTGTGAAAGATAAAAAGTTTTTAATTCATATACATAAATGGTTTGAAAGTTAAGTTCATTTGCTTTTATGTTAATTAAGCTTATTCTTATGTTTTGAATTTATTTTAAATTAATTCTAATTGAAATTGAAATTACTTGAAGCGGGATAGGAATGGGAAATAGGTTGCTCTAGTTTCTAAGAAAATTTTGAAGCTCGTTTTTGAATCATCGTGCATCAGTTAGCTCTCGCAAGTTACGTGTGAGTGAATTCCAAAAGGCGGGTAGCAGCAACAAAAAACTGTCTTTCGGATGTTAGATAAGAAAAACGCGAAAGAACCAGACACGAAGATCTGTTAGATCTGTAAGATGCCGGAAACTGGATTTTTTCATAAAGATATGAAGGTTATCTACTTAAGATAATATTAAAAAGACGTATGACTGTTCGAAATTTTATATAGTTGCAAAACGACATGTTAACTAGGTGTTTTGCAAGATGTGAAACGTGATTATATCTTTTTAAACCGTATACATATCGAACAGTAGTATTGAAGTCGCCTTCTACAGAAGCAATATCATTAATATATATGGAGAACAATAGAGGCGCTAGAATAGAGCCTTGGGGAAGTCCTTGCCTTAAGAGAAGAAAATCGGAAAGGTTGCCATCAAGTGACACGGCCTGTGTTCTTTCACTGAGATAGGATGATATCAGTTTAACAGCAGTGGAGGAAATTGAGAAAAAGCGTCTTAATTTGCTAAGCAGAATCGAGTGATTAACCATATCAAAAGCTTTGGAGAAGTCTAAGAGTACCAGAAAAGTGACATTGTCCCTATCTAATTTGTCTCTTATAAATTCTATGACGTTCAGCAAAGCAGTTGTACAGCTGTGTATTGTATTTTCAATAAGGTAATAATTACGTTGGTTATGCATAATTCTTTCACATATTTTAGATAAAAAAAGGTAAGATGGAGATTGGTCTGAATTCTTCACCTTTAGAGCTCTTAGGTATTGGAATTATTTTTGCTAATTTTCATTCGCTGGGAAAGATGCTGGTCATAAAAACAGTATGATGATGATATAAGTTATAAACGGAAAGACCGCTTTAACAAAAATCGGATTTATCTCATCGACACCTACAGCATTCGACTTAACAGACAGAAAACTTTCGATTTAGTTCGTTGGAATCGATTGTGGTAGAATAAGTAGCTTTTTGCTTCCCGATTCCTAATTTTCGAATGTCATTCCAAAGTTTATGACCATCTGAGGAAGAACAAAGTCGGTTGGAATAGAATTGTGTCTTAGCATTGCGTATTTCACGAACAACACTATTTCGTAGATTTTTGTAAGCCTGATGGAGCTCTTCTACCCGAAAATATTTCCATCGTCGATACGCCTCATCACGTTGTGTCATTAACTCTCGAATTTCATTCGTTAACCAGGCTTTTGTTTGGTCTTTTACACTACCAGTTTTTATTGGAACGTATAAATCGAAAAGAAGATTTACATTATTTTGTAAAAACTTAATTTGGTCATCTGGAGAGGTCATACAATAGATAAGGTTCCATGGAATCAAATGAATGTGTTGTTCAAGAAAGGGCATATCAATACTTTTGAAATCTCTGTTTGGATAAGTGGATGCTTCTACATTATTTTCAATATCAAAGTCATACGTCAGAAATAATAAATCATGCTTCGAAAAAGCAGGCGCAGAGATTGTCACGATTATTTACAAAAAAGACATCTACGAGTACTAGTGTACTGGAGGAGCTGGTAAAGTGCGTAGGGACATGACAATTCACGGGTTTTAAATCAAACAATTGCATATTTTCAGTTAAATGTCTTTCACATAACAAATTACTATTAATATCACCACAAACAATGACATTGCTTGCGCAAGTCGAAACTTCTTCCAAGACGTCGTAAATAGGTGTCAAATCAATATACCTATTTGTTCTATAAACAACACCTAAGCAAACATTCCTTCCGCCACAAGTTATACATGCGAATATATATTGAGAGACAGAGCCTTTTGGCGAGCGACATCTTCGTCGACAGATTAAGCCCTTTCTAACGTACTCGTATATCGCAACGCCTCCACCAGTACGATCACATCTATCTGCTCGAAAAAGTTTGTATCCGCTTATATTATAGACAGCATCCTTCACATCATTATTCAACCAAGTTTCCGACACGCAGATTGCATCAACCTTTGAGTTTACAAATATGTCTTTAAATTCATCCAGTTTAGGGCTTAAGCTTTGCGCAGATCAAGAACATAAATTTCCTCTTCCTTAAAGCAACGTAAATTTATGAAAAGGGGCATTGGGGATAATTTCAAGCAAAGACAGTACAACAGTTAAAAAAGAAAGTAAAATAAGAAAAACCAAAAACAAAAACTAAGAAATGACACTCTGTACTTGTTGGTGACGATCAGTGTTGATTTGTTGTTTTATGCGTCTTCTTCGGCAGGCACCTCGCGGCAATCGCATTTAATAATCGCTCATTCTCTACCAATATAGATTCAGCTTCTGCACTCTTTCTCACATAAACGGCACCGAAATGTGTGTAGACAGAAAACAGCTGTTTGCTGCGCTTGAGACGCATAGCTCGCTGGTATATGGAGCGGTTTTTTTTAGTTAGACTCCCGTACATATAGATGATGTTGTTGTTTTCTGCTTTAATGTCTACGTCTTGGAGGCATAGCTGCCCCTTTGATTTTTGCAAAAAAGAGCCACTGCATGCAAGATGGAGTTCCTTTCGCGAGGAGTGTTGAACTTGACTACGATGGAATAGCCAGTTTTGCCTCTGTTTGAATGTGCTCTTCGACTACGGAATATGCCTTTCAATGGAGGGGGCATACATTCGATGTTATGGCAAAGATGGTGAAAAAGTGTTTTTAAATTTTCATTTGGTAGCTGGGGTACACCAAAAATTATGCCATCAGCTACAATTTCTCGCCGTTCGAAAGCTTCACATCTCTTTTGGAGATCAGTCACTTCCTCTTCGAGTGTGCATGAATCAGCTATTCGTGAAATTATCTCTTGTTCTTGTGTGTGTAAAGATAGTGAAACTGAAAACAACTCTTCTACGCCACCTATTTTAAGTGAAAGCACAAATCCATATAACGACGTGTATCAATCTGCGGATGAACAGGATGCACATGATCCTGGCATTCCAATTAAAGGTCGTTTGAGAAATGCATCGAAGAAAACAGACACCGATGTTAGCGGGGTACGATTATGTAGCAGAACTTTTGGAGCCATCGTCACTTAATGAGGCTTTAAGTTCAAAGGATTCGAAAAAGTGGAAGGCGGCAATGAGAGAAGAAATGGACGAACTTCAGAAAAATGAAACCTGGGAACTTGTTCCTCGGAAAATAATTGACAATAAATGGGTGTTAAAGGTAAAAAGCTCCAGCACTAACGAACCGTTACGTTTTAAAGCCAGACTCGTAATAAGAGACTTTACTCAAGTAAAAGGAGTAGATTCTGATGAAACTTTTAGTCCGGTAGCACGATTTAGCTCTATCAGAGCAATTCTTCGGTTTGGCAGTTTCAAACAATTTCAAATTAAAACAGTTTGATGTCACAACTGCTTTTTTAAATGGAGTACTTAAAGAAGAGATTTTCATGAAGCAGCCTCATCGATTCAACGACAAAACAGGACGAGTGTGTCGTCTTCAAAAGAATCTTTATGACTTAAACAAGCATCGCGCTGCTGGAATGAAAGATTCAATTTTTTCCTTCAGTCTTTTCAATTGAAAGCATCTGATGCAGATCCTTGCGTGTTTGTTGGAGAAGGAATAATTCTGGCGACATATATCGACGACGGTATTATAGCAGCAGATAATGACGAAACGATTACATTACTTGTTGAACATCTCTAGAAAGAATTTGTGCTCAAAGTTTTCGAACCAATGTATTGGGTATATAACTTTTTTTCCAAAATTTGAACGTTTATTTAAGAAAAACATGTACAACAGTATTATTCAAAGTATTGCCCATCTGAAACTTTGACTTTTTCCCATCTTTCTGGCAATTTGTGGATCCCATCCCAAAAGCCCAAAAGTACTGCTCCGGCTTGGCAGCCAAGAATGAATCAAGCCAATTTTTGATATTCTGCTCTGATGTGAACCGTATTTCAGTGAGGGCGTTCTGCATCGACCGGAACAAATGGTAGTCAGAAGGGGCAAGGTCTGGGCTATAAGGCGGGTGGGGTAAGACTTCCCATCCACTGTTTTCCAAATAGTTCTTAACCGAAATAGCAACGTGGGGCCGAGCGTTGTCATGATGGAAAATTATTGCCTCGTGTCTGGTCGCATATTCCGGGCGTTTTTCGGACACTGCTCTCTTCAAACGGATTAATTGTGTTCGGTAGCGTTGTCCATTGATGGTTTCACCCGGTTTTAGCAGCTCATAATACAGCACATCCATCTGATCCCACCAAATACAGAGCATTACCTTCGCGCCATGGATATTCGGCTTTGCCGTTGATTTGGCTGGTTGGCCGGGTTTCACATATGATTTATAGCACTTGGGGTTGTCGTAATGGATCCATTTTTCATCACCAGTAACAATCCGATGCAAAAATGACTTCCTTTTGTGGCGTTCCAGTAGCATTTCGGACATTCAAAGTCGCCTTTCGACGTCTCTCGGCTTGAGTTCATGTGGAACCCAATTTCCTTGCTTTTGAATATATCCAGCTGCTTTTAAACGTTTTGAAATGGCTGCTGGAGTGACACCCAAAGATTCTGCAAGCTCTTCTTGTGTTTGGCAACAATCTTCATAAAGTAATGCTTCCAGTTCTTCATCTTCAAACTTTTTTGGGTGCTCAGGACGTTCATCGTCTTCCTAGCCAAAATCACCACTTTTAAATCGTGCAAACCACTTTTGGCACGTTCGCTCAGCTAGCGCATGTTCACCATAAACTTCCACCAAAATACGATGACTTTCGGCAGCAGTTTTCTTCATATTAAAGTAATGAAGAAGAACTCCCCGCAAAAACACTTTTTCAGACACAAAGTTCGACATATTTGAGTGAAAAAAAATGATTGTTGTTTACGCTTCAAATGAATGACATATACTGAAATGACGTACAGTGACAGTAGCTTTCCAACGCGTGTTTCAATGGAATAATAACAATGGAATAATACAAGTTACGCCATCTCTTAGCAAATCGCACGAATTATAGAGACAATAATTCCTACGACTGCAGATCAAACAATTTGATGACGGAGTTTTACATCTAAGCCAGAAAAACTTTGAAGAGAAAATTATTTCCAAATTTGGCATGATGGACTCAAATACTGTGTCAACACCAGCAGAGAAATCAGCTTTTGAAAAAGATGACAGTGCAGATTTTGATCACAATTTTCCTTACAGAGCAGCTGTGGGCAGTTTGATGTACCTTGCCATCGGGACAAGACTGGATATATCCTTTGCTCTAGGAGTTGTCAGTAGTTACATGGAGAAACCATCCAAAGTTCATGTAACGGCTTTAAAGGGTATCATAAGATACATTAAAGGAACTCGCAATTAAGGCATACTTTTTAATAAAAATAATAAATTTAAACTTGAAACTTACAGCGATGCTGATTTTGCTGGAGATCGAAATACGAGACGTTCTACTAGCGGTTTTTTTTGTTTCCTCGATGATGTTCCAATTTCTTGTGGTTCCAATCAACAACGGTGTACGGCACTCTCTACAACTGAATCCGAGTATGTAGCTGTCGCTGAAGGAGTCAAGGAATTGTACTGGACCACATTGTTGCTGAAAGATCTTCGTGTTTGTTGCCAAAGTTCAACATTGTTTTTGGAGCGCAGTTCGGATGATTAAAAACCCCGAATTCCACAAAAGAACCAAACACATCGACGTCAAGTATCATTTTACCCGAAATATGTATGCACAAAAGTTTTTCGACATCGTACATGTTTCATCCAAGATGCAAAAAGCAGATATCCTGACTAAGGCTCTTCCTCGAGATGGTTTTGAAAACCAAAGAGATATGCTTGGAATTTTTCCACTAAACTTTAATTCTTCTTGTTCAAACAATCAATTGTAAACTTTTCTAGAATTCATTGTCGAATTAATATGATCATTTTTATTTGAATCAATTGTTTATCATATTATTATTATAAAAATATTAATAAAAGTGGGAGTGTTGAAGAGAAAACTGCTTATGAATATTTTGGTAACTATCCCTCACACCACTACACACTTACATTTGAATACAATATATAAAACTTCCTGAAATGTACTTTCATTTAGTTCTGAATAAACCATTTTAACATTAACAGATCGGTCGCTTGTCCTTTTTTTTCACTGCAACAATTTCACCGGATGTATGGTAGAAACTGACCATGCTAAAAGCTTTGTATAACTAGTGTCTTTTCGCTCCCTGTTGTACTATATTGGCTTCGCAAATAGTGCTGCTGCGCATAATTCCAGCTTTGCAAATGAAACTTGCTTCACAGGCACCACCTTGGTCATGGACACGATGAAGCTTATTGCCGTAGAGCCTCGATTAATTGCTTTCTGATACACCACCGCTGCATATGCAGATTCTGATGCATCTGCGAATCCATGTAACTCTATTCGAGACCCTTCCGTTTGATCCGCCCATTGTGGTGAAAGGATCGAAGATTTTGCCAGCGTCACTCAATATTGCTCGGTTGGTACCCTTTGTGCTGAATGACGAAAAATTGACTTTTAATTGGAAGACGTCTGTTCCTGGGCATCATTTTATTCCCAAAATTTTAAATGTTGTGTAACTATTAAAATCATGTGCTGGCTTCATGTCAATTACTTATTTTGGCAACGCCTAAATGAATGATGCATTATTTGATGTCCATTTGGGTGGATTCAACACACTTCCGAGGTAGCTGCATCAATTCCTTTCGTTGATCCTGGGATTCTCCTAGACAATGTTTTGCTTGCCCGTGGCTTTCCTTGTTTTTCATATTCGGCTAGCTGGCATAGAGTTTTAATTGGCAACTACGCTGCGGGTGATGGGCCGTATGTGGCGCTTTTGAGAACGTATTGTCTGATCGGATTCTTGGAGTTTTCTCTCCACAACATAAGATGTAAATTTCGATCCTACTGATCGACTAAAGTCTTCCGACACATTTTTTCGACGTCAGCTGTGAAGACAATTGGAAACTTCGATCTCCATCGAAGTAGCAAGGGAAACAGATACTTTTGAACCGTGGGACGGGTCATCATATGTTGTTTTCGCCGAAGCGTTAAACACTCAGTTTGGTAGTAGTGCTGTCTTCTTTTATCACTGCGTGATGTGGAAGATAAAATCTTTTTCCAGTATAACTTCCTCCATGTGACCAAAATTAATATATTCTCGAAAGAAATTGGAATATTCATCCCGAAGACTTTCTTTGCTCCAACAGAAAGATTCGCTTCGCCAAAAACTTTCAGCAACAGACGATTGCACGCCCTTTTCATCTCGGTTGTGCGCCATTTGGTAGTGATCCTCGTACATTTCGTCTTCTTAATTTTCGCACTTGGAACTTCTTCTAATTCTCAAAATTTCTTCAAGTCTTCATCGTTACTGCACACACTGATGCATGCTGTGAGCACATTAACTTGTGTCTTCTTCCTTGAGGTTAAAATGGACGACAACTCCGCGTGAATTTTTGTTAGTTTTGGGGCTCAAATTAAGAAGGCAAGTTTTCTTTAAGAACAGAATAGATTTTCTGGGATATAAAGCAGCTGCAGAAGGAATTAAACGCAGTCGAAAAAAGTTAGAAGCAGTTTAAATTTTGCTTAATCGATAAATCTGTATCCACTGAGGAAATTTTTGGGTCTCAACAGCATTTCAGGCGATTCGTTCCAGGCCACGCATTAATCTCTCAACCACTTACGATGCTGACAAGAAAGGATGCAGAGTTCAAATGGACAAAATCTCATGAGGAAGCATTTGAACAGCTAAAAACCATATTGACGTCCAGACCTTTGCTAACATTGTACGATCATCAGCAGGAGCATGGGGTACACACAGTGCACTAGGAATTGCTGGAATCCTGATGCAACGAAACAAAGACTTTCAACTTCGATCGGTCGGTGGGATACTATATCTGGAAGAGGAACGAATGTCAAATGCATTATCACAGCTTCGAGCTAGAAACCCTAGCCGCTGTGGAATCGATAACTAGATGTCGAAGCTACCATCTGGGCAAGCGATCTAAGATCGTAACAGACAATTAATAAGAAAAATATTACACCAACGATCGCACGATGGTGGTTAGGTTTATTGGAGTATGACTTTGAAATCAAAATCTGGAGGGGAAAAGCCATCAGCCGATCCCCACATTATGAACCAGAAGAAAGTGATGTGGTTTCCTTGCACGTGCTCGCAGTAGAAATTGAAACCAAAGATTGGAGGATGACTCTGCAAATTCAGGATCCTAAGCTGCGAGAAGTTGTGAATCAGTTGACATGAAAAGGAAGATATAGGTCTTCATAAGCACTTTCAAATTGAAAATGGACGTCTATATAGAAAAGTGGAAGGTACATTGAGACAAGTAGTCCCCGGATCAGCAGTCTGGAAAATCTTGAAGTCCGGTCACGACGAGTTAGGTCATTAGGTAAAAAGCTATCTTGAATCTCACATCGAGTGTGAATATTTTAAACGACCAACAGGCAAACAGGAATGAGAACTGTTTCGTATAGAGAAAACGACGATCACCTTTCACACGCTCTCCACGGTGACCATTTAAGACCTTTTCCCACAAGCCATAAAGGATATACTCAAATCCTGGGAATCATACGAGTAGATGGATTTGCAAAATACGTGTCATGTATTTAACTACCAAACCTGTCGTCCGTATACTCGAGGAGATTTCGTCGAATTTCACAACTCCTGTACGAATTATCACTGATCGGGGAACGGTTTTCAGTTCAAAAGAATTTAAGATATAAAGCGCCAAATCAACGATATAAAGGGCATCATGGCTGTGGGAGTACTCCCAGAATCAACTTCATGCATTCGCCACTATGACCAGTAATACATCGAGTAGGACTCTAATCTTAGGGACATGCAATGGGGAATGAATTCGTATATGAACGAGATAACGAAACATAGTTGATTGTTTGGATTTCATCCACGTCACCCAGTTGGAAATAAGATTTTGTTCGCACTTCGCTAATCATATCGATCGTGATCTGGTACGTCAAGTAGTATTCGAGGCCATCACAAAATCGCAAGTCAATCAAAAGCAACGATATGAAGAACATCGTAAGGCTTCGCGAGCTTACAAGGAATTCGGTGGTGCTTATCGAACGACTTATCTACAGGGGAGTCGCGAAAGTTGAATCCAAAGTATAAAGGACCTTACATGTTGACGGTAGCGTTGGACCAGAATAGGCACCATTCCCGCCTTGTTATGAGGTGCCAACTCTTAAAGCTACAAACAATACCAAGGAGAATGGAAGCTGTGACATAGAAAAGATGATCTCCCCTGAAAATCGCGCCGCTACATAGTGGTATCGTAACATAAGGGAAGCCCTTTGTGAATATAGGAAAATATCTGATGTGCTGATTTTAACAGGAGGGACACCATCCATACCCTTGATTGACTTGGGTGCCGAACAATTATTTTCTTAAGCTTCGCCCAAGTCTACCTGTTGCACTAAATACGATTTGAAAACCGTTTCATCCACAATTGAAAATGATCATGCGATGCATAACACATGGGCTGAACAGTAAGTGCCGTTTCTAAGAGAGGCACCCCAGTCAGTTGAGTGGCGAGAAGGCGACGAACCTCGTCCAAAACGACCAAAAACTCAACAGTCGGCTGGCAAGGTTATGGCATCCGTATTTTGGGATGCACATGGAATAATTTTCATCGACTATCTCCAAAAGGGGCAGACTATCAACAGCGACTATTACATTGCGTTGTTGGAGCGTTTGAAGGACGAAATCGCAGAAAAACGGCCGCATTTGAAGAAAAATAAAGTGCTGTTTCATCAAGACAATGCACCGTGGCACAAGTCGATGAAAACGATGGCAAAATTGAATGGATTCGGCTACGAATTGCTTCCTCACAGCAATGCTCGCATAAAAGAATGCTCGTCGGAAAGAGATTTAAGACTGAATCGCCGAAACAGAGGCCTATTTTGAGGCTAAACCGAAATCGTACTACAAAACTGGTATCGAAAGATTGAAAAATCGTTTCAATCAATGTATCGCCCTCGAAGGCAACTATATTGATAGATAAAGTTGAATTTTACAAAAATTTTGTGTTTTACTATAAAACGGCACTGACTTTTCAGCCAATGTGTTAGATATCGAGTGCTGGGATCGTTGTAGAATTTCTTACAATTTCCCAAGTTGTACAACTGCCCCATGGGCTCGAATATAAAGCCGGAGAAGAGGTGTCGAGTGTGGTAGGTCTAAGTGTTTTGATGCTATCATCTATTTTGCTCTGACGTCAATAAATTTTGTGTGATGAGACCGATTGTGTTTGTTTTTTTCATAAACCTTGAGCCAACACGAGTTACAGAGTACTTCCGATGGTGACTCACTAGTTGTTGTTAACTAGAGCAGAGGTTCCTAATTTTTTTCGGTCACGGAACTTTTTTTGGCGGACCCCCATATTGATTTAACAGAAAACAGCGTTCCTTGAAGTGCGATTTGGATAGTTTTATGTTTGACAAGAAAAGAAAGAATAAATGAAGGTTTATTGTGGAACAAAAAATACGTTGTAACTGTTTCAGTACTTGTTTTTTGTGTAAGTGTGAACCGAAAACCCAGCCTCGCATCGGTAAGTTGTTACAAATGGATGGAGAAACATAAGAGCTTTTTCTGCTACTGCAGGGTATTCATTTTTCAGTCCAACCCAAAATGTGTTCAAATTAGAATCTTCTGATTCAAAATTTTGTTTAAGAAGGGATGAACATTTGTTGTCGATCAAATTTTCATACTCTGACACAGTTAGCATCGATGGTTTGCTATAATTTGCAAATGAATTCTGTACCCAGTCGATGTGGTCCATTTTCTCGGGTATATACTCTTCTGAAGATTTTTTAAGGGTAACCAAATTTTGATGTATGCTCCTTTCATCATCTGAAGTAACTTGCAACATATTTTCTTCCAAAAATCCGTTTAAAAGAGTAAAACTTTCGAAATTTTTTTGGTTAACACATTCTATCCAGAAACCAAGTTTGGTTTTAAGTGAAGATATTTTGTTTTAACTATAAATTTGGTTGTGGTTCTTCCCTGTAAGGACTGGCAAATTACATTGAGTTTATCGAATATATCGGCCAAATAAGCCAATTTCACCAACCACTGTTCATCGTACAAGAGTTCAACAAGTGAACTTACGGATGCAGCAATGGGCTGATAGACGACAAATATCTTGAGCTCGTTGCGCAATTCAAATACTCTGGATAAAACTCTTCACCTCGAAAGCCATCTCACTTGCGTGTGTAGAAGAGGAGATTGATGCTGACTTCCTACATCTTCATACACTTTTTATAGTCGTGGGGTCCATTGGACCAAACTATTTTAAAATATGATTAAAATAAAAGTATTGTTTTTTTAAATGTTTTTTTTTTTTTATTAAACTTTAAACTTAACAACTACAAATGTAATTTTTAAAAATTAGCGGCAGGAACATTCGCTCACTTTGACCGAAACTAATCTTATCCCCTACATAAAAAACCAGGAGTTATTCCCTCTTTCTTTTAATGTTTTTCGAGATGATGATTGCACACCCACCTTGATTGGATCTCATTGTCGAGATGTCCTACCGGCTACTCACAACAGCTTGGACGCCTCTCTAGTTGCAACTTCATCTTCTCCTAAGCTCGACTTTGGGTTAGTTAAAATAACACTTAATCGTAGATGCTTGTGTGTTATATGTTGTTACATACTTCCGGTGCAACCTATCGAATCCTACCAACTTACTATTGCAGCAATTGACTTACTTATCAGACTCGCTTGATGACATCATTATCTTCGGCGATTTTAATCTGCCTCAGCTGAAGTGGACTCCATCTGAAGACCAATCTTTTTTCATTGCTTCCTATCCCATTTCTACTAAGGAATGCCTCTTCTTAGATCGGCTAACAGACTCTAGTCTATGCCAAGTCAGTGGCGTTTCCAAGTATATGGAAAGGCAATTAGACCTTATCTTCTCAACTGATCCCATCAACTCCTCAGTATCGTGTTGTCCCTTTTCTCTTTCAGCTAGTGATAACTTTCATCCACCACTTCTTCTCTCATTTTTCCACAACTCTCCACTTCAGTCGCCTTCCCATGCAGTTCTATTTTCTTACAAAATCTATACCTATCTAAGCAGGGCTTCTTTTGAGTTTACCAGTCTTTCTCTGGTTGCTAACCTCTCCATTTTTTACATAGAAATATTCAAATCCATCTGCCTATATGTGACTTATTTCCGCCATAAAACTTCTTCTACATCCCCTCCTTGGTATAATCGTAAACTTCGCTCTCTACGAAACAAAAGAAACAAGTTATGGGCGGTATTCCATCGCACCCACTCTTCTTCATATCTTCATTTCATTGAACACTGTAACTCTCTCTATCAACGCTACCTGAATAGTGCGCAAACCAATCTCATGAATGACCCCAAGTCCTTACTTCAATTTGTCAATTGTCATAGCTCGCTTTCGAAACCAAATCTTCAAGTGATCCTCCTACCATCGCCAACTTTTTTGCTACATTTTTCAAACAATCATTTGCCAACAACTCCTTCGTACCAGATCCCTCTTACTTCAATGATCTACCAAATTTCTCTATTGGTCCCTTTCTCACTCCAAATTTCGATCCTGCAGTTATTGAAGAAAATCTTAAAGATGAATTTGTACCTGGCCCAGACGGACTCCCCGCCATCTTTCTTAAGAAATGCTCTTCCAACCTGTCTCTACCCCCTTTCCTACCTTTTTCGTATATCCCTTACACAGGGAGGATTTCCCCAGATTTGGAAGACCTCTTTTATAATCCCGATACACAAAAAGGGATCTAAGCATGAAGTTACCAATTATCGTCACATTGCTAAACTCTCTCATATACCCAAACTCATTGAAAGCATTTTATACGAAGCGCTAAGCTTCAAATGCAAGCCTTTTATTTCACCCCTACAACATTGTTTTCTAAAAGGTAGGTCAACTACCACAAATCTAGTTGAATTCGTGTCTTTTGCTCTCTCAGCCTTAGAAAATGGCAAAGAAATCGATGTTATCGCAACTGATTTCACTAAAGCATTTGATAAGATACGAGTATCTCATCATTTGATCCTTTTCAAATTGTCTGCTCTCGGCTTTGAGCCTCTCTTTTTAAAATGGATTTCTTCTTACCTGGTAAACCGATATTATAGCGTCCGATTTAGATCCGCCCTTTCTGTTCCATTCCTGACCTCATCTGGAGTTCCACGAGGCAGTCATCTTGGCCCTCTTCTCTTCATTTTTACTATTAGCGATGTTGAGAGGGTCATTAAACACTCCTCCCTCTCCCTTTACGCTGACGACACAAAATTTTTTAAAACTATTTCCTCTCCTCATGACTCTGCCCTTCTTTAAGAAGATCTTGATCGGTTTTCAATCTGGTGCTTCAAAAACTGCCTAGAACTTAATATAGCCAAATGTCAATCTATAACCTTCTTACGTAAATGCAACCCGTTTCCTCCCCGACTTTATTTTCTCCATGGTCAACCAATTCCCCTGGTTCAGTCTTTTCAAGACCTTGACATATTATTCGACTGTGAGCTTAATTTCCGTTCGCATTTCGATAAGATGATCCTCAAAGCCAACTCATCACTTGGCTTTATTAAATGGTGGTCCAAGGAATTTTCCAACGCGTATGTAACCAGATCGCTCTATATTACCTTTGTTCGCCCCCTGCTTAAGTATGACAGTCAAGCTTGGTCCCCCTTTCATCGGGTTCATGTTTCCTGAATCGAGGGTATTCAACGTCGATTCCTCCGATTTGCCCTCCGTGGCCTGCCATGGAACGACCCTTTAATCTTACCTCCCTATCAAGACCGCCTCAAACTTCTATATATGAATTCGTTAGAAGAACATAGGAATACTGCTGACATTCTTTTCATTCATCGACTTCTCTCCGGTTCCATCGACTGTGCATCCATTATGAACTCCATTTCCTTCAATACCAACCCCAGCAATCTACGTTGTCCTCGTCTCTTCTATCTACCGGTCCACCGCACCTTTTTTGGCTCCAACGAACCAATGCTGCGAATGTTCCGAAAGGTCAACTTAAACCTCTCCCTTTTTGATTTCCACCTGAGCACTCCTCGTCTTAAACAAGATCTCCTCCATCACTTCCTTGGTCACTAGCTCTTAAGTCTTTATGTTAGTTTTTAAGTTAGGTTAAGCTTGTGTATTAAGCCAATAAATATGGGCCTCAGCCCCCACCAAAATTAAAAAAATTAAATTGAAAAATTAAAATTAAAACGCAGTGACTGCTACTACATTTCGGTGCAACATTCTTTAATTTTGCCGCAGTACCTCTTATTTACTTTAAAAATTTCTTCCCCCCTCGTGTTGGTGTCGAAAGGTTCACAGAGAAATAAATCTTCTCCTCCGAAGGGGTATCTCACGAAAACAAGCGAAGTACTGATAACCCGGCGACATCTGTACTATCGTCAACTTGTATTGCAAATATCTCACTGTCTTTCAATCTAAAAATTATTTCTTCTTCAATATGGCCCGAAATCTTATGGATTCGATCAGATATGATATTATTGGAACACTGGACTGCAGTAAACTTTCTTCGCTGCATCTTCACCAGCTGACAATTTCTGTCTCATGTTTCAAGAAATTTCTGCAATCGTGTGTGGTTTACCAGCATCCGCAATTCTGTAACTTATTAGGAATTTTTTTTTTTTATGTTCGTACACAGCGCGGGCGAAGGAAATTTAGGGAGGAAGAAAGGACAGGTACCGATGTACATTGTTTTTAAATGTTTGTAAATTATAACGACCAGGAAACACAGAGATCAGCAGAGCATTCCATAAGCGAGTTGTACGGCTTAGGAAAGAATCACGATATTTTAGAGTACACCCGAAAATGGGCTTGAGGGTATACTGATGAGCATTGATAGGTTGACAGTTTCAATGGGCGGAATGATACTGGCGATTTCGATGGAGCACTGCTGGTGGAAATAGAGAAAAACCAAAGCGAGGCAGGAGACATTACGTCGGTGTTCGAGAGTGTCAATTGATTGACTGATATTAGTATAACCAATGAGTTTTATAGCACGGTTTTGAATCCTATCTAGCAGGTGCAGAGATGTTTTGGGCGCACCCGACCAGATGTGGGAATTGTACTCCAATTTCGGGCGGATGAGTGCCTTATATATTGAGGCCAGATCAGAGGGGATGAAATATTTCTTACATCGCTTGAGGAAACCTGGACATTTCGCAGCATTTTTGACGACACCGAATATGTGGTCATTCCAACTTAAGTTGTCGCTGACACACATACCGGG
This sequence comes from Volucella zonaria, assembly GCA_963966105.1. NCBI lineage: Eukaryota > Metazoa > Arthropoda > Insecta > Diptera > Syrphidae > Volucella > Volucella zonaria. The sequence continues at coordinate 248,413,920 of OZ014530.1, read as the reverse complement.
AATGGAAAGTTTATCGGTTTCGACGATGCAAGTGCCATTCATGGGTAACGGCTGGGTGTTTAAATTTCGTTTTAGCGGCAGCAGATAGCAGTGTGGCTTGGAAACATTAGATTCCACTCGGTTGATAGTTTCCCAATTGGTTATGCTGTTGATATCGGAGTTTAATGAGCTTAACACACGCTGCGGTTCCCATTCTACAGCCGAATAGCAGGGACGTAAGTCCGGGAACGAATATGAAAAGCAGAGAGTGCTGTCGCCAGCAAAAGAATATATTGGATTAGAAGTAGCAGACAAGAGATCGTTGATGAAAATTAAAAACAGTGTAGGAGACAGAACGGAGCCCTGGGGCACAAAAGCATTTATTTTGTGAATATCAGACTTGAAACCATCCAAGACAACTTGAATTGAACGTTCCGAAAGGTAATTTCTAATCCATTGAAAAAGAGAGTCATCGATTCCAAAAGCACGCATTTTCGACAAAAGAGCCTGATGCCAAACTCTGCCAAATGTCCTAGAAATATCAAGTGCAACTATCTTGCTTTCGCCAGATTGATGTACGGTTTGGTTTCACTTTTCGGTGAGACATGCCATCAAATCATCAGCGGACCTGTTGCTACGAAAACCATATTGCCGGTCATTGAGAAGTTTTCGTGTTTCGAGATATTTCATTAGCTGACAGTTTATCAGCGTTTCCATGACCTTGGAAGGAAAGGACGTAAGTGCAATGGGTCTGTAGGAGGAGAGAGAAGAAGATTCGCCTCTTTATGGGAACGGGCCGAACAAATCCTGTTTTCCATCTGCTCTGAAAGAGTCCTAAGCAGTAGGATTGATGAATGAATGTTAAGATCCTTAAGAACCTTTGCTACTACACGAGGGCGAAAGTGGATTCGTCCCATTGAAGATTCGACGCACTCAAGTGTAGGCGGAGACAAAGCAGAATCCGGGAGTGTTGAGCGTGCCGCAAAATATGCAGCAAGCAGATTGGCCTTGTCCAAAAAGCTGACAGCTGAAATGCCATTGTAAATGAGCGATGGGATGGAGGATGAGGCAGAATTTCTAATACTTTTGACGAACGACCAACAATTTGTACTGCCTTTGGGGCATTGCAGTATTTTTTGCCTCAGTTTTTGGTCGTATTGGAGTTTCACACGCTTGAGAAAGACGTTGCAGTCATTTCTGGCTCGTTTAAACTTTTTTCGGTTTCCTCTGTGGGGTTGGTTTTGTAGGACTGAAAAAACAATTCTCTAACCCTGACAGCCTCTTTATAGCTTGAGTCGTACCATGCCTTTTCTTTTGGTTTGAAACACTTCATCCGATAACGGATAAAGCATCTCATTCCAAAGAGAATAGTTTCTGTGATCATGTCAGCAGCGGCATCCACGTCGTTATCGAGGAAACATAACGACCAGTTAAAATTCCTAAAGAAGTTGTTAAGTCCGTTCCAATTGGCTTTCTCGTATTGCCATACAGTTCTTTTAGGAATCTCATCTCTAACTGTGTGGTGAGTATACGAGAATTTAGCTGATATGACACAATGGTCCGACGAGCCTAGAGGGGAGAGCACATCAACGCAGTACTTGTCAGGGTGAGGTTGCGTACTTGTCAGGGAGAGGTTGCGTTTTCATTATCTGTTTTTGCATCTCTTTGTATAGCAGCCACCAGTTTTATGGACTTCTTTGTGTCTTACAAAAATAAAACTTAAGTTTTTATCCTTGAGTTGCGGGTGGTTGGTTTCAGGGTGTCGTTTAGGCTTTTCAGGTACCAAAGACCTATTTAGCAGATAGAGATTTATAAAATAAACATGAAATTAAGAAATTAATGCGTTTTAAATGAGTAAGCCAACTAGTTATTGGCCGGACTGTATTTATGAAAATATAGATTGACTTGAATAAATATACTTAACTTTCTTACTGAAGCATCAGTTGTTGAACTTGTTTTTAACTTCTCACCCTCTTTCGTACGTATGCCATTGAATCTTCTCGGCATTTAATTTTTGCGAAAGCGAACGGTAGTTGTCTGGATTAAGGACATTAATAGTCCACGTATCATTATTACGAGATCTTACTTTATAATCGGTTGAGCACAGTGATTTCAGGAGTATGTGCAACTTGTTGTAGTCCGAGATTCCGAAAACGTTTATTGTCGGCGGCGGTCTTTGTTTGGGGCCTTATCGACCTCAGCAATGTTAAAGCTGGCTTGCTTCTTTGTTTGTTCGATATCAGGCGGGGAAGTAGCTTTGCGCTTCTTAACTGGTTTTTTTTTATGTATCCAGTCTGTTTCTCGGACTAGCTCTTCTTCGTCCGTATGAAAACTCGAGTTATCCGGGCGGTCAAGTCTCGAATCAGACTCGTTTTTAGATTGCTTCTTAATGATATTTAACTCCATTTTAAGTTCGGCGCAGAGTAATTCCATATTTTGGAGTCTGGCGCGGAGATCAGAATTGTCGCATTCGAGATTTTGTAGCTTATTCGGTGTAATACCGAGCTACCGACTGAGCTTGGTTTTTGCTTTCGCACGATTTTTCCAACGATCCGCGTGTAACCCTTGTGCTTTTTTTTGAAGGGGTCCTGGTTTGTATTTGTATTATGTTGTATTGCATCTTTAGAACTCATTTTAGTTCCCACAAGTAGCGGAGAAGGCCGGCTGATCCGGATGCTCCCTTAAAGATTGGGCTGTTTCTTAAGCTGGGCCCCCAACCTGGCCGATTCTAGCACGGGTCGCCTAACACCTTAATCCGGCCCAGTGGATTTTAGTCCCCTCTTACTACAGGCATGCCTACCTCGGGTATATTCTAGCGCCTGTCCATATTTGAGGTGTTTGGATTCGAATTCAGTGTGAATTTTTTCAAACTCTCTCTTTTAGATTTTTTAGTGTAGAGAACAAAACACAGACGATGACCGGTCCAGTTTCGTTTAGAGGGGGAGAAGGTTGTGAAGCATTTTTCAGAAGAGAAGAAGAGGGAAGAGGTGTATTATTACGGTTTTGTTCGCTATAAATTCTTTTAGCTTCGGCCATGCTACATTTTTTTAGTCTTAATTTTAAGAGTTTCGTTTGCTGGGTCAAAGCGTTTACAAAGAACGGAAGAAGCGGGCTGGTCTTCTTTACATTTTGCGCATTATGTGCGGGTGTTTGGCAATATTTGCATCTCATTGGATTCGGGAAATATTCCTTAACCTTAAGGTTATACCAGCCTACATTGATACGAGTAGATGTAGGTGGGCGGAATAAGTTTAATGTGAAAAGGATGAGTCCAGTTGCTCGTCCTATTCTGTTGTCAGTTTTATTGAATTTATACTGTAGACATCAACAACTCCCTGGTCGCGCATCTCTTCTATAATTTCTTTTTGAGATACATTGACTAAAAAAGGCGCAAAGGCTGTGCCCTTAGAGTTGAGTTGATCATGTCAACTAACTTTTATTGGGCATCGATTTGAAAGACGTGTTTTCGAACATATCAGCTATGATATGTTGTGAGGATAAAGAGACTTCCATCGCGAGGGTGGGTAATACTTATTGCTTTCTTTAGCAAGAAAATACTGAAAGATGTAAGCGGTTTTTGAGGATCGGAGGAGGAGTTGGGATTTTTTGTGTTTAATTGGGATGGCAGAATTAACGAACTGTCAATTGGGGATGAGGAGCCTTTCTTTTTTCTTTTCTTTGGAGCAACGGTATAATGATTAAAATCATCAAACCGATTGCTCGAGAGCCCAAGTGGCCGTGAGGCCATTATTCAAGTTTGGATAAAGCGATTTACGCGTTCGCGAATGAGAAAAGAGAAATTAACACCAACTTTTAGCTATTCAGCGGGAAGACCATGGAAACGATGTTGTCGGCTCCGAACTTAGTCGGTGACTGCTCATGAATTTATTTTGATAACTTGAGTTAAATACCTGAATTCCATTTAAATCCAAATTCTTATTTTACCTACTCCTGTATTAAGTTTGAATACCAACCCGCTTAAAGTCAAGTGCAATATTTACATTAAGATCTGACATCTGTTGTTTTAGTTAAGGTCAGTGTTATTCTAGACTCCGAAGCGTATGCTCTTATTACTTCGCGGATTGGTCACAATCGTAATCAGCTCAGCTTAAGACTGACTAATGAATCTCCCTCCACTTGGTATTCATTACATTGGTGGCACTCTGAAAGCCATCAGGTAGGCTACTTATTGGCGTTGGGACGTCTCTGAAACGTCTTTCTGTGAAACAATCCCAGTAAAAGGAACATATAAGGAGTACAATGGACTAATTCTTAGTCTGAGTGCTCTGTTACGACAGAGTCCAATGGGACTCTGCCTATGACTGCCGATCGATATGATTTTTTGGAATTGACCAAGATACAAAGGATTTATGAACAGATCATTGCTCAGAGACAAGATATTTTCATGCAAAAAAGAGTTCAGTTTATCTTGGACAGTCTGCCTCGTGATAGCAGCTAGATCCTCATCTCCAAAGTGTCATGTGACAAACAGTATTACCCATGAGCATGACACGATAAATAGAACTTATCTGGCGATTCACGTCACTGAAGTGGCAGAGTCAAGCATCTGTCCAATGAATCTCAAGAACATCAGATTTCCTTCTATCTGGAGTGATTTCAAACAACAATCACTTGGGAATCGGTATAGTTGAACCTCTTTGGAATGCAATGTCATGTTTGTTGTGCAAATTAGATGTGACCCACTGATTGATGGCAAAATTTACAGTACGCATAGTTCTAGGCAGGATTTCTCCTTAGCCCACCAGTGCCTGAGATGTTCTTAGAGGGCTTAGGAGGACACAGAGCGAATCTTTCGCAAGATTGAAGGAAAAAGTTGTCTAAACCAAATGGCCATGACCACTCTGACTACCTCTTCGTCTGAGTAGGGGATAGAAAAATGAACAGTATTTTCACCTTGTCATTATAGCTTACCAATATCCAGTTAATAGGTCTGTGTCACCTGAAACCTAAGGAAAACCCAACAATCATAATGTGATATACAATTTATTGATCTCAAAAAGACTACTTCAGAAGTCTTGGCCCTACCAAACGCGACATTTCTTCTCCGGATGCATAGGCGATCCAACAGGGCACTGGTACACTTTAGCAAACTCTTCGAAATTCTGCAGTGACCCGATTACACGATATTTGTCCAGCGCATGGTCACTATTAACTTCTGTCCAAATATTTTTCGGTGTATATTTGGTGCAATAAACCTGAGCGAAGCTTAAGAAGAACAATTGCTCTCCATACAAATCAATGCCAGGTAGAGCATCCCTTCGCTTCAAATCATCACTTTTCGATACCTTCCTATATGCGCCTAGGGCTTCCCTAAGACCACCACTATCAGCGACATTCTCAGTTACTGCAATCGAACCGTTGATCTTTTTGTTAAGTCCAGCAACACTGTATTCACCATAATGATCGACAAAGCAACTGGATCGATCGTGAAACGTATCTAAGGTCTCATTTTTCCACCAATCCCGAGTGGTGTGATTATAATCATAATTTTGTCCCACACTGTCGAAGCTATGCGTGAGCTCATGGCCAAGGATGTAGCCCAGGGCTCCATACTTCACAGATTCTGGAAAATGCGGATGATAGATTGGCGGATGAAGAATTCCAGCATAGATATTGATGCTATTGTCCAATGCGTAATAGACGGCATTCACCTGCACCGCATCAAGCATCTCCAGGGGACTTGTGTTGTGTGTTTCGTTGTCTTCAGATTTAAGATGTAAGTAGCCATAGTGATCCATATCTGCTTTGAATCTGGCCACCAGAAGGTTGTTGGAAGCATAGTTATCCGTAAAAGTGAGATTTTTGATTTCCTTGATGACAGGATCACTGATCGGGTCCGAAATCTGCCCCAGTCGGCGTTCAATAAATTCGATTTTTTTGATGGCATCCTGTTTTGTGTCCTTATCTAACCAAGAAGAGCCGTGAAGAATTTCTATTAGGCTTTCTTTCAGATGCGAGATGAGATTACTAATGTCCTCTTCAGCAGCGATATTGTATTGCTCCTTCATGTGAAAGTGGGTTAGAAGTAGCGGAAATGCTTCCTTGACTTTGGATAAGCAGGTAAGACTTTGATATTTCGAAGATTTCATTTCGGAAGGATGCATCATGAAGAGGAACTTCAATGCCATATAATTGGCAGCTGCTTCAGGTTTCCTCTCAATTATGGTGTTCAATTCATTGTAATATGAATCACAAGGACAAACACTGTATTCTTTCATATCGAAGTCACTCATTCCCCATGCATACTCAAAAAACTCCGACCACCTCGGGAATTTTACAAAGCTTGGATCACTTGGTTCTAAGTCACATCTATTGTTATCGTTTGCCGTTTTCTCAGCCTTAAGAGCTTCTTTCCAGAACTCGACGACGCCTTCGATCACTTCGTCAATTTTGCTGTTTGGGGCTCCGTATAGCTTGAGTAAATCTCCCATAATCTTCTCACTGTGGACGTATCCTTCAGATTTCTTGGTGGCAATGTTTTCCAAATAAATATCAAAATTGAAGCCAAGCTTTGGAATCTTAAAATATGGTGCAAATGGTTTTGCTTGCAACATTTCTTCATCTACAAATCCATTGATATGGTATCGTGTCAGATACGCTGTCATTTTGAACCAATCGAATGTAGAAGCACTCCACGATGAATCTATAGCAGGAAATCCCCCGATTTTATTCACAACATCTAAGTACTCCTGCCGTGGTTCCAAGGGAAAGAGCTTAGCATTTACACAACTGTTGTAGAATTCCTTGGCCTTTTGAACCTCCTCATAGTACTGCTCCTTCGGACTACGTGTCTTGTGCAATGTTTTGTTGGTCAGATCCATTAAGGTAAAGTATATGTCATAAATATTATTCCGTCTGTGTTTGACATCAATATCTTCGATGACATTTGGATAATTGCCACAGGCGTACTCGTAAAAATCTTCACAAGGATCAACGGATGTATTCATGAATGACTTCATACGGTCAGCGTAGGCTTCGCGAAACTGTCCCACATCATGTGCCTCAAGAGCGGAAAGTGTATTTACGAACGAAAATTCCTTATGTATAGCAGACGCAGATGCAAGTTTTATGCCAATCAACCCGAGCTGTAGCACCAGCACTAACGTTACGACCGTCCTCATTCTGACTTTGTGAGATCCTAAACCGAACTTCTATTTTATAGCTAACGAATTCAAATAAAAATTCTTTAGTGTTTTGCATCACTGCGTTATCTGAATTCCGAATCCGCATCAGGCCTTGATCTCTGACAATCTTACCACCGGTTTTATTGCTCGAGTTTGCACGTATACTATAAATGTATGCGAGCGATGCTTGTTTTCAATTTCCGCAGAGTCGAAAAGAACTGTTTAACAGTGAATAGGTTATCGTGCAGTTTGCCTAGGAAATAGAATTCGTCTGCAAGTAGTCGCAAATTATAGCCCCGGGTTGGACATTGGCGATAGCCTTTCTTGAAAAAGATCGTCAGCATCTCGATGCGAATGCTGCCAAGAGCTAGCGATATCCTGATATAGAGGTAAAACAATGACGAAGACAAAGGTACTCGTAGGCATGCTTAAGAATTCACAATGAATTGAACTCGGGAACTAGGCAGTTGCACCATATCATTCAAACCTTTAGATCGCCTTTCGGTTATTGAACTTCTGTAGTGAGGATCCCATCACCTATCGATCTGCCCCTGGTCTCTAGCTTTCGTGGCAGATGCTCTGAAATAATAACAAATTTTCTAAAAGGCTGTTTCTTTCCTTAGCTGCAGTTGGCGACTCGCATTTCGATTTGACGTCACGGCGTCAATTTATTGTCTAACGGCCAACTATAGAACTTTATCAAATTTTTAGTTTTTTGTTAGGTTGGTGTTTTTTTTTTTTTTTTTAAAAACAACACTCAAGTGGGTATGAGTACACTAATAATGCCTTGGTATGTGTTAAGTTTTTTGGAAAATGGGATAGAAACAGTAAGAAAGATGTTTGGGCTGAGTGGTTATTTCGCTCCATGGGTGGCATCGAACATTCGATGGGGAGGCTAAATTGTTAGTGGAATTAGTTTTTATCTTGCTTGGTTTTAGTTAACTGAAAAAATGAATGTCTTTTGGGTGTAGTTGGGATTCGGACACTGAACCTTCCGATTTGTAAGTCAGTCCACTTTCACTTGAGCCACGGTCACCCACTCTTACGAACTCTATTTAAAGCGTAAGTCGGAGTGTGGGTAAAGAGTGATCTTGGGCACTAGGGAACTTCTCCTTCATCAGAACGGCAGCTTAGGAATCCCATACTCTGACCAATGGTGTCATCCACGGATCTAGTTAGTTTGAGCATGGTGCATCCCCCCTTTAAAAGTAACTTTGAAGTATTCGGAGCTCGACGGTTGTGTTGGGATCGTGGAGTAGAGATGAAAGCGGGACGTTAAGCTGTACTCTATGTGCAGTGGCTGGATCAAGGATCTGGCAGTCGTTGTGATGTCACGTGGATTTTCGGTCCTCCTACTCTTGGAAACAACTTGAACTTCTAACGAAGCGTGGGAGACATATGCAATAATTTCTTATTTGGCCTTGGAATGATCTCTGCTCTGCAGAGAGTAAGATCGTCCTGTTTGGTTTTATGTTAGGAGGCCCCCAAAATACAGAACTCAAGCTGGCTTACACGACAAAAACGATAAAACACGGTGGTATGGAGATGGTTTTTCGTACCATAGTCTTGGCCCAATATATTGGATCAAATCTATACTGGATCAACACCGTTATGTCAAAATATTGGAAGAAATAATGTTGCCATTTCTTGCAGAAGATGGATCTTCCAACAAGACAACAACCCCAAACATACTCGTACCAGCAAAACGGCCAAAAGATGATTTCAAAGAACACCGGGTCGATGTAATTGAATGGCCAACTCGATCTCCAGAAATAGCAATGAGCTTTTGGATGCGATCAACGCTGCTAATATGCCATTTCTTCGGAGAAATGTCAGGCATGCAACGACGTTGTACGGCTGTCATTTCCACCAAAGGATATGCAACCAAATACAAGCACAATTGCAAAGTGATTGACATATGGAATAAATGTACGAATACTTTTTGCTTTGGAAATAATTTCGTGTCCACATATTGCTTGGATGTTGTCAATAGTGCTATTTTTTGGTCGACAAAACTTTGACTACGGTGCACAAAATATTGTTTCAACGCTATTCCCGTCGATTGGCAATATAAATTATCTTATTTAAGAAGGCTCCTAATGGAATAAGTTACACAAAATTCCTGCTTCTATGGTATATCCTTACTTTTTCTTACTTTCCAATTAATTAAGCTTACTATAAAAATTAATCTAAAACTATTGACTTTCATCCTAAAATCTATTCTACGATTGAACTCGTATTCGGGCGTCTGGCATTTGTTAACATCGTGCACTACCTCATGTTAACGAGTCCAGCATTTCCGCGAAAGGCCCCTAACGAACTTAAAGCCCCAAAAATCAGATTGTTATCGTTGGTCATGGTCATGGGTCCTTGCAACTTGCCTTCTAATCACTTTAATCAGGAAGCTGTCAATCCTGTTCAGTCGTGCTCCATCGTAAAGGGCCTTGCTGGAATAATACGAGTATACATATTGTATATTTTATGAACTCAGATTCTGGTGTTCTGTACAATCTAAGACAGGTCCTGAAACACTTCCTTGCAAACATCCGAATTGCTTCCATATAATATGGCGCTACATTGAACCACACGGGATAACCATAAGCCGTGATTGGCCATAAGCATATTACTTAGCCTCGAGTCATGTTGATTGCTGTGAAGCAGTTCCCTTGTTAGTGCTGAGGCCTTCTTAGCTCCAGCTAAACAAGCATTTACAATATACTCGTACGTTTGCTACCAGACACCAAGGTATCCATCTACGCTTCTCACTGCCAATTGCAGTTTGTGCTGTCCAATGAAGGCCAAATTTCGCCACTGATTTCTGGTATCCCAAGAAGCCCTTCTCAATGGATTGGTTTCAGATTTTTTAAAACTTATTTTCAATTTCCAGTCATGGTAATATGCCTTAATATGATCGAAGTCACTGAATATAGCGCTTTTACTGTAATTGATGTTTAGACCACGGTTCCGTACCGTGACTGACGGGGGTATTTCTAAAAAATCAAAGTCTTAGATACTCGTAGCTGTCAAAATATGTCTGAGCAGTTCAATGTTTATTTGGCGATATTTATACAAAAAACTACAATAGCTTATTCGAAAAATTATATGCAAGAACTAATAATAGTAACCATTGTGCAAACGCACATTATTTGGACATAACAAAAAAAAAAAGAAAACAGACGAGAATAAATGTGAAGTGTTGTCTTACGCCTGCATTGCGGTGAAGTCAGTTCAATGGCAAGCAAGAGTTTTAGGTGTCCAATTCAATGTCGGGCGGCTGGCAGTCCGATATCGGCGTATTATGGGTACTGGCCATACTCAACAATGTTGAATTAAATACGAAAATACCAATATCCTTAACCTAAACACTAAAAGCGAATAATAAAAGACAAGAAATATTTTTTGTTCATGTCATCAACACTCTTCATCCTAAGGCGTTGTTGCCCAATTGATCTCAAAATGATGATTCGGAATGCTTTTCTGGTCTCTTAGTCCAATATTGGCAGAGCTCTTAGGTATTTGAGGATCACAGCCAATAGACAAATGATAAAAATTTCGGCTACAGCAATTGAAAAAAATTCATTTGTCCAATACTGCTGTGTTTTTGATGGTTTTCCAGTTGTGGTCATGTAGGCGGTTGAGCGTCTCGACTGCTCCTTGATGGTTGAAATTTGAAACCTCCATTATAGTCTTATTAAGAGGGATGACGGATGATCGGAACCTGCGTTGATAGTGATGCGTTTACAGTGGCAATTGATTTGCTGGATGATGCCCGTGTCATTTAAAATTACTGTTTCTCGAGTTGGTCCACAAATTACGAATACAGCGATTTCCTCGGGTGTAATGAATATCCCGTCTATTGTCCGTCTATAATTCTTCCCTAATGTTGTTTCGTTGAGAGCTGGTGACTTGTACATATCTACCAGCGGTATTTCAAAATCCCTCTTATAGTTGATTCCAAGCATTGACTGCTATAATTACATCTCCCGAAATGTCTGCTCCTCAATTTTTTCAGGCACAGTGTTAATCTAAATCATCGCTGACCAAGAAATATCCCGTTACTGAAATCTCTGTTCAACTTGAAGACATATCTAATTTGTCCATTGGATCTGGAAGCACCTCCATCTCTGGGCCAAGTTTCCCCGCACATTTGTTAATGATTCCTTCCATGAGAGGAACTCAAACAAATGACTACTTTTAAGACATGCATTTAGCAACTTGTTGTACCAATTTCATTTAGATTTCTCGCATGCAGCTAAGTGCAATCAGATACGCGTTCGCCACGTGTATATTTATTTTATTCTCGCCAACAATCCCGTAGCAAGATTCCATCTTATTGTTGCTGATTTTATTGTTGATTCTAGTTTCTGTCTCGTTCACACTGGATATTGGTAGACAGCATAATCCAGGCGAGAACAGTTCCAAGTAGTCCTCATTTTTGCCTTCGCACAGGTATTACTTGAAATCTGTTGAAAATTGAGATTACATGCTTCCATTCTTCTTCTATGTGATGTCGCAATTCATCGCATTGAATCTTCTTTGTAACTGATTTTGGCTGTTTCAATTTGTTCCACCAACAGGCAAACAGGAATGGGAACTGTTTCGTATAGAGAAAATGACGATCACCTTTCACACGCGCTCCACGGTGACCATTTAGGACCTTTTCCCACAAGCCATAAAGAATATACTCAAATCCTGGGAATCATACGAGTAGATGGATTTGCAAAATACGTGTAATGTATTTAACTACCAAACCTGTCGTCCGCATACTCGAGGAAATTTCGTCGAATTTCGGAACTCCTGTACGAATTATCACTGATCGGGGAACGGTTTTCAGTTCAAAAGAATTTGAGAAGGACTGCCGAAGCAACGATATAAAGCGCATCATGACTGTGGGAGTACTCCCAGAATCAACGGTCAAATCGAACGTTGCATCCGTACTTTACTTCATGCAGTCGCCACTATGGCCAGTAATACATCTGAGTAGGACTCTAATCTTAGGGACATGCAATGGGGAATAAATTCGTGTATGAACTAGATAACCAAACATAGTTGATTGTTTGGATTTCATCCACGCCACCCAGTTGAAAATAAGGTTTTGTTCGTACTTCGCTTATCATATCGATCTTGATCTGGTACGTCAAGTACTCGTAGTATTCGAGGCCATCACAAAATCGCAAGTCAATCAAAAGCAACCATATGATGAACATCGTAAGGCTTTACGCCATATCTACAGGGGAGTCGAGAAAGTTGGATCCAAAGTATAAAGGACCTTACATGGTGACGGTAGTGGTGGGCCAGAATATGCAACATTCCTGCCATGCTATGAGCTACTGCCGAACGTCGCCAGCATGCTCCCCCTGTTTGTCACAAGGGAAACAAATACCCGAACCCTGCCATTGCACAGTCAGTAAAGAATTTGGAGCCCTCGCAATTGGTGCTACTAAAAACGATCTGCTATCACCATCGAAATGGCCTCTAGGCAAAACAGTGAAAATAGGCTGCCAAGCGAAAAAGATATCATGAAGCCTGGTGATAACATAGTTCAACCGTCGAATCATCTCCCAGAAGGAAGCTAACAGATAGGAAACAATCAATAGTTTCAAACAATAGCTTCGCTATTACCTTTGTGATTCTGTCGTTATTCGCATCCATCACGTCGGGATCTACAAAGTACCACGTTGATCAAAATGTGGGGCTCCCATTGTTCCGATTTGAGTTCTGTTTTTTTTTTGTTAAGTTGGTAAATCTGTTGTTGACATTTCCTCTAAATCTTAGCATCATAGCTTGACATTTACAAAAGTTACGTAGCCAAGAGTACATCTATCTCTGTGTGTGTTGGCGATTTTTTACAATTTTAGAAATGGATTTCAATTTGCAACAACGAACTTGTACTCGTATTAAATTTTGCGTAAAAAATGAATTTAATTGGTCGCGAACGTTGGAAATGTTGGAAAACTGTTTCGGCAACAATTCTCTAAAGAAAACGGTCGTTTAGGAGCTGTTCAAAAGTGGTCGTGAGTGAATCGAAGATGATGAACGCAGTGGCAGACCATCGACATCATAGATGAAGTACTCGTAAAAGAAATGTTAGTCAATAACCGCAAATTAACCATCAGAGAGATAGCGGGGGACTTGAACACTGCCTATGGATACGTCCAAGACATTTTGGTTACTGATGTTGCCAAAAGACCTCAATCTCATGCAAAAAAGAGACCGTGTTGACGTCGCTAAAGAGATGATTTGCGAGGCTGAATCCGATCCCACATTCATCAAAAGGATCATTACTAGAGACGAGACGTGGGTTTATGTGTACGACACGCAGTCCAGACATCAGGCAAGTGAATGGCGTTCACTAAATGAGCCGAGACCAAAAAAACTACGTCGTTTTCAGTCAAAAATGCTCATGGTTTTCATGGATTACAACGGTGTAGTGCATCATGAATTTTTGCCGGGAGGCCAGACAGTAAGCAAAGAGTATTACTTGGGCCTTATGAGACGTTTGCGTGAAGCAATTCGCCGAAAGAGACCAGAATTGTGAGCAGAAAGCTCGTGGATTTTGCACCATGATAACGCACCGTCGCACAGCGCCATAATTATTCGTAATTTTTTGACGAAAAATGCAACAAATTGAGATTGCATCCAACAGCCACCGAATTCACCTGATTTGGCTCCCTGTGACTTCTTTTTATTCAATCGAGTTAAAAAACCACTACCGGGAACGCGTTTCAGCAGCCGAGAGGAAGTAATGGAAAAATCGCAGGACGCACTGATGGACATACCGAAAACCGAATCTAAAAAATGTTTCGAGGATTGGATCAAGCGCTGGCATAAGTGTGTTGCAGTCGATGGGGATTACTTTAAAGGGGACAATATAGATTTAGATGAATAAATTTGTATTTTTAATTTTGATCAATCACCCACCGGAAGTTGGATTATTTGTGGAACAAATTGAAACAGCCAAAATCAGTTACAAAGAAGAGTCAATGCGATGAATTGCGACATCACATAGAAGAAGAATGGAAGCATGTAATCACAATTTTCAACAGATTTCAAGTGAAAACTAGATGGAATCTTGCTACGGGATTGTTGGCGAGAATAAAATAAATATACACGTGGCGAACGCGTATCTGATTGCACTTAGCTGCATGCGAGATATCTAAATGAAATTGGTACAACAAGTTGCTAAATGCATGTCTTAAAAGTAGTCATTTGTTTGAGTTCCTCTCATACAAAAGCATGGAAGGAATCATTAACAAATGTGCGGGGTAGCTTGGCCCAGAGATGGAGGTGCTTCCAGATCCAATGGACAGATTAGATATGTCTTCAAGTTGAACAGAGATTTCAGTAACGGGATATTTCTTGGTCAGCGATGTCAATGAATATGACCTGATTTAGATTAACACTGTGCCTGAAAAAATTGAGGAGCAGACATTTCGGGAGATGTAATTATAGCAGTCAATGCTTGGAATCAACTATAAGAGGGATTTTGAAATACCGCTGGTAGATATGTACAAGTCACCAGCTCTCAACGAAACAACATTAGGGAAGAATTATAGACGGACAATAGACGGGATATTCATTACACCCGAGGAAATCGCTGTATTCGTAATTTGTGGACCAACTCGAGAAACAGTAATTTTAAATGACACGGGCATCATCCAGCAAATCAATTGCCACTGTAAACGCATCACTATCAACGCAGGTTCCGATCATCCGTCATCCCTCTTAATAAGACTATAATGGAGGTTTCAAATTTCAACCATCAAGGAGCAGTCGAGACGCTCAACCGCCTACATGACCACAACTGGAAAACCATCAAAAACACAGCAGTATTGGACAAATGAATTTTTTTCAATTGCTGTAGCCGAAATTTTTATCATTTGTCTATTGGCTGTGATCCTCAAATACCTAAGAGCTCTGCCAATATTGGACTAAGAGACCAGAAAAGCATTCCGAATCATCATTTTGAGATCAATTGGGCAACAACGCCTTAGGATGAAGAGTGTTGATGACATGAACAAAAAATATTTCTTGTCTTTTATTATTCGCTTTTAGTGTTTAGGTTAAGGATATTGGTATTTTCGTATTTAATTCAACATTGTTGAGTATGGCCAGTACCCATAATACGCCGATATCGGACTGCCAGCCGCCCGACATTGAATTGGACACCTAAAACTCTTGCTTGCCATTGAACTGACTTCACCGCAATGCAGGCGTAAGACAACACTTCACATTTATTCTCGTCTGTTTTCTTTTTTTTTTTGTTATGTCCAAATAATGTGCGTTTGCACAATGGTTACTATTATTAGTTCTTGCATATAATTTTTCGAATAAGCTATTGTAGTTTTTTGTATAAATATCGCCAAATAAACATTGAACTGCTCAGACATATTTTGACAGCTACGAGTATCTAAGACTTTGATTTTTTAGAAATACCCCCGTCAGTCACGGTACGGAACCGTGGTCTAAACATCAATTACAGTAAAAGCGCTATATTCAGTGACTTCGATCATATTAAGGCATATTACCATGACTGGAAATTGAAAATAAGTTTTAAAAAATCTGAAACCAATCCATTGAGAAGGGCTTCTTGGGATACCAGAAATCAGTGGCGAAATTTGGCCTTCATTGGACAGCACAAACTGCAATTGGCAGTGAGAAGCGTAGATGGATACCTTGGTGTCTGGTAGCAAACGTACGAGTATATTGTAAATGCTTGTTTAGCTGGAGCTAAGAAGGCCTCAGCACTAACAAGGGAACTGCTTCACAGCAATCAACATGACTCGAGGCTAAGTAATATGCTTATGGCCAATCACGGCTTATGGTTATCCCGTGTGGTTCAATGTAGCGCCATATTATATGGAAGCAATTCGGATGTTTGCAAGGAAGTGTTTCAGGACCTGTCTTAGATTGTACAGAACACCAGAATCTGAGTTCATAAAATATACAATATGTATACTCGTATTATTCCAGCAAGGCCCTTTACGATGGAGCACGACTGAACAGGATTGACAGCTTCCTGATTAAAGTGATTAGAAGGCAAGTTGCAAGGACCCATGACCATGACCAACGATAACAATCTGATTTTTGGGGCTTTAAGTTCGTTAGGGGCCTTTCGCGGAAATGCTGGACTCGTTAACATGAGGTAGTGCACGATGTTAACAAATGCCAGACGCCCGAATACGAGTTCAATCGTAGAATAGATTTTAGGATGAAAGTCAATAGTTTTAGATTAATTTTTATAGTAAGCTTAATTAATTGGAAAGTAAGAAAAAGTAAGGATATACCATAGAAGCAGGAATTTTGTGTAACTTATTCCATTAGGAGCCTTCTTAAATAAGATAATTTATATTGCCAATCGACGGGAATAGCGTTGAAACAATATTTTGTGCACCGTAGTCAAAGTTTTGTCGACCAAAAAATAGCACTATTGACAACATCCAAGCAATATGTGGACACGAAATTATTTCCAAAGCAAAAAGTATTCGTACATTTATTCCATATGTCAATCACTTTGCAATTGTGCTTGTATTTGGTTGCATATCCTTTGGTGGAAATGACAGCCGTACAACGTCGTTGCATGCCTGACATTTCTCCGAAGAAATGGCATATTAGCAGCGTTGATCGCATCCAAAAGCTCATTGCTATTTCTGGAGATCGAGTTGGCCATTCAATTACATCGACCCGGTGTTCTTTGAAATCATCTTTTGGCCGTTTTGCTGGTACGAGTATGTTTGGGGTTGTTGTCTTGTTGGAAGATCCATCTTCTGCAAGAAATGGCAACATTATTTCTTCCAATATTTTGACATAACGGTGTTGATCCAGTATAGATTTGATCCAATATATTGGGCCAAGACTATGGTACGAAAAACCATCTCCATACCACCGTGTTTTATCGTTTTTGTCGTGTAAGCCAGCTTGAGTTCTGTATTTTGGGGGCCTCCTAACATAAAACCAAACAGGACGATCTTACTCTCTGCAGAGCAGAGATCATTCCAAGGCCAAATAAGAAATTATTGCATATGTCTCCCACGCTTCGTTAGAAGTTCAAGTTGTTTCCAAGAGTAGGAGGACCGAAAATCCACGTGACATCACAACGACTGCCAGATCCTTGATCCAGCCACTGCACATAGAGTACAGCTTAACGTCCCGCTTTCATCTCTACTCCACGATCCCAACACAACCGTCGAGCTCCGAATACTTCAAAGTTACTTTTAAAGGGGGGATGCACCATGCTCAAACTAACTAGATCCGTGGATGACACCATTGGTCAGAGTATGGGATTCCTAAGCTGCCGTTCTGATGAAGGAGAAGTTCCCTAGTGCCCAAGATCACTCTTTACCCACACTCCGACTTACGCTTTAAATAGAGTTCGTAAGAGTGGGTGACCGTGGCTCAAGTGAAAGTGGACTGACTTACAAATCGGAAGGTTCAGTGTCCGAATCCCAACTACACCCAAAAGACATTCATTTTTTCAGTTAACTAAAACCAAGCAAGATAAAAACTAATTCCACTAACAATTTAGCCTCCCCATCGAATGTTCGATGCCACCCATGGAGCGAAATAACCACTCAGCCCAAACATCTTTCTTACTGTTTCTATCCCATTTTCCAAAAAACTTAACACATACCAAGGCATTATTAGTGTACTCATACCCACTTGAGTGTTGTTTTTAAAAAAAAAAAAAAAAACACCAACCTAACAAAAAACTAAAAATTTGATAAAGTTCTATAGTTGGCCGTTAGACAATAAATTGACGCCGTGACGTCAAATCGAAATGCGAGTCGCCAACTGCAGCTAAGGAAAGAAACAGCCTTTTAGAAAATTTGTTATTATTTCAGAGCATCTGCCACGAAAGCTAGAGACCAGGGGCAGATCGATAGGTGATGGGATCCTCACTACAGAAGTTCAATAACCGAAAGGCGATCTAAAGGTTTGAATGATATGGTGCAACTGCCTAGTTCCCGAGTTCAATTCATTGTGAATTCTTAAGCATGCCTACGAGTACCTTTGTCTTCGTCATTGTTTTACCTCTATATCAGGATATCGCTAGCTCTTGGCAGCATTCGCATCGAGATGCTGACGATCTTTTTCAAGAAAGGCTATCGCCAATGTCCAACCCGGGGCTATAATTTGCGACTACTTGCAGACGAATTCTATTTCCTAGGCAAACTGCACGATAACCTATTCACTGTTAAACAGTTCTTTTCGACTCTGCGGAAATTGAAAACAAGCATCGCTCGCATACATTTATAGTATACGTGCAAACTCGAGCAATAAAACCGGTGGTAAGATTGTCAGAGATCAAGGCCTGATGCGGATTCGGAATTCAGATAACGCAGTGATGCAAAACACTAAAGAATTTTTATTTGAATTCGTTAGCTATAAAATAGAAGTTCGGTTTAGGATCTCACAAAGTCAGAATGAGGACGGTCGTAACGTTAGTGCTGGTGCTACAGCTCGGGTTGATTGGCATAAAACTTGCATCTGCGTCTGCTATACATAAGGAATTTTCGTTCGTAAATACACTTTCCGCTCTTGAGGCACATGATGTGGGACAGTTTCGCGAAGCCTACGCTGACCGTATGAAGTCATTCATGAATACATCCGTTGATCCTTGTGAAGATTTTTACGAGTACGCCTGTGGCAATTATCCAAATGTCATCGAAGATATTGATGTCAAACACAGACGGAATAATATTTATGACATATACTTTACCTTAATGGATCTGACCAACAAAACATTGCACAAGACACGTAGTCCGAAGGAGCAGTACTATGAGGAGGTTCAAAAGGCCAAGGAATTCTACAACAGTTGTGTAAATGCTAAGCTCTTTCCCTTGGAACCACGGCAGGAGTACTTAGATGTTGTGAATAAAATCGGGGGATTTCCTGCTATAGATTCATCGTGGAGTGCTTCTACATTCGATTGGTTCAAAATGACAGCGTATCTGACACGATACCATATCAATGGATTTGTAGATGAAGAAATGTTGCAAGCAAAACCATTTGCACCATATTTTAAGATTCCAAAGCTTGGCTTCAATTTTGATATTTATTTGGAAAACATTGCCACCAAGAAATCTGAAGGATACGTCCACAGTGAGAAGATTATGGGAGATTTACTCAAGCTATACGGAGCCCCAAACAGCAAAATTGACGAAGTGATCGAAGGCGTCGTCGAGTTCTGGAAAGAAGCTCTTAAGGCTGAGAAAACGGCAAACGATAACAATAGATGTGACTTAGAACCAAGTGATCCAAGCTTTGTAAAATTCCCGAGGTGGTCGGAGTTTTTTGAGTATGCATGGGGAATGAGTGACTTCGATATGAAAGAATACAGTGTTTGTCCTTGTGATTCATATTACAATGAATTGAACACCATAATTGAGAGGAAACCTGAAGCAGCTGCCAATTATATGGCATTGAAGTTCCTCTTCATGATGCATCCTTCCGAAATGAAATCTTCGAAATATCAAAGTCTTACCTGCTTATCCAAAGTCAAGGAAGCATTTCCGCTACTTCTAACCCACTTTCACATGAAGGAGCAATACAATATCGCTGCTGAAGAGGACATTAGTAATCTCATCTCGCATCTGAAAGAAAGCCTAATAGAAATTCTTCACGGCTCTTCTTGGTTAGATAAGGACACAAAACAGGATGCCATCAAAAAAATCGAATTTATTGAACGCCGACTGGGGCAGATTTCGGACCCGATCAGTGATCCTGTCATCAAGGAAATCAAAAATCTCACTTTTACGGATAACTATGCTTCCAACAACCTTCTGGTGGCCAGATTCAAAGCAGATATGGATCACTATGGCTACTTACATCTTAAATCTGAAGACAACGAAACACACAACACAAGTCCCCTGGAGATGCTTGATGCGGTGCAGGTGAATGCCGTCTATTACGCATTGGACAATAGCATCAATATCTATGCTGGAATTCTTCATCCGCCAATCTATCATCCGCATTTTCCAGAATCTGTGAAGTATGGAGCCCTGGGCTACATCCTTGGCCATGAGCTCACGCATAGCTTCGACAGTGTGGGACAAAATTATGATTATAATCACACCACTCGGGATTGGTGGAAAAATGAGACCTTAGATACGTTTCACGATCGATCCAGTTGCTTTGTCGATCATTATGGTGAATACAGTGTTGCTGGACTTAACAAAAAGATCAACGGTTCGATTGCAGTAACTGAGAATGTCGCTGATAGTGGTGGTCTTAGGGAAGCCCTAGGCGCATATAGGAAGGTATCGAAAAGTGATGATTTGAAGCGAAGGGATGCTCTACCTGGCATTGATTTGTATGGAGAGCAATTGTTCTTCTTAAGCTTCGCTCAGGTTTATTGCACCAAATATACACCGAAAAATATTTGGACAGAAGTTAATAGTGACCATGCGCTGGACAAATATCGTGTAATCGGGTCACTGCAGAATTTCGAAGAGTTTGCTAAAGTGTACCAGTGCCCTGTTGGATCGCCTATGCATCCGGAGAAGAAATGTCGCGTTTGGTAGGGCCAAGACTTCTGAAGTAGTCTTTTTGAGATCAATAAATTGTATATCACATTATGATTGTTGGGTTTTCCTTAGGTTTCAGGTGACACAGACCTATTAACTGGATATTGGTAAGCTATAATGACAAGGTGAAAATACTGTTCATTTTTCTATCCCCTACTCAGACGAAGAGGTAGTCAGAGTGGTCATGGCCATTTGGTTTAGACAACTTTTTCCTTCAATCTTGCGAAAGATTCGCTCTGTGTCCTCCTAAGCCCTCTAAGAACATCTCAGGCACTGGTGGGCTAAGGAGAAATCCTGCCTAGAACTATGCGTACTGTAAATTTTGCCATCAATCAGTGGGTCACATCTAATTTGCACAACAAACATGACATTGCATTCCAAAGAGGTTCAACTATACCGATTCCCAAGTGATTGTTGTTTGAAATCACTCCAGATAGAAGGAAATCTGATGTTCTTGAGATTCATTGGACAGATGCTTGACTCTGCCACTTCAGTGACGTGAATCGCCAGATAAGTTCTATTTATCGTGTCATGCTCATGGGTAATACTGTTTGTCACATGACACTTTGGAGATGAGGATCTAGCTGCTATCACGAGGCAGACTGTCCAAGATAAACTGAACTCTTTTTTGCATGAAAATATCTTGTCTCTGAGCAATGATCTGTTCATAAATCCTTTGTATCTTGGTCAATTCCAAAAAATCATATCGATCGGCAGTCATAGGCAGAGTCCCATTGGACTCTGTCGTAACAGAGCACTCAGACTAAGAATTAGTCCATTGTACTCCTTATATGTTCCTTTTACTGGGATTGTTTCACAGAAAGACGTTTCAGAGACGTCCCAACGCCAATAAGTAGCCTACCTGATGGCTTTCAGAGTGCCACCAATGTAATGAATACCAAGTGGAGGGAGATTCGTCAGTGGGTCTTGAGCTGAGCCAGGTTATTACGATTGTGACCAATCCGCGAAGTAATAAGAGCATACGCTTCGGAGTCTAGAATAACACTGACCTTAACTAAAACAACAGATGTCAGATCTTAATGTAAATATTGCACTAGAATAGAATACGACTTTAAGCGGGTTGGCATTCAAACTTAATACAGGAGTAGGTAAAATAAGAATTTGGATTTAAATGGAATTCAGGTATTTAACTCAAGTTATCAAAATAAATTCATGAGCAGTCACCGACTAAGTTCGGAGCCGACAACATCGTTTCCATGGTCTTCCCGCTGAATAGCTAAAAGTTGGTGTTAATTTCTCTTTTCTCATTCGCGAACGCGTAAATCGCTTTATCCAAACTTGAATAATGGCCTCATGGCCACTTGGGCTCTCGAGCAATCGGTTTGATGATTTTAATCATTATGCCGTTGCTCCAAAGAAAAGAAAAAAGAAAAGCTCCTCATCCCCCAATTGACAGTTCGTTAATTCTGCCATCCCAATTAAACACAAAAAATCCCAACTCCTCCTCCGAACCTCAAAAACCGCTTACATCTTTCAGTATTTTCTTGCTAAAGAAAGCAATAAGTATTACCCACCTTCGCGATGGAAATCTCTTAATCCTCACAACATATCATAGCTGATATGTTCGAAAACACGTCTTTCAAATCGATGCCCAATAAAAGTTAGTTGACATGATCAACTCAACTCTAAGGGCACAGCCTTTGCGCCTTTTTTAATCAATGTATCTCAAAAAGAAATTATAGAAGAGATGCGCGACCAGGGAGTTGTTGATGTCTACAGTATAAATTCAATAAAACTGACAACAGAATAGGACGAGCAACTGGACTCATCCTTTTCACATTCAAATTATTCCGCCCACATCTACTCGTATCAATGTAGGCTGGTATAACCTTAAGGTTAAGGAATATTTCCCGAATCCAATGAGATGCAAGCGTTGCCAAACTCTAGGATACACCGCCAAAAGGTGCACAAAAGACCAAACATATGTGACATGTAATTTCCCTCCTCATGAATTAGAAAAATGCAGCCGCATACAATGCGCAAAATGTAAGGAAGACCAGCCCGCTTCTTCTGTTTTTTGTAAACGCTTTGACCAAGCAAACGAAACTAAAATAATTTATAGCGAACAAAACCGTAATAATACACCTCTTCCCTCTTCTTCTCTTCTGAAAAATGCTTCACAACCTTCTCCCCCTCTAAACGAAACTGGACCGGTCATCGTCTGTGTTTTGTTCTCTACACTAAAAAATCTAAAAAAGACAGTTTGAAAAAATTCACACCGAATTCGAATCCAAACACCTCAAATATGGACAGGCGCTAGAATATACCCGAGGTAGGCATGCCTGTAGTAAGAGGGGACTAAAATCCACTGGGCCGGATTAAGGTGTTAAGCGACCCGTGCTAGAATCGGCCAGGTTGGGGGCCCAGTTTAAAAAACAGCCCAATCTCTAACGGAGCATACGGATCAGCCGGCCTTATCTAAAACCGAGTCTGATTCGAGACTTGACCTCCCGAAAAATTCTAGTTTTCATACGGACGAAGAAGAGCTAATCCGAGAAACAGACTGGATACATAAAAAACGACCAGGTAAGAAACGCAATTATACAAAAAGTGACGGCAGCCAGCTCTAATACTTTTGAGGTCAATAAAAAAAGCAATCCAAACAAATAACGCCGCCGCCAATAAACGTCTTTGGTATCGGCACACAATCTTGAAATCACCGTGTTCAACCGATTACAGAGTAAGATCCCGCAATAATGATACATGGACTTACAATGTTCTTAATCCAGACAACTACCGTTCGCTTTCGCAAAAATTAAATGCCGAGAAGGTTTAAAATAAAGCGGAAAGACCAATACGCGTGGTAGCTAGAGGCTTGCATGCCTCTTGCCCTAAAGAAAACATTTTATTTGACCTTAAAAATAATCGACGCCATTAATATACTTGCGCAAAAACAGCGCAGTGTTGAAGGCGAGAGGGCGACCTCAAGACGCGGTCTCCCCCTTTTTATAGTAGGCTAACTTTCGACAAAACCGAAAGCCTAGAAAGGATTTATTCTATAAATTCAATTTTAGGACTTGTTGTCAAAATTTAACCTCCGGGAAAAAAATCGAGTGTGATTAGCCAACGTTCACATTGTCAGGCCTTCAGCCATACTCAGGCCTACTGCCAAAACGAACCTCGCTGTGTTGTGTTAAATGCACCGGAAAACATCTGACGCGAGAGTGCAGTGCCGCGAAAGAGTCCCCAGCGATATGCATCAACTGCAGGGGAAAACATCCAGCTAACTATCGAGGCTGCAAAGTCGCAACGGAGTTGCAAAAACGACGGGATCAATTTTATAATGAGCGCGCGCTCAAGGGGTTTTTGTACCTCTAAAATGGTTGTTCAATATTTGTAGGGGTGAAGGAGATTTAGGGAGGAGGAAAGGACAGGTACCGATGTACATTGTTTTTAAATGTTTGTAAGTTATAACGACCAAGAAACACAGGGATCGGCTGGTCATTCCATAAGCAAGTTGTCCGGCTTGGGAAAGAATCACGATATTTTAGAGTACGTCCAAAAGTGGGTTTGGGGGTATACTGATGAGCATTCATAGCGAGACGGGTGTGACCGTTTACAGTTTGAATGGGCGGAATGCTACTGGCGATTTCTATGGAGCACTGGTGGTGGAAATAGCGATAAAATAGAGTGAGACACGAGACATTACGTCGGTGTTCGAGGGTGTCCATTGTTTGAGTGATATCAGTATCACCAATGTGTTTTATCGCACGGTTTTGGATGCTATCTAGCAGGTGCAGAGATGTTTCGGGCGCACCCGCCCAGATGTGGGCATTGTACTCCAATTTCGGGCGGACAAATGCCTTATATATTGAGGCCAGATCAGAGGGGATGAAATATTTCTTACATCGCTTGAGGAAACCTGGATATTTCGCAGCATTTTTGACGACACCGAATATGTGGTCATTCCAACTTAAGTTGTCATACCGAGAATGGAAAGTTTATCGGTTTCGACGATGCAAGTGCCATTCATGGAGAACGGCTGAGTGTTTAAATTTCGTTTTAGCGGCAGCAGACAGGATTGTGCTTTGGAAACATTAGATTCCACTCGGTTGATAGTTCCCCAATTAGTTATGCTGTTAATATCAGAATTTAATTAGCCTAATGAAAAGCAGAGAGTACTGTCGTCAGCAAAGGAATATATTGGATTAGAAGTAGCAGACAAGAGATCGTTGATGAAAATTAAAAATAGTGTCGGAGACAGAACGGAGCCCTGGGGCACACAAGCATTTATTTTGTGAATATCAGACTGGAAACCATCCAAGACAACTTGAATTGAACGTTCCGAAAGGTAATTTTTAATCCATTGAAGAAGAGAGTCATCGATCCCAAAAGCACGCATTTTCGATAAAAGAGCCTGATGCCAAACTCGGCCAAATGTCCTAGAAATATCAAGTGCGACTATCTTGCTTTCACCGGATTGCTGTACGGTTTGGTTCCACTTTTCGGTGAGAGTGAGTTTTCGTGTTTCGTGATATTCAATGAGCTTACGATTTATCAGCGCTTCCATGACCTTGGAAAGAAGGGACGTAAGTGCAACGGGTCTGTAGGAGGAGAGGGAAGAAGATCCACCCTTTTTAGGGACGGGCTGAACAAATGCTGTTTTCCATTTTCCCGGAAAGAGTCCTAAGGAGTAAGACTGATGAAAATGCTTACGCAGTGGTTTTTCCTGCGGGGAGGAAAACCTCTTCAGAAGAAGTGGAAATATACCATCTGGACCTGCGGATTTGTGGATGTTAAGATCTTTGAGTACTCTTGCCATTACACGAGTGCGAAAGTTGATTCGTCATATTGAGGATTCGACGCATTCAAATGTAGGCGGAGACAAAGCACAATCTAGGAGCGTTGAGCTGACCACAAAGTGTGCAGCAAGCAGATTTCTGAGGTTTTTGACAAACGACCAAAAGCTTTTACTACCTTTAGGACATTGTATTGTAGTATTCTTTGCCTCAACTTTTGGTTGTATTGAAATTTAACACGCTTAAGAAAGACGTTGCTGTCGCTCCTGGCTCGTTTAAACTTTTTTTGGTTTTCCTCTGTCGGGTTGGTCTTGAAGGACCGAAAAAACATTTCTCTAACCCTGACAGCCGCTTTACAGCTCAAATCGTACCATACCTCCTGTTTTGATTTGAGACTCTTCATGCGATGAGGGATAAAGGATCTCATTCCAAGGAGAACAGCGTACAGCGTATGACCATATCAACGGTGGCATCCACGTGGTTATCGAGGAAACATAACGGCCAGTTAAATTTCTAAAGAAGTTGTTAAGACTGCTCCAATTGGCTTTCTCGTATCTTTTCTCTAACTGTGTGGTTTATTAGTTGTTGGTAACATTCGTTGATTTTTGTTTGTTTGCTTTAGTTTGCATGGGTTTGTAGCTGTTTTTGTTTCTCGTTTTAATTTCTCATTATCTTTGGTTCCTTTTTTTGTCAATCCTGTTTGCTTTCTGTTTTTCTCTGTCAGTCTCAAGTTTTCCTTTTTCATCTCTCCGCTTTTCTTCTTCCTGAATCCATGTAGCATTAGTTATAATAAAACTTTTTTTTTTTGTTTCTGGGTTTTGGTACCCATTCACAGTGGGGTTTCTGGCCAGTCAAATATATCTTCTATTGCCGTTTGAACTTTACTTTGTTCTTGAGCAAATTTAAGTACTGAAGGAGGTGGCTCAAGAAACTCAAAAGTTGGTTGAATCTGATTTCCGGTAATACAACCTTTATCAAGTTTGCCAGGCAAGTTATCGGTATACGCAAATTCTGTCTATCTACAATATAAAGGATAATTCTGCTAAATTTTGTGTATCAGTCTGTTCACCTGCATCAGATTTTTGTTTTTTTCTAAAATTTTTTTGAAGCTTGTGGATTTGAAAAACGTATAAAGGCTTTCCAAGTATCTAAAATCCGAAGTAATGTTAACGACGTTTTTACATGCCTCTAATTGTGCAACTTTCTCCCATCCAATTATCCTGCAAAACTGGTCAAAGATGACTTAAACTTCGCATTTTCTGATATCTTAATTTTGTAGATGGGGAAAAAGGCCACAACCCCGAAAATTATTTGACAACATCATATAGCAGTGGACCAACTAAATATTTTGTTAAATCTTTGCCAGGGTTAGTGCGTCTCCATTTTAAAACCACATTATTCCATGCATATGTAAGAGGCTTAAAAGCAGCAACGACGGCTGGCTGTAAGATTCTTGTCGAGTTGAGATACAAAGCTATCAAAATTATACCCAATTGCACTGCACACATAACTGTCTCACTTGTAAAGTTAGGTGAGTACTCTGTCCGTCCATGAAATAGATGACAGGAAATTGAATTTTTTCTCTGACCAGAAACGGGTGAAACACTTTCGAGAAGTATTCATAAAAACTTTGTTTTATCATCCACCCGTTGTCACTTATTCCATAACCCCATTCATCTGGGATAGTTTTGCGAATTTCCTCCCGAATTCTTTTGCAGGGATATATAATCATGGGTGGACAGATAACCCCCAAAGCGGAGAATGAAAACATTACTGTTAAATTCGATTTAACCAAACCTGTTTCAATCTCGTGTATATTTTTAGCCCCTTTGGCAGCTAAAACAGCTTTTGTTTTTGGACAGGGCATGAAATTGGTTTCATCCCCATTAAAAATTCCGCTTGGGTCATATAAAATTGCGAAGTAATGATTGTCTACCAAGTATTGTTGAATCGAATCGAATCACGCAAAAATATCCGACAACGCTACATTCGCCCTAGCACATGATAAAGGATCAGTTGCTCTAAACTTAAATGACGGATGCCGCTTCAGAAAGGCATTGAACCACCCTTTTCCTGGAATATTGTCTTCTCCAAATGGATGGTCTCTTTCATTTTGCTCAAGGAATTCTTTAACGACACTTAAAACATCTTCCTTTCGATTTGGAAAACCTTTAATTTGACAAAGCTTTATCCAATTAACAATTGTTACCTCCTCCTCTTTCGATAAAATTGTAGACGGGCCATGACCGGGGTTCTTAGAAACTGAATAGTTGATCTTGGTATGCCGTAAAATTCCGAAGCTCTCTTCTTTGAAAACTGTCCGCTTTTTATTGCCGAAAGAGCTAGTTGAAGCTTCGCTTTTTCAAAAATCTGAAACAAATACCGTCGTATAGTACAGCTATTGGCAGTGCCGAATTGAGTGATTTCGGCAAAACTGCTGGGACTCACCCGAAGTGAATTGAGTGCCAATATCAGACACTATCGTTTTGGGTAGTCCCTCAAGTGCGAAAATTGAACGCAACGCTTGAATCGTAGCCTAGGATGTTGTAGAAGACATTTGAATCACGAATGAGAACTTCGATTTCGAGTCTACTACAATTATCCACATCGATTTTTGAAAAGGCCCAGCACAATCGATGTGGATGCTACCCCAAACTTCTTCCAATGAAGGCTAGCTTGTGTACTCTCTGGGTGAAGGACTGGCGTTAAGTTGGCAGGCGGTGCACTGTGCCACCGTTTTCGAGATAACTTCATCGCTATTGGGCCACCAGAAATATCTTCGGGCCATTTGCTTCATGCGGGTGACTCCCAAATGGCCTTGATGTAGAAGAGCTAGTACCTTTTGTTGCAGCGGTTCGGGTATGACAACTCTCATACTTTCACTGTGGAAGAGAAGAATGTTAGTACACACACTGAGGCAAAGCCTTCTACAAAAATATGGCAACAAAATATTTTCAGTTCGTGGTAAGCGATGCGACCAACCATTCTGGATGTACGCAATAATTTTCTTTATCGTGGAATCTTGCTGAGAGGGCCTAAAAATAACTCCGGCATTGATGGGGAAATCTTCCACGATCGACAATGTTCCTCATCTAATTTGTAGCAAGACTCATCCGACTGCTTAACGTCGTTATCGGGACCAATTGGCAAACGCGAAAGGCAATCCGCATTTCCGTGCTGCGTTGTTGGACGCTAGTGTATCAATGATCGCCCATTTTTTAAGTCGCTAAATGGTCACTTGAGGTAGTTTCTTATTAGGGCTAATGGTCAGTTATCAGCTCGAATTGACGTTCGAATAAATATTGGTGGAACTTTTTTACGCCAAATATAATGGAGAGAACTTGAGTATATCTTCGTTGCGCCTCATCCAATGTGCTTGATGCAAAAGCGATCGGCCTTTCCGTTCCATCCGGGTAGATATGAAAGATAACCGCGCCGGTATCATGCGATGAAGCATCTATAGCCAAGGTAATTGGTAAGTTGTTCTGGAAATGAACCAATCCAGATGCTTTCAAAATTTTTGATCCTTTTCCCACACGAATTTCTCACTATTAGTGCGAAGTTTTAGCAGCTCCTCTGCTAACTGGTCAAAATTCTCGATAAATTGATTATATTAGTTCAATTTACCGATGGAAGCCTCTAAGTCTTTGGTATCTTTTGGTGTGGGCAAATCCCGTATGGCTTTAACCCGCGACTCAGTTTGGTCAATGATATCGCCAAAGTACTCGATATCGGGTTTTGCGAATTTGTCGACACCGCAAGCTATGTTGCTCCGAGAAAGGTCGTTCGTTCGAGAAA
Organism: Volucella zonaria; assembly: GCA_963966105.1. NCBI lineage: Eukaryota > Metazoa > Arthropoda > Insecta > Diptera > Syrphidae > Volucella > Volucella zonaria. The sequence goes on along the minus strand of OZ014530.1, from coordinate 248,384,712 downwards.
GGTTTGGAGATTACATAAATGCTCGTCGTTGGTATGTCCGGATACAATGATGTCATCGGGATAGGAAACGTAAAAATCCAAATCAGCACTCAGCTATTCCCTGTATCTTTAGAAAATTCCTGTAGAACTGAATATCCCAAAGGGTAAGCGCTGGTATTTAAAAAGACCAACTCAGTATTGACGACGCATATCTTTCTCGACTGTTCTTCTAAGGGAATCTGAAGGTACGCATCGGATAAATCAATTTTTGTGAAGTACCGTCCTCCTTGTATTTTATAAAAGTGTTCTTGAATGCGGGGAACAGGAAGATGATCTATTTCCAGCTGTGGGTTAATTCTGATTCCCGATTCCCTTTTTAACGGCCACGATGGTTTTTTTTTTTTTTTTTTCGTGGGAAGGTGAGAAATCTTCATAGACACTATAGGCCCGGAGCCTATAGTGAGATTCTTACTCACTAAAAAACACCTCCCTTCTGCAAACCACGACTGAGTTCACACTCAATAAGCAGTTCTTCTATCGCATTTTATTTTGTTTTTATAAGATATCCTGCAGGAGATTTTCCATTGAAAATTCCTGTGTACTTTAGAAAAATTACGCGCTGCTAATCACCGCGCTAGATCGAAAGGCTTAGTCCTTTTCAGACGGCGCAGTAAATTTGTTTCGTCGAGGATCTGTTGAACATTTTGCATGTCCTTGTAGTCGATTTTTGTGTTTTCGCGCAAACATTTTAATTTCGTTGTGAACGTTTTCGACTCCTAAGTCTCTGTGGATATCATCGTTTCTAATGTACCACGGCGCATTAACAATTCCTCGAAGAACTTTGTTTTGGAATGTTACTATTTTTAGTACAACCCCAAAGTTGTACACCATATGTCCAGATCGGTTTTAGCACTTGCTTGTATAACAGCAGTTTGTTCTCTAAGCTAAGCTTGGAATACTTTCCAATAAGCCAGTAAATATCTCTATATTTGATTTCGAGCTCTTCACGTTTTTTCTTGACGTGTGCTCTCCATTTTAGTTTAACGTCGAGTGTCATACCGAGATATTTCGCCTCGTTCGCGCAAGGAATTCGTACTGCGTTGATAAACACCGGTGGATTCTCAATTTTCTTGAGAGTGAAGTTCACGTGGACAGACTTGTTTTCATTAAGCGCGATTCGCCAAGTCTTTGTCCAATTGATAATCAGTGTAAGGGCACGTTGCAGCTTGGCAGTTGCTTCTTCGACTGTTTTAGCCGTTGCCAAAATGGCAGGGTCATCAGCAAATGTGGCTAGGACAGTGTCGTCCGTTTGCGGTATATCGCGGGTAAAAAGTAAATATAGCAGAGGGCCAAGTACACTTCCTTGCGGCACCCCCGCCTTTATTGTCCTAAAAGTGGAATATTCGTTTCCGTGTCTCACACGGAAGAGTCGGTCTTCCAGGTATGAACCTAAAATACGAGACAATTGCTGGGGTAGAGCTTGTCGAAGTTTATATTTTAGGCCTTCGTGCCATACCTTATCAAAGGCTTGCGAAACGTCAAGGAATGCGCTCGAACAGACTAACTTACACTTGATTGCTCGTTCAATTACATCGGTTATTCGATGCACTTGGTCAACTGTAGAGTGTTGGCTTCTAAAGCCAAATTGATGATCCGGCAAGAGGGAATTTGTGTCGGTAATTGGTTCAAGACGATTAAGAAGGATTCGTTCGAAGACCTTCGATGTAATCGGGAGAAGCGATGTTGGTCTATATGACTTGACTTCAGTCAGCGGTTTACCGGGTTTCGGAACCATAATAACTTCGGCTACTTTCCACTGGTGCGGTACATACTCTAGTCTAATGCTGGCATTTACAAGATAGAGCAGCTTTAGCAAACCTTTTTTCGGCAACGTTTTGAGTATCTCTCCCGTTATTAAGTCATATCCCTGGGCTTTATTGGGCTTAAGCGTGTCTATAACTTGTCTAAATTCCCTAAGTGTAGCCTTTTCTACTGGAAAGTTTGTCGTCACGTCTAGCGTATTGACATTCTCTGGAAGCACTTCCCCGTCGAATGGTTTAAGCATTTCTGCAAGATGGTCGGCAAAAACATTAGCTTTTTCCTTATCCTCCTTCGCCCAGTCATCCTGGTTTCTTCTTATTGGCGCCACGTGTATTTGGGGCTTTCGAATACTTTTAACGGCTCTCCATATGGAGTAGTTGGTATCCTTTGTCGCTGGGAGTCTTTCAAGGTAGTTATTAATACCTTAATTATTGAAGTCCTTGATCGATTTTTTCAGCAAGTTGCAGAGCCTATTGAAGGACGTTTTATCTTGTGGTGCCCGGGTTTCATGCCACTTTTTCCGCGCTCTTCGTTTCTTCCTTATCATTTCTCTGATTTCCGGTGGGTATCTTATGCCGACTTTGGGAACTTTGTTCGATTCGCGGGGAGTGTTCTTCCAGGCCGCTTGCTGTATGACTTCAACAAAACGTATTTTTGCTACTTTCAACTCAGTATTGTCTATAACGTCTATTCGGAAATCTTTCCAGTGAGTTTTGCTGTTAGTTAATCTGGGTGGTCTTTGTTTCTTAACCAAGGATTCTGGAGAATGATCGGAGGAAAGATCGAAGCCCTCTTCAACTTTGACGTAACTAGCGTTTACTCCTTTTCCGATAAAGAAGTCTATTAGATCGGGTGTTTTGGCGACATCCGAGAGCCAGTATGTCGGCTTGTCTGTTGAGTAAAAATAGCAACCATATTCCATACCAGCCCTGTAAAGAGTTTTGCCTTTTTGAGAGATACATCTTGAGCCCCAAAAGGTGTGCTTCGCGTTAAAGTCGCCACCAATAATGCAGATTGGAGTGGATAGGTCAATGAATTCGTGTTTTTCTATTTTGCAGCGCGATTGGCAATAGATTGAAGATATATTAAAAGAGTAATTTTTATTTTTAGCGCGCACCACGGTCATTTGAAATTTGTCAAGTTCAATTATTGCTTCCAGAGTATGTTCAATGCAGTCTTTTATGAATAGGGATGACCCACCTCTTGCGTTTCCCGATGGATGATGAGCGTAGTAGTCGCTGTAACCTTTTAGTTCCACGCGCGATTCTGTCGCCAGGTGAGTTTCAGAAATTAAACATATGTCAATTACTTTTTCCTGCATGAAAATATTTAGTTCATCAAGCCTTTTCTGTAGCCCGTTGGCATTCCATGCAAGTATATTGAGCTTCGTTGCCATAATTAGTTGCAGAAATTGGCTTTGAACTTAAGAAGCCGTTCGACTATTATCTTATTTATTTTAGTCTATTCTTCTAGTCTCTCGAGAATTACTGAGAGCACATTTGAGGCAAGATCCGGTGATGTACAGTTAGTCATGTTTATTCGCGCCGCTATTTGCGCGTAAGTTTTTCCACTTTCCACTTGCGCATTGTTATTTTTGACGTTGTTGTTATTGGTGATTTTAGCGTTTGTCACCATTACCTTCTTTAAAGGCTTTGGAGTAGGACTGCTGTTGTTATTTCTCATTCTATCTGTCCCTGCGCTTTTCAAAGGCTTCGGTTTTGATTGATCTCGTAGCTTATGCAACTCCTTCGCGACTTCGCAGCCTCGATAATTAGCTGGATGTTTTCCCTTGCATTTAATGCATATGGCTGGGGACTCTTTCGCGGCATTGCACTCTCGAGTCAGATGTTTGCCAGCGCATTTTACACAGCGAGGTTCCTTCTGGCAGTAGGCCTGAGTATGGCTGAATCCCTGTCAACGTGTACATTGGGGAATCAGCCTAGAGTTTTTCCGCGGAGGTTCAATTTTGACAACAAGTCCAAAAATTGAATTTATGGCATAAATTCTTTCTAGGCTTTCGGTGTTGTCGAAAGTCAGCCTAAAGAGGGGAAGACCGCGTTTTGGGGTCGTCCTCTCGCTTTCAACATTGCGCTGTTTTTGCGCAAGTATATTAACTGCGTCGATTATCTTAAACTCTTTATTTTTAAGGTCATTTACGATGTTTTCTTTAAGGCAAGAGGGATGCAATCCTCTAGCTACGACGCGTATGGGTCTTTCCGTTTTATTTTCGTACGTATGCCATTGAATCTTAAGGACATTAATAGTCCATGTATCATTATTACGAGATCTTACTTTATGAGTGATTTCAGGAGTATGTGCAACTTGTTGTAGTCCGAGATTCCGAAAACGTTTATTGGCGGCGGCGGTCTTTGTTTGGGTTGCTTTGTTGCCTTATCGACCTCAGCAGTGTTAAAGCTGGCTTGCTTCTTTGTTTGTTCGATGTCAGGCGGGGAAGTAGCTTTGCGTTTCTTACCTGTTTTTTTTTTAAGTATCCAGTCCGTTTCGCGGACTAGCTCTTCTTCGTCCGTGTGAAAACTCGAGTTTTCGGGGCGGTCAATTAGCGAAATAGACTCAGACTCAGATTTAGATTGCAGCTTGCCCATTCTGTGCTGCCCATTGGCTCGTTTCCACAGGACGCAAGATATCCAACTGTTGCAATCGCTCGATTTCATGATGAACGTCCTTTTGTTAAGCAAGTGATAAAGGGCGATACTTAAAATACCTGAGTTGGCTATTTGGGTTCAACGTAAGACAAAGTGTACGGTACAAAGTGTTTACTGCAAGCCAATCCGGGAGCCAAAACTATTTCGTGCTTCTTGCACAGAGACAGAGCTCAGTTACCAGCTATTCTCTCGATTCAGACACAATTGGCAGTACGGCTTCCTCTTCCGCAAAATGTATCTGTAAACCAATCCAAGCCCATTATGTTTGCTCCTCGAGGTACGTCGGAAATAACTAGTGGTAGGGTGCATGCTTTTGTTTTCCACTGGACACTGACACTTGTTGTTCCTTTTATAGGTACGCTCATTTCCCCATAGGCTTTAAGTGTACGTGTGGTCGGCTTACAGTTTGGGCTACCTAGATTATGGTATCCGTCAAGACCTACAAGTGAACAGGTAGCACCTGTGTCTAACTGAAAATTTAAAGCGCGCTGATTAACGTGAAGAGTTAAAGATGTTCGCACCGCAACATCTAAAAAAAATATCAACGGGACGGAGCCCGCTCCAGCGAACAACCAACCGTTCGTTCAAATAAAACGTGAACTTTATTCGATTCCTCCAATATAACAATAGCACTTAACCCAAAGTCTAACTAATCCTACTTGCAAGGGTTTTTGGTTGCATCAGCAGTTTCCTAGTTTCAGTTGTGGGAAACGATTATTCGTTTCTGTCACACACTGCTGAAATACAATGTCCGCAAGGCGACTTCTCGTCTTTCAACTTGTGGAGTCGCCGTGCGTTAACTTGAAGCAACACAAACATTTTTTTGCTATTTTGGTCAGTCTCTAACTCTGCCGAAGAAACAATTCCAAAAGGGGGCTCACTGTCAGTTACCATGTTGATTGAGTGAGCAGATTCTGTCTGCCTAAATCGCGAACCGAAATTCGATTGACTGCCTTGTCTGCGATTCATCGCTGTGTTGGGGGCATGCCTTCTTGCTCGACTTTTAGATCTATGGCGAGACTGTGCTGAAGAAGGACCATCGGCACGCTTTGACGACAAACAAACACTACTAATATAGCCATGACGTTGACAGATATCACACACTGAGTCCATGTGTTTGCACTGATTCCGTGACACGATTTTCTTACATTAAAAATTTCATGCGACTTAATTGTGGATCTCGGGAAATTTGCTTGGCTCGACTGATTTGAGTGGCGATGGGGTGGAACTACAGCTTCCGTTAAGTATGATCGATCCCAACTGTGTCGACTCGCAGGCCATCGCTAGTTCGTCGATTTCCTAGAGTGTCGGGTACTTTTTTTGCGTTGCGGCATTTCTCACAGAATCATGAGGCGTATAGAAAGTGATCATGTCCCGGATCATGACATCAGCGTAGAATGTGTTGCGATCTTGCTTCGAGCAAACGAAAATACAACCTCTAGCCAGACATTTGTGGTCTGCGATCCATTCGGCCTATGATTGTCACGGGAACATGTTTTGTTTCAAGAACTTACACCTCGATGCAAGTACATGCAGTTTAGGTTGGAAATGATTTGACAATAGAAGATTTTCGCTCCTTTTTCTAATGTCAATAGAAAAATGTCATCTGACAGGATGTAAATGCAGTTGAAGCAATTTCACAGGGTGCATCAATTACCATGCACACCTACAACATGTCTTCTTAAATTCCTATTTAAAGAAAAATTCTTTCCACAAAATTCACAAACTTTAGAGTTTAATTGAAATGAACTAGCAGTTTATAGGAGCGATGCATGTTTTCATTTGAAAGAGTTTTTTACAATTCACTCTTTTACGTAGCAGAAGTTTAATTAGTTTTAAATGCATTTTTTTATTTTCTAAATCATTAACTCTTACATACTAACAAAAAATGCTTAAATGCTAGCTTAAAATTACTTAACAAACTTATACTAACTTACTGGCCCCACACAGGCACTCTAAGCTACTCTAAATTCTTATATCTATGGCTTTCGACTTTGTTTACATTTTATACTTACTCGTATATATACGAGTACTTATTTTCTATGCTTAAGGCTAAGAAAAGAATTTAACAAAAAACTTAGCATATGGACTTAATTTTTTATAAAAACTTAATATCTAACTTAAAATAAACCTTAGTCTAACTAACCTACATACACAATACACACACATAGATATTATACATTCACAATCATATATTTCTTAAATGCTAACCTAAACCTATGTAAGCTGGCCATCGCTATTCACAGAGCAAATAGATTGGTCAGCTCTGCCCCATTAGTGAGGTTGATCAGTAATTGACGGAAACGACGATGAAACATCTTCTCCATCATTCAACCACCAGAAATGCTGGTGCTGCCGAACGACATCCCTCTTATCACGATTCCCCACCGCCCTACTGAACCTGAGACGATCCACACTGCCGTGTGCGACGTCTCTGTTGTAGTTGAGTCGCCTGTACCAGCTGTCCGAGCGACATGGTAGATTAACGGGACCGCTGATCTATCCTGGATCAACCCTATCTGATCTAGGTAGAGGAATGCTTCCGGTGGAACGAAGCCATCATAGCGCACACTCTCGTGGTAAAGGTAATTGGGGTAGTAAGCCCCAGATATCAGGTTATTCATCGAGGTCATTGCTCTTGCAATGTGCCTTCGAGTCAGCTTAATTACGAAGTTGTCCACTCGTATTAGGTTCGCCCCGTTGTAAAGAACCTCATTACGATAAAATTTTTTGTACTCCGACTCTGGTGTTCTGTACAAGCGAAGGCAAGCCCTAAGGCAAGCCCTCTCAAACACCCGAATCTTTTCCATTAAGCTCGCTCGTACATTGAACCACACGGGGCACCCGAATACCAGCATGGGCCTGATAAGGGCCATGTAGCAGATTACCTTTACCCTCGCATCGAGTTGGCTGCTATAAAACAGTCTCTTTGTAAGGGCAAAAGCGCCTTTAGCTCTGGCCAGAGCAGCATCTACATTTTTATGAAAATACAGAAACCGATCTAGCCAGATCCCAAGGTATCTGACTACATTCCGACAGGCAAGAGGCTGTCCGTGTTGTCCAATGATCGAGAACTTTCGCCAATTTTTTCTAGTATCCCTAGAGGCTCTAGACAACGGCGTCCTAAAGAGAATGGTTTCCGACTTCTGAAAGTTGATTTTCAACTTCCAGTCATCGCAAAATCGTCTTATCTTATCGAAGTCACGTTGCAAGAGAGTATTAATGACCTCGATTCTTGGACCTGTTCTGTACGCTATCAAATCGTCTGCGTACGCAATGCAATGGGGAAGTGAACCTATCAAGTCGCTTGTATAAATGTTGAATAGGATCGGCGAATTAACCGCGCCCTGCTGCAGACCATTTTTAATTTGAAATATTCCAACAGAAGTCACATCGCCATTTTTCACGATGAACTGCCTGTTGGTTAGCATATTATAAAGAATGTACAAGAGTGGTTTACTGATCCCCAGCCTAGTCAGCTTATAGAAAAGACCCTCTAACCACACAGTGTCGAAGGCCTTCTCCAAGTCAACAAGGCAGGCACCAGTACATTGGTTTTTGCCTTTATTCCATTGGATATCGGACACCAGTTTAGACGCGGCATGTGAGATATCATGTCCCGCCTTAAAACCGAATTGATTATCCGGAACTATATGTTTGTCCTCAACCCACCTAGACAGAGCTCTATTGATTACTTTTTCAAACACCTTACTGATATTCGGAAGGAGACTTATCGACCGAAGATTCGCCGGATTGGATATATCCTTTCCCTTTTTGGGGATAGGTTGCACCACCGCCGTTTTCCAATGCGCTGGATAATGTGCATTATTCATTGCATTATTAAACAGGGTGGTGTAAATGTCCACCGCATCTAGAGGAAGATGTCGAAGCACGATGTTCGGAATGCCATCGGTCCCCACTGATTTCTTAGCCCTGATTGTGTCGAAGATCTCATGGAGCTCTTCCTTCGAAATGAACGGGGGTAGGTCACCCTCTCTGGTAATGACATTGTTTGCCATATTTTCGTCGCTGAACCGGGTGAAACCAGAGCCTTCGGATCGCCAGTTCCCTATTTCATTTCGAATGTAGAAGTCGTGCACCAAGACGCGATTGTCCAGGTCATAATTTGGGCCAATGGTATCATTGGCCTTGTATATTTCCTGGAAAGTCGCTCCTATGATCTCAACCTTCTCTTGTGGATCCTCGATCACAAAGAAGTCGTCATCATCAGCGGCCTCATTTGGATCAATACCTGCTATTGTCAGTAACCGTTCGTTGTCTGTTGTCCGCGCTATTTTAAGACACTGAAGGTCGTTTTGATTTTTCCTCCGAAATATCTTATTTATTTGCGGGAACATATTCGGGTTGCTGGTGTTTACAGCCCGAATTTTGTTGTTCCAATACAAACTTACAGAAATTCTGTAATTCTCTTTTATTAACGTTTGAATATTTTTAATCGACGACTTCAGTGTCCTAATCTCCGGGTCTTGTCTGTCAGTAAACTGTCTGTACAAGTTTTTGAGTCTTGTCAGTAGTCTACTTTTCTGTCGGTGCAGTGCGTCAATAGTAGGATTGCGGAACAGGTCTTCGTTAGTCGTATGTCTATATCGTGGTATTGTAGCGTCCATAGTTTGTTTAATTGTCTCGTCCATTTGTTTTAGGTAATTGTCGATCTCCTCGTTTGACAAATTCCTATTGGCCGGTGGATGGAGCGTGTTCGAAGCGAGTGCTCTTGTCAAGGTTGCAGAGAAGCGTGTCCATCGAGTCTTACAGTAGTTGTAAGAATATCTTTGGACAAACTCCTCCAATTCCGCAATTTCGTTGGGAGCTGTAATTTCGGTGCTAAAACCGCAATGGTCACTGTCATACACGAATGTGCGCAGACAGTTTAGCGTTTGTAAATTCGTACCTGTCAGTCGTATACGTTCGTCGTACAGCAGTAGATCCAAATAAGACCCGCCTCTGGGAAACGACGGGTTATCCGTCGCTTTAAGACCGAGTCTGTACATGACATCGTGCTGACCCCACCAATCGAGTAGTAGGTTCCCTCTAGTATTTGGCACATTATTTCCCCAATCCCTGTGTTTAGCGTTGAAGTCCCCACCGATTATAAAATAATTCTCCCCCGATTCCAGCCTCAGAAGTCGAAAAAGCGTGTCGAGCTCTGTAATAAATAAAGTGGATTGTGAAGTCTCAGGTGCATAAACAGAAGCCAAGTATAGCCGCTTTCCACTGCGGAGCGGGATGTAAATGACGACTGCCTCCAACACCCGGAACCTACGCAACACTCCCTTGTACACTCTGTGAAATTTTATACCTTGTTTAATGAAGATAGCGACGCCGCCTCCACATTTGGATCGCTGCCGGTTTCTTCTTCTAACAATATAATTATTGTACTCCAGTTTGTGCTCATCGGTTAGCTTGGTTTCGCTAGCGAAGAGCACATCAGGAGTTTGGTCTTGTAGCAATTTAAACATCGCGGCTCTTCGTTCGATCCTAATCAGTGAATTAACATTCACCGCAAGGACCTTCAAAGTTTGCTCCACCATGTGCGTACCCATTACGACATGTGTTGCGTTAGGCCCGGCAGCAGCGCGTAGATCTGGTCCACCCGCTTGTCCTGTTCTTGCACCTGCTTTTGCAGCTGAGCCATCTGCCCTTGGATTGCGAGCAAGATGGCCAGCATGTTAGGTGCAGCTTCCGTTGTTCTCGGCATTGGCGCCGGAGAAGCAACAGTCGCTTGCTGTACCGTAGCCCCCCTACCTGCCGCCATTTGGGCGTAGGAAATTTGGGGCGTGACGGCTGGTGTTTGAAACCTCACAGGTGAACGTTTGACCTCCACCTTCTGCTGCCGAGCCAGTTTTGCTTTTTTAATATCAGCGAACTTAGGACAACCCCGATAGTTTGCGGTGTGTCCCACGTTCCCACATAATACGCACGAGAGCTGCGTCCTATCGGATGCTCCATCTTTACCCAGAGCACACTCCTCGGAACTGTGGTTCTTTGCGCACTTCACGCATCGAGGCTGCATTTGACAGTTCGACGCGGCGTGTCCGAACCTCTGGCAGCGAACGCATTGTATAACGCCTTCGCTCCTTTTTAATTTTTCCCAGTGAACCACCTGGTAGTCTAGGACATTGATACTCCTTAGACTATCCAGACGGCTTTCGGGACTGAGCTGCACCAGGAAGAACGGCAGACTCCGTTTCTCCCGCCTTGCTCTAGCTGTGGTAAATGGCTTTACCCCCACAAACTTGAGTCCTTCGCACTCCTTCTCTTTGAGCAGTGCCAGGATCTCCTCAGGATCAGAAGACGGTTCCAACCCCTTCAGCAGCATCGATTGCCGCTTTTCACACTTCGGTGTGAATGAGTAGTGCTCCGTCGTCGTTTCCTTTAGGAGCTCTTTCACTTTCGCGTAGCCCTCCACTGTATTACAGTGGATGACATGGCGATCGTTCCCCAATCTTTTAATATTAAAATTATTACCAATGACCAGCCTACACAGGTCTTTGGTAGCATTTACCTCCAATTTATAGGTGTTGATAGGAGGTACCTTCTCCTTCTTCTTCTGCTGCTGCTGTTGCTGTTGTTGTTGTTGTTGCTGCTGCTGCTGCTGTTGTTGTTGCTGCTACTGCTCCTGTTTTTGCTGTTGCCGTTTTTGTGGCAGCTGCTGTTTTAGCAGTTGCCGTTGTTGTGGCTGCACTTGATGTTGCTGGTGTTTTTTAACATTTTGTTGTTGTAACACTTGTGCTACTTTATTTACTTGGTGCTGTTGTTGTTTCTGCTTTTGAGCAAGCTGCTGTTGTTGGGATTGCTCTTGCTCTTCCCTCTTCCTTCTTATCATTTGCTTATCTTTTATGGCCAGCACTCTTTGTTGTAGCATTTTGATGATGGCCTCCATCTCTTCCTCTTCATCATCAGATTCGCTTGCGGCCAATGAAGTGAAGTTGTTGCCTTCCCTCACTCCCGCAAGCAGCTTTACAGTGGTCGTTGGTAATTTCCTCCTTCTCTTTGTCTTTGGAGTTTGGCTCGAACCACTCGAAGCCTCACCTGACATTTCAGCAGATCCTGCTATAGGCATAGCGGACCGCTCAACACAATCCATCACGTGATGGTAATTCAACACTCGTAACACCACTTATTTTTATTTATAATAAATAAAATAAAATAAAAAAAAAAAAAAAAAGAACGTCTCTGCCGACTACTAGGAGTCGAACCCACAACCGTTGCAGTCTCAAGCGAGCACACTAACGTCGTGCTGATTGGAGCCTAAACCCAAATTGTTCAATTTCTTACTTCAGCGAATCACTTCACACTTGTAATTCGAAAGACGTCTAAACTCCGCGAAGGTCTATGAACGACTGAACGTAGCAGAAAAATGAACCGAAATACACATTCCAAAAACCACAATACGAAAACCATTCCCGACCTGCGACAATGTGCGATATGCACATCGGATAGTTACTTGTATATTTTCATATTCTAACTGTACTGTAACTGTAAAATTGTTGCTACTGATCTACACTTACGAAAAACAAAAATCTTATGACCATCACTGTACCACAGAACAATGACCCGGAATGCAAATTCCAAACACCCAATACGAAAAGTAGCCCCGACCTACGACAATGCGCGCCAAAAGCAATGACATTCAAATACAAGTCTTTTTGTTTTTCTTTTTTATGCGGCCACACAAATACCCGAAATTTATTTCAACCAACAACAATCACATACCACATGCTTCGCCACACTCCTCATATCACAACACGCTTCCAAAACTACAGTAACAGCAAAAAATAATCACATTGATCACAACCACAACAAAAAACACACTGACCCACTAAACCACATCAAGATCATTGACGTGACGTCATGTCTCCACGCTCCATGTGCTCTAGAACCGGCAAATAATATCTACTCCGGTCTTCTTTGGCCATTTTGCTGGTATATTTAGGGTCGTTGTCTTGTTAGAAGACCCATTCTTCTGTAAGAAAGGGTAACATTCTTTCCTCCATTATTTTGGCATTAAGGTGTTGATCCAGTAAAGATTTGATCCAATATAATGGGCCAACACTATGGTACGAAAAACCTCTACATACCATAATGCTGCAGCCACCGTGTTTTATCGTTTTTGTCGTGTAAGCCGGCTTGAATTCTGTATTTTGGAAGCCTCCTAACATAACACCAAAAAGGACGATCTTACTCTCTGCAGACCAGAGAACATTCCAAGGTCAAATAAGAAATTATTGCATATGTCTCCCACGCTTCGTTAGAAGTTCAAGTTGTTTCCAAGAGTAGGAGGAGTGGGTGACCGTGGCTCAAGTGAAAGTGGACTGACTTACAAATCGGAAGGTTCAGTGTCCGAATCCCAACTACACCCAAAAGACATTCATTTTTTCAGTTAACTAAAGCCAAGCAAGATAAATAATTGACTAGAAACTAATTCCACTAACATTTAGCCTCCCCACTGAATGTTCGATGCCACCCATGGAGCGAAATAACCACTGAGCCCAAACATCTTTCTTTCTGTTTCTATCCCATTTTCCAAAAAACTTAACACATACCAAGGCATTATTAGTGTACTCATACCCACTTGAGTGTTGTTTTTTTTTAAAAAAAAAAAAAAAACCAACCAAGCAAAAAACTAAAAATTTGATAAAGTTCTATAGTTGGCCGTTAGACAATAAATTGACGCCGTGACGTCAAATCGAAATGCGAGTCGCCAACTGCAGCTAAGGAAAGAAACAGCCTTTTAGAAAATTTGTTATTATTTCAGAGCATCTGCCACGAAAGCTAGAGACCAGGGGCAGATCGATAGGTGATGGGATCCTCACTACAGAAGTTCAATAACCGAAAGGCGATCTAAAGGTTTGAATGATATGGTGCAACTGCCTAGTTCCCGAGTTCAATTCATTGTGAATTCTTAAGCATGCCTACGAGTACCTTTGTCTTCGTCATTGTTTTACCTCTATATCAGGATATCGCTAGCTCTTGGCAGCATTCGCATCGAGATGCTGACGATCTTTTTCAAGAAAGGCTATCGCCAATGTCCAACCCGGGGCTATAATTTGCGACTACTTGCAGACGAATTCTATTTCCTAGTCAAACCGCACGATAAGCTATTCACTGGTAAATAGTTCTTTTCGACTCTGCGGAAATTGAAAACAAACATTACTCGCATACATTTATGTTGTAGTTGAGCAATTAAACTGGTAAGATTATCGGAGATCAAGGTCGTATTCGGATTTCAGATAACACAGTGATGCGATACACTAAAGAATTTTTATTTGAATTCGTTAGCTTTAAAGTGGCAGTTCGGTTTAGATTCCCACGAAGTTAGAATGACGACGGTCCTAACGTTAGTGCTGCTGTTACAGCTCGGGTTGATTGGCATAAAACTTACATCTTCGTCTGCGAACACACTTTCCGCTCATCTGGCACATGATGTGGGACAGTTTCGCGAAGCCTACGGTCAACGTATGAAGTCATTCATGAATACATCGGTTGATCCGTGTGAGGATTTTTACGAGTATGCCTGTGGCAATTATCCAAACGTCATCGAAGATATTGATATCAATCGAAGACGTAACAATATTTATGACATATACTTTACCTTAATGGATCTGACCAACAAAACATTGCACAAAACACGTAGTCCGAAGGAGCAGTACTCTCAAGAGCTCCAAAAGGCCAAGGAATTCTACAACAGTTGCGTAAATGCTAAGCTCTTTCCCTTAGAACCACGGCAGGAGTACTTAGATGTTGTGAATAAAATAGGGGGATTTCCTGCCCTTGATCCATCGTGGAATGCTTCGAAATTCGATTGGTTCAAAATGACAGCTTATCTGACACGTTACTACATCAATGGACTTGTAAACGAAGAAATTATCGCTATAACACCTTTCCCGCCATATTTTAAGCTTCCAAAGTTTGGCTTCAGTTTCGATATTTATCTGGAAAACATTGCCACCAAGAAATCTGAAGGATACGTCCACAGTGCGAGGAGTATGAGAAATTTACTCAAGCTATACGGGGTGTCAAACAGCAAAATCAACGAAGTGATCGAAGGAGTCATCGAGTTCTGGAGAGAAGCTCTTAAGGCTGAGAAAACGGCAAACGATAACAATAGCTGTGACTTAGAACCAAATGATCCCGGCTTCGTAAAATTTGAAAGGTGGTCGGAGTTTTTTGAGTATGCCTGGGGTACGAGTGATATCAACATTACCAAGTTCAGTGAATGTCCTTGTGATTCATATTACAACGAATTGGACACTATAATCGAGAAGAAACCCGAAGCAGCTGCCAATTATATGGCAATGAAGTTCCTCTACAGCATGCATCCTTTCCAACTGAAATCTTCGAAACATCAAAGCCTTAACTGCTTATCCGAAATCAAGGAAGCATTTCCGCTACTTCTAACCCACTTCTACATGAAGGAGCAGTACAATGAAGCTTCTGAAGAGGACATTAATAATCTCATCTCGCAGCTGAAAGAAAGCTTAATAGAAATCCTTGAGGACAACTCTTGGTTAGATAAAGACACAAAAGAGGAAGCCATCAGAAAAATAGAATTTATTAACGCCCGACTCGGGCATGTATCGGACCTGATCAGTGATTTTATGATCAAGGAAATCAGAAATCTCACCTTTACGGATAACTATGCTTCCAACAACCTGCTCTTGGCGAAATTCAAAACAGACATGGATCACTATTGCTACTTACACCTTAACTTTGATGATGATGATGAAGAAGAGGGCGCATATCCCCCGGAGATGCTTGATGCGGTGCAGGTGAATGCCCTCTATTATTCATTGGACAATAGCATCAATATCTATGCTGGAATTCTTCATCCTCCAATCTATCATCCGCATTTTCCAGAATCCTTGAAGTATGGAGGCTTGGGCTACATCCTTGGTCATGAACTCACACATAGCTTTGACAATGTGGGACAACGTATTGATTATAATCAAACCGTTCGAAATTGGTGGAAAAATGAGACCTTAGATACGTTTCACAATCGATCCAGTTGCTTTGCCGAGCATTATGGTGAATACAGTGTTGCTGGACTTAACAAAAAGATCAACGGTTCGATTGCAGTGACTGAAAATGTCGCTGATAGTGGTGGTATTAGGGAAGCCCTAGGCGCATATAGGAAGGTATCGAAAAGTGATGCTTTCAAACGAACGGATACTCTACCTGGCATTGACATGGATGGAGAGCAATTGTTCTTTCTAGGCTTCGCTCAGATCTATTGCGCCAAATATAAATCGAAAAATGTTTGGTCAGGAATTAGTAGTGGCCATGCGCTGGATAAATATCGTGTAATGGGATCACTGCAGAATTTTGAAGAGTTTGCTAAGGTGTACAAATGCCCTTTAGGATCGCCTATGCATCCGGAGAAGAAATGTCGCGTTTGGTAGGGCCAAGACATATGAAGTAGCCTTTTTGAGATCAATAAATTGTACCTGACATTGTCATTGCTGAGTTTTGCTTAAGTTTCAGGTGATATAGACCAATTGACAGGATATCGGTAAGCTATAATGGCAAATCGCAAACACTTTCCCTCTTTGGAATATCCTTCTAAGTTCTCCCAGATCTTCTCAGGCACTAATGTTTGACGTTTCTGTTCAGTTAGCATCAGGTGTTCCCAGTTCAAATAGCAAAACAATTTTATGGCAAAATCCTCGTCCATCATCCACAAGATTCTGTAGACCAATGCAAATTCAATTTGTTCACGAAACAACATATGTAATGGTAAGAGAAGTGGAATACCATATGTTGGACATTGATGACGGATTAGGGGTTTTGAATATTTGGGTCATGTGTCCTATAAATTGGCCATAGGAAAATGACAAGCACGTGCTGAAGAAAGAAAAGGTTTCAGGAAGCATTCCAAAGTCAAATGGGTTTGGTAGTCTACAAATATAAACCAGGTTTTGGCAGCACAAATGATGGAGATACTGCTCCACGATCTTTTGATGACTCTGCGCATCGCGCATAACCAAAATAGATCGAGACATAATAAATCGCTTTCGAATGGTGTTGCCAAAAATATCTAGGGGCTACGCGATAAAATTCTATAATTTCAAGGAGTACTGCGTGGATACAGCAAATAAGTTAGTACGTTCACAAAATTTTAAAACACTTTCCTGACATTTTTTCGGATGGCTTGGAAAATCCGCCCGTGTGCGACGTCTCTAAGAAGTCAGCGATTTTGCCGGTGTCCTTTAGTAGGAAAGGCTTATTACTGGCAGGCTAATTACTGGCGTTGTGACGGACCATTGCGCGTTTGCTGAGTACTTACATATGCTGGACATAAGTGATACAGCATCCTTCGGCGCTAGCTCTGGAAGTGATGATGACACTGCGGAGCACTACCTCTATGAGAATTTCCCGATTATGCTCGCTTCGACTGCATGTGATGTGACGGGTGCTGAAGCGCTTACTCATTTTTTTTCGAAAGACTAAGAAATTCCATTAAGAGGAACTTACAAGGCAGACAATGGACTAATTCTTTGTCTGAGTGCTATGTTCCGGCACTCGAGATAAGTGGTTATGGTATCATCATTTGGTGAGCACTCAGATCAGTCGGAGGTACCCCTTGCGATATTGCTTGGACAGCGCGGGCGTTCAATCGGTGACCGTACTAATAATCCCCAGAACAAGAGACTTGAGCACAGTAAAACTTAGAGCTTATGCCTGTCATTGGCCTGCAGCTTATAACCTTGCCAAACCTCAACAAAGTCGATGATGACTGCCCTTATGATGTCTACAGAGCTCTGATCCTGACAATTTTGGTTCAGAATTCAGCTTAATACAAGCTATAACTTAAAATCAAACTGTGAAGGGGAACGGATTTGTGGTAGGGAGTGGTGCGGTAAAAGTCAAAGAGGGTAGGGTTTGAATTGCTCTTTCGGGAGATTGGTTCGTTCGCGCCATATGAGCGGTGGTGGATTGGTAGAAACAAGTGACGAGGACTACGTAGATTACGAGGGTTAGTGTTGAGGAAAATAGAGTTGTGAAGGGACGCGCATTCAACATAAACTGAAAGGAGTCGATGATTGAAGAGAAAATCGGCAGTGTCCCTCCGTTCCTCAAGGGTTTTTAAGTTAATAAAGTTGAGACGGGTTTTATAGAAGGGTGGCAGAATAAGATAATCATCCCAGGGCATACCTCGAAGAGCAAATCGAAGAAAACGGCGCTAGATGCTTTCGTTTCTCGTGATATCAACACCATGATATGGGGACCACACTTGACTGGCGTACTCTAGAAGGGGGCGAAAAAAAGCTGATATAGTGATATAGAGGGACTTGGTCAGGTATGGGTTGGTAAATTCTTTGGACCACCGTTTTACAAAACTTAGTACAGAGTTGGCTTTAAGAATTATCCCTTTCATATGTAAACGGAAGTTGACGTCCCTATCACACAAAATGTCGAGGTCGCGATGAGATTGAACGAAGAAGATAGGTTGATTGTGGATAGGGTAGAGGCGGGAAGCAAATTGATCCCGCTTGTGTGAAAAGGTTATGGACTGGTATTTGGCAATATTAAGTTCCAAACAATTTTTCAGGCACGAAAAAATATCAAGATCTTGTTGAAGGAGGAAGAAGTCAAGGGGTGAAGAAATGTTTTTGAAAAATTTGGTATTGTCGGCGTAAAGGGAGACAGACGAGTGTTTGTAAAAAGAAGAAGACCGAGATCGCTGCCTTGCGGAACTCTAGAGGTTGCCAAAAATGGAGCGGAGTGGACTGACCTAAAACGAACACTGTAAGAACGGCTTACCGGGTAAGAGGATATCCATTTTAATAATATGGGTTCAAAGACGAGGGCAGACAATTTGAAGAGACTTAATCGACTTCGTTGGCATTCTCTAGGGCAGAGATGGCAAAGGATACGAATTCAACAAGATTTGTGGTGGTTGCCCTACGCTTCAGGATGTCTGGGGGAAATAAATGATTTGCATTGGAAGCATTGAGCTTCATCCAAAAAACTTTTGAAGAGTTTGGGTATATTAGAGAGTTTTGCGATTGGGCGGTAGTTTGTTATTTTGTTCTTTGATCCTTTTCTTGTGAATCAGGGATATGAAGGAGGTTTTTCAAGCCTAAGGAAATTCTTCTTGTGAAAGAGATAAACGAAAGAGATTAGAAAGGGCAAGGGAAAGAGAGGAACAACAGTCTTTAAGGAATGGCCCGGGGTGTGAATTCGTCATTAAGTTGGTGTAAATTATATTCGATATAAGATGGGTCCAAGGTGTGAGAGAGTAGTGGGCAATTGGAGAAATTCAGTAGGCAATTCAAATTTGATGGATCTGGTACAAAAGAGTCGTTGGTGAAGGATTGTTTAAACAAGTTGACAAATAGGTTGGCAATGCTGAGTGGATCGGTTAATGACTTGTTGTTGAAAGTGAGGGAAGGAGGGTAGCCATCGGACATTCTTTTGTAATTAACAAATTGGAACAAGGACTTGGGGTCGTTTATAAGTTTGACTTGCGCATTGTTAATGTAGGTAGCGCTTGTAAGGGGAATCGTAAAGTTCAGTGAAATTAAGATTAGCGCCAAGATAGTTGGAATAGTCGGAAAAGGATCTGGTGCGTAGGAAAAAGCCTATAATATGTTTCACTTATTTCGTAAGGAACGAAGCTTGCGATTATACCAGAGAGGACTAGTAGATCATGTTTTAAGGCGGGAAAACGGAACGTAAAGGGAAAAAGAATTAAATATTACTCTACAAAAATGGATGAGGCATCATTTATACTTAGGTTACAAAAGTTAAACGCCGATCTGCTGAAATAGTCACTGATTTTGTGAAAATCGTAGGGTGAGAGAGTTGTGGGGGAGTAGACTGGATAGAAGAGTAATGAAAAAACAAGAGAAAAAGAGGAGGTTGGTAGTTATCGATTGTTGAGACAGATAGAGGACAAAGTGAGACTGAGGAGTTAATTGAATCTGCTGTGAAAATAAAGTCTAATTGCCTGGCTATGTAGTTGGGTATACCGCTGACATGGTATAGACCCGAGTCTGTTAAGCGGTCTAAGAAGAGACATTCCTAAGCTGAGTTTGCAGATGGAGTTCACTGTAGCTGAGGAAGATTAAAGTCGCCGAAAATAAGGATATCATTAATAGAGTCAGACAGGTCAACTAACTTGTCGATCGCATCGATAGCAAGTTCTTAGGATTCAATAGGTTGCGAAGAAATACCATATTAATGGGAGAAGAGTTAAAGCTATTGTGGATCCCCAGTAGGACGCCTCGTCAGGGGGAATCATTGTAGTCGCGAAAACCATTAAAAGCAGGGGGGTATAATTCTTGGTTCTTTACGTCAGGAATCAAATTGGTTTCAGTCAAAGCATAAATATCAAAGAGGATGCAATTAGCGTAGAACAACATTGGGTTTAGAGCGAAGACCTGTTACATTCTGGTTGTAAAAACTAAGAGCGATGTTGTGGGGTGGAAGTGTGATGCCGGGTGCGGGATGGCTTAACTGTTGGCAAAGGAGTCAAGTTATTTACGAACAAATTTATCGTGGTCGGCTCGGCTTGGCTGTAGGACAACCGGCTATCTTCATGAAATTCTTGGCCCAGCCAGCTAGTATGGCAGATAATAAAACGCTTGTTATTACGCCTTCATGCCAGTCATAAATTATTTTTCCGGGGGTATGCACCGTGTGCAATAGCTCATACTGAAGGAGGATGGCCCTAGTGGGCACACTCTTTACTAAAACTTCGCCTTAGTCTTGGAATTCAATGATATGTAGTTCATTTGATACCTTATCAATTCTGTACATAATAATCTGAGCGTTTGATTTCGAAAACAAAAATTTGATAGCGTTCTATAGTTGCACCTTAAGTTCCATTCACAGCTCAGCGAATTGCGAATGAGCTGACTGCGTACAAATCAGTTGTAGTACATTTTAGGCAAATGGCAATTTTACTATTCCAAAAGCACAAAGCTTACTTTATGTGTGCATTAATAAAAAAAAGACTCAATTTCATTTAATTTTTCAGAAGTAACTATTCGCTTATTTCTACGCTAATAACCGGATGCTCTTTGCGAACTGTCAAGTATTACTCACATTCCACAAATGTGGAACACAATCTACGACCACAATAGTCGCGTGAATTTAACCTCACAATTCGGCTGTTTTGTTCCCAGGTCGTTGCGACTAAATGAAAAAGTAGAAGCGAATAAAATGTCAAAATTCGCGAATATTCACTCGTTCATAATTACAGTTCGCAGAGCTCTTAATGGACCTTCAGGCAATAATTCCTTGCCATCACGTCCAAATATGAGTCGCCAACTGTAGCTATACAAAGCTGTTGAACATACCCAAGTTTTCTCTTATTAGCTTTTCAATTTTTTGGATTTCACAAAATAAAGTTAAGTACTTGCATTAAAACCGATCTTCTTTTACTTCAACCAACCTACTAAAAAAGCATAAATTTCAGCAGATTATGGGCCCAGATTTGCGAACTAAAAAAGGAATCTGCTAACATTTTATAATTATTTTTAGAAATTTCAATAAGAAAATCTTCGAACGAGATGAACAACGTAACCACAAAAATTGAGCCTTTGGGTAAGGGAAGCTGCAATGGAAGCTCTTCTAATTAAAAACGACTGCTGGGAATTCGTAAGCGGCGAAAAAGTTATTCCAAAGGTGGAGGTAGAAAATGCAACCTCAGAAGCTGGGCTTAAAATGTGGAAGGATGGTGATAGAAAAGCACGCTCGAACCTTATTCTTGCAACAAATCCCTCCGAATTAAAGCAAGTTAAGAACTGTCTCACATCGAATGACGTATAGAAGAAACTACACGAAACTTATCAATCAAAAGGCCCCGCAAGAAAAGCCACCCTGCTGAAAAAGCTGATCTTGCATAAAATGGTAGAAGGAGTTGATGTCAGGGTGCATATCGCGGGGTTTTTCGACGCCGTTGACAAATTGTTGGATATGGAAATCTCAGCTAATGGCGATCTTTTATCTGTTAAGCTTTGACAACTTCCAATGTGTGATCGAATCTCGCGATCATCTGCCAAGTTCAGATGTATTAAAAATCAAGGACGCAAGAAAATGCAATGTATATTCGAAAGCAAGCAGATAACAGAGATGAACACTATAAGGAACGCAATGTGTTCAAGTTTAAGTGTCATAACTGCAAAAATATCGGACATAAGGCAGCCGAATGTAGACAAAAGAGACACCAGTCGTTTGAGCGAACCAAATTCTTGAAAGTGTGTGCGGAGGAGAGTGATAAATTGAAATCAACAACCGAGTTTGCTTTAAAGTGCTCTGATGAAAATAATGACGGCAGTAATTGCGACTGGTGTCTTGATAGTGGATGCACATCGCATATGACATCACAGGAATCGAGTTTTGATCAGCTGCGTTGCATGAAAAAGGAATTGGGCTTGGCAAACGGAGGGAAAACGTCAATATACGGTATAGGTTCGGTAAAAATGTCTGCTTCAGATGGTGATTGAATGATGTTATGTTTGTGCCAGATTTAAAAACAAATTTGATGTCCGTAGCTAATATAGCGGACAAGGGCTGTGCTGTAAAATTCAACGCATTTATTATAGCGCCTAATGGAAAAGTTGTTCTGGTGGCCGATAAACGAAGTGATCTGTATTAGGTGAAAAGAGGCAAGGAAGCGGCGAAACTCGTTACCTTTAAGGTGAAGTCTTCTATGGAAGAATGGCATCAAAAGTTTGGCCACTAATATTGACTATTTATTAAAAATGGAGAAAATACAATGTGTTTTAGGTCTTAAAGTTAAAGGTCAAAAGAATGATTTTATTTTCGAAGCATGTATAAGAGGAAAACATGCAGCGTCACTATACCCCGCAAGTGATGGAACCCGAACAAACGATTTGCTGGAAATAGTCCACAGCGATCTTTGTCGGCCGATTAGAATTTCATCTATAGAAGAAGCAAAATATTTTGCAAGTTTTACTGATGATGAATCGCGATGGTGCGAGATTTACTTCCTGAAAAATAAAAGTAACATTTTTTGTGCTTTTAAGCAATTTAAATCATTTGCAGAGAGGCATACGGGGAAGAAAATCAAATACCTTCAGACCGGCAATGGACTCGACACATTCTTGAAAGACCTTGGCATTCGGAAACGACTGACATCTCCATACTCATCGCAGCAGAATAGTATTGCGGAGAGGAAAAACCGAACGCCCGTGGAAGATGCGAGATGGATGATGATCCAATCCAGTGCTAAACCCATTCTCTGGGCAGAAGCTGTCAACACTGCGAACTATATTAAAAACAGAACATGGAGCAGATCAATAGAAAATATACCGTGCAGGATTTGGACAGGAATTCGCCCAACCGTAAGTCACTTTAAAATATTTGGAACTAAGGCATTTGTTTTAAATAAGCAGCCATCAAGACGAAAATCTGATGGAAAAACCGAGAAATGCGCTTTGTGAGATAGGCCAAATTCGTAAACGCATATGTTGCGCAAAATGTGCAAAACAGGAGATTCGTAAACGCACAACGGAAAAACGTAGTAGATTCAGTTTTTTTGCGCAAGCAAGCAAGAGCATCTGTGCAACTATCAAAGTAATGTTGCACACTTGACTTTGTATTTACGATTATGTTTGGCGGCAAATTACATATTAAAGTCTATTATATTGGGTATATAACTTAATTCGTGCGGCTTTTTCCCATCTTTCTGGCAATTTGTGAATCCCATCCCGAAAGAACTGCGCCGGCTTGGCAGCCAAGATTGAATCAAGCCAATTTTTGATATTCTGCTCTGATGTGAACCGTATTTCAGTGAGGGCGTTCTGCATCGACCGGAACAAATGGTAGTCAGAAGGGGCAAGGTCTGGGCTATAAGGCGGGTGGGGTAAGACTTCCCATCCACTGTTTTCCAAATAGTTCATAACCGGAATAGCAACGTGGGGCCGAGCGTTGTCATGATGGAAAATTATTGCCTCGTGTCTGGTCGCATATTCCGGGCGTTTTCGGCCACTGCTCTCTTCAAACGGATTAATTGTGTTCGGTAGCGTTGTCCATTGATGATTTCACCCGGTTTTAGCAGCTCATAATACAGCACACCCATCTGATCCCACCAAATACAGAGCATTACCTTCGCGCCATGGATATTCGGCTTTGCCGTTGATTTGGCTGGTTGGCCGGGTTTCACATATGATTTTTTGCGCTTGGGGTTGTCGTAATGGATCCATTTTTCATCACCAGTAACAATGCGATGTAAAAATGACTTCCTTTTGTGGCGTTCCAGCAGCATTTCGGACATGCAAAACCGCCTTTCGACGTCTCTCGGCTTGAGTTCATGTGGAACCCAATTTCCTTGCTTTTGAATATATCCAGCTGCTTTTAAACGTTTTGAAATGGCTGCTGGAGTGACACCCAAAGATTCTGCGAGCTCTTCTTGTGTTTGGCAACAATCTTCATAGAGTAATGCTTCCAGTTCTTCGTCTGCAAACTTTTTTGGCTGCCCAGGACGTTCATCGTCTTCCAAGCCAAAATCACCACTTTTAAATCGTGCAAACGATTTTTGGCACATTCGCTCAGCTAGCGCATGTTCACCATAAACTTCCACCAAAATACGGTGACTTTCGGCAGCAGTTTTCTTCATGAAGAAGAACTCCCCGCAAATACACTTTTTCAGGCACAAAGTTCGACATATTTGAGTGAAAAAGAAATTATTGTTGTTTACGCTTCAAATGAATGACATACACTGAAATGAAGTACAATGACAGTAACTTTCCAACGCATGTTCCAATGGAATAATAACAATGGAATACTCCAAGTTACGCCATCTCTTAGCAAACTGCGCGAATTAAGTTATAGACCCAATATTAAATATACTGAAATGACAAAAATAAGTAGAAAAAAGTAAGATAAACTATAATTTAATAAATAATTAACCAACTTAAACCCAAAAAGTTTTTCAGAACGTTGGGGAACTGGACTCACCAGGAGATAAGGCTGCTCGTCACTGTGCGTCTGCATCATGAATTGGAGTTTCGTGCAGGAAAAAAATGAAGTGCACCATATGGACAAAAATACACTCTGAAATTATTGTAACGCGACCAGACTTTGAATTTAACAAAGCGGAGCTTATAAGAAAATGGAGCAATCTTCTTTTGACATACAAAAGAATAAATCAACGTAATTCAAAGTCTGGACGCGATGCAACAAGATGGGATTATTATGACTTGTTCCAGGAAGCCTATGGAACAAGGCATTTTATTGAGCCTCCGCGGGTCAACTTGATGTCAACTGTGGAAGAAGAGGAATCGTCAGACGAATCCGAATTCGATGCACCAGAAGAATTATCATCTGTTCAATGCCTACAGATACCTAAGAGAAAGAAGACATCTAGAAATGCGCTTCTGGAATTTTTAAAAAAGGATGCAGAAGAGGAACAAATTCGGCATGAACAGCAAATGAAGATGGAATCAAAGCACCTGCAAATGTTAAGTGGGATTAAGGATTTGTTAGACGGCATGTTAGGTGGATATTAGCCATGACGTGTAGATATCTACAGAAGTAATAATATGTAATGTATTAATTTGACGTTTCTTAGTTCTTTCCAATGAATTTATTTATGTTTTTTTTTTTTTTTTTGTAATAAGTGAATTTACTCGTTATGTAAGTGTTTAATACAGATTGTTTTCTTACAAAGAAAAGGTTTTATGCTGAAATGAGGGTCATTATTCCGTTTCTCTTATCCTGCGCTTCTCTATTATCTTGACTTAAATGTTCTTCTCATTGTGGGACTTCTCGAATAACTTGATTGCTGTCATTTTCCAGAATTTTATCATAATCTTTAGTTAGGCCTTGGCACTGTGTAATGTGATTGTGCAAGGCTACACAGGATAAAACGTAGTGATTTGCGTTTTTTTAGTTTAAATATTTCCAGGAACTTAAGAATTCGGAACCGTTGCTTCAAAATCACAAAAGCTTGCTCAATGCAGAGTCCTGATGAACTCAAGCACATATTGAACCGCGTTTGATAATTATTGAGGTGGCCATTGTCCCAAAATGGAACCATCATGTACAATAACGGCGAATATGCTGAATCCCCTAAGAGATGGGTTCCTTGGGGAATCCGAATAGACCCATTTTTTATACCCTTAACCAAAGGACTATTTCGCCATACTGCTGCGTCATGAGTTCTTCCTGGCCAGCCAAAATAGGCATCGGTGTAAATGCAATTTGCGTCACATATAGCCTAAAATACCATAAAATATAAGACAAAAAAATATATCGTTGATTTTTAGTTTGAAATCTTTCGCATACTTACTTGGAGTATCATGGAATGAGTACCATGTCTATTGTAATAGCTCTCTTTATTTGAGTGCATCCACACACCCAATGACATGTGGAAACGGGTATCTCCTTAGTGATTGAAACTCTTCCATTTTTCGCGTAAGTTCAACATGAGTTGATGGCCACTTTATGAAGATTCTTCGATGTTTGCTTATAAATTTGATTGCTTTCAAAACACAAAATCTATCCGATAAGTCTCGATAAGAGCACCCATTGCTAGTAAAGCATGGTTCATACTAATTCCAGGTCTGCCGGTTTTTGCGGTTTTCCAAAAGGGTTCAAGTTTTAATAGAAGTTGCTGCGAATGCATTTTTTTCTTAAATACTATTCTTGATCATACCTTGTGCGTTATCTTACTCATCCTAAAATGACTCGCAAATACATCGTCCGGAAATCCTTGTATTAGTTTAAAAAATTCTATGTTTTTTGGGACATAACGCTGTTTCCACATACTTGCATATAAAAGGCGTTTAATGTTTTTTTTTTTGTTCCTTGGTAGCTTGGCAACCATTAAGTACGGTGTTCAAAATAAGTACAAAACTTGGTTAAACAATCATGCTTTAAAATATTGAGAAATGAAAATTGTGCAAGTTATCCGTTCATAAACGTTTAACACTTGCAATGCAAACATATGCTTTTGACGTTTCAACTGCTCTGTTACATTTGCTTTGCAGATAATTTGCTTTGCAAGTCTTGCGTTTACGAATTTGCCCATACTCAAATGAAGCAAAGGCGTTTCAGATGTGGTCACCCTCAAGAAGGAGAATTATCATCAGCTGTGATGTGAAGTTTACAATCGATTTTAATTTTAATTGTAGTTTTGAGGATTGTTTTGATAGTGTCGAAGGGGACAAAAGAAATGAGATGTTGCAACCAAAATTAACCTCAAAAGTGAACATTGAGGTTATGCTGTATGACGGAAGAAGGGCAAACATGGACGGAGAACATCGAAGAGGAAATACCCGAATTAGGAAAAGATAAGCCAACAATGAAAAGGAAAAAATGCTCGAAAGGAAATCGTGAGAAAAAATATCCAAAGAAGAAACATTTCTTGAGAACAGTTGTGCGTAAACCACCGCCATAGAAAACCCCTCATCGGTCTTCAACTAACAAACCCACAGAAAGTACAGAATCGACCCTTGAATATAAATCCGCGAATATAGTCATCGATGAGGACCCATTGAACATAGAGGAAGCATTAAGTAGAGACGAAAGTATTGAATGGAGATGTGCTATTGAAAGTGAATATTTGACTCCATATTAAAAACAAAACATGGGAGATTGTGAACAGATCAAACAATGAAAAAATTATTAAAAGCAGATTTGTGTTTACGGAGAAAATGCCGGCTTGTGGCAAAAGGATTTGCATAAGTAGAAGGTGTCCACTTCCATGAAACTTTTGCTCCAGTTATAAGAGCTAGTTCTATAAGACTACTGATAGCAATGGCTGTAGAGAATGGATGGGAAGTGCATCGAATGGACGTTGTAACTACCTACTTAAATGGAGAGTTAAGTGAACAAAACTACATGGAAATACCGGAACTACTGGAGGAAACACTGGATGGCACTAATACAGAATTCTTAAATGCAAGAACCAGATATAACAAGTAACCTCCGCCAGAATGCTCTGCTACTGCAAAAAAGGTTATGGTGCCTTGAAGTCCATTCATATTTAGGCAGACATGCCAAATTTCAGTGCGATACTGTCTTCAGTTTTGTTTTGACAGCTGATTGTTGTTGACGTATTTGGCATCATGTTGGGTATGGACAAAAATGATTTTCGTTCTCTCATAAACCATTATTTTTTGAGAGGCAAAACGGCGAAGGAAGCAAAAGAAAAGTGGGATAAATATTATGGTGCTAATGCTCCGTCAGATTACACGGTCAAATATTGATTTCGAGAGTTTCGTGGTAGCCGCAACTCCGATGAAGTTACAGACGAAAATGTCAAAAAAATACATGAAATTGTGTTGGCTGACCGGAAAGTGAAGATGCGTGAGCTAGCAGATACCACAAATATTCGTACTCAGCGCACACACCATATTTTGGGCAATATTCTGCCGCGAATGACCAAAAACACGAAGGCGAGAGCACTTCGAAAGAGTGTTTGGACTTGCTGATGCGGAATCGGGCGGACTTTTGGCGTCGATTGGTAACTGGATTTGGATCCCTCGGACTATAATCTCTTCCCAAGCCTCAAAAGCTGGCTCATCAATAAAAAATTCAGCTCACGCGAGAAAATCATCGACGCCACGGAGGAGTATTTTGCAGACTTTCCGGAAAATTACGTTTCGGACGAGATCAAGAAGTTAGAAAACCGCTGGAATAAGTATATCAAACTAAAAGGGGACTATATTGAATAATATAAAAAAATTTCATTCCCAAGGAGGTTGCTTTTCACTCCATCTAGTACTTTTCGGGAATGGCGAGAGGGAATATCTAATGGAAACCAGCCGAAGGCCTGCCTATTAAGGAAAGCTCTATATGGGCTACGGCAATCAGGGCGTGAATGGTATAAAAAATTAGATGCAGAACTAACCAATTTATACTTACAGAAGAGCGAATATGACCCATGCCTCTATGTGCAAAGAACTGAAAAAAAAACCACCCTTGTAATAGCCATCTATGTGGACGACCTAATCATTGCATCCAATGATCGTTATCAGATCGGCAATAATAAGCAGAACCGGATGCAGCTATTTGAAATGAAAGACTTACGAAGAATACACTACTATTTGGGACTTGAATTTAGGCAAAGCGATGACTTAACAGAAATATCAATATCACAGCCACGATACGCACCGGAAATACTGAAACACTACTTGATGCAAACATCAAACTACAGCGATCACCAGTTGATGAAAATCAAGATGGTAAGAAACCTTATCAAAACTTAGTTGGTTCTCTTATGAACTTGGCAGTGTATACCCGTCCGGATCTTGCATACACTGTCAGTATGCCAAGCCAATTTAATACATGCTTTTCTGCGGAACACTGCAGTGCAACTAAAAGCGTGCTGCCTTATCTTCGGGGAACACATAACTTGGGACTAGTGTTTCAAAAATCAAGAGAAAAACGTGTATGTTTTACTGACGCTGACTGGGGTGCATCTTTAGACGACCGAAAATCCTACACAGGCTTTTCCTTTACGGTGGCTGGGGCAGCTTTTAGTTGGGAGGCAGAAAACAATTGCTCTTTCGAGCACAGTATGCTACGCTGGCAGAAGCAACCAAGGAAGCTATACACTTGCAGCGGCTTATAACATAATTGGGATTGCCACTTGTCGCAATAACAGTCTACAGCGACAACCAAGGAGCTCAAAAATTAGTGAAAAACCCAGCTTCTCACAAGAGAACAAAACACATAGACATTCGTTTTCATTTCATACGTGATGTCTGTCAACAAGGACTTCTCAACCTAGAGTATACATATGTCAATCAGCAAAATGCCAGCCAATATACTTACAAATGGTCTTCCTCGTATTAAACATGGTATATGCACCTCATTTTTAGGGACGGATTTAGATAAAACTTTGAGAAAGGGTGTTGAACATACGAAAGTTTTCTATTATTAGCTGACTACGCCATCTTGTATAAAATCTTATTACTATAATGAATTCTGAGTCAAAAATTGACAACACATACTTATCTATTTGTAAAATTCCATCCCCTTTTTTGGATTTCACCAAAGTTAAGTACTTGAATTAAAACCGATCGTCTTTTACTTCAACCATCCTACTAAAAAAGCATAAATTTCAACAAAAGCAATATTTTTTCCACAAAGGTCTTATGGTTTGAGTAATATGGTTCATGCCAGCATTTGCATTGGTGAATCTCGTAAATCCTTTACCTTTATACCTATCAGGGTACCTTTGGCCTTCTTTTACAACTCACAGCTTAATTCCGACGACCCCGTTCAAGAAAGACTATCGGCCGAGGTGGAAGTTGGTGTTTTGCAAAGAATTAGCGGAAGTACAATAAATTCCCGTGAGGATTTTAAGAAAACCTCTCTACATGGCCAAAAAACCCTAATTGGAGACACCTTACATTGCAAGTACAATTCCACTGTATAACAGACCTCCCGTGGAATTCAATTTTCTAGTCAGACTGTACGTTCAACTGGTTTCCTTTTCGAATCCGCTGCAATTCAAAACAAACATCCCTTGCATACATTTATAGTTTATTGACATCGACAGTGCAAATTTGAGCAATAAAACCGGTAAGACTGCCAGATATCAAGGCCGGTCATGGATTCAGAACTCAGATAAAGTTGGCATAATGATGGAATACTCAAAAGAATTTTTATTTGAATTCGTTAGCTTTAAAGTGGCAGTTCAGTTTAGGAGCACACGAAATCAGAATGACCACGGGTCTAACGTTAGTGCTGGTGTTACAGCTCTGGTTGATTGGTATAAAACTTACATCTTCGTCTGTTCTAAATAAGCAACCTTCCGCGGCTACTGTTGACACCGGCGAGGCACATGAAGTGAGACTGTTTCGCGAAGCCTACGCACAACGTATGAAGTCATTCGTGAATACAACGGTTGATCCTTGTGATGATTTTTACGAGTATGCCTGTGGCAATTATCCAAATGTCATCGAAGATATTGATGTCCGACAAAGACGAAGTAATCTTTATGACATTTACTTTATCTTAATGGATCTGACCAACAAAATATTGAACAAGACACGTAGTCCAAACGAGCAGTACTATCAAGAGCTCCAAAAGGCCAAGGAATTCTACAACAGTTGTGTAAATGCAAAGCTCTATCCCTTGGAACCACGGCAGGAGTACTTAGATGTTGTGAATAAAATCGGGGGATTTCCAGCTCTAGATCCATCGTGGAGTGCTTCTACATTCGATTGGTTCAAAATGACAGCGTATTTGACACGGTATTTCATAAATGGACTTGTAAGTGAAAAGATAATCCCTATAACACCCTTCCCGTCGTATTTTAAGCTTCCAAAGTTTGGCTTCAGTTTCGATATTTATCTGGAAAATATTGGCACCAAGAAATCCGAAGGATACGTCCACAGTGAGAAGATTATGAGAAATTTACTCAAGCTATACGGAGTCCCAAACAGCAAATTCAACGAAGTGATCGAAGGCGTCATCGAGTTCTGGAAAGATGCTCTTAAAGCTGAGAAATCGGCAAACGATAACAATAGCTGTGACTTAGAACCAAATGATCCCGGCTTCGTAAAATTTGCGAGGTGGTCGGAGTTTTTTGAATATGCCTGGGGTACGAGTGATCTAAACGTTACAAAGTTCAGTGAATGTCCTTGTGATTCATATTACAATGAATTGGACACTATAATTGAGAAGAAACCCGAAGCAGCTGCCAATTATATGGCAATGAAGTTCCTCTACATCATGCATCCTTTTCAACTGAAATCTTCGAAATATCAAAGCCTTAACTGCTTAGCCAAAGTCAAGGAAGCATTTCCGCTACTTATAACCCACTTCTACATGAAGGAGCAGTACAATAGAGCTGTTGAAGAGGACATTAATAATCTCATCTCGCAGCTGAAGGAAAGCTTAATAGAAATCCTTGAGGACTCCTCTTGGTTAGATAAGGACACAAAAGAGGAAGCCATCAAAAAAATTGAATTTATTAAATCCCGACTGGGGCAGATTTTGGACCCGATCAGTGATCCTATCATCAAGGAAATCAGAAATCTCACCTTTACGGATAATTATGCTTCCAACAACCTGCTCTTGGCCAGATTCAAAACCGACATGAAACACTATGGCTACTTACACCTTGACTTTGATGATGACGAAGGAGACGACACATATCCCCCGGATCAGCTTGATGCTGTGCAGGTGAATGCCCTCTATTACTCATTGGACAATAGCATCAATATCTTTGCTGGAATTCTCCATCCTCCAATCTATCATCCGCAATTTCCAGAATCCTTGAAGTATGCAGGCTTGGGCTACATCCTCGGTCATGAGCTTACGCATAGCTTGGACAATTTGGGACAACATATTGATTATAATCAAACCATTCGAGATTGGTGGAAAAATGAGACCTTAGATACGTTTCACGACCGATCCAGTTGCTTTGTCGATCATTATGGTGAATATAGTGTTGCTGGACTTAACAAAAAGATCAACGGTTCAACTGCACTGTCTGAGAATCTCGCCGATAGTGGTGGTATTAGGGCAGCCCTAGGCGCATATAGGAAGGTATCGAAAAGTGATGATTTCAAGCGAACGGATACTCTACCTGGCATTGACTTGGATGGAGAGCAATTGTACTTTCTAAGCTTCGCTCAGATCTATTGCGCCAAATATAAATCGAAAAATGTTTGGTCAGGAATTAGTAGTGGCCATGCGCTGGACAAATATCGTGTAATGGGGTCACTGCAGAATTTTGAAGAGTTTGCTAAGGTGTACAAGTGCCCTGTAGGATCGCCTATGCATCCGGAGAAGAAATGTCGCGTTTGGTAGGGACAAAACTTCAGAAGTAAGAAGTCTGTTTGAGGTCAATAAATTGTACCTGACATTGTCGTTGTTGAGTTTTCCTTAAGTTTCAGGTGATATAGACCAATTCACTGGTTGTCGGTAAGCTATTACGCTAAGACGCATCTACTGCTCATAGTTGTCAGAGTAACCATGAGAATCTCCATTTGGTTTAGAGAACCTTTTCCCGCAATCTTGTGCAAGCGTCGCTCTGTGAAACGTCCTCCTATGACCTCTCAGAACTTCTCAGGCGCTAATGGGTTGGGGAAGAAATCCAGCCTAGAAATTCGTGCAATGTAATTTCTGGCATCAATCAGTGGGTCATATCTAATTTGCACAACAAAAATGACCTTGCATTCCACCGATGCCCATGTGTTTGAAAGCACTCCCACAACAATCCAATGTTCTTGAGATTCATTTGTAAGATGCTTGACTGTGCTATCACGTCATATGCACCTTAGAGGTCTCTACGTGACGTGAATCGCCAGATAAATTCGATTTATCATGTCAATCTCATGGGTAACATTATTTGTCACACGACGCTTTGAGGCTAGGGGTCCTTGACATCACGGGCCAAGACAAAATGGATTCCATTTTGCATGTCACCGTCGTTCACGGACTTTCAAGGTTGTTCGACGTGTTTCGGTTTTTTCTCTTAAAAATTTAAAAAAAGCCTCAAATCCACTTTTAGACATACTTGTTGTGGGCCCAAGTTGCCGAAAGTAATAAAACCGAGGCCGAGGGTTCGGTTTTAGTTTCTTTCTTTTAAAATCGAAAAAAGAATAATAAGGGCGGTTATAAGCAAGTTATTGTGAAGTAAAATCGCGTGATGGAGGCAGTCGAGCATTCCGCTATGCCAATAGCTGACAAGTCAGCCGATATTACGGCTGGAACATCAGGCCACATGTCATTGTTGGCGATTGACGTCACCTCAAACAGGAGGAGGAAGGTCAAACCAATTCCTAAATTGGTGAAGCACCCCTCTTTGTCAACTTCAACTGAAAAGCCGTCAGGTGAAGTGAAAGATAGGGCACAAGCAAAATCATTATTATCAGGAGAAAAAAGTGACCAGGGCTCAGATAAGGATGAATAGCCATACGTCTTCGGCGGTGGTGAAGGTCGATATCTAAGAGAAAATAGTTTCACATCCCTGACACCATCGGAATCCGAAGAAGAGGATGTGCAAGTGCAGTCCCTCAATAGCAACATTAGGGAGCTCCAACAAATAGTGCTTGTCATCAAAGCGAAGCAATTAGCAAGCCAAGAAAGTTAGTAGCAAGAGCACTCCCAAAAGGAAAAACAACTGCACTACGAAAATGAAAAACAGTCATTACAACAGCTAAGCAAAGAAAATCCAAAGCTACAGCAACATCAGCAGTAACACAAACAACACGGCGGCAGAGCAACTGGAGCAACGGCAGCAACCAAAAAAGCAGCAAGAAGAGCAGCGGATACAACAGCAACATCATCAGGAACAACTATAACAACAACAACAAAGTCTACAAAAAAAGGTTCCCGCCGATTCAAAATGGAGTTAAAGGACACTATCGAATTGTATAAGTCGGCCGTTGGCAGTAACTTCTTTAATAGACATTTACATAGATAGGCATGCGATCCACTGCAACTCAGTAGAGCGCTATAATACGATAAAAAACCTATTGAAGGACACGGCGACCGTGTGACTTTGGCATCAACTTCTTCTGTTGGGCGACCTGCTAAGGATTTTGCAGAGTGCAGTGGACGGTCGAAGCAGAGAAGTTTGGCTCTTTTAGCAGAAATGGACTCTTCTGCTGTTAATTCATTGATAAATGAATCGAATCAATCAAATACATCTCGAGAGCAACCAAGCTTAGAAGAAGTTCTTTCACTTATCACTGAAGCAAAGTTAACAAAAAATCAGTATTTGTTGATAAGGAATTTTGTGAACTTCTACGCATCATCTGAAATAATGCCATCTTATCAGAAAGTATTTCAAACAAAAAAATTGTGTTATCCTCGTCCGCAGAGGTAGAACTCCAAAGTTTACTTGACCATACAGCCAGGCGTCTGCTTGAGTCTCAGAAATCAATTTTGTAAACTTTTTCGCCTGATTTTTCTAGTATTATATTAGTTGGAAAATGGGGTTTCGATGGTAGTACAGGACAAAGTGAGTATAAGCAAAACTTTTCTGATTCAAATGTCTACAATGACAGTAGCTTGTTTGTGACATCCTTTGTTCCTTTACGGTTAATATGTAAGTCATCAAACCAAATTTTTTAGAAAAATCCACGTCCTATACGGTTTCAATTTGCAAAAGAAACTAAGCAGCTTTGCTTGGAAGAAGAAGCTTATTTTAAAAGCAAAATTATCAATTTGAATCTATACCTTTATAAAGAAGGTATCATTGAGGTTCAGTTAACATATTTCTTGCAACTAACCATGGTTTATGGAAAGGTATGTTGTGCTTTAAGTGAAACAGCATCAAGCAAGTGTTACATATGTGGTGCCTCACCGAAAGAAATGAACAATATTGAAAAGTTTTTGGAGAAGACAGTTGATGAATGCAAGTACGAGTTTGGCCTTTCCCCACTTCATTCATGGATTCGTTTCTTCGAATATTTTCTTCATGTACGAGTATCCTACAGATTACATATAAAAAAATAGCAAATAAGATCGGAGGAAGACAAAGCCCTTTTTGCAGAAAAAAAAGAAATATATTCAGGATACATTTCGGGAAAAATTAGGCCTTATCATAGATAGACCCCAAAGTAATGGGAGTGGAAATTCTTCTGAATTGATGAAAACATAATTAAGCGATGTCACACAATTCTAATCACCTTATCTTCTGGCTACGATATAAATACCCAAAAATTTAAAACATTTGCATTGGAAATTGCTAGGCTAATTGTTCAAAAATATTCAGTTCACAAAGT
The DNA here is from genome assembly GCA_963966105.1 of Volucella zonaria. Taxonomy (NCBI): domain Eukaryota; kingdom Metazoa; phylum Arthropoda; class Insecta; order Diptera; family Syrphidae; genus Volucella; species Volucella zonaria. The sequence continues at coordinate 248,349,560 of OZ014530.1, read as the reverse complement.
CCTGATTCATGGTTCTGATATAATTAATCATACTCTGCTGTCTATAGGGGAGTTATCTGAAGAGACGGCCGAGGCAACAAACAAAAACTTTAAACTTTTTCGTCGGGATCATACAAGAAAAATGTCGAGAAAAGTTTGCAATACAGAGTATGCGAAAATTACCTAAAAAAAGGATATGTATTCTCTCGGACGAAGTGATTTCTTTACTTGATCTTTAACTCTTAATTCTTCGTTATGTATTATTTGTTCGCTTTTTAATTAAATAATTAATTTAAATTTGTGCTTTATGTATAATTTTTCTATCGTACCGAACTATTAACTAAAACAAAAAAATCTTTCCCTTCTTACACTCTTTTAGCGTATCTCAAAAACTTGACCTGACAGAGCAAAATGGTTTGCAGATTCAGAATCAGGATACCCAAATTACTTACGGTCTACCGATCCGAAGAAGCTTCTCGTTCTGCTTAAAGAGAAAGAGTGCGACGAGCTCACTTTCGTAGGGGCCAAGCCATTCACCACGGCTAGAGCGAAAAGTGGAAAGTGGAAATAACCGCTTTTCTTGAGTCAACTTAGTCCCAACAGCAGACTGGATGATCTAAGGAATATTAAAGTCCGTACCTGTACCTGGTTGTACATTGGAAAAAAAAAACGTGTTCACTGCCAAAGGTTCGGGCACTCAGCGTCGAACTGTCAGATGCAGCCCTGATGAGGGAAGTGCGGAAAGAACAACGAGTCCGGGGAATGAGCTCTAGGTAAGAACGGATAGTCCGAAAAAAGAAGACAACTCACTTGTGCCTTTTGTAAGGATACGGGATACGCCGCAAACTATCGGGGTCGTAAGTAGATCTAGCCCGGCAGCAGAAAGTGAAAGTTAAACATCCACTCCAGCCATTATTCCCCATGTTATCTACGCCCAAATGGCGGCAGGTAGGGCAAGTAGACAACAAGCAAATGTACCCTCTTAGGCCCCAGAGCGTAGAGCACGGGAATCTGTACCTAACCTGATGGTTGTCTTACTCTCAATTCAGGGGCAGATTGGACAGTTTGAACGTCAGATAACAGAACAGGCGCTTCTGCCGGGCCTAACGCACCTCCGGCCGAAATGGGTACTTATATGACGGAGCAAATCCTGAAGGTCCTGAATAAGTTCGAACGAAGAGCCACACTATTTAAGATGCTTAAAGACCAAGCCCCTGATACGCTTCAGGTTAGCGAAACTAAGCTTACCAAAAGCTACAAAGTGAGACACAGAAGATATAAAATAGTACAAATGAACCGGCACGACTCCATTCAAGAAGGAGCCATTGCGATCTTTATAAGAAAAGGACTGCGATCTAAAAGGATATACAGTCGTGTAGTACGTAGTTTCCAGGTGCGTCTGTTTATGCACCTAAGAGTACTCAATACACCTTACCCATCTCAGAGCTCGAGACACTTTTTCGATTCCTAAGGCTGGAATTGTAGGAGAACTATTTTATTATCGGCGCAGATTTTAAAGGCAAACATAGAGATTGGGGAAATAGTACGAGTACACCAAATACCAGAGGGAACCTACGACTCGGGATTAAGGCGACGGATAGTCCGTCGTTTCCCAGATATGAATCCTATTTGGATCTCCTGCTGTTCGACTCACGAATACAACTGACGTGCACTAACCAACAAACTATAAACTGTCTACGCACTTTCGTGTATGGCAGTGACCATTTCCGTCTGACCACCGCAATAACTGTTCCCAACGAAATTTCGGAATTGGAAGAGTTTGTTCAAAGACATTCTTAAAAATATTGTATGGTGCGTTGGACACACTTCTCCAAAATACTGACGATAGCACTCTCTTCTACCCACCGTCCAATAGAACCCATAAAGAAGTAGACTATTGTCAAGCCGACAAACCTTGTACAGACAGTTTACCGACAGACATAACCCGGATATCATGACATTGAAGTCGCCGATCTAAAACCTCCAAACATTTATAAAAGAAAATTACAGAAATTCCGTAAGTTTGTATTGGAACAATAAAATTCTGGCAGTAAGCACCAGCAACCCGAATATGTTCCCGCATATAAATAAAATATTTCGGAGAAAAGATCAAAACGACCTTTCGTGTCTTAAAATCGACGGACAACGAGCACATACTCATTACAGCAGGCATCGATCCAAATGAGGCCGTTGGTGATGACAACTTCCTTGTGATCGAGGATCCGCAGGAGAAGGTAGAGGTTATAGGAGTGACTTTCCAGGAAGTGTACAAGGCGAATGATCATTCGCCCGAACCACGACCTGGAAAATCGAGTCCTTGTGCACAATTTTCACCTTCGAAATGAAATAGTGAACTGACGATTCGAGAGCTCGGGTTTCACCCAGTTCTGTAACGAGAATATGGCAAATAATGTCATCACCAACGAAAGGGTAGTACCACCGTTCAATTCGAAGGAAGAGCTCCAAACTATCTTCGAATCACTTAGAAGTAAGAAATCAGTGGGAAACGATGAAATACCGAACATTGTGCCTCGACATCTCACACTAGAAGCGGTGGACATTTAAAACACCCTGTTTAACAACGCAATGAATAATGCCCATAATCCAGTGCAATGGAAAACTGCGGTGGTACACCGCATCCCCAAAAGGGATCAGTCTTCTTCCAAACATCAGTAAGGTTTTCGAGAAGGTGATTAGAGTCCTGACCAAGTGAGTTGAGGACAAACATATAGTGCCGGACAATCAATTCGGTTTCAAGGCGGGTCATGATGTCATTCAACATAAACAGGTAGGACGGACGGTCAAAGTCATGAACAGAGCAGGACGGTGGTCTGCTACAAAAGCGCGAGGAAGGCTCTATATAGCATTTTTTTTTGCAAGGGCTCAGCGCGAAATAGTCAATTCTTGACCCATGTCTCCCCTGATGAGTAGTCTCCAGCCTCGAGTAGAGCCGAGACATTCCGCTTTATTCCTCCAGCTCCTAACCATACCACTGTTTTGATCCGCCTTGTGTGTTGTGTCCGTTGTCGCTTTGGAGGAACGTACTTGCGGAAGGTACCTGTGGATTCCTCTAGTCTCGAACTTCTGCCTTTACGCTCCTCGGAGGTGACAATCAGTAGGTCCACCCGGAAAAGACAGAACCAGGGGGACGGCCTGAAACACCCGAACATATGGCGGGCGGTCATGTTATTTGGACTATACACCTAGAGCCAAATGGACGGTCTGGAATCCTCTGTGTAAATGAAATACCTACAACCCACACCAGTTGCCTAGAGCCAGGCGGACGGTCTGCAACTCTCGGCAATACACACCACACAACACACCCACAAAAGCACAAGCAATAATATAACAACAAAAAAATAAATGGGTCTATAACTTCGTGCGGTTTGCTAAGAGATGGCATAACTTGTATTATTCCATTGTTATTATTTCATTGGAACATGCGTTGGAAAGCTACTGTCATTGTACGTCATTTCAGTATATGTCATTCATTCTTCATTACTTTAATATGAAGAAAACTGCTGCCGAAAGTTTATGGTGAACCTGCGCTAGTTGAGCGAACGTGCCAAAAGTGGTTTGCACGATTTAAAAGTGATGATTTTGGCTTGGAAGACGATGAACGTCCTGGGCAGCCAAAAAAGTTTGAAGATGAAGAACTGGAAGCATTACTCTATGAAGATTGTTGCCAAACACAAGAAGAGCTCGCAGAATCTTTGGGTGTCACTCAAGCAGCCATTTCAAAACGTTTAAAACCAGCTGGATATATTCAAAAGCAAGGAAATTGGGTTCCACATAAACTCAAGCCGAGAGACGTCGAAAGGCGGTTTTGCATGTCCGAAATGCTGCTGGAACGCCACAAAACGAAGTCATTTTTGCATTGGATTGTTACTGGTGATGAAAAATTTATCCATTACGACATCATATGTGAAACCCGGCCAACCAGCCAAATCAACGGCAAAGCCGAATATCCAAGGTAATGCTCTGTATTTGGTGGGATCAGATGGGTGTGCTGTATTATGAGCTGCTAAAACCGGGTGAAACCATCAATGGACAACGCTACCGAACACACAATTAATCCGTTTGAAGAGAGCAGTGGCCGAAAATCACCCGGAATATGCGACCAGACACGAGGCAATAATTTTCCATCATGACAACGCTCGGCCCCACGTTGCTATTCCAGTTAAGAACTATTTGGAAAACAGTGGATGGGAAGTCTTACCCCACCCGCCTTATAGCCCAGACCTTGCCCCTTCTGACTACCATTTGTTCCGGTCGATGCAGAACGCCCTCACTGAAATACGGTTCACATCAGAGCAGAATATCAAAAATTGGCTTGATTCATTCTTGGCTGCCAAGACGGCGCAGTTCTTTTGGGATGAGATCCACAAATTGCCAGAAAGATGGGAAAAAATCATAGCTTCAGATTGGCAATACTTTGAATAATACTATTGCACATGTTTTTCTCAAATAAACGTTCAAATTTTGGAAAAAAACCGCATTAAGTTATATACCCCCCTTGTGGGAGTATCGTGATGGCTGTAGGTTTGTACTCAAAATCGCGGGGAGAATGGAACTAATGGTGCTTGGACATCTCATGGCTTAGCATATGTGTAGTGCACTACGACCTGTGCTAAACCATGGGAGATTGCTATGGAACCAATTGGTCTGCTCGATGTGGAGTTGCAATGCAACCGGGTGCCATGACCCACAGAATGGCTGAGGTATTAGATAAGCCTCGACCCTTCACCAAAGGTGAAGTTCGTGCCTTACACACGACTTCGAATCTGGTATTGGTGGTAGTATTTGTACTACCCGAAGGGCGTTTATCAACGCATTGTTTTGATATCTTGTGCGAAGTCGCACTGTAGGCTTAAGCCTTCACGGCAGGTGCCTACGTAAAACACAAGAGACATCTGTCCATCGGAACAGAGCACTAAAGTAAAGAACTAGTGTAGTGCGCTCCTAGTATGAATGTTTTTTTACCTAAAATTCTCATACGAGTAGAATTTAGGTTCATCGACATCCACACCGTTATTATTATTTATTTCTGGGGAGTATAAACCATATGCCTTAGAGTCATTACTATTCACAAAGGTTACTACCCAAGCTTCTTAAAATTCCAATACAACAAAAAATGGAGGCAAAAAATACTGCAATGTCCCAAAGGTAGTAAAAATGTTTGGTCATTCGTCAAAAATTTTAGAAATTCTGCCTCATCCTCCATCCCAACTCTCATTCACAATGACAATCCAGCCGTCAGCTCTTTGGACAAAGTAAATCTGCTTGCTGCACACTTTGCGGCTAGCTCAACACTCCCAGATTGTGCTTCGTCTCCGCCTACACTTGAGTGCGTCGAGTCGAATCTTCAATGGGACAAATCCACTTTCGCCCTCATGTAGTAGCAAGAGTTCTTTAAGATATAAACATTCACAAATCCGCTGGTCCAGATGGTATATCCCCCACCTTCTGAAGAGGTGTTCTTCCTCGCTGGCAAATCCACTGCGTAACCTTTTTCATTAATCCTCATCTTTAGGGCTTTTTCCGAGAAGATGGAAAACAGCATTTGTCCAGCCCATTCCCAAAAAAGGCGAATCTTCCTCTCTCGCCTCCTACAGACCCATTGCACTTACGTCCCTTCATTCCAAGGTCATGGAAACGCTGATAAACCGTCAGCTAATTATATATCTCGAAACACGAAAACTTCTTAATGACCGGCAGTACGGATTTCGTAGCAACAGGTCCACAGGTGATTTGATGCATATCTCGCCGAAAAGTGGATCCGAAGCGTAGATCAATCTGACGAATACAAGAGAGTTGCCCTTGATATTTCTAAGGCATTTGACAGAGTTTGGCATCAGGCTCTTTTGTCGAAAATGCGTGCTTTTGGAATCGATGACTCTCTTTTTCAATGGATTAGAAATTACCTTTCGGAACGTTCAATTCAAATTGTCTTGGACGGTTTCAAGTCTGATATTCACAAAATAAATGCTGGTGTACCCCAGAGCTTCGTTCTGTCTCCGACACTCTTTTTAATTTTCATTAATGATCTCTTGTCTGCTACTTCTAATCCAATTTATTCCTTTGCTGGCGACAGCACTCTCTGCTTTTCATATTCGTTCCCGGACTTACGTCCCAGCTCTTCGTCTGTAGAACGGGAACGGCAGCGTATGCTAAGCTCATTAAATTCCGATATTAACAGCATAACCAATTGGGGAACTACCAACCGAGTGGAATTTAATGCTTCCAAAGCTCAATGGTGTCTGCTGTCGTTAAAGCGTAATTTGAACACCCAGCCATTATCCATGAATGGCACTTGCATCGTCGAAACCGATAAACTTTCCATTCTCGGTATGTGTGTCAGTTACGACTTACGTCAAAAATGCTGCGAAATGTCTAGGTTTCCTCAAGCGATGTAAGAAATATTTTACCCCCTCTGATCTAGCCACAATATATGTTATAAGGCACTCATCCGTCCAAAATTGGAGTACAATGCCCACATTTGGTCAGGTGCTCCTGAAACATCTCTGCTCCTGCTAGATAGGATTCACAACCGTGCGATAAAACTCATTGGTGATACTAATATCAGTCAATCAATTGACACTCTCGAACACCGACGTAATGTCTCCTGCCTCGCTTTGGTTTTTCTCTATTTCCACCAGCAGTGCTCCATCGAAATCGCCAGAATCATTCCGCCCATTGAAACTGTCAACCTATCAATGCTCATCAGTATACCCTCAAGCCCACTTTCGGATGTACTCTAAAATATCGTGATTCTTTCCTAAGCCGTACAACTCGCTTATGGAATGCCCTGCCGATCTCTGTGTTTCCTGGTCGTTATAACTTACAAACATTTAAAAACAATGTACACGGCACCTGTCTTTTCTTCTTCCCTAAATTTCATTTGGCCCTTGAGCGGGCGCTGATTATAAAAAAAAAAAAAAAAAAAACTAACTGATGGACTGTTTGCACTTTTTACGAGAACATGTGTAAGTCTTTCACTAAAATTCGCTGTACGGTCCGTCTGGTGAAGCCCAAATGCAATTCTTCGTTCGCAGCGACATCGGCAGCCACAGCCGCGATATTCTCGGCCGAACGACCAGTCCGGTGGCGGTCACGCCCTGCATGGTCTCCTGTGGTTCCACTCAGTTCGAGTCGAGTAGCTAAGCGCCAGAATATTTGCCCAGCTGGCGCGACACGATTAGGAAATCGACGTCGAAATTCACTCTGCGCTAACAGCACCGACCGATTATTGGTCAAAAGCATAGACACAATTATTCCACTCTCTTGCGAAGTGTAGCCCTCCATTGCTTGTCTGTTTGTATACTGTAGCTGTCTAGTTTACAAATGTCAAATATGACTGACGTATGACGCCACCGTGTATTGCAACGCTTAGAAGTAAACCAAAAGAAAAGATACTATTGTACTATTGAACTCGGTCAAGAAAAATTGTCTAATACTAAAACTATTGTAAAGGCTAGATACTTCTATCCAAGTGTAGAGTCTAATTAAACCCGACCAAAATTTATAGCACTCGAGCAAATAATTACAAAACATTTTGAAACTATAAAACCGATTGAAGAGTTAAAGTTCCATAAAAATGTGTCATACGGCAACAATACAACATTGATTTTGGTGATTGTAATAGCTGTAGCCGTTACTTACTAACTTAACGGGCTCCCGACTCGTGGAGGGTCTCTGCCTGAGACACTTCAACCTTCCATCCTCTGCGATCCCGGGCACGCTGCTTCCAGTTATCCAGAAACGTAGGTTCGGTCTTCCTTATCGTCTCGAACCTGAGGGCTGAGATTCGAAGATTCTCTTAGCTGGAGCATTGTTATCCATTCGCCCAGCACTCGGCGCCATACAGTAGAACTGGCAGGATAAGGGTTTTGTAAAGCGTACATTTCGTCCTTCGAGTAAGGAGTTTTGAACCCAGTTGCTTTGCCAAACCGAAGTAGCAGCGGTTTCCTATGGTAATTCCTCGTCGGATCTCCACTAGGGTGTCATTCGTGGATTCATGTTTACTCCGAGGTAGGTGAACTCCTTAATTACCTCGAAATTGTTGCTATCAATAGTGACGTTTTGTCCTAGGCGGTGGACAGATGATTCTGTGTTTGTTGATAGCATGTACTTGGTCTTGTCCTCGTTTACTTCCAGGCCAACGAATTTCGCCTGTTCTTCAATCGACGTCAAAGCCTGTATCACGGAACGCTTCGAGAGCCCGATGATATCAATATCGTCCGCATATCCCAGGAGCTGAACGGACTTGTTGAAGATAGTGCCTTCCTGCCCTGCGCACTATCTGCTCTAGGACGAGATTGAAGAAATCACATGATAGAGCATCACCGGTGTATGTTTGAAATAGTTCGGAGGAGCTACTTCCAAACTGCACGTTGCAGTACGTGTTTTCCAGTGTCACGCGACACAACTGGATCAGTTTTGCCAGGATCCCGAATTCGACCATCGCCATATAAGGCTCCTGACGATTAATGCTATCATATGCGGCCTTGAAGTCGATGAAAAGGTGGTGAGTCTCGACTTGAAATTCGTTGGTCTTTTCCAGGATTTGTCTCAGTGCGAAAATTTGGTCTATAGTCGATCTGCCGGGTCGGAAGCCACACTGGTACGTGCCGATTAGTGTGTTGCGGAACGGTTTGAGACGTTCACACAGTATGTTGGATAGGATCTTATATGCGACATTAAGCAGGGATATGCCACGATAGTTCTTGCATGACATAGGATTGCCTTTTTTGTAGATAGGGCATATGGAGCTGATAGTCCAGTCGTCGGGCATGCTTTCTTCCAACCATATGTTACTTGGATGATGATTTCGTGTATGCGCCCTACCAAAACATCGCCACCGTATTTGAAGAGCTCGGCTGGTAAACCATCCGAGCCTGCAGCCTTGTTGTTCTTAAGCTTCTTTATAGCTAAGCCAACTTCTTCTATACTGGGTAGTAGAACTGGTTCTTCATTGACTGGACGTGGGTTCTGTTCTTGCCCTATCACTCATCTACTAGCATCTACTATTCCCTGTGCTTCGGTGACTAGGTTTTTTTCGGCGTTTCGAAGAGCTTGTGTTCTGGTTTTGAAGCCAGCAGCCAGTTGCTTGGCTTTCTTATAAAACCTCCGGATGTTGTTTCGATCACGAAACTCTTCGATCTGCCTGAGCTGGGAGAAAAAAGAGGGCCTACAGGATCTTCTTTTCTTCCCTCCTCCTAGCTCGATACTCTTCCCTTGCTGCCCTTGTTTTGCGCTGCAGCATTTTCTTGTGTGCATCTTCTATCACCCTTTTTCCTGTAAACGCATTCATCATCCTATCACGGGCTCTTTCTCTAGGGTGGCTGATACCCTAAGATGGTTTCGGCTACCTCCTTGATAATGTGGCGATACTGGCACCACTGATGGTTGGCGTATGTGGTAGGTGAGTGCACAGTGGGGAGTTTCTCACTCAGGAGCTCTCTGTAGTCTCTGGCTACTCCAGGTGTACTAATGTGTCCAACGTTGAATTTCTTTTTCTGGGCGGTTCGCAGTTTCTTCTCGTTGGACAGTCGAGCTCTGAATTTAGCCACAACAAGAGTCAATAGAGTCAACATTTGCCCCTCGGAATGTGCGCACGTCGAGGATGTTGGATGCGTGCCTCGCATCAATTAGCACATGGTCGATTTGGTTGGCGGTTCGACCGCCTGGAGAGAGCCAGGTTGCTGTGTAGATCCTTAACCTTGGAAACCTAATGCTACTTATCACCGTGTTACGAGCTGCTGCAAAATCGATTAGTCGGTAGCCGATGTCTGTTGTCGTTTCGTGGATTCTGTGCTAACGCGCCAAAGATGTTTTCCTTTCCGACTTTAGCATTGAAGTCCCCGAGTACAAATTTGACATCATACTCCGGACAGGCTCCGTAGGCTCCATCCAAGAGCTCATAGAACTCCTCCTTGATGGGTTCTTCAGCCTCATAGGTAGGAGCGTGTCCACATATTAGGCTTATGTTTTGGAATGTAGCTTTGGTGCGGATCATAGACAGGCGATCACTTATCGGATTGAAGTCAATAACTTTTGACCTGAGCCGATTTGACACGACGAATCCGCACCCTAATACGCAATCTTTTATGGTGTTATCTACCTTATACCGCTCGAGGACAGACTCAAGTTTTTGAGTAGCACCTGGGGTGTACAGCGTTCGCACATTCCAGGTATATACTCTCATATCGTAGTCCATTGACGTTCCGGGTCTATTTGTCATTTGAGGAGTTCCATTATCAGAGGCTGGTTGTGTCTCTCTCATAACAATTCTTTTTTCCATGGTTGGGAAGTTACCCCTACGGCACAACCCCCAACTTGGAGGGCCAGGCCCTAGATTTGACTTCAGAACAGCTGGCCGGATATTCCGGTGCCAGTAATCCACTTCGGGTTCATCCGCCACCAACTATTTTCCAACACCCTGACTCAGTATTGGAGATCCCTATAGACCTGGTATTCGAATACGTGGTAATAGTTCAGCCTGACTGGAACTGTAGAGGCCACCGTTGCTTTCATCTAGGGAATTCCTCCGCTGCCGCCTGGAACAAGAGGAAGTGCCCTAGTGAGAGGCCACTCCTCCCCGCTCTCTCGTTCGCTGCCACCAACTACCTTCCATAGGGGTTGGCTACCAAATCTCCAGTCGAGGTACTAGGCACCCACCAGTCACTAGCGTGGAGGTGAGAGTAGGAGTTGATAGTGAGAGGCTAACAGAGAATGGTGCTTCACTTACTTATGAGCTTGGTTAATCTTCCTCCTTCTTTCTGTAATATTGTCGCTTGTCACTGTTGCTGGATGGCCTAACAGTTTAGTCGCTTTATCGACTGAGCCCGCTGCTCTTACTTTTTCCATAGCGCACCGTTCATCTGCTTCCATCACCAAATTTGAAAAAAAAAAAACGCAGGTGAAACCTCAGATGCAGAAAAGCTTTCAGTAGTCCATGGAGTTTGAAACCTGTTACAGTACCATATATTGGCTGTAATTGAGACTCATATTAACGTAACATATGGTTCTATAGTCTAGCATTCGATACGAAATGCAACCCCTACAACCTTACTTTTGTAAGGTTATATTGGGATCTTAGGGTCAATAGGAGCAACATCAATGTGAATCATTCTAGAGCTCTTCCCGCTAGATCTGTACTCCAATAATGGCGCGATGAAAACTGTTTTCACCAAACAGAGCAGAATGTTATGATCACCAGCATCATATGAGTATGACTACATCCTATGACGACTGAGGTGGTTACAGAGTGATTATCTGTCTCCAAAAATTAATTTTGACCAAAATTCGCTATTCCAATTCCCGACAGAACTGAGATGAATATTCAGATGACCTCAAATGGAAAAAATAGCTTTCTATGCGTAAAGATCAGCAGTGGATGTTGCCAAGAGAGTTAACTCTGACACACCGCAAGTTAATCGTTCTTTTGGAATAAATTTTGGTCGGACAACAGATGTTGTGGTCAATAAGACTTTAAATGTTAACTCAGACAGTCAGGTAGACGTCATCAAATGTATAAGAAGTTATATTAAACCGGAATACAATTTGCCACAGAGACTATCAGCTGGCTCTGTTTTAAAATTTCTTGATAACCTGTCCCACTATCTGCGACATGGTTTATTAGCAAAAACTAATAACAAAAACAGTCTCATAAATTTTTAGTACGCTGCGATTAAAATTCGAGTTCTAGCGATAAAACTGGTAAAACGACCAGAGATCAAGATCATTTACTAAGAATCCGCACTTAGATCCAGGGTATCTCTAAGGGCCCCCATACCTCTTGTTGTAGTAGTAGGCAATCAGATACACTCAACTCTCGACTGCTGTCAACCAGGAACTATAAACGATCATGGTGATGTGCTGCTACATTCTTTACACCAACTGTTATTTGAAGTACGTTACAAAAGAAAGTACGATTCAAAACTTGATGGGCAGAGTCGAAGGCACTCCTGACAGCATATCCTGATGCAGTTTCGTTGCCATAGAGGGTACTTTCGACAACCCAACTGTTGGTGGCATCGGCTACATAACACGTCGTAGACGTGTAGAAGTAGCCTGGTGACTACTGCCATTATGTGATGGCGGGGATAAACAATGATTATCCTCAAGGCGGCGTCATGTGTTCACTACTAGCAAGGAAGTGAGGAGAATTTTTTGAGACTACATCTCTAAAAGGTCAGGGACTTTCCTGCTGTCCCTAAGTAGGAAAGACTGCAGGCTACTTACTGGCGTTGTGATGCTTTTGGTAAGTACCTACAAAATTGAGCTGCGCATGAGTGACAAAACATCCTGTGATGCTTGCTGTGGGAATAATGACGATATACCGGGGTCCGGCCTACCTTCGCACCAGGTTGCTACTACTTGGCGCTTATGTGGTGGCGGTTGGTACTGTAAGCACTCTGTCTCTGAAGCGCCATTCTATGAAACATATCAGTACAAGGAACATACCAGGAGTACAATGGACTAGCTCTTTGTCTGAGTGCCTTGGAGTCCAATGCTGATCGACATGAGCTTCTACAATAGAACAAGTAGCAAACGATTTTTGAACAGATCCTTGTTCAGGGACGGCATATTTTCGTGCAAAAAAAAAACTAGGTTTGTCTTGGGTACTCCGGCCCGTGATGTCTAAGACCCTCAGCCTAAAAGTGTCATGTGTCAAACAGTGTTACCCATGAGAATGACATGATAAATCGAACTTATCTGGCGATTCAAGTCACGGAGAGGCCTCTAAGGTGCATATGATGTGATGGCATAGTCAAGCATCTTACACATGAATCGCAAGAACATTGGATTTCCTTCTATCTCTGGCTCGGTGCATGGTGTGGGAGTGCTTTCAAACAGCAATCACTTGGGAATCGGTGAAGTTGAACCTCTTCGGAATGCAAGGTCATGTTTGTTGTGCAAATTAGATATGACCCCCTGATTGATGCCATGACTTACATTGTGCTCAGTTCTAGGCAGGATTTCTTCCCCAGCCCACTAGTGCCTGTAAAGTTCTGAGAGGAAATAGGAGGACACTTTACAGAATAACGCTTCCACAAGATTGAGGGAAAAAGTTCTCTAAACCAAATGGAGATTCTCTGACAACTATGAGCAGTAGATGTATCTTAACGTAATAGCTTACCAATATCCAGTCAGCTGGTCTATATCACCTGAAACTTAAGAAAAACCCAACAACCTCGATAATGTTAAATACAATTTATTGATCAAAGGAAATACAAAAGATTACATCATAAGTGTCGGCCCTACCAAACGCGACATTTCTTCTCCGGATGCATAGGCGATCCTACAGGGCATTTGTACACGTTAGCAAACTCTTCAAAATTCTGCAGTGACCCCATTACACGATATTTGTCCAGCGCATGGCCACTACTAATTCCTGACCAAACATTTTTCGATTTATATTTGGCGCAATAGATCTGAGCGAAGCCTAGAAAGTACAATTGCTCTCCATCCAAGTCAATGCCAGGTAGAGTATCCGTTCGTTTGAAATCATCACTTTTCGATACCTTCCTATATGCGCCTAGGGCTTCCCTAATACCACCACTATCAGCGACATTTTCAGTCACTGCAATCGAACCGTTGATCTTTTTGTTAAGTCCAGCAACACTGTATTCACCATAATGCTCGGCAAAGCAACTGGATCGATTGTTAAAAGTATCTAAGGTCTCATTTTTCCACCAATCCCGAACGGTTTGATTAAAGTCAATATGCTGTCCAAAATTGTCAAAGCTATGAGTGAGCTCATGACCAAGGATGTAGCCCAAGCCTCCATACTTCAAGGATTCTGGAAAATGCGGATGATAGATTGGAGGATGAAGAATTCCAGCATAGATATTGATGCTATTGTCCAATGAATAATAGATGGCATTCATCTGCACCGCATCAAGCATCTCCGGGGGATATGCGCCCTCTTCTTCATCATCATCATCAAAGTTAAGGTGTAAGTAGCCATAGTGATCCATGTCTGTTTTGAATCTCGCCAAGAGCAGGTTGTTGGAAGCATAGTTATCCGTAAAGGTGAGATTTCTGATTTCCTTGATGATAGAATCACTGATCAGGTCCGATATATGCCCGAGTCGGGCGTTAATAAATTCTATTTTTCTGATGGCTTCCTCTTTTGTGTCTTTATCTAACCAAGAGTTGTCCTCAAGGATTTCTATTAAGCTTTCTTTCAGCTGCGAGATGAGATTATTAATGTCATCTTCAGCAGCTCTATTGTACTGCTCCTTCATGTAGAAGTGGGTTATAAGTAGCGGAAATGCTTCCTTGACTTTGGTTAAGCAGTTAAGGCTTTGAAATTTCGAAGACTTCAATTGGAAAGGATGCATGTTGTAGAGGAACTTCATTGCCATATAATTGGCAGCTGCTTCTGGTTTCTTCTGGATTATAGAGTCCAATTCATTGTAATATGAATCGCAAGGACATTGGCTGATATCGGTAATGTTGATATCACTCGTACCCCAGGCATATTCAAAAAACTCTGACCACTTCGCAAATTTTACGAAGCCGGGATCATTTGATTCTAAGCGACAGCTATTGTTCTCGTTTGTCGTTTTCTCAGCCTCTAGAGCTTCTCTCCAGAAATCGATGACACCTTCGATCACTTCGTTGATTTTCCTGTTTGGAACTCCGTATAACTTGAGTAAATCTCCCATAATCTTCTCACTGTGGACGTATCCTTCAGATTTCTTTGTGGCAATGTTTTCCAGATAAATATCGAAACTGAAGCCAAACTTTGGAAGTTTAAAATATGGCGGAAAGGGTAATATGGCGATAATTTGCTCATTTACAAGCCCATTGATGTAGTAACGTGTCAGATACGCTGTCATTTTGAACCAATCGAATGTAGAAGCACTCCACGATGAATCTATAGCAGGAAATCCCCCGATTTTATTCACAACATCTAAGTACTCCTGCCGTGGTTCCAAGGGAAAGAGCTTAGCATTTACACAACTGTTGTAGAATTCCTTGGCCTTTTGGAGCTCTTCATAGTACTGCTCCTTTGGACTACGTGTCTTGTGCAATGTTTTGTTGGTCAGATCCATTAAGATAAAGTAAATGTCATAAAGATTACTCCGTCTAAGTTTGGCATCAATGTCTTCGATGACATTTGGATAATTGCCACAGGCGTACTCGTAAAAATCCTCACAAGGATCAACGGATGTATTCATGAATGACTTCATACGTTGAGCGTAGGCTTCGCGAAACCGTCCCACATCATGTGCCTCGCTGGCGGAAAGTGTATTCGCGAACGAAAATTCCTTATGTATAGCAGAGGAAGATGTGAGTTTTATACCAATCAACCCGAGCTGTAACACCAGCACTAACGTTAAGACCGTCGTCATTCTAATTTCGTGCGCTACTAAACCGAACTGCCACTTTAAAGCTAACGAATTCAAATAAAAATTAGAGGATTCCATCATTAAGCCAACCCTATCTGAGTTCTGAATCCATGTCTGGCCTTGATCTCTATCAGTCTTACCGGTTTTATTGCTCAAGTTTGTAATTTCGGTGTTAATGAACTGTAAATGTATGCGAGCAATGTTTTTTTTTCCCCAATTTCAGCAGATTCGGAAGAAATTGCTCAACAGTGGGATAGGTTATCGTGTGGTTTGAAAACAAGTTGTCCATACAGTCTGACTAGAAAATTGGATTCCACTGCAAGCCTGTTATACAGTGGAATTGTTGGCGACTAATATTTTGACGTCATGGCATCGAGTTATTGCTTAAAGTTCCATTCAGAGCTCTGGAAATATTCAAAAATTTCGACATTTCATTCGCTTTTACTATTTCATTTTGACCTGCAAACAAAACAAACCAAAACAGCCGGATTTTGAGGTTAAATTCGCTCGAATGTACATATAATGGATTGTAAAACCTTTTAAGTATAACGCATTTGGGTTTTACAGATGAAATTTTTGGGCCACTAAAGGACCACTTGCCGTCGAACAGTTCGTGGAGGCCCTACACTCTTATAAAGCGGAGACTACCGCATTCCAAAATGTGCGAGGAGATGAGCAGGTCAAAAAGCGGATGAAAACTTCGTCATCTATAACATTTACTAAGGCGACTGTTGCAATGAAGGAATACAAGAATTATTTGGATATGGATTTGCTATTCGAAGTAGACTTGAGCAAAACGTTGTAGGCCTTTACCAGGTAAGTGAACGATTTATAACAATCCTCCACAGAAGATAAGGATGACAACATAACCTTCTAGACTGAATATATGATCAATCTCGCATCTTTGTCACCAAAATTATGCTGGGAAATCTCAGTCCGATAATAGAATAAGATTTTTAGAACATATAACAGAGCATAGCCTTTATGTAGGCAGCACGCCGCGTCGTATAGAAACCTTAACATCCAGGAACTTATGCTATCCCCTGATCAATCAAACTTCAACCATATTGGCATTCATTCAGTATTCATTGGCTTCTCGGACCGTTACCTTGTTGCAGGCTGGGTAGTTCACTTAAGTACGATCTTATGGAAACGGCAATTCCAAGAAACCAATCTCTCAGAATCCTAACCCGTATGTACATACAAACCATAGAATGCCAATGGGAATGTTGCCAACGAGCCATCGGAGCTAGTGCTTCTAAAATGACTAGTTTCAAACAAAGAAACTTCTGGTTTGACGATGAAGAGTAAGCCTAAAAGAAGCATATGCTACGAGCAGAAAAGAAGGGAAGACCAAAGGCTTTTTGGTAAGGAAAACAAAGATTACTGGAAATGGAGAGATATTATTGCAGGAATAACGTTCGAAAGTTCTATTAGAGAAAAAAACGGATATGACAGAGCTACAAAACTAAAATCGAATAATAAGTCGAGAAAGCGGTTTCAGACCAGGAAATTCCACAATCAATGCAATTTTAACACTACGGCAGATTTTAGAAAAGGAGATCTACACTCACCATCTATTTGTCAATCTCAAAACTGCATATAACAGCGTGTAATAGGGCGAGATATACAATGCCATGCTTAGTTTCGAATACCCTGTCCACGTCGTCTGGTTGTGCAGGGTGAATATGGCGAATTCTCGCTTCCCAATTAAGGTCATTCAAGATCTATCCAAGGACAAGGCAGTATGCTGCCATATGACTTGTCTACATCCCTATAGAAAGAATTTTGTAAAACTCAATGGCCAACCAAATAGGCACAATCTTTTTTAAGTCCGCAGAACTACTACCGTACGCGGATGGCATTAATGTAATTGGTATCGAGTCAGAAGTACCAAAATGGGTCCTGGCATTTACAATCAACCGTCTTATTAGAAAATCACGCATACCACTGATATTTTGGCCAGAATGTCACCATTGACAATTATATCTTCGAGGTAGTTGAAGACTTTGTCTACTTCGTTTCCGCAGTTAAAAGCAGCAACCACGTCAGAGCAGAAATCAGACGCAAAGTTACTCTTACTAATCGCATTTCTTTTGGGCTCAGGAGGCAATTGAATAGCAGAGCCTTCTGTCGTAAGACTAAATTGGCTTTATATATACAGGCCCCTAGTCATCCTGGTCCTGCTCTGTGGCGCAGAGGCTTGGTATTTGTCGAAAACGGATGAAGAAGCACTTGGCCGTTTCGAGAGTATGGCTGGGCTGAAAGGCCAATTTCAAAAACACTTCAGTCGTGTAGGGTAGTTTTAGTCACCGACTAACCAGCATGACGCGGAACTCTATGCAGATCGGCAACATTTTCCTGAGTTATCGGACTTTACTAAGAGATATCTCTCAGCATTTTGGGAAAACGCAGAAGGTTCTTGTCAAAAAAAACCTTAGACAAATAAACCTAACGAGGTTCCACACAATCACGTCACGTAAGACCCGCATCCATGCCGCTAGGGCAAGAATATGTTTTTGAATATCCGCTGCTGGCTGCGTACCAAAATGGCGGAGATACATCGACGATATGTTCAATCCTTCATTAGATTTCTCTGACCGCAAAAGAGAGTCTCGTTGTTGTAGCTCTTGACATGTCTGAGCTTGACGGAAAAGTGATTTATGACAAATGTCGGCTTATAGAGTGCTGCGTAATAAAATGCTTGCATGAACGCTTAACAACGAGCGTTTTATTATCTGCCATATTGGCTGGCTGGACCAAGATTTTCATGAAGATAGCCGGTTGTCCTACAGCCAAGCCGAGCCAACCACGATAAATTTGTTCGTCTATAACGTGCCTTCCTCGTCAGCACTTAAACCATCCCGCCATACATCTCCACCCCACAACATCCCTCTTACATTTTACTACCAGAATGTAAGAGGTCTTCGCTCTAAAACCAATGCTGTCCTATGTCAATCGCATTCTCTTCCCTTTGATATTTACGCCTTGACTGAAACCAATTTGATTCCCGACATAAAGAACCAGGAATTGTTCCCCCTACTTTTAATGTTTTTCGCGACGACGATCCTACCCGCCCACATGAAGATTCCCCCTGTCGAGGCGTCCTACTGGCGATCCACAACAGCCTTAACTCTTCTCCCATTACCATCTCTTCATCCTCTAAAGTCGACTTTGTCCCTATAAAAATATCACTCCCCTTCAAGTCCCTTTACGTTTTATGTTGCTACATCCTGCCAGCTCAACCTACCGAATCTTACCAACTTGTTGTCGATGCGATCGACTATTTAATTGACCTGTCTGACTCTACTGACGATATCTTTGTTTTCGGCGACTTTAATCTTCCTCAACTACAGTGAATTCCATCTGCAAACTCAGCTTAGGAATGTCTCTTCTTAGACCGCATAACAGACTCGGGTCTATGCCATGTCAGCGGTATACCCAACTACATGGCCAGGCAATTAGACCTTATTTTCACAGCAGATTCAATTAACTCCTCAGTCCCACTTTGTCCTCTATCTGTCTCAACAATCGATAACTACCAACCTCCTCTTTTTCTCTCGTTTTTTCATTACTCTTCTATCCAGTCTACTCCCCCACAACTCTCTCACCCTACGACTTTCACAAAATCAGTGACTATTTCAGCAGATCGGCGTTTAACTTTCGTAACCTAAGTATAAATGATGCCTCATCCATTTTTGTAGAGTAATATTTAATTCTTTTTCCCTTTACGTTCCGTTTTCCCGCCTTAAAACATGATCTACTAGTCCTCTCTGGTATAATCGCAAGCTTCGTTCCTTACAAAATAAGTGAAACATATTATAGGCTTTTTCCTACGCACCAGATCCTTTTCCGACTATTCCAACTATCTTGGCGCTAATCTTAATTTCACTGAACTTTACGATTCCCCTTACAAGCGCTACCTACATTAACAATGCGCAAGTCAAACTTATAAACGACCCAAGTCCTTGTTCCAATTTGTGAATTACAAAAGAATGTCCGATTGCTACCCTCCTTCCCTCACTTTCAACAACAAGTCATCAACCGATCCACTCAGCATTGCCAACCTATTTGTCAACTTGCTTAAACAATCCTTCACCAACGACTCTTTTGTACTAGATCCATCCAATTTGAATTGCCTACTGAATTTCTCCAATTGCCCACTACTCTCTCACACCTTGGACCCATCTTATATCGAATATAATTTACACCAACTTAATGTCGAATTCACACCCCGGGCCATTCCTTAAAGACTGTTCTTCCTCTCTTTCCCTTGCCCTTTCTAATCTCTTTCGTCTATCTCTTTCACAAGAAGAATTTCCTTAGGCTTGAAAAACCTCCTTCATATCCCTGATTCACAAGAAAAGGATCAAAGAACAAAATAACAAACTATCGCCCAATCGCAAAACTCTCTAATATACCCAAACTCTTCAAAAGTTTTTTGGATGAAGCTCAAAGCTTCCAATGCAAATCATTTATTTCCCCCAGACATCCTGAAGTGTAGGGCAACCACCACAAATCTCGTTGAATTCGTATCCTTTGCCATCTCTGCCCTAGAGAATGCCAACGAAGTCGATGTAGTTGCAACCGATTTTAGCAAGGCCTTCGATAAAATTTCTTCTCTTCAAATTGTCTGCCCTCGTCTTTGAACCCATATTATTAAAATGGATAGCCTCTTATCTGGAAAACAGTTTTTACAGTGTTCGTTTTAGGTCAGTCCACTCCGCTCCATTTTTGGCAACCTCTAGAGTTCCGCAAGGCAGCGATCTCGGTCTTATTCTTTTTATAAACACTCGTCTGTCGCTCTTTACGCCGAAAATACCAAATTTTTCAAAACCATTTCTTCACCCCTTGACTTCTTCCTCCTTCAACAAGATCTTGATATTTTTTCGTGCCTGAAAAATTATTTGGAACTTAATATTGCCAAATGCCAGTCCATAACCTTTTCACACAAGCGGGATCAATTTCCTTCCCGCCTCTACCTTATCCACAATCAAGTTATCTCCTCCGTTCAATCTCATCGCGACCTCGACATTTTGTGTGATAGGGAGGACAACTTTCGTTTACATATGGAAGGGATAATTCCTAAAGCCAACTCTGCACTAGGTTTTGTAAAACGGTGGTCCAAAGAATTTACCAACCTGACCAGGACCCTCTATATCAGCTTTTTTCGCCCCCTTCTAGAGTACGCCAGTCAAGTGTGGTTCCCATATCATGGTGTTGATATCACGAGAAACAAAAGCATCCAGCGCCGTTTTCTTCAATTTGCTCTTCGAGGTATGCCGACGATTCTTTCATTCTGTTATCCTATCAAAACCTTGTTAATAAGGTTAAACTCCCAAGAGGGGAACGGACAGATGCAGCTGACTTTCTCTTCATTCATCGACTCCTTTCAGTTCACGTTGAATGCGCGTCTCTTAATAACTCTATTTTGCTTAACACTAACCCTCGTAATCTACGTACTCCTCGTCACTCGTTTCTACCAAACCACAACAGCTCATATGGCGCGAACGAACCAATCTACCGAAAGAGCAATTCAAACCCTACCGTCTTTGGTTTTCACCGCACCACTCCCTACCACAAATCCGTTCCCCTTCACCGCTCCAACCAACCATTCAGTTTGATTTTAAGTTATAGCTTGTATTAAGCTGAATTCTGAACCAAAATTTTCAGGATCAGAACTCTGTAGACATCATAAGGGCAGTCATCATCGACTTTGTTGAGGTTTGGCAAGGTTATAAGCTGCAGGCCAATGACAGGCATAAGCTCTAAGTTTTACTGTGCTCAAGTCTCTTGTTCTGGGGATTATTAGTACAGTCACAGATTGAAAGCCCACGCTGTCCAAGCAATATCGCAATCGGTACCTCCGACTGATCTAAGTGCTCATCAAATGATGATTACTCTAACTTGACCTAACCTAATCCAACTGATTATTAACCAGTTATCTCGCGTGCCGGAGCATAGCACTCACACAAAGAATTAGTCCATTGTTCGCCTTCTAAGTTCCTCGGAATTCCTCATTCATTCATTCAGCGATAAAGTGCCTACAGTACCAGCATCCATCACATCAACGCCATATACCTGCAGCCCGATACGAGCACAAGCCGTACATTTACAGAGATAGTGTTCCGTCTGAGCTCCGGCGGAGCTCCGAATTCAACAGAACAGCGAAACAGAAATTGGTTAGACTCTTATCTTTTGGCCTTGGTGAGAATATCAACGAAAATGAGATGGAACACCCATTCTTAAGCAAACCCATCTATACCAAAAAATTTAAAATTAAAGTAACTCCAAGCATCCATTTTTTTTCTAACGCAGCCTTAATGTATTTTTACTTCCTAATCTCACCGACCCCGACTTAACCGTTGCCAGACTAGAGACTGTTAACGACTCCAACTGGCTCGCATCGGCATATCTTGGCCACGATCATGTGGGCCCTCTCCCTGGTGATAACATAGAAAGGATGGTACTGGAACCTGAAAAGCAAAAAACTGGCATTACACGGTACTCGTATGTGGCAGTACCGACATCAACGGTAGAGGTGAGTCACTTTTTGACTATATTTTAAGCGCTAATCTCTTTATTTGCAACATTGGCAATGAGCCCACTTTTATAACAAGAAACCGACAGAAAGTGCTAGACATCACTTTTGTCTCCGACAACATCACTCAAATGCTAACGAACTGGATGGTATCGTCTGAACACTCGTTCAGACCACAGATACAACCAATTCACCCTGAGTGATGTTCCTCCCAGCCAACCAGCATTCCGAAATTATCGGAAAACTGATCGGCCAAAATACAGAGGAATACTGTTAGAAACACTATCCCCTGAACTCTCAAGTCCCCAGCGTAGTACCAGCGAGCTTGACATGAAAGTCAAGGAATTCACCGTGGCTCTCAAACAGGCCCTCTTAATGAACTTAGAGGCAAGAAAAAGCCGCACTGGTGGACATCAGCACTAGGACGGCTTAGAAGAAAACTTTTCAATCTAGCAAAAAACCACAAGACAAGTTACTGACTGGGAGTCAAAAATATATATAAAAAAAAAAGAAAACGTGCCACAAAACACGCTACTGAAGTGAAACTTCGCCGAACCCACAGACATACTAGGCAAGAGGTTAGAAATTTGATTGAGGATATTACTTGCACACATTATGTAGAGACCATTTATGCTCTTGACCCGCGATAGTGCTACGTACAAAAGTTGCTGTGATTGACATCGATCATATTGATAAACGATTTCATCAAACGTTTCTCCTTGGGATTTATGAATGGTGATTGCACAAGCTGAGATGATAGGGAAATGATTTCTATTTGTTATCATGGTCTTGTTGTTATTTAAAGCGGTGCTTGAAGTCCGTCGTGCGATGGGTACAGCAAAGCGACTAATGTTATTGCCTTCAATGTAAGCGGCAACTTTCATTCGTATTTTTGCTCCTATTTTCCAAGAATCCTTCCTTTCCTTCTCGTCACGCTCAATGTGGATTAATTTATCCACAGCGCCGTTCGGTAAACCATCAGTGACGTCTATGTTAGTGGTCAGCATGTACGATTTATTTAACACAAAAATAATTTCGTACGGTGACCAACAATTTATGATATTTTTGACGAACAAATACACTTTGTTCAGCATTGTGACAGCCAATATATATGTCCGTCGCTATTGATACAATTTTGTCAGGGTCCGAGTTTAGAATTGCTTGGTTATAATGATTCACTGATTGATTTGTATGAAAAAGTTGTATACCGTTTGGGCAGATCTGATCAATTTCTTCTTGAGATTCTATTAAGAATAATTCATTCTCGTCCAGCTCATCGCCATTGCCAATTTTTGTCCTTTGTGATCGGGGATCCACAGGAGAAGGTTGAGGCCAGAGGAGCGACTTTCCAGGAAGTGTACAAGACGAATGACATTATTGGCCCTAATTATGACCCGGACAATCGCGTCTTGATGCACGACCACTACAGTCGAAATGAAGTAGAGAACTGGCGATCCGAGGGCTCTGGCTTCACCCGGTTCAGCGACGAAAATTATGTCAAATAATGTCATTACCAGAGAGGGTGACCTACCCCCGTTCGAAGGAAGAGCTCCATGAGATCTTTGACACAATCAGGGCTAAAAAATCAGTGGGGACCGATGGTATTCCGAAGCGGTGGACATTTACACCACCCTGTTTAATAATGCAATGAATAATGCACATTATCCAGCGCATTGGAAAACGGCGGTGGTTCAACCTATCCCCAAGAAGGGAAAGGATATATCCAATCCGGCGAATCTCCGGTCGATAAGTCTCCTTCCGAATATCAGTAAGGTGTTTGAAAAAGGAATCAATAGAGCTCTGTCTAGGTGTGTTGAGGACAAACATATAATCAATTCGGTTTTAAGGCGGGACATGATATTTCACATGACGCGTCTAAACTGGTGTCCGATATCCAATTGAAAAAAAGCAAAAACCAATGTACTGGTGCCTGCCTTGTTAACTGGAGTTCTTTTCTATAAGCTGACTGGGCTGGGGATCAGTAAACCACTCTTGTACATCCTTTATAATATGCTAACCAACAGAACGTACCTGGATTTTTAACGTAAACCTCCTGCCGTAAGGCTTAATGTTTACGAGGTGCCCATACACCCATAGGGAGCAAGGATACGCCTTGCCATCGCTAAATACTCTCTTTATATTATTTAATACTTCGCTTATATTTTATACCAAAGCAGAACTTGTGTTGGAGGCACAAGTCCCACCCTTGGTATGAGTCGAGGCCGACCTAAAACCTCTTGCTGCTCTTAGGGTCGCAGCACCCAGTACTTCATTTGCAATTCTACAATGGGTAAACAGAAAAGAAAACCCGTACCCGCGATTTGGGTTTAAACCACAGCCACCATGACGCTCCCACAAGGGGGCCTACCTCTAACAAGTCAGGCCCGGACCGAAATGCGGGGGGCTCCTGACTTCCATGATACCGTGATTTAAGTCCTGGTATGGACTACCGGTGGTCAAGCCTACCAACAAGACCTATGACCGGCAACTTGTAACTGGTCAAATCGTATCATCCATTCATGCAATAAAATCTGGATGTTTTCGATAAGACCAGTTATAGAATAATCTACCCCCGCTTTTTATTAGACAACGTCATTGATGGGCGAAGCCTTGATAATTGGGCAGGGGCCCATGCTAACCAACAGACAGTTCATCGTGAAAAATGGCGATGTGACTTCTGTTGGAATATTTCAAATTAAAAATGGTCTTCAGCAAGGAGCAGTCAATTCGCCGATCCTATTCAACATTTATACAAGCGACTTGATAGGTACACTTCCCCATACTACTGCGTACGCAGACGATTTGATAGCGTACAGAACAGGTCCAAAAATCGAGGTCATTAATACTCTCTTGCAGCGTGACTTCGATAAGATAAGACGATTTTGCGATGACTGGAAGTTGAAAATCAACTTTCAGAAGTCGGAAACTATTCTCTTTAGGACGCCGTTGTCTGGAGCCTCTAGGGATACCAGAAAAAATTGGCGAAAGTTCTCGATCATTGGACAACACGGACATCCTCTTACCTGTCGAAATGCAGTTAGATACCTTGGGATCTGGCTAGATCAGTTTCTGTATTTTGACAAAAATGTAGATGCTGCTCTGGCCAGAGCTAAAGGCGCTTTTGCCCTTACAAAGAGACTGTTTCATAGCAGCCAACTCGATGAGAGGGTAAAGGTAATCTGCTACATGGCCCTTATCAGGCCCATGCTAGTATTTGGGTGTCCCGTGTGGTTCAATGTGCGAGCAAGCTTGATGGAAAAGATTCGGGTGTTTGAGAGGGCTTGCCTTCGCTTGTACAGAACACCAGAGTCGGAGTACAAAAAATTTTATCGTAATGAGGTCCTTTACAACAGAGCGAACCTAATACGAGTAGATAACTTCGTAATTAAGCTGACTCGAAGGCACATTGCAAGAGCAATGACCTCGACGAATAACCTGATATCTGGGGCCTACTACCCCAATTACCTTTACCACGAGAGTGTGCGCTCTGACGGCTTCGTTCCACCGGAAGCATTCCTCTACCTAGATCAGATAGGGTTGATCCAGGATAGATCAGCGGTCCCATTAATCTTCCATGTCGCTCGGAAAGCTGGGGACAGGCGACTCAACTACAACAGAGACGTCGCACACGGCAGTGTGGATCTTCTCAGGTTCAGTAGGGCGATGGGGAATCGCGATAAGAGGGATGTCGTTCGGCAGCACCAGCATTTCTGGTGGTTGAATGATGGAGAAGATGTTTCGTCGCCGTTTCCGTCAATTACGAACCAGCCTCACTAATGGGGCAGAGCTGACCAATCTGTTTGCACTGTGAATAGCGATGGCCAGCTTACGTAGGTTTAGGTTAGCATTTAAGAAATATATACATATATTAGTATATACCTTTGTATATACTAGTTTATGTATATAATTGTGTATAATATCTGTGTGTGTGTATTGTGTATGTAGGTTAGGTAGACTAAGGTTTATTTTAAGTTAGATATTAAGTTTTTATAAAAAATACAAAATTATGTCCATATGCTAAGTTTTTTGTTAAATTCTTTTCTTAGCCTTAAGCATAGAAAATAAGTATATATACGAGTAAGTATAAAATGTAAACAAAGTCGAAAGACATAGATATAAGAATTTAGAGTAGCTTAGAGTGCCTGTGTGGGGCCAGTAGGTTAATATAAGATTGTTAAGTAATTTTAAGCTAGCATTTAAGCATTTTTTGTTAGTAAGTAAGAGTTAATGATTTAGAAAATAAAATGCATTTAAAACTGAACTGAACTGCCAATTTTTGTCAACACGGAAGAAAATACAATGTCAGTTTGTCGCATGATTTCATTTAATTCATAAAATTTGAGTCCACGCCAAAGAGCAGGTCCTGCGATTCGTGTGTAAATTGGCATGGCTCGAACTGGAGGTAGATGCCGCAAATCACCAATAAATATTCTATCTGTTTCGCCAATGTTAATGTCATACTGCCCAGTTATTTGTTTGAGTCTGCTATCAATTTGAGCCAATAATTCTTCTCATATCATGCTGATTTCGTCGATAATGAGAACTTGAACATATTTGAAGAGTGCACGATATTGCTGAGCTACCTCTCCAGAAAGGGCAAGCAGTTTTGATAATGTAATTTTTAACACTGTGTGAACTGTAGTACCATCAATGGCTACTGCTGCTTTTCCAGTGGATGCAAATGTTATGTATGCGTTACAATGAACATCTGTGTTTGTGAATCGATTGTAAATGTCCATGAGTAATCGAATCACAAAAGTCCAGCTGGACCAGTGAAGAAAATTTGAAAAGGTTGTCGGTCTTGTGATAAGAGATTATTTATCACATGTATCAGTAAGTTACGCTGTTGATGGTTTGCTTGGCGCATTAATTGGTAAAATTGATCATTCGGCATTAAATTTTCAAGTTTTTTTGCTATCGCACCAAGGTTGTTGATACAGTTGTTGAAAGAGATCAGCTTCTGGTACTCTATTTGCCACAGTTTGTGCGTCTTCCTCGTTGTCATCAATCTCATCTTCGCGGCACAGCTCTTTACAAATTTCAATTGTTTTACGGATATCAAAATCCGACTCGAATTCCTTACGACGTTGTACAATCACTTCCTCATTTTGATCGTATATGCAAATAAACTTCATTTCAGACAGTATATTTAATTCTTCATTCCGGAATTGCAAATGTAATATCACCATTTCGCGTTTGTAATCATTAAGGTTCTCAGTCATGTAATAGTTTCGTCTAATTGCGTCTACGCGAATAAACATTTTGCGAATTCAAGGTATAATGTGCGACGAATTGGGACAAAGTAATGTTTTCCAAATCCTCTGGTCTTTTTTCATATTTGTCATCCATTTGATTGAGTTCTTTCAATGTTCTTCGAATCCGCTGACGTTCGACAGGCCATACAGTCGGAATATGTATGTTACTATGACTGTTGAACTTTTAGACATCGGTTCACGCAATAAATACCAAGCAGCTTCTTGGCTTGAAATTTCGACAGCATTTAACATGTCATGTTCCTGGTAAGTTCAACTATGTCAAATTCAGGATGTTCGTTCATGATTGTTTTATTGATATACTTTACGACATAAGCTGCGCAGGAATATTTTTCTGTAATGAACTGGATGTCAGTATTGGACATAAAAGCATTAAAAATAAACCGATTAAATGGATTATGCCATTTCTCAGAAGGCGTTCGCTTAAGAAAAACTTTAGGACAAGTACTCGTAATTCCAGAACGAAGGACATCAATGTAATGTTGATCTTATTGGGTCTATAACTTAATTCGTGCGGTTTGCTAAGAGATGGCGTAACTTGGATTATTCCATTGGAACATGCGTTGGAAAGCTACTGTCACTGTACGTCATTTCAGTATATGTCATTCATTTGAAGCGTAAACAACAATAATTTTTTTTCACTCAAATATGTCGAACTTTGTGCCTGAAAGAGTGTTTTTGCGGGGAGTTCTTCTTCATGAAAAAAACTGCTGCCGAAAGTCATCGTATTTTAGTGGAAGTTTATGGTGAACATGCGCTAGTTGAGCGAACGTGCCAAAAATCGTTTGCACGATTTAAAAGTGGTGATTTTGGCTAGGAAGGCGATGAACGTCCTGGGCAGCCAAAAAAGTTTGAAGACGAAGAACTGGAAGCATTACTCTATGAAGATTGTTGCCAAACACAAGAAGAGCTCGCAGAATCTTTGGGTGTCACTCCAGCAGCCATTTCAAAACGTTTAAAAGCAGCTGGATATATTCAAAAGCAAGGAAATTGGGTTCCACATGAACTCAAGCCGAGAGACGTCGAAAGGCGGTTTTGCATGTCCGAAATGCTGCTGGAACGCCACAAAAGGAAGCCATTTTTGCATCGCATTGTTACTGGTGATGAAAAATGGATCCATTACGACAACCCCAAGCGCAAAAAATCATATGTGAAACCCGGCCAACCAGCCAAATCAACGGCAAAGCCGAATATCCATGGCATGAAGGTAATGCTCTGTATTTGGTGGGATCAGATGGGTGTGCTGTATTACGAGCTGCTAAAACTGGGTGAAACCATCGACGGACAACGCTACTGAACACAATTAATCCGTTTGAAGAGAGCAGTGGCCGAAAAACGGCCGGAATATGCGACCGGACACGAGGCGATAATTTTCCATCATGACAACGCTCGGCCCCACGTTGCTATTCCGGTTAACCACTATTTGGTTAATAGTGGATGGGAAGTCTTACCCCACCCGCCTTATAGCCCAGACCTTGCCCCTTCTGACTACCATTTGTTCCGGTCGATGCAGAACGCCCTCACTGAAATACGGTTCACATCAGAGCAGAATATCAAAAATTGGCTTGATTCATTCTTGGCTGCCAAGCCGACGCAGTTCGCAGTTCTTTTGGGATGGGATCCACAAATTGCCAGAAAGATGGGAAAAAGTCAAAGCTTCAGATGGGCTATACTTTGAATAATACTATTTCACATGTTTTTTTTAAATAAACGTTCAAATTTTAAAAAAAAGCCGCACGAAATAAATTATATAAATAATATATTATTTGATTTTTTTCAAAGAATGCATCTATATCCAGGTAATCGTTCTCTTCCAAATCAAGCCTCATATTTTTATACCGCTCTGCATATTTCACGAATCCGGGTTCTGTCTTTGGCATCGGTGTGAGTATCATTATAGCACGCGAAGATAAGAACGGAGCTTCAAAACGACACTTCAATTGTTTATTTGGCAGGATTTTTTTTGCAAAACGTACATAAATGTATTCCTAAGAGTCTGGAGTTTAATATTGCTTGAACTGAAATCAGCTGATCGATCAAATTAATAGCATCTTGTTTGTTAGCCATAATAAAATGTGTTCATGAGGACTTCCGCAATGTTGGAACTCTATACGTTTAAAATATTCAAGCACTCTGTAATTTCCAAATGGGCTGATTTTTTTGAACTGAAGAATACTTATTAATATATTTATTAATTTATGAAAATAAATTTGCGCAAGTGACCGCATCTTCATTAATCAAAGTACTTTTCTCAAGATAATGTAATGAATCAATTTCTTCTTTACTCAATTCAGCTCCATCATGTTTTAATCGATACAAGGTCTGTAAAAGAGAAGTCCAACCTATTTCGTTAGCACTTAATGTTAGGAAGATAGTTGGTTTACCAAGTTGCCTTCTCATGGAGAACAAATCCTTTTTCCTTTGTGCCCAATACCAGGCAGATTTGGGTATTGTTCGTAAAAAGCCCAAATTACTCTCCAAACAACTGTTAATATAGCCTTCGGATTCTATTTGTTGTCAATATGTTTAAAGGCAATAGTAAGGCTGTCTCGAACTCGTAATTTCATTGTCTTCATGGACATGTACAGCAGGTGATAAGGAGTTACTCCGCGCCGATCAGATAGTCCTTCGTTGAAGCATCTAAAGTGACCAGGATAAATACTGGGGAAAGATAATTCTTCAGCATGTTCGTCAAATAGCAAGCTTTTCGTAATATTTTATTCTCCTATCGTCGTTCCATAGTAGAGTATGCTGTTGTGCAGACAAACTCTCTTCGATTGGTATTTCTTCACTGATGTCGTTTTGAAGAATTGGAGCAGTCGAATCAGAATTTAATAAGGAATCGTCTATTTTCATATCATATAAATTATATAGTGGTGTTGTAATTAAATATTCTAACCATAGCTTAATGTTTCGCTCGTTTACAAGTCCCATTAGATAGCTCGACTTATGTAAGTTACGCACGGACACGTAGTGGAAGTTAAAAAAAACAAAAGTTTTTCTTTTTAGGGGACGATTGTCCCGTTTATTAGGATCGTTAATCACAAACTGAAGCTACTTAAATCTAATACAATTATTTATACCTTCGATTGCATAGGTGAAATTGCTGACGAGTTGGCTTGGTTGCTTTCGGGTTGACTTCTTGGAATTATGTCTCGTGGGAATAGGTGCATGTGAACAGTTCATGCCATGGGTCATCTCGTTGGAGTGTGTTCTGAAGTATTATGCAGAATAAATGTTTTCGGTGTTAACACCTCCCTCCTTAAATTCGAGTGTACTCACTCGACACCATGTAAAATATTGGTACTTCATTACTTTTGGCGGGTTCCGTTTTTCCTATAATCTGGGGGTGGTGTACGTTCAGCTCTTGTGGTGTTGCTTCAGGGATTGTTATCGTGTTGCGGATTTTTATCTTCTTTTTCTGCATAAAAGCTTGCTTGGTTACGATGATTGCAACGGCCAACATTAAGATGGTTATAAGGCTATAGTTAGTGATAGCGTGTAATTGTGCTTCTTCTTCTAATTCGGCTAGCTGTGCCGTATTGTTGACGTGTAATTCTTTAACCATTTCGATGGTTGATTGAAGAATTTGGCTGGAGGATTGCTGGTAGCGGTTTCGAATAAGGTATTTCTGTAGAACTATAACTTCTCCCGTTTATGGAAAGGGATGCGTTATAGTACTGTAGGATGAAGGTTCCGGTGCGGTTTACTGTGTTGTTGTCGATAATGATGGATCCGTTAAACTGGTTTAGGAAAATGGTTCCAGGATGAATTTCTTCTATGATTGGGATGTGTTGGTTGCTGGCCTCGTCGCAATTCGAAGGTCTGCTTTTTAGCAAATTTGGAATACAGGTATCGTCATGTAAATTTATTAATTGGTTTCTGTTACAAATTGTTAAATCATTAAAAGCTTGACATTCTTGCTTGATACCATAAAAATCGTTATTACAATACAAAGTGTTATTGTTATTATTATTTAATTTTATAATCTTTTTATTATATTTAACTGGTTTTATGAGAAGTTTTTTACATAAAAAGGTTTCTGTTGTAGGTATGCTTATTATATAAACGAGAGTTTCTAGACGTGAGGCTATTTTGATATTTGCAAATTCAATTGCCTCTTTTAAATTAATGAATGGAATATTACTGTCTTCGAATTTTGTTCCTTACAATTTCCAGTTCGGTATTTGATAAAATAAATGAGTTTATAATTTTATTTTTTGCTCATAACACGGCATATTCTAAATTTATTACTTCCTCCTTAATTTTGTCTAGTTTGTTTTTTGTGTTTAAAAAAAAATTATTTTCTACGTTACCTTCTGTTTTAACAATATTAAGTACTTGGTTTGTTATATTCGTAAGTCTATTCATTCTTTCAGTATGCAATTCGTTTATTATAACTTGCTTACTCGTATTATTGTTTTTTTAATAAATTGTGGAGATGTGATTTTATGATTTGGAAGTCTTCATGATCGGGGCTTCCGGCAAGCCACTTCCAGGCGCTCCCGATGAAGTTAAGAGACCTTTGTACTCTTGTTTTTGGCTTTAGCGTAGTTAATTGCTTTCGGATTTGGGAAATTTGGAAGGATAGGATAGAAAGCTGGGGATTGTTCTTATTGGGGTGATTTTCTATTTGGTTCTCTATAACCTTAATCGTTTCTTCTTCCAATTTAAAGGCGTGTTGTACGATTCCAGGATGGAATCAGCATTACCCGTGATTTTGCTTCTTATCACGGTAAGAATTCCATAATACTTAGGAGATCCTTTTTGGGATTCATGTATTTGGATAACTCTATCTACGCTCTTCCTCCAAGAGCTGAATTCTCCGGGTCTCCAAGAGAATTCTCGTAGATATCTTACGATGTCAGGAATTTTTTCTAGGTCCGCGAGATCACCTAGTTCGGGATTAATAGTTTGATCTTGCCCGATGAAAAGATCAGAATTAGAATTCATAAGAGTTTTGACTATATTTGTAATAGTATTTACGAGGTCGGCAGAAGGAATGGTTTGTCGGGATCCGCTTTGAAGCGGTTGTTGCTGGGGCTGTGAAGGTTGTTGTTGGGATTGTTGGGGTTGTTCGGGTAAAGCAAGTACAGGGGGGCGGATGAGATTATTATGATTCGCCATTTTTATATAATGTACGCGTATTTGACTTTAAGCAGGAGAGAAAAACAAAAAAAAAATGAATAGACTTATTTTTTATGAACTTGATGTAGAAGGGTCTTTTCTTTCGTATTACAATTTTTAGATAACGGAGGTAAAAATTGACACTTGAATAAATATTTATTTTCACTTAAATGTATTTTTTCTTAAATGCTAGTTGGTTTACTCTATTTGTTTAATTTATTTTATATACTTTTGTCCTTTTTAATTAGAAACTATGTCTCTCTTTTACTGTTTTTATTCTCAAAAAAAAATAAAGAAATGGATAAAACGACGTTTTGTATTTTTCTTAACTAAATCTAGGCATTTAGAAACTTTTATTTAATTTAAAAACTTAAAATTACATACGTTATTAGATATTTCATATCCGGAGCGGCTGGCAGCGTTTGCTGTCTCATTTTTGCTGCTGGGCAGTTACTGGGGGGCCTCGTTTCTTCGGATAGTTTGTTGAGTTGGATTACGCGATCACACTTCACCACTACGGTAGGTACGCGTTTTTTTTTTCCTCGGGTATGGGATTTTACGACTTTGACTGTTTTAAGGTGATTTTGGTAGCGTTCTCACTATTAACGGTGATTTGAATTTTCTTTCCGCGCACTTGCTCACTACTTATGGTGATACCTTTAAGTCACGGTACTAGTTGTGATGTTCTTTTTGCTAGTTCACGCACTTGCTACTTTAAGTCG
Source organism: Volucella zonaria (assembly GCA_963966105.1). NCBI lineage: Eukaryota > Metazoa > Arthropoda > Insecta > Diptera > Syrphidae > Volucella > Volucella zonaria. The sequence continues at coordinate 248,316,553 of OZ014530.1, read as the reverse complement.
AATTTACTCACTACTTATGGTGATTATACTATTTTTTCTTTGGTCGCGGTATTCACTACGTATGGTGATTTATTTTCTACACGCGATTTATTTATTTGCTCGGCCGCCAGTTACGCACGGACACGTAGGGGAAGTTAAAAAAAAGTTAGGGGACGATTGTCCCGTTTATTAGGATCGGTAATCACAAACTGAAGCTACTTAAATCTAATACAATTATTTATACCTTCGATTGCATAGGTGAAATTGCTGACGAGTTGGCTTGGTTGCTTTCGGGTTGATATCTTGGAATTATGTCTGGCGTGTGCGGGTGCACTCAACTTTCGTGGGAATAGGTGCATGTGAACAGTTCATGCCATGGGTCATCTCGTTGGAGTGTGTTCTGAAGTATTATGCAGAATAAATGTTTTCGGTGTTAACACCTCCCTCCTTAAATTCGAGTGTACTCACTCGACACCATGTAAAATATTGGTACTTCATTACTTTTGGCGGGTTCCGTTTTTCCTATAATCTGGGGGTGGTGTACGTTCAGCTCTTGTGGTGTTGCTTCAGGGATTGTTATCGTGTTGCGGATTTTTATCTTCTTTTTCTGCATAAAAGCTTGCTTGGTTACGATGATTGCAACGGCCAACATTAAGATGGTTATAAGGCTATAGTTAGTGATAGCGTGTAATTTTGCTTCTTCTTCTAATTCGGCTAGCTGTGCCGTATTGTTGACGTGTAATTCTTTAACCATTTCGATGGTTGATTGAAGAATTTGGCTGGAGGATTGCTGGTAGCGGTTTCGAATAAGGTATTTCTGTAGAACTATAACTTCTCCCGTTTATGGAAAGGGATGCGTTATAGTACTGTATAATGAAGGTTCCGGTGCGGTTTACTGTGTTGTTGTCGATAATGATGGATCCGTTAAACTGGTTTAGGAAAATGGTTCCAGGATGAATTTCTTCTATGATTGGGATGTGTTGGTTGCTGGCCTCGTCGCAATTCGAAGGTCTGCTTTTTAGCAAATTTGGAATACAGGTATCGTCATGTAAATTTATTAATTGGTTTCTGTTACAAATTGTTAAATCATTAAAAGCTTGACATTCTTGCTTGATACCATAAAAATCGTTATTACAATACAAAGTGTTATTGTTATTATTATTTAATTTTATAATCTTTTTATTATATTTAACTGGTTTTATGAGAAGTTTTTTACATAAAAAGGTTTCTGTTGTAGGTATGCTTATTATATAAACGAGAGTTTCTAGACGTGAGGCTATTTTGATATTTGCAAATTCAATTGCCTCTTTTAAATTAATGAATGGAATATTACTGTCTTCGAATTTTGTTCCTTACAATTTCCAGTTCGGTATTTGATAAAATAAATGAGTTTATAATTTTATTTTTTGCTCATAACACGGCATATTCTAAATTTATTACTTCCTCCTTAATTTTGTCTAGTTTGTTTTTTGTGTTTAAAAAAAAATTATTTTCTACGTTACCTTCTGTTTTAACAATATTAAGTACTTGGTTTGTTATATTCGTAAGTCTATTCATTCTTTCAGTATGCAATTCGTTTATTATAACTTGCTTACTCGTATTATTGTTTTTTTAATAAATTGTGGAGATGTGATTTTATGATTTGGAAGTCTTCATGATCGGGGCTTCCGGCAAGCCACTTCCAGGCGCTCCCGATGAAGTTAAGAGACCTTTGTACTCTTGTTTTTGGCTTTAGCGTAGTTAATTGCTTTCGGATTTGGGAAATTTGGAAGGATAGGATAGAAAGCTGGGGATTGTTCTTATTGGGGTGATTTTCTATTTGGTTCTCTATAACCTTAATCGTTTCTTCTTCCAATTTAAAGGCGTGTTGTACGATTCCAGGATGGAATCAGCATTACCCGTGATTTTGCTTCTTATCACGGTAAGAATTCCATAATACTTAGGAGATCCTTTTTGGGATTCATGTATTTGGATAACTCTATCTACGCTCTTCCTCCAAGAGCTGAATTCTCCGGGTCTCCAAGAGAATTCTCGTAGATATCTTACGATGTCAGGAATTTTTTCTAGGTCCGCGAGATCACCTAGTTCGGGATTAATAGTTTGATCTTGCCCGATGAAAAGATCAGAATTAGAATTCATAAGAGTTTTGACTATATTTGTAATAGTATTTACGAGGTCGGCAGAAGGAATGGTTTGTCGGGATCCGCTTTGAAGCGGTTGTTGCTGGGGCTGTGAAGGTTGTTGTTGGGATTGTTGGGGTTGTTCGGGTAAAGCAAGTACAGGGGGGCGGATGAGATTATTATGATTCGCCATTTTTATATAATGTACGCGTATTTGACTTTAAGCAGGAGAGAAAAACAAAAAAAAAATGAATAGACTTATTTTTTATGAACTTGATGTAGAAGGGTCTTTTCTTTCGTATTACAATTTTTAGATAACGGAGGTAAAAATTGACACTTGAATAAATATTTATTTCCACTTAAATGTATTTTTTCTTAAATGCTAGTTGGTTTACTCTATTTGTTTAATTTATTTTATATACTTTTGTCCTTTTTAATTAGAAACTATGTCTCTCTTTTACTGTTTTTATTCTCAAAAAAAAATAAAGAAATGGATAAAACGACGTTTTGTATTTTTCTTAACTAAATCTAGGCATTTAGAAACTTTTATTTAATTTAAAAACTTAAAATTACATACGTTATTAGATATTTCATATCCGGAGCGGCTGGCAGCGTTTGCTGTCTCATTTTTGCTGCTGGGCAGTTACTGGGGGGCCTCGTTTCTTCGGATAGTTTGTTGAGTTGGATTACGCGATCACACTTCACCACTACGGTAGGTACGCGTTTTTTTTTTCCTCGGGTATGGGATTTTACGACTTTGACTGTTTTAAGGTGATTTTGGTAGCGTTCTCACTATTAACGGTGATTTGAATTTTCTTTCCGCGCACTTGCTCACTACTTATGGTGATACCTTTAAGTCACGGTACTAGTTGTGATGTTCTTTTTGCTAGTTCACGCACTTGCTACTTTAAGTCGAATTTACTCACTACTTATGGTGATTATACTATTTTTTCTTTGGTCGCGGTATTCACTACGTATGGTGATTTATTTTCTACACGCGATTTATTTATTTGCTCGGCCGCCAGTTACGCACGGACACGTAGGGGAAGTTAAAAAAAAGTTAGGGGACGATTGTCCCGTTTATTAGGATCGGTAATCACAAACTGAAGCTACTTAAATCTAATACAATTATTTATACCTTCGATTGCATAGGTGAAATTGCTGACGAGTTGGCTTGGTTGCTTTCGGGTTGATATCTTGGAATTATGTCTGGCGTGTGCGGGTGCACTCAACTTTCGTGGGAATAGGTGCATGTGAACAGTTCATGCCATGGGTCATCTCGTTGGAGTGTGTTCTGAAGTATTATGCAGAATAAATGTTTTCGGTGTTAACATGTATCTTCTTTCTTTTGATGTGTACATTAACACAATGATCATCATCTAGTATGTTTCTCGGAAAGAATTCACCGACACGGGAACGTTTATTATTTGTCCAAAAATGCCAAATTGACCATGAACGCGCCGCAAACGTCGTATTTGCATGAATGGTAAACGAGGTGAAATGAGACGTTCTGAAATTAAATCCAGGTTGGGCAAATGCGCTGGTTTTTCTGTATATTTAAATCCATTGAATTTAGATAACGTAGGCATATTACCTCTATTTAATGATTGCTTGCAAGATTTACAAGCATTTATGGCATTGTCATTATTTTCTGGAAAAGCATTGCGAATGATTTCTTCTTGTTCGTGAGAAATAGATGTAATGTCATTGTTAAACCATAATCTGTCACAAATTGAACATGCTGAACCGAACGGATTATTTATAAATTGTTTTTCAAACTGTTTATGAGCACTTTTGTGTGCATTAAAGTTAGTATATGGTTCACATGGTATTGAAGTGATTGTGTGGTGGAAGGGCCTGCTACCTGAGCTATGTCTCCCAATATTTGTGACGTAGGATGACTAATAATAACAGCTGCTGCTTTCAATGCCTTTTGACGCGATCTGTACTCACGCGCTCGTTGTGCACCGGTTTTTGGCGGCGGTCTAGCTTGGGCTTGCTGAGATTTTTACTGACGGTATATTCTCGATCTCTCTGTTGTTGTTTTCGCCATGATGATCACAAATATATCAAATTGAATTTCACACACACACTATAAACTGTATTGGAATATCTCTGATGTTATGTTTTTAGGTTATACTCGTATTATTTTATAACGTTTACTATAATATCGGTTAGTCACCACTCGATTTTATCGTATAAAATTATGTAAAAGTTGGTATTATTTATTTACACTTTATAATATTATTTATGTGTAGAAAATGAAATTTGAAATTCTTTTTAACTGGATTTTTCACTAAAATCTTTCTCCAAAAAACATATACCGCTGTATACAATGTGGACGCTGGGCTAACTGGGGAGTAACGTTTTGTGGCGTCGCTTCGACTACAGGCACATATAAACACTAGAGGTGGGTCGTGTTCGGTTTTTGTGTTAACGAAACGAAACAGTTCTTTAAAGAAATATAACTAGTTAACTAACTAATAAGAAGAACTAACGAGAAATTATAATGCTGTACTGATAGTAACTACGAGGGGCGTTCAATATATTCTCGGTATCGATATGAAGGAAAATGCGAATTCAATTTAAATTGTTTTTTTTTTTTCAATATAATCTCCCCTAACATCAATGCATTTGTTACATCTTGGGATAAGCTTTTTTAAACCCTCAAAATAATAAATTTCCTCTTTCTCTGCAAAATACCGACTTGAGTTCTTCATCATCCGAAAATCTTTTTCCACGAAGACATTTTTTCAAATCCGGAAACAGGAAATAATCACTAGGGGCAAGGTCTGGACTATAGGGTGAGTGTTGGATTTCTTCGAAACCACAATCTCGCGCAGCAGCCTTGGAAACTCGCGCCGTGTGAACAGGAGCGTTGTCATGAAGAAGCAACACACCCGCTGCGAGTTTACCCCGTCTTTTCTTTTTAATTTCCTCCCGCAAATTATGCAAAGTGGAAGCGTTGATGGTTTCACCTTTTTTTTGTACTCAATGAGCAAGATTCCCTCTGAGTCCCAAAAAACTGTGGCCATGAGCTTTCCGGCAGACGGAGTGACTTTGAACTTCTTCGGGGGGTCTGTTCCTTTTTTTTTATGCCACTGCATGGACTCTTGTTTGCTTTCAGGGTCATAGTGGTGGACCCATGTTTCGTCCCCAGTAACAATTCGATCCATAACACCGTCCGCGTTCTCACTACACATCTCCAAAAGCTCTCTACAGCATGCGATTCTCACTTTTTTCGGAGGCGCTGTGAGCATTCGTGGCACCCACCTTGCACTGACCTTTGAAAGGTTAAGATGGTCATGAAGAATGGTGTGAATGGTACCAATTGAAAGCTTGGTGATCTCTGCCACCTTTATTCGGGCATCCTCAAGAACAAGTTTTTCGACATCTTTGATGCTTTCTCCGGTACAAGCAGTAGCCGGGGCGGCGGAGCGGGGGTCGCCCTCAATGCTCTCTCTGCCTCTCTTGAACTCACTTGACCACTTTTGCACAGTTGATAATGAAGGTGCGGAACCCTGGTAAACAGCCACCATCTCTTCATGAATAGTTTTTTGACTTTTTCCTTGCTTAGTGAGAAATTTAATTACAGCGCGATGCTCAATTTTCACCATCATCGTCTCAGTTGCCATTATGATTCTGTTTAAGTAGAGATAAAACGCGAATTAATAATCACATTTATATCGTACATTCACGAAACGAACAAAAAACGAAAAAAACGATAACGATCGGGTGAAGTAGTTAGTGTATGTATCAGGGGTGAAATCATGTTATTCGTTTTTCTCCTTCATGCGTTTTTCATATTTGCGGAACTGAATCTGACTTGAGTTTTGTGTTTGGGGATAGTTTTGCACGTTTTCTTTACATAGCCATTCCCATGAAACGAACTTACTCTACCGAGCGCAAAGAAGTTTCACTTCAAAAACAACTAAGAAAGGCTAAGCTACAATCCTGGAGATTGTACTCTACCGAGCGCAAAGAAGTTTCACTTCAAAAACAACTAAGAAAGGCTAAGCTACAATCCTGGAGATCATTTTGGGACAAAATTACAGAAACTTCTGAGGCGTTGTGGGAAAGAAAAATCCTCCCTACAAATCCTGTGATGCCCCTTGCTGTTTGAAATAAACGGATGGCTTTTGGACGACTTCAGACGATAAATCACTCAACCTGCTACTGGACAATCACTTTCCAGGTTGCTCCCTATTCGCGGCCAGTAGCAACCCAAATAGCACTACTGCAAACCATACAAGTCTGCTGGTCCGGACGATATAATACCTGCCGAGCTACAAAGTTCCTCAGATATTATCCTGCCTACGCTAGAGATCTGCATTCCACTGTCACGGACAGAAGTCAATGTAGTTTTCATTCATAAAGCCGGGAAATGTCCTCATATTGTCCCAAAGAACTTCAGAACTATAAGTCTATCATCTTTGCCTCTGAAAACTCTAGAACGGCTGATTGATATCCATATAATCTATTCATCGTTAAATGGCAAAACGAACTAACCATAAATCAGCTTTCAACTGCCAAATTGACAATCTGTAGAAACAGTGTTGCCAGTTTAAAAACCGTATCTCTAAAAAAAAAAAACCCTTTATTAGCCTTATGTTTTTGATTGGAAATAAAGAAAAAACCAAAAAAAGCTACCAAAGTTGCATTTGAAAAAATTTGAAGGAAACTTCCAAGACTGGTTGTCAGTCTGGGAGCAATTTCGCATAGCATGTGATAAATTTAATTGTCTCGAATCCTTTCTAATAGGCGGTCTCAAATAGGGCATAGCGGGATTTACAGCGAGTGAAATATGTCACGATGCAGCCGTCACACGGCAATACCGATAGAATTGTCGATAACCACATGCAGAAAATTATTTCCTTATGAGCCTTTATGAATGAGGTGTTATTAAAAAGTTTAATTATACGAGTATCTTTTAATCTCGAAACAAACTTTCCTTCCCTTAATTTTCATATCATGGGGCGCACTCTAAAAACAATTTTCCGCACTGTTCACATGGACATGCAGTCTGATGCAATGACACCAAAACTCCTGATGCGAAAAAAATACGAAATTAACTTCCCTATGCACTGGTATTATTTCAGCCAGTACTTGAGCCAGGAAAGGAATGTAGTCTGATATTCCAAGATGGCTCGAAAGCTAAAGCAATATACCCGCTTAAGTACAAGAAGGCTGCTGGACTGGATGATTTTAAGCAGCAGAAGATGACTTTTGGTAGAGAGGATGCCCCAACTCACTTCCAAGATATGCCCGAAGAATGGAACCTTAGCACGATTTTGAAATGTTTGCTTCCCGGCACCCAAACCAAACGTCTCTGGGATCCCGCTATTCTATCTGTGGGTTCTTCCAGGTAGAGCTTGGACGACAGTTAGACCTGGGTAAAATAAAAAGGGGCGCCACATGATTTTTCCCCCGGAATTACGAAACCTTTCAAGGAAAAGAAAAACGAAGGAACGGTGCGCATGTCCTGTCTATTCTCGGGAATTCTATCACACGCGCGGCCCATCGGAGCTTTAATTGTACAATAAAAAAACGAATTTTCTATTTAAAATTACACTGCACTATAATTAGCTGTTGTTCCTGGCGGTGATGTGCCTTTCTGGCACAACCTAGCGTCCCGCTACTCCTGTTTCGCTGTCCTTCTTCTTCTCCCTTCTCTCCTTTTCCTCTTCCCTTTTTGGCTGAAACTCGCGAATTTTACCAAACAATCTACTCTACTTAAAGAAAGACAGAATTGGTTTGCGCAATTCCCAAATTTCCAACGGAACAAACTTGCTTTTCAGAACAAAATCAAATCGCACCAACTCAAAAAACTAGCTCGATCCGCTCTAGTTGCTGGTCGTCACCAAAGTGATTTCCAAATTTTTTTTTGTTCCACAGCTTCCGCCAGACTCACACACACATTCGCACACCCCAAGGCTCAGCTCAGGCTGCTGGGGGGGTCACAGGTGGCGGATGGTGATCGGCCTGCAGATATGCAGGTTAGCTGTGAATAACCAATAAACAGTCCCCGACCAAGAGCGGCACAAAAGGAGGGCGCTGCTGAAAAGGCCACAGGAACCCCTAAGAACTTTCTGCGACAAGACGAGTCGGCACCATCTTCAACTATGTGCTAACCCATCTCCTAGCTCTCGGGTAAAGAGGTGGCACCGTGGGAAATCATAGCTCCATTGGTAGCTACCAGTTGACATCCTTCACTCATTACTGCCTTTTTGGCATTACGACTCAGCCCAGTAAGGTCGTAATTATGGTACGAGTATACTGGAAACAAAGCTTTTAAAATGACTGACATATGGGCTGACATTTGCAGTATTCTGTTACCTGAGTAAACAGGAGTGAAATTCTGTTGGAATGGCTTTCAAGCTAATGCTGTGAACGCCCCCGTCCCGTTAAGACCCTGGCAGGCTTCAAAGTACGTTCAATGTTTCGTCGCCATTAAGTTGGTGGTGCAGGTCCAGATGTAACATTCCTGGTTAGCACTGATCCGGCTCTGGCACATAACCCCATAAGGGTGTGTGTCAACCCTCGCATGGCCTCACTACATGCATAGATAACCATGGGATCGCTGGGTGACTACACACCCGAGCATTGACAGCGGCTTTAAGTGAGGACCCTAAAGAAATGAACCCAACAAAACAAAACCAATAAAACCAGGAGGATGAGATCAACGGAGAGAACCCATTTCAGAAGAGAACGATGGTGAGAAGATCTCCGTCTAGAAAGCCGCCATCGCCCCAGAGAAGTCCTTATTGAGAAGCGGCGTCTCAACGAAGTATGTGGATGATGCGTAGTCCAAATAACCAGCCCTCCTTGTTTCACAAATTAGGGGAACAAATAAAAGCCCTAGTGGAAATGTTCGAGCATGGTAAAAGGCGATCAATTCACCTACCAATGCGGGTTGCAATAGAAAGCATCGAAACGCTCCATGAGCTCTTGGCGACTGAGATGCGTGATAACAAGCCCAAGGAAGTTATCAGCGAAAACAATACCTCCCAAACATCCCCATTGCTGAAGGTAATTTCGGGGCCCAAACGAAGGATAGAATCTATAGAGTCGCCGAGCTCGAAAAGCCGGCCGAACCCGCCGCTCATAGTCGAAACGAAGAAAGCATCACGTGGTGAAGTGGTGCCCCAAAAACAAAGCAATGCCGGAAAGAGCAAGAAGGCCCATCCCAAAGAGTCCGCCAAATCGACAACGAATGAGCAGGCCACAAATGGTCAAATAACCGCTAGGATGGCGAGCAAAGAACAGGCCAAGGGGACAGCAGCGCCTGGTTGAAGGTTCCCAAAAAGAAACCAAGGAAGCCCGCGCGCGAAAAAGCACGACCAGACGCAATCGTGGTGGCAAGCAAGAGCGAACTTTTATACGTCGAAATACTTCGCAGGGTCAAAGGGGACCCCAAACTCCATAACCTGGCTGAATCGGTTACAAAGATTAGGAGAATCCAGAAAGGAGACCAGTTGCTCCAGCTGCGTGAATCTGGTGACAGAACCGAAGAATTCAGGAGTAAAATCGATGAAAATCTTGGCACATAGGCGGAAATCCGCACTTTAGTCCAGAGATCCACGATGTCACTACCAGGAGAGACATCTGCAATGCAATCAAAGCGCAGTAAAACATTCGAGTTACCGAAGGAAATGTGCTCAGTCTTAGGAAGGGCTACATTGGCACGCAGAACTGGACAGTGGGCCTACCGGTAGAGATGGCGAACAGATTGCTGGAATCCGGTAAAATCAAAGTCGGCTGGGTAAATTGCCGTATTCATGTTCGAAAGGCCCTCACCAAATGCTTCAGGTGTCTGGAGTTTGGCCATACGGCGCGGCAATGCAAGAGCGAGCATGACCGATCCAAGCAGTGCAGAAACTGTGGAGAAGAAGGTCACATAGCCAAAGAATGCAAAGAGGACGCATTATGCTTCTGTTGTAAGATGATTACACCAGAAAACGCTGGACACGTGGCTAGTAGCAGCAAGTGCCTGGTACTCAAGAAGGCACTGGCCAAATTAATATGATGAATGTTGTCCAGATAAATCTAAACCACTGCGCAGCCGCGCAGGACCTTCTGGCGCAAACAGTAGGGGAGAAAAGAATCGACGTAGTCCTAATAAGCGAACTGGATAAACCCATAGACGGAAGCAGCTGGACAGATATCAACACAAAAAAGTCTGCGATATGAACCTGTGGGAGCCATGCCCTGCAGTCTGTAGGCCATCGGGGAGACCGCTTCGTATCTGCTGTGATAAATGGTGTATGTACATTTTTACAGTTGTTATGCGCCCCCCAGTCTATCACTGGCGAGGCAGAGAAGTGATCACCAGACTATCTTATTTAATGTCGGCAAAGAGAAACGCAGACTGTGCACCACCCTAACAGGGCCAAAGTGGAAGGACACGCTGCTTGACAAAGATATGTTCAAGAAAATGCTAAACTCCAGCGCCACAACGAACAACTGATCGGCTAAAGCCCTTTCTCATCAGCTAATCCAGACTATTACCGCAGCGTGCGACGCATCAATGCCCAGAAGATCTGTCAGTAAAAGAGGCGAGGCCTGCTACTGGTGCACTGACGAGATTAAACGACTTAGAGTAAAGTGCCTACAAGCACGACGAATTTCTCAGAGATCCAGAGGAAGACAAGATTTCCAAGAATGGCTAACCAACTTTAAACTGGCGAGACGGGAACTGGAAAGTGCCATTAAAAAGAGTAAGTCAAAGAGTTTTAGACAACTCTGCGGCGAGACTAACTTGGACCCCTGGTAGAGTGGTGATGAAGAAGCTTAAAGGCAGCAGGTCCTCACAAATAACCTGCCCTGCAATGCTAAAGGCTATAGTAGAGCATCTATTCCCGCATAGACCATTTACTATGGCCACCATCACAAGGAGGATCAAAATGGAAGATATCCCGGCCATCACGTCGGAAGAACTTCTTGCTGCATGCAAAAAATTGGAGACACCAAAGCACCTGGACCGGATGGTATCCCGAATAAGGCATTAAGATGGCTATTAAGACGAGACCGGATATCTTCTTAGCGACGATGCAAAGGTGCCTACAGGAGGGGATATTCCCTACGCCATGAAACTGCAACACTTAGTGCTGCTTCCAAAGGGCAATAAACCATCATCGTATCGTCTAATATGTTTGCTTGATACTCTAGGTAAGATCCTGGGGCGTTTTATATACAACAGACTGCTTGCGGTGGCGGAGGAAAATGGAGCGCTGTCAGATCACCAGTACGGCTTCAGAAAATCTCGTTCTACCATCGATGCAATAAAGGTGGTAGTAGAAAAGATGGAAATGGGGGACAAAGAGATACTGCGCAGTACTACCGCTCGACGTAAAAAATGCGTACAACTCGGCGAGCTAGTCGTTTATTAGGAGATTCTTGGCCAGGATGGATACACCATAATATCTCCTGAGAATAGTCACGGACTACTTCAGTAACAGGTGGTTAAGGTATCATACGAACGATGGTACTAAGCACTAAAGTGTTTCCGCGGGAGTCCTGCAAGGGACGGGTTTTGGACCTCTACTATGGAAAATTATGTACGACGGAGTCCTGCGACTAACCGTGCCTGAGGGAGTCAATATTATTGGCTTCGTTGACGACATAGCAGTGGTTACAGTAGACAAGCACATTCACGAGTCGGAGTCTGCCACAGACAAGGCTGAAGCTGTCCTAATAACCAGCCGCAAGGCGGTGGAATACGCGAACTTCCACGTCGGAGACCAGACAATGAGATCTAAAGAATCCTTAAGGCACCTTGGAGTCATAATTGACAATCGGCTGAGCTTCAAAACTCACGTCGAGTACGCTAGCAAGAAAGCATGGCTGATGCAGGCGGCACTCTCCCGAATGCTACCGAACATCGGCGGATCTGGATACGCCTCGAGGATCTTGCTGGTCAGCCCGGTACTCCTATACGCTGCCCGTATATGAGCGGGTGCACTGGCGACAAACGAGTGTAGGAGAGAGTTATCATCAGTTCACAGGCTCTGCAATCAGGGTGATCAGTGATCAGCGGATTCCGCAAAATCTCCGATGATGCAGCCTGCGTTTTAGCTGGAATGATCCCGAAAGACATCCTCGCGAATGAGATGAAGAGGGTGTATCTTAGGCGACCCTCGAACCGGCAAGAGGCAAAGAGGGTTAAGGAAGAAGAAAAGGCAGCATCCGCAATGCTGCGGCAAACCAGGTGGGACCGCTCCACAAAAGGCAGGTGGACCTACAAGCTCATTCCCATCATAAAAACATGGACAAAGAGACCATGGGGGAACTGTAACTACCACATCACACAGTTCCTCTCCGGGCACGGCGGCTACCGGAAATACCTCCATAGATTTGGACACAATAGTTCGCCCCAGTGTCCAGAATGTCAAAATGAGGAAGAGGTTGCACGCGGTGTTCTACTGCAGAAGCAAGTGTAAATCTGCCAAGTCCAGAAAACCTCATAAGTCACATGACGCAGTCAGAGTACAAGTGGATGAAGAGCTGCTCATTTATAGTGCGCGTGCAGTACGCGCTGCGAAGAGCAGAAGCCCTAAGAAGAGCTCAAGGGGCCGCCTCGGAGAATATAGCATAATTGCTGACCAGCCCCTCGAAGTAATACCTAAGGCCTGTCTCGCGGGGAGAGTGGTTGAAGGACGTAGTGGTGTGGATTAGTACGTAGGCGCACTCCTGATATCGAATATAAAAAAAAACCACTCACTTTGCCTTTCATTCTTACCAACCTTTACACACTCACACTAAACTCCTCAGGAAAAAAGTCTGGATACAATTCAGAAGGGATTGTATCTCGATCCAACCATTCGTTGGATCGCAGCCCCTTACAAAAGCTAATTTTAGTGTCTGTGCCATTGTTTATATTTTTATCCATGGGTCCCTAACTACTCCGGTGGATCAGCGTTCAGATTTGGGATGGGGGGGGGGGGGGGTGGGGGGCTGAATAGCGTTTCACTCTTTACAGTTATTTAATATCTAGCCATCGGGCCACTGCCGGTTTTATTAACTTGTTCTGTGTTTGTTGGTTATTGTTGGTTGGCGCTGTTTGCTATTTTGGTTGTTATTGGTTGTTGTGTGTTCGATGTTGTTTGTATGTTTGTGTGTTTGCATGTTCCCTCGTTGGAGGCTGTCTTGTTACTTGGCCGTCCACCTACACACCTCTACTGCTCCTTCGGTGCTCCATCGGTGGGGTGTTGGCTTAAAAGGGGTCGTCATCAATTCACCCATCGACTCTGACTTTTAAAGCTGGTGCGTCGGTGGGGTGTGTTCGATTGTCTTGGCCGTCCGCCGGCACACTACTGTTGCTCCTTTGTTGCTCCCTCGTTGGGGGGTTGCTATAAAAGAGCTCGCCGTCTCTTCACCCATCGATCAATTGGCTCGGTGCATTCACATCTATTGTAGGGATGTGGTGCCAGTGTCCGTGGCCACATCGGTAGCAGGATGGGGTGATATTTAAGCCTCCTATTGCTTGGCTTTCATTGGGGTGTAAGATCCAGGGATCGTCTTCCCCCATCCATCATCATCGTGTTGGCGACTTTCAGACGTCCTATCTGATGCAGCCCGTTGCGAGTCTCCCGTCTATCTATGGGCTCCGACAACGGTGTTCCTGGTGGACCTCATGTCGCACCCTGGGGTTCCTGGTTCGTCGTGAGTCTCCCTACTCTCTTTAAGCCTTCATCGACCGAACCTCCTCGTTTTCCTCTGCCGGGCCAACCGCCCGTGAACCTATGTGGGTTGTTTTGCGAGCTCTGAGGTTAGAGGACCACTAGCTGATGAGACCATGGCTGCCCTCCACCTTCGCCAGAGCTCGGTGTTCCCACTCAACGAAAAGAGGGACCAAAGGGACTTCATAAGAAAAAAGAGAGCCAAACTTTGCTCGATCCACAAGTAAGAAGACTGTTCCAAATATAGAGGCATCAGTATCCTTTACATCGCAATGTTGAAGGTATTGGCGCGGTAATCGACTAAATATACACACTACGGCAGATCCAGTCCTGCGTTATGGTTCAGAAGCACGGCCCCTAGAGAAGGTGAATGAAGTAGTCATTGGCCGTTTTGAACGCTAAATTCGTCGAGTGAATGTTGGTCCCGTTTGCGTTAATGCCTAGAACATGTAGAACACCCCTGCCCAAAGAGTCTTCGATCCCAACCCGGAGGGATAACGTAGTAGAAGATGGCTTCCCCTTATGTGGCGTGCTCAAATAGAAGGGAACCTCAACCAACTTGCAGTGCGCAACTACAAGCAGAATGCCCAACTGGAGATGAGATAGAATACAATGGGATAATAAAAAATTTGTTCAAAACTATTCTCACGCCTAACGTGAAAACATTTCATCGGTTCTCGCCAAATCCCTGAATGAAATAGTATCTCCTTCCCAACCTGGTATCTACAAAACAAAAACGAGCGCTTTGAAAAAAACAAGAATAAAAATAAATAATTATTCTAAACACGTTAATGCGTTCTTTTAAGCAGAAATTCTTCGGTGGCCTTAAAACGGCGATTACATCGAATCGATTGAGGCCGCATAACCATCAGGTACACAAAAGCAAAACTACACTAACAACATATACAACACGGCACACAAGGTCTCCTATCACTTCAAAAAGAAAAAAATAAATAAATAAATAAAAAATTCAGGCCTGTGCCGAGTGGTATCTCAGTTTAGCCACACCACCCTCGCTTTGGTCAGCATTTTGAAAAAATAAAAATAAAAAAATAAAAAATCGAAAAAAAGGCGTCTCTTTGTATATTTTCATCGGTCGGATACTTGTCTAGAATAAATTATGCAAAAGATTAAATAATTTCTGTGTTGATTCCGATGACTGTGGCAATGCTAGAGGAAGACAGAGACAACCTCCTCATAAACCCCGTCATAAACCACCATAAGATACTCCGAGTAGCTTGTGCATGTTTTTAGATTCATAGTTTTATAACCAACAAGGTACTTGTGTATCTACATATACATACTCCTAGGTCGCAAGATGCTATGACGGATTGACCGGATGATTAAAATGCGCGCGCATACGACAAGTGCATAGAAAACGACACAAAGACGCTGAAGAAGTAAAAATGAATAAACAAGCGACCATTTACGACAATCTTCAAAATTGTCTCTCAAAACAACGCAACGTTCCGACATTTGTACGAGTGTAGTATGTGAGTGCGGGCGGCTTTGTATTTTTGTAGCTTGATTCATTTAATTTTTTTTCAAAGCCAAACACAGTGGACAGACTGCCGGGGATCCATTCAAAATGGCAATATGTACAATAGAGTGGTACCTGCGATCAATTGGTGTACTTGACTCCAGACACAGTTCGCTTAGGGGCACTTTGTATCTGTCAGATAAGGTTCCTTCGTATAATGATCCATTTTAAATATTGTAGTATCTGCCAGACAAGGCTCCATATACTCAGAGACAACAACTTGTTCGACTACTCGTATTGGTAATTAAAATATTTTTATGTCGTACTTTGAGATACTTTGCCGACAGATACATATGTTTTCATAAGTGTATAGTAACATACTCGTACATGAGACAGCTTATGGGAATTTAATTGCATTCCAGAGAGATCTTCTCAATGGGAAATCCTTAATCATAGTCATAAATGTTTTACAGGATCAATATGAATTGCGATCATCTGGAATGGGTAGGTGGACCAGTGGAATGTAATAGGCTTAGTTGTGTCACTTGCTACCTGCACCTTTAATTCCACTGATGCGAATGCTATGTTCGTCTTTATGGACGATTTGGCCCACGATCTTGTCGTTAACCTACACGATCTCATGCACCAAATGATCACTTTCCTCGCAGTCTGTGTGGTATGTCGTACCAAAGTGTACTGAACTCGGTCTAAATAGGTTCCACGTTGTGGTGTAATACCCTAATACCCTCTTAAGGTGATTGTATAATTGTTTTTCTCTCTCTACAACCACTAACGCTGTTCATTATGGTCACCTGGTTGGCCATAAACACTTGTAGGTAAAAAAAAAAATCTGCTCATTAAGTCGCACTTTCATTATGGAAGTACAGGTTTCCTACGCGCTGAATTGCTGACAAGTTAAACAGTTAACATGAAACTCTAGTGAAAATTGCATAACCCACCTGAGAATATTCGCTAAATTTCCGTCCAAGATTTGTAATTAATTATTATTCAAGTAAATTGAATTTACCCACTCAAATATTCAGTTAATTAAAATTCAGTGTTAAAACAAATCACATCTGATGCTAATGCATATTCATTGACGTACAACAATTACTGCAGGGCGACATATGTAAGCTGCGCAGTGCGTTAGTGACCGGAAAGTGTTAATTTTTGCGCAACAGCCGCGTTAAACAAATAAATTGCTTAGATATTCAAAGAAAGTGCGCAGATACTTGTAACTTGACATATGGATTACAAATGAGATTTGTACATTGTCTTAGTGGGCGAAGTCTGGTTCTTGAAGGATTAATGCGTTTTTATGTTAAACAACAGACGTTGTTTTTCGTCATACTCTGAAGAAAGGGAAACAAAGTGATGCGTGTCTTGAAGTTTCAATCAAGCAACTTGATTGGCCTGTTATCATCATGCTCGGACTACAAGGAAAGCGAAATCGATCTCACTATCTATAAGCTTCTGAGCATTGCAATGCGTATGGCTAAATAATACCGGACCTAGATTGGAACCATGGGGAATGCCTCAATTTTTTTTTAATTTTTTTTTGGTGGGTAGGTGTGAAAATTTTCATAGGCACTATGAACCCGGTGCTCGTAGTAGTGTGAGATTTTTACTCACTAAATAACGCCTCCCTTCTTGTCGACTACAACTGAGTTAACTTATTAAGTAGTTTGTGTTTCAAACAATATTCGCGTGGGGCAGGTAGCTTTCCAGCAAAAGCACCTGCTAGTACCGCCATTATATGTGGATAGTCCTTAGAGCGCCAGATTGAACAGTCTCGTTCTTTGCAATTGACGCACTAAGTTTGTCTTGTCCAGAATTTGGAGTATTTTATTATTACAATGACCATGAAGACGAATACGGAGCTTGCGAGCATAGTTCATTATTTCGTCCTCGACGGTAAGTTTCTGTGAATATCACTGTTTCTGATATACCATGGGGCGTTCACGATTTGTCTTAGAGCTTTGTTTTGATAGCTTTGGAGAATATTTCGGTTGTTTGATTTAGTACAGCCCCAAAGTTGTGTACCGTACGGCCAAACAGGTTTAAGCACTTGCTTATAGATCAGCAGTTTGTTATGTATGCTTAACTGGGAAAGCCTTTCTAGTAGCCAGTACTCGTACATCTGTTTGAATTTATTTCCAAGTTCATCACGTTTCTCTTTAACATGCGACTTCTATTTGTTCTATTTGTGCCATAAGTAAAATTAACATGAGTACATTTGGTCTCATTGAGAACAATTCGCCATATTTTTGTCCATTCGTAGATTTTATCCAAAGCCGTTTGTAGCTTTCCAGTAGCTTACTCGACTGAAGTATCTGTAGCTAGTATCGCCGTGTCGGCCGCGAACATGGCTACTATGGTACCTGATTCTTCCGGTATGTCTCGAGTATAGAGTAAAAACATTACCGGTCCAAGTACACTTCCTTGCGGAACTCCAGCAGCTATCTCTTTAAATTCCGAGTACTCGGTGCCATGTTTAACACGAAAAATTCTGTTTTCCAGGTACGATTTCAGAATCGTATGCAGCTCTCTCGAAGGCGTGTCAAGAAACACACTAGAACATATCTTTTTCCCCTCTAAGGCTTTCTCAATTTCATTCGTCAATTGTGGAGTGCTTAGTTCTAAAACCGAATTGATGTTCAGGAATTCGACTTCTCTCTTCAACGATCAGTTGCAAGCGCTTCCATAGGAGTTTTTCAAATATTTTAGATATTATCGGCAGAAACGATATGGGTCTGCTGGACTTTCTTTCGGTTAGAGATTTGCCTGGTTTAGGGAGCGTTATAACTTCGGCAGCTTTTCATTAGATTGGAACGTTTAATAGTCTTAGCGCGGCATTTGTAAGTTGGAGCAGTTTGATCAGTTCTTTCTTTGGCAGCTCCTTGAGAATTTGATCAGTTATTAAATCATACCCAGGGGCTTTGTTATTTTTCAATTTTTTAATTGCTGGGTTAAGTTCTCGTAGCGACACTGTTTTTATTCTAAAATTGTCCGGTGCCGTAATTATATAACTAGAATCTCCTGTTAACGCCTGTCCATCAAAAGGCTTAAACGTGCTGGGCAAATAGATCCGCCTTCTCTTTATCTCCTTTTGACAATTCGCCATTATTTTTTCTTATGGGAGGAAATTGCATTTGAGGCTTTTTGATTCCCTTCATGGCTTTCCAGAGGGAGTAATTTGAACTTCTTTCGGCAGTCAGACCTTCGAGATATGTAGATACGTTCCGATTTTTGTAATCTCGTATTGCTTCTTTCAATTTGTAGCGCAAGTGGTTCAAGTATGTTTTATGCTAGGGAGCACGGGATTGTTGCCATCTCCTCTTTTCTATCACTAGTTCATTTATATCCGGCGGATATTTTATTTTAGTACTTGCTTCATCTTTTCTCCTAATGGGAGTGTTGTTCCAGGCAGCGTTCTACCAGACTTTGATGAATCTGTCGACTTCGTCTTCTATTTCGTTGTGTGGTTTTAGCGACACGTTTAGAACAATATGTCCATTGCAGTTGTTTCTAAGACCGTCCCAGTTAGTTTTGTTGTTTGTTAATCTATGTGTATGCTTAGTGTCAAAATGGCAGGTTTGTAGAAATTTTGGCTACTCCCTTTGTGGCAAAGAAGTCTACAAGATCGGGTGCCTTTGTTATATCCGAAGGCCAATATGTTGGTTTTCCTGTCTAGAAAAAGTCAACTTTACATTGCATACCGGCTTCATAGAGTTGTCTGCCTTTCGTTGTATTACATCTTGAGCCCCAGAAGGTATGTTTCGAATTAAAATCACGACCAATTATAAAATTCGGTCCGAGTGAATCAAAGATACCTTTAAAGTCATTCTTTTCTAGCTTGCATCGCGGAGGACAATAAATGGATGCAATGTTGCAGTGTAGGTGGATATGTTTTACGCGAACTGTACTTAACTGCATTGCATCGCATTCAATCTTCATATTTATAGAGTGCTTAATGAACAATGAGGATCCGCCTCTGGCATTGTTTGATGG
Source organism: Volucella zonaria (assembly GCA_963966105.1). Taxonomy (NCBI): domain Eukaryota; kingdom Metazoa; phylum Arthropoda; class Insecta; order Diptera; family Syrphidae; genus Volucella; species Volucella zonaria. The sequence goes on along the minus strand of OZ014530.1, from coordinate 248,297,285 downwards.
GTGGTATGCATGATAAGCACAGTATCCCTTTAGTTCCACACGAGGTCTTTTCTTCAAGTGAGTTTCAGAAATCAAGCAAATGTCAATATTGGCTTTTTGTAAGACCACTTCCAGTTCGTCGAGTTTTTTAATAAGGCCGTTTGCGTTCCACGTCAATATTTTAAGCACTTGTTTCATATTCATGCTTGAAATCGAGTTTTACGTATTTCTATCTCGAAATTGCTCAATTTTTCAACTAAAAGTTTATTTGTTCTGCTTTGCTCCTCAAGAGTCGTGAGAATTAGGGAGAAAACGTGTGCCACTGGATCTGGCGTAACACTGCCTCAATTGTGAAAACATTCACGAATCCTCGTGGATCAATAATACCCTTTTAGTTGCACTATACCATATATTAGTCATGAATGCTTTGCGGAAAGAAAATGGGCACTGTAAAAGGCTGCATAGCTCGTTCGGGAGGGTTCGCAGAAACAATAGATGATCATGTGGATTTAGAACTTTTAAAATTGCGGTTGTAAATTTTAGAAGCTGCGTGGAAGGAACTTCGTTAATTGCGAGACAAACTATTTGAATTCGCTGATGATCCTAGCTTTGTCGATTCATATGCAGATATCACAGAATATGAGTCGAAATATTTAGGGGTGCAATCTGCAATAAATAAAGTTGTTCGAGTACGGAAAACAATAGCCGATTCATCAATAAAAATCAATGTCTCCGCGATGGAAAATTTAGTAAATCAACAGGCGAGCCTTTTAAAGACATTTTCGAAGTCCACGCAATCCCCCTACATAGTTTTGCCAAATCTGCCTGTTTTAAACTTCCCCGGAAATTCTAAAGACTGACCAGGGTTTCGAGATCTTTTTATTGGATCTCGATTGGACAGTCATCCAAATTTATGGAGTACTCAAAAATTTCGATGATTAAAATCTTTTCTTCGTGATGACGCCTCTAATTTAGTACGTCATTTAATCGTTTCGGATGTAAATTATTTCGAGGCATTTGAGCGATTGCAAAGCCGATACTATCGTCCAAGTTTCATTGTGCAGTCATACATCCAGAACTTTCTATCCCTTTCTGTAATGACATCGAGTAACGTAACGATCCTTCGAACAATTGCTGACGAAACAATTCGCGCATTAAATGCTCTAAAGTCAACGAAAAGAGATTCGTGGATAATTTATTAAATTCTTTTGAAAATCGATAAGGAAGCTTGGGGCCAAGAGGTTTGCTCTCTCGGCTATTGTACAGTTCAGGAACTTTTAGACTTTTTACAACTCCGTTGCGATGCATTGGAAGCTAGTCAATCGCTCAATCGGTCGGTTCAACATCGTGGTAAAATTCAAAATTCAGTCCGTGCCCACGTGGCTGAGACTGTACAATGTAATCGGTTCCAATGTGCAAAGAGGAACATTCAGTCCATCAATGTCTTAAATTCGTACACTTTCAATAGATCTTCGCCGCGAGTTCGTTAAAAAAAATTCATTATGTTTCAATTACTTGAGACCTGGACATTCGTCGAGCAAATGCAAACACGACATCATTCACTTGTGCATTCAGACAATCATTCGAAGCAATCAAATTTATCTCAGCACACTAACCTTTGGTTAGTTCGGATTTATCTCGCAATCTTTCGCCAGTCATTATTAGCACCCAACTCAATCTGATTGTAAATTCTACTATTTAGAATTTTTATATTTTTTAACAAAAATATTGTTAACCTAAGCAATAAAGACGAATAATGAAGGAAAATAACTATTTTATGTTGATATCATCAACATTTTGCCTCCTTCGATGTTGTTGCCCAATTGATCTCAAAATAGTGACTCGGCCCTTTCTGGGCTCTCAATTCAATGTTGACAGAGCTCTTAGTTGGACAATTGCGGTATTTCAGGAACACAGCCAATAGACAAATGATAAAAATAGCGGCTGCGGAAATTGAACACAACCCAATTATCCAATACTGATGTTTTTTGATGGTCTTCCAGTTGTGGTCATGTAGCCGGTTGAGCGCCTCGACTGCTTCGTGATGGTTGAAATTTAAAACTTCCATTATATCCTTATTCAGAGGGATGACGGTTTCATTTGTAAAATAAACCGGAATCTGCGTTGATAGTAATTGGCGACAACCAACCGAAAGGATCGAAAATTTTGCCAGCGTCACTTAATATTGCTCGTTTGGTACCCTTTGTGCTGAATGACGAAAAATTGACTTTAAATTGGAAGTCGTCTGTTCCTGGCCACCATTTTATTCCCAAAATTTTAAATATTGTGCCACTATTAAAGTCATGTTCTGGCTCCATGTCAATTTGCGTAAGTTAAATCCACCATTCCGAAGTAGCTGCATCAATTCCCTTTGAAGATCTTGGCATTCCCTTAGTGAATTTGCACCTCCTAGACAATCGTCTACATAGAATCCGTCAAGCAATGTTTGGCTTGCCCGTGGATACTTGCTAGCTGGCATAGAGTTCTAATTGCTAAATACGGTGCGGATGATGTGCTGTATGTTATGGTTTTAAGAACGTATTTTTTGATCGGGTCGCTGGAGTTTTCCCTCCATAAGATACGTTGTAAATTTCGATCCTCCTGATCGACTAAAATCTGCCGACACATTTTTTCGACGTCCATCGAAGAAGCAAGGAAAACAAATCCTTTTGTACCGTGGTACCGGTCATCATAAAGCTGTTTAGCGATTCCCCAGATGTTGTTTTTGCCGAAGCGTCGAATACCACTCTCACTTTGGTAGGTGCTGTCTTCTTTTATCACTGCGTGATGTAGAAGATAATATCTTTATCCAGTAAAACCATCGGATACTTCCTCCACATGTCCAAGACTAATGTATTCTCGAATAAAATTGGAATATTCATCCCGAAGGCTCTCATTGTTTGCGAATCTTTGTTCCAACACAAAGAATCGATTTAATTCCATTTTGCGTGAATCTCCCAGAACCATGCGATCCTTCAGCAGTGGCAATTTGACGATGTAACACCCAGTTTCATCCCGGTTGTGCGTCATTTGGTAGTGATTCTTGCACATTTAGTCTTCTGTAGACTTGATCTTTGCACTTGGAATTCTTCTTTAGTAATTCCCAAAATTTCTTTAAGCCTTCATCTTGACTGCACACACTGATGCATGATGTGAGTATATTAACTTGTGTCTTCTTCCTTGATGTTAAGATGGTGCTGACTGGCCCCGATAGTATCCAGCCAAACTTTGTATTTTGTGCCATTGGAGTATTGGCTGGACATGCGTCAAAAATTGCGGCAAAATGTCTGATCCAATTAGTAATTCAAACTCCTTCGGTTGTTGGTACCATGGATCAGCCAACTTCAACCTGGATGTGTAGCCACTGGTTGGGTGTAACTTGTTGTGCTGGAAGTCTCGATGTAATAACTGGCATTACTAGAGCATCTACCTCCAAGTTGAGCTTTTCATCGTGAATTGATTGAATGATAAAGCGGCATGCTACGAATGATTTCTGTAGCATGACCGTTGATTCCATTGATTTTTGACTCATACTTGACCAATGGAACTTTTAATTGATGGGCTAATTTTGCCCGATCAATCAGAGCTCGTGCGAGTCTAACTTCTCCTCCAACGCATGTGTTCACCATGGCTGTGGCTAGTAATAGCGTCCTATTACTAAGACATGAGGTAGCGATTCGTGTTAATGTTGAAGCTTCTTCACTGGATATTCTTCCTTTCACCTAAACTACTGTACTCTCACCTCGAGGGAAATGAAGAAAGGAATTATGCTGTTGTGCGCATATTTTACAACCCTTCTTTACCACACATTCCCTTGCGGTATGCCCATCTCGCAAACAGTTGAAGCACAGTTTCGACCGGTTCTTCGTCTTCATACTTAAAAACCTTTTGCACTTATACAATTGATGAGACTCGCTGCACACAACGCATATCGACTCTGTGACTGTAGTCAAACGGTTTCTTGTGGCTGTTACTCATACTTGTTGGTGTTCACGGTTGAATTCACGACTGCTTTCTAATCCTCTGAATCTAGCCTCGATGAAGTCGAAAAATTCGATTAGTTTAGGAATTTCTGTTGAAGTTCCTCTGGATTGTTGATATAATTTCCTTGATTCAGAATCAAGTTTCGGACATAACAACTGAATCACTAATGGATCCCAGGAACTTACGTCGACCCCTAAATTGTTGATACCGTACAAGATTTCCCTTGACCTATCCATGATCGTTTTCAAATCGATCGCATTTTCATGTCGAACTGATTTTAAAGTAAGCAATTTTTGGGTGTAGTTGTTGACCAATGCTGCTGAATTTTGAAACCGGTTCGATAGCAATTCCATTGCTGTTACATAATTGCTTGATGTCGGTGCCAAATGATTAACAATCCTTGCAGCTTCTACTTTTAAATTTCGTATTAAATATTGAATTCGTTCAACATCGCTTAAGGTTCCGTTCTGATGAACTAAGTAATCGATCGAACAGTTCCCAGAATAATGTCCACTGTTCGTACTTGCCGCTGAATGATGGAATGCTTATTGGTGGAAGTTTGATTTGGTTGTCGTTGTTCTGCTTCCTTAATTTTGATGTAAGCATCTTTTGATATATTTGCTCCAGCTCAATGGATTCATTGTTGGACACGAATCGGCTTCTTCCAATAAGGACATGATCTCGTCACTCATTGTCACCAGCTTTGTCCAGTATTCTGAGTTAACTCCAAGTTCTCAATAATACGTATAAAGTTGTTCTTAATCACATTCAACTTTTTAAATTTTGCTGGGCACTTCTTGATGTTAGTTGACTCTTTAGTTCTTTCTGTGTCGGACGTTGATTCTTGATTTACTTCACTTCGATTTGGACTTTGATTTACAGGAGATAACCGTGAAGCCTGTATACCTGCACCGCTTGGTAATGGCACTGGCGCTGGTTGCGTGTTTTTCCTGATGACCTCCAATTTTGCCTTGAAAGTACCCTTAATATCGAGATATATCGTTTCAAATTGGCTTAAATACTTTCTCTTTCTCACAAAGTACTCATACTGCGGATTTTCCTTTCGTAGATCTTCCAAATACCCGTTATTTATTTGGAAGTTGGTCCAGTGCTGTTCTAACTGCTCGAGTCTCCTTACGAAGTACTCCACCAAGTATCGGGATTCTCCATCTTTCTTGAAATTAGTCCATAATCGATGCACTTCTTCCGTGATTCTCGACTGGTTCAAAGCAATGTCTTCGATTTCACTAATTTCTGTGTAGAAGATTTAAAATATTACGAAGAAACCGGCACAACTCCATTCAAGAAGGAGCCATTGCGATCTTTATAAGAAAAGGACTGCGATCTAAAAGGATATACAGTCGTGTAGTACGTAGTTTCCAGGTGCTGGAAGCATATATCGTGTACATTCCGCTCCGTAGTGGAAAGCGGTTATACATGGTGTCTGTTTATGCATCTAAGGCTACTCAATCCACCTTATTCATCTCAGAGCTCGTGACACTGTTTCGATTCTTGAGGTTGGAATTGGAGGAGAACTATTTTATTATCGGCGGAGATTTCAACGCCAAACAATGATACACCAAATACTAGAGGGAACCTACTATTCAATTGGTGGGGTCAGCACAGTATGATGTATCGACTCGGGCTTAAGGCTACGGATAGTCCGTCGTTTCCCAGACACGTGTCCTATTTGGATCTCCTGCTGTTCGACTCACGAATACAACTGACATGCACTAACCAACAAACTACAAACTGTCTACGCACTTTCGTGTATGACAGTGACCATTGCGGTCTCAGCACCGAAATAACTGTTCCCAACGAAACTGCGGAATTGGATGAGTTTGTTCAAAGGCATTCCTACAACTATAGTGGAGTGCGTTGGACTTCTCCAGAACGCTGACGAAAGCACTCTCCTCGAATCCGCTCTACCCAATAGACATCTGTCAAACGAGGAGATTGATGGGTATCTAAGACTAATGGACGAGACAATCAAACGAACTATGGACAAAACAATACCTCGGTATCAACATACTGACAACGAAGACTTATTCCGCAACGCAACCATTGACGCACTGCACCGACATAAAAGTAGACTGCTGTCAAGACTAAAAACCTGGTACAGACAGTTTACTGACAGACATAACCCGGAGATCGTGACACTGAAGTCGTCAATCAAAAACGTCCAAATATTAATAAAAGAAAATTACAGAAATTCTGTAAGTTTGTATTGGAACAATAAAATTCGGGCTGCAAACACCAGCAACCCGAATATGTTCCCGCAAATAAATAAAATATTCCGGAGAAAAGATCAAAACGACCTTTCGTGTTTTAAAATCGCCCGAACGACGGACAACGAGCACATACTCATAGCAGCAGGAATCGATCCAAATGAGGCCGTTGATGTTGACAACTTCTTTGTGATCGAGGATCCGCAGGAGAAGGTAGAGGCTATAGGAGCGACTTTCCAGGAAGTGTACAAGGCGAATGACATCAATGGCCCCAACCACGACCTGGAAAATCAAGTCCTTGTGAACAATTTCTACCTTCGAAATGAAATAGTGAACTGGCGATTCGAGAGCTCGGGTTTCACCCAGCTCAGTGACGAGAATATGGCAAATAATGTCATCGCCGACGATAGGGTATTACCCCCGTTCATTTCGAAGGTGAAGCTCCAAACGATCTTCGAATCGCTTAGAAGCAAGAAATCAGTGGGAACCGATGAAATACCGAATATTGTGCTCCGACATCTCCCACTAGAAGCGGTGGACATTTATACCACCCTGTTTAATAATGCAATGAATAATGCACATTATCCAACGCATTGGAAAGCTGCGGTGGTACATTCCATTCCCAAAAGGAATAAAGATACTTCCAATCCGGCGAATCTCCGCTCGATAAGTCTTCTTCCAAACATCAGTAAGGTTTTCGAGAAGGTGATCAATAGAGTCCTGACTAAGTGGGTTGAGGACAAACATATTTCCGGATAATCAATTCGGTTTCAAGGCGGGGCATGACATCATTCATGCTGTGTCGAAACTGGTTTCTGATATCCAATGGAACAAAGGCAAGAAACAGTGCACTGGTGCCTGCCTGATTGACTTGGAAAAGGCATTCGATACCGTATGGTTAGAAGGACTCTTTTTCAAGTTGGAAAGGTTGGGCATTAGTAAACCACTGCTGTATATTCTTTTTGATATGCTCTCCAGTAGACAGCATCGTGAACAATGGCGATGTGACTTCTGCTGGAACATTTAACATTAAAAACGGTCTGCAACAAGGAGCGGTAAATTCGCCGATCCTATTCAACATTTACACAAGTGACCTGATAGGTTCACTTCACCATGCCATAGCGTACGGAGACGACTTAATCGCGTACAGATCAGGTCCAAAAATTGAGGTCATTAATACACTTCTGCAACGTGACTTCGACAAAATTAAGCGATATTGCGATGACTGGAAGTTGGAAATCAACTTTCAGAAGTCGAAAACCATTCTGTTTAGAACGCCTTTGTCTGGGGCCTCTAGGGACACCAGAAAGAATTGACGAAAGTTCTCTATCGTCGGACAACATGCATAGTCACTTGCTTGTCGAAATGTAGTCAGATACCTTGGGATCTGGCTAGATCAATATCCGTATTTTAAAAAAACATATAGATGTTGCTCCGGCCAGAGCCAAAGGTGCTTTTGCCCTTACAAAGAGACTGTTTTATAACAGCCAACTCGATGCGAGGGTGAAGGTGGTCTGCTACATAGCCCTTATCCGGCCTATGCTTGTATTTGGATGCCCCGTGTGGTTCAACGTGAGAGCAAGTTTATTGGAAAAGATTCGGGTGTTTGAGAGATCTTGCCTTAGGGCTTGTCTTCGCTTATACAGAACACCAGAATCTGAGTACATAAAATTCTATCGTAATGAGGTCTTATACAATAGGGTGAACCTAATAAGAGTGGACAATTTCGTCATTAAGTTGACTCGAAGGCACATTGCAAGAGCAATGACCTCATCGAACAACCTGATCTCCGGGGCTTACTACCCTAATTATATGTATCACGAGAGAGTTCGCTTTAACGGCTTTATTCCTCCAGAAGCGTTCCTCTACCTAGATAGTAAAGGTCTAATCCAGGACAGATTGGCGGTGCCGGTAATCTTCCACGTCGCTCGAACAGCTGCGGACAGGCGACTCAACTACGACAGAGACGTCGCACACGGCAGTGCGGAGCGTCTCCGGTTCAGTAGAGCGGTAGGGAGTCGCGACATGAGGGATGTTGCTCAGCAGCACCAACAATTTTGGTGACTTTAAGAAGGAGAGGATGCTTCGTCGTCGAATTCCTCCAATATTTGTTAGCTTCATGTGAAGCAAAGTCGGTCGCCTAATTTTTTTTTAGCCATGGCCGGCTTACGTAGTTTTAAGTATGAGTAAGTTAGATTTAAGAAAAAAATATATATAAAAACAAAAACAAAAAAAATTAATAAAAATAAAAAATTATTAAAAAAAAGAAACATATGTATATATACATATATCTCTATATTAGGTATATATGTAACATGTGTGTATATATAATGTATTAGATGTAAGTAGGTTAAGTAGATTAAGATTTATTTTTAGATAATCTGTAAGTTTTTAGTTTTAAGTTTTTATATTAATATTAAAAAAAACTGTACATATACTTAGTTTTTGCTTAAAATTTATTTTCTTAGTTTTAGTTGTAATGTTAATATAAAATTAAATATTGACTGTAAGATACGTCGAAAGACATAGTTTAAGTGCTAGGTTTAACTTAGAGTGCCCGCATGGGGCCAGTAAGTTAGAATAAGATAATTTTAAGTTAATTAAGCTAATTTTTAAGCGTTTTTTTGTATAGCATTTAAGAGTAAAATAAGTGATATAAATAAAAATGCATAAAAAACTGGAAAAAAAACTCCTGTCCGTGAGAGTCTTAAATCAACTTGCACATGATTATCGTGGCGACTTTCCGAATGCTTCCTAGATTTTGCTCAACGACGGCTATGTTGATGACGTAATGACTCGAGCTAATTCAATTGAAGCTCTTTTAAAACTTCAGTCCGAGTTGGTGTCCTTACTATCAATAGCAAAACTTACTCTACGTAAATGGAGGTCTAATTGTTGATCACTCCTCCCACTTTTACCAAAAGAACATTGTGAGTACTCCATCAAAGACACGAAGGTTCAACAAAATCTGTCAAAATCCTCGGTATGTTCTGGGATCCAGCTCGCGATGAACTTTTTTATAAAATAAATACACTCAGTCCACAATCTTCGTCGACCAGAAGAACGCTACTTTCGGAATTATGAAGGATTTTCGACCCCCTCGGGCTCCTAGCTACATCTGTTGTATCTTTCAAGATAATGTTTCAAGAACTTTGGATGCCTGAACGTAAGCTAGGTTGGGACGATCCTATGCCATCAAATGTTGCTATAACGTGGGATTGCTATAGAAAGGAGCTTCCGTGTTTTGAACAAATCCGCATCCATCGACATATTGTCTCCGCGTCCGAAAATATTGAGTTGCACGGATTTCCAGATGCATCTTCGGTAGCTTATTCTGCTACAACAGGTGTTGTAACAATAATAGCTGCTAAAACTAAGGTAGCTCCTTTAAAAACCGTGTCGTTACCTCGTTTAGAATTGTGCGGAGCTCTCCTGTTATCTCGTCTCATCTATGACTCTGAATATATCAAGAATATTTACCTGTTGTGACTCCAAAATAGTCTTGCATTGGTTATCTTCTCCCCCTCGGCGATGGACTGCATTCGTTTCTAATCATACTGGTCAAATTCTTGACACCACAAAGCGGAGTTCGTGGCGTTACGTCTCTTCACCGGATAACCCTGCCGACTGCGTGTCACGCGATCTTCAACCTGCAAATCACGTTGAACATAAACTTTGGTGGAATGGCCCAAAGTGGCTGGGCTCACCTGAAGAGATGTGGCCTATATATACATTTGATTTAACACGACCCTCGGATTGTGCAATTATTAAAAGTTAAGAACGAAAAATACCCAAACACTCGTTATTTCTCTTGCCGAACTGTATGCTCTTGACTCTTCTTACCAAAAAGTATTTGTCCTGGTATCGTCTTCAGCGTGTGGTAGCTTACTGTTTACGGTTCGTGAAAAATTATCGCGAAAACTCAAATAATCGTCGATTTACCCATCTATCTCTTCGCGAAATTCAAGCTGCTCAAGTAGCACCCATAAAAAATTCCCAAGAATCATCATTCAGAGAAGATTCCTTGGCAGTCATCTTAGCCATTACTTTTGAAACAAACCTCCTCTGAACTATCAAATATCTGATCAGGACTCCCAGGCAACGGCGACCGTCCATCAGAGTTTTCCTGCGACTGCGTAGGCTTTTACCGTTTGGTATAGGTATACCCCATCAATATGATGGACCATCGCTGCAGAGAGTTCCTCGTAAGGATGAAATGGCGTCTAAAGCGACTTATAATCAGTCACCAATTCAAACTGTCTTCCATAAACAAATTGATGAAAAGTTTGAACGCCTAAGATAATGGACAGTGCCTCTTTTTCCACGCTGGCTATATCTCTTCTGCTAATCACTTAACGCTTTTGAAGCGTGGACAATAGGACGCTCAGAGCCATCTGGATATCTTTGCAAAAGTATTGCGTCTACACCTAGAGACGAAGCACCCCACACTATTATTGCGTCAATAATATTGCATTTAAGGCTCTGAAAAGCATTTATCTGTCGACTAGTCCAAATAAAATGTATTCCTTTCTTCCGGAGCTTATTAAGCAGTCCTGATAGCGAACAAAGCTCCTTTAACAAATTGGTATAATAATATACTTTGCTAAAAAAGGTTTGGAGGTATCCTAAATTTGCAGGCTGCCTCCCTTTTTCAATGGCTTCTACTGAACTAACTCTTCCAGCATCTATCCTGTGTCCTAAATATTGTAACATGGTTGGGTGCTGTGGAAATAGGGTAGGCATGGAGTGGTGCCATCCTGGCGATACCCAGTGTTGCAACTGTTTTTACACATCAATTGTACTTCGCCTATAAGTTTTAACCATCGGGCTCTAGTCAATGTGCATCCAGACTCGACTTATGCCAAACTTATAAGCAGCACATAAAAATAGCAGCACTATAAACGGGACATCGGATGAATTCCCCAGATGAAATCAACGGTGAGGTAAAATTCCAGAACAGAACAAATGTGACCTTATCCGGGCTACTCCGACATATTGGGAGCTCAGGCCGGTAAGGATTTCAGAGACTAAGTCAGGGTCTTGAAAAAGAGATGGTGACAGATAAGCAGTTAATGGGACAACGTCAGCGTTCACATCCCCGAACGGGTTACTGGCTTCGGTCTAACCGACCCCTCGTCCTAGGGGTAACTGCAATGGAACTTGCCTTCCTGGTAAGGAGTTGTGCTGCCGGGGTAACTGCCCAACCATGTAAAAGGAAGTTAAGTTCCGAAGCAGCAATAAGCCTCGAATACGGACGAATCTATTTACTGTTGACAAGCCCTGCAAATGAAACAAGGACAACGAACTCTGGATCTACATGTGGAATGTTAGATTGCTTAATAGGTCACGAGCAGCCGAACAACTACTGGAGGCCCCGAACTGTTGCAAAAAAATGATACCGCCGTCCAAGAAATTCGATGGGTTGAGCCGGACAAAAACTGCGACATCTACTACGGCGATTGTTATCGACAGCAAAATCAGCGCTTATTAGGCAAGAAGAAGAAGTCTTGAGTTTCCTGCATGTTAACGCGACTTGTAACGTCACCACAGAGGAGAACGATGACGATACTAAAGATAGCATCTACGAACTCTTGGACAATACCTACGAGCAATACCATAGGTATGACATAAAAATTGTTCTCGACGAGTTTAATCCAAAGCTAGGAAGTGAGAGCATCTTTTATAGCACTGTCAGAAGATATAGCCTGCACGACACCACCTTCGATAAGAGATTCAAGCTAATCGATTTCCCCGAGGAACGAAACATTGTCGTAACTAGCACGCGGTTGACACATCTCGATATTCACAAGGGGACTTGGCGAACTCGTGATCAGTCAACCATCAACCAGACTTACCACATTGCAATCGACGCATGTCACTCCTCCAGTATTATCGATGTCCGAACTTTCCGAGGGACCAACATTGACTCGGACCATTACCTTATTGTAGCAGAGGTAAGCTAATATTGTGAGGAAATTTGGCATCGAAGGGCAAGAGATCGCCAACTTCTTTCCCATCGAGTTTACCTTGATCTATTAAAAGATCCTATGCTGCCAAGATCAAGTATCGAAGACTAGTGGCAACTTTGCCAAAAAGGCATCCAAAATGTTGCTTCTCATGTGCTGGGTTTCACCCGGCCACCACAACAAAACCCCTGGTTTGACGAAGAGGCATACAAAGCGGTGCTGCATAGAAGGACTAGCGCTACTCCCGAGTTCTACGAGCAGAAGAGAAGGGACGAAAACCGGCTTCACAGAAGGAAAAAGAAGGAGCATGAGAAGCCCGCGCGGTCAAGGAAATTGAGAGATGCTACTCAAGGAATGAGATTCGGAAGTCTTACCAAGGTCAAAAGAAACATACCATGGACACCAGGAAACAAAGTAGTAGATGCTGAGGATTTGGAAATAGTATTTCTGTAGACAGCGTAACGCTGATGACGAACCAAATACCGCTATCAGGCAGAATTAAGCTTTTAACCTGGACGATGTACATTAACAATTCCGTCCAACCGACCTGGATGAAGTGAAGATAGCCATATCTAAGCTGAAGTCCAACAACACTGCTGGAGCGTAAAAACTGATCACCTAGCTCTACAAAGCGCAAGGCGATGACTTGGTGAGGAGCATACAATAACTCATTTGTAAAATATGGTCGGGCGAGAGTATGTTCGATGAATGAAGCCTTAACATTGTTTGTTCGATCCTCAGGAAAGGAAACTCTCTGAACTGAGCCAACTACAGAAGGCATCAGTCTTATTAACTTCGTCTACCAGATCCTCTCCGTCGTATTGTGTGAACGCCTGAAGTCATTCGTCAACAACGTGATTGGTCCATATCAGTATGGCTTCAGGCCAGGAAAGTCCACCATCGACCAAACATTCACACTACGGCATGTCTTGAAAGAAACAAATGAGCTCCAAAACGATACGCATCACCTATTCATCGATTTTAAGGCCACATATGACAGTATCTACAGAGACGAGCTATACAGGTAAATGTCTAGCTTTGACATCCCTGCCAAACTAATGATGGAGTGCGCACGCTGCTCTATCAAGGTCGGTAGAGTACTCACAGAGACCTTTTGATGTCAAAAAAAAGTTTCAGACAAGGGTGATGCGCTGTCATGTAACTTGAAAGAATAGTGCAAAACTCACGTTCCAACACAAGAGGCACAATCTTTCAAAAGTCCGTCCAATTTGTGTTTTTTTATAATTTGCGCGCGCTCAAGGTATTTCAGTACCCTTAAAATGTTTGCACACAGCGTGGGCGAAGGAAAATCAGGGAGGATGGAAAGAGAGGTACCGGTGAACGTTGGTTTTAAATGTTTGAAGGTTATAATGACTAGGAAATAAAGAGCTAGGTAGGGTATTCCATAAGCAAGATGTAAGGCTTAGCAACGAATCACGATATTTTAGAGAACGTCCGAAAGTGGGGTTGAGGGTATACTGATGAGCATTCATAGCGAGACGGGTGTTACGGTTAAAAGTTTGAAGGGGCGGAATGCTACTGGCGATTTCTATGGAGAACTGGTGGTGGAAATAGCGATGAAACAGAGTGAGACACGAGACATTACGTCGGTGTTCGAGGGTGTCCATTGTTTGAGGGATATTAGTATCACCTATAAGTTGGGCGCACCCGTATTACTCGCATATGGCGATGATATTGACACAATTGACACACTCGCGCTTTCGCGGGTATTGAGACGAAAGCGGCGAAGATGGGTCTAACGATCAATGAAGGAAACATCAAGTATATGCAGATGCAGAACATAACCCTGGCCAGATATAACTTTGAGGTAGTTATTCAGACAACTATACCACCTCTCAGATCAAACGAAGGATAAGCGCTGCTTCCTTGGGCTAAGAAAGCAATTGACTAGCAATGCCCTCTCTCGAACAGCAAAAGTGACTCTGTATAAGACCTTAATAATCCCAGTCTTACTTTATGGCGCGGAGGCATGGACTCTATCAAAAATAGATGAGGGTACTCTTGACTGCTTTGAGAAGAAAACTCTTCGGGAGATTTTCGGTCCCGTCTACATAGACGGTAAGTAAAGCAGGAGATAAGCTTGTGATATTTCGTCCAGCCACAAGGTCAATAAGCGTAAATCCATGACCAGAACGTGGTATCGTTTAGGCTATGCTTACCAACTGTCCTACCAAAGATATCCTCCTTTCCTGTCCTGGTGTTAAAATCGCCTAGTACGAACGTCATACTTTGGACATTACTTCTGAGTCTTGTCGAGGAGCTCGTAGAAACATTCTTTGGTGGCACCGCCCTTGTAGTCACGGGCAAGCTCAAGATTTCTTGCCTTAGTCTGCAACAAATACAATAGTATGACAAATCCGTATCCTAATGAGTGCTGACTCGTTTCCCTATACAATCATTTATGTCAGTTTTTCATCCTATTTTTGTCCAGTCCATCCTAGCGCACTTCACTTCCTGGATGGCGCTGATATCTTCATGATAGAAGTCAAGGGCCTCTGCTAATTGTTCGACCGCACGTCGTCTATTAAGGAGCCGAACATTTCACGGGGATATCCGAAGTTTGTTACTCACATCCTTTTAATCTCTTTCGTACAGGGTTGTGAGCCCTATGACGGCGTAGGCCAGTATAATGCTATTGGGCGAGCATGCATGCACGAGTAAGGGTTTACTCATGCAGTGTCGATGCTAACCTGGTAATTTACAATAAATCCTCCAACACTATGGTTTCGTTTGGTGCTGCGCTATTAGTGGCTCTTAGGTGCTTGTAAAGCTTGTCCTTCTCGTCTTCAGTTGTTGAGTCGCAGATGGTGTAGTTTCTTATTTTACTCGAGAATCGGACTCATAACATTGGTTCACTTTCCAACTGTTATAATAGTAATCTACTGTAGTCATTTCTTGACAGGATCAACGCCACTCTACATTGATGGTTACTAGCGTGGGGCTTCCTTTAATAGAATAGGACAGTCTTACTACGCATGAATTTGCTGCTGCCTAATCGCCTCATTGTGCTCACTTTCAATAAGTCGAACTTATGCCCGGGTAGAACACGCTCCAACAAATGGTACAAAATCTACTGATACCCACGAGCAAAGGTATCGCCATTCCCTCGTGCACTTCTAACATGACGAAAAGGATGCTATCAGTATCCTGCCGATTTATTTGGAACGAGGGTTGACTATTTAGTTAATTTCGTTCCATGATGACAATTGCGTTGTTCTCGTTAGCAAGTAGGTAGGTGAAGCACTAATGATTCGCCAGTGAACTCAGTCTGAGCTCCGTCGTCCTTTTATAGGTAAGATCAACTGGCAAGCGCTTTAGATGGAATCTTACTTAACCTAGTCGAATTCCTCTGAGGCTTGGTGTAGTGGCAGTACATAGTCGGACTACGCTTGTGGCTTGGCTGATCGGATGGATTTGTTTGCATAATTTTAGGCAGTCTTTATAAGGCCGGTGCATCACACTGAGAGCACATCCAATGTGTAGGGCTTACTTGTCCTGCGTGTAACAGGTGGTACTTGTTGTTCTATCGCTCGGTCGGCCTCTACATGCGCTCTCCCAATGTTAGGTTTGCATGTCCTACTATTACTGGGTTCATAGAAACAAAGTTGTAATTTTTATCTCGTAGTTCTGCTCTGGTATTTGTCCTGCTTGACGGTTCCGGTGTGATGTCGTGGTTAACATCCAACTGACTTTCCAAGGCATGCATTGATTTGCCCGAATGACTAATGGACCTAATGGGCCAAGGGTCCCCGGTTAGAGGATTGTGTCGTTGGCCTTTGACATATATACTCGTATTATGCATTGTACATTCCAGCTGCTACTCTAAAACTTTTAAGCTGCCTTCGTACGATACATTGCAGATATATCAGGGATCCACGACGGTAGAAAGCTGATCACCCCACTTACATTGAAGACTATTCCAAGGAAGAACCCTATTTACATCTGATTAGAGCCAACGGAACCTGTCTGCAGTATGATGCTAAAATCGGATTCAGAGACTTCAACGTTCAAGACAACAAGAAAAATACGGTATAATAGGAAGCACTAGGTTCCCGAAACTATGAATCCATAG
Organism: Volucella zonaria; assembly: GCA_963966105.1. Taxonomy (NCBI): domain Eukaryota; kingdom Metazoa; phylum Arthropoda; class Insecta; order Diptera; family Syrphidae; genus Volucella; species Volucella zonaria. The sequence goes on along the minus strand of OZ014530.1, from coordinate 248,281,035 downwards.
AAGAAATCATGGATCCCAACGCTTTGACTAGGAAACTGAAAACTATGTACCTAGGGACTGGAGGGCTGTCTTGTCTTATGTACGCCATACATATGTAAATATGGCGAAGTTGCCTTCGATAGCTTGGTTTTCTAACGTTTTGGTGATTGAGCTTGGGTCATCTACCTCATCTTCATGGCTGGATGAACAAAGAGGTTAAGCTTGACAAACCTTTTGCCAAATTTAGTTTTAGAGAGAGCCTATGAAAAGTGTCCTATGTACGGCATAAAAACTGTTATAGCTAGGACACATTTGGTAGAACCATGGAAATGCGCTATATAACATCCTTAAGCTGATAAAGGATGGTAGATTTTGCAAGTGCAATGAACATCGTCGTTTTAGACGAGGAAGTTCCAAGCACTTGACTGTTTGATTCGAGAGATCAGAAGGATAGGGAGCCACTGGAGTCGTTTATCACATATCTGAGCGCGTTAAACGAACGCTGTCACTTCGACCAGCTTCATCATAAATTAATGCGCGATCACCTTGTCATGATAGTGAGAGAATACAAGCTTTCCGAAAAGCCTCGGATTGGCAATCCTCTCACATCAGATAAGGCAAAGCCATTAAGCGGCAGTTGTGAGACCTTCCTCAGGACACAAAAGATAAACGAGTTGAAAATTCGAAAAAAAAAAACTTGAAAGCCAAATCCAGCTCCAGGGACAACAGAAGTCAAAAGGTCAAGGATGATAGTGCAGGTGTGACGGTGATGATGTTTAGGTAAGATGGAGCACAAGAGAGATGTCTGCTAGACAAAACGAAAACCTTGCGATAATTGCAGCAAGTAAGGCCATTTCACAGCTGGTGAAATAAAAACAATTAACAATTAAATAAGTAACACTCAATGTGGAGAATCCTGCATTTTTCAGAGCTCTTTCAACAATATGAATTTTCGACGATGCAGAAAACTTTAACCAGTCATGAACACCCGGGCCCGTTGTCAACAAAATCGTAATCAATAGGAAATTGGACCCGGGAAATGTTATCATCTTCAATGCATTTAGCTTACTTTCTTATTTAACGGGCTCCCGTCCCGTGAAGAGTCTCTGCCTGAGACACTGCAGCCTTCCACTCCCTTCGATCATGGGTGCGCCCATTCACTCGATGTGACCAGGCCAGTGTAGTCGATGTTTTAGCTTCTCGGACTACACCCACATCTTAATATAGCTCATGGAGTTCGCAGTCGTATCTTCTCCTGCACTTGCCCTCCTCGCGTATAGGACCAAATATACGATAAAGAATTTTTCTCTCTGCTTCCCTGCTCATCGTCCAGCACTCGGCTCCATAGAGTAGAACTGGCATGATCAGTGTTTTTGTAGAGCATGCATTTCGTCTTCCATGCTAAGCGTTTTGAACCCATTTGTTTCGCCAAATCGAAGTAGCAGCGGTTTCCTAGGGTAAGTGTTCGCCCAATCTCCACTTGGGTGTCATTTGTGGAGTTGGTGTTTACTCCGAGATAGGTAAACTTACTTCAACGGTGACGTTTTTGCTAGGCAATTGACAGATGCTTCTTTGTTTGTGGACAACATGTACAGGCCAACTCGTTTCGCCTGTTCTTCGGTTGGTGTGAAAGCTTCTATGACGGCGCACTAGGAGCGACGGTTGATATCGGTGTTGTCTTCGTATCCCAGCAGCTGGACAGATTTGATGAGGATAATTTCCATGTTAACAGCTGTCCTGCGCACTCTCTGTTCCAGCTCTAAATTGAAGAAATCGCATCGGTACAGGTTTGAAATAGTTCGGAGGAACTGTTTCCAAATTGCACATTGCACCACGTGTATTCCAGCATCACGCGACACACCGAGATCCCGAATTCGGCCATCGCCGTGTAAAGTTCAAGACAATGAATTTTGTCATATGCAGCTTTGAAGTCGATGGTGAATCTCGACTCGAAATTGGTCTTTTTCAGAACGTGCCTTAGTGTGAAAATTTGATCGATTGTCAATCCGCTTGGCTTGAAGCCACACCGATTAATTTTTTTGTAAAAAGGTTTGAGAAGTTCACACACTACTTTGGATAGGATCTTATATGCTACATTTAGCAGGACATAGGATCGCCTTTCTTGAAGATTGGGCACATAGAGTTGATTGTAAAGTCGTCGGGAATGGCTTCATCTACTCATACCTGGTTGATTTAGTGCATGAACCCTATCAAAACATAACCTCCTTGCTTGAAAAACTCCGCTGAGCTGGTGGTCTTATTGTCTTTCAGCTCTTTGATAGCTGAGCTAACCACTTCTAAACTGGGGGGAGTGGATTTTTCATTGACTGGATATGGGTTCTCTTCTTGGACTACCATTTTCTCGACCTGACGCTCATTAAGTAGCTGCTGGAGTTGCATCTACTATTGCTTCCGATTATGTAACTAGGTTTCCGTCACTATTTCGAAGAGCCTGCATTCCAGGCTTGAAGGTAGCTTCTCGTCGACTAACTTTCCTGTAAAACATCCGGATGTTGTTTCTATCATGGGACTCTTCAATATCCTTGAGCTGAAAAACAGCATAGGCCCATTTCAGTCTACGCAAGATCTTCTTCTCCTACTTTCTTCTGTCACAATACTCTTCCCTCACTGCTCTTGTTTTGCGCTGCAGCGTTTGCGGGCGTGCATTTTCTGTCAATTTTTTCCGGTGTATGCACTCATCATCATAGCTAGTGCCTCTCTTCGGTGCTAGGTGATAGCCAATCGGTGATATTGGCTACTTCTTTGATGGTCTCACGATACTTGTGGATGGTGAACGCACAGGAAAGAGTCTCTCGCTCAGAGACTCTCTGCAGGCTCTGGCTACTCCAGTCGTGCTAAGGCTTCCAATGTTAAATTTCTTCTTCAGGGCAGTTAGCAGCTTCTTCTCGTTGGATAGTCGAGCTCTGAATTTGGTTGGAACAAGAAAGTAGTCAGGGTCGAAGTTAAACCCCCTGAATGTTTGCAAAATTGGAATGTCTGATCAGTGCTTTCCATTTATTAGCGCGTGGTTGATTTGGTCGATGGTGCGCCAGGTTGCTGTGTGGATTCGTAGTCTTTGAAACCTAGTGCTACTCATCACCGCATTGGGAGCTGCTGAAAAATCGTCATTGAGGCTGTAGTTTCCGTCTAACCCACCGCAGATGTTTTCCTCGCCGATTTTGGCATTGAAGTCCATGAATACAATTTTGACTTCATACTCCGGACAGGCTGCGTTCAGAAGATCAAAGAACTTCTGCTTGATACAGTTTTCGACTTCATCAATAGGGGAGTGTGCACATGTTATGCTGATGTTTTGGAGTGATGCCTAGATGCTTGTCGGTTTAAAGACGATTACCATTGACCATAGCTATCTCCCACGCCGAATCCGCATAGAAACAGTCTATTCTGGTAGCTGTAACAAATGTCGAAACTTTTACCATTTTTGCATACCTGATCCTGTTCACCGTATCTCCTGGATCGCTGTAATATCTGTATTGTACCACGTGAGAACAGTACCAGAGTGCTGTACCAGAGGCTTACACTATGCGTACGTTTCAGGTGCATACTCTCAATTCGTAGTCCGTGAACTTTCCGGATCGCGGTCTTAACCGAGGGGGTCAGTTGACATCCGAGGCTGATGTCTCTCCTATAACAACTTCCTTTTTACGTGGTAGGGAAGCTACTCGGACGGCAAATACAGGGCTAGTTCCATTGGGACAACCCATAGGAAGGCGGGTCGGTTGAACCGATATCAATAACCAACTTCGGATATGTGAGCGTTGCCGTTGGCTTATTAAGGACTCATCCCCCATTTTCACATTTTCACTTTTACAAGAACCCGACTTATTCTTGTAGATATTTGCCGTCCTAAACTCCAAAAATGATAAAGTAGCCCAGATGAAGTTTGTTTTTTGCTTCAATTTAAAGCTGTGGCGTCACCGTTGGTTCCATCAAGGGAATTCGTCCAATGACATGTTTATAGCGCTGCTTTTTGTCTCTTGTTCAACACCCGCGCTTATTACTTTAACAAGTCGAGGCCGGATGGACAACAACCAGTATCGGATGGCTACCACTTGGCGGTAAAATAAGCGCAATTCATGTGTATTAACAGTTAGAACATTGAGCATCGCCAGGTTGATGTCAGTGTCTACCTTGTTCCAACAGCATACAATACTTTTAGTAATTTGTGATTATCATGAGCTTTTAAGTGATTCCAGAAAGTGACGAATTTGGACAAGGCAAAGTCTCTCACACTTAGTAGGTTTAAATCTTCATAGAAGACTCTAAGACAGCCGAAAGCTAATTTTTTTTTTTTTTGACCGTCCGTCGTACCTATTTATGTTGTCCTTCCAAGATGCTGAGAAAGTGCACCGATGGCTGATGCGCCCATGGCTGCCCATCACTCTCTCAGAATTTTGGACTAACAACTGTTACAAAGGGAAAGGTTCGTAGGAGTGAAGCGAAGGTTTCAAGGAAAAAGAGTCCAGCTTGTTGTGGTAAATTTTACCGCAACAACTTACTACCAAAAAGAGCTGCGTTGCGTAAAATGTGCCGGTAAACATCACTCAGAAGAGTGAAACTTAAATAAAGAACTTCCACCGTCTTGCATAAATTGCCAAGAAAAGAAAAAATGTGCGATACGCTTAAAAATCCTTACGCCCAAAGCCAAAAGCAACTAAAAATAAACCAAATATTGCTAAAGAAAATGCAGTGAAAGAAAGAAAATCCGTCGTGGTAAAGTCGAAGGATATGCAAAAAAAGACCGCAAAGGTAAAGCCGCCACCGACTGATGCGCTAACGTATGCACAAACAGCGTCGCAAGAAAATAATAAAGCGGTGTTACGCCAGATCCAGTGGCACACGTTTTCTCCCTATTTCTCACGACACTTGAGGAGCAAAGCAGAACGAATAAGTTGAAAAATTGAGCAATCTCGAGAAAGAAATACGTAAAACTCCATCTCAAGTATGAATATGAAACAGCTGCTTAAAATATCGACGTGGAACGCAAGCGCCCTTATTAAAAAACTCGACGAACCGGAAGTACTCTTACGAAAAGCCAACATTGACATTTGCTTGATTTTTGAAACTCACTTGAGGAAAGGATCTCGTGTCGAACTAAAGGGATACTGTCCTTATCATGCATACCATCCATCAGAAAATGCTAGAGGCGTATCCTCACTGTTCATTAAAGATTGTACTGAGCATTCTATAAATATGATGATTGAAAGCGATGCAATGCAGTTAAGTACAGTTCGCGTAAAACATATCCACCTGCACTGCAACATCGCATCCATTTATTGTCTTCCGCGATGCAAGCTAGAAAAGAATGACTTTAGAGGTATTTTTGATTCACTAAGACCAAATTTTACAATTGGTTGTGATTTTAAATCGAAACACACCTTCTAGGGCTCAAGAAGTAATACGACGAAAGACAGTTAACTTTATGAAGCCGGTATGCAATCTGGAGATGACTTATTCTCGACAGGAAAACCAACATATTGGCCTTCGGATATAACAAAGCAACCCGATCTTGTAGACTTCTTTGCAACAAAGGGAGTAGCCAAAATTTCTACAAACCTGCCATTTTGACACTAAGCATACGCATAGATTAACTAACAACAAAACTAACTGGGACGGTCTTAGAAACAACTGCAATGGACATATTGTTCTAAACGTGTCGCTAAAACCCCAAAACGAAATAGAAGACGAAGTCGATAGATTCATCAAAGTCTGGTAGAACGCTGCCTGGAACAACACTCCCATTAGGGGAAAAGAGGAAGCAAGTACTGAAATAAAATATCCGCCGGATGTAAAAGAACTAGTGAGAGAAAAGAGGAGATGGCAACAATCCCGTGCTCCCTAGCATAAAACATACTTGAACCACTTGCGCTACAAATTGAAAGAAGCAATACGAGATTACAAAAATCGGAATACCTCTACATATCTCGAAGGTCTGACTGCCGAAAGAAGTTTAAATTACTCCCTCTGGAAAGGAATCAAAAAGCCTCAAATGCAATTTCCTCCCATAAGAAAAAATAATAGCGAATGAGCAAAAGGAGATTAACAGAAGGCGGATTTGTTTTCCGAGCACCTAGAAGATACGTTTAAACCTTTTTAAAGACAGGCATTAACGGGAGGTTCTAGTTATAAAATTAAGGCCCCGGACAACTTTAGGATAAAAATAGTGTGGCTAGGAGAACTTAACCCAGCAATTAAAAAATTAAAAAAGAACAAGGTCCCTGTGTATGATTTAATAACTGGTCAAATTCTCAAGGAGTTACCATAGAAAGCCTTGATCAAGACTATTAAAAGCTCCAAGCCAATAAAAAGCTGCCGAAGTTATAATGCTCCCTAGCCAGGCAAATCTTTAAACGAAAGAAAGTCCTACCCCATATTGGGTATATAACTTAATTTGTGCGGTTTGTTTTTCAAAATTTTAACGTTTATTTAAGAAAAACATGTACAGTAGTATTATTCAAAGTATTGCCCATCTGCAGCTTTGACTTTTTCCCATCTTTCTGGCAATTTCTGGATCCCATCCCAAAAGAACTGCGCCGGCTTGGTAGCCAAGAATGAATCAAGCCAATTTTTGATATTCTGCTCTGATGTGAACCGTATTTCAGTGAGGGCGTTCTGCATCGACCGGAACAAATGGTAGTCAGAAGGGGCAAGGTCTGGGCTATAAGGCGGGTGGGGTAAGACTTCACATCCACTGTTTTCCAAATAGTTCTTAACCGGAATAGCAACGTGGGGCCGAGCGTTGTCATGATGGAAAATTATTGCCTCGTGTCTGGTCGCACATTCCGGGCGGTTTTCGGCCACTGCACTCTTCAAACGGATTAATTGTGTTCGGTAGCGTTGTCCATTGATGGTTTCACCCAGTTTTAGCAGCTCATAATAAAGCACACCCATCTGATCCCACCAAATACAGAGCATTCCCTTGGCGCCATGGATATTCGGCTTTGCCGTTGATTTGGCTGGTTGGCCGGGTTTCACATAATGGATCCATTTTTCATCACTAGTAACAATCCGATGCAAAAATGTCTTCCTTTTGTGGCGTTCCAGCAGCATTTCGGACATGCAAAACCGCCTTTCGACGTCTCTCGGCTTGAGTTCATGTGGAACCCAATTTCCTTGCTTTTGAATATATCCAGCTGCTTTTAAACGTTTTGAAATGGCTGCTTGAGTGACACCCAAAGATTCTGCGAGCTCTTCTTGTGTTTGGCAACAATGTTCATAGAGTAATGCTTCCAGTTCTTCATCTTCAAACTTTTTTGGCTGCCCAGGACGTTCATCGTCTTCCAAGCCAAAATCACCACTTTTAAATCGTGCAAACCACTTTTGGCAGGTTCGCTCAGCTAGCGCATATTCACCATAAACTTCCACCAAAATACGATAACTTTCGGCAGCAGTTTTCTTCATATTAAAGTAATGAAGAAGAACTCCCCGCAAAAACACTTTCTCAGGCACAAAGTTCAACATATTTGAGTGAAAAAAAATTATTGTTGTTTACGCTTCAAATGAATGACATATACTGAAATGACGTACAATGACAGTAGCTTTCGCACGCATGTTCCAATGGAATAATACAAGTTACGCCATCTATTAGCAAGCCGCGCGAATTAAGTTATAGACCCAATATTTGAAAAACTCCTATTGAAGCGCTTGCAACCGATTATTGAAGAGAGATATCTAGTTCCTGAGGCATCAATTCGGTTCTAGAACTAAGCACTCCAGAAGTGACCAGGTTTATAGAATTATTTATTTTTATTTTATTTATTTCATTTATTTCTGGACTGTACATTAAGAATTACATTCTCATTATTTGTACTTATTCATATAAATTTAACATTATGGTATCTAGGTTACAAAGTTTCAATAAAAAAAAAAAACAGAGAAAATATATTCTTAAGTTAATACTCGTATGAGTCGACAAAAATTACTATTAATCAAAAATGTGGTTGTTACGATTACTCTTTACAAAAGAAACAAGCAAATTTTTAAAAATAAAAAGCGAACTGGATTGACGTATATACGAGTATATTGGTATGGAATTCCAAGGACTTATAGCATGAACAAAAAATAAACGTTGACTATTTAAAAAGTTAAAATAAGGAACATTGATAGTTTGAGTACGATTTGAATGAGACAAACTGGTTTTTCGAAGAGATATGTCGGTTGTTTAGTTTTGAGCAATTTGTAAAGAAATGTGCAGTTTAGTATATTTATGTGTTGTATAAGGGTACATCCGGTACCCTTAGTGTAAATCTCGAAATGTGGTCAATTTACGGAGACCATATAAGTAGCGAATCGCCGAATTAAATGCTAATTCTAGTTTCCTAAAGGATATTGCACCAATATTACTATAAACTACTGAGCTGTAGTTTGTAATGGGCATAAACAGAGCTCTTATGAGTTTAAGCTTTGTTAAGGTCGGGACAAAGGCGGATGAGATATAAAGTTGGCGTAGACCACCATATATTCTTTTGATAACGTAATTGATATGGTTTTCACAGAAAAGATTGTAGTTGATATATATTCCGAAGTTCTTCACCTCATTTTCATATGGAATCAATTGTACCATTAAATGTATTTTCGGCAAGCAACTGGAATGAATCCTGTCAGTACAGATAATAATTGCTTTAGATTTAGTAGGTCTAGCTATACAATCATCCATTAAGCCAATCGGTCTAGACAGATATACCTGAGCATCGTCATCAAGACAGACCTTAGGCATGTCGTTTATAAACAATGAGAACAAGAGTGGTCCTAGATTAGATCCTTGTGGGACGCCTGAATGCACCGCTAGAAAATATGAACTTCCCTGGCTTGTATGTACTTGTTGAAATCTGCCATTTAAATAATTAGATACGAGTATAAGAGATGCAGCGTTATTACCAAAACAGAATTGACTTTTCAGCTTCTCAATCAAGCGTTGATGGTTTACACAGTCAAAGTCTTTAAAAAAGTCCAATAAGCACAAAATGGATACATTATTCTTATCATACGCTCTTCTTAAATCATCTAGAATTTTTATTACAGCCGTGGTGCAACTGTGATTTTCTCTAAAGCTTGATTGAAACGGAGATAACATTTTATTTGAACTTATGTGCTCATTGATTTGGTTTTTTAATAAAATCTCAAACATTTTTGATAAGCACGGTAAAACACTAATAGGCCTAAAATCTTCTGGCTGGTTCCTCGTAGTATTTTTAGGCACTGGCACAACTTTAGCATATTTCCAAGTTGAAGGAAACTCAGATCTCCTGATATTGGGTCTATAACTTAATTCGGTTTGCTAAGAGATGGTGTAACTTGTATTATTCCATTGGAACATGCGTTGGAAAGCTACTGTCATTGTACGTCATTTCAGTATACGTCATTCATTTGAAGCGTAAACAACAATAATTTTTTTTCACTCAAATATGTCGAACTTTGTGCCTGAAAAAGTGTTTTTGCGGGGAGTTCTTCTTCATTATTTTAATATGAAGAAAACTGCTGCCGAAAATCATCGTATTTTGATGGAACTTTATGGTGAATATGCGCTAGCTAAGCGAACCTGCCAAAAGTGGTTTGCACGATTTAAAAGTGGTGATTTTGGCTTGGAAGACGATGAACGTCCTGGGCAGCCAAAAAAGTTTGAAGATGAAGAACTGGAAGCATTACTCTATGAAGATTGTTGCCAAACACAAGAAGAGCTCGCAGAATCTTTGGGTGTCACTCAAGCAGCCATTTCAAAACGTTTAAAAGCAGCTGGATATATTCAAAAGCAAGGAAATTGGGTTCCACATGAACTCAAGCCGAGAGACGTCGAAAGGCGGTTTTGCATGTCCGAAATGCTGCTGGAACGCCACAAAAGGAAGTCATTTTTGCATCGGATTGTTACTAGTGATGAAAAATGGATCCATTATGTGAAACCCGGCCAACCAGCCAAATCAACGGCAGAGCCGAATATCCATGGCGCGAAGGTAATGCTCTGTATTTGGTGGGATCAGATGGGTGTGCTTTATTATGAGCTGCTAAAACTGGGTGAAACCATCAATGGACAACGCTACCGAACACAATTAATCCGTTTGAAGAGAGCAGTGGCCGAAAAATGCCCGGAATATGCGACCAGACACGAGGCAATAATTTTCCATCATGACAACGCTCGGCCACGCGTTGCTATTCCGGTTAAGAACTATTTGGAAAATAGTGGATGGGAAGTCTTACCCCACCCGCCTTATAGCCCAGACCTTGCCCCTTCTGACTACCATTTGTTCCGGTCGATGCAGAACGCCCTCACTGAAATACGGTTCACATCAGAGCAGAATTTCAAAAATTGGCTTGATTCATTCTTGGCTGCCAAGCCGGCGCAGTTCTTTTGGGATGGGATCCACAAATTGCCAGAAAGATGGGAAAAAGTCATAGCTTCAGATGGGCAATACTTTGAATAATACTATTGTACATGTTTTTCTTAAATAAACGTTCAAATTTTGAAAAAAAAAAAAACCGCACGAGTACGAAGTTATATACCCAATACATGAGTTAATAATGTGCGTAAGATGATAATATACATACCCAGGTCATAATTAGTTTTATAAATTTAATAGATATATTGTACAATCTACTCCTACCGCATTTGATTTCATGTTGGATAAGGCTTTAGCCACATCACTCTCTAACACACAGTGAAACTCAAGATAATTATAATTATCATGATTGGTTACAGTAAGGTCAGGTCAGTGTTGCTGTTATTAGCTGTAACTGAACTATCCAATGTTTTAAGAAAAAATCTGTGTAAGTGGTTCGGATCTAGATCGCATCCCACTGACGTCTTTTCAACAATTCTTAAGGATCGGAGGTTCTTCCAGAGAGTAGAGCTAGGGTGGGTAGTATTAAGCTTTGAGGAGTAACCTCGGCCGTAGCTCTATTTCTTTGAAATTTGAAGATATTCCAATTATTTCTACTACGATTTTGCCGCCAAGAGACTACGATCTATCCCTATTTAAAATAAGTTTTTTAATGTTTTCAGAGAACCAGGAGACGACGTTGTTGATGACTTTCTTAACTTTAATTGGTAAATGTTTCTCGAAAACATGTTGGGGCTATTACCGTGCAAATTCTTGGGGCAATATTGTATGTGATCTCTTTGCTATGTTACCTGTTCGTGGCTTGTTTCCTTCCAGTCCTACTTATTATCCTGCTGGTTCTCGTGGTCGTCCTTCTGTTATTGACTTTTTCGTTACCAACATGTCCAGTCATATTTCTCAGCCTGTTGCTGAGAACTCAGAAGCCTCCCTACTGCACTTGAAAGTGTAAACAGCAAGGGAGATGTTGATGAAATAGTCAAACATTTCTCTGAACATGTTCTTAGGATGCTCTCTAGCATCCCAAAGGTTAAAAAAAAATATTCGTGTGTAAAACTCCCAGCCCACATCTTGGAACTCATAAAAATACGAAGCATGCACAGTCGAAACTGGCAGAGATATAGGCAACCCTTTTCTCAAAGTATCGCAAAATACTTTGGCAAACTTACAGACAAATCCATTCAAGAAATACGGAATGAGGAATGGAACACAAAACTTAGCTCTCTCGATAAGGCATCTAAACCTTTCTGGAACATCACCAAAGTTATCAAAATAAGGCAAATTCCGTATCTTGAGGCCAATGGTGATATTTATACAACTGATGTCGATAAAGCTAATGTTCTCGTTCAGAGTTTCGCGCAAAACCACCTTGTCTCACAACAACTGGGAGACATAAATACTGACGACGGGGTATCTCGAGCCATACAGACCTTGGACGCTTCAGAATCTGATACACCATTAAGTGCATTTGTATCCGAGGCTAATGTTAAACATATTATAAAAAACCTAAGAATAAGAAAAACTAGGGGTATTGACAGTATACAGAATGTCTATCTTAGGAATTTAACCAAAATTGGCATCCAATTCTTAGAATTTTTTTTTAATGCCTGTCTAAAAATGCAGTACTTCCCAACAGTATGGAAGGAAGCAAAAGTTGTCCCTATCCCAAAAGCAGGCAAGCCGCTCAACGAGCCTAATAGTTACAGGCCTATTAGTTTGTTAAGTTGCCTGAGTAAAGTCTACGAAAAAATATTGAAGGAAAAAATGCTAAAAATTATTGATGAATGTAGTATCTTCCCGCATGAACAATTTGGCTTTAGACGATACCATAGCACGAGCCACCAAATTTCAAGAATTTGCAATAGTGGTAAAAACAATCGTGCTCTTAGAAAATCTACAGGAATGATACTTCTGGATATTGAGAAGGCGTTCGATACCGTGTGGCACAACGGCTTGTTATTCAAAATGCTTCAATTCAATTTTCCAACTTTTCTTACCAAAATTGTTCAGAGTTTTTTGTCAAATCGTACGCACAAAGTATTCTTTAATAACAGTCCCTCACGTGTAGTAAATGTTACAGCAGGTGTTCCCCAAGGTTCGATCATTGCACCAATCTTGTTCAATTTGTATATGTCTGACATCCCACACTTACCGGATTGTGAATTTGCTCTTTATGCTGATGGTTCTATCATATTTTTGTCGCATACGTATGGTCTCAACATTGTGACTAAAAATTTATCGCTCATCTAAGCAAATGGAGAATTAATGTATTGGGTCTACAAGTAAGTTTCCAGCGTTTGTCAGAGATGGCGCCACCAGCGGATCCCGGGCAGAAATGTCAGACCCCATGTGTTTTATTTGTAGGTTTTGTATCTGTCAACAACTTTGCAGCGTTATAATTGAGCAGTTCTATCGGTGTTGTACATTTTATCGAGCAAAATCATGGCAAGTTTCCAGCCAAATAAACGTCATTTGCGGGAAGCGCTGCTTTTATTCTTTAATATGAAGAAAAGTGCGGCTGAGGCCTATCGTTTGCTTGCGGAAAGTTATGGGGCGGAATGTATTGGTGAATCGACGTGCCGCGAGTGGTTCAAACGGTTCAAAAGTGGTGATTTTGGAGTTGAAGACAAACATCGCCCCGGAAAGCCGAAAAGTTTTGAAGACGAGGAATTGGACGCTTTACTGGATGAGGATCCGTGTCAGATTCAAGAAGAACTTGCTGCATCATTGGGCGTCACGCAACAAACCGTTTCCCTGCGCCTAAAAGCACTGGGATTCATTCAAAAGGTTGAAAACTGGGTGCCGTACGAATTGAAGCCAAGAGACGTCGAACGGCGATTTTGCATGTCCGAAATGTTACTGCAGCGGTATAAAAATAAATCATTTCTGCATCGTATTGTCACAGGTGATGAGAAATGGATTTAATATGATAATCCTAAACGCAGAAAATCGTATACAAAGCCCGGCGAGCCCTCCCAATCGACACCGAAACGAAATATTCACGTGAATAAGGTCATGCTCTGCATATGGTGGGATCAAATGGGTGTCGTATACTACGAACTGCTTCCGAGTGGTGAAACCATCAAAGGACCATTCTATCTAACCCAACTAATTCGTTTGAAGCGGGCATTAAATGAAAAACGGCCAGAATATGAGACCAGGCATGAGGCCGTCATTTTTCATCATGACAACGCTCGGCCACATATTGCGGTTTCGGTGAAAAACTATTTGGAAAATAGTGGATGGGAAATTCTGCCTCACCCGCCTTACAGTCCAGACTTGGCACCATCTGGCTACCACTTGTTTCGTTCGATGCAGAATGCTCTTACGGGAATACGCTTCAGCTCAGTAGAGGAAATCAAAAATTGGCTCAATAAGTTCTTGGGCTCGAAAGACGAGAAATTTTTTTGGTCCGGAATTCATAAATTGCCAGAAAGATGGGGGAAAGTTGTAGCTTCCGATGGACGATACTTTGAATAAAGCATTGTAAAAATGTTTTCATAATAAAACTTCAAATTTTGGAAAAAAAACGCTGGAAAATTACTTGTAGACCCAATAAATGCCGAAAAGATACAAGCTATCTTTTTCACAAGAAAAAGAAAGTCTTGTTTTTTACCGCCAAATCAAATTATAATAAGCGGCCAACAAATCAAATGGGAGGCACATGTGAAGTACTTAGGGGTATATCTTGACAAAAGACTTACATTTAGGGAACATATTTCAAAGATGTTACATAAAACTGGTGTACCGATTAAGATGCTTTATCCCTTCATAAATAGAAGGTCCTCACTGTCAAATGAAAATAAAATCTTGATCCACAAAGTCATTTTTCAAGCTATCTTGCTGTATGGTTGTCCAGTATGGGGTGCTTGTGCCAAATGCCATATAAAAAGACTGCAAATACAGCAAAACAAGTTGCTGAGAATGATGCTCAATCTCCCCTGGCATCACTCAACCCATGATCTCTATAAAAAGGCTAATGTTGAATTGATCTCTGATAGAATACGCAAGCTCACTGAAACATTTCTGATCAGATGTGGCCTCCCTGAAAACCCCTTAATAAATGAACTGAGTACTACTCACTTAAATCCAGATTAAACTAAACTCAACTTACTTTTTTTTTTTTTTGATTATCTCTTCTGTACTTTTTAGGTATGAATTTTCTTCTTTGTTTAAACTGAAATGTTATTATTTATATTTATTTATACACATACATTGTTTTCACGTTTTATTATCTATTATTTTTGTATTGTTAATCTCTATACAATGAGAGCTTGTTTATTTGTTTGTTATTTATTAATTTACGAGTACTTATTAATTTGTTGCTTATTTATTCCAAGTTTATCTATACTTTATTTATTTTACTTATCAAACTATTTATTAATATATTTATTATCTATTTATTTATTTTCAATTGATATTATTATTATTAATTTTTTTTCTTTCTTTTTTTTTTTTACATAAATGAAGGGTTTTGTTGTTGTTTCCATTCGAAAAAATTTTTTGATTATTCAACCTTTTAATTTATAAATAAATTTATTCCAATTGAAAGATATATTTAGTACATATCACATCTCTGAACTGTAAATTGTAATATTTAAGAACAAAATAAAAGTATTTGATTTGATTGACTTGACTGGACAAGTGATTGAAAAGTATTTACTTTATCATCGACTGAACAAGTTTCCCAACAAAGATGCCAAGGACAATTAAGAACATCGCGAGTCAAATCGAGCTCTTTAATTTTACTAAAATCACGTAAGGTAAATTGCACGGGACATGGCACTACACTAATGTATATCTAAGTTAACAAAGATTAGGTCATGGTATGATGGAATACCTGGAAAACTTACTTGTTTGTATTTTGTGACTAGCTCTAAGTTTGACGTTAACACTACATACGAGTATATCAAGAAGACTTTCTTTGCAATGGGGACGAAAATGAATTACGAATGAAATTGAGAAAGCCTTAGAGGGGAAAAGATAAGTTCTAACGTTTTTCTTGACATGTCGCCAGTCTTCGATAAGGTATGGCACGATGGCTGGAATTTTAAGCTAAGTCAGGTTCTTCACAGAGAGCTGCATAAGATTCTGGAATCATACCTGGAACACAGAATTTTTCGTGTTAAACATGGCACCGAATACTCGGATTAAAGAGATCACTGCTGGAGTTCCGCAAGGAAGTGTACTTGGCCCGGTATTGTTTTTACTCTATAGTTCGAGACATACCGGAAGAATCAGGTACCATAATAGCCACGTTCGCGGACGACACGGCGATATTAGCTACAGATACTTCAGTCGAGTTAGCTACTGGAAAGCTACAAACGGCTTTGGATAAAATCTACGAATGGACAAAAATATGGCGAATTGTTCTCAATGAGACCAAATCTACTCATGTTAATTTTACTTATGGCACAAATAGAACAAATAGAAGCCGCGTGTTAAAGAGAAACGTGATCAACTTGGAAATAAATTCAAACAGATGTACGAGTACTGGCTACTAGAAAGGCTTTCCAAGTTAAGCATACATAACAAACTGCTGATCTATAAGCAAGTGCTTAAACCTGTTTGGACGTACGGTACACAACTTTGGGGCTGTACTAAACCAAGCAACCGAAATATTCTCCAAAGCTATCAAAACAAAGCTCTAAGACAAATCGTGAACGCCCCATGGTATATCAGAAACAGTGATATTCACAGAAACTTACCGTCGAGGACGAAATAATGAACTTTGCTGGCAAACTCCGTATTCGTCTTCATGGTCATTGTAATAATAAAATACTCCAAATTCTGGACAAGACAAACTTAGTGCGTCTATTACAAGGAACGAGACCGTTCGATCTGGAGCAATAAGGACTATTTTTTTTTTCTTTTTTATAATCGGCGCGCGCTCACTCAAGGTTTTATACCCTTAAAATGTTCGTACACAGCGCGGGCGAAGGAAATTTAGGGAGGAAGAAAAGACAGGTACCGATGTACATTGTTTTTAAATGTTTGCAAGTTATAACGACCAGGAAACACAGAGGTCGGCAGGGCATTCCATAAGCGAGTTGTACGGCTTAGGAAAGAATCACGATATTTAAGAGTACGTCCGAAAATGGGCTTGAGGGTATACTGATGAGCATTCATAGCGAGACGGGTGTTACGGTTGAAAGTTTGAATGGGCGGAATGCTACTGGCAATTTCAATGGAGCACTGGTGGTGGAAATAGCGATAAAACAAAGTGAGGCAGGAGACTTTACGTCGGTGTTCGAGGGTGTCAATTGATTGATTGTGATATTAGTATCACCAATTAGTTTTATCGCACGGTTTTGAATCCTATCTAACAGGTGCAGAGATGTTTTAGGAGCACCTGACCAGATGTGGGCATTGTACTTCAGTTTTGGGCGGATAAATGCCTTATATATTGTGGCCAGATCAGAGGGGGTAAAATATTTCTTACATCGCTTGAGAAAACCTAGACATTTCGCAGCATTTTTGGCGACATCGAATATGTGGTCATTCCAACGTAAGTTGTTACTGATACACATACCGAGAATGGAAAGTTTATCGGTTTCGACGATGCAAGTGCCATTCATGGATAATGGCTGGGTATTTGAATTTCGCTTTAATGACAGCAGACAGCATAGAGTTTTGGAAGCATTAAATTCTACTCGGTTGATAGTTCCCCAGTTGGTTATGCTGTTAATATCGGAATTTAATGAGCTTAGCATACGCTGCCGTTCCCGTTCTACAGCCGAAGAGCAGGGGCGTGAGTCCGGGAAGGAATGTGAAAAGCAGAGAGAACTGTCATCAGCAAAGGAATATATTGGATTAGAAGTAGCAGACAAGAGATCGTTAATGAAGATTAAAAAGAGTGTCGGAGACAGAACGGAGCCCTGGGGCACACCAGCATTTATTTTGTGAATATCAGACTTGTAACCGTCCAAGACAACTTGAATTGAACGTTCCGAAAGGTAATTTCTAATCCATTGAAGAAGAGAGTCATCGATCCCAAGAGCACGCATTTTCGACAAAAGAGCCTGATGCCAAACTCTGTCAAATGCCTTAGAAATATCAGAACTATCCGCATATAATAGCGATACTTGCAGGTGCTTTTATTGGAAAGCTACCTGCCCCACGCGAATATTGTTTGAAACGGAAACTACTTGATAAGCAGTTGTAGTCAAGAAGGGAGGCGTTTTTTAGTGAGTAAGAATCTCACACTACTATGAGCACCGGGTTCATAGTCTCTATGAAGATTTTCACACATACCCACAGAAAAAAAAACAAAAAAAAAAATTTCCTATTCTATAAGATCTTGATAAATTCGTCAAAAAGTCGTTCCAGTATAACCTAGGGCATTGCCTTCCTTCACTCTCCCAATGGTACTTTTATGAGCCTACAACTGGTATAACTGCATCTGAACGATCACCACTCTAGCCCAACCTTCGCTTTGCGCTCTATGGTTACCCTGGTGTTTTGTGATATCTTGACGGATTCTATCAAAGAAAAACCTGTAGTACACCCTAAAGGACCTCATGTTCCTCTTTAAGTGCAGCGAATCATCAGATTTTCATTCAAAATTTTAGACCGAAGAGAGAGAGGATCGCAGTGAATAAAACAATAAAGTCCAATATCCTTTCGCTAGTACCGCCAGCGCCATCATAAACATTTTTATGACACGTTTAGTGCAAGGCGCCACGTCCAAGAGTTTTATTGCCATAAGATCTTTCATTTGGTTACTTTTACAGCAAAGTCTATTGTATTCCAAAATGTTTGTGTATTTCGAACAAAAGATTTGCTATCCCTTCAGTGCTGTGTTAAAATGCTGGCGCTATAGCCGGGAAATCCGCCTCATCCACAACATATGGTACAATGTTCTGTGCTCAATTTCATTTAAATTTTCACTTCGTTTCAGAGTTACGAGTACCATAATCCCAAGGATAAATCTTGAATAGTCACATGTTCTAATACCATGGTTGGATTTTCAATCTCAATCCCGTTGTATGAATTCCTTCTTGAAATGTGTAGGAGTCCATTTCCAGCGTGAGAAATGTTTCACATCACCCACGCTTATTGTCATTTCCTGAAACGCAACAATCACTAACAAGTCGACCGTAGATCGTGCAGATCCTTATCCAACCTCCACATTAGTTTCTATTATTCCATTCCGCATGCACTCCAGCACGGAGGTGTTATAAATTTCAACAAAATTGTCCAGATTGTGTCCTCCGGGATAAACAACTATAACGTCTGCATGCATACAGATGCATTCACGACAGGGATTATCGGAAAGAGATCACAATCGGGTTTTCTGACATGAAATCCCTGCTCAGGATGCCAGATGAAATTGTAACATGGAAGCCGACATATCTGATGGGACAGAAACACGCAGACTGAGCAGAGCTACCTGGGACTACCAGCAAACTGGCAAAGGTGATGAATCAGTAATTGTGGACAAATTTTCAAAAAAAAAAAAAAAATCATCTCTGGAGGTGGGAGTACGAACGAGTGAGTACACGTAGTGACTTAATTCCAATTTCCGGATGTAGGCACTCAAACGATGGTATGGTGTACTGGCAGGTAGTGTGGTTGTTAATGTTTCATTTAGGAGCGCCAGTTATTGCAGTATATTTCAGGTCTTTCAGTTGCGTCTCTGTTGGCACAGAGCCCTTTTGTCACCTTAAATGGGTGTGAGTCATGATTTCGAAATATCTCATGCAGCGAAAGTGAGCAATTGCGTTTTGAATGAATTCACTTCAATCCGAGTATGGTAGTGGTGCCCACGTTATTCGATTGTGAAAATTTCGTAGTTTCAACTACGTCTACTACAGTGAGGTACTCGTACTATTTGGTTCACCCCGATTGCGCATTCAAAAGGCTTTGATGAGTGAGATTATTTGCTGATAAATGATGATACTGACGGTGATTTGTGTTCGGTTGGAGTCATACGCCTAGAGCGCTTCTTAATGAGGACTTTGCAGTGATTCTTCATAAATGCTGTCGTAGGTGTTGATTTCATATTTTTGAGTTTCTTGGAATATCGGCTGAAGACCGTACGGCTATGTATCGATCAGAATGCTGGCGAAACGTTTCACGCAGGCATCCACTCGGAACATGACATTTTGCAATCGATTCTGAGGGATCCGATTAATGATGAAAGAAGCTTCATGAACGTGGAACTCTGCTAACAGGTTGCTTTTTCATCTCTACTGTACGGGAGGTGTTTACACGATATCCTTGCCAACTTTCTGGTTAAAATTTCGCACTTTGCTAGTGTAGTTCTCATCTTTTAATTGCTTCCATCGTTTACTTTAACCTTTTCCCAGTCAAACCTATGCTCTTCTCGTTGGTTCCGTTCTTAGGCCTTCCACATAGCTCTCGTTATTTTCTGTAGTTGATTCGTGAATGCTTGGTCG
Source organism: Volucella zonaria (assembly GCA_963966105.1). Classification (NCBI taxonomy): domain Eukaryota; kingdom Metazoa; phylum Arthropoda; class Insecta; order Diptera; family Syrphidae; genus Volucella; species Volucella zonaria. The sequence goes on along the minus strand of OZ014530.1, from coordinate 248,261,306 downwards.
GCGAAGTACCTAAGAGTGTCTTGCGTTCACAAGATGTTTATCGGTTGTCATGCGATTCACTGGGGCACGAAAGGCCTATAATATGTGTTGAAAGTATGCCTATATCGATGCGAAATTTGGTTGCAGTTTGCCCTTTTTTTTCATACACACACAGAGAAGTAGTCGATTGTACTCATCGTACGTACCTTTGACTGAAATATCACGGTCTTTCGCACAGAGCAGCAAAGAGTTGTGCCCCGTCACGATACCCGTAGGATCTAGCAATCTTTCGTACTGAGGGACCTAAAAGACGTCATTCGATCTGCCGGTAACCTGGAGAGTTATGCCATCTGCTGTGATACCCAACTCTCAACGTAAGCCCTCACTGACGACGCAGGCAATTCTAACATATGTTTGGACCCTGAAAAACGGTCTTCTGATCAAAGCTTAGAATGTTCATTAGCGATTTCTTATCTCAGACGTAGCTTGGCTGTCGCTACAGATGCAAGTTTTTTTTAGCCATACAGCGGACCGTTCTTCAGAGTCTGATAAAGGCAGCTGTGACGTACTTCATATGTTAAACTTTTACAGGGCTTCGCCCATCAATGACGTTGTCTAATAACAAGCGGGGGCAGATCATATTACTGGTCTTATCATCATCTTCAGATGACGCCACCGAAGGTTGCTACGATTTGACCAGTTACAAGTTGCCGGTCATAGGTCTTGTTGGCGGCAAGACCACCGGTAGTCCCTACCAGGACTTAAATCACGGTACCATGGGAGTCAAGAGCCCCCAGGATTTCGATCCGGGCCTGACTTGTTGAGGTAGGCCCCCTTGTGGGAACGTCATTGTGGCTGTGGTTTAAACCCAAAGTCGCGGGAAGGGTCTTGTAGACCGATTGTAGAGTTGTAAATAAATACTGGGTGCTGTGACCATGAGAGCAATAAGAGGTTTTAGATCGGCCTCGATTCATACCAAGGGTAGAACTTGTGCCTCCAACACAGTTCCGAGTTGGTATCAAAGGATTTACAGAGTTTGGCATCAGGATTTTATGTCGAAAATGCATGCTTTTTTGATCGATGGCTCTCTTCTTCAATGGATTAGAAATTAGCTTTCGGAACGATCAATTCAAGTTGTCTTGGACGATTTAAAATCTGATATTCACAAAATGAATGTGCTGGTGTGCCACAGGGCTCCGTTCTGTCTTCGACACTCTTTTTAATTTTCATCAACGATCTCTTGTCTGCTACTTCTAATCCAATATATTCCTTTGTTGGCGACGGTACTCTCTGCTTTTCATATTCGTTCCCGGACTCACGTCCCTTCTATTCGGCTGTAGAACGGGAACGGTAGCGTATGTTAAGCTCATTAAATTCTGACACGAACAGCATAACTAATTGGGGATACACTAACAGAGTAGAATTTAATGTTTCCAAAACTCAATGCTGTCTGCTGTCGTTAAAGCGAAATTTGAACACCCAGCTATTATCATGAATGGCACTTGAATCGTCGAAACCGATAAACTTTCCATTCTCGGTATGTGTGCCAATGAGAACTTACGTTGAAAGGACCACATATTTGATGTCGCCAAAAACTGCAGCGAAATGTCTAGGTTACCTCAAGCGATGTAAAAAATATTTCACCCCCTCTGATCTGGCCTCATTATGTAAGGCATTTATCCGCCCGAAATCGGAGTACAATGCCCACATCTGGTCGGATGCGTCCAAAACACCTCTGCATCTCCTAGATAGGATTCGAAACCGGGTGATAAAACTCATAGGTGATACCAATATCACTCAAACAATGGATACCCTCGAACACCAACGGTATGTCTCGTGTTTCACTCTGTTGCATCGCTATTTCCACCATCAGAGTGGTCCAGTGAAATTGCCAGTACCATTCCGCCCCTTCAAACTTTTAACCGTAACACCCGTCCCGCTATGAATGCTCATCTGTATACCCTCAAGCCCACTTTTGGACGTACTCTGAAATATCGTTCCTAAACCGCACAACTCGCTTATGGAATGCCCTGTTTAACTCTTTATTTTCTAGTCATTATAACCTTCAAACATTTAAAACCAACGTTCACCGGTACCTGTCTTTCTATCCTCCCAAATGTTTCTTCGCCTGGGTTGTGCGCAAGCATATTAAGGGTACTGAAATCCCTTGAGCGCGCCCAAATTTAAAAAAATAAGCGATTAGTCGAAAAATATTTTGGGAAGCCTTTTGAGCAACAATTTGGTTGGTGATTTACCCAGCGTAGTATGCTTATGGAGTAAGAACCTCGCCAGCCTTAGTTGCATACAATTATCAGTATTCCACTTGAGGTAATCTTTTGTAGTGCGGACCATCCTTTCCGTTTTTCTATTAATCTATAATGAGCCCACTTTTATAACAAGAAACCGACATCACTCTTGTCTCCGACAACAAATGCTAACGAACTGAATGGTATCGTCTGATACGTCCAATTCAGCCTGAGTGATGCTCCTCTTCGCCAACCATCACTCCGGAATTATCGGAAAACTGATTGGCCAAAATACAGAGGAATACTGTTAGAAACACTATCCTCTGAACTCTCAAGTCCCCAGCGTGATACCAGCGAGCTTGACATGAAAGTCAAGGAATTCACCCTGGCTCTCAATCAGGCCCTCTAATTCAACTTAGAGGCAAGAAAAAGCCGCACTGGTAGACATCAGCACTAGGACGGCTTAGCAGTAAACTTTTCAACCTAGCAAAAATCACAAGAAAAGTGACTGACTGGGACTCGTACAAAGAATCCCTAAAATTATACAAAAAACAACTGAGGAAGTCAAAGCGACAACCCTGGACGTCCTTCTGTGACAAAATCACGGAAATTTCTGAGGCATCACGGCTAAGAAAAATCCTCTCTACAAATCCTATCTTGGACAACCCTAAGTGATGAATCACTCAACCTGCTACTGGACACCTACTTTCCAGGTAGCTCCCAATTCGCGGCCAGTAGCAAACCAAAATTCATGATCTGATTACAAGAAACAAACTGCTTTGGGCGCTGCATAGCTTCAAACCATACAAGTCTGCTGGTCCGGACGGTATAAACTGACCCACATTCCACTGTCAAGGCGAGAAGTCAATGTAATTTTCATTCCCAAAGCCGGAAAATGTTCTCATGCTGTCCCAAAGGACCTCACACCTATAAATCTATCATCTTTCCTTTTGAAAACTCTAGAACGACTGATTGATATCCATATACGAGCTAAAATTGGTCCAAGACTTCTGTCAACTGCTCAACTTGCCTACTGTAAAGGAAAGTCGGTGGGAACCGCTCTGCATTCATTCACTAGCCACATCGAATGATCCCTACAATATAGAGAGTACACAATGGTCGCTTTCCTGGACAAAGAGGGTGCCTTTAACAACGTCAACACATCCGCAATCACGACGGCGCTGTCAGCTCTGCAGGTCTTATACTAAGTAGATCCGATTACATTCTTAACTCAGACAAACTTGGCTTCAGATTTCAGCAGCAAGCAGAGTTCTGAAGATCTAAATCATATGACTGAAGGCGCGCAACGTCCATTTCGAAATGTATGAGGGTACTCTTGGAAGAAAATTCTTTGGGTGATTTTCGGTCCCATCTCCATAGACATTGAGTGAATTAAGAGATACAGCGACGAGCTGTACGGGCTGTGCAGCGACATCGACTAAGCCAGAAGAGTGAAGCTCCAACGACTGAGGTGGCTGGGTTATGTAGAAATGGACACCAATGCTCCGGTCCGAAAAGTCTTCGAATCCAAGAGACAGCGCAGTACAGAAAAACCGCAACTCAGGTGATGAACGCAAGTGGAAGGTGACCTCTTCCAACTTGGCGTGCGAAACTGAAGGCAGCTAACTAAAGATCGAGCTGGCAGGAGACCCAGGTCCTTTCAACGAGAAGGAATATTCTTACGCGTTGAGGCTGCTTTCGAAAACGCAACTTTTGACGGTATGCGTAGCTTGACCAGACAACACGAAGTATTCGAATCTCTAATTCGATGTCTAAAAGCAATCCTGATGAATATGACCCTGGCCGCGGATGCTGGCGGGGATAAACAATGGTGCTTTGTCTTCACTATAAAGGTGCATGTTGGGCGACCTTGTAAATTCTCAATATCAGAGCTCTCCGAACAAAAAGAAGAACATCTGCCTTTGCGGAGGAAAGAGGAGGCCCATGCGAGGTTCTACTCCAGGAACAATGCTCTGGAGTAATATGAACAGTTCAATGCAGTGAATATGGAGAAACCAATTCTGCATATACTATAGTTAAAGGAAGAAGGCAACCTAAATTCTGCTGTCAGGAAGAATAAACCATTCCATTCATCATGGACGGTGAAAGAAAACAGTTCTGTCCAACCGTCAAAAATGAAGTGAGAATAGATAAATTCAAGCTTAAGTACTACAAGATAGCTGGACCGGATACCCGGTAGGTAGGTAACCTCTGAGACAGCGTGACTTGATTTAATAGGGGTCATACACTAACTCGTTTCCAAAATTAGATCAGCAGAAAGCATGTCTCTTGAAGGAAATCTCGCATTTGCCAGATCCTTAAGGAGACGCTCTTAAGTCCGCCAACTATAGATACAACATAGAGGTCTTTTGCATCGCACCGATGGGGCATTGACCGCCATCAGAGCGTATTTAGACCCGGTAAGTCCACAATCGACCAGCAGATCGAAGAAACCAAAACCGATACGCACCAACTCATCATCGATTTTAAGGCCATATATATGACAAGATACAGAGCCGTGCTTAGCCTTGGTATAAATGGTAAACTCGTCAGATTGGGCAGAATGATGATGGAGAACGCTTACTGCTCCGTAAAGGTCGGAAGCAATCTCTCCAAGACCTCTGAGGCCGAAAAAGTATTTAGGCAGGGCTATGCTCTCTCAAGTATGATAATTTTTTCAACATCGTAGTTGAGAAACATGTAAGAAACCAGCAACACCAGGAATAAACTTTTCCAATAGTCTGTACATATGCCATGACACTAACATCAGAACTCAGCGAACCGTCAGCCGTGTATTCGTAAGTATTGTCACAGAAGCGGCAAAAATGGCTAAAGTACGAGTAGTGAATGAGGGCATAACTAAGAATATGCTCTGAACAAAAAGATCCACATTAGGTTGACGACATCTATAGAACGTCACAATAGCCAGCTGTAACTTAGAGGTAGTCAGAGACTTTATATTCCCCGGCTCCTTTTTAAATCTGGTAATGAGGTCTCATCAGAAATCAAACGAAGAGTTACTCTTGTCAATCGGTGTCTCTGCGCACTTAGAAGGCTTTGTCCAGAAACACTAATTAGCCTCTATATAAACCCTCATCATTCCAGTAATGCTTTATAGTATAGAGCAGAAGCATATACGTTATCAAAGGTGGATGCAGATATCCTTGACCATTTCGAACCCAAAGTTTTTGAGTGATTCTTTGTCACATTTGCATTGACGAAGTCTGGAAGAAAGGGTTTAACAACGAAGGCTACGAGCTGTATAGTGAGAGTAGCCTGATCGGAAAAGTGAGCGTTAGTCACCAACGTATCAAAAAGAAGGGTCTTTGACTCCAACCCGGAGAGACAGTAGAACACGACTTCGCCTTCTGTTTTGTGTAAAAGTGGAAAGGAACCTCTCACAATTTAGAGTGCACAACTAGAGGCATTTAGTCGGAGACCATGCTAATTGGAAAGACCTACTGCCGTCCCGGCAGGTGAAGATCGGCCCTTAAGTCGTTGTTCAATAAAGTTCGTGATTTGAGTCATAAGGTGGTAAGCACAAGCACTAGTTGCGTACGAAAAGGTATCCTGTGGTAAAGGGTTTTTCATTAAGCGCTTCCTATCTTTAAATTTAAATAAAACAAAGTGTGTGTGAGATGTCATCGAAATTTGTTATTCGTTTGAAAGGCCTATGGATGCCATTATGTATGAAATGTAACATTGTTCAAATGTCCTCCGAGGCTTCTCTGGGTGAAGCGCATCCGAAATGTCCAATTTTCCATGACTCTGGCGCATAAGTCAGGCTGAATTTGACCGATGGCATGGGTTATGTTGGCTTTGAGAGCCACTGTAGCTTATTCGCATAAATCTGCGACTTCAGAAAACCCCACAAGAAAAAGTCTAACGGGGTCAAATCGCATGATCTCAGTGGCCAGTTCATATCACCATGACCATGCAATCGAAACGCTCGAGCAGAATTTCCAATGTGGCGTGAGCTATGAGGCACGTAGCGCCATCCTGTTGAAACTGCATATCATTGGTGTACATATCATCCAATTTAGGCCAAAAGAAGTTGGTAATCATCGATCTATAGCGCTCGCCGTTGACGGTGATGGCCTCACTAACATCGTTCTCAAAGAAATATGGACCGATGACGCCGCCAACCCAAAATCCACACCAAACTATGACTTTCTCGGGATGCATTGGATGCGCTTGAACCTCATGTGGATTGGTATTGTCCCAAATTCGACAATTTTGTTTGTTGACGTACCCATTCATCCAGAAATGGGCCTCATCGCTGAAGATGATTTTTCGATGAAAATTACGGTCAGTTTCCAACTGCTCCAGGGCCCATTCAGCGAATTTAGGGTCAGTTGAATTTTGTACGGGAGCAGGCCCAAGTCATGACGCAAAATTCTCCAAGTTGTGGTCTGTGAAAGGCCGAGTTCTTGCGAGCTCCTCGAAATTGACAGCCTTGGATTCTCCTGCACACTCTGACGGACAACGGCGACGTTTTCGGCAGATCTTGCATTTCGTCAACGTAAGGGTGTTGGTTTATCGTTTACGGAACCACTGGACTCAAATTTACCCACCACACTGCGAATGGTTCCCTCGGTAGGCCGATTATGGGCCAACGTAAAATGGGCGAACGCGGAACACAATTTTATCATTTGCACGTGTTGTTGAACGCTATGTCCATCCATGGTAATTTGACAAAACACACTGAATGAATGACAGCCAATTTGACAGTTGTAGCTTCAACAATTTGGCCGCTATCAACTGTTAAAATTCGGAAGTCCCTATTGGAAGACCCTGTAATATATATCACATTTGGCAGACATAAAAAAACTGTGACTTCGCACAGGGTTTGGCGACATCTAAGTGGGTTGGCTTTCCAGTCAACTTCTTTCCTTTTTCAACTGCTCTTAGACAATTGCCCTTCAGAGACTGTATGTTCTGAAACTCGTTGTTGTCTAGAGCAGGAATCTGATCAGCTGGCTCACTATGATGGAGTTCACCCGTAACAGGCTGAGGGCCTCCGATTCTCCCTTCGCCGTTTCGATTTATGTCAAGTCACCAACTTTCATTCCAAATTCAAATACTTCATCCAAGAGTTTGTTTGTTTCATAGGACTTATGCAAACAATGCCATGACATGTCCTAATCCTCTGTCTACGCGTAATTCCCTAAAAAGTCAGCCCCAAAACCGAGAGGATAATCATTTCCCAATCCAGAGATCCCAAATCGCAAGTGATTAAGATAAATTGCCGTCACTAATGGGTTTTAGCTCAATCGGCACGTGTAGTCAAATCGCAACGTTGGCTTACTGGCTGGCCGTTGTTCGAGATTGCTGCGCAATTTGAAATTGAAATTCTTCCGGACTGACCAGCTGTCGAAAATTCTTAACAAAACAATGACTTGTCGGACTTACTCGTATTGTTCTGGGGAGATTTTTTCAATTTTTTTATTTTTCTTTTGCGATTCCAAATTAACAAATTTGGCAAACAAAATCATCCACACCTCCGTTCAGATTGAAGCGAAGATGGAGAACGTGTTGTGGGTTCTCGGTAGCTTAGCGAGAACGTGTTTCTATTCGTAATTGGAATACGGGTAGATACGAATTTATCTGCTGGAGCTCTTTCTAGATGGCACAAATTTGAAGAATTCGGTGATACCCGTATGTAGGCGGTGAAAACATTTTTATCTGATGAGTAAAAGACGTCATCGCCTTGATTAGATGATGTCGCGTCAGTTGCAACAATTTGGCTGATTAGTCAATTCAATTCGTATCTACAGTATGCACGGGTACTACCGGTTTCGCTTACAATAAATCAAACGTGTCTCTAGTTTGACACGACGATGGCTTAAGTGTTGGAGTCGATTTGCATTTTAAGCAAATTACTCGAACTCGTGGGATAGTCGTTGAAGCTCTCTGATTGTTTACAATTTAAAGTGAATGTCTCGTGCCGTACAAAAGCTTGAGATGCTGATGGGTTTTTCAAGGGGTGGATATGGGGAGATACGAGAACATAGTTATCTAGATACGTATTTCTCTTCCGTCAGGTTTAGGTTGACGGGTGCACGTTTATGGTATTTTTGTCTATTGTTCTTGTTGTTGTTAGATCTGCTCGTTTGGATCTGGTTTACTTCTGATTTGGTTCTCTGCCGGCTTTGGATAATGACAACAGAAACGAGTTTTCTGGTGAATTACAAGTCGTAGTTTAGATTGCTAATAATTGGATTGGTTTCTGTTCTGAGTTTGATGTCATTTTCCACTAAGTCTGGCCTAACCCTGAATCTTTTTTGTATAAAATCTTTTCTTCAATAACCTTTAAGCGGCTTCATGGCTTGAGCAGATTGTTAACTGTATGTATTGGAGAATTTCAACCGCTATGTGACGACTTCATGGATTTGCCGATTGAAGTCCTGAAATGTTATTTGAGAAGAGAATCGTAATCGTAGAACCCGTGAGCTGTACCATCTGTAGTATTCCTTCGATTGCATGGATTTTTACAGATCTTAACATCTGTTCACAAGAACTACTCATAGAACTCAAGCTACCTCCATATATTGATCCAGTCAGTCGGAGGACATGGCTGCAGTAAAACGAATCTGGGTGAAATGTGAATCAAGGTGAAATGTTGCTATGGGAGTGATACATTTAAAAGGTAATTTAAGGACTTCAGGCAGCACCTAGTTCTTAATTTTGTGACTAAGCGTTGGTGGAAAATTCCCCCCGTACAGGGGCGGGTTGAGAATATCACTGCAAAAAATGCTTGCACCCTAGCATTATGGAAAAGTACGCTAAAAAGAAAAGTACTATCATTGCTACGTATGGTTGTGATCCTGGGACGAGCCGAAATGCTCTGGACAGAGCTATTCGGATTCCAGGGGATAGCAAAATAATGGAATGGCTTAGGCGCAACCTAAGCGTTGAGAGTTGGAACCTTGGAAGTATGAGTGGTCGCAGCTAGGAGCTTGAAGAGATGATGATTAGTAGGCGAGTGGACATCGTGTGTGTACAAGAAACAAAGAATCGGGCACATTAAGACCAAAGCTTAGAAGATTTTCTACTATGGATCGGAATAAGGTAAAAACGAATTTACTATCATCCTCGCGACAGAGCTACTTGGCAACATCTTGACCATTTCAAAGTCCAGTGACCGTTTGATACAGAGTGAGATGTGGAATATTGTAAGCGCATATGGTCCCCAAATCGGGAGCATTCTGGCTAGATTTTCACAAAATCATCAATCATTGTTGGCAGAGGTTTGAATGGACATGTCGGGAAGACAAAAGAGGACTATGAAGTCTGACATGGATAACTGCGGTATGGCACCAGGATTTCCCCGGTTGAAGACATCCTGAGCAAGTCACACGGCCTTATCGTATTAATACCATGTTCGTCAAAATAACCCAGAACCTGATCACTTACAGCAGTGGCGGAAATGAAACCCAGATTTACTACTATTTGGAAGCCAATTTCATGAAACCCCGGGTTAAGAATTGCAAAGTAATCCAGGGGCAGGCATTCGTCTCCTCTTGACCGAAATTTGTATGAAGACGGAGAAGAAAACAAAAAAGCGAACAAAGATGGCTGAGAAAATCAATTCGCACAAAGTGGACAAAGGAAAAGGCGAAGCTTTTATTACCAGCGCGACAAACTACCTCTTTACCACAAGATATATGGGATTCCCTACACCGATCTTGCTTGGAAAGAGCCAAATCACTGCTTGGAACGTCGAAAGGCCGCTGCCAACAGTGTGGTGGACAGATGAAGCTAAAGTAGTGATACGGGAAGAAAAAACGGCTTTCAAGGCTTGGTCCAAGTGTTCTTCTACTAATAGAGATCAAAAAGTTCACCTTGAAGAGATATGTATAGATGTTGCAAAAGTCTCGCGAAGAAGAAGTGCCACCAATTTCAAGCAAAAAGTATAGTAGACCTCTATCGGGAGTTTGAAAAAAATATCGTCTTCGGCGTCTGATAGGAACCGGATTGTCTGGTCAATAAAACAACTTGAATAAAGGAACAACCATCTTCAAAATAGCCGCCCAGACAAGAAGAAATGCTCAGTAGATTCGTCCCACAAAGTTCATTAACAACGTTCAAGGCCAGCTTCTTGTGGAAGACTACGAAATTCTCCACAGATGGCGACAGTATTGTTAAAAACTTCCGAATGAACAGTTTTCCCGGGTATACTTAACAAGAGCCAATCTTAACCATGACGAAGTATCTGACTTTACTGCCGAAGAAGTTAGTAATGCGGTCAAATACTCAAAAAAGAAATAAAAGTGGTTGGGCCAGACGAGTTACCCTCTGAGTTCTGGGAAAAGATGTGAGACATCGGGTCCAGATGGCTCATGATTCTTAAGAGTATCTCCAAACTTATGAGCGGTTATCCAATTCCTAACCAGTGAAGGGAAAGTTATCTTCTTCTTTTACACAAAGGAAATGGTGATACGCGATACGTGAAACTGCGATAGATCGTTGAGCGAGTATTAGATGGCCGATTGTGGCGAATAATCTGATGACCAGTGCGGGTTTGTCTCTGGTAAATCAACACCAAATGCAATCTAAACTGTAAGGATGGAATAACATCGTGATTCCTTAAAGAACTTGCATATGATGTTGGGTGATTTTGTAAAAGCCTTTGATAGACAACCAAAAGGTCTCTTAGGGGTGACGCTAAGACAACGAGGAGTTCCAGAAGCCTACGTTGCCCATGATCATGGATATGTACGAGGGAGCAAAGACAAGAGTAAGATGTCTCGCAGGAGTTGCCGAAGAGTTCCCAATCAAACTCTATGCACACCAGGGAAGAATCCTCAGTCCTTTGCTATTTATCGCAGCACTTAATTATCTGCTTAAGGAAAAGTGACAGACCCCAAAATGCATCAGTTATTCTTTGCTGACGATGAAGATCTCGTAAGTGAAGATCAAACGTCCCTGCAACGAGAATTTGATGTATGGGTGGATGTTTTGGAGGGATGTATATGTGCTGATTCGTTCTCTGATCCACACTGGCCTATTCCAGACATTTACTTGAATGGAATAGTGCTCCCCAAGTGCGAAAAGTTCAAATATTTGGGATCTATGATCGATAGCGAAGGAACTTGTGACGATGACATAAATCATCGTGTAAGCATAGGATGGATGAAGTGAAGGGAAAATGCCGCTATCTTCTGTGACCGGAAAATGTCCCCTAAGCTGAAGGGAAGGCTCTACACCGCAATTGTACTTCTGGCGCTTACATACGGTTCACAATGCTGGATAATGTACAAAAAGTATGAGGGCAAATTAACGGCAGCTGCGATGTAGATGCTTCGTTTGACAACAGGAGTAACAAAGCTTGATAGAATAAGAAGTTTGAAGATTCGAGGAAGCCTTAATATAAAAGAACCCACCACAAGCAAGATAGAGCACGACCAGCTCAGTTGATATTGTCATGTTCAAAGGAGAAATCCTTCAAACCCCGTCCAAAAGGCAATATCAATCAACGTTTCTAGACAATCGCGCAAAAAAGACAGACCAAAAAACAACTGGATCACACGAATGCCAAAACACCAGGATTTGTAAAGCAGTTTCGCTCGGTTTCAAGTACTATGCGACTCTCACCCACTGAAAGCCACCTGAACCCCCTTCATCTTAACACCATCTACTCTGCGACCGCTTTCGCAATAGTTGGTGGTCCTTTTTGGGGACTGCTTTTCCATATTTATCTTCTAGTGCGGGCTTATCTACCTTGCCGGTGAGGCTTTCATCAGTCTATTAAAGGTGTATTTGCATCTTATTCTCTCTGCGTTTTCTGAGTGTGACTTCTACGGAGGAAAAAATCAAGCTCCAGGTCTGATCACTAGTCGGCATCTATTCGACTTTCTGGGCTGATTATGACGAAGCTGGTTTCCAGCTCTCATCATTGACCTTCTCACTTTCTGTGAACGAAAAAAGTGTATCGTCTACTGGAGAGACCCCGCACTGGCAGGGTAGAGTGTTTGCTTTACCGATCTTGTGAAGAAAGGCGTTGAAATATACATTTCCGGCGAGAAACTGGATGACGTAGTAGTTTAATTCGCCTGGTTTCCGTCCATTACATTTAGCCACGTCCTAGTTCCACGTCCGAGTTCCAGCGCTCTTGCCACTCCTAGAAAAATTCAGCAATGCAGCACTAACCTTAAATACAATAGTGAAACTCGATAGGTCATTCACGAGCCTGGCGCATACGCAAACTGAAAGGTCCAGAAGGAGACTTCACAGCCACTTTCAGGTATGAATTAGAGCTCCTTCTGCGGACTTATTTTTCTGGTTGCAAAGCTAACATACCAGACCAAGGAGTACAGGACGGTATGCTGCAAAATCAGATTGACTTCACAGCAACCAATAGAATCACAGCATGGGGAGTCAACTCATTCAAACCATAAAAATCACTAGGGTTTTGGAGGGCAGGTAAGGTAATCTTCATACCTAATGGAGGCAACAACCCTACAGACCCATTAGACTTTCGTCTTTCATGTTAAAGGCTATAGAAAAACTGATTGACCTACTATATACACAAAAAGGACATATGATATAGAACTCCGTTTCACAAGTTACAACTTGAAAAAAAGGCAAACCTACCAACTCTGCACTACACATACAGGTCCGCAAACCCATAGACTACAAAGTGGATTAGGAACATGCCACACCTAAGTATAATAAAAGCAAATCTAGGCAATGGGGAATTGAATATAACTCCTGTAAAGGACTGCCCTCAGGGTAGAGTAGAGTGCTCTCTTGTATGGCCCGTACTAGTTAATGATCCCATGCAAAACCTGAACTCCAAGGTGAAGGATGAACTCAATCTTACTATACAGTGGGAAAGTCTAGTAAGGCGACATCAAACAAAAATCAACAATTATGAAACTGAGCAGGATGTAAGGGCTTCCGTGTCCGTGCTTTAGAATGGCTATAAGAGCAACACAAATCCAGACATGGAGGCTTTATTAGACCTAGCCTCGTTTCGTGTAGCAATTCAAGAGACAGCAAGGTAAGTTCATTAGTCACTTGGAAATACTAATGAAAATAAAAGTCACCTCTGCCAAACCTCAAACTCTAGACTAACTCGACCCCATCCTTAGCTTTTCAAAGAGGTGCAGGGTAGACCCTCCCCACAAGGAAGGAATGGCACATAAATTCTAAATGGCTGAATGATGATTCATAAACGTGGTATACTGATGGCTCGAAAACGTATCAAGGTATAGGAGCAGGAGTGAACCTCGAGATCTTCAATCATTTGCACTAAGACGGAACCAACTGCCTTATTGGAACTGTATCAAAGTAACTATACTCTCGGATAGTCAAACGATACATAAAGTACTAAACTGCTATTCATACTCATCAAAGATCTTTCTAGAAAGTCATAAAGCACTCAACAACCACGCTAACTTGAGCAAAGTCTCACTAGTATGGGAACTAGGGAATGGGGGAATCGATTGTAATAAAAAGGCGTACCATCATGACAAAAAAGGCGCAGTAAGTCCAGTCAAATACTGTGATATATGGTATGTATTGTAGATGGTCTTAACCACTCAAAGAAATTCCTAATTTATATAACAGAAGAGCCCAATCAGCTCTTCTCCTTTATAGGAAACATCGTTACAAATTGGAAACCATGCCCACTAGCACTTGTGCATTTTGCTGCGAAGCTGAGTAGTCTATGGAACACGAATTGTCTGGTACTGGCACGTAGTCGAGCAACATTACTACATACTACAATGACCCATTCTCTATTATTTACAATGGCATTCTAGCTGCTAGCTCTTTAGACAAGGCCAATCTACTTGCTGTACACTTTACGGCCAACTCAACACTTCCAGTTTGTCCTTTATCCCCGCCTACGCTTGAGTGCGTCGAATCTTCACCAGGACGAATCCACTTTCGCACTCGTGTAGTAGCAAGAGTACTTAAAGATCTTAACATACACAATTCTGCTGGTCCAGATTGTACCCTTCTTCTGAAGAGGTGTTCTTCCTCGCTGGCAAAACCACTACGTAAGCTTTTTTATCAATCCTACTCTTTAGGACTCTTTCCGAGCAGATGGAAAACAGCATTTGTCCAGCCCGTCCCTAAAAAAGGCGAATCTTCTTCTCTCTCCTCCTACAGACCCATTGCACTTACGTCCCTTCTTTCCAAGGTCATGGAAACGCTGATAAACCGTCAACTCATGAAATATCTCGAAACGCGAAAACCTCAAAACAAACAGCAACAGTTCTGCTGGTGATTTGATGGCATATCTCAGCGGAAAGTGAAGCCAAAGCATACATCAATCTGGCGAATGCAAGCGAGTTGCACTTGATATTTCTAAGACATTTGACAGAGTTTGGCATCAGACTCTTTCTACCTACCTTTCGGAAGGTTCAATGCAAGTTTTCTTGGATGGTTTCAAGTCTGATACGCACAAAACAAATACTGGTGTGCCCCAGGGCTCCGTCCTGTCTCCGACACTATTTTTAATTTTTATCAATGATCTCTGTCTGCTACTTCTAATCCAATATATTCCTTTGCTGACGACAGTTCTCTCTGCTTATCATATTCGTTCACTGCTCTTCGGCTGTAGAACGACAGCGTATGTTAAGCTCATTAAATTCCAAAATTGACAGCACAACCAATTGGGGAACTATCAACAGAGTAGAATTTAATGCTTCCAAAACACAATGCTGTCTGCTGTCGTCAAAGCGTAATTCCAACACCCAGCCCTTATCCATGAATGCCACTTGCATCGTCGAAGCAGATAAACTCTCCATCCTCGGTATGTGTGTCAATGATAACATAGGTACGCTGGAATGACCACATATTCGATGTCGCCAAAAATGCTGCGAAATGTTTGGGTTTCGTCAAACGATGTAAAAAATACTTCTCTCCCTCTGATCTGGCCTCAATACATAAAGCATTCATCTGCCCAAAATTGGAGTACAATGCCCCTATCTGGCCAGGTGCTCATAAAACCTCTCTGCACCTGCTAGATAGGATTCAAAACCGTGCGATAAGACTCATAGATGATGCTAATATCATTCAATCAATTAACAACCTGGAACACCGACGTAATATCTCCTGTCTCACCTTGCTATATCACTATTTTCACCACCAGTGCTCCATTGAAATTGCCAGTAGCGTTGCGCCCCTTCAAACCTTTAACCGTTTCGCTATGAATTCTGATCAGTTTCCCATTAAGCCCGCTTTTGGACGTACATTGAAATATCGTGATTCTTCCCTAAGCCGTACATCTCGTTTATGGAATACCTTGCCGCGCTCCGTATTTCCAGACCATTATAACCTTCAAACATTCAAAACGAACGCACATCGGTGCTTCTCTAGCTTTCCTTCGCCCGCGATATGTGCAAACATTTTAATTTAAAAAAAAAAGGCGTTTTCACATAGAGATTACAACTAATGGAAGAAATAACCCCAAAGGATCACGGTGCAGAAAGGCTTCATCTTACCATACCATACCTTTCCATACCAGAGAGCCTTTGCCAGTTTCGAAAGGTTGGATTCAGTGCTCCAAATATCAAGTACTCGTATATGTTAGCAACAAGAAAGGACGCATAAGATCGATAAATCGGACAGAATATCACAAAAAGTAGAGATCTGCAATTTTGAGGAAGTTAGATCGGGTTGACCCCTCGGCCGGAATGGTCTTCGCAAAGAGATGGCGCAGTAGAAGAAGGCGTCGTCTAATGCACACGCACTTGTGGAAGGGCATCTTAAACAAGGGCATCCAAACCGGGGTTATAGTAGCGTCTTACTAAGAAAGTCAACATAATGATCTAAGAATAATCTATCTTGGTAATCATTGTCTAGAAAATAATTTGTTCGATTGAGAATTTTCGGAATATGGGGTCGACAAACTTTGTGGACATCTCATGTAATTCTTGATATCCTTGGTCTTACAAAAAGTAGGGAAACCATGATCAGCACCTTGTCATGAATGATTGTAAAGTGGATTTCTGAACAACTCCCAAATAGCAACAAATTAAAGCAATGCACTCGTATCTCAGATCGGTGGAATGAGTTTCTACGCAAATATATAATCAGAGTAGGCCAGGAACTCGGAATGGAACTGGTGCAAGTTTGTTTACCCTAAGGTGAGGGCATTTTGAATCCATAAGCCATACACAGATGAATCTATATCGCCAGTATCAACACAAGTCGTCGAATGAAAGGAATCATATCAATATCCGTAAATGCCAAGCAAACTGTGTGTACTTGAATTTAACTTGAATTCTATGTCCATCACCAAATACTATTTTTTCCCAACTTTCTGGCAGGAGTTTTGTGACGTGAAGCGCTGCTCAGACAGGTCATGTGCCATCCCAACTGAGGTTTTGACCAGTATGTGGTCGAGCATTGTCATCCGTCTGGTGTAGAAATTTCCTTGAGTGCTCTGCTCAATCTCATCCATTACGTTCAGTAGAATGCCCCAGTGATGGTCTCGTTCGGATTTTGCAACTCATAACAGACGACACCAATCTGATTCCACCAAGTACACAGCATGAATTTTTTTCCATGTATATTCTGCAAACTGTCGATGTTGAAGCATGGTCAGGTGATCCCCAATGATTTCTTCCTCGTTGGGTTACGATGCATAAACTCTTCCGTTTATGCCTGGCAGGCAGCATTTCGCATGTCAAAGATCGGCATTCTTTGCTTTTGAATCATTCCTAATGCTGTCAGACGATCTGAAATTGTTTGTTGGGTTTCTCCCAATTTAACTGCAGGTCCTTGTTGCGTTTGGCACGAATTTTCATCCAATATCGTTTCTATTTCCTCGTTTTCGTACTGTTAAAAATCTAGTAGTCAGTAACAAATCTACAACATAATCGTTCACAAAAAAAATCCGCCTTCAATGGTCCTTCGAGCCGGATTATTTTTCTCGAGAAATAAAAATTAATTTTAAATTTAGCACGAAATACAGTTCATAACCATGTCCAACGCAACACAGTTGCCCGTCATTTTAGAACAGCAGTATGAACTATACGACATCATCAAAGATTCCCTCGATAAGCTGGGATCAAATGCCACCATCCAGAGAATAGAAACTCCTAAGGCAGGACTCTGTGGAACACTTCCAAAACAAATCACCAATATATGGCAACAATCAAAGCAGCATTAAAGGCAGAATCACGTCAAAAATATGAGGAAGAAGACTACTTTTAAGCACAAAATGTATCGTAACTGCAAAGAAAATTACTTTAACTCCATGGAACACATGGCCACGTTACACGAAAAAATTGATAGAAGTCTCCAATCTAGATGGTAAGAATCTTTTTACTACCACCAGCTTCCAAAACTACGCTGCCACTGTTTAACGGGGAATTCTCTGAATGGCTCTCATTTAAAAATTCCTACATGGCAATAATTGGAGCTGACCCATCGACCCATGCAGCACAAAACTTCAATTCTTAAAAGGATGTCTGGTAAGTAAGGCCGCTTCACGTCTCCATGGTGTTTCATACCGCATCAAACTTTGAAATCACTGAGGATGACATGATCTCCTATTATGATAATAAGAGACTACATGTTGACTTAGCAGTTCAAGCTACTATATCCGCGAAAGCTATTCACGAGGAATCTTCTTCTAAACTGGAGCCCTTGTACAACGATATTAATAAAGCCTTGGTATGGCTTGATGGTCTTGGTCGTAACGCAAGCCAATGGATGATGTCCTCACACACATCGTTGAAAAAATCGTTAGGATCTTCACCGGATCCACCAACCTGGACGGCACTTAAAGATTTCATCCTAACTCGCATTCGTTCGCTTCAAGCTTTTGAACGAGCTACTTCAGGACAAAGCATTTTCGAATTTCACTAGTCTAACCGCCATCACGCATCTTCACACCATACAAAACAGGTATGTTTCAATCGTAAAGGCGAACACTATATCTCTGCATGTCCAGGTTTGCTATCAAAAACTCCTGCTAACCGTGTCAAGCTTCTAAAACAGTTGAGACTCTGTCACAACTGCCTTGGTCATCGAAATGGAGATGTCAGAATGTGGAGGACGTCATCATACAACCAATCATCAACCAAACACGTTCATCGATTCAGTTCCATCTACACGATCTAATCAAGACTTCTCAACCAACAACATCAATCATGTTACTGCTTCCACCGGTGTGATCTGCATTAATCAGTTCCCAAGATCAACAACGCCTCTTGCAACCTACAGGGTGAATGACTCGAACTCCCACTTTTTAAAATGCTATAATTTTTTTATTTTTTTGATAAATTTTATTGTGCCAAAGCAAAAAATGTTGGAAAATACATCAATTTTCAAATTGTCTCAGTAGCTTTCAATATGTCCACCTTTGGGGCGAATAATGCCTTGAGACGGCCGAAGAAAGCATCGCACGCTGCACGCAAGTGGCTCTGCGGTACTTTGACCCATTCCCGACGAAGTGCTTGTTAGAGGTGGTTCAAACTTTGGTATTTTTTAGTACCAACCTTCGCCTTCAACATACCCCAGACAGAGAAATCCAACGGATTTGCATCCGGAGAATTTGCAATCCATTGTGTCGAAGAAATGAAGTGTGGAACATTGTTTCTTGACCAATCTTGGTTGACGCGCGCTTTGTGAGACGGTGCCGAGTCTTGTTGAAATGTCCACGGTCTCCGACCGAAATGATTGTTTGCCAAAGGCTTCAATACTGCCTCTAAGACAGTTTCACGGTATACGATCGCATTAATTTTGACGCCACGGTCCAAAAATACGAGCGGAGAGCTCGGAGACCATCGGCGGTTATGGCGGCCCAAACCATCACCATCGGTGCTGCATGCTTTCTGGTGGTCGTCCAAAGGTGTAAATTTTCGAAGGACTTCTCTGGCAAGTAAACTCGGTCATTTTGTTTGTTGACATATTGCTCGATAGCAAATGACGACTCATCGGAAAAAACTAAATTCGGCAACTGACCACTTTCGTGCAAGCGGTGCAACTCCTTCACTCTTTCGACTCTAACTTTTTTCTGTTACAGTGTAAGATCGTGTGTTTTTTGGAACTGCAATGGCTTGAGCTCAAGCTCATTTTTCAGTATATGTTGCATCCGTTCCAACGATATGTTGAGCTCACGAGCCATTTTTCTTCCATTTCGACGCGGATTTCGCTCAATTCGAGCCTTCACTTTCTGAACCATTATGGTTCGAGACACAAATGATTTATTCTCGTTGAGGTGCTGGGGGCTCTAACGATAGCTACTTGTGGTTTTCCAGCCAAATATAAAGCAATCACACTATCACGTTTGAATTCCATGGCGGATAAAAGTTTTTCAACACAACTGAGACGCAAATCGTTTAAAAGGCTTGTAAATAATAAAATTATCAGTCATGTGTCAAAATTTGAGCTCATTGTCATGAACGGTTTGGAAATTATAGTAGTCTGAAGTTGGTTGCAATTCGAGTCATTCAGGGTGTAGTTCTGAGCAGCCATCGGAGTACCTCATCCATATTCTCCAACTTCCACGGCCGCACACCGCTTTATCGTTAGTTGGCATTAGAGGCGATTCATCATCATCACATCAATCAAAAGGTTTGGCAACAATGAATCCGCAATCTTGCATAAGTGACTTCAACTGCATCTTCAACGCTCATGTGTTCTCGAAACTTTCCAACCTTTTACCATCAGCTGTCATCAAACCCACGGACTGGCCAAATTTGCAAAATATCGATTTAGCAGACCCAAAATATCATCAACCTGGACATATAGACCTCATCCTCGGAGCAGCAAGTCTTACAAAATGGACTTTTAAATGGTCCTGAGGGGGCACCAATTGCGCAATGTACCACATTAGGATGGATTATTTCAGGTTCATCATCATCAGATTCTACATCGATACCCAAAGAAGCAAAATCATTCTACTGCTACGCCGATGATCATTTGGACGAGCTAGTGAAAAGGTTTTGGATGCAGGAAGAATCATTTAACTCATCTATCGAACCACTTACTCCAGTAGAACAAGAATGTGAGTAAATTTTCAAGTCTACGCATGCACTTGATTCGGAAGAAAGATTTATCGTTCGGAATTCAAATCAATTCCAACATCATTTGGAGACTCGAGAACTCCTGCGTTAAAGTTATTACAGCGCATGCAAAATCGATTTGCACATAACACTGAACAACTAGGATATATGAATCGAGCCTCTTCACCAATTCAACCTACAGACCAAATGTTTTATCTCCCTCACCACGACAAAATAAAGAGTCGTTTTCAATGGATCCCTGAAGACCGATAAGGGTACGTCACTCAGCAACTTTCTGCACGAAGGTCAGAAGCTGCAAATAGGCCTCCCTGATATTTTTACACGTTGGCGGGTTAATAAATTCACCTATTCTGCTTATGTTACAAAGATGTTCCGAATCGAAGTACACCCTGACGAAATATCAACGAATTCTGTGGACTCAAAGTTGTAATGTTCAAGAATGCTTTCTCACCACAGTAACGTATGGAACAAAATCTGCTCCATTTCTTGCTATTCGGGTCTTGAATCAACTAGCCGAGGATGAAAGTTATCGATTTTCTGATGTCAAAGATGTTATCAAGAAACATACTTTCGTCGATGATATGTATAGCGGATCAGCTACTGTTAAAGAGGGTAGGAAACGAATTACACAAATTTCTAATCTTTTTTAATCAGGCGGATTTCAATTGCAAAAATGGTGTGCTAATAATGAACCCCTCTCCAGGATGTGCCTGAACAATATCGAGCAGCACCATCCTCATCACTTTCCAGTACATAGAATGTTGGGTTTAAACTGGCAGCCTAAATTGGATCGCTTTATCTTCATTCGAGTACAACATGAAGAACCAACTGTTTATACAAAATGGACAGTGCTATCGATCCGTTGGGCTGGTTGTCAGAGCAAAACTTTTCATTCCGGAACTTTGGCTAGCGGATCTTGAATGGGATCAACCAATTTCTAAGTCGTTTGAAGCTCACTGGAAAAGCACAAAGCAACTCAACGAACTATCTTTAATTTCTGTGCCCCGATGGCTTGGAATAGCTCCCGGTTTGGTATCAGCTGAACTGCACAGGTTTTCAGATGGATCACTGGCAGCACTTGGAGCCGCGATATACATATATTCGTGTCATCAAAGAAAATGGAACGCATATTACAATCTTATCATCCAGCAAAGTTATCAAAACGACTTAGATCTATGCGGGTCACCATTCCACATCTGGAACTAGCAGCAACACTGCTGCTCTAAAAACTCGTAAAATATTTCATCAGTGTCCTCAATCTACAATCAAGTCCTATTCACCTTTGGACTGACTCCAGTACTGCTCCTTATTGGATCCAAGGTGAGCCATCAAGATGGAAGGATTTCGTCCGGAATCAAGTCAGTCAGCTCCAGAACAATGTGCATCGCCTCGCCAGTTAGCAGAGAGTAGTCTTTGGTGGCAAGGGCCACAATGGCTCCAACTCACTCGTAATACGAGTAACTGGCCCAATCTTATCCCCACTCCAGATGTTAATGTAGATCATAAAGAACGTCAAGAATTGGTAGCTGCTATTATAAGAAAGCCGACGACATTATCATGGAGATCTTGTTCAACGTTATTCGTTGTTATGGAGACTTTTGCGAATCACTGCGTGGTGCAGACGAGTAGTGTTATTTTGAAAAGTCTCAAGTTCATCACGTAACCCAAGCCCATTAACACCAGCTGAGATTAGAGAGGTAAACTTATTTTGGATAACCGTCTTTCTCGTTTGGAATCTTTATCTCTTCATCGGCTTATGCCATTTATTGGCTCAGAAGGAGTTGTGCGAATTGCCGGGCGGGTTCGTAATGCACAAATAGATCCAGACATGAAACATCCCATAATTCTTCCAAGAGATTCGATCTTTACCAATCTTATCTTGAACTATATACATCGAGCAACCCTCCATGGTGGTGTGCAATTGATGCTGGCAACATTAAGAAGAACTTATTGGATTCTAGGAAGGCGTGCGTTATGTGCGCTCATTCGTTCATCGCTGTGTTATCTGTTACCGTCATCGAGCTGCAATATCGAGGCAACTGATGGGTCAACTTCCAGTTAAACGCACCATTCCTTCTCGGCCATTCTTACACTTCGGTGTGAACTATGCTGGACCTTTTATTTTGAAAACTTGGAGAGGACGAGCAGCCATAATATGCAAGGCCAAACTCATCGTATTTGTGTGCTTTTCGTCTTCCGCGGTTCGCTTAGAATTAGCAACAGATTATTCAACGCAAGGTTTCTTAGCTGCATACACACTTACAAGCGTTTGTGGTACCAACTTGATAGGAGCTGATGCAAAACTTCGAAGACTTTCCAAATCTGCTTCCAAGGAGTGTCGGCACATCGTAGATATGCTAGCTAACGATGGAACCAAATGACAGTTTGGTTCCTCACTTTGATGGTAAATGGGAAGCGACCGTCAAATCCGCTAAACTTCATATCAAGCGCGAACTATTGGTGAGCCTCTTTTAACATATGAAGAGTTTTCTACTTTATTAGCACAAATAGAAACCGTCCTAAAATCGCGACCAATCTGTCCACTGTCAGATGATCCCGAAGATATCGAAGCATTAACTCCGCGATACTTTATCATTGGAATTGTGACATCAACACAATACCTGAGCCATCGCTGCTTCATATCCCTGAATCAAGATTATCTCGTTTTCAACATCTGAGGCAGATTCTGGAGCGATTCTGGCAAAGGTGGTCAATCCAATACCAAGAATTTGTTAAGTGGCATAACACAACGTCATCTAACAAAGTAGGAACACTTGCTTTGGTCATAGATAAGGGGTACCCTCCAACTAAATAGCCACTTGCTTGAGTAACTGAAACGCACCCAGGATGGACACGTTAGGGTCATAACCATTAAGACTCAATCGTCAACTCTGAAGCGTCCCATAGTCAAGCTGCGTCCTTTACCAGTTTATCTAGAGGACCAGGAAGACATTCAACGTTCCAATCGAGACGTTGAGGCCGGCGGAATATTAAAAATCTAGTAGTCAGAAACAAATCTACTACATAATCGTAATCTGTCAACTTCTACTTCATTCTCATTCTTCTTAAATCACCTCTAGCCGAACTAAGACGTAGTTCAATTCAATCGCTTAAAATAAAATAAATCTTCATTCGCTCACCAAAAAATTCGCCTTTGATTTATTTCGAACACGTACACGTTCGGCCTTCTGCCACGCTCTTTGTCTTCGACGTCAAAACCACCGTCCTTAAACTTCTGAAACCACTGACGACAGCTTATTTAACTTAAGGCAGCCTCATCACACGCGTCTACAAATAATCGATATGCCTCAGCAGCAATCAAAAGTTCCCTCAAATGACGCTCATTGGGCTCAAAACTCGACGAGAAATGACACAAAATCGGTAATATTTTTGTATCATACGAGTATGACGTTTTACGTATGACACTTTTAACCATAACTCACTGGTGCAGCCATCTTTTGTAAAACGGCCGAAACTTATTTGTAGATCACTATTTAAAATTACTTCCTAGTTCTAAGTACATATAAACAAATATGCAAAGATACTCTTGCTAGAAACCTCCCTGTATACGTCAGAAGTACTCGTATATGACCGGTGCCTTTGTTGTAGCAAACACCAGTCGAATATCGGTCGAATAATTGATAACTACTCGTAAACCTGTTTAAATATTTCCGAAAAGTAGACACACTTACTCGACTTTATCAGTTCGAAGTTTGGGGAATTTGAGGAATTTTAAGTAGTAGAGTCAACAAGAGGCCAACAGCTGCGATTATTGCAAGCAACTGACGCATGTACTCGTATGCATTTGATGATAACCTTTATCTGAATTGAAATTTTGCATTTTGTATCCACAATGATTTCTAATCCATCAACTTACTGCACGTAGTACGAGTAGATGAGATTGGATTAGATTAGATGATTTTTATTTTGCTCAAAAATCAATTTTGGATTTGGATAATTTGTTTCATGCTTTGTTGACAGGCTTTGCTTAAGCGTAATATCCTCCGACGGTAATACATCCAAGGCCGTGTCTCCTTTAAAACTGAGCATTTTCCCATAAAATGTTTAGTACGCGTATCTTTGACCAGATAAGAACGAAAGGAAAAAAATTCAAATAAAACAACAACAGTGTGAGATATAAAATTGATTCTGGCTTTATTTTGAAGCCACGTTTGTGGAATAGCACATCATTTAAATGGCCGCCTCGGCTTCGCTGGCAGTGCCTCAAGTGGCCCGGTCAAATTTGTGAGACGATTTCCCGGCAATAGCGTGTCAAATACTGACCTCGAGCTCATCCAAAGTGGTTGGCTTGTTAGCGTATACACCCTGCCTGACTCAAACTGCAACCGACTTCAGACTGCTATAATTTCCCAACCCTCCATGACAGTGAGCTCAAATTTTGACACATGACAGATAATTTTATTATTTACCAGCCTTTTAAACGATTTGCGTCTCAGTTGTGTTGAAAAACTTTTATCCGCGATGGAATTCAAACGTTATAGTGTGATTGCTTGATATTTGGCTGGAAAACCACAAGTAGCTATCGTTAGAGCCCCCAGCACCTCAACGAGAATAAATCATTTGTGTCTCG
The DNA here is from genome assembly GCA_963966105.1 of Volucella zonaria. NCBI lineage: Eukaryota > Metazoa > Arthropoda > Insecta > Diptera > Syrphidae > Volucella > Volucella zonaria. The sequence continues at coordinate 248,236,497 of OZ014530.1, read as the reverse complement.
AACCATAGTTCGTTACCGTGATACTGGCAGCGTTGCTAAACGCCATGGAGGTGGTCATAAAAAAACAGCAACATCGACAGAAATGGTTCGGAAAGTGAAGGCCCGAATTGAGCGTAATCCGCGTCGAAGTGGAAGAAAAATGGCTCGTGAACTCAACATATCGTTGGACCGGATGCAACATATATTGAAAAATGAGCTTGGGCTCAAGCCATTGAAGTCCCAAAAAGCAAGCGATCTTACACCGCAACAGAAAACAGAAAAAAGTTAGAGTCGAAAGAACGAAGGAGTTGCTACGCTTGCACGAAAGTGGTGAGTTGCCGAATTTGGTTTTTTCCGATGAGTCGCCATTTGTTATCGAACAATATGTCAACAAACAAAATGACCGAGTTTACTTGCCAGAGAGGTCCTTTGAAAATTTACACCTTCTGACGGCCACCAGAAAGCAGGCAGCACCGATTGTGATGGTTTGGGCCGCCATAACCGCCGATGGTCGCTCTCCGCTCGTATTTTTGGACCGTGACGTCAAAATTAATGCGATCGTATACCGTGAAACTGTCTTAGAGGCAGTATTGAAGCCTTGAGCAAACAATCATTTCGGTCGGAGACCGTGGGCAACAAGACTCGGCACCGTCTCACAAAGCGCGCGTCAACCAAGATTGGTTAAAAAACAATGTTCCACACTTCATTTCTTCGACACAATGGATTGCAAATTCTCCGGATGCAAATCCGTCGGATTTCTCTGTCTGGGGTATTTTGAGGGCGAATGTTGGCACTAAAAAATACGAAAATTTGGACCACCTCAAACAAGCACTTCGCCGGGAATGGGCCAAAATACCGCAGAGCCACTTGCGTGCAGCGTGCGATGCTTTCTTCGGCCGTCTCAAGGCCATTATTAGCGCCAAAGGTAGACATATTGAAAACTACTGATACAATTTGAAAATTGATGTATTTTTCGACACTTTTTGCTTTAGCACAATAAAATTTATCAAAAAATAAAAACATTATAGTATTTTAAAAAGTTGAAGTTCGGGTCAGGTACCCTGTACTAAGAACTTGACGTAGCTGTACAGAAAATAATCGAGTGTTATCAAATCGCATGATAGCGGCTGCCAATTGATGAACTCACCCCGTGAGATGACGCAGTCGCCTTTCACCTTCGCAAGGTCTAGTGTTTCGTAGCTTGTATGGCATATAACGCCGTCTTGTTGGAACCACAGCTCGGATATATCCATGTTGTCGAGGTCCGACCATGAAAAGTCGAGTAACATCGATTTATACCTGTTACCATTGACGGTAACGGTGCCTTCATCCTCATTTCGAAAGAAATAAAATCCGATGATGCCGCCATGCCATAAATCGCACCAAACAGTCAATCTTTGTGGATGCATTGATGCTTGGCCAAACACTTGTGGATTGTGTTCGCTCTAATATCGGCAATTTAGCTTGTTCACATAGCCGCTGAGCCAAAAATTGGCACCGTCCAAAAAGATGATTTTTTGGCCAAAATACGGATCTCCGGCTAACATTTCCAGCGCCCATTTAGCGAACTCGCGACGTTGTCTATGGTCGTCTGGCTTCAATTCTTGCGTCAGCACTATCTTATGCGAATGAAGGCCCAAATTCAACCGTAAAATAAGCCGGGTTCACCCTCTGATGATGCTCAATGCAGCTGATCGCCGCTGAATCGACATTTCTGGGTCTTCTTCGATACTGTCCGCTATGGCCAGTATCTTTTCTTTTTTCTTTTTCTTCTTTTCGGAAAAATCTCTGTCTGGTTGGCCGCTTAAAATCCAAAACAGTGTACTCATCATCAAATTTTTCCAAGGTGCGATGAATTGTCTGCACACTAAGCCATGATGACGACCGACATGAATACGAAATTCACGTGGCGTCTTTACAACTGAGCTGGAATTTCGATATTTTTCAATAATTTCCGCCAAGCGGAAGACGATGCACGATCAAATGGCAAACATTTCTGAATATTCTGACAGCTGGATGTCATTGCTCACTTTGACAGCTGTTCAAACATAACAATAGGAAAAACTATCACTGCTATCTGGTCACCCTATATTTGGCAATCGGTGATCTCGCATGTTTACAGCTTTAAGGATATAGTTGATCTGGGGTGTAAGAGCTTTGATAAAGAGTGGAAATAAGCTTGTTGCCGTCATTATCATGTAAAGGGTGTTTTTTGTAGAGGTATACAAATTCAATATGAAATAGAAGGCTTCAAGCTAATGTTAATGTCTATGGCCTCAGCTACATTTAATAGGTAATTTTATGATATTAATTCCTAAGTATGACACCACGCATATGCGCATCATGGCTAGTTCGAACGAAGCGCATTAGTGAAGTCCAATTTTCGACAACTTTATATCCATAAAGCACAACAAGCAGTGAGTTTTAATGGTTCTACGGACGTCTCGGCAAATACTTCTGGGTTTTCTCCACTCCAAATTCAGCAATTTTGCTTGTTTACATATCCATTTAACCAAAAATGGGCCACATTGGAGAACAAAATTTTGCGTTGAAAATGAGGATCAAGCTGAAACATGCTTTCGGCCCATTCACCGAACTAACAACAGGCGTAATGGTCACGCGGTTTCAACTCTTGTACAAGCTGGATCTTATAAGCTTTTAAGCCAAAATCTTTCCGTAAAATCCAAATGCTTTGCGCGTTGGCGAATACTGCGCTCCACAACGGCAATAACTTCTTCTGTTCGCACTGTTTGTCGTCTTTGGAGATGCGTATTATCCTCTAGAGTGTACATGGTGCGAAAACGATTCATCGTATTCCGAATAACCTTGCTCAGATGGACGATTATGACGACGGTAAAATGGACGTAGTGTCTGCAAGCTTTATGGGCTCTTTGCCAACCTCGAAGCACATTTCGTAGCTGTTCGGGCCGATTTCTAAATCCATCGCTTTCATTATGTTCAAAATTGAAGCTAAACACTAGAAATGGATCTTGGGGTCAATTCCCACACAGTCGAATTAAAACTTTCGTTACTGTTTTGAGTATAACTGCAGAGTAAGAAGATCGTCTCTGGTCAATCCTTCGTAGTCTGGCTTGATGGCTTCATACATTTCAATTGGAAGAGCTGGCTTATGTTTGTACTCAGCAAAACTACTTGTAACTTTAGCCTTTTGTCATGAGCACCATGAATCCTCTCCGACCGGACATTTACCGTGATGCGGTTTTGCATTATACTTATGATGGAGTATAGCCCATATACTGTTTCTCATATTTTCAACTGAATCACAGTTTTACTAGAAAGTTCGTCTATTAGTTTTCCCGTCAATTTGACCCTTCTACCGAGACCTTTTGTATGCCTTTTTCAAATTAAATTGGCGGATACCCATTCGCTTTTAAACGTGATCTATACACCATTTCTTGAGTACTGTGACATTCTCATAGGGCTTAGCATCAGTAATGCCTCTAAATGTTTTAAAATCACCGTCATCAGTATAATGGGTGTATTTTACCTGGTTCAAAGCTTGGGATCGCTGTAATATCTCAGTAACTGCATCGACTTCCATTTTTCCTGCTGATCCGTAGTGATTCACATCGCAATTATCTTTTTGATTTCGTGCCTATTCCGTATATTCTTCGGTATCTTCTTTATTTTTCCAGTACTCACACGACTTACAGTATTTTGGTTTCACTGCGAAGAGTCACTAAGCCAAACAAGGACGTAAACTCCACGAATCCTAATTCCATTTTCTCCTTTTTCAACAGAATTATCCCAGCTTTCGATTCTTTCATCATACTGTTTCTGCAAACTAGTTTAGTTGCCGTTGAATTTCTTTTGACAAGCTTATCATAGAAAGAGTGAAACCTAAGGTGAGGTAATTTCTTGAATGCACAAAACTTTTTTATTCCGTGCAAACCAATTCCAGTAGTCGCATGGAAATTACAATTCTACGGTTTATTTCATAGCCTTTTTTCAATAAATGTACTACTAGGTATCTACAGCACACTACCATTTTGAATCCTGAACCGCGCTTACCACTCTCCGTAAATTTCACTTGCGATTTACACACTTTACAAACGACAACGTTAAAAATAGCTGAAGAAACTGCAATAAAGTTTATCATACGGATAACCATAACCTGAGTTCAGTTCAATAGCGTAAACCATGGTATATCTTCCAATTGCATACATTTTTTCGCGTATGTACTAGCATTCATTTCACTTGGTGCCTCTAACTCGGGTCGACCTCCAGATATTTTCGGTCTTTGTTACACTTCTGTCACTCATTATAAAAATAACACTCACAAAACAAAAAAAAAGTTTGCCCAATTATCAATAAAAAACAAACGTTCTTCAAATAACGTCCGTCTCGAATGTTTCACTGTACAAAAGTGACTGAAACCGACGTTTTTTAAAGTCGTGGCAAATAGCTTCAAGAACATCTGCCGTATTCCTACTTTAATCCCCTAAAATACCATCCCTCGTTTCGGTTGCATTAAGAAAAAAATCGATTTTTTGAAAATCCTAAAATGGCCTAAGCCCTTAATGTCATACTTCGGATATTGCTCATAGGTTTTGCCCAGGAGCTCATATAGGAATATTCTTTGGTAGCGTCGTCTTCTTCACCTTGCAGGGACGTGTGTGCATATCAAGCTGATGTTGGCGAATAGTTAGTTAATGAGTATAGTTATAAGGCGCTCGTATACGTGTGGAGAACTCAAGAGTACTTACCTAAGTCTGCCGTTTACTTCAAATCGACGCCCAAATAGGCCTGCTCCTGATCTTTATAGTAATGACCTTGTATATGCCGCGGTTTTTCATCCTTTTTACCCAGTCGCTTCCGCTAGTTGTTCGCCTGCATGCAGTCTGTTCAGGATTCAAACATTTTTGGCTTTGCAGGGTCGCTAGCAGTATATCCTTCCTTATTCGAGGCTTTTGGTTGCCTCGCAATAGGTAGCGGGCTAGTTTACCTCGCTCATAAAATTTAGTATTGTCATTATTATATTTCACTGCCTTTATCCAATTATTAAGAATTGCCTTTAAGTTGCTTATGATAGCGTTATTGCCCGCGAAAAGAAGAGAAACCATTTCGGATGATGTAGACGATGTGCAGATCAATCGAAACGTCACGATGTTTTTCCAGCATTATCCGTAAACTATGAATCGCTTCATATGTCTGCTTGGCTCCTACGAAACTAAATTGACTGCTATGGATTTGAATGATATTCAGTCTTTTCATACTAAACCACATTAGTTTCACCATCCTGTAGTTGTTGCAGTTTTTCGTGTTACTCTTGCCTTTATACAGTTTAATAATAAAACTCTCCCCAAATAGTTAGGTACCCGATCGCCTCTCATCATTCGCTAAATTCGGCTTCCTTAAAACTTCGTGCTCGATGGTGAATCAAATGCTACTGCCCGGTAATTCTTGTATCAGTAGCGCGGTAAAGTATTCTTTTTCTAACCGAAGCTACATAAATATGAAAGTGGAAAGTTTCAACATATGACTGAAGTGGCTTACAGCCATTCGCTCAGTGTCATGGCGTTGATATTTCAAGTGAGTTTTTTCTTATTTAGACGTAAACGGACGGACACGAATGCTCCGGTCCGAGGGACAGCACAGTTGGTTGAAGCCCAGGTCCACCTCGAACTATTGTGCCACCTTATGTAAGTAATTAAGAAGAAACCATTATTAGACATTAAAAGTGGTTTATGCTGTTAGAGATACACACTTATCTTTTCGTGTTCAGTTCAACTATCCTTGCTAAAACAAACTCGCAGTCTTGGAATCAGAAATCTCTGATCCTACTGTTCATCAGAAACTTAGAACCATCAAACAGAACACTGAGGAAATAACATCGAGCAGAATCAGTTTCTTCAAAATTCGAAAATTGTATGAGAATGGTAAATTAAAAGAAGGAGCGCTAGAGATGAGCCCTGAGGCACGCCATCATTTGGACGTAAACACATTTTAAATAGCTCCAATTTGAAGTGGGTTTAAATCAACTAAAACATAAACTTTGCGGTGAAAAGTATTTTAAGTCCGTTTCCCAATAACCTAAATCAATTGCCAAGCGTTGATATAATGCAACGATTGGGCTCTCAATCAATGCTTTAGATCTACTTTTCGATGTGATGTTGAACTAAAGTATGTACTCGCAGATTTAAAATAGATTTGTGACATATTAAGGATGTAATTGGAATAAGTACGTATATACAAATGAATAGCTTGACCTTCTTGACCTTTACCCCAGAATCATTGACACTTTTTTTTACTATGTGCACTAAGTAGGTCGGGAAAGCCGCCGTTCTGTAAATGCGGGAGTAACGCACTACACCGGACCTTGCTGTATAATGAAATACTGGAGACCGGTAAAGTGCCAAGGAAAGTATTGTATAAAATTCCCAGTTTTTAAGAAAGGATGTACATCTGAACTGGTAATCTTTTAAAGCCGACATCAGCATGAATTGACACTCATAAGCTACTTAAATAGTTTCAAGCGGGTTTCAAGGCTGGTTACTCTACAATTGACCATGTTTTCGTGCTGAAAAGAACAGGAGAGCACTCTTTATTCAGGCGAAAAGAAAGTTTAGGTCTTTTTCGTTTTACGCTGCGCACCGAAAGGCATGTTGTACGTGGGACAAAGTTAGCTGCTTGGAATGGAGAAGAATTCTCAGGAGATAGACAGGAATGTGCGTCTCTTGACGTTATTTATTGATGACGTAACCTGGGGGGTGGAATATGCAGGAATTCTTTTTAAAGCGCTTTTATTTGCGTATGACAGAGTGTTACTGGCGGAAACACTACAGCTAATGGTACGGACTGCAGGTATACCCTGTTCTGCGCATTTGGATTGTAAATGCTTCTGAATCGCAGGTCATAATTTTTAAACCAGGTGGAGGCAGACGCAGCAGAAGAGATAAGTGGAAATGTGATGATGAATCAATTGAAGTTGCCAACCAATTTAACCAAATACCTGGGATTAGGTATGCCTTAAAAAAAAAACCTAAATATGGAGAGTCATCTCAAGCAGACGCTGGCGAAGTCCAAAACAGGTAATAGCAGCTTCTAAAATATGCCATAATGACCAATTCACTGCAGGATAGAGGCCAGTATAGAGTATTCCCCTCTGTATGTGTAGAGACAGTCAGTATGTTGCCGTCGAGAAGTTGCTACGTGTTAATTCGTCAAAATAGCATTTCATCTTCCACTGAATACACAGAGCTAAAATAAAGGGTTTTTTTTAGAGGTTTGGTTTTAAACTGGCAACACTGATTGACAATGTGACAGTTGAAAGTTGATTTATGGTTAGTTTTGCCATTTTACGATGAATAGATTAACGCCAAAACAACGCGTTCAACTTGAGGAAACTTATTTTGAAAACCATGGTTCGGTTCGCCAAACTTATCGTGCGTTATGTCCATTTTACGGTCGACATAATCGTCCATCTGAGCAAAGTTATTCGGAATACGATGAATCGTTTTCGCACTATGTACACTCCAGTAGATAATAGGCATCCTCAAAGACGGCGAACAGAAGAAGTTATTGGCGTTGTGGAGCGCAGTATTGAGAAGAATCCGTATGAGTCGATTCGCCATCGTGCACAGCAATTTGAGCTATGGATATCAACTTTGTGGAAGATTTTTTTAAGATCCAGCTTATACAAGAGTTGAAACCGCGTGACCATTATACGCGTCGTAGGTTCGGTGAATGTGCCGAAAGCATGATTCAGCTTGATCCTCATTTTCAACGCAAAATTTTGTTCCCCGATGGGGCCCATTTTTGGTTAAATGGATATGTAAACAAGCTAAATTGCTGAATTTGGAGTGGAGAAAACCCAGAAGTCTTTGGCGAGACACCCTTACAACTCACTGTTTGGTATGCTTTATGGGCCGGTGGAATCAATTTTGCGGACGATGCCGGCTAAAATGTTACCGTTAATGGAGAGCGCTATAAAACCATGATTTCTAACGTCTTCGCTCCTCAGTTGAATGACATTGACGTGACAGAGCTTAGGTTTCAACAAGATTGCGCAACTTGCCACACAGCGCGCGACACCATCAATTTATTGCGAGAAACATCTGCTGAGCGCATAGTTTCGCGTAATGGATCTGTGAACTGGCCTCCACGATCCTGCGATCTCACACCATTAAATTACTTTCTTTAGGGGTATGTGTCGATAAATGAGAGACGTTGGACGATTTGGGAGTCAACTTTCGCCATGTTATTGCTGATATACGGTCCCAGTTGCTCGATACTGTTGTCGAAAATTGATCTTCACGATTGCGCTTCGTTCGAGCTAGCCGTGGTGCGCATATGCCCGATGTTATATTTAAGTGCTAATGCATAAAATTACCTATTAAACATAGCTGAAGCCATAGACATTAACATTAGCTTGAAGCCTTTTATTTCATATTGAATTTGTATACCTCTAAAAAAAACACCCTTTATATGATAATGACAGAAACAAACTTATTCCCACTCTTTATCAAAGCTCTTAAACCTCAGATCAACTATGTATATCCTTAAAGCTGTAAACATGCGAGATTGCCAAATATAGGGTGACTAGATAGCAGTGATAGGTTTTCCAATTGTTATGTTTCAGCAGCTGTCAAAGATACCAATCACATCCAGCTGTCAAAATATTCAGAAAGGTTTGTCATTTCATCGTGCATCGTCTTACGCTTAGCGGAAATCATTGAAAAATATCGACGCCATGTGAATTTCGTCGTGAAGTCAGTCCTCATCATGGCTTCAGTATGTAGGCAATTCGTCGCACCTTGGAAAAGTTTGAGCGTGAGTACACTCTCTTGGATCGAAGTGAAGAAAACAAAGCCACCGTAGTGGTCAGTATCGAAGAAGACCCAGAAATGTCGATTCAGCGCCAATCAGCTGAATTGAGCATCATCAGAGAGTGAACCCGGCTTATTTTACGGTTGAATTCGGGCCTTCATCCGTATAAGATTGTGCTGACGCAAGTATTGAAGCAGGGCGACCATAGACAACGTCGTGAGTTCGCTAATTGGGCGCTAGAAATGTTGGTCGGAGATCCGGATTTTGGCCAAAAAATCGTCTTCTCGGACGAGGCTCATTTTTGGCTCAGTGGCTATGCCAACAAGCAAAATTACCATTATTGAAGCAAACACCATCCACCAGGTCGAGCATCAATGCATCCACAAAGATTCACTGTTTGGTGCGATTTATGGCATAGCGGCATCATCGGAGCTTATTTCTTTCGAAATGAAGAAGGAGACACCGTCAATGGTCTCAGGTATAGAGCGGTGTTAACCGATTTTCTGTAGTCAGAGCTCGACTGCATCGATATATGCGAGCTGTAAGTCCAACAAGACGGCGTTACATGCCATACAAGCGACGCAACGCTCGAAGACGTGAAGGAGAAATTTGGCGACTGGGTCATCTCATCGCGAGCATTCATCAAATGCCCGCCGCGATCACACCACTCGATTATTTTCTCTGGGTCTACACTAAGAAGCCAATCACTTTGGACGAGCTCCAGGCCAACATTAGGCACGCTATTGCTGGAATAACGCCGCACATATTGAACCGAATCGTTAAAAATTTGACCGACCGCTTGAAGCACTGCATGATGTGCTATTCCACACATAATGGCATTAACGAAGCTTCAAAATTAAGCCAGAATCATTTTCATATATCACATCGTTGTTGTTTTATTTAAAAAAATTGTTCCTATCGTTCTTATCTGGTAAAATCAGAGTTGAGTTTGTTAACTCAGCGCCGACCACTGCCATGGTAATTATCTATAGTAGTCTGTACAACTATAAGAACTTGCATGTCCACCCATCATTGTAAACATATCTCATGCGATTTGTTCAAAATATCTTACAACATCTCATGTATCTTCTTAGGAGCAAATGCAACCAATTGCACTTGTACTCGCACCACCATCGCACCAGTGTCGATAAAGTAGATCTGTAATAGCATTTCCCGCATCCAAATCTCTCAGATACATATGTTCGATGTACAGATCCGATACTCACCAAACAAGCTGCAACAGCAAAACCTGTGTTTCCCAACAAAAACGCACAAGTTCGCCAGCCCACACTTCATGAATGAATTTCTCAGTTGGCAATCTGACAGCGAGCATAACAGTTGGTCGCATCCAACCGATTAGTCGCGCCAACATCGATCGATATTAACTTCTTGCGCATTTCTACAAGTACGATCGGACATACGATCTCCGATTCTCAGCGTAAATCGGGAAAATCTCCTGATTTTCCCCCGACAACGAGTTTCTACTCATCCGAGCAACATATGTTGGCAATGCGCCGTCGTAGATGCATCAGATACATTTCTCGTATGCGGGTGTTTTGAGTTTTTCCGCCGCTATATTGGCCTGCTATTGCTACTCCTTCACTTGAGTATAATACCGCGCAAAGACGCACCACCGATTGACGACGCGACTACGCACACATTTGTTTATTTACGTGCAAAGAATTGTACATATATTTTCTACCAGGCAGACGGACACATCGGTCGGTTCGGTAGTCGAAAGCGAAACGGACAGACGGATATTTTTTTTTTTCTTTCCATTTCGAAAAAAAAAAAAGTGAAAAACAAAAACTCAAAATGCTCTCTCGATAGTGTAGCACCGAACCGAGCACGGTGCGGGATTCAAAATCTGTTTTGAGTGCTTCAATTCAGTTGGATTGTGTACGCCTGCGAAGTGAGTTTGTCCGCCGTTAATACCGGCAGTGAATATCGTAATTGTATCTGAGAAACGGTTAAATTGATTTTTCAACATCTAATTAAAAAATTTCGAAATTGATGTTTTTCTAAAAATTCACTATTCGTAAAGAATTCGTGGAAAAAAACATCGAAGTGATGTAGTGTTTTCGATGTTTCGAAAGAGTTCTTCCCCGTAAAACAACGGTTTTTTTTTTTATACATATTGGTCTGTGGATTACCAGTGAGGTCAAGGGGAAAATTTTCAAAATTTTGATCCAAAAAAAGTGATTTTTTTTTTGGAAAAGTGTTTGACCAATCAAAAACCTAAAAAAATTACAAAGTTGCAACAATTTTTATAAAAAATATATTTAAACATAAAAAAAAAAAAAAAAGTGATTTAACACAATTTTTATAAGACCGGAAATTAAGATTGATTTTCGAGAGGGTGGCTTCCGATTTTGAATGTTCGGCTTTGGTTTTGGGCTTCTGTGTCGTTAACTAGTGGCCTGTACTTCTTTCTTCTCCAGCAAATGGCCTGTCCTATGTTGCGTTTGCTGATAGAAGAGTCTATTAAGTTCGAAGAAATCAAATTCTGAAACTGAGAAGAATATTAATTGAGTTTTGTTTGTTGAAAATAGTGTTGTTGTTGGGTATACCACATAAAGAAATACTCAAAGTGTGCCATATCCGGTGGAATTGAGTGCGCGCGCGGTGATTAAGAAAATTGTATTTAAAAAAATATACATATGCATATATACGAGTGTATATAAATTGAAAAGATATTAATGTTTGGAGAAAGATTTATTTTTTGGAAATGAATTTTGAATTTTGGATTACCTACTCTAACCATAAATCGAAGGCGTGCGCTTGGTAACAGTTTTCAAGGTAAGCCAGTTCAACATTTTAATCCGAATCAGTGTGATATTTTTGGAGTCGTTTGATGGTGATTTTGGGGGATATTACTTTGGTTTTAGTAGATTTTCGATTGGTTTTAAATTATTTTATAAATCGGTACCGGTATTGCCTTTTCCGTACTTCCCTTTAGGTTTCAAATGATCTTAACAACCTTCGACTTGGCTTTTACTATTTGAATCAAATACCTACAAGCTAACAGAAAAAAAACACTGATATCCTAGGCCTGAAATGAACAAAATTTACTTATGTCTAGACCTAAACAAGGGTGAGGGGGTTGATGGAAACAGAACTAGGAGATTGAAATTAGAGTACGAGGCAGAAGAAAGAGGGCACTACAGTCCGTGGGTGGACCTAAACCTCAACCAGTAAGCCCCTCCAGTTAGCATTGCCCCTAGCCAACTGCCTCCAGGTCCTCCCTATGATATTCATATCGTGCGCTGCACTCTCAAAGCCATCTTCTGTTCAGAGGAAACTGATATTTGGTGCAACACAAACTGGGGCTTTGGTAACTTTGCGCGACGACTCTCTTAGACTTCAACTCTGGTCTTATGGACATGGCATCTGGTGCACTGACACCAGAACTCCTACTATGGAAAAAATCTGAATTTGAGTTTCCCTGTGCACGGGACTGATGTCGGCCAGAATCTGAGCCAGTAAAGGAATGTAGTCGCATCTTCGCGGATGGCTCCAAAACCGATTTAGGATGCCGCCGCGCCTGGCGTCTTTCTGGAGGGCGACAACGTTAGATTTAACTCCTCGCTCAGAAAATGTGCGTCTGTCTTCCAAGCGGAGATATACGCAATCCTGATTTCAAAGAATTATATAATGAAGAACTGGTGGAGGGGCAAATCATTTGCATCTGTAGCGACAACCAACCTGCGCTTAAAGTCTTACTACACCCTCTCACGACTTCAGAGAAGGCGTGAATTTATCACAGCAAATGAAATCGCCGATGAACTTAGTAGGCAAAGCTGAGAGCAGAGTTTTTCAGGATCCGAAACTAAGTTAGGTTCATCTGCGTCCTCACTGCTTCCATAGATAGTTGGTTTTCATATGAGCATAACTCCTTAGGTTGTCGACAGACCAAATGAATGCTTCCCAACTTTTTTAAGACTTCAGCGGCTTTTCTCCTATCCTATTGGCGTCGTCACAAGGCACTACACTTTTACTAAGCACAGGTGTGCGGGGCATTCGTGAAAGTGATGACGACTCCTTCGAGCAGTACCTCTCTGAATGTTCTGCCTACGCTCGTATCAGGCCTGTCATGGTACTGTAGTCATTTCATCGCTGAAGCGCTTACTCAGCTTTTTTCGAAAGTCTGAGAAATTTTACTAAAATGTCTGAGTGCTCTCATGCGACAGATAAAACAAAAACTATCACTTTACAACCCGTAGAGCTCACCATTAAACCTCTTAGTCCAGACCTCGTCAATGCAAACAGGACCAAAAATCACTCGAAGAATTTAACGTTTTAAACGGCCAAAGTTATCTTTATCTACCTTCTACCATAAAGCAGGACTGGGATGGTGACCGCTTTACATAGAGTCTTCTTAGTGTTGCGTGACAAGGCCTTTTTGAGTCGCAGGTATACAAAGTCACTGCCTATGCTCGTACAAAGTTATTCCAATGATATCAGCGTATGCAAGTAATTGTACAAAATTGTGTTTCTGATGTTGACTTGCGAGTTTCTAATTAAGGCATAACCTTGCATGGCCTAAATGATATTTTGAGATCAAAGTTTTCGATGAGATTGTTTCTGACCTTTACGATGAAGTGTGCGTCCTCCATCGTCATTCTGCATAATCTGACGAATCTGTCAGGGATACCACCGAAGCTAGACATGCCTCTGTAGAGCACGTTTCTATAGAGATGCGGCCTTAAAATAATTTTGGACTTCTTGGGCTTTTTTTCGGCATCTGCCGTACGGTGAATGTTTGGTCGGTTGTAGACTTACCAGGCCTAAAACCGCAGTGATAAATGACTTTAGCCGTTCACATAAGACAGCAGATAGGATCTTATATGCGATCTTAGGGAATGTGATGCCTCTATATTTGGTGTAGCTAAGAGGATTTGCTTTCTTCAGGAAAAGATTTGGTGCACGTTCTCTTTCAAATGGCTCGCACTTGTTGTACCTACTTACATATTGTATATATATTGACATCCTCTGACAACGGATGATTTTCCATGTTTACAGCACCGATTGTGACCCTACTACTAATCCTTCTTGGTCAAATCTACAAGGTTCTGTTCGGCTCTTCTTGAGTATACGTTCTTTTTACATTTTGGTAAATCTTACGAACTTTGTCCCTGCAGTAGCACCTCTCCATTGCCTCGATCGAATTGTTGTCACGAGTTATTTCGTCTTTGTACTCATCACTGCTTCGTAGGTGATTCGTTCTGCTTTTATGGGCATCCTGCACTCTTCATTACACCAGGGATTTCGTGTTGTTGGTCGTGGGGTGACTAGCACATTAGCTGTAGCATTTCTGGCGACTTCTCGGCACGATGTTACTGATCTTCAGCACGTCAATATTTCTTCATTGTTATGCAATCTGAGACATTCGTAGACAAACATAGACTCCACAAAGATAGAGGCCACTTGTAGTGTTTTAACCTCTATTATAAAAGGCCACGCGCTTACGAGTATATCCGTTTCCAGACATATTGTCGTGTAGGGTATGCTTGCCGATTGTACTACCAAAAATGTTCTCGCTTCCTAACTTAGCGTCTACATCTGCTTAAACGATTTTAGGTTCTTTTCCTCTAAAGGAACAAGTATGGTGCTAACGAAATTAGCTTTGATGCCAATTCTTGGAAATTGTTACACTGGCCAATAGCTCAAGGCTTTTTGCCTGATTTATGCAGGGTAACCCCCCGCTCTTCCTGGGATATAATAATATCTGTTTGAATCAGTTTAGGGCCTCAACTAGTTGCTCCGCTCTGTGTGGCATGTTTAAGATCCAAACGTCTACGTTCCTTTTTGTTCAGAGTTGACAATAGTGAATACATCCCTATCCGCGCTTTTGGTTTGTAGAGGGACTTAGACGTATTTGGATAGTAAAAAAAAACGTACAAAACTGACCTCCTTGTAGGACTCTTTGGATGGATATTGCGCAGTTATTGAGATAAGTTCTAAGGTAGCTCATATAAGATATCTGCCATGCTTGCTGTTCAAATCATTGTTGATTCAATCCTGTGAATTTGTACAGCGTACGTCCTTTTTCTGAAGGCTAATCATTGTTGACAGCATTTTAGTGTTACTAGTGTATTCGTATGCCGCCTAAGTGCAGTAGGCGCTAGCTACTCTAATAGGTGAAATAGCCACATCTGATATGTAGTCATTGGTACTCGTACAGCACGGATCCCCAAAGATTATGATTCAAGAGATTCCGATACTCTCGTCAGCTAGATCTCTGCATCGTAGTCTTGCTTGCAAAATTAGGCATGCCTTCATTGTGTGTTGTATTACTGTTGCCACTTCAGGATATAGCTCCAAGACTTACAGAGCGTCTTTACATGATTGCATATCTTTTTCCGAACTGCTCCATATTTTACGTTTCGAGAAATGAAATTACCTCCAAATTATTCCACTCTCGGCTGTACAGAACACAAGTTGTTACTGTTTCTTGTGTCACCGTGAAGAAGCTGTTGATACTGTGAAGCATTCCTCATCGCGCACAGAAACTGAAGCTGTGCCCATGCGCTTTGTGGAAGATTTTCCGGGGAGATCTTGGTTTACGAGCCTACAAGATCCAATTCGTGCAATTATTGAAGCCGCTCGAACATCATCATTGTCATGCGTTGCTCTTGATCCTCTTTTTAACCACAAAATTTTGTTCAGCCATGAGACTCATTTTTAGTTGAATGACTACGTTTACAAGTAAAATTTCCGCATTTCCGTACTTTTTGGACTGATGGAATCACTGGTCCAGAAATCTTCTAAAATGATACCGACTAAAATGCTACAATCAATGGAGAACGCAGTAGATCCATGATAACTGACTTTTTCGTTCCCAATCGAATGACATTAATGTGCAAGAGATGTGGTTCTAACAAGACGGGCCAACGTGCCACACAGCGCTCCATACAATCAATTTATAGAACCTAACATTCGATGTGCGCTTTATACTGAATTGTCCTTAAAGGGCTATGCGGATATGTAAAGTCATAATTCTTCGCCGATAAACTGCAGAAGATGGACAACTTGGAATCAAAAATCCACTTTATTGCCGATATACAGCCATAGCTGGTCTAAAGAGTGGTCCAAAACTGGACTTTTAGATTGCGTTTTATTCAAGCCAGCAGTGGAGATCATATCCCCAACACATATCGTCGACTTTATGTTTAAGGCTCTCAACAGCTCTAAAGGCATATACAGATACTTACTTAGTGGGGCCTAGGCCTCAGATAACATGGCTTTACAGCTAGCACGGTATTTTGCTGAGGTCTGAGGTCCCCTTCCACTCGTGTGCGCCACCTAAGATGAGTCCGTCCTCTACTGCGTTGTCACTTTGGGTTGAAGTCGACAATTTTCCGGACCGAGACCCTCGTATCGTCATCGCTGTACAGCCCGTACAGTTGGTTTTTGGAACGTCTCTTCCATTTTCCATTGAAACAAGCGGGATTGAGAATTACCCGAAGAACTTTCTCTCTTTTGTCAGTGTCCACGTAAGGCAGGACCGGGTTGATCAATGTCTTGTATAATGTCTATTTAGTTGCTTTAGAGAGGGCCTGAGTAGTAGTTGCCTTTTAGGCCCAAAGAAGCACCAATAAGGAAAAGTGATTCTTCGCATGATTTCCGCGCTGATGTCCTTGTCGGAGGTAATAGCTGAGTCGAGGTAGATAAAGTCTCTTCCTTTATTTCTTCCTATTTTTCCTTCGTTAACCGTTAAACCCATCTATACCTTCTGCTTTAATAGTCACAAACGCTCTATTGACAGCTCGCTGTGTTCAAGTCCTTTTCTGACATTGAAGGTCTAGGTTTTGTCATTACTGACCTTGGGGGGGCAGCGTGCATTCTCCATCGTCCTCCTGCAGCGTCGAATGAGCTTGGCAGGGATGCCAAAACTAGATGTGGCCTATATCCTCTAGATCCTATCATATGCCACTTTGCGATCGATGAGGAGGTGGTGTGTATCGATTTGGAACTGCTGGGATATGAGTTGTGCGAAAAATTGTCTGCCCTAAAACCACTCAGACTGTTGACGAAGGGTCATAGGCGTTCCCATTATTCGGCGGGCAGGATTTTATATGCGATGTTGAAGATTCTTGTTCGCAGTTCAGGAGATCGCCCTTCATTAGGATCAAACAAAAAATGCTGAGGTCGTATTCGTCGGGTGTACTTTCGCCGATCCATATTTTGGAGATGAGTTGATGTATTATGCTCCATAACCGACCACCACCTGCTGCTTTAAATAGTTCAGCACTTAAGCCATTAACCCGATGTTGATGTCGTGATTTCATCTTGGTCGGGTGGAAAGAAATGTCGTCTGTCTTTGTCCAGGTCGAATGGTTCATTCTAACCGACTGTAGGATGTTGTTCGCCGTCTTCGTCAACAGTCTGCAGAAATAATTCTGAAAACCGACTACTCTGAGGTTTCCTTCTCCATACTTGTGGATTTCTGTTCGGGCTTTGCGGCTCTGTCATGTTGTTCTTTTGGTAGCACCTCTCTAAGGCCTAGATTGAGCGCTTTTCGTCCTGTTTCTTGTTTCTTCTGGGGAGCCTATATTATTTCCTTCTTTTCTGCTCGTAGAGCTCGTGAGGCCCTCTCGTTTTTTTCTCCAGAGCCACTTTGTACGTCTGCTGTTTTCTAGACTTGCTTACCTGTCTTCGTCATCGAGGCGGGTGTTTCTTTGTTGAGAAACGCAGTACATCTGAGGCGGCCTTTCTGATTGCATTTTGGCAGTGATGCCGCTGGCCTTCTACTTTCGATACTGACGCCTGACCCTGGCAGTGTCTTTTCATTGCAACAGTTCGGTGATGAACAGATATGTGCAGACGATGTAGCTTAACTTCCTGTCAGGTCACGGCTCGTGACCGTTTGCTTCACCGTGCGACCAGCCCTAGGCATGTTGAAATGATTTTACTTAATTCTGCTGAAACAACACTTCTGTGGTCTGTGCCATATTCATTTCATTTTCTAGATAACTGTGACACACTGCCTAGGTGGCCTTAGATTTCCGCCGTCCGAAATGTTCTATAGCGCATATATCAGGAAAGTTCACAGCTCTTAAAGTGAAACAAAAAGCTATTAACACTCCACAAAGCTATGACTCACATTCATCAGATCTCTGATAAAATTTCATTCCATGCACTCTATCCTCTCAAAATGCATTAGTATCGTACTGAAATTTATCTGATCTTCGAAACAGTAGTTTGGGCTTACAAACACGTCGTTGTTTTGTTGTTTTTTGACATGGAATGCACGTTCCTAAAAACTGTGGAGCATAGATACGTACACTCAGTATGACATTCAAATCAAATGATGTGTTAACTTTCAAAAGAAAAAAAATTAAAAAAATACTTATCACTCCGTTCATCTTACACGTTTTCCCTTGTGTTATTAATCTGAAATTAAAATTTGACTCACGATCCCAATCACTCGAACAATTTAGTTTAAATTCCCCACGGATTTGTCCCCATCAAGCACAGCAACAATGCAGTAGAACACAGCAGTAGAACACAGCATCACGTATTTCTAATAACAATCTAAATGCTCACATTCATCGGTAGATACGAATACAAATTGAACATATGACGTGTATACAATATTGAGCATTAATAGTCCCATAAATGAAATTGCACTCGAGAAACAACCGCCAATGAGATGGCTTACAATTTAAAGCCGACTCCACACTAATCGACCATTGACATGGATCATACGAAAACAGCCGCCAAACGTCACTCCAACAATGGGATCCTTTGTCAGTTCAGATAGTTCAACTGATACGAATAGGAACAGCATGACGGACAGTTCGTATCTCCTTTAATTAGCTTCTTAGCCATTAAACATGACTTTTATGACAGTTCTCAGGGTACGGTCCAAGTACGAGTAGATATGTATCTTGGGATCCATTTTCTAAATTGAATCAAATTTTACGATTGATCTAACTGCAGAACCATAAAACTCCCCAACTAACGACGGTGGCAATGGTTTCCTTGTACTCCTTGTCAAATTGCAGACCGATAAATTACAACAAGAACTGCTCGTATGTTATCTACGAGTACGATACTCGTATAAAGAAGAAAAATTACCTCCAACTGTCAATGGCAAATGGATTCGGATTCGGATTCGGATTCGAAATCGAGGCAAAGTGCCAAAATTGATTTCGAAATTCGAACATGTACGAGTATGAATATTTCATTCGAGACGCAGATGACACGACGATCGACGAATGCTGTTTTCCAATCGATAATCGTGGTGAATTCGTAAAAAAAAATTGCAAATTTGTATGCGACACGTCATTGACAGATCGGGGGTACTCGCCTGTCATATCGTGTATGCATTTCGCCTGTCAAATTTTGACGCATTCACTGCAAATTCAAACCACGAACATTGTATTCTTCTGACTTTTTATCATGAATTGAAGTTTAGGAGTATTTTTAAATTTGTTTACAAATCGTCAACACCACGAGCGGGTGTTTTTGTTTTTTAATTTGGATTACAAGATCGAGATCTAATTTTGACGTACGAGTGTGACTTCTGACGTCTGTCGTTTTCCAAAAGAAACAGATTTTATAATGGTTTTTTTCAGTTTTGTGTTGTTTCTTTCTGGTTTTTTTGAATTTTTCAGGCCGTGTTGTGAAATACGCGATTTGTGATGTTTTTATTTTTGGCACCTGTTTTGTGTGCGAGTTTTTTGGGACGGTCAATGAAAATCGGATGCCAGAGTTAATTTTGAAACAAACGAGATCCAAGGGAACATCCGGTTAATGTTGGTTTCCATTGAAAACGAAAGCAAATTTATAGAAAAAAAAAAAACAACAGTGATTTTGTTTCATTGTGAAACTTGTGAGTGAAAATTAATTTCAGAATGAAGAAGATTTTCGATTTCGAAATAATTCAATTAAAGCCAACTGTCACTAAGTGTTTTTATACATTTTTGTTTTGTCTTTTCTGTGTAGGACTATCGCGTGTGCTGATGAGTTTTCTAATTCCATTCATTAGTCGAATGCTGTTATTATAATAAAAAAAAAAAAAAAAACAAACTAGAACATAATTAACGTTATGAACTAAATACCTGACAGACATCTTATTGTACGGGTGAAGAAATACAGAAATGTGTAAATCAAAGTCGGCTATAGTGGATGTACGTATGATGAAATCTGACGTCAAAACAGATTGGTTTCTGTTTTTCCGTCAGCAGCTTAATTTTTTTTTTTTTTTAAAAATCGCCGTTTTATGATTCTGGCAAGAATAAGGAATGTTGTTGTCATCTATGAAAGACAACGGAAATAACGTCAGGGTCTGGTGGTAAAAGCATTTGTTAAATAGGTGACAGATCATTCTCGTCTGTTGTCAAACATATCGAATGAGATTTTAAATTATTCATTGAGTCATGAGTAAACTGGGACATTGATATGTGAACTTTGCGAGTTCCAGGACACTCTCCAGTCCTTTTTTTCGAAATTAGAAAGCGATCAGGGGATAATGAACATGCTGCGAGGTGAAGACTAATTACCAAGGAACGAAAGAGCGATTCCGATGAACGTTGGTTTTGAATGTATGCGGATTATAATGAGTTCGGCTGGGCATGCCATAAGCGAGTTGTAGACCCTACAAATGCATCGTGGTATGTCAGCAGCAATAAATATCTGTATTCGCATATCTCCTCTCAGTAACACGATAAGGCTCCTGAAGGAAAACATACCAATTGGCATAGGCGGCTTTCATGCAGAACCTTTCTATGCTCTGCTCAACGCTGCTCCACAAAAAGTGATTAGAGAAGTATTGTAAACCGAAGCCTTCCCCAACTGGAAGAGGCGGCCAAGAATGGGAAATCTGGTGATATGTGCCCGCTGTACAGGGAAATATATTCTTTATTTTGGCTGTGGCAAAACTAGTAGTTACAGCAGCTACAATATTTCTGGATCGAGTGAATGAACATCTTAACATTACGCTGGACATCGAACAGACAGGTATTCGAACTAGATCCTCTTGCGTCGACCAATATCTAGTAGATTATCATTATCATTCATCTCCGCTACTTGGACTCAAGATGCTACAATATATGGGACGTGTTGCGCTGGAGAGCTGTACCAGAAAACTTAATCACTATTGTGAAGACCATCCTATAATGGCAGTAAGAGTCATATTTTATCGGATGAATTTCAAGTTCACAGTGGAATACAGCAAGGTTGTATTCTTTTGCCATTGCTATTGTTTCCAGCTCTATCTGAATGAAACATGAGACTAAGATCGGCTATGACATCACGTCTCAAACATCTTTCCTACACTGATGAATTTTAGCTGCTCTCACACCGGATATTTGATGGGCACCAGATGGCCCAGAACATGGAGTTAGAGGACGCGAAATAGCGATCAAAATAAAATAAATACGGCGAAAACAAAGGCCTTAATCCCTTCAATTTCTTAGCTAACACCAGCGGTTCTAAAGTCAAAATTACCAAATAGCTAGTCGAGCAGCGGATTTCTACAAGTACACCTACGGAGTATGGTCTCAGAAGGTGGTGGCACTGAACTAGATGTGGCCAGTGGAATTTGTAAAGCGAAAGGTCATTCGGTATGTTATCTCAAAAGTGAAGAAGTAATGTTCCCAGCTCAATAACACCAGCACCGTCGCAAAACAGTTGTAAACTTTCATACATACGAGTACTATAGAACACCAAATATAATGGTGTGCTGGCACCACTGACGCCCTATGCACCACCTAGTTAAGTATTCACAGTAAGTACATCCGAAGGTCGGATTGAGAGTAAACTATCAAAGCATTCAGTATCGTAACGAAATGGAGGACTGCTACTGATAATTTCACTGTAGGACTGGTGGTGGCAGAGAAATATTAAATCGGTATTCAAGGGTGTCAGTTGGCTGGCTAAGATGGGCGTTTAGCTTTTCGTACGGTTAAGAAACATATTTAGCAAGTCCAGAGAGGTTGTAGGAAGACCTTACTAGATGTTAGTGTTGCACTCCAATTTTGGGCAACTACATGCTAAATATACTAGATGGAGTGAAAAGTTACCTCCTTGGGAATTAAAAAATCCTTTTTTTAAATGTTTTTTTTACATTATTCAATATAGTCCTCTTTTAGTTTGATAAACTTATTCCAGCGATTTGTCAACTTCTTGATCCCGTCCGAAAAGTAATTTTCCGGAAGGTCTGCAAAATACCCCTCCGTGGCGTCGATGATTTCCTAGCGTGAGCTGAATTTTTTATTGATGAGCCATCTTTTGAGGTTTGGGAAGAGATAATAGTCCGAGGGATCCAAATCCAGTTACAAATCGACGCCAAAAGTCCGCCCGATTCCGCATCAGCAAGTCCAAACACTCTTTCGGAGTGCTCTCGCGTTCGTGTTTTTGGTCAGGAGTGAGCATGCGCGGCACCCAGCGGCAGGATAACTTTTTCATATGTAGAATATTGCCCAAAATATGGCGTGTGCGCTCAGAACTAGTTTTTGTGGTATCTGCTAGCTCGCGCACCTTCACTTTCCGGTCAGCCAACACCATTTGATGTATTTTTTTTACATTGTCCTCTGTAACCGCATCGGAGGGCCTGCCGCTGCGGTAGTGGAGTTGCGATCTCGAAACCAATATTTGATGGTGTAATCTGACGGAGCATGAGCCCCATAATATTTATCCAACTTTTCTTTTGTTTTCTTCGCCGTCTTGCTTCTCAAAAAATAATGTTTTATGAGAGAACGAAAATCGTTTTTGTCCATACTCAACATGATGCCAAACACGTCAACAGCAATCAGCTGTCAAAACAAAACTAAAGACAGTATCGCACTGAAATTTGGCATGTCTGCCTAAATATGAACGGACTTCAAGGCACCATAACCTTTTTTGTAGTAGCAGTGCATTCTGGCGGTCAAGGATGTCACTTTTCACTCCATCTAGTATTACGGCGAGTGAGGAATCTTAGACATTTCTTAGCATTTTTGCCAACATCGAATATTTGGTCATTTTAATGTCGTCATGAAGATTAATTTTTCAGTTTGACAATGCAAGTGCCATCATGAAAAGTGTCAATGCTTCAATTTTGCTTTAACAATAGAAGACAGCGGACAATTTCACTCTTCTAATTGGGTGCCCAATTACCGGAATCATTTTACAGTCTTCCTACATTCAAAAGGCAGTACTGTTGTCTCCACAAGATTACGAAAGTGCATTTATCCCACGAAAAATTCGATACGTACACTGTAGTGAAATGACATAATCTGGAAGCGACTAGCTGCCTAACTAAGGCCACTAATGCAGAAATCACCATTGTAAATCGATCCCTCAGACTTACTCTGGAAGCCCTTTACAGGTTTATTTTGAAATTTCTGGATTACTTTCCTGTAGAAGGTTCAGTAAAGCATCTCGGATCAGTGAAGATTTACCCTTTCTATTACTCTATACCAGAACTCGATTCGTATGCAACATCGATTCCTCCTTATTGGCATGATATATTCTTACCCACTTTGGAACTTTCCTTGCGGCTTCTTCATTCTATCAGACAGTCTTCCTGGTAACTTGGTAAGTGAAAGATTTCGGCCTTCTGATTTCTGTTATTCCAAATGTACGACAATTCAGCACGCTAGTAAGAGGCAAAGGCCAAATCGCGAACCCTGCTATACAAGACTTGCACCAGTATACATGATGCTTTTACAATGAATCCTGTTAATAGCGTCGTCATCGAACCGACGCGACGGTTACTATGCGTCTGAACTTTGGTAATCACCAACACGGTTAAGAAAATCAGACGATTGTTCAACATTCCCCATCCCTTCGAATGCAAACGTATCTGTAGAGTAAAATAGACGTGATTTGTGACCATTTTAAGTGTCCCAAAAATTGTCAAGTACAAGGTCTGAAAAACAAAGACTTCTTAGAGCCCATACCCTTGGATGACCCAAAATACCAATCCTGGTACTCAGTTGTACTGGCCAGGGCTTCAAGCAAGTCTTGGCTATCGAAGCTAAGGCGGAGTAAATACTTTTAGATTGGCAATAAGCATTCAAATCTGACTACTTCATAGATTTAAACCTTGTGTACTGGATATCTAACACCAGGACAGCGTAGCAATCGAAACAACAAATTTCTTTGTGAACGAACATAACAGCTTCCTGTCAATTGAACCGAATCCTTAATCTACGGGACTATCAAAATTCATAAACCATATTAGACCGAACGGAATTTTTTGCACACAGCGCGGGCGAAAGAAAATTAGGGAGAAAAGAAAGATAGGTACCGGTGTACGTTGGTTTTAAATGTCTGAATGTTATAATGACTAGGAAGTAGAGAGCTAGGTATGGCATTCCACAAGCGAATTATTCGTCTTAAGAACATATCACGATATTTCATAATATGTCCGAAAGTGGGCTTGAGGGTATATACTGATGAGGGTTCATAGCGAGCGAGAGTGTTACGGTTGAAGGTTTGAAGGGTTGCACTGGCGGTGGAAGTAGCGATAAAACAAAGTGAGGCACGAAACATTTCGTCGACGTTCACTGAATGATATTAGCATCGCCTATGAGTTTTTTCGCACGGTTTTGAATCTTATCTAGCTTGTGCAGAGATGTTGTGGGCGCACCTAACCAGATGTGGGCATTGTACTCCAATTTCGGGCCGTTGAATGCCTTATACATTGAAGCCCGATCAGAGGGGGTGAAGTATTTCTTACATCGTTGGAGGAAACCCAGACATTTCGCGACATTTTTGGCGACATCGAATATGTGATTATTCCAACGTAAGTTGTCATTGGCACACTCATACCGAGAATGGAAAGTCTTTCGGTTTCGAAGATGTAAGTGCCATTCATGGACAATGGCTGGGTGTTTAAATTTCGCTTTAACGACTTAGAAGTGGCAGACAAGAGATCATTAATGAAAATTAAAAAGAGTGTCGGAGATAGAATGGAACCCTGGGGCATACCATCATTTATTTTGTGAATATCAGACTTGCAACCATCCAAGACAACTTGAGTTGAAGGGAAATTTCTAATCGATTGAAGAAGAGAGTCGTCGATCCCAAGAGCACGCATTTTCGACAAAAGAACCTGATGCCAAACTCTGTCAAACGCCTTAGAAATACCAAGTGCAACTATCTTGCTTTCGCCAGATTGATTTACGCTTTGGTTCCACTTTTCGCTGAGACATGCCATCAAATCACCAGTGGATCTGTTGCCACGAAAACCGTATTTCCGGTCATTGAGAAGTCTTCGTGTTTCGAGATATTTCATGAGCTGATGGTTTATCAGCATCAAATGTCATGAAATAAGCACGAGAACTGAACTGACTGTCATATCTTAACACAAAAGAAAGCCGCACGAACATCAGACCTCTGGCATCCTAGTAATCAGCGAGCAAACATAGACAGTTCTGAAAAACGAACTGTAATGTTGCTGCTTTATGCAACCCAGCCATGTCCTTAATTACTCTTCCATTTGACCAAGATCTAGCCCCCTACAGCATTCGCCAAATGTTGCTGTTGAACGGGGGTTATTGCTGAGAGAGGACGGTAGGAGTCGGGTCAGAACTGAAGAAAGGATACCCTTGGTGTGTTGAGTCTTTCGTTTCTAAATCGCTGTGTGCATTGTAATCTATTTGATATGACCTTGGGAAGAAGGGACATACGTACAATGGGTCTCTAGGAGGAGAGACAAGAAGATTCGCCTTTTTTAGGGACGGACTAGGCAAATGCAGTTTTTCATCTGCTCGGAAAGAGTCCTAAGGAGTAGAATTAATGAAAAAGCTTACGCAGTGGTTTTGCCAGCGTGGAAGAACACCTCTTCAGAAAAAGGGGAGATATACCATCCGGACCAGCGAATTTGTGAATCTTTAAGTACTCTTGCTCCTAGACGAGTACGAAAGTGAATTCGTTCCATTAAAGATTCTACGCACTCAAGTATAAGCGGGGCCAAAGCATAATCTGGAAGTGTTGAACTGGCTCCAAAGTATGCGAAAGGAGATTGGGCCTGTATAAAGAGTTGACAGCTGGAATGTCATGAGGATGGGACAGAATCTCTAATATTGTTGACGAACGACCAGAAATTGTTACTACCTTTGGGACAGTCGTACTGAAGTTTCACATGTAAAAGAAAGACGTTGCAGTCGTTTCTGGTTCGTTTGAACTTTTTTTCGGTTTTCCCCTGTAGGTTCGTTCTAATGTTTCTCTAACCCTGATAGCCTCTTTACATCTCGAGTCGTACCACGCTTTTTTTGGTTTGATACACTTCATCCGATGAGGGACAAAGGATCTCATTCCAAAGAGAATAGTGCCAGTGATTAAACAGCAAACAACGTCGTTATAGAGGAAACATAACGACCAGTTAAAATGCCTAAAGAATCTGTTAAGTCAGCTCCCATTGGCTTTCTCGTATTCCCACAGCATTCTTCTCGGAAGCATTTTTGTAATATCAGTATACGAGAATTTAGCTAATATGACACCGTGGTCGGACGAGCTAGCACATCGACTTTGTACTTATCAGGGTGAGAAGTTAAAAACAAGTCCAGGGCGTTGGCCGTATGATTATCAACTATGTCCATCCTGAATTCCCGAGGATGATAATCATAAACAATAACAAAAAACACTAACACCGACGATGCTAGGCAAGCAAGGCTGGGAAGTGAAGATTCTGATATTGGTTTACCAAATCGCAGTGTTATAGGTGTTATGCCCTTACAACAATAGGAAACAGTGCACCAACAAAATCCGCGCCCAAAATTCGCTATCCGTCAGTAACTACTCGTGTCCAAGTGCAAGCAACAGTGCTTCGACTAGGAGGGAAAGATGTGGGATACCCGCACTGTTTTTTTCAGCTTTTCCTTCCACACTGCGCATGTATGAAAAGGACCTGCAGTTTCTAACGAAGAAAAGGATAACCATTTCTTTAAATCAATGAGAAAGCGTTGCAGGTTTAGCAGCATTTTATGCACCACCTCACCGGAATTGGACTGACAGGTACACGTCTGCTCAGAAGAACTATGGAACATTAAGCTGAGAGCTGTAATAAAGATCTTTTAGAGACCACTGACATCACTTACGTCACTATACGAAGTCCAAGGCTATTTCTTATTCCATCCTATTTTGTGCATACTACAAGATTCCACTACTTAAGTGTTGGTACAGTTCGGGGTGAACCTTGGCCTCTCCTAACCTCCTTGCCTCTGCAGTTAGCTCGGTCTTTAGCTAACTGCCTTCAATTGCGCACTCCAAGTTGGTTGAAGTCCTTTCCTACTTGTGCGCGCCACGTAAGGTGACGTCTTCCTCTACTGCGTTGTCTTTTCGAGTTTAAATTCGAAGACTTCCCAGGCCGGAGCATCGGTGTCCATTCCCTCTACATGTCCTAGCCATATCAGGCTAGGATGCCCAATTTTCTGACCAGGTCGACTTTGCTGTACAGCTCGTATTGCTCGTCGCCGAATCTTCTTCTAAAAAGCCCGTCAACGCAAACGGGACCGAATACTTTCCAAAGGATTTTTCTCTCAAAACGACTGAGGATATCTTCATTCGCTGTCAATAGAGCCTATGCTGAGAGATGCCCATGTTCTTGTGAGGGATAATCAAGGTTTTTCGGTATAGGACCTTACTACTTGATTGCCTCCTTGTTGGCAGAATTCATAGCAAATCCAAGGTAGACAAGATCCCTTACTATCTGTCGACTGTAACGTTCTGTCCAGTTTGACGATGTTGGATATACCTTCTTGGTGACATCATATACTTGGTTTTGCTTTCATTTACTTCCAAATGCATTTTAGCAGCTTCAATTTCAATACTAGAGAACGTAACGGTGACCGCCCGCTGAGTTCTACCAATTATGCCAATATCATCGGCATACGCTAGTAGTTGCACAGACTTTTGAAAGATTGTACCAATGTTCGCCTGTGAGTTACGCTCAATTCTTCCAAGTATGATGCTGAAGAAGTCACATGATACCGAGTCTTCTTGTCTAAAACCTCAACCTCAAAGGTCTTGTTGTAGCTGTGAGCATTCTCAATGGTCATACTACACACACGGAGGAGCTCGTCTCTATAAATGCTGCCACATGCGGCCTTAAACCCGATGAAAAGATAGTGGGTATCGATTTGGGCTTCTTGAGTTGT
Source organism: Volucella zonaria (assembly GCA_963966105.1). Classification (NCBI taxonomy): domain Eukaryota; kingdom Metazoa; phylum Arthropoda; class Insecta; order Diptera; family Syrphidae; genus Volucella; species Volucella zonaria. The sequence goes on along the minus strand of OZ014530.1, from coordinate 248,208,634 downwards.
TTCCAGGATATGCTGGAGTGTGAAGATTTGGTCGATTGTGATCTTTCCTGGTCTGAAACTGAGACCAGTCAGGTTGTTGGCGAAGGGTTTCAGTCGCTCACACAATATGGTAGATGAAATCTTGTTTGAGATGTTGCTGAGATGTTATGCCTCCATAGTTGGCCCAGTTGAGGCAGTCTCCTTTTTTGTGGATCACTCTTCTGACCAGATCAGAGAAATGGGTTCATGTATGCTCTCCACAAAGTCAGCCGTTAAGCTGTCAGCTCTAGCTGCTTTGTTTTGGCTATTATCGTCTAAGTTGAATGGTCTATTCTGCCTTACGGTGGATTGCTGGGCGCCGTCGTCGTGAAAAAGTTTTTCCATATTCCCAACACCGACTGTAGCTCTAGTACAGGGTTTCCTTCTTCCTCCCTACAGGTTTTTGGACGGGTCTTCTTGCCTTAACATATACTTTTTACCTCCTCGTGCTCTTTTTTATTCTTCTGAAGAAGCCGATTTTCTTCCCGTCTCTTCTGTTCGTAGAGATCACGCGCGGCTCTCGTCCTTCATTGCAGGGCCGCTTTGTATGCTCCTTGTTTAGCTGTATGTGCTTGCCAGCATTCTTCATTAAACCGGGGATTTCCTGATAGTGGTTGGGTGAAACCCAGCGGCGTCTCTGATGGCAAATTGGCAACGTTGCCTCTAGTATTCGGTACTTGATGCTGGCGGCATAGCAGTTGTTGATAGATTTCGTGGCACGCGTTCGGCAAAGATTCTGGCGGTCTCTTGCAATCTACATATAGTGGCCTATTAAGGATCCAAACATTCAACGTGCAGATCCAAAGGTCGTTGTCCTCTGAATGTTCGCAAGGGCCGTGAATCTATTTTTATCCGAGGTTGTTGGTTGTTTTGTCACATATTTTTAATCTCTTCCGTATAGGGTAATATGACGAGTATGCTCTTGCCATTTTAGCCTGCCTAAGGAGGCAAGGCAAGCACTTCGTATTTTTCATGAGAGTCTCGAAGAATTAAGCTCAACTATGACACGGTTTCGTACAAAAGCGAAAGCGGTTTTCTATGTTGGCTAGCATTTAAGTGTCATGTACTACATCACCTGAGAAGCTCAAGTACAGCAGTGTGGTTTTTTGCAAAGATGCTTTAAATCATCTCCTCTCTTGTAAGACCATTCTATTTACAAAATGCAGTCGGTACCATGAAGCCACATCTTTACCTAACACCTGTCTTTCGAATTTTAAACAGCTCATAGTGATGAACATAGGTGAAGTGATATTCGATAAATATCATTAATCATACGGTACGCATGCCGAGTGCGGTAAGATTTAAATAAATGATCTTAAGATGGAAAGTTACATTCCAAATGCATCTAGGTTATGATCAGCTTTTGTGTTGTAATGCAGGTGTCTGGACCAAGTGAATGTAAACAATGAAACGTGTGCTGCATTATCTCAGGTCACTGAACAGAACCAGTCACTTGTTAGATAATGTAGTGTCAATAAAATCAATCAAAATGTCAAAAAATCAAACGGATAACAGTGAGATATCTTCACTATATCTCAATACAGGCAAACACTCATAAGTAATATGCCTTGACATTTGTAAACACGACAAATAAGTACAGCGTTTCCGTAACAAGTTTCCACCAGTTGCTAGATGTTTATAGAAAGTTATTGGCCTTAAAATCGAACAAATATAATAGATTGTTTTCGATAGACATTTAGTTGTCCCGGTTTTCTTTTCTTTTCTCGATACCCAGATGGGAATAGCCTGTAAACATGTCTAGGCCTTTAGGTGGCATGCAAATTGAATGTCATTGTCGATGAAAGCCACGTGAAACTTGCGATATCTTCGTCAAATTCGCAGGCGACTTGGCAGCCGACTCGACCCTAAAAAAATTTTTAAACTATTTAAGATTCACTCAGGAATTTTTTTAAAAAAGCTGTGTCAGTTATTTTATGGCACTGCAAAATATTGTCTCTGACAGACAGAAGTACTATCGTGATATTAGATATCTTGACAGGCAATCAAGCCTCTGAAAAGGCTTAGGAGTAGCAACATTATTCGTAGATTGCTAACAAAATTAGATTTAGGACACAAAATATTCCAAGCAATTGCACATCAAATAAACTCGAGCGATATTCCCAAGAGTCTTGCACAAAACATCTAGTTTTCTAGAAGCGTGTTACTTTATAGGACGTCAAGGGCTCTCCCAGGCGTTCCTCACCTGTCATCCAACATACTTCAGTCAACCATCTCTTGAGAAATACCAAAATAAGTTTGGATACCATTTAGACATTCATTTAATCGATGTTTTTATAATAAGCATCGTTTTTAGTAGTTTTAGGTTCATGAAGGCACTCAGTGGTGTTTCGAACCTAACATATCTAATTAAGCTGGTCCCGCAATCCCTATTGAAACTAGGCCTCAACAAAAAGCTACTCCATTCCGCGATCGCGAGCTAGTTAACTTCTGTTCAGCACCCCGAGCAGTTTGAGTTCGTTTTCAACTTGCGCATGCCACATGAGTCGAGGTTCCTCTCTACTATGCCGTACTTCTGCCTCCAGGGTAAATTCGAAGACCCCCCGAGCGCTTGCGTTCACATTGTCTCATCTATCGCAGTTATTGAATTCGGACTCTTCTGAATAGGTTGTTGCATCCTGTTCATTTACCATCTATGTAGACCGGACCGATCATTACCAGGCTAGGACAGTCTCATACGTACGAGTACTTGACAAAGTTCATGCGTTTGCTCCATAGAGGGCGAAGTGGGCCAAGACCTAGTCTCTCCCACTTAATGTGTTGCTTGCCTTTGGTAGTTTATGCACAGTGAGAGGGGACCTACGGTTTTCTGTCAACTCCGAATGGTGGGGCAGTAAGGAACTGCCCCAATTTCGGAGACTTGCAATTACAAATAGTTGGTGGTGTCAGGTAAGTGGATAACTCTTTCTGGGTTTCGATAATGGTAGATCCTTGAACCCAGATCATCCTGGGTAGTAGTCAGCGGAACGGCAATTGGAATAAATAGGGTCTTATATAAAATCACTGTATGAGTAGTTGCTCAGAGGAATAGCGATTGCTGTCGTTGTTGGAATGCTCGTAAATAGTCGGACTTAAGTGGACAAAAGAGGTGCATTGAGGAAAACAAGTTTATCGGAAGTAATATTCTGTCTGAGACGTCTGTGTTGAATGTAGAAAACATCTTCGCCGTTTCCGAATCGTTACTCAAGAACGCTTTACTAACATCACGCTAGGTACTTGCGACTACAGTATAATTGTCTCTGCTGGTTGCGTACGAATTTTGCGCAGTTTTTTTAGAATGATGTTGAAGAAATCGCATTAGGGCACGTCGGATCGTCTACATCCTTTTTGATACCGATGATCTCGGTGCGATCTTTACCATCCTTAATTGAGCGACGAGAGTCATCCACTGTTCTTCCGCACATATGGATGAGTTCAATACGGCTCGTCACTATACATACTTACGAGTATATACGGCGTTTATGTAGAACAATGAACAGGCGTAGGGATTCGATTTGCAGTTCTAAGTTTTGTTCACGGTTTACCGTAGCATTGACATTTGGTTTAGAGTGGATTGGTAGTCTTGAGAAGACCGTTATCCCTTAAGTAATATCTCCCTGTTTTTAGAAATCGGACAGACAATTTTAAGATTTCAATTGCCAATATGTCCATATGTTGTAAACGGGTTACAAAGTAATCTTTCGCTCCCTTAAATACTTCTGCGGGGGTAGGCCGTCAGTTCAAGCAGCTAAAACTATTCTTACTCCGTCTAAAGGCAGATTTGTTGTATCATCGTCCAATTTGAGTAGTTTCTTTTATTTGGCAGCGGATCTTCATCTGCAGAAAAAAAATTTGTCTTTGCTGGCTTCAACTCAGCCTTTTCAGCCTTTTTAGCTTTATTCCTACAATAGCACCTCTTTGTTTCCTTGAGAATGCACCCTTCATTCTCCTCTATTTTCCTTCTAAGAAAACGATTTTCATCCTTCTGCTCGTAGAACAGAACTAGTTCTGTTCCTTCTATGCAGCAGCTTCTACACTTTTTGTTCCATACATGTGTCTTCCGATGTTTTTCGGCGAACCAAGAGTTTCATTGTAGTAACAGAGAGTCGGATACGCCATCTCCGATGGCTTTTTATCCACACTACTACTGATCTTCAGTACTTGATGGTGGAAGCATAGGACGTCTTGAGTCTCTTACTACAACATGCAACAGTAGCCATTCGGCATCAAACTTCTTCACAATTTAATTGGGTTCTTTGGAATATTTGCAAACGTACCCCGGCAAGAGTAGTGGTCTGAGTCAGTATCCGTCATAAGATGTTTTGAAGAAGTGTCAATTTTCGTTTGGAGTGTTATCAATCTGTCTAACAATCAATTCATCGCGAGTCTTAAAAACCCTCTTCCGAACAGTGAATTGAGAAAAGCCCTATCTAACCACGACAATGTTTTGCCCTGCCGCAAAGTCAGTTACCATGAGAGTGATGTCGTGCAGGATATTCTGCCTAACTGTATCACCAAAAATGTCCCCTTTTTCTACTTTCTTTCTTAGATGGACCAGAGCCTCAGCTACACGCCTCTCCAATGGTTCTGGCAGCTACCTTCAGTTGCACACACGACGTTGATAAATGTTCCATTCTAGTTGTCTGCAAGATGAGGTACTCATCTACTGCGTTGTCCATCTGGGTTGGAGTCGAAAACCTTCCCGCCCGAGGCTCTGGTGTTCTTTCGTTCAAGGTGACCTAGCCATCTAATCCGAGTTATTCGAGCCTTTCCGACGGCGTTAGCATCGCAGCATAGCCCATAGAACTCGCTGTGGAAACGTCTTTTTCATTCTCCATTGATGCGAATGGGGCCGAAAATTTCAATTTTATCGGGTAATCTTTATTATCATACGAAAGAACTATTCTTTACATTTACATGGGGCATTTTGAAATCCAATTTTTGATCAGGCATTCGAGCATTACGAGTGGTGTTTGACCAATGACTCGAGTAATGTTGGCCTCCAATTCCGGCTAATCCATGTAAACTTTGGATTTTACGTAGACCCAAAGGTAAAAGTCTGGAGATGTGATGTCACATGATCTAAGTGGCCAATTCAGCCGTCCAAAGCGTTAAATTGACTGTTCATCGAATCGTTCTCACAATAAAGCTATGGTTTCACGGGCTTCTTGTTGGAACCAAATGTCATCGAGACCACGAAATTCAATTTCAAACAGCAAATAGTCCGTTATCGTGGCACGATACCGGTCGTCATTGACAGTCGCCTTCCGGCCGGCCTCAGTTTTGAAGGAATATGGACCGATGATTCTATCAGCCCATACCAAACCGTTGTTTTGTCGGGATATAATGGCGGCTCTTGAATCTCTTCGGATTGCTCCGCACCTCAAATATGGTTATTTTGCTTATTGACGTAGCCATTAAGCCAGAAATGGGCCTTATCGCTGAACAACATTTTTGTCAAAATCAGTGAGTCTTCTTCAAGTTTTTCAAGAGCCCAATGACTGGAAAGGCTTCAGTTCTTGCACGAATTGAATTTCGTATGCCAAGATCAGCACTTAAAATACGCTATGTTTTTGAATACGACAAGACAAGCTGTTGAAAACGGCGCCGAATCGATTCATCACGGTCATTGGGTACGCTCTCCGCTACCGCCGCTATATTTTCTTCACTTCGTGTCAGATGTTGTCTATTTGGTCGCATGTTGTCCAATAATGAAAATTGGTTTTCAAACTTGTTGATGATACAGCGAACTGTGCGTTCACTCTAAGCATGCGAATCACATTCCTCGTATAACTCTGATTTTCGTGGTACAGCTGAATAATTTGTAGACGCTGTGCCGGGCTAAGTCTTTCCATGATGAAATGCCAAACAATACGATGTGTGTATGGCCAAGACCCTTGCGCGACTTTTCATGAAAACCCCACTGGGAAAGTACCTCTAAAAGAATCACCCTTTATAATGTCCCTTTGATCGCTCGAGAGAGGGCTTTACTACTCAATTGCCTTCTTAGGCCAAAGTGGCAGCGATTGGCAATAGCCATCCTTCGCATGATTTCCGTATTTGCCTTCAGGGCATTTCAATTCTTCAGAATCGAACAAACATTGCTGAAGTTCCATTCGTCGCGCATGAGTTGATGTATGCTCCGTATCCAATCATTTCCTGCTACCCTAAACAGCTCAGCAATCTGAAAGCCATTTTAGACTTAAGCCTGGAAATTGGTCTCTTGGCGGAAATGTTGTCTGTCTTCGTCCTGGTTGAATGGTTCATTCTATCTGATGGTGGATTTTTGTTCGTTATCACAGTCTGTCTTGCTATCTTTATTTTAAGAAAAATTTTAACATCACACCTAGGTCACTGCCTTTGCATTCTTTCAATAACTCCGCGAAAGCTGTCTTGCCGTTCTCTTTCATTCTCTGTCGGGGATGCGCCTACATATATTAGCAAATTTGGCAAATTTGGCCTTGGTATGAATTTTCATTTCTTGCATAAGTCAGCCGTGGTATACGTCTCAGTTGTTTATCCTCTATTTCCTAAAGCGTCCCGTTGCATCTGAACTTTCGGTTATATCTGCACTAAGGCGCCTCTGTTAAGTAAAATTTAACTTGCAGATCTGAAGTTCGTTTTTCGGTTATATGGCTGGCCATCAGTTGATCTGTCCTTATCCAAAAATCTTAGTTGCCCCAAAGCTAGAGGGCCAAGTTTTTCTTATGACCTGCTATGCGGATTGAGCCTGATATTGCGGAATCAGTAACAGGCTTCATAGATATATGTAAGTGCTACCTATGGCTCATCATCATCTCTGTTTAGACAGCCTGACTTATCCTCATTGAGCTTAGCTCCACACACTTCGAAGGAGCTCGTCTACCCTAATCGTTCAACACTCTATCATGATTGCGTATCTGACTGAATATATTCCAATGTCTATGTTTCTCGCTTTTTGAGTTTCAGTACACCGGGTACAGTCTTGTAACCGAATCTCTATACATTTGAGCAATACAGCTTCATCCTCATAGTTTGGACGAACTCACTGTTTGGCTTAAGTTGGCCTTAGAAATTCAAACTTAACAGCATATCCTTCAGTAAGACTGCAAGTTTTTCTCCTTGTGCGTGTCACCTAATGTGAGGCATTCCTTAACTGTCAGAACGTAACCTTTGTCTTAGCCACTTTATTCGTTAGATGCCCAGTTTATATTGTAGCTTCCTTTTTTCCGCATCGAGAAGTCGACTTTCCTTATTGAATCAATCATTTCATCCCGGCGATATTCTGTTATGCAGCGAATCCAACATGTTGTGTTGTTATTGACAGCTCCCAACACCTGTGAACGTACGCATCTTGTCAAATATTTCTTCTTTCATAGATGCCTACATATGGTCTTTCTGCCGTTTTTATTCGAATGGCTCCGGAGCTGGCATCAGTTGCGGTAGATCTTATTGGCACATTTTGGATTACACAGCCGGTGAAGCTTCTGACGGTCTTTTGCGATTCCAGGTCAGAGTCTTATGTTTTTAAGTCGGTTGGAGTACATGCATTCGTTCTTTACCGAACACAATGTGGAGATTTGAATCAATGTTGGCCCTCAGGTTCACAGAATACCGAAGGTCTGCCTTGTATCTATCGGAATATATGTACTCAATATGACACATTATCAGATCCCTCTACGTACTTTTTTGAACATTGGAAATCGTGCACCTGCTACAGTTACGACTTGTGCCGCCGTCAAGTCAAATAACCCAAAGCCATCTCTAAACGTAATACCAAGTAGAACATTTCAATTGATCTGCCAAAAGTTCTGTCATTTCCTATTCGTATTTTGGTGTGAAATTGGCTAAAAATTCGTTGAGGAACTCAGGCCTTAAGCTTACTGGACAAAATTTGCATCCAAATAGGCCTACGGTGAGCAACTGTAGAAATTGTTCACTTCTCGATGGGGCCATTCTTCTTCGCTTCATGAATGACTGTGGTGTCTGCTTTGTCTTTTTATGAGTCGTAGCACTCCATGTATGAGTGTTGTTTCTTCTTCAAGAGGTATGAGTGCCTAGGTGAAAAGATGCCTCTGAGGCTAAAACCTCCCCTAAAAATTGCTACCAAGCCATTGGCATATAAAAGGATGTCCTATGATCGCATTCTCAACTGACCGATCTATTCACTCTGCGCATAGAAATACTACCCGTCACCATATTCAGAGTGATTTTCGCAAGCATTAACTTCCCTGGTTTACATTTGGCGAAGAAACTCATATACCCTCTCTGAGTTACGTAACTAGAGCACGTCTCTACACCCTAAAGATGTCACCAAGTCAAGTAATAAACACACTTAAACAGCCAGAAATGAATTCCGAGAATTCTTTGAATAATTCACAATCCCAAAAGGCCTGACACTCATTAAAATCTTAATCGCTAAACCCGCACAATAAATTAAAAAGAAATAAAACTTTTTTGCAACCCTTCCGATATTTTGGGGGCACTTTTCCATGGAACCCCTAACACTGACAGCTCTATCGTCTCTAAACCATGCGTACTCCATCCACCAATAAATTAGACATTCAAAACTCAAAAAAAAAAAAACACCAGAAGAGGGAATAAATAAAAACTTTAGACACATGTAGCCATTATTTGCCATTAGGGCGAACAGTTTTGACAGCACTCAAAAAACATCTTCACCGAATACACCACACCATGGTTGCTCTTAAATCTTGCCGAACTTCTCCAGCTGAAGCTGGAGCTTCTTCAGCCATTATGATGAATTTCAATGATATTTCCTGTGCACGAGATTTTTTTTTTTTTTTTTTTTGAATTTTAGATTTTCCCATCAGTCTCCTGGTCCTTTGCAACGCCAAATGGCAATAAATTACGTCCTAACAATTCTCCAGGAACAACCCATCTTGTTGTTTTTGAAAACAAACGTGCTACACCGCCCTATTCAACGAGGCACGATCCTATCGGAGGAGAACCAAGGAGAAAAAAAAAACTTTTCAACTTTAATGTTGCATATGACAATTATGTGTCGAAAAAGATGTCCACATAAATATGATACTCCCCAGACGGATGTGTGTCTTCCCTTCTTGTGACGGTTGAAGCTTTTTTATTGTATTTATATCTATACCATCTCTCGGTAGAGCAGCAAACAGATGTGCAGGTAATAAAACACCAAATCCGGTGAATCAAAAGGCACAAACGAAACAGAAATTGTGTGATCATTAAAAATCAACTTTCATCCGAGAAAAATGCATTTCGACTAATTTATGATGGCTTGCGAGGATTTCTACCCAAATTACTTGCTTTGCCTTCCCGTGCCTGTCCTGACCCGGCCCAGTGCAACGATCTACGAGTGTATCTAATTAAAAGACGAAAATCTAAAGAATCACCATTGGTCTTACGAAAATAGATCGACTCTTTAAAATGCGTAGAATCGAAGAGAGACGGAGATTAAAATAGACAGAACTTAACGAGGCGTTTGTGCGCTTTTCTGACCCAAAAACCACCGGAGAATTTAGACCGCACAATTTTTGATTTGATTGTGGCCGATGAATGTTGCCAATTTTTGATGATAAAAAGTTGCTTTTGTTATATTTTTGAGACATTAGATACAGTGATTGGTGCTTGTAGATACAGGCGTAATAATAATATTGAAATTGACAGACATCTGACGTTTGATGTCGCAAGTTCGATGTCAGTTGAACAACTTCACTCCCCAACGAAGCCAGATGGAAGAAACAGTCGCATAGAGTATCCTGTCCCAAAATGACAAGAAGGCATCACGTTGCGATTGACAGACAGAGAAATATTTTACAAGTCTAGCTCTTTTAGAAATGCGGTCAGTATTTTGGAAAATTCGCGGAATATTGGACAAGGTTTCAATCTGTCAAATAAAAGGCGCTAAAGTGACTTTAAATTGAAGGAACCCAATGTTTGTGGCACTTACATATATTTACTTGGGTAGAGTGTGAAGCTAACACCGTGCAAAAAAAAAAAACGGTTTTTGAGCAAAAAGAACTGTATACACCCTAAAGGGGTTCTAAGCAAATCTGGCAAAATCTCGCCTAAATCAGAGCCAGACGGGAAGTAGGGAAAACTGCGTTCTTCTAATGTTCTGACCTGCTGTATTCAGCTTGAAAAACGCTCTCCAGATTTAGTGTTTTTTTATGGTCGAATGCGAAACTGCAGCGGCATCATAGGGAAAAATTATAAAGCTTTGCTTCCCAGGTTATTGACCAAAACTTGCTCACAATATTAACACCTATCATTGGCATAGTTGGTAGCAGTCATCCATCATCTTGTGGGGACGCATAAGGCCGTCAAATACTCGTACATTGCGTCTGTGATGACTTCGGGTCGTGTGCTTCCAATGTCATGTGTTAGGATTTGCTACAAATAAGTGCAGATGAAAGGAATTCCCATTGCAGCACGCAACTGTGACTGTAGTACATCGGTGGTGGATACGGAAACCAGCCAATAAGTGGCAGCATGGTTCAGCATCATACACCTGTACACAGCAGTGTACGACCTTACACTCATCGCATCTTCAATAGTACCAATCGACATTAAGAAAATAAAAATTCGAATCAATTGATGGCACAACAATCCGGTGTGGATGAAATCTTAGTTCCTCCATCCACAGGGAGAGACTTGCGGTTTTTCGCCGACTCAGTACATTGTAGGCAGCTTTCACTTTCAAAAATTTTCTATCGTCTGCTGGCGGTAACGCCGATAAGATTACTTTTCCTAATGTTCGGTGTTGGGCAGTATTCGCAGTATTCGCAGTAGCTCCACCCAATAATAGAAGAAATCCTTAAAGGACAACCAACCAAAGAAGTAGCAGTTAGTTTACTCAGTAACCTTTGGGCTCTTAGGGAAAGCAAAGGCCTAAATCCGACGCCTGAAAAAATCAAAAATCCATTTTTTCAGTAAAGTACACAGTGTGTCACTAAAATTCCCGGACTGATATTAAAAAAAACAAAAATATTAAAAAAGATATTTTAATAAGGATTCAAATGTGTGTTTCAGCTCATTTTGTGAAATTGAAACGTCCTTACAATTTTGATTTCAATTTTGGGAATGGAGAGAAGTCGCAGGGTGCCAAATCAGGTGAACAGACTTGATTTCGAACCAAAAATGATGAACAAAGACCAACTTTCTGAAGATTAAATCCTTTAAAACTGCGAGATAATATTCACCAGTAACTGTTTGACCAGGTGGAATGAGCTCCTTAAAATTTGATGAGCATTTTCTTGATTTTTGAAGGGTCTTCGACACTTTTTCTAAATAAACAGTCACCGCGGTACACTAGGTACATCAACTGTATTGTTTCCGATGCACCTTTACCAAAAAAATTCAACATCAAAGGAATAGTCGCTTACGATTAACTGTTGTTATTTGAAAATCAAAATAAATACAATTTTGACAGATGTTGAATAAGATTCAAGTCTCGGAAATGCATGTTCTAATACATGGATGACGCCACTGGTTGCAAAGATATAGCTCGAGTACGGGAACTATTATTGACGCACGTTTAAGTAGTCTTAGCCATTTAGAATCTTACAATACCACGTCACATAGTTGCCAACAGTTTTCTATGAATTGGTGCACCATGAATGGACTGTCAGTGAATATTCTTAAAACTAAGGTGGTTCTCTGAGGCTGACTTAGTTTTACGAAACTTAGTGTCTAGGTACTAACATTTGGCATTTCATATGGAAGAATACTGTTGACAAGGCATGGATCTTGTCAGCGAAAGAGGCTATACTGCTGCCCATTCTTTAGATCGATTGTTTGATGGGATATCGCCTCACAATCTTTCTTCACTTGATATTTGCATCATAAGCTGCACTTACAAAGCCATCTTTCGATTGCACGAAGAGGTTTATTGAACAGTACAGCTCAGGGAAGACTCCGTCTTATGATCGTATGAGTGTACCACAATAACACCACAATACCTAAAATCGAGCTGCTGAGCAATATCATATAACGTCGTCTTTTCCTGACTTTTATCTGAATTTGAACCAAGAAAGGAGTCTTTCAAGCTAACCAAAAGCGGGGTGCTACTAGACTTCGAACTTATTTAGATCGACATACGTCTGTATGTTACACGAGGTTACAAGCAATTCTAACGTGCAGAATGGGGTAAAATATCCTTGCTGACAACGACTTTCAAGGCCTTGTTCACGATTTAACCCCTTCCAAACTGAGTCTAAGCAAGTTGAAAGTGAATAGGAGGAAATGAGATCCACGACGAAGGTTCTGAGGTTACATTGGGACTTCCCACATTCCACGATTGAGCTTCCAGTTGGGTTCCTTCTTAGCACAATTATCGGTATCTCCAGGATACCATTGTCAAAAGACTATAGACTAGAAAGTAACTTTAAGTAAAGGGTAGCGAGGTACCAGCATCTGCGACTCTTGTTGTGACGGTGAGGACGAAAACGCCGAGCTCTTCTTCGATGATTATGCACTCACAAAACAAGAATTCGATGTAGTGGGCGCTGACACCATAGAGACTTCGTCACTTAAGTGATTTCTTAGCTCTCCGGAATCGGAAAGAAGCAGGGTTGGCCCTCAAATTCCTTGACAATACCAACTTGTCAAAGCAGCTCACGCGGCACAAAAGACAATTGAAGATTTGTGCGATTCCTACAACCTTCATATCCTGAACGAATATCTGTGCCAGTTTCTGGTCGTTCAGTCATAGATTTATCACTTACCATCTGGAAAGTGGTTGAACCTCGTTTCCGACTTCTGCTTTTTAAAAAGTGAAGCAGATTAATGCCAGAAAATTATGGAGAAATATCGTGTTTTCACGCACGTCAATGAAGCTTATTAATGGCTTGGGTTGACAGGAAAAAGCCACTCACCTAGTTAGTTTCGGGTAGGTTTTCGAGCTAAACAGATCAAGTCTTCTTATTATCAAACCTTGCCCATTTCTATCTTCAGTGGAAGAAAAAATTGTTCACCTTCTCCGTGGACTTAAAAGCAGCATTCTATTCAATATGCAGATAGGGAACGAATATTTTACAAACTTTCCAACTTAGGGATTTTGTGTATTAACACGCCTAAAAGATGTGTATGGGATGGTGAAACGCTCACAAATCAATTTAGTTCGTCGATGAGCTTCTAACAAGGATACGTGTTGAGTACTCTTGATGGCATTGATGACATCGTAGAATATCCAAAATTAGTTTGGCAGACTCCATCAAAAAGCTGCAAGAAATGATCGACAAGTTGGAAATATATGTAAGCAAGTCGAAAATCATGGTTTTTCGAAACGAGTTTGGTAGATATTCAGCATAAGAAAAATTTTACTTTGAGATAGGAGGTAGGAGCTGAAGTTTCCTGCATTCCACCTTCTTCATCCATTAAAAATGTTCGTTCAACAACCATGCTACGATTGTCTACGGAGAGGTCTTTCATGAGGCACCGTGGCCTCATGGTGGACATAAAAGGGACCTGCCTTATCCATTCATGAACTTACTTGCTTTCAAACCGTTTTGCGTTGTAACCGTCCCCGCAGCTCATCGATCAGATCGTACCTTTCGCTGACATCAAATTTGGCCTCCCCAATTAGCCCCATCGAGAGTACCGACCAACTTAGAAGCAGTGCACTTCATAGAGACGAATGGCCCACCGGTTTCTACACGACCACGTCGCCTACAGCCAGAAAATGTGACCGCTGCATGGCAAGAATTCGAACTGCTCATGCGCGCTGGGATATGACAACGGTCAAAGTCAAATTGGCCGACTCTGCTCCACATGATCCGTAAAGTTGACGGTATTTGGAGGCCCTGCCGAGTCTACAGAACCCTCAACTCAATTACGCTACCCGATCGCTATTCTCTCTCGTATCTCCACTACTTCGCCAACATTCTGTGAGGTAAGTCTGCTTTCTCAAAAATATATTTGCAAAAAGATTTTCAGCAGGTTCCGCTGAACATCGACGGCATCACTTAAGTGCCGTCGATGTTCAAAAGTGTGTGTTCTCGAATATCGAAGCTTGAATTCCTCGGTCATGTCATCACCACCGAAGGCTTAGATCCTCTTCCATCACGAGTCGATGCAATCAAACGTATTAAGCGACCAGATATCATGCAACAGCTGAAAATATTCATCGCAATGATTAACTTCTATCATAAGTTCATTCCTCATGCAGCCGCCGCTCAAATTCCGCTTTTAGCAATGGTCCCAGGCAATCGACAGAACGATAAAACCGCTCTCAACTAGACACAGTCTATATTAGAAGCCTTCGTCAACTGCCGCCCAACTTCTCGTCCAAGCAGCGTATCTGTCGCAACCAGTACCGGAAGCAGAGTAAAGCCTTGTCCCGAATGCATCGAACTTAGCAGCAGATACCGCTCTGCACCTAATAATCAACAACGTACGAGAGCTACTGACACTCCTCAACGCAATAACGATATTCCACTTACGATAGAGAACTCACCGCAATGAATTGTACTTGGCCGTACGCAATTTTCGCAACTTGTTAGAAGGACGTAAATTCCACATGAAAACTCACCACAAGCCGCTCATATTCGCCTTCAAGCAACAATAAGAGAAACCCTCGCCACGACAAACGAATTACCTGTCGTTTATCAGTGAATTTACCACCGACATCCGATATATCAAGGGAGAGGAGAACCACGCACCAGATTTGTTGTCGCGCATCGATGCAGTAAGCGCAATGGAGGACCTCTACAAGAAACTTGCAATATGGCAGAAAGACGACACGGAGCTACAGCAGCTACTGGAAGGTAACCCTATGCACTCGATGCACTAACATTGTGTTCCTTGTATGATCTAGACAATCCCATTCAAGACCCAGCGCGCCTTATGACCAAACGTTTCATCTGCCCTAACATTCGCCAACATTGCTCTAAATTCGCCAAAACATGCATTCTATACCAGCAGACGAAAGTACATCGCCACTCGAGAACCGAACTGCAATGCTACGCTTCGCTAACAGCAACCACTCCCACCCTCCGAGGGATACCGTACCTCTTGACGGTCTTCGATCGTTACACTAGATGGCCGGAAGCATACCCAATGGTTGACTTGTCCACGGTCAATTGTGCAAGCGCCCTTACCAACAGGTGGACCGCTCGCTTCGGATCCCCCTTGCAAATCACATCGGATCAAGGATGGCAATTCACCTCTTCCGTATTTACGGAACTACCCGGAGTAAACCACAAAAAATCATCGAGCGCTTTCACCGGGCGCTGAAGACTGCAATCAACTGCAACGATTCCATGAAATGTGTCAAGCGCTTGCCACCCTCCTCCTTGGTAAAATTTCCAGGTATAAACCATAAGAACAACGTAAGCTTCAAAAAAATACCTCAAGTCTTAGCTCTCCGAAGCCAGATGCGCCATTTGTGCATCTTGAAAAAAACTGCATGTCAAACAGGCGCAGTGCTCATCCAGAAAAATACAAGCTATTTCAAGCGGTTCCATTCCAGAGGCCATACGCGGGTAGATTTTTTTTTTATCTCCTATGAAGAAGGACCTTCAGATTGAAGGCACCCAGTTAATTCTATGAACTCTCACGAGGTTTGTTAGCTCAGCGAAACGTAAGTCCCTTATTTCCGTGAAGAGGTGACTTCAAAGAGTTCGCATTCCTCTCCCAGAGAAGACAAAACAGTCACGCAACAGACGACTGACAGATTCAAACATTTCTTGTTGTAGGTTACCCAAATGCCATTATGGTGCACTTGTCGTAACACCATGATATGACAGTCACGACTAGCCATGCTATGTAGAGAGTAAAATTTGTACGTGTTGGCGCATGTGTCGAAATGAACACGGCATGTAGTTGTTCGAACAATGGCCTCATACCTGATTGCTTAATAGAACCTTGATGGAGAAGAGCGCTTATGAATTATGCAGTCGCCATCGGTTCTCTCATTTCCTGGAATAGTTTTGTAATACCCAGACTAGGGTCATGGTTTTAGCATTCAATATCTCATTCGGCAGATTCTTGCAAGCGGCTTTCAATATTTTGTCTGATTATCACTGTCTTGTAGGGTAAAAAGCAAATTATCCACTACTGCTTTATTTACAGAAGCCCTAAACTGGACAGCAACTCGACCTTTCAAAAATTTGATGCGCTGTCTGAGTCCATTCAAAGAATTGTATCCCTGTATCTTCATACTGAAATCGTTATTACGGGCGATTTCAATATACACAATTCTGGGTGGCTTCGACATTCTGGACAGATTACACCCGAAGGACGGTGTGTTGAGATCTTCGCTGGAGAAAATAATTCAACCCAGCTTGTAAACGAGCCCACACGAATACCAGACGTTGATAGTCATACCGCCAACACCATGGACTTGTTTTAACTTCTCACCCTGATAAGTACTGCGTTGATGTGCTCACCCCTCTAGGCTCGTCGGGCCATTGTGTCATATCAACTAATTTCTCGTACACCGACCACAGACTTAGAGAAAAGATTCCTAAAAGAACCGTATGGCAATACGAGAAAGCCAATTGGAGCAGACTTAACAGCTTTTTTAGGAATTTTAACTGGTCGTTATGTTTCTTCGATAACGACGTGGATGCCGCTGGTGACATGACCACAGGAACTATTCTCTTTGGAATGAGATGCCAAAAGGAAAGGCATGGTACGACCCGAGCTGTAAAGAGGCTGTCAGGGTTAGAGAAATATTTTTTCGGTCCTACAAGACCAACCCGACAGAGGAAAACCGAAAAAAGTTTAAACGAGCCAGAAATGACTGCAACGCCTTTCTCAAGCTTTTCCAATACGATCAAAAACTGGGGCAAAAAATACTGCAATGTCCCAAAGGCAGTAAAAATTGTTGGTCATTCGTCAAAAACATGAGTGCGTCGAATCTACAATGGGACGAATCCACTTTCGCACTCGTGTAGTAGCAAGAGTGCTTAAAGATCTCAACATACATAAATCCGCTGGTCCAGATGGTATATCTCCCCTTCTTCTGAAGAGGTGTTCTTCCACGCTGGTCAAACCACTGCGTAAGCTTTTTCATCAATCCTACTCTTTAGGACACTTTCCGAGCAGATGAAAAACAGCATTTGTCCAGCCCGTCCTTAAAAAAGGCTAATCTTCTTCTCTCTCCTCCTATAGACCCATTGCACTTACGTCCCTTCTCTCCAAGGTCATGGAAACGCTGATAAACCGTCAGCTCATGAAATATCTCGAAACACGAAAATTTCTCAATGAACGGCAATATGGTTTTCATAGCAACAGGTCCACTGGTAATTTGATAGCATGTCTCACCGAAAAGTAGAACCAAAGCGTACATCAATCTGGCGAAAGCAAGATGGTTACGCTTGATATTTCTAAGGCATTTGACAGAGTTTGGCATCGGGTTCTTTTGTCGAAAATGCGTGCTTTTCGGATCGATGACTCTCTTCTTCAATGGATTAGAAATTACCTTTCGGTTTCAAGTCTGATATTCACAAAATAAATGCTGGTGTGGCCCAGGGCTCCGTTCTGTCTCCGACACTCTTTTTAATTTGTATCAATGATCTCTTGTCTGCCACCTCTAATCCAATATATTCCTTTGCTGACGACTGTACTCTCTGCTTTTCATATTCGTTCCCGGACTCACGTCCCTGCTCTTCGGCAGTAGAACGGGAACGGCAGCGTATGTCAAGCTCATTAAATTTCGATATTAATAGGACAACCAACTGGGGAAGTATCAGTCGAGTGGAATTTAATGCTTCCAAAACTCAATGCTGTCTGCTGTCATTAACGCGAAATTTGAACACCCAGCCATTACCCATGAATGGCACTTGCATCGTCGAAACCGATAAACTTTCCATTCTCAGTATGTGTGTCAGCGACAACTTACGTTGGAATGACCACATATTCGATGTCGTCAAAAATGCTGCGAAATGTCTAAGTTTCCTCAAGCGATGTAAGAAATATTTTACCCCCTCTGATCTGGCCACAATATATAAGGCATTCATCCGCCCAAAACTGGAGTACAATGCCCACATCTGGTCAGGTGCTCCTAAAACATCTCTGCACCTACTCGATAGGATTCAAAACCGTGCGATAAAACTCATTGGTGACACTAATATCAGTCAATCAATTGACACCCTCGAACACCGACGTAATGTCTCCAGTCTCACTTTGTTTTATCGCTATTTCCACCTCCAGTGCTCCATTGAAATCGCCAGTAGCATTCCACCCGTTCAAACTTTCAACCGTAACACCCGTCTCGCTATGAATGCTCATCTGTATACCCTCAAGCCCACTTTCGGACGTACTCTAAAATATCGTGATTCTTTCCTAAGCCGCACAACCCACTTATGGAATGCCCTGCCAATCTCTGTGTTTCCTGATCGTTATAACTTACAAACATTTAAAAACAATGTACATCGGTACCTGTCCTTTCCTCCTCCCTAAATTTCCTTCGCCCGCGCTGTGTACGAAAACATTTGAGGGGTACAAAAACCCCATGAGCGCGCGCTCATTATAAAAAAAAAAAGGACCTTTACTTGTGGATTCCATGGACTCGCAGATTTTCCTCTTGATGAATCGTATCCCTGCCTGTGCAAGTGCCAAGTACCTCTATTTTGCTGGACTACTCTATCTCACACCTTAGTGGGCGAAATGTACCTTATGTGACACTGATCTATCTAATAATCTGCCGAATATTTTCAATTTTAGTTGCCGAGAGGAAAACTGGAAATATCATACAAAAGAGTACAATGAATCTCCATCAACGTCCTTAACGTCACATACCGGACATAAACGAATCCAGTGCTCGATTACTCACTGCTTATCTCCTGAGAATTTACTTATAGCAACTATACCAGCAAGATCCGTTACGTTTACATACATCTAAGTCGCAGTGGTTATCAAAAATTGTGTTTATTAATAGTGGTCTCAAATCGGAACCTTGCGGAACTCCAACACCGGCAACTGACTATTCTGCACCTATGCAATGGACTTTCATTTTTATTATTCTAGAATTCCTTCTCATTCTCAAAGTTCCAAAGTAGCAACACTGTTCCAAAGAATCTACCTGCCAAATTTAAACGACGTTAAACAGTTGCTAAATGTAAACACTTATCCACATTCAGATACAGATACACAGATGAAGTGCAGAAAATGTTTAATTAAATGGAACATCCGCAATATGAATGATCATTCGCAAGCCTTACACCGTACGAGTACATATGCATACAGCATTCAATATGATTTCTGAATGCTTAGGTCCATGAATATTCTGTGCGTGCATCTACGCAGTTTTGCGCTGATTTATCGATGCAATAATACCATGTCATATGCACACACAGATACTCTGAATAATATACCAACAACAAAATACAAAACAACAGTTTGTTCCGAAAATAAAATCAAAATTAATTGATTACCCAGTGCACACGAGATCGTTGGTGATTTTAATGGTCCCATCACATCGTTCCCTCCTTTAACTTATGTCGTTGACGTAGAAACAATCCCACAGATACACATAATACACCAACACTCACTCGACTTTCATACAAATTGCCTATATGCTGAAAGTCATGTCGCGGTCAGCTTATATATGCACGAGTATAACTACAATCTGCGACAATATTTGGATATGTACTATAATATCCCGATTTAAGCATCGCCAGTGAAGAGAGACACATAAAACGTACATCGTATCTCTACCGATACTATCCTAGATCTATTGTCTGGGGGAGTAGATACTCATACTATACCCTCTGCATGGGCTTCTGGTCAGAGCCCTCTTCAGTCTAAACAATAAAAAAGAAACAACAAACACCGAAGTCGACGAGAAAAAAAGATGTCATCTTTTCGGGTTCACCCCTCCGTATTCAAGAGATGAGGAATTAAATTAAGCACACTGCTCTGGGACGATGATGTCGGACAGATGCTGGACCATTCGGAGCAAAGCCGAGATCATCCACCAACTCAATGGTTACGTAGATACACACAGAGGCGAAATAAATCTCTTTTGTTCCATTAAGTGGTCGCTCAATTATTCTATTAAGGTTCTGAACTAAAAATTACTGCTCCTTCTATGTGTATAAAGTAGGTAGTACGTATACCAATCAGATACACAGCCCATCTAAAGAGCACTTTCTGCATGATGTATGCACTCGTACCCGTACTCATAGTCGAACTCGTCTATCTCTCACACAGCTGGTGAACGAGTGAGTATCTATGAAATAAATAAAAATTAATGTTGATATAAACAATTGTCTAATCATAGATGCACATAGCCACAAAAAATCTATATGTACTCGTACAAATAGAAACACTCCACATAGATACGAATATTCGTATTGTAGATGCGACTAAGAGTACATACCCACATAAATCTGCACATGATCGTGCAGTCGGTTCTTTTTTTTTATTTCATACAATCTGATCGTGTTTTGTGTACTCGTATCTTTGCCCACCTCAGAGATTGATCAAATCGGATAAATCTACTTTTGCCACCAAAGATACGAGCACAATCAAAACGAGTACTCTGGATCAACTCCAAAGTCAGTCAGTCCATGGTGGTAGCAGCCAATGTACGAGTAGGCTGCCACAATCGGATGCTTCTGTTTTAAGTTGCTTTATTCCTTTGGGGCCTTATTGTGGTGGTCTCGAGCACGAAACGATCACCAATAATGATATTCCGGCAGGCCAACCAGTTGCAAGTCGATTGAGTAATCTGTGCGATGAACTTGAAATTGATTAACTGGGACACACAGTTACAAATAGCCATAGCCGAGGGTTCTTCTTTCAATTGGTTTTTATTTATTTCTTGTACAGTGTTTTTTATTTAACTTATTTTTTTATTAATTTTTATCTTTTTGCTTTCAATTGAAAACGGTTTGTAGCAATCCAAGTTTGATGTTGATTGATAGAGGCTGATGAATTGATGCGGTACTTCTACTTAGGTGTTAGGTAGTTCAATTGCGTTGTACTGGAGGCAATGGTGTCACCTAAGATTTGAGAACGCATTGTGATAGGTGGGAGAGATAGTGGTTTTGACTGTTGTTTTGTAAGACCGATAGATACATTGGGAAACAGAAACGATTTCTAAGAAATATTATTGCTTAAGTGCGATAGCCCCATGCTGGGCGCCAATTTTTTCCTTTTTACTGCTGATAGATGTGAGAATAATTTTCATTGACTTTACAGTCGATCAATTTTAAAACGAGGAACAAAAATTATGTATGGCTTTGAAGTGGGATCTATGGGACGAATGAATCTACTTGCTGACAATTAGTTTTTATTTCCCACTTACTAGTTAGTTAGTTAGTTAGTTCCTTTGACCCCTCGGTGGGCATAGAGCGTCGACAACCCTTGGCCGTCATCATATTTGGTTTTCTGCAACGTGATTCAGCTCTCTCCTACGCTTTCCAAGTATTATAGACTCCTTCTCAATTGTTCCGCGCCATGTCTGCCATGGGTGGCCAGTTCTTCTTCCTGACTCGGCAAGCTGGTGTGACCAATCCACAACCATTTCCTTCTTCTTATGGTGATATCGATTGGCTCTTACCCTGGAGATTTGGTTGGGCAAAAATACTCTCAAAATGATGCGTAGACATCTATTAACGAAGAACTGATTGCTGTGGTCACCTTGCAAGTACTGCACCCATAGAGCAGTACTAAGTCGACATTGCAGCAGTTTGCTCTTAGTGCTGTAAACATTGCTATTTCACATCTTAAACAACATTCTGCAAGCAGATTTTAGCTTCCCGATTCTGTTACTAACATCGAGAATAAGGAAAGCTCTGAACTTTTTCGATCTGCTGTCCAACAAAGTTAAGTACAGAGAAAGAACTTGAAAGACCAATGGCTTTGGTTTTAGCTGGCTTTATCTAAGCCCCACTCTGCTGGCTTCAGCTTCCAGAATCTGACTCATCTGATGTAAATCTAAAACCAGCAGCTATCTTCAACGTAATCAAGATGTTTCAGGCAAGATACTGCGGATAAGATCGCTTATCATCACAGGAAAAGAAGCAGTGCTAAAATGCAAACATGCCGAATTCTGTTTTGGGTTTCAAAGACTTCTGATAACTTACCGTTGTGTAGAATACGACATTTGGCACCTTCGTACGTAGCCTTTATAATAGAAATGATTTTAGCAGGAGTACTTCTCTCTCGCAAGGCTTTCCATATAAACTCCGCGTTCACGCTACCAAGGCCTACTCGAAATCGATAAAAATGCAGGTAGAGCAGAGACTTATACTCAACACAGTTCTATAAGATGATCCGCAAGGTGTTTACTGGATCAGTGTAGGAGGATCCAGAGCGAAAGCCTGCTTATTCTTCATCGAAAGTTGAGCCGTAATGTAAATAATTCTGTTCTGAATTATTATTATTCGGCAACTTGACAATCATCCCCTGATTCCACTCCTCTGGAAAATGCTCATTTTCCCTAACATGCATTAGCTATGCTAGGTCTCTGTATCTCTGCCATTGTATTTGGCAAAATTCCTGGGGAATTCCATCAATGCCTACTGCTTTGTTCCTCTCGGGGGCCTTTATCGCGATTGCAATCTCTGCTTTGATAGGGGAACCAGTGAGAATTCGGGAGCGTGCTACTTCAGATTGTTCATTTTAGCTTGGAACAATAGCAGTGTCGGATATTTGGTTAAGTATCATTGCGAAGTGCTCCTCTCGTCTTCTGAGCTGGCCATCATCCTCTATAAGCCGTCTATAATTTGTACAGCTTGCTGTTTAGTACTGCGTCCACCTGTAAGCTCCTTGGTAACAGTATAAACGGTCCTACTGTCGTACCGGTTTGCTGCCTCTTCGGTATGTGCAACTAGCGCATTGATGTGGTTGGACATCTTACACTACGTTGCTCTTCCTTTCTCTTGTCGTGGTACTGGGATTTAAGTTCAGATGGGGCTGATGCAATCTGAACTGTGAGTGGAATACGCTCCTCGATCCGTTTCTAGGAGTCAGATGATAACCATGTACTGTGGTGTCTTTGCCTTTTACCGATAAACCTCTGTGCTCCGGATGATCACAGAGCTCCCATGTTCATCTACAGTTGTTTGCTTAGATCAGTTGATTGTTACCGCTGAGATGGTCCCTGAATTGTTGGCTCGCTGCAGGATCCTGAAGTCTGTCGGTGTTATACCTGGGTATAGTGAGCATGTTGGCAAGATTGCTACTCACGGATGCAGTACGAAGGCGTATTTTAACTATTATACTATAAAATGATGGTAGTTCTCCATTCCGATGTCGGCTCCACCCCCGTTATGGACTTCATAAATGAGATGAAACACAGCTGATCTCGTGGCCGCCCCAATGCACAATCAGGGTGCCTCCAATGACCAGGTGGTGGGCGTTGCAAAAATCAACTAACCACTCGCCATTGTCACTTCGGTCTCCAATGCCATGAACGCCCATTACGTGTCTAAGCGCGGTGTTACGCTTGCTACCTTGGTGTTGAGGTCTCCCATCACTATCACGTCACCGTTAGGGGTTAAGTTTTAGGCGGCACCTAATAGACCATAGAAGCTGTCCTTTTCGTCGTCAGTTGTGCATTCCGTTGCTGATGGTTACCTTTCTTACAGCACTCTGGAATTATAAGGTTTCCATCATCAGAAACTCTTTCGCGGACTACCGCACGCTTCCATTTGGTTTTCCAAAGTAAAGTAGTATTGGTGTAGTAGTGGGTTGGTGATTGGTATTCTCCTGCGTCTCGCTATTTTATTTCACTCAATCCCAAGACATTCAACATGTATCGCGTGAACTTCCTCTCCAGTTGGAGGAATCAGGCTTTCTGAGGACCTTCTCGCGAGAGTCGAGTAGGGTCTTCATCGGTTCCCAAAAGTCGTCAACAAAGTACCCGTCCATATCCGAAGCGTTGGTTTTCGATTCGGAGTAAGAACATCTTTTACGAGCCACAGATCAACTGGCACTTGTCCTATTTTGCGAGACAGGAGAATTGTGCTCTTCGCAATCTCCAAAGAGACTCCCGTATATGGCGCCACGAAGAGGCGTGAAGTAAGGCTTACTAACAGAGCTGCAGGGTGTTCGACTGCAGAGGCCCTTCCTCGTTTTTTAACGAACCAACGACCTCTACGAGGTCAATACTAGTCATCCACTTGCTAGTTGGTATATTTTTTTCCCCGCGTTTACCAGTTAAATGATGAGGGAGTAATAGTTTGATGAAACTTTAGGCGAGTTGTGAGTCGTCAAAAAAATTTCTCAACATGCAAGCGCTCTGGCATCTGCGATTACTTGGTTCTTAGAACAGAAACTCAGTCGCATTCATCTTTCAGAACTTCAGCGCAGAAAAATTCGGAGATCCGACTCGTGCTTATATCTCCTACTCCATTAACCCTTTTCAGATACCTACGTGATCAAATGTTGCATGAACAACTGACAGGACTCCCGTTTTTTTTAGCATACATTTCGTCCTCCAACTACTGAGCTTTGTTTTAGCAAATCGTAACAGTTTTCTAGTTTTCAAGACACAAAATCAGAGTCGGAGATAGGTACTCGTATAGTGTCTCGAAGTTACTACTGTCGAAATTGACGGTAGACATGTGCTTCTTTTCCTGCTGGTGGCCTGTAAGTATACTAACTCTAAGGTCAACTCGTTTCACGGAGCCATAGATGGTGTAAATGCCGTTGACGTATCCTAACAGCAGAACAAATTTGAAAGTGTCCTCCAGTCCGTCGTGCTATCTACTCCAGCTCTAAATTGATAAAGTCACATGATAGCCCCCTTTCTTGTCGAAATCAGATAGTTAGATACTGCCCATTCCAGCGCATAAGAGTATTTTTCAGCATTCAGCGAATTTGCTGGACTAGGTCTGATGGAACTCTAATCTAGACTATCGCCTTGCAGTGCTCAAGATGATCAATGTATGCGGCCTTAAAGTCAATGAATAGGTAGTAAGTTTCGACTTGAAATCCGCTGACCTTTTGCCAAGAACTTTTTCTGCATAACAGTTGGGCCTAATATTTAACCGAACTTTCGGTCTGGAAGCCACAAAGTATTACTCTGAGCCTGGTCTAAAAATTTCATTGAAGAGCTTTCTTTTTGTGGAATGCCCATTCTACCTGAGGTCGTTTAGAATTCGATTAGAGTTCTTGCGTCTTTCATAGTGACGCCGGGGTCCCGCAAAAGCACGAGGATCTGATGTAGATATAGGCAGAACCTTAAACGAAGACTCTTGGTTCATAAAGCGCGGCATTGAACTCTACGTTTTGTCAAAAACACCTTTGCCCAGACCAAAGCCTACATAAGAGACTAATTAAGGGTGGCTCCAGGATTTTTGGTTTCACCAGTTGCGTCAATTCAGTCACCTGAAACAACTCCAGCCCAGCTGAAAGCCCATTCATTGGTGACGCCTATTGCTTTCGGTGCCTTAGAATAAGCAAACCTTAGATTTAAGCCTACAGAAATCATGCTGACGTCGTTGTCCGCATTAGCCTACGTGTCGATATCAGAGGGATTAACAGTGGTGAACAGAGACCTGCACCGCTGTTCGTTAGTACCTCGGCTTGAACGCAACCCATGTAACTTTTGCGGTACTCCGGATATACAGATTGGTGTCCGCTCAGAGACGTGAACGTCAAGGCTACTGGATTCGTTCCTCGCGTGACAGCACAAATAACTGATGAACAGTTTAACGCTACCCATGGTAGAAAGCCTTTAAGCCAAAAGCAGATTTGGGCCAACTCTGTTTATAGCATTGCATGCAGCAAGGCACACGAAACAAATGTGCAGTAGTTGTTGACATTTCACCGCATCAATCGCTGATAAGGGCAGGCATTCGATAATTTAATATTTTAAATCAAACTGACAACTTCCTTTGACAACAAACGTCGAATTACAAAAATGTACTAAATTGTACTAATTTACTATTCTGGTAGTACTGGTTTGCCTCAAGATTAGTAATATCGATGTGGTGCAGCAAAACGAGTTGTTTCGGAAATATATTTTCTCATTTTTCTGCAGAGTTTTTGCTGCATATCTGCAGGTCATTTATCACATGTTTTTCGGTGTAGGCGATGTTTGCAACTATTTGACAGATCCTAGCCGTCCAGTGAAATGATTGGCAGACTAGCAAGCTCCTCAATACAGCAACAGAACTATTCAATTGTCTGCTGTTCAGCTTTGAATATGTTTGTTTTCAATCACTCCGTCCAGAAGTGTATAACGCAGTTCGTTTGACAGATGCAAAATGACAGCTGATAGACATATGCACATCGTAAGCCCCAAGTTTTGACATTTAATCATTCAAAGTAATTCAATTCAATTTAATTGAGATAAATCCAAATCGCTCTATATTTAAAGTTTTGAAGTTCATTTTTGAAATAATGATTGGAAAACAGTGATAGGAAAAATTGGAAAAACACTGAAGCGAAATCATGTCAGCGGTGACAATTGAGACATAGAAAAGCAGTAGAATCTACGACCTATTTAATCGTGGAATGGCAGTTTTAAGTAACATCCCTGCATCATTGTCAGATAAACATCGCATGTAAGGACTGTAGGGAGTCTTAAAAGTCAATCAGCTGAGACTCGGGTTTCACTTTTCTGTCATTTGCAGCGTCATCTGATGTTCCAAATTTTGACGCTTTTGGAACAAGTGTGTTTGAAAAGAGAGATCTTAATTTGAAATTTACACTATCGGGAAGTGATAAGAGGATAAGACAAGATCATTGTAAATAGCTTTTCTATGACATACAATCATACTGCAAGCCTTAAACGAGTGTTTTAGTTTTCATCACTTAGATGGCGTTGTACCACGTTGCTGGTGTTGGTTTTATGTTGCGCATATGAATTCTGAACTCCTCGAGAAAGATATTCGGGTCTGATGGTGGATCTTCGTGAGTAAACATCTCACCTGGAATTCTAAGCGTTGCACCGTACAAATATTCTGCTGCAGATGCCTTTTTAAAATCTTCTTTCAAAGCACGATGCCATCTCCCTCTATACAAGGCCATTGGATGCTGGATGATGAGCTGTGGTATGTACCCGTTTGCTGCCAATTAATTGTGTCAATGCCATAAATAAAGTTGACTCAAACTGGAATCCCTAAGCGGTTGTAGTTGTTTTAGGACACCCGAAGCGGTCTATCCAGTGCGTGAAGAAATGTTTCGCTACAGTGCTGGCGGTAATGTCTGTCATAGGAATCACCTCTAGCCATCTTGAAAAGCGATAGTCGGTACGAATGGTCGTATATCCTGATGTGCAACGTCGCAGTAGATCTTTTTCAGTTGTGATCCAAAAGTTAGTTTCTGCAGTTTCAGTGAAGTTGTGTTATTGAGCTTCTGCTAGTGCATCTAAATCGATGACGTTGGAAAGTTCAGGTGACGATGTACTAGCTATATCCACCCTGGAAAAAGTGTACGCGACAATGTTGTCTGATTCTTTGATCGATATAATTTTTGTTGTGTACTAGCTGATGAAATTCAATTGATGCAGTTGGCGTGGTGGAGTTCTATCCGCATGGGTTAATGGCTTGGTGTAACCATAATCTTCTATCCATGGTCTGAAGAATTTCACAGCGCTATAAATTGCGATCAGCTCTCTGTCATAGACTTTTACGAGAAAAACCCAAGCGGGTCCTATAAGTCGTTTACAAACTGCTCTAAGACGGCTCACATTGCCCTTCCTGATGCACCGGTTGTTAGACGCAGTTCGGCATTTACTGCTGGGTAGGCAAGTAGAGCGGCCTTAGCAAGTTGATGTTTGCATTGTTCAAAAGCTTTATTACTTCTTCGCTCCAATCAACAGGCCTTTGATCTTTTTCTCGACAGTCTTTGAGCAGTGCGTGAAGAGGTGTTTGAGCTTCTGCTGCGTTTTTGATATGACGATGGGTTCTGGTCGGTTAAACTCCACGATGGCATTGATTCTTTCTGGAAGCGGCTGTGTACCTTCGGCTGATACCAGTTGACCAAGATATTCGAACTTTTCAACTCCAAATGTACATTTATCTCGGTTAATAGTAAGGCCATAAGTTTGTAGACTTCGAAAACAGCTCGTAGATGTAGCGACAAGAAGATCCTGCGTGCACGAATTCAAGGCCATCTAAAACTTTCCGTATGAACCTTTGCAATGTTTGTGCCGCTTTGCAAAGTCCAAATGGCATTACCAAAAACTCAAATAAACCCAATGGAGTTATAATTGCAGTCTTTGGAAAGTCTTCGGGCTTCACAGGGATTCGGTGGAATGCTCTGAGTAGATCAATAGCAAAATAGAGGCATAGTCAAAAATATGGGCGATTGGATAACGTTCGGGTATGGTTTGTGCATTCAGACGACGATAATTGCTACATGGTCTCCAATCACCGGACTTTTTGGCAATCATATGCAAACGGCTTGCCCAAGAGCTACGAGATGGTTGGCAATACCCTTGATCAACCATCGTGCTCTCTCATATACTTGTGGTTTTGTCGTCTCGATGTGGTGGGTAATGTCATGTTTAGTTGTGGAACATCGCATATGGCTATCGAGAATATCAGGGAATTGCATGAGGAGTCCTGCATATACACTTTCCTTGCTGAGTTTGGAGATACCGTGAACAACTAGCACGGATTCCAGTTACCTCGTCTGAAACGCGGCGTCTGTTAACGTCCATGAGCAGGTGGTAATGGTGCAAAAGATCAACCTCGATAATACCATATGGAAGATCTGCTGCTCTAATGATCCATTGAATTGGGCACCTCAAACCCAGATTGAGAGTTATTGCTTTGTCCGAAAGTTGATACGCGAGTACTGTTGGCGACAAATAACTTGATGTCAGAGATACAGGATTTATCATTGTATGTTGGCGGAATAATTGAAAGATCGGCTCCAGTGTCGATCAGAAAACGTTGTTCTGATATTATGTCGTTAAGAAACAGTCGGCGAGATGTTTTCGAACCACCAATCGTTGCCGTTCGCATTGATGGGACATTTAGTTTTATTGACTTTTATTGAAATTGCAAGGTGGTGCACAATTCCTAACTTTAATTCCGCACTTTCAGTGAAATAGCCAGTATTACTGATGGCCAGACTTTGACTTAGTGTTGTTGGAAAGGCAGTGCGAGTGTGGTCGTGAGCTCTTGAGCTTTTTGAAAATTTCTCATTGATTCGTTTGTCCAACTCTAGGGTGGGTGAAGTCGGTTTGTGAATTTCCATTGTCCTGTTGTCGGACCCTCGATACCCAAGCTCTGTTTGCTAATTGTGCCATTGCGGTGTTGTCGAGTGTGTGAGTGTGTCGCCAGGAGCTAGAGTGGCCTGCACATCTTTGTCAAGTAAATCTATATCCTTGATTTACCCTTCAGATTTATAATAGTTCGACAGAAAGCAAGAACTTATTTAAACGTCAGATATTTACTGCGGATGTCATGCGAAGCTTATCCATATTATTGCTTAGACGGGATAGGTTTATGAAAGTCTTAGAAATACTTAAACTGCAAAAATGTAGCTAGTTACTTGATTATTGCCAGTCGACATGTATTTTGTTGGAATTGGGTCCTAAGTTTGATGCTGTAAATATCGCAGTCGATGCGTACTGGTATCTTACGCTGTCTACGAAATCTTCAATCTGGTTTAATTGACTCTGCAAGAAGTTCTCAAGTAAGAATTGAGACCCAGAGACCGCAATAATTTCTACTTTCCTTCACTTCATGCTTTAATTTTACTTTTCTTTTCCCCTGTAACCCCGTATGAGTTATATAGCTTCCGTTTCGTCTACGCATCATAGTTAGCAGTTGATGGTAATGTGGTATAACTTCCTCCAGCTTTTCCTAAACTTAAGCTTGATCCGCTTTTCCTTCGTCTCAGGTACGCGGCTTCCAATGAAGTGTCATTTTTCCTAAACAAATATTTGGTTCCCTGCCATTGGAAATACCACGCAGATGACAATAACGGCGTAAAACTGGCAGACTGTGCTGCACAAAACATCGGGCACTAATCTTCGATGCAAAGACGGAGGAACATTCCACTCTAGGCATTATAACCAAACGAAAGCGCCGAAAGTGAACAACAACTGTCTAGACGAGTCTTGCCTGATTTTCCTCGAAGGAAACACCGTCCAATTGC
Organism: Volucella zonaria; assembly: GCA_963966105.1. Taxonomy (NCBI): domain Eukaryota; kingdom Metazoa; phylum Arthropoda; class Insecta; order Diptera; family Syrphidae; genus Volucella; species Volucella zonaria. The sequence goes on along the minus strand of OZ014530.1, from coordinate 248,178,628 downwards.
CCTAGAAACTGGGGTAAAGATCTCGTTGGTAAACTTCACTCAGCGGCCAAGATGAAACTTTCAGAAGTCGTCATGGGAAGATTTCACCGAAGATCTCGACTACAATATACGCTGGATCCCGCCAACAACTATAAGCACTTAGTTGGCATCATAATCGACACAGCAAAGAAGCACATCGGAAGGAATACTTTCCCGGGTGGAGTACTGATACTGACCGACTGTATCAAGAATATTAGAAGAATGGTGACACCGAAATTGCAGAGGAATCCTGACAATCTTTAGACAATGCACGAAAAGCAAATTATATCAAAGCGACACAAAAGCTGGACTTTACAAGCAGAATGGCTTGGAGCCTCATCCGGAAGCTTGAGTAATCAAATTCCTGCCCATCACACCAATCTAAGGATGATCCAGACCTTATTGCAAATCGAATTGTTGAGGTCTCCAAAGCAAATTCAAACAAAGCTCATACCAAACATATTAAAAAGTTATTGAAGGAGCTTAAAAAGAAGACCTCTATAACCTCTGCATACTCTGGAGCTTTCATTATTACCGGGCTGGAAGTAGCCATCATCCTCTGCAAGTTTAGGGAAGCCATGATGGAATCTACCCTGAATTTATTAAAAACTTCGGGAAAACCACTAAAATCATGAGGAAACCCGTGGAAGCCAGCCGACAAGGCCGACATCTACCGACCAATTGCTTCCTTAAGTGTATGTTATAAGATTCTTGAATGTACAACAATGTTGAAGTTATCCCTATAGTACAAGTTTGGTTATGAAAGGGCTTTTATTGAAGATGACTTTGAAAATAGGCTTAAGACTGGTGTTGTGTCCGTATACCTTACTCCTGCATACGATGTGGACTAACTTACTGGAATGGTCTACAAGCTCTTGAAGACGTTACGTTGCAAAACAATAGCAAATCTGATCAATAACAAGTATTCCTCAACAACAGCGCTGACAAACTCTAACAACTCAACGACGACCTTCCACAAGTATCGGCCTTGGCCTTCCACAATCATCGGCCTTGGCCTTCCACAACCATCGGCCTTGGCCTTACTTCTGTTCAAACTGTGTACTCATTATACGTCATACACTACATCCAAACAATTTTCGTATGAGGACGATCTAGCTCCAGCTACACAACACCAGAGCAACTCAGTAGATCTCGGCTCCCTGGGAGAATACATACTTTAAGAAATACAGCCTGGCAACTAGCCGAAATTGACTTCAACGATACTGTCCTGTGGCATAATAAGAATCCCAAGTATCTCGTAGTAACCACTAATAGATTCCTAACCTTTTGACAGCATTGTCACAACGCCGGAACCAAGCTGAAAAGAAGGAACAACAAGGAACAAGAAAGGAACTCCTGGGGGTCATCATCCAGAGCTCTTTGAATTTGAACTCCCGCTTTAGGACTGGTTTATTCAACTGATGTGTACATGGAATGAAAATGCGCCTAGTCTCTGGAACAATAAGGTCTACTCCGACGCAATGGCTCCCAGTCTTGAGCAACATTGCCGTTAGAGGACTTATATATGTATACTCGTACTCGTACTCCAACGTAAAGGCCTCGTATCTGGTGAAATTGCAAAATCCACCTCTACGGACATCGACTAGGCTGCAGAGGTCAAACATAATTGAAGAATGGGAAAAAGACTGCAGGAATTTTGTCCCAAATACTAGGATGTGAACGCCTGTCCTTTAGACTTAAGTTCATACATTCATGCGAGCCAGGATACGCCTAGCCAGCGCTCACCATCTTTCGGTAATACCAAAGCCGGAACTTGAGTTGAGGGCATAAACTCTACCATTGGTATGAGTCGAGGTGGACCAAGAACTTTGCGCTGATCTTATTTTCACTGCACCCTTCGTCGGGTGAAAACCAACTGGTAGACCCTTGCTCTGATTTTAGGTTTAAACCACTCGACATGACATATGGCTGGTCAAATTGTAGCAACCTTCGGTGGCATTATCTGCAATCCTTTATGATAAGACTAGTATTTACTCAACCCCTTTATATTATTACCTCATTGATGGGCGAAGCATTGATGATTGGGAGAGGCCTCAACCAGTGGCCACGTGGCCACTACTAAATAGGTTAAGGACTAAGCAGGGCCGCTGCAGAGACTTTCTGTTTCTTTGGGCTAAGAAGGCAATTCACACAAATGACGACTCATTATAAGTACATCTCAGCCCTGCACTGCTGCACAGAATCATGACTTCAACCAATGTGGATGAAGATTACTTGGTCGTTTTAGTTTGGTTTAGTGATTTTAAGTCCTATTTGGAGATAGAGATCTAATAGCAAGCTCTACAAGCTTTATAGCGATATTACCTTGGTCGAAACCGTGCATGTCAATCACCTAAGACGGCTAGGACATGTAGAGTAAATGAATAGTAATACTCTACCCCGACGAGGACTACAGAGGAAGGACTATTGTAGGAAGATCTCGTCTTAGGGAGACCGGAAAAGCATGAGAATATTTCTAGCCCTTTGGGATGCACCTCTTAAAGAAGACCACGCTTGTCAGCAAGGTTTATTGGTTTACGTCCAAGTCCATTCCTGATTGCAGACGCCATCTTAGTAACGTTATCTTTTTTCTATCGGAACAGAGCAGTCAGACAAGAACTAGCCCTTGCAAATTCCTTTGAATGGAATCTCTCAGTCTTTCGAAGGAAAATGAGCAAGCGCATCAGTGATAAAGTGTCTACAGTACCGGCACCAACCACGTTAACACCGAGTACTTATAGTCTGATGCGAGCATAAGCCAGACATTTATACAGGTAGTGTTCCGCGATGTCCTCATCGTTTTCACAGCAAGCGTCGTAGGATGTTGTATCACTTGTACGCAGCATATTTCAGTGCTTAACAAAAGTGTAGTACCCCGTCAAGACCCCAGCTGAGCGACAACAGGAAAGCCGATGTCCTCTTAGAGACGTCGGTAAGCATTCGTTTGGTCTGCCTGCAACCTACAGAGTCATGCCACCCGTAGTTGTGCTCATCTGAAACCCAGTTTCCAATGGAAGTCTTAACCGAGGATGCAGGCAGATATAACGTAGGTTCGGGTCCTACTTGCCTAGCAAGTTCATCGGCGATTTAATTTTCCGTGATCCCATTGTGACCTGCGACCCATACAAGACTCAGTGAATTTAGCCTTCCGACTTTGTTCAGTGATGTCGTGCATTCTTGAACCAGCTTGTAAGTCGCATAAGGTTGTAACAAGGTTTTGATCGCATCTTAGCTGTCGCTACAGATGCAAATGCTGAGCCCCCTCCACTGGTTCTTCACAATATTGTTCGTTGCCATCAGGATTGCGTATATCTCCGTTTGGAAGACCAACGCAAGTTTTCCTAACGAGGAATGAATTTACCCTTGTCGTCCTCCGAAAGGACCCGACTACATTCCTTCTCTAGCTCAGATTCTAGCCGAAAGCAGTCTCGGGCACAGGGAAAGTCGATTTCATTTTTTTTTTTTGCAGAAGGTATTCTGGCGTCATTGCATCAGACTGATGCGCAAGGTCATAAGTGCCCCAGTAGCTCTTTTTAAACGGAAGATGTCTTTGAGAGTGTAGCCGATGATATAAATGCCACGGGAAGGGAGATTCATCAATGCGTCTAGAGCGGCACCAAACGTGCCAGGGGAAGGCCCCATGCCACCAAGACAGACCGTTGTTTAGAGTCTGGTAAAAGTAGCAATAACATATTTTCGTGAGAGCTTATTCCACCTGACAGCCGACATACAGGATATAATTGTCCTTATCAAAGCCATGTAGATCCAGACGACCCTTCTCGGCGACAGGCCCGATGTCTTCCGGATAGTCTTTCGACGTAACATGTTTAGTACATAGAAATTTGATATCCAGAACGACAACTAAATATTTCTTCTTCTTTCTAGAATTGGATGGTGATGCCTTTAAACTCTAGATAAGTCAGACTAGACAGCCATTTCCTTCTCTTAAAGAGCACCACCTCAGTTTTGAGGGGATTGACTGAAAGCCCATTTCTAGTGCACTAATCTTCAATCGCGTTTAGGGCTGCCAGCATTTCAGTGTCATTTCGGTTGCTTGAGAACCTCGAAGTTTCCAGGAAGTAATTTTCGGCATAGGCTTGCTAACCATTCAAGAATTTGCTGCGCGAAATACTTCACTCTAAGAGTTCCATTTGCCATCCCGTAGCCATCTGTTTGAACGCAAACATTCTTTGCCTTGACTAGCTCCCACAATGTTTCCATTCAGCCTCGTTCATATTGTTCTTATTGCCAGCCTTCACAATTCGGTACGTCAGAGAGGTTATAGCGGCATCCTTTTAAGTGCATCAGTCTCGTGAGAAGGCCTTCCAGCGGTATCCAAGTTTCGTCCACTCAGACTCCAACTTTTACTGGTTGCAGCACTGGTTTCAGACGGATCTCGTGAACGGAGGAAGCCACCACCATAGTTTTATCATAGCGAAGAAAGTATGAGCCAACTTCCGTCGACCAGACCTACGACCTTTGGTGGTTGTAGCATCGGCCTTACCCGAACATCGTGGATGGATAAAACCAAGGCTGGTTATGTTATCGTTGTTGGGCTTAACCGCTTCATGCGATTTCCGTCCACTGGAACTGCAGCCTTTGTTGCTTGCAGATCCATCGGTAGAGAGAGTGCCAGAAACTTTTTTCCTCTCGGCCCTGTTCAGGAAAGAAGAAGAGGGCGCAGTTTCAGATCTCTGAAAGGTTGTTCGGTTTCTCTTCTCCATCGCCGTTGGACGAGTAGGATTTTTAGCTCTCGTGCCTTCGACAGCACTTTCCACTTTTTACGCGTCTCCGGTATATCTTCAGAGTGTGCCTCTTCTGGAGCCCGTTCCATCTTTTCGGTTTCCCGAGACTAACACTCTGACCAACCGATGGTCTATTCTGACGGAGTTTAACCGTAACAGGCAGGGCCTCTACGGTATTCTCTCCATCGTTCCATCTTAACCTACCGAACGTGTCAGAGAAATATCCGTAGGAATCATCGGAATCAAGTGATCCAACAGTCAGCGCCTAAATAAGTGGACGATTTCCGGAGTATGTTGGTTGGGGTCTAAAGAATCCGTGCCGCGGCGGAAGTCGCTGATGCGAGTACCGCCTGCATTATTATCTTTTTGGGTCACTGCTTTAGTTCTAGTTTGGACATTTTTGGCGCTTAGTTTCACAACCCACCTGGGTTATTTTCAAAACCTTAGGATCTTTGACTCTTAAGTGTTTCTATCACGACAAGCAGCCATAGAGAGGAAGGTCCTGGTAAGTTAGTAAATAAGCGTAACAAGCTTAAGAGTGATTTGGTAGCATCATTGCTTTTTTGTCACATTCATGAGACAATCTCTGAAATGGCGATAATCAATCTGATTCAGTAATCATTTTTCTGAGGAAGATTCTCACTTTAGCCTGAAATCTGATCAAGAATATCCATTCGGCCTGATGCTGCGACTGAATTCATTTATCATCAAGCCTACTGCATAGTCTTGGTTGATTTTAAGGATCTTTCCGAAAGGTCATAGGATAGCGCGAGTTCATTAGAAAGTAAGCAATTTACCAGCTAAATCTCGAAAGACGAACATTTTTTTATGCAATCGCCATGGTCATCGTTTCAAGTAAGGGCATTCCCATTCTAATCGAAAACCACAAGTTTTCATCATCAGATTTCGAGTTTTATATGTTGGAGCAGTGCAAATAAAGACTTGCACTTAATTTTCATCCCAAATATGTACATCCTGTAGAACTCTTGCCGGAATGCTCGCATGATGAATCGAGTTATCGATAAATGTATGTCAAGACTCGAGCCATCAATTCAAAAGCTCTTTCTGACAAATAAAAACCTTTTATTGGAAATATTGAATATTGAATCAGTTGTCGGAAATCGTAAAAATCTAACGGAAACCGAAATCAAATGAAATTTCCATAAGATTACCCCGCCTTTATCGTCAATCATCGATAAGTACAAAAGCAAGCTGTCAATACCTTATCTGATTACACAGTCCTCTCAAAGGGCGCCACTTTATGAGGGCGAGGCTTAAAGTGTCAAAAATAGTTTTCTCAAAACTTTTACTCTCCGGTCGTTGTATCTGCATTCACATGAAAGCAATCCAAAAGCCGTAAACGTCTATCGGATTTGAAAAGAAATGATTAATCGATTGCCTCGTAAATGCCATTAAATTCAATTAAGTTCCACATACAACTTTACGATATCCAGCCGACAGAAATCGTTTAGATATCTTCCACTCCGTCCGATGGTAGTACGAGTATCTTCCTCCAAAAACCTATCTAACATAGTCGGAGACACAAAGAAAAAGCAAAAAAGCAAAGAACAAACCACAACAATATCGCACCGAGAATCGCTTTTAAAGAAGAAGGTGAATCGCTGTCATTTATTCTTCAGCCACCCACGGAAACTGTCACCGCCGTCCCATTGCATTATCAAACTGCCACTCCATTGTTACTCGTATTATTATCGTTATTTTCGTGACTGTCTTGTTTGACCGTTAAATAGGGAGTAGAGTATGCAGTTTCTGATTAAACTTGTTGCATGTCGGACAAATTAAACAAAAACCGCGCAACACAGTGTAAGAGGAGCGACCAGATTCGGCTTGGCGCAACTGACTGCTCCCTGAGTCATAAGACAAATCGGACCGATCAATTTAATGAATGGACATGGGCACAGATTTGGCACGAGCGAGGGTACGAATATTTATTTGTTTGGTCTCTGGCTTGACGCGAGGTCGGTCGCGCGATTACTTATGAAAACAAATTGTTGCTCCAATTTTTCGTAAAAAAAAAAAAAAAAAAACTCAATCGAGTTTCCGGGGAAATGCTGTGCCTTACTTTGCTTTGCTTTGCCGGAAGCGGGTTTTACTACACACTCCTTTCATCTTGCCCGGCAGCCATTTTGGCGCGCGGGAAAATCTCGTTTGATCTCTGCGCATATTGAGGTTATGTTGCATAAATCGGAAAGAAAAAAGGAACTCACTTCATATCAAAGCAAAGGGTGATTTCTTGCTGCTGCTCGCTGAGCATTTGATAGACTAGTCGTGTAAACACACCACTTGGTGTCATTACAAAAAAAAAAGGTCTCAATTTAAACAATTTCTATTTTATTGCCCCGTCTTCGTGATCAATGGCACACGTTTAATTAAAAGAAGAAATTGAAGAATTTTCGGATCAATTAAGGCGGCGGAGATGGGCAGCGTACGAGTAATGTCATAATTGAGTGTAATAGCTGTGGCTGAAGAAATGTCTGCTTCCTGGCTAATTAAGGCAGAGACATGTATCAAACACTTCAAGGGTAAGTGGATTGGATCAGGCGCGAGTTTAATTTAATTTGTCTGGGATTTTCGTAGGCGGATAAGAGTGTCGACAAATGTGTCGATTCGATTAATGGAAACGTCTAACTAGCAGCTATTATTGGGGGAAATTTTCAAGAAAACGCCATTGATTATGACTGTGGAATCCAACTTTCTGTTCTGAGCTCTCAAGTTAAGTTTGCTCTTAATTCGGCGTAGATTTTAGTTAGATTGAAGTCTTACTATTTACATTTCGACATTTCGACGCACATCGGTTCGTAGTTTGACAGCTGTGTATGTCAGAGTATTTTCTCAAGGTCTGTGAATAAAGCCTAGCTACCTTCTTCAACAGTAAAAGGGTCTCCCTAATACCGAGTAGATTCACCAATTCTAGTAAAGCCTAACTACTTAATACCACAGCGATTATCTGCTCTCAGGGGAATATACTTAGGATCAGACACCGTGGCAGTTATGGACCTGTTCTTTTAGGCCTAATTTTGTATAAAATGGTAGAGATAGGAAAGGAGACATCCATGGAAGCTCTATCGGTTGATATGGCTGCTACAACATGGTGATGGATTCAGGCTAATCGACTTTGCGGCGGGGCAGGATTTTGTTGCAGCTAGCAAGCGGTTTTCATATCCCAACGTTCACAAAGGCACTTGGCTGTCTCCCGATCTATACTGTGAAGAAGTTCGGCGTCGAAAAGCTGCAATTACAAGAGATTGCCATAGCCTTTGCCAATCGCCTTTTCTTTCAATTCTTCGAATGTAATTTTCCGTCATCCAACAGCAAGCTATCTATGAAGCCGTATAAGCCTGAGCTGGGCTATACTAGACCGCCACGTAGAAACACCTGGTTCGATGTTGAATGCATGTGGAACACCGCCTTCTCAGATAGAAAAGTAGAATCACTAGAAGCAACCAATTGAGGTAATAGTGGGATGCTACTTCAGAATGATGTTTACTTACTCAATGGCAAATAAAAAAAAACATTCTAAGACCTTGACCCCCGAACCGGAGCCTGCTGAGGGTGTGGAAAATCGCACATACTGTTGTCAAGTAGAATGCACCATTCGACGCACTATTAAGCATGATGAGCAAGATGACTGTCCACCCGGTCTTAATGAACTCAAGACAATATCAGTAGCTTATCGGGCCAATTTTTAAAACCTTCCAGTGATGAAATTCCTAAAGTTTGTGGGCCAACTTATTTGTCGGGAGACAGCATTTAAATGAGAGCACAACGACATGCGAGTATGTAATGGGTGTTTTTTTAGAGTTGTACAAATTCAATATGAAATAAAACACTCGAAGCTAATGTTAACGTCTATGATATTAGCTCTATTTAATTTATAATTTCATGCCATTAGCTCTTAGATATGATATGGTACATGTACGTCACCGCTAGCTCGAATGAAGCGCAATCGTTAAGTTCAATTTTCGACAATTTTATGGAGCAGGATAGACTAGGGCCTTCACATACCCCCAAAGAAAGTTATCTAAAGGTGTGAGATCACAGCATCGTAGAGGCCAGTTCACAGGTTCATTACTAGAAATTATGCTTTCAGCAAATGTTTCCGGCAATAAATTGATGGTGTCGCGCGCTGTGTGGTACATAGCGCCATCTTGTTGAAACCAAAGCTCTGTCACGTCAATGCCATTTAACTGAGGAACGAAGAAGTCAGAAATCATGTTTCTATAGCGCTCTCCATTGACGGTAACATTCTGGCCGGACAAATTTTGCTTGCTTACATATCCATTTAACCAAAAATGGCCCTCATCGGAGAACAGAATTTTGCGTTGAAAATGAGAATCAAGCTGAATCATGTTTTTGGCCCATTCACCGAACCTACGGCGCATATAATGGTCACGCGGTGGAACCGATGTATTGGACGAAATGTCACAATAAGTAGATACAACTTCCAGGTAGAACGTGTATTCGTCCACCCAGCTAGTGCTGAGTGCTACAGCCCAGAGATTAAGAAGAAAATAATTCATGGCAATCGCTCTTCCTTGTAACTATACCCTCTCTCGTACTATGAAGGTGACCTTATATAAAGCCCTGATCACCCCAGTAAATACTCTATAGTGGACAGACATGAACTTTGTCAAGAGGGAATGAGGAAACCCATGGTCCTTTTTCTGGCTTGTGGAAGCCAAACGATTCCTTCGATATCGAAACATAATGCAGTGGTTAAGTTCGTCCACCACTACATCACAGGGTTTGGGTTCGATCCAGGGATATTACAGCGAAAAGTAAAAATAACTAATTTCCGACTTCACCACATTTTTAACGCGCAAAGCTCGGAAAACTAAACCAATGAGGGAAGAGTAGGGAATTAGCCAGGAACCTAACTGCTCAGGGAGTAGTTTTTGCTTGATTTTGAAAAAACCGACACACAGGAAGTCGGAAACGCTCAATAATACCATATCGAACGGCTGATTACTGAACATGAGGTGCTCGTAGAAAGAGTTGTATGGTTCGAGGAATCCCAAAATTTGGCAAACCGTAGAGTAGTCTCTCCTTCTAACCAAGAAGGGAAGGTCGGCAATAGTGAATCCATTTTTATCCGAGTCCATTAATTGGTTTGCCATATCTTTTAATCTCTTCCATGTAGGGTTGTTAGCCCTATGATGGTGCAGGCCAGTATAATGCATGCCCTTGCGATTTTACCCTGCATGAGTAGAAGGATTTACTCATGTAGTTACCGGGAACCATCACGAACTTGATTGTTGCGCTGCTGGCACAATCCAATTTATACGACACTCAGTAGTTTCCCGATCAATCGTCACTCAGACCCCCAGCCACAGCAGTTAAGAAGTTAAAAAAGACGAAAACCGTCGGCTTCGGCAGTATCCCTTGGGAACCAATCAAGGCTAAAGTTGATGCTTGAACTCAGGGCAGATGTTACGAAGATTGGCCACAGCGATGATCCGATATTTCTGTAAAGCAAAGCAACAGGAAACTATGCTCTGCAGGATCATTATTCTGCCAATCGTAGATCGGGGATCTTCACAACAAAGATACTAAGTTGCACACTTGATGATCCCTGCTATGAAAGCGAATAGAGAAGAAGGTAAAACTGTAAACTGAACTACGTGTACCAAAATAGTAAGACTATATTGGCTCAGCCACACGGACGACATCGGTCAACTAACCGTCTTAAGTAAGACATGATGAATTTTAGACCGAATCTTCGTTTTAAGGACTGCAAAAGTTAACAAATTGAAGATTATGTGCTTAGGATTGAGTTCCTTGAGACTTTTTTCTACCATAGATCTTCTACAGGTTGTTAATCTGTTGAGTATGTGAACTTTAATCCCTGCCAGTTCATATGAGTAACTGTTCACAAATACAGGGTCTTCCAATAGGGACTTCCCAAATTTGACGGGTGATAGCGGCCATTTTGTTGAAGCTACATTGAAGCTACGCCTGTCAAATTGGCTGTCATTTATTCAGTCACAACGGATGGACATGGATATAGCGTTCAACAACACGTTTTTGCTTTACCAAAGTGGGTGTTCTGTTCGGGTAAAGTTCCGTGCGCTTCGCCATTTTATGGTCGCCATAATCGTCCTACGGAGAGGACTATTCGCTTTGTGGTTGATAAATTTAAGTGCACTGGTTCAGATAACGATAAACCAACACCCGTGCGTTGACGAAACGCATTATCTACCGAAAACATTGCCACTGTCCATGATAGTATGCAGGGGAATCCGAGGCAGTCAATTTCACGTCTTTCACAAGTACTCGCAGACCACACCTTGGCGAATTTCGCGTCGTCACTTGGGCATGCATCCGTACAAAATTCAACTGACCCAGGACCTGAAGGTAAACGACCATAGACAACGACATGTGTTCGCTGATTGGGTTCTGGAGCAGTTGGAAACTTACCCTAATTTTCATCGAAAAATCATCTTCAGCGATGAGGCCCATATCTGAATGAATGGGTACGTCAACAAACAAAATTGTCGAAATGGGGACGATACCAATCCACATGAGGTCCAAGAGCGTCCAATGCATCCCGATAAAGTCATTGTTTAATGTGGATTTTGGGCGTAATCGGTTCATATTTCTTTCAGAACGACGTTGGCCAGGCCATCACCGTCAACGGCGAGCGCTAGAAGTCGAAGATTACCAATTGCTTTTGGCCTGAATTGGATGATATGGACATCAACGACATGTGGTTTCAACAAAGTCACAAAGCTCACGCCATATTGGAAATTCGGCAGAAGCGATTCGAGGGCATGGTCATCTCACATGGAGGTGACTTTTTCTTGTGGGGTTTTCTGAAGTCGCAAGACTAAGCGAATAAGCCACAAACCATAGCGGCCCTCAAAGCCAACATAACCCATGCCATCGGTCAAATTCAGCTTGATTTATGCGTCAGAGTCATGGAAAATTTGACATTCCGAATGCGCGCTGCCCATCGTGCTCTGTAATACATACCTGCTAGAGAATTTTGACATTGTTGAATATCCCTTCTCTGTCAATTATTCGTAGAAAATTCTAACGTCTATTGTCAGGCATAGTAAATGATGGAGCTATACTATCTGCTCTAAAGCGAAGGCAACCCTAGTCACGATCGACGATGGCTGCACTAGAAATTGTCTTTTAGTCAATACTCTCAAAACTGCGGTTAGTGCTCTCTTTACAAGAAGGAGACAACTAAAAATGTGTCACTGCTGCTATTACAAAGCCCCAAAGAACGGTCTGTTTTGGATGCATGCCTACCATGCTCTACTATGAGGATTCTTCTTTCGAAACATGTCGAGAAATGAGTCCATGCTTCAATACCATAAAGTAGGACTGCGATGGTCAACGTCTTCTATTGGCCCTCCTTAGTTTTACGGGATAGGTCCTAATTATTCAATTTACCTTCTTAGCCCAAAGAAACCGCGATTGGCAAGAGTGATTCTCCATTTTTATTTCTGCAGAGGTATTGTCGGCAGAATTTATAACAGAGTGGAGATAAACAAAGCGTCGACTGTGACGTTCCCTTCTCGTTGACAGCATATACTTGGTTTTGCCCTTATTTACCGCTAAACCCATTTTGGCAGCTTCTGTTTCAATACTAGCGAACACAATGGTGATAGCCCGCTGAGTTCAATATCATCGGCTTACGCTAGTAGTTGCACAGACTTTTGAAAGATTGCACCAATGCTCGCCTGTGAGTTCCGCCCAAATCTTCCAAGTTTGGTGTTGAAAAATTCACATGACTACGCGTCACCATGCCTAAAACCTTTTTTGACATCAAAGGTCTCGGATAAGTCACTGACAACCTTGCCGGAGCATTCTCCACAGACGGACGAGTTTGGCAGGAATGCCAGAACTAGACACGCCTCTATATAGCTCCTCTCTAAAAATGATGAAAGGATGTTGGGTATCGATTTGGACTTCTTGAGTTTTTTCTAGGATATGCCGGAGTATGAAGATTTGAGCTAATCAGGATCTTGAGGAAGGGTTTCAGACGTTCACACACTATGGCAGATAAGATCGCTACCTCTATAGTTGGCCCAGTTGAGAGGGTCTCCGTTTTTGTGGATCGGGCAAATGGTGCTGAGATTCTATTCATCGGACTTATATCCCTCTGACCAGATCTGAGAAATGTGTTGGTGTATGATCTCCACAGGGTCATTACCAGCAGTTTGGAATGCCTCAGCCGGTAATCCGTCAGGTCCAGCGACTTTGTTAGATTTCAGCTTAGATATTGCTATCCTTACTTCGTGTTGGTTAGGTGGACAAAAGTTTTAGCAATCATCGTTTAAGTTGAATGGTCTATTCTGCCTTACGGCGGGATATTGGGCGTCGTCGTCATAATACAGTCTGCAGAAAAAGGGTTTCCATATTTTTAGCACCGTCTCTGACTCTACTACAAGGTTTCCTTCTTCATCCATACAGGTTTCTGTACGGGTCTTCTTGCCTGTCGGTAAAAGTTCCATACGTCGTTCCTGAAGTACAACCTCACAATATCTTCGATCGCATGCTTCTAGTGCTCATTTTCTTCTTTTGGAGAAACCAATGTTCTTCCCGTCTCTTCTGCTCGTAGAGCTCACGAGGGGATGTCGTCCTTCGTTGCAGAGCCGCTTTGTTCGCTTCTTGTTTAGCTGCATGTGCTTGTCGACATCTTTCATCATACCAGGCATTTCTTGATGGTGGTCGGGTGGAACCTATCATAACAGGCGGCGTCTCTGATGGCACGCTGGCAGCATTGCCACTGGCCTTCGGTACTTGATGCTGGCTGCGTAGGAATTGCATAGAAACTTCGAGATACGCGTTCGGCGAAGATTCTTGCGGTCTCTTGCAGTCTCTTTGTTGTGGCACTCGGGGAATTCGCATTCGCACATTTGCTGGAACAAGGTAGTGATCCGAGTCAATGCTGACTGCCAGGAACGTTCGGACCTCCAAAACACTGGAATGACTCCTTTTGTCTATCGCAATGTGATCAATTTCTTTTAGCCATATCCCCTTGTGCACATTGCGATGAGGAAACCGTGTGCTTACTACAGTAATAATTAATCCGGCCGCAAAGTCAATAAGCCAAAGTATATTGCTAGATATGGCGTCATAAAGGCTATGTTTACCAAGTGTCCTACGAAAGATGTCCTCCTTTCCTATTCTGGCGTTAAAATCGTCGCCTACTACGGTTTTAACGTCATACTTCGGACATTCCTTATATATCTTGTCGAAAAGCTCGTTGAAACATTTTTTGGTGTCGTCGCCCTTGTCTTCCGTAGGGGCATGTGCGCATATTTAGCTTACGAATAGCCTGTTAAGGGTCCGAACATTCCACATGCAGAGCCGAAGATCTTTCAAACATTTGCAAGGATCGTCCGCAGTTAAACTCTTTTTATCCGAGATTTTTGGTTGGTTCTTCACATCTTTTTAATCGTTTCCATATAGCTTTATGCTAATGTCCGAGCATGCCCCTGCAATTTTAGCCTGCATGGGTGAGGATTTACTGATGCAGTTACCGGGGACCATCATTGGGAGGTAAAGCAATTTGTAGGACAGTCAGAAATTTTCCGATTATTCACCACGCAGGTCCCCACACTGCCGCAGGAAAAGTAAGAAATCGTCGCTCCCTATGCCCAGGACTCGTTTCGGTTAGATCGAGGCTCTACGCATAGCTCCAAAACCAATTTTGGATGCCGCGCTATTATCACTTGGGAGGACGACAGCGTTAGATTTCACTTCTCACTTTGGCGAAGTATCTACATCTAAAGCGACAGCTAAGCTGTCTTAAAGCCTTCCTCAACTCTCTAACGACTTTCAAGCTGGTACATGAAGACTTCTCTGAATGCTGTCGAAATACCGAATGCAATGAGTTTTGTTTGGGCACCAGGTTATAATTCAATTCAATTCAATTCAATTTTTATTCATACATTAATGGTACATTAAGACAGAAATCTTTTTTTAGTACTTAGTAACTAAATATTGGAATTCAAGTTGACTTACGGCTACTAAGTACATTATAATACTTAAAATTAAATGACAAGGATTGATGGAAGGATGGTATAGGTTTATTGCGGGTGTATGGAGAAATGTCGTAGGACTGTACTTTTAAACAGAGAATTATTACGTATGGCTCTGATAGATGATGGTAATGAGTTCCACAACCTAACAGTGTAAATGAAAAATAAACGAGAGGTGAGAAATAAGGTTAGTTGTTCTAGAAGATCGAGTGAAATTGAGTCGGTTAAATAGATACGGCGGACAGCGTTTATTAACAATTTTGTGTAAAAAAAACACAGTTCCTGGCATCGAGGTATTGTTGCAAGCTGCACCCAAGCAGTCCCCTGGTGTAGAAGGAAATATGTTCGTGCCTACGAATGCCCTAGACATATCGCACAAAATCATTAAAAGCTACTTGTAATTCTGTGTCGCGTTTCAAGTGGAGTAAAAAAAAAGCGCTAACCCAAAGCTAACGAAGGCAGCTGTAGATACGACCTACGACCATGTTGGTATGATTATAGCCCGACAAATCTCGACTAATAGCAAATCCAAGGTTAGTAACAGACTCTACGGCTTTAACTTTCGAGTTGTTAAGAAGTATGTCAGGCAGAAGATCTAGGTTAAGCCTTATTTTGGATATTGGAATTACTCGAGTTTTAGTCGGGTTCAGTTGTAGTCTATTTGTAACTGACCAAGTATAGACGCGTTGCAAGTCATTATTGAGCAGTAGGGTCAGTTCGTTGATCTTGCAAAATGGTTTGGCTAGGTGTAATTGTACATCATCAGCATACATGTGCACAAAAGAATGCCTACGTACTGACGGTAGATGTGCAAAATAGAATTGGACCCAATATCGACCCTTGAGGAACGCCTTGTTTGAGTTGCATAAGGGATGAACTACATCCATTGGAGAAAACTCAAAACCAAAATAGTGTGTTAGCTTCCAACACAGTATCTTGTGGTTGACTTTATCGAAAGCCCTCGAGAAATCTAGCAGACAGAGTAGTGAGACATATTTCTTATCAAAAGATTGTCTAACCTCTTCAAGCAAGTTGACCATGGCTGAAGAACAGCCGTAGTTGACCCGAAAGCCTGTTATTGAGAGTTAAGTACTCTGTGATTTGTTTTGCTATAATTTTCTCTAAGACTTTCGAAAAGCAGGGCAGAATGCTTATTGGCCTAAAATCGGCAGAAGATGCTGGATGAGCTTTCTTAGCGATTGGCATAACGCGTACAATTTTCCACGACTTCGGAAAGGTTGATGTGATTATGCACCAATGAATTATATGGGTCAGAGTCGAAACAATTTGCGGTAGAATGAGTTTAACGAAGCGCACGGGAATGCCATCTTTCCCGAAAGAATCAGATCTCATAGCCATTACATATCTGAATACTTCGTCCTCCGTAGCTACCGCAAAATCCTCTAGCCCCGGCCGCAAGTAAATGCAGTCCACAGTCTGGTTGAAGTCAAAATCGCACGAGAAGGGATCATCGCCTAGAAAGGCATGATTCGAATCATTTGGATCGAGAAGGCATTCAGATTTGCTGTTTTTAGAAGTTATACCAATTTTGTGGAGGTTACTCCATAACTTCTTTGACGAGAGGGATGGATCTAGCTTAGAAGCGAGATAGTTTTTTTTGCGTTACGTACCGTTTTGTACAAAGACCAGTTGTAGTGGGTTGGAGAGTGCTTCTATTTACTGTGTAGCTTGTTCCTCTTTTTGATTGAGTTAACCACTTGAGTAGTGAACCAAGGCCATGCACCATTTTGAATTCTGACCGTTTTAGTGGGTACGAATTCATCGAACAGTGATCCCGGAGTTCATTTCCATCCATTTAATAAGATTATAAAAATATAATAAGAGATCAGTTTTGGGAAGAGTGAAAAAATTAGGCAAAGAGTGAGGGGTGAACAAATACAAGAACTTAAAATATCTACAAATTAAAATACTACAGAGTGAACAATAGGATCACGGGAAATGAGATCGTCCATGAACTTACTAGACAAGGGTCAAAGGAGTGTTTTTCATGACCTGAATCTGCATTAGGACTGCTTGCATCCACGGTTAGAGCTCCCATTTACAATGCTGACAGACCAAAGGAATACTTTGGATGTTTCTAAGAAGTAAGCTACTTTCCAGGTGTATCAGTAGGAAAGTCTTACTGGTGTCATGACGGGCAGTATGCCTTTTCTAAGTGCAATCCATTTCTGTGCATTGTTCATTGATTTTTCAAAAGTTTTTGGCATACAAAATGTAAGATTTGGAGGCAGATTTCAGATATTCAGGCGTCGAGAACGACTTTCACCTTTTTATCGCCACAGTTTTGAAGTATAGCCGCATTCTAGACTGCGTATAAAACTGACTGAATGCCCAAGAGGTTTGACCTCATTCTTAGTTTGTTTTAGGGTGCATCCCGGAAAGTAAGTTTGCTGAATTAGGTTAGCACTGTGTTTAGCTCTCGTTATTGTCGATATCAATGACCTGCTGGCTTTTTGAGCAATATCTTCGTGAGTGAGGTTAATTCTTTAAAGTTTTCTTTTTAACACTCCTTAAAGTACCGGTGACTGGCTTCGTGTAAGTCCCAGCCTGTTTGGAAGTCTACAGACTTCGCCGCATGGAAAAGAAGTCTCCTCTTCTTTAGAATCTGTAGACGACAATCGGAATTTTTTGCAATTCCACTTAAAATTTCTGTTGTTGCGTGGACTTCTTCTGATGTTGATACACTTTCCGGCAACACTTCCTTACTTTTGTGAAGAACGTTGTAATCATTTTTAGTTTCAACGTCGCCCTTTCTCAACCTGGGATTCCCATTGTGAATCTGCGGCCGAATTCTTCATGCGGGGAACTACATACAGTACTTCTACAAGTCTCTACGTATTATTCAGATCAGATGGATACTGTGGCGTATAGTCAGGCAAATATTCTTGATAGCATTCGGTTGGATATGCAGACGAATAGTCAGGTGTTAACGAAGAAGAAGAATTGCCATTTACCAGAGAAACTTGTAGAGTACGACCGATCGTGCGATATTTCAATCTGCCGAAAACAAATATTTCAATTTAGCTATGTCACATCTGTTTTCTCTGTACCAAATTGCACAACTGGGAAATTTCTTCAAATTTTTCCCCGATCACCGATCATTACGATCTAGAGCGATCGAAGAAAATTCTTTGAATTCCGATTAAAACTCACACCACGTGAATATTGGCTATCTTCGGGGGGCTTGTCTTCGAACCATTTACATACTTTGCCGCTACTCTAAAAATACTCAGCACTTTGACAAAATTCTGTCGAATGGACTTCCGCGAATGCAAGTTATCTGAAATGCCCACACGATCGCATCGAATACAGTAAAATACGCCCTTACATCGTTTCATCCGTTGCAACTGTAGTAAGCGCTGCATCCGTGTCGCTGCAAAATTAACACATCATTTGTCATTTCCAATTTAACTCTCGATAAATTCACAACGTTGTGGAGACGGATGAAACAGTCCGCAGAACAAAAGTGAGATAAATAAATTTATTACCACTTTTGCGATGGAACCAACTTCAGATACACAGTGTAGTCGCCCAAGACCGTCACCATTCCCTGATACAAATTTGTGACATTGAACTCTGCCGAGTGAGACTACGATTGGAATTGTATGGAAACGTCACTAATATCCAACCACGATCCACCCATTCGACTGACAATTGACAATTTCGCGTTCCACAAAATTGATTTATGCCGCTGAGTGCTCGATATATTCGTACTTGAGTACGTGGGCCGCGTGAAGTTGAGAACGGTAGTACCTAGTGCAGAAGAGTCCCAGTCCTGATTCCAATCCCAATCCCAGTCGCAGTCGCAGTCGCAGTCGCAGTTCGATTCTCAATATGTTGCCGTGAACAGTGACATGGTAGTAAATCAAATTCTCTTGCCAATAAAATTTGCAATCGTTGTCGTCGCGTCTGTCTGTCGACCGATTGTCGTCTTCGTCGTCGCGATCATTGCAATCACCTGGGTGAGGTGGGGTTAATGCATGTGTACATCTTCAGATTCAGATATCACAGATGATTGTGGATGGCAGTATTTATAGATCTGCATAACAATGGTGAAAAATTTAAATGTGTCGGTCGCTTGGTGTCAGATCTTGGTCAGAGCATCAAGGTGCAGTGCTACTAACCAGGTGTTCCACGTAAATTCATGACCAAAATCAAGGTCTATTCTTGGCATCAAGAATCACTTCCCAATGGTCTCGAAGTCACGTTTTGTCGTATTGTTCTCGATAGCATTAGCATTTCGATACCTCGAGAACTACGAGTATGAGTACGAGTATACAGATATGCATTGTTGGTTCGAATGCTGCGCTTAGATACATTGTACCCTTGACTATTAAATTCTGAATTCTGAACGGTGGATACTCGTACCGAGGACATTTTCGTAGATAAAATCGTGTGTGTTTATATTGGTATTCAGCTTGATGGTATAGACCAAGGTCGTTGTGCCTCTTGTGTACGGATACAGTTGATGCATCGTGTAAATCACGTTTAGAAAAACGAATAAAAATCCATAAAAAGTGTTTTCCGCCGGCGGTTGTTGGAATGTTGTCGCTTTCTTTTGATTGGGATTGCGACATGGTATACATAAGACGTTGCTGAGAGGATTACTCTTGTGGAATGAAGACGATTCCCAAGGACAGGGAAAGAGAATTCCTGGAGTGGAATGCAGAATTTTTGTTTTCGAATACAATTCAGCTGAGAAATGTTAACGAAGTTCAAATGGGATTTTGTTAGATTGCAAAACGTGCAGCTTAGCGGGTTGGTGAGTTTCAGATTATGAGAAATATTTTGAACATCCTTCTTAGATACATAGTAAGACAACATTTTGAAATTGAATTAAAATTGAGGCATTCGTAAGTGTTCTGATCATTCCATCGAGATCAGACTTCGACAAAAGGAACATGGAAAAGGGGGCACTAAGGGGCACTAATGGAGTCCAATATTAAGCAAGTTCCCAAGCTGTTAAAACTATCCGCCTGAGACAATGTCGCCTTTCTTTGATCCCCGGCGCACTAAGCTTCTTGTCTTTTTTGATATAAGAAAGTTGATTGTGAAGCCGACGTCTGTCTATATTACTATCCATACTATCTATCAAAGCAAGACCCATCCGTTGCCTTTGAATGGTTATGCCCATTGATGAAATTCTTCATTAGGATCGCTGTAGGCTCGGAAGATCTTTGATAGAGCATGCAATTTTTAATGAATGTTTGCTGTTCTCTCGACTCTTCTAACGCTGCAGATATAACAGCACGGACTCGGCGTTGGAGTGGAAAGAGTCATAACTTTATATGTAGGCTGATTACTTTGTTTGACAACCACATCTTTGACAAAATTCCAAACAAACTTTGCCCTGCCACTAACCGTCTAAACAACACTCCCAAAATACTGGTTGTCCACTCCTTCTACCGATTACAAAGTAATGCATACTTGAACCCATGTCTGTGATTCCTTCTCTATTTACTGCATTTTGTTTGCCGTATTCTATGACAGCATAAGCATACATCGTCAGTCTAGATATTTGAATAAAAGTGCAGGAATCCATCATCCCATCAGCAAAAGTAGGAACCATAATGATAGAATGCAGCCTTCTAGAAAGCTTCACCCCCTATAGAACATAACATTTATTCAAATCGTATCTACTTAGCTTTGATAACACTCGTAGATACGAGTACATGTAATAAAATATGCCCGCGTAAAATAAACTCTCTGCTGACAATGTCGAACGCCTTTTCAAAATCTATCTGGTCGATCCAGAGGTATTCAGAGCGGACACCTACTTGTTCGTCAATGAGCGCGATTCCTCAAGGCTCTTTTATTCACTTCAGGATTGTTTTAGCTACGGCAGGCTTCACGCAGATACCTATCCAGTTTTCGAACTATATTAGATTTGCTTCCTAAGAAGGCTGGATCATTTTCTTCCTTTGACTCTTCAGGAAAGGTTACTGCATCCCAAGCGCTCTCCACAAGTGATTGCGTTAGTTCGGGTAACTTATATCCACCTTAATAATCTGGCGATTGTTGTACGTATCAATAGCATAGACATTGCTCAAAAACCATAGGAGAGCACCCCTTCCATCTTTTGTGCTGATGCTCCAACTTGCTTAGCCAGCCTTTGGGGCTTTCACTGCGAACTAGCTGGAGCTACGACCACCTGACCACTATTTTGCGATTCAATTATTTTCATTCATCAGTTCATCTCCAAGTATCTTCGGAAAGACAAGCTCTATATCTTTCTTTCCTGCTATAGAGCAGCATTTCAATGATCTTGGATGGTGGATGGCACGGAGTTGATTAATTGCACACCTAGCAAAGATAGTCTCTTAAGAAGGGCGTAGTTGGATAGAAGTTATCATATGATGGAAGGCTCGTACTATTCCCAAATCTGCAGCTCTAGCGACTATTTCTTATGTCGCAAGTGGGAGCAATCAACTTGGTTCTTCCTTGAAACCCAAGTGTCTACGAGTATATGGCAAATCACGCTGCCCCATATTGATGCCACTGGCGTTACAAAAATCAGCAAATGTTTCATCGTTGCCAGGTCCGTGCTTGCAATGAGCTCTATTTTCTTGGGAAACTGCATTCCCCACTAGGATGACTACAGTATGTCTCCGTTTAAAGTTGTCCTAAAGACAACTCGATATCCAATCCAGTTCGATATCCAATCTGGATTTCACCATCGAAAGGACTTAAGGGACTGCGTAACTCTGCAGTGAGAAGTTAGAAGACCCATTGCATACCACCATGGCTTTCTGGTGGACGGTCTCCTGGAGTTGAGCCGTGCATTGTTGAGTTAGACTTAAAAGTGGATATGATGAAGTAGTCATACGATTGGAAAACAATTTCTATATCCTTTAAATATTTACATTCGCACAGGACGAGTATATTCGCTATGCAATCTTCAGCTTATACTAGGTGGCTCAAAATTAATCACCCTATCGGAAGAGGGTATACTTTTTGCAAATGGCGTCATACGTCAGTCATATTTGACATTTGCGAATTAGACAGCTGCGGTATGCAAACAGATAAGCAACGGAGCGCTATACTCCGCAAGAGCATGGAATAATTGTGTCGTTGTTTTTGACCAATAATCGGTCGGTGGTGTTAGCGCAGCGTCAATTTCGACGTCGATTTCCTAATCGTGTCGCGCCAACTGGGCAAACATTCCGGCGCATAGCTACTCGAATCGAACACAGTGGAACTACAGGAAATCATGCAGGGCTTGGCCGCCACTGAACTGGTCGTTCGGCCGAGAATATCGCGGTTGTGGCTACCGATGTCGCTGAGAGCGAAAAAACATCAACCAGACGAACGCGCCACGCAATTGGCATTACCAGACGGAGCCTACAGCGAATTTTAGTGAAAGACTTACACATGTTTCCGTACAAAGTGCAAACAGTGCATCAGTTGATGCCTCCTGACCATCAGTCGCCTGTGAATTACTGTAAAGCCATCCTCAATCTCAACAACGAAAAGGACGATTTTGTGTCGAAAGTCATCACTAGCGACGAGGCGCATTTCCACTTAAGCGGAAAAATCTTGGTTTCTGGGGCACTGAAAATCCGCGTGTGATGCACGAAGAGCCATTACATCTACTCAAAGCTACTGTATGGTGGGGCGTTCACACGGGAGGAGTGATTGGGCCGTATTTTTTTGAGGACGCCATCGGCAGTACGGTCACTGTTACTGACGAACGCTACAGGGCCATGATAGACGACTTGTTACTGCCGGAATTGGATGAGCGGGGCTTGGTGAACATGTGATTTCAACAAGACGGTGCAATCGAACACACAGCATGAGCCACAATGGATATTAGGAAGGAAGCGTTTCCTGGTCGCGTAATCTCCCGTTTTGGTGATTTGGCATGGCCAGCAAGATCGCCCGATTTAACCATCCCAGACTTGAAGGCTACTTGAAGTCGCGGGTTTGTCATGGAAATGCGATAAAACGGGCACAAATGTGTATCAACACTGGCGGCAGCCATTTGGCGGATATCATCTTTTCCACTTAACAGAAACAATTGTGATGGCCCAAATAAAGATTTTCATCACTCAAAATTATTTAGGAAAAAAGTAATTCAAAAATAAAATTGGATGATTAGTTTTGCGCCACTTTGTAGGTCACTGCAGAATCCGGTTTTGTCAACCTGAACCTTGTGGCATATTTTTCTAAGCAGTGGACTGATAATCCCCACTGAGAATCTCCTTTGATTCCTTTTTGACCAAGCATTGACCATATTAGTTAAGGTAGTCTGATGTTCACACCTTGCCTCATTTTTAATTCTTTTCCTTGTATCGAACTCTGATCAGGTAGCTCATTTCGTCCTTCTCGATAACTTGGGAATTGTGCGATCTCATACCTATATTAGTAGGTTAGTAGATTTCAGTGCCTTGAGCGCAGCCATACTATCGACGTAGACGAAAGATATCGCGAAAGCTCTGGTGGCTATGGCTGGATTTCTCATTGAGAGACACTAATTGTGCCCAAGAGTCTTAAAGACTCTTTCTGATAAGGATCAGACATGCAACATGCTGTATTCCTTTGGGCTTTAAAATAGCGGTCCTTTGCGTGGCTTTAGTCCATATGTTATGATGGGCCTGACCATAATTGTATAGATCCAGTGAATGATCTTTAGAGAGTTTCCCCATGTGATGTCATACATGCGACGGCAGGCCTACAAAGCGTTGGTTGCCTTAGTTACTTTGTTGTTTAAGTGAGTGTTCGCATTGTGAGTTTTATCCATGATTACTCCCAGATATTTGAGCTCGTCGGAGTACTCAGCGATTGTGTCGCTAAGTGAAACTATACCTGGGTTTATATTTCTTCTTCGAAAGGAACCATGACAGCCTTAGTTTTGTTTCTGGAGAGATTCTATCTGGTGCAGCAGTCCAGGACTATCTTAAGGGCGTTTTGGATACGTGCAGTGATTATAATGGCACTTAATAACAAAATACTACACCACCTTGGAATTTAACTATTTTCAAATTCTATCTGAAAGTTGATGAAATAATAATCTTTCATCATTACAATCTTGTTACCAAGTCTAATCTTAGATTCTTATAACATGAGACGAGCTATTTCCTTTACGGAATAACATCCTCTTTTAATTAATGTTGGGGGGTCGGTCTCCTGCAGAACATCTTTCCTGGGGTAGAACTGTTCATCTTTCATTCATGGCCATCTCCAGGATTTGGCTCCCCTTTTTAATACTACCAAAGCGCCTTCCTCAGAAACTAAAATTATTACCCCCGGCTAAACATCTTCGCCCCATCTGATAAGGACATAGAGGTTAGAGAGATTCGGTAAACCAACGTTTGAATTTTCACTTCACAGCCTTGCTTAGCACCGTCGGCGTCTGTGTTTTTTTGAGTTTTTTTTGTTTTTTTTTGTATTGGCTAGCGAATTCAGAGTAGACGTAGCAAATATACGTGGACTAAAAAGTAACCATTTTTCTCCGTACGTCCACGGCGGTAAATACAGACCAGCGGTTTTAGCGCTTAGTGAAACACAGGTAGATTTCCACCCACACCTCTCAGATCACTCTGATCTGAAGCTATATGGCTCCGAATTAGTGTGAGTATTCTTCTGCCACCGCGGTCTCGCCATTTACGTTCGTATTGATGTAGCTTAAGAAACTCCACCACAATGTAGTCCCTGTTCCAATCCGGAATTCAATTTCATGTGGTTAAAATTCCATCTCTGTAAGCAAATTATCCACTACTGCTTTATTTACAGAAGCCCCAAACTGGACAGTAATTTGACCTCTCACGAGTTTGATGCGCTGTCTGACTCTATTCAAAGAATTGTATCTCTGTATCCTCATACTGAAATCGTTTTAGGGGCGATTTCAATATATACAACTCTGGGTGGCTTCGACATTCTGGACAGATAACACCCGAAGGACGGTGTGTTGAGATCTTTGCTGCGGAAAATAATTTAACCCAGCTTGCAAACGAGCCCACACGAATACCAGACGTTGATAGTCATACCGCCAATACCCTGGACTTGTTTTTAACTTCTCACCCTGACAAGTACTGCGTTGATGTGCTCTCCCCTCTAGGCTCTTCAGACTATTGTGTCATATCAGCTAATTTCTCGTACACTCACCGCACAGTTAGAGAAAAGATTCCTAAAGAACCGTATGGCAATACGATAAAGCCAATCGAAGCGGACTTGATATTCTGTTTAGGAATTTCAACTGGTCGTTATGTTTCCTCGATAACGACGTGGATGCCGCTGCTGACATGATCACAAAAACTATTCTCTTTGGAATGAGATCCTTTATCCCTCATCAGATGAAGAGTATCAAAACAACAAAAAAGGTCATATGAGCTGTAAAGTGGCTGTCAAGGTTAAAAAAATGCTTTTTCTGTCCTACAAGACCATCCCAACAGAGGAACACCGAAAAAGGCTTAAACGAGCCAGAAATATGTAACTGCAACGTCCTTCTCAAGCGCGTGAAATTTATATATGACCAAAAACTGAGGCAAAAATTACAACACTGGCCCAAAGGTAATAAAAATTGTTGGTCATTCGACAACAATATTATAAATTCTGCCTCATTCTCCATCCCAACGCTCATTTACAATGACATTCCAGCTGTCAGCTCTTTGGACAATGCCACTCTGCTTGCTGCACACTTTGCGGCCAGCTTAATGCTCCCAGATTGTGCTTTGTCTCCGCCTACACTTGAGTGCGTCGAATCTTCAATGGTACAAATCCACTTTCGCACACGTGTAGTGGCAAGAGTACACAAAGATCTTAACACTCACAAATCCGCTGGTCCAGATGGTATATCTCCCTATCTTCTGAAGAGGTATTCTTCCCCTTTGGCAAAACCACCACTAATCCTACTCTTAAGGACTCTTTCCGAGAAGATGGAAAACAACATTTGTCCAGTCCGTTCCTAAAAAAGATGAATCTTCTTCGTTCTCCTCCTATAGACTCATTGCACTTACGTCCCTTCTTTCCAAGGTCATGGAAACTCTGATAAACCGTCAGCTCATGAAATATTTCGAAACACGAAAACTTATCAATGACCGGCAATATGGTTTTCGTAGCAACAGGTCCACTGGTAATCTGATGGCATGTCTCACCGAAAAGTGAAACCAAAACGTACATCAATCTGGCGAATACAAGATAGTTGCACTTGATATTTCTAAAGCATTCGACAGAGTTTGGCATCTAGCTCTTTTGTCTAAAAAATTACCTTTCGGAACGTTAAATTCAAGTTGTCTTGGATGGCTTCAAGTCTGATGTTCACAAAATAAATGTTGGTGCGCACCAGGGCTCCGTTCTGTCACCGACACTCTTTTTTAATTTTCATCAATGACCTCTTGTCTGCTGCTTTTAATCGAATATATTCCTTTGCTGACGATAGTACTCTCTGCTTTTTATATTCGTTCCCGGACTCAGGTCCCTGCTCTTCGGCTGTAGAACGGGAAGGGCAGCGCATGTTAAGCCCATTAAATTCCGATATTAACAGCACAACCAATTGGGGAACTAACAACAGAGTAGAATTTAATGCTTCCAAAACGCAGTGCTGTTTGCTGTCGTAAAACAGAAATTTAAACACCCAGCCATTGTCCATTAATGGCACTTGCATCGCCGAAACCGAAAAACTTTCCATTCTCGGTATGTGTGTCAGCGACAACTTACGTTGGAATGACCACATATTCGATGTCGTCAAAAATGCTGCGAAATATCTAGGTTTCCTCAAGCGATGTAAGAAATATTTTACCTCCTCTGATCTGGCCACAATATACTATATAAGTCATTCATCAGCACAAAATTGTAGTACAATGCCCACATCTGGTCAGGTGCTCCTAAAACATCTCTGCACCTGCTAGATAGGATTCAAAACCGTTCGATAAAACTCATGGGTGATACTAATATCAGTCAATCAATTGACACCCTTGAACACCGACGTAATGTCTCCTGCCTCGCTTGGTTTTTTCGCTATTTCCACCACCAGTGCTCCATTGAAATCGCCAGTAACATTCCGCCATTGAAACTGGCAACCTATGAACGCTCATCAGTATACCCTCAAGCCCACTTTCGGATGTACTCTAAAATATCGTGATTCGATCCTAAGCCGTAAAACTCATTTATGGAATGCCCTGCCGATATCTGTATTTCCTGGTCATTATAACTTGCAAACATTTAAAACCAACGTACATCGGTACCTGTCTTTTCTTCCTCCCTAAATTTCCTTCCCCCCCGCTCTCATTCTCATTCTGCCTTGCTAGTACTCTTCGCGCGCTCTCCCACACATAAGGCCAATTCTCCAGTTTTGCCTTCTGCTCCGACAGCCACATAAGGTGTTTGTTTCCCTTTGTCAGCTGATTATTGATATAAACATGGCATCGGGCATGGTGATCAGTCCGCTGTTTTCCCTGACCCTACTCAATTTGATGGAATGAGTACATGCTTGTTATAAAAATTTACTTTTGCGGATTGTCGAAGTGAACGATGCTACAATTGTTGATTTCGCAGGAATTCTCGCGCTCGTTCTGTAAACGTCAGCGATGTCGTTGTCATTTATGCTGCAGTTAAAAGTTTCACCTACTGCTTTGTCGTCTTTTGCCCGGGCCGATCTTTTTACTCTCTTTTGAGCTCGTGTCGAACTTCTGCACGTTACGATTGCGTACAGCTGATTTTTATTTTTTTCTGTTTCTCGTTATTTGCAATGTTCGGATAATGGATGTGGAAAATATTGAAATTTTGAATAATTTGATGGAGTGCTTTAATGGTTTTATTGAAATTATGGAGGTGGATGCCACCAATGATCAACAAATACGCCTGGCTTTACTTGAATGCTGCGAAAAATCCCTTTTTAATAGCCACGATGACTCAGTCGTTTGAACTCTTAAAATTCGAAAATTTCGTAGCGTGGAGCTTTGTCTGCTTTTGAGTCCTGGAGAATTTCTTGAAGTAGATGTACCACCCCTTGAGGCTAGTGCAGTCGTAGGTGACGATGAAGGTTTGAATAAAACCGGGATAAAATATAATAGAAACAACTCAATATTAAAACAAAATAAAGAGGAGCCGTAGTACATATACGTATCAGACAGTAGTTATCACAAATTCACGATCTGACCACGGTCAGTATTAAATGGTCTATACATATACCTAGACAAGTCGCAGTTCCTTCCGATTGCCAACAGATCATTAGATCTCAGTCTTCTGCCAGATACAATACATATATGGCTTTGTAATAACAAACTAAAATCTATGGAATCAGTAGCATGCCTTGGCTATTCAATAAACTGCAATCTGTCAGGCTATACTCATGCGAACGTAGTTATTGACTGCATTTACGGATGCCTTCGTTAAATATGGTTGTCTGCTAGTTTTACACCCACAAAAACAGGACGACCCCTCCAAAAGTTCAACGATTTTCCTGTTGCCCTTCAGGAGGAAAGACTTAGACCTAAGTGTTTTGGGCATATGTGACACAACATCCAGCAACGCTGTCGTCAACGCGCAGCACTATCTTTGTGAGCCCCACCCTCGTATCGGCGTACTCGGCGCTAATGTGATAGAAGCTGATAGTTTAGTCACTTTATCACTGAAGCATTCAACATTTTTGTATGAAAGACAAGGGACATTCAAGGAGTATAGTAATGGGCTTATTCTTCTTATTCTAAGAACTCTGTTCTATCAGAAAAAAAAGAACTTCCTACGTCGATTGATTTGTGAAATTTTCCTTAATGTCGACTTGATGATTTAGGCGTTAAACATACATCACATGTCTCGGACCCTTGTTTTCACTGACAGACCTTAATGTACCTTCTTTCAATAGGCTCCACTTAGATGGACGATTGGTTATCATCGCTTATTCCAAAAGGAGGCGCTTTAAAGTTTAAAAGTTTCTACGTGGAACCACTTTATCTATTCTACCAGAAAAGGCGATGCTACGCTCCGCTACGTGCAAATTAATGTTAAAGCTGGATGCCCACAAAAGAACAGACCTTAGGTGGACTGTTGGATCAACATGTCTAGCAACCAGACACATCTGGCCCAAATTCTGGATCTGAATCGCTCTAAGAGTTTGATCTTTCAAAATAGGAAACATCTCAGCGCTATCATAGATGTCATCACTCCAACTACTCTAAATATGCCCAGGTTTCTCCCAAAGAAAAAAAATTCACTTAAGAGCTTTCTGCTTCAATGACTTAAGCGATACACGTGGCATCACACAGAGCCAATAAGCCTAAGTGCGTTGGTCTCTCCAGCAGACACTTTTACCAACCTAACCTAAGCTACGTACGTACTCGTATCTTTCTTCTTTCAACTTTGGCTGACTTGGAACTTAGACCATCAAGGCAGTTCCCTAGGTATAGTGCTTCGGCTAAGTGTCCTGTCACTTTCCTGAAAATTGAGAAAATCACATGAAACCAATTGTACATTTACCGGATGACTAACTGCATTAGCTCATCCACAGATCTACTCGTATTAAGTAGCAACCGCCTGCATGCTCTAAAAAAGATACAGAACTAGTAAATCCGCTCACAACTGCATTACAAACAAATCCAAAAGACGTATGTCCAATTTGCGTACAAATCAAATAGATCATCAATCATTCTTATTGTGAAGTATGCCCATTAACCTCACCCACCCACTGAACTATGTCATTCCATTCATTCCACAAACAAGACAACAAAACATACTGCCCAGCTCTGACACAGATACGAGTACGTTTGTGTATCGGCATTTGTTCTATCAGAAACCGCAATCGCATCTGACGCCTTACACTACACACGCGATTAATTGAATACAATCCGAAGACCGAAGAGCCAAATTGCATGATGACCAATCAAATCAATTAATTGCACAAACCCACCATTGGCAACAAAAACAACAACACAACTGAAAACATCGCATCGGTAACTAGTAACTACGTACGACTACATACACACATTGTATGTACAAATGTGAGTAACGTTTTGTAATTCCTTCGAGTTCGAATTGAGCGAAGCAAATATATTGATTGCGTCAAACCGTTCAGTAAAACAAGGTCAAGTGTGTGCGCTCGATCCGAGTACCTTCACGAAGCACGACATACCGTTCTAGCATACAAAATAGACCAGCCAGACAGTCACACATACACCAACTCACACAACTATAAATTAAAAATTAAAATAAAACATCGAGATGTAGAAAAATCAACACGTTCAGCTATTCAGCACCGTCTTCGACTCGTATAGATACGGCATTCTGTGCGTTCTTTCCGTTCTAAAAGCGAATATTTCTCATTTTGAAAAAAAAATTTAAATCACCAGAAACGTACGTATCCGCTAGAACGGCGCGAATTCTCTCTTAGAATATCTTTTTCTTATTTTTTTTTGTTATAAACAAAATCGTGATCAGCAGCACGGAAAATAGAAATGCACTAGAGTTAAGGCATAGCACCGGCCCGAATAGGATGCCCCAACTACCTTAAAAGATTCATTTGACCTCTCAGTATTCAGCCAACGGCTAGAGACTTAGGAATTATTGATATTGAATTGCATTTTGATTAGAAACTGAAATCAATTAACCAGATACTTTATCGCACTATCGCAGTCGGTGAAAATTGTGTAGGAGCTGAAAATCCTACCGCAGATGTGCTGCTGATGAGTTAGAAATTATGGATTTGAAACACGCCTCTTACAAATGAGATACTGAATAGTTTTCTGGTGGAATGGAATTTATGGCAGCTATGGGTGGTGTTGGAGAATCTAACAAAATTATCGAGATTTCAAAATGTCCATGTAAATTTGCTATAGATACGAGTAAGATACACATGACTACAACTCACCTTAGAATAGGTTGAGAATGAGAATTTGTATCGCCTGTCATTTTGACATAACATCTGATGTGAGACCTGTCAAATTTTGACAGAATTCCGTCCATCATGTTCAGCCTAAAATAAATTGGTGATTGTTTTCGTTGACGTTATAGTAGTAGATATTCGACTCGGACGTGATGCTAAATTTAAATGTTGCACAATACAAGAGTGAAAGTTTTGAAATTCTGTGCTATCGGTGTACAATGGTTTGGTAATCAGATGAGAATTGTGCCAGGGGAAAGAGCTGTTTTAGTTGAACCGAAATACCGCTGTGTGACCTACGAGTAAATTTGTTCATATACGAGTATTTGTATGCCGAAATAGCCCAAAATAGCTCTTTTAATCTCTACTGTAGATAGACTCAAAAATCGCAGTAGTGATTATGAGAACAATGAAGTGATCGGCGGACCGCACCAGAGAAGGTGTGCGTGATATGTGCGAACGTATTCACCATTGAATGTTCCTGTGCCAGTGAGACAACCCATTGATCGAGCTACCGAAAAATAACGCAACCGTAAGTGCTTCAGTTCAAAATGAGCCAAGTTAATCGGTTTCAAGCCGTTCACAGGATTTGGGAATCTCTCAGTCGTAAAAATCTTTGCCTATACCTTTAAAAGATCAAATTAACTCAAGAACTGAAACCTGTTAATCATTTGAAGCGCCGAAACTTCTCCGATTGGGCTCTGCAAAACTTTGAAGAAAATTCTGAATTTCATCAAAAAATCTTCTTCGGTTTTTGTCAACAAGGAACATATACGTTATCGGACAGCATATGTTAAACAGGAGTGTGATGGGTAAGCCACACACACACCAGGCACCAAAACGGGCTGATCGCGAACTCTGTAGAACCAGCTGAATTTGTCTTCAAATGACAAAAACCTAAACAATAGCGCTGGTGAAACACCCAATTTTCTTGCAAAAGCCAAGAAGTCCTTTGATTTCGTGCCGTCTATCTCCTCTAGGTTTTCAAAAAAGTATTTCCCTAAAAATTTCCTTTGAGTGCGCGATATTGCCTCGCACTCACACGGTATTTGTGTTATGTCCTCAATTTGAGTCTGTTTGCGTGTTGCCGCAGGAGACAGTGTCCTGCCTGGATTCCTATTACTGTCCTAAGCTTATCCCTGTTTAATTTTATTAACTTACCAGATCTTTCCTTCAAGATTTGACCACCTTCGGTTGGCAGGCTTTATGATTTTTTCCTCGATAGTGTCCCTTACTATGCAAAGGGGTGGTTCGATGTTGCCAACCTCACTATTGTCGAGTAGAGCTCCTTTTCTTGCAAGCTCGTCCACTTGTTTAATTCCTTTAATACCGCAGTGTCCTGGCACCCAGTACAGTTTTACCCGATTCTGACTGCATAGTGGACTGTATCAGAGTTGACGTTGGTTGATCCCATTGCCTTGAGTGCGGCCTGCCTATCGACATTGATAGCAATATCTTTTTTGGATACCGATCTCATCTGCATTAGCACAGCCGCCATGAGGACAGCCAAAACCTCTGATTGGAAGACACTGCTTGCGTCCGGTAGTCTTAGTTCTGCGTCTTCTAAGAAGATACCAGAACCAGTTCCTTCCTCTGTTTTCGAGCCATCTGTGAAAATTGCAATTTCATTTGACCAGATTTTTGCATTTCTTTGGCAGTCCTCCCTCTCCGGATATATGGGTATATTACTTATAGAGTTTCCTCTCTTGAGGACAGGTCAAACAATGCTGAGGTTCCATTCATCGAGCATACTTTCGACCACCCATATTTTACAAATGAGCTGATGTATGCTCCTTATCAAGTCAGGAGTTCTGCCCCAGGAGCTTTGTTGGACCTAGCTTAAATATGACTATCTTCACTTCATCCAGGTTGGGTGGACAGAATTGTTGGTCTACATTGTCCAGGTTGAAAGGTTCATTCTGCCTGACAGTGGTATTTGATTCGTCATCACCGTTATACAGTCTACAGAAATGCTCTTCCAAATCTTCAGCATCGACTGCGACTCTACTACGATGTTACCTGGTTCGTCTCTACTGGCTTCGGCTCGGGGCTTGTATCCGTGTTTTCTTTACCTTTTGATGAACCTCAATTTCTGGAGCAGCATTTCTCAATTTCGCCGAAGGCGCACTTCTCGTGCTCCTTCTTTTCCGTCTCTCCTCTTCTGCTCGTAGAGCTCATCACTCATCAGCAGCTCTTGTCATTCTATGCAATACCGCTTTGTATGCCTCTTGCTTAACTGCATGTGGTTGCCGGCACTTTTCGTCAAACCAGGGGTTTCGTTATGGTGGTCGAAGCGGCATTTCTGTTGGGTTCTTGGCAATGTTACCACTGGTCTTCGATACTTGGTGGCATAGGGCCTCTGAAAGTAGACTCGAACGGAAAAGGATTTGCCGATCTCTTGCGATTAAGTATTCCAACGTCGGACTTACTCACAGTATGTAACATATTAGCCTTTGCGATATTCGGGATATCCGCAACCGTACCTTGGCTACAACAAGGTAATGGTCTCAGTCGAAGTAAACCCCTCTGAACGTTCGGATATCCATAGGAGTGCCTCGCGTCGATAGCAATGTGGTCATTCTGGTTGACGGTTGATTGATCGGGAATTCTCCGACTCCCCTTGTGAATATCGAGATGTGGGAACTGCATGCTAGCTACGATAATGTTTCGTCCCGAGGCAGGTGTCATGCAGGCTATACTTCCAACAGTACTAAGATAGATGCCCTCTCTTCCTAGCTTTACATTAAAATCGCCGAGGACAATTGGAATGTCGTGGCTAGGGCACTGCTTGTAACTTTTGTCCAGGAGCTCGTAGACGCCATCTTTGGTTTCGTTGTCTTTCACTTATGCGGGGGCATGCGGGCAAATGAGGCTGACTTTGGCAAATTTTGCCTTATTACGGATTCCTACGAAACGCTCGTCAGCGTGCAGGAAACTAAAGACTTCTAGCCTAAGTCCGCTTCTAAAATGCTAAATAGGCGCTGCTTTTGCCATCGATAACAATCGCCGTAGTAGATGTCGCAGTTTTTCATCCTCTTTTTGTCCGGCCCATCCCATCGCATTTCTTGGATGGCGGTAATATCTGCTTTGCAGTAGTCCAACACCTCCGCTAGTTGTTCGGCAGCTCGTGGCCTATGAAGGGGTCTCACATTTCATGTGCAGATCCAAAGTTCGTTGTCCTTGTTTCTTTTGCAGGGGTTGTCAACAGTAGATCCGTCCGCATTAGAGGTTTGCTGTAACTTCGTAGCTACATATGTTTTCCATCGCCGGGGAATTACCTCGGCGGCACAGCCCCCAGGGCCAGTTCCATTTTTATATATATAACTTAATTTGTGCGGTTTTTTTTTCAAAATTTTAACGTTTATTTAAGAAAAACATGTACAATAGTATTATTCAAAGTATTGCCCATCTGAAGCTATGACTTTTTCCCATCTTTCTGGCAATTTGTGGATCCCATCTCAGAAGAACTGCGCCGGCTTGGCAGCCAAGAATGAATCAAGCCGATTTTTGATATTCTGCTCTGATGTGAACCGTATTTCAGTGAGGGCGTTCTGCATCGACCGGAACAAATGGTAGTCAGAAGGGGCAAGGTCTGGGATATAAGACGAGTGGGGTAAGACTTCCCATCCACTGTTTTCCAAATAGTTCTTAACCGGAATAGCGACGTGGGGCCGAGCGTTGTCATGATGGAAAATTATTGCCTCGTATCTGGTCGCATATTCCGGGCGTTTTTCGGCCACTGCTCTCTTCAAACGGATTAACTGTGTTCGGTAGAGTTGTCTATTGATGGTTTTACCCAGTTTTAGCAGCTCATATTACAGCACACCCATCTGATCCCACCAAATACAGAGCATTATCTTCGCGCCATGGATATTCGGCTTTGCCGTTGATTTGGCTGGTTGGCCGGGTTTCACATATGATTTTTTGCGCTTGGGGTTGTCGTAATGGATCCATTTTTCATCACCAGTAACAATCCGATGCAAAAATGACTTGCTTTTGTGGCGTTCCAGCAGCATTTCGGACATGCAAAACCCCCTTTCGACGTCTCTCGGCTTGAGTTCATGTGGAACCCAATTTCCTTGCTTTTGAATATATCCAGCTGCTTTTAAATGTTTTGAAACGGCTGCTTGAGTGACACCCAAAAATTCTGCGAGCTCTTCTTGTGTTTGGCAACAATCTTCATAGAGTAATGCTTCCAGTTCTTCATCTTCAAACTTTTTTGGCTGACCAGAACGTTCATCGTCTTCCAAGCCAAAATCACTAGTTTTAAATCGTGCAAACCACTTTTGGCACGTTCGCTCAGCTAGCGCATGTTCATCATAAACTTCCACCAAAATACGATGACTTTCGGCAGCAGTTTTCTTCATGAAGAAGAACTCCCCGCAAAAACACTTTTTCAGGCACAAAGTTCGACATATTTGAGTGAAAAAAAATTATTGTTGTTTACGCTTCAAATGAATGGCGTATACTGAAATGACGTACAATGACAGTAGCTTTCCAACGCATGTTCCAATGGCATAATAACAATGGAATAATACAAGTTGCGCCATCTCTTATCAAACCGCGCGAATTAAGTTATAGACCCATATTATATCATACGGGATGTCGAAGTCGACCAAGGAAGGAATTTTAACCGTTAGAGTTGGATTGCCTGGCAGTAGACCTGTTAGGACCATGCCGTGTCCGAAACTACTACTGCTCTTGAATTGGCGCAAATTAGTGAGTCGTATCGCACTGCCAGCAAGTTTTTTGATCTGTAAATCAAGCGGTGCTAAGTGCAAAAGGGTTTCCAGTGTTGCCGTAGGCGTGGTACGGAGCGCACCTGTAATGGCTATGGAAGCCGTTCTTTGAACCGCAACTAATTTTCTATAGACCATTCTCTTGTTTGTTGCTTTCCACCATACGAGTGCGCCGTATGTAAGTATGGGTCTTACCACCACCGCATACAGCCAGTACACCATAGCCGGTTTTAAGCCCCAAATTTTTCCTACCGTTCTTTTGCAGATAAATAGAGCTTTTCATGCCTTTTTGGTTCTTCCCGCTACGTTAAGATTCCAATTCAGTTTTTAGTCCAGAATTGCACCCAGATACTTCGCGCTGTCCGAGAGGGACAATTATACTCCGTTGAGTTTTAGGAATTTGAATTGCGGTATGTTGTACTCACTGGTAAAAAGAACCAATTCCGTTTTGGAAGGGTTGGCCTTGAGACCATAGCATTTTGCCCACGTGCTGATCGTCTGCAAGGCAACCTCCATAATGTCGCTTAAAATTTTTAAGTATTTTCCCTACACTATTATGACCACGTCATCAACGTATGCCGTTGAACTTATACCCATTGCAGTAACATTTTTGAGGATGTCATTGATAACCAATTCCCACAGGCGTGAAGATATGGCTCTCCACCCTGAGTGGTTCCGCTGGTTACGGACATTCTGACCGTGCTTTGCACAATGGAACAGTTTATTTTCCTCCTTCCAAGCATGTTGCAAACTTAGTTTGTAATGCCATGTTCAATGTTAGCC
Organism: Volucella zonaria; assembly: GCA_963966105.1. Taxonomy (NCBI): domain Eukaryota; kingdom Metazoa; phylum Arthropoda; class Insecta; order Diptera; family Syrphidae; genus Volucella; species Volucella zonaria. The sequence goes on along the minus strand of OZ014530.1, from coordinate 248,142,492 downwards.
TCATTTTTAATGGCGGTGCACTCCACATTATTGAAGGCTCCTTCAATATTGAGGAAGGCCGCCATCGCAAACTCACCGAAGTGTTGACTCTTCTCTATTTTGCCCACCGCCTCATGCAGAGCGGTTTCTACAGATTTTTCTTTCATTTATGTGACACAGTCAAAAAGCCATTACTTCATCTTTTCAAATGTGAATCTCTAATAATCGCTCCAGGGTTTTAAGCATAAAGGATGACAGACTTATTGGTCTGAAATCTTTTGCTGTTATATGCCCCTGTTCGCCAGCTTTAGGTATAAAAACTTCCCTCCCAGCTATTAGAATGTATCCTATTTTTAGACTGTGTCTAAGAAGTTCCAGAATTTTTTCGATTGCTACCTCCGGTGCTTTCTGTAGCATGATCGGTAGAATACCATCGGGACCGGGAGATTTTTACGGTTTGAGGGACTGAATTGCCCACCGTAATTTCTTCTATTTACAAGAACACCTATTTCCTCTCCAGAGAGAGAGAGAGAGATCAATATTGTGGATCTCGAAAAGTGGGTTTCCATCAGTGTTGCCAGAACCTCTTGGCTACTTTCAGCCCAGGTTCCGTCACTTTTCCTGAGGTAGCTTTGAAAGCATTTTGCGTAACCTCGAAGCCGCGTCTGTTACCGCGATAGATTCGCAGTACTTCTGCCATGAAGCCCTTTTTAACTCTCTGACTAGGTACTTGAATTGTTTCTTACATTCGTAGTACTCATACCGTTGCTACTGAAAAGCTTCGCCCTATTATAGAGTTTTCTGACCTCTTTTTTAAACCTATTTCCCTATTATACCGGTTGAGCCCTGTTAGGTGTCCGTCGGCTACTCTCCATTGCTATATTTCTAACCCTTCTGTATTTGTAGCAAAGGTGATACCTATCATCTCCTGCCTATTTTTCACCACAAAAGTGTCTGAATTTCCTCTGTTACAAATATTGAGGTTGGAAGACTCACGTGTTCGGTTGATATCACCGCTTCCCTATTTTGAATGTATGCGTTTGCGTCACAGCCTAGTACCAGCATCCAATTTTTCTGCCTTGCCAAGCTCTTTAGCTTCTCCGAGATCACTACCTCGGAATCATACGGGAAGTAGGCCGAGGTCAGACACAGTGGTTTGCCGCACTCCCTTCCGCAGGTTGCCGCTGTCAGATCTCCTGAGCTGTGATTATTCAAAATAAATGCCTCTATTCGGTTTTTGATAAGGATACAGGTCCTGATCTTGCCTTCTCGCGATTTTGCAGCCTAAGACCCTGGATCTTGTTGTCCTTATTGATCCAGGGCTCTTGTGTAAGTACGGCTGTGTGGTCCTGTCTGGTGATGTACTCCACTGTGGTGCAGGTTTATCTGCTCGTTCACTTTTTGTTTGACCCTCAACCTTGCAGCCTTCGACACGGTTTGTTATATGCTCACACCACCACTTGAATCATGTTTGGCAGTTTTCGGTTCGCCACTCCTCAGCCGACCGTAGTCAGTTGAGTCCTTGCGATTTAAGCCTCCTCACGGGTGCCAAGGTGCTAGAAAATACTATCGGAGATCTGTATATCAGACCATAGATACATCGAATTCAGAATCGGATGCGAGGTCTCGACCTTGTTGAAGAGGAGGAATCCGCATAAAACAAACGATTTGATGAGGAGCTTGACAAATACAATAGTGCTCACCCTAAGCTCAGGACAAAACAAAAGATTGAGGAAGGCACCCACATTAAGTGTTTCGAGATGGCATGTCCAGCTAGTAAGCCAACCTGCTTACCTTCGTGCCTTCGTAAAAAACCAGAATTCATCTGCACAGGAGAAAGACTGGAACTTTTACAGATCGAAGCAAAAAGAATATAAGAAGCTCATTCGGGTATCGAAGAGTGCATCTTATATAGACTTTGGCGATAAGATTGAAACTGGCGGTGAAATCAGTAGGCTGGTTAAAATTCTCGAAAGAAGAAGACCAGCCAGGCTGGAAGCACTCCGAAAATCTGATGTCATCTGCAGTGAGTCGAAAGTATGGACTCTCCGTCTGATCCTTGAGGCCCACTTCCCTGGTAGCCTAATCAGAATCAGTTTACAACCAGCTCCTAACGAAGCTGCTATTGAGCTGAATAACACAACACGACATAGCTGGTATATCTCATCGGTTGTTGTGACAGATGAGGCCATTAAACGAGCTGTTGCTTCCTTTGATGGCTTCAAGTGGCCTGGCACCGATGGTATTTACACAGTTGTGTTACAAAACGGTATAGACCAGCTTCTGGCAACTCTGAAGAGAATTTCCACTGTTACCCTGGCACTGGCATGCATACCGAATCCTTGGCCAACAGTGAGAGTGTCCTCTGTCGGCGATGCAACACGCCTACCAGCGCGGAAGATCTGCTTCGGCAGAATTGTAGGCGCATTCGACAGGAAGGAATAGGCCTTGGGCATTTTCATCAACATTGAGGGTGCTTTCGACAAAGCAACTTTTGACCGCATGTGCAACTCGGCCAGACAACACGGCGTAGACGAATCACTAGTTTTGTGGATAACTGGCGAATAGGACATTGATTTTAGATGCTGGCTGCGGTAAAATATGTGGTGGGGGAGTAAACAGAAGTTGCCCGTAAGGCGGCATTCTGTCTTCACTGCTATGGTGCATATTGGTCGACTCACTGCTCAATGCGCTCTATGCACAAGCACATGAGGATGATGAAGTGTCTTACGTAGCGCAGTCAGCCTCAGAAGTTAACGATGACCGGTGAACTTGTGATGGGCTTTCAGTCAATCCTCTCAAAACTGAGGTTGTTTCTCTTTACGAAAAGGAGGAAGCTGCCTGGTCTGACTTATCTAGTGCTTAAAGGCATCACCATTCAAGCTGAGTATTTGGGTGTCATCCTGGATAACAAACTTTTTTGCAAAAAGCAATCTTATGCGTCGGTTTTCTGGTGGAATTAGCTCTCGCGAAAATACGTGATTTTTACTTTTGCCAGACTCTAAAGAATGGTTTGTCTCCGATGCATGGGGCTTTCATCAGCACTCCTGGCTCCGCTCTAGACGCATTGATGAATCTCGCTCCTTCTTGATATTCATATCATGGGCTGCACTCTCAAGGCCATCTTCCATTTAAAAAGAATTGGTTTTTGGTACAACACGCACTGGAGCTTTAATAACCTTGCGCGTCGGCTGCCTTATGGACATGGTGTCCGATTCAATGACAGCAGAACTCCTGTTGCGGAAAAACTACGAAATGGGCTCCCTTGTGCCCAGGACGGGTTTCGGACAGAATCTGAGCCAGGAAAGGAATGCAGTCGGGTCTTCACGGAGTGCTCCAAAACCGATGCCGCTGGTGTATTTCTGGAGGACGACAACGTTCGATTTCACATCTGTCTTCCAAGCGGGGATTTACGCAATCCTGATGTCAGCGAAATATATTGTGGAAAACCGGTGGAGGGGGCGAAGCATTTGTAGTTGTAACGACAACCAAGCTGCGCTTAGGGGCTTCTGAACCCTCTTATGACTTTCAAACTAGTTCAAGAATGCAAAAGATCACTGAACGCAGTCGGAAGGCTAAATTCAGAAATCCTTCTCTGGGTCCCAGGTAATAAAATCGCCGATGAACTTGCCAGGCAATGTTATGGTCCTCGGTTATGGTTTCCATTGACAGTTTGGTCTCATATGAGCACAACTGCAGATGGCATAACTCCCCCGGATGCAGGCAGACCAAACGAATGCTTCCCGACATCTCTAGGAAGTCAGCGGCCTTTCTGTTGTCCTCCAGCAGGAAAGACTGCTGGTTGCTTACTGCCATCGTGACAGGGCATTACACTTTTGCAAAACACTTAAATGTACTGGACATAAGTGATACTACATCTCGCAATGCTTACTTTGAAAGTGATGACGCCACCGTGGTGCACTATCTATGGAAATGTCCGGCTTACACTCGCATCAATCGACGTTGACGTGATGGTACTGTAGGTAGCTTATCACTGAAGCGCTTACTCATCTTTCTCCAGAAGACTAAAAGGTTTCATTAAAAGGAATTTACAAAGAGTGAAACTTTAACATACCTTACAGGATGCAGGATATGAAATGGTAGCTTAAGCATTAAACATTCTCCAATATACTCTGGACAGAATCTCCTCTTGGAAAAGCAACTCTGGCTTTAGCGTCAATCCGGCCAATACAGACCTTCACAAGAAGAGTGAAGATACGGTGCGCCATCCAACTCAGGCTAAATGACATCTCTATAAGTTTCCCGAAAATTACCTGAAATCCTTCGAGGACTGGTGCCCGCGTTTACCTACCTTCGATATGAACACCACTCTAGCGCGTCTCCATGAGTAGGGTACGTAGTTTAGTATTAAACAGCTTCTGAAGATTGACGCTAGCCTAGGTGTTGTTAGGTTTTGCTTTCTCTGTAGGATGACAAGTAGTATGTCGTAGTCAGGTAGAAGCTTTTAATAGCCAAGGAAATCTTTTCCTCGGAAATGATTGAATTGATCTTGCTGTGGGATGCAGGTTATACTTGCCGAGTCATCCCGGGTTCCGTGCTGATGTCACTGCATCCGGAAATGTGTTTTCATCAATCATTGCAGGGTCTCCGCAGGGGGTCAGCCTTAAGAGAAGAGACATCTCCAAACTCACGAACTTAATCACGGGACAAAGATGTGCTTTTGGAAGACACGCACCGTGATTGAGTATTCCTCAGAATGATTTCTGCTAGAGCCGCGAAGGAAAAATCGGTAGCGTGCTTCCTGGACGACTGCCTTGTTTCTTCATGAGATTGCTCTCCCTAGGCTGTCACAACTTATTGTATGTTGTGATTTAAGCTGTAAAAAGATCATCGGTATCACTACAGACCTACAACTGGTTTAAAGCACCTCAACTGAGAACCAGTTCAACCTTACCTAACCGAAATCAAAAGGCCGCCCGTTACCATTCTATTGCGAGAGTAGACCTTTTTCGTTCACCTTTTTCATGCCGATTTCTCAAACCGCGATTTCCAAAATTATTAGATCTTGCTGAGCAGCCTCTTTCTTTGTTTCCTTCAGGGCTGCGTAAAGCTGGTTGTTGCTATTTTTTTAGCATTTTGATTCACTGAAGACAGCGCCAAACCAGTTATACAAAACCGACTCTAACTCTGTCGAGTTGCAATTTAGAACACAGAGCTTGTACTCGTAGGTGCCGGTAGGAAGACTCACTTATTTCCAACGCTTAAGTGAGAGGGCATCAATATTTCAACACTTATCGTATAGAAATATTTTTCGAGTAGGTGTTCACATTTCGCCACCTTAAATCCATAATTCAGAAACTCAAAAAATCTCGCAAATTTTTGAGGCTATTTGCAAGGTACCGGCAACATTTTTCCGTTTCATGTTTTCTTTTGTTTTTTTTCATTTGAAATTTTCTGATCGATCTCCGTTTCCTTTCTCTTTTTTTTGGGCTTTGTGTGAAAAACGAAAACATGATTGGCCTCAATGTAAATAAACCGAAAACGTGTCGTTTCCGCTGATACTCTGTTCGAGTAAGTACCGAAGATTCGTGCGCCCAGCATGGCTAAGAACTCACCTCGTGTATCGCAGACATTTGATTTTCTAAAACAATTCGAATCGACAGGCTGAAAGGCACCAGTTTTAAGTGGGCAAAATTCCGACAATTTATTCAAAATAACGAACACGTATCTGCCAATTCGACTCAGGTATCGAAATAGCATTTTCTGCTAACTTCCTCTGGTTTTACGTGCGCTTCAGGTGTGTCTGCGAACTGAAGAGTGAGTCAATGTGAAATGTAAATATTTACAAAAATGCAAACTCGTACCAATTTTAGAATTTCCATTTCCGACTTTTGAAAAAGTTCAAAAATCGTTTTCATCTAACACCAAACTAAACTAACACTAAAGGAGGGAGTAACTAACTGGCGTCATACAGCTATTTTTCGAAATTTATCTTGGAATCAAATTATTCGAACTGATGACATGTTGTCTCCTAGAAATGACATTCCAACCACACCTTGATTCGCGCTCCAATCCGTAGGCAGTCATTAGCAATAGAAAACACGTTTAATCGGTTCGACAACGATCGGAATGACACATCGGACGTGACAGATGCGACTAATAATCTAATTAGGTGGAAAGGAAATTAGCCACTGAGCAATAGTTCACATAACCAATAATGGTTATCCGGTTAATTGAGCTGGAAAAAGCTATAACATATTTGACGCGCTTTGAGAGTGCCGTCCATCTCGAGAAGAGATAGGTTTCGTGGGGGAAGCCATGCCAGGAATAGTCTGATGAAAGCAGCAATGACGTATTTACTTAACAGCTTATTCCACCTCATAACGGACGTTTGGAGCAGAGTTAATCTCTTCAGCCGTGAACAAATGACATAAATAAGGATTTCTTAATCAATGAATGGGACCATCAAACAATGCTAGTTGGTGGTTGCTTGAGAAATAAGGACAGCAAAGACAGAATATTAGGTAGGTAGGTAGGTAGGTAGGTAAGAGTGGCTGTTGGATATACCAACCCACTTAGGCCTATTGGCCTATTGTGATGCCACGTGTATCTATGATCCTCTTACTGATGGAACCAGTTTGAGCTTCTGACGAAGCGTAGGAGACTGTTTACGTCTATATTTTTCAGATCGTTTAGGTCGTTGTAGAAGAAAGCTCCTAAGTGAAGTTTTCTTCTCTGGATTGTCTCCTCTTCCTCCTCGTCCATGCAGCTTCTGCAGAAATCATTTGTAAAAGCGCCAAGCCTTCTTGCGTGCTTGCCTATGAGGCAGTGTCTAGTGATGACACCTATGATGGCGCTGAGATGTTCCTTATTTAGAAGGATCAGACACTTAGAGCGATACAGATCCAGTTTTGGCCAGATTTATTTGGTCGCTAGACATGTTGGTCCAACAGTCCACCTAAAGTCTGTTCTTTTATTGGCATTCAGCTTTAATATTCATTTGCACGCAGCGATTGGGATACCTATGCTACCCTTTTCCGGTAGAATAGGTAGAGTGGTTCCAATTTTGGTCGGCTCTACAGTTCCCTGGAACGTCTCTGTGGCCCGGCAACCAACAGAGGTGAAAGTTGAACTGCTCTGCCATCTCCATAAGAGACGATCGGCAGTTAAGGGTGGTTTTAGAATTTAGTGAGACTGAGTCCAGGGATTTGAAAACGGCCTGACTATCCGAAAAGATGCGGATATCCTTTGCAGATATCACGTTTTTCTTCAGCCAGGACAGAGCTTCTTTAATCGCCAAAATTTCCGCCTGAAACACGCTGCAGTGATTTGGAAGACGGAAAGAGAGGCTTAGATTTAGCATGTCTGAGAAAACACCGCCACCAACCCCGCTATTGGTTTTAGATCCATCTGTATAGAGATGGATTGACTTGTTCCCCATGAAAGCATCTTCCTCCCAGAAGGATCTAGAGGGAAAGCTTACATGGAAGTTTTTGTCAAACCAAAGCTCAGGTGTGGTGTAATCGACGTTCTCTGTGGGGATTTATTTAGTCGCTTTAAGGCGAATAGCTGCAGTCGTATTTATTCCCAAACCACAGCGATCTGCCCAACGGGTCAATCTATTGAGATTTAATTGAAGGAGTTCTTTAATGATATTAAGATGCTTACCTGAGACGGCTATAGCAACGTCATCCGCATAGGCAATCATCCTACTACCACCCGCTTCCAGGTATATCAGCAGTTCATTTACTATTAAGTTCCAGAGAAGGGGAGAGAGGACACCTTTACAGTAGGCATGTTGAGCCGTTGACAGAAATCTAGGATCAATTTTAGCTCGTATATGGATATCAATCAGTCGATCTAGAGTTTTCAGAAGAAAAGATGATAGACTTATAGGTCTGAGGTCCTTTGGGACAACATGAGAGCATTTTCCGGATTGGGAATGAAAACTACATTGACTTCTCTCCATGACAGTGGAATGTGGATAAGCTCTACACAGCTTCTCATAATATTTTCTAGCACAGGCAGAATAATATCTGTGGACCTATGTAGATCGGCAGGTATTATACGATCCGGACCAGCAGACTTGTATAGTTTGAAGCTATGCAGCACCTAGAACAGTTTGTCTCTTGTGATCAGACCATGGATTTTGGTCCCGGTTGCAGTCGACCTGTTTGGGTTGCTACTGACAGCGAATTGAGAGCTACCTGGAAAGTGGGTGTCCAGTAGCAGGTTGAGTGATTCATCACTTGAGGTTGTCCAAGAGCCATCGGTTTTTTTTCAAACAGCTAGGCATCGTAGGATTTGTAGAGAGGATTTCTCTTAACCCTGATGCCTCAGAGGTTTCCGTGATTTTGTCACAGAAGGACCTCCAGGATTGTCACTTTGCCTTCCTCAGTTCTTTTTTGTCACTTTTCTTGTGCTCTTTGCTAAGCTGTAAAGTTTTCTGCAAGTGTTTCTGAGCAGTCCCAGTGCCGATGTCCACCTACTACGGGGGACTTGATAATTCAGAGGATAACGTTTCAGACAGTATTCCTCTGTATTTTGGCCAATCAGTTTTCCGGTAGTTCCGGAATGCTGGTTGATTTGGAGGAGCATCATTCAGGCTGAATTGGATGTATCTGTGGTCTGAAAAAGAGTGTTCAGACGATACCATCCAGTTCATTAGCATTTGAGTGATGCTGTCGGAGACAAGAGTTATATCTAGCACTTCCTGTCGGTTTCTGGTTATAAAAGTGGGCTCATTGCCAATGTTGCAAATAAAGAGGTTGGTACTTATATTATTGTCAAAAAGTGACACACCTCTATTATTGATGTCGGTACTGCCCCATACCGTGTGATGCGCGTTCGCGTCGCATCCGATGATAAGGCCAGTTTTTTGTCTTCCAGCCTCCAGTACCATCCTTTCTAGGTTATCACCAGGTATGCCGATGCTAGCCAGTAGGAGCCTTTGGCAGTCTCTAGTCTGGCAACGGTTAAGTCGGGGCCGCTGAGATTATAAAGTAGAAGTGCATTAAGGCTACGTTTCACCAATATACAAGTTCTGATCTTACCTTTGTCTCTTGTATAGAGCGGGACGTATACGGGTGTCCTAAGTCCACGAACTACGCCTTCTACAATCCATGGTTCCTGGATTAGGATAATGTCTTCTGCGTTTTTTGAAAAACGCAGAATGAGTGCGGCCGAAGTCTTTTTTGAGTATTGGAGATTAATCTGGAGAAACCGAATCATTGCTACTGTTTTCTAGAGTAGCCTTCACCACGGTGCTGTTGAGATCCTCCGATTCTGAAGATGTGCCCCAGAGCTCATTTTCTTCCTCTGATCGTATAGGACCTCGTTTTCCTTCGTCATCGGTTTCCATTTCCGACGGGGTGTCAGATAAGGAAATCCACCGCTTGCTTGTCACCTCGGATGGATTGGAGTCGTCGCTATCCATTTCTGCTAAGGATATCGACGCTCCAGGGTCTGAGGTTGTGTTTAGTGGTGTCACCGTTAAAGAAGGAGGAGGTTGCTTATCAGCATCCAGCTCATCCTTTTTGTAGACCCTTAGATGAATTGACTCGAATCCGAACCGAATCATGCCTTTTGTCTGCGCTAGAAGGCAGAATATTACGAAGAAAGGATTGGTCTTGCTTGAACCCTGCCAAGGGAAAAACTGTAAAAGAACCTACGCCACTTGGTATAGAGGAACAGCAATTGGACACTCTTGACAATATTGACGGTGCTCAGTTAAACGCGAATTTCGTGGCGTCTTCTATTACCGACGCAAAAACTACCAGCGCTAATATAGACAATGAGGCCAGATCCTGACGCTTTATTTGCCAGAATGTCTTCAAAATGCCATAAACAACGAAGAACCAACCTCGCATTTCTTTTGCACGGGCAAATGAAAATCATTGGTTTTAAATGTTTGAAGGTTATAATGACTAGGAAATAAAGAGCTAGGCAGGGCATTCCGTAAGTGAGTTGTACGGCTTAGGAATGAATCACGAAATTTTAGAATACGTCCGAAAGTGGGTTTGAGGGTGAACTGAAGAGCATTCATAGCGAGACGAGTGTTACGGTTAAAAATTTGAAGGGGCGGAATGCTACTGAAAATTTCAGTGGAGCACTGGTGGTGAAAATAACTATACAACAAGGTGAGATAGGAGATATTACGCCAGTGTTCGAGGGTGTCAAGTGACTGTGTTATACCGGCATGAGTTTTATCGCCCGGTTTAGCAGGTGCAGAGATATTTTGGGCGCACTTGGCCAGATGTGGGCATTGCACTCCAATCTCAGTCCGATGAATGCCTTATATATTGAAGCCAGATCAGAGAGAGTGAAGTATTCATCGCTTGAGGAAACCTCGACATTTTTGGCGACATCGAATATGTGGTGGTCATTCAAACGTAAATTGTCGTTGACTCACATACCGAGAATGAAAAGTTTTTTTCGATTTCGATGATGCAAGTGCAAGTTCATGGACTATGGCTGGGTCTTTAAACTTCGCTTTAACGACAGCGGACAGCATTGTGTTTTGGAAGCAGTAAATTCTACTCTGTTAGTGTTTCCCCAATTAGTTATGCTGGTAATATCAGAATTTAATGAGCTTAACATACGCTTACGTTCCCGTTCTACAGCCGAAGACCATTGAACGAATATGAAAGGCAGAGAGTACTGTCATCAGCAAAGGAATATATTGGATTAGAAGTAGCAGACAAGAGATCGTCGATGAAAATTAAAAAGAGTGTCGAAGACGGTACCGATCCCTGGGGCACACAAGCATTTATTTTGTGAATATCAGACTTGAAACCGCCCAAGACAACTTGAATTGAACGCTCGGAAAGGTAATTTCTAATCCATTGGAGAAGAGAGTCATCGATCCCAAAAGCACGCATTTTCGACAAAAGAGCCTGATGCCAAACTCTGTCAAATGCCTTAGAAATATCAAGTGCAACTATCTTGCTTTCGCCAGATTTATGTACGCTTTGGTTCCACTTTTCAGTGAGACATGCCATAAGATTACCAGTGGACCTGTTGCTACGAAAACCGTGTTGCCGGTCATTGAGAAGTTTTCGTGTTTCGAGATATTTCATTAGCTGACGGCTTATCAGCGTTTCCATGACTTTGGAGAGAAGGGACGTAAGTCCAATGGGCCTGTAGAAGAAGAAAGAAGAAGATTCGCTTTTTTTAGGGACGGGCTGGAAAAATGCTGTTTTCCATCTGCTCGGAAAGAGTCCTAAAGAATAGGATTGATGAAAAATCTTGCGCAGTGATTTTGCCAGCGTGGAAGAACACCTCTTCAGAAGGAAGGTGAATGCTAAGATCTTTGAGAACTCTTGCTACTACACGAGTGCGAAAGTGGGTTTGTTGAGCTGGCCGCAAAGTGTGCAGCAAGCAGATTAGCCTTGTCTAAAGAGCTGACAGGGGATGAGGCAGAATTCCTTCTATTTTTGAGGAACGACCAACAATTTTTACTACCTTTGGGACATTGTTGTATTTTTTGCCTCAGTTTTTGGTCCTATTGGAATTTTGCAAGACTTTGCAATCATTCCTCTTAATCTGACAGTTCTTTACAGGTCGAGTTGTACCATGCCTTTTCTTTTGTTCTGATAGTCTTCATCCGATGAGGGATAAAGTTTCTCATTCCAAAGAGAATACTGTCTGTGTTCATATCAGCAGCGGCATCTACGTCGTTATCGAGGAAACATAACGACCAGTTAAAATTCCTAAAGAGGCTATCAAGTCCGTTTCAATTCGCTTTATCGTATTGCCATACGGTTCTTTGGGAATCTTTTCTCAAACTGTGTGGTGAGTGTACGAGAAATTAGCTGATATGACACAATGGTCCGACGAGCCTAGAGGGGAAAGCACTTCAACAGTGTACTTATCAGGATGTTTGTGGTATGACTATCAACGTCTGGTATTCGTATGGGCCCACTTACAAGCTGTGTCAAGTTATTTTCCGCAGCAAAAATCTCAACGAACCGTCCTTCGGGTGTTATCTGTACAGAATGTCGAAGCCACCCAGAATTGTATATATTGAAATCGCCCCTAAAACAATTTCAGTATGAGGATACAGGGATACAATTTTTTGTATGGAGTCAGACAGCGCATCAAACTTGTTAAGGGTCGAATTTGGTAAGCGATGTCGCTACGCACGTAAATGGCGTGCCCGGGGTGAGAAAAGAATAGTTGCACTAGTTCATAGCCATTCAGCTTTAGATCAGCGTGATCTAAGAGGTGTAGGCGTGATTATACGAGGCAAAAGAGGAAAATATAAGGAGCTCTCATCGGAATTCTCATCGGAATTTCAAAAGATAGATTATTAGCGTTGCAAAAAATAGAGCACGTGTCATAGCAATAGAAGCATGGAGAATAAGCCAGCGACTTGTGGTAGAAGAAGAATTGTAAGGCGTCGAAGCACGGGGAAACGAGTTAAATAACTCGCAATTTGTCCAATAAAATGATGGGGAGAAGAACTCTCTTGTTTCACTTTATAAAGTCAAAAGCGACACGAAAAAGTGTAACAACTTCCAATCGGGGAAACCAATGTCGTTTTGTGGAAATATGCGAGAGAGTTCTAAATAGTGGGCAATGCGATATTATCAAACTCAGTCGTAGTAAATGCCTTGTGGAAGGCAGATAAACATATGACGCGATCCAGAATTTGAGGATAATAATGGAGAAACATCAGCTTCGAAGAGTAAAAAGCTTTCGACATCGCTGCCAGAGATCTTATTTGGACGGTGCAACTCGAGCTGTAAAGAGGCTGTCAGGGCTAGAGAAATGTTTTTTCGGTCCCATAAGAAGGAACCTACAGAGTAAAACCCGAAAAAGATCAAACGAGGCAGTAATGACTTAAGCGTGTCCCAAAGATAGAAAAAACTTTTGGACGTTCGTTAAAAACATCTCATCCTCTATCCCAATGCTGATTTGTAATGCCATTCCAGCTGTCAGCTCTTTGGACAAGCTAAATCTGCTTGCACACACTTTTCGGCCTGCTCAACACTTCCAGATTGTGCTTTGTCTCCAGTTAAATCTAAGTGCGTTGAATCTTCAATGGGACGAATCCACTTTCGCACTCGTGTAGTAGCAAGAGTACTTAAAGATCTTAACATTCACAAATTCGCTGGTCCAGGTGGTATACTCGTATCTCCCCTCCTTCTGAAGAGGTGTTCAATGCCCAGCCCAGCTCTTTATTTCCTAGTCATTATAACTTGCAAACATTCCAGACCAATGCACATCGGTATCTCTCTTTTTCTCCCCCTAACTTCCCGTGGTCCGCGTTGTATGCAAACATTTTATGGGTTTGGTAACAAAATTCCTTGAACGCGCTAAAACTGTAAAAAATAAAGATGATAAAGAAACGTAACACTTTACGATTCAGTCGTACCAGCTTAAATTAAGTTAATTTTGTTATCCCAAGATCTTAATAATTGTCGATGGATCGAATTTATCTCTGCCATAGACGTAGAGCTTTGCACCCGGCTTAACCTCAATAAGACCGCTGATGGCAGTTCTTTATGAAGTCTTGTACCAGACAACATCCCTGAATGTGATAGGTATGAAAACTCTGCAAGACGCCATTTGCCATCATAGCCACTGCGACTGAAAAGTACCTAAGTATAAATTCAGGAAGTCGGAGTATAGGTCTTTCGTAACATGATTGTGGAAGCTCAGTGGGCTTTCTAATCAAGGGTGATACCACTATCAACAAGTGTGAATCTCGCTAAATTTGGTGCCCCCGGTTTCTCGATGGCCCAAATCTAGAATGCGAAAGCAGAACTTAATCATCCTGGATTTTTCGAGAGGTCCGGCTTTGGAAGCAAGAGCTGCGTTTGATGTTGGCATGCATGATGTAGCGCTGGTAGGGGATTTTCCTTCCCTGTGCTCGTCTAATAGAGTCAAGCAAGCACTAATAACATCGCTCTTCGCCTTAAGAATCTTATGGGTTACAATGAGCTTAATCACGATTCGCGTTGTTTTGTTAAGTCCCGGTCTCAGGATGGTTTTTCTAAGTAACTAAGGAAATGATAGTCGTTCTGCAGTGATTCCTACGTCATAAGTCCAATATTATAATTTGATCCAGCCTAGTAGATGAGATTCAATACACAGAAAAGAAAAGGATAGTGAGAAGGTGAGATACTAGATTAGACCGTCTGAGCCTACTTAAGCTTCTACAGCATGGCATGGTAGGCAGTCGATGCAAAAGAACGGCCTCAGTCGTACTATGACCAAATATTTGCATTGTCATTTTTCCGAATCTGGAAACCCAACTCCCAACACTTGTTTTGAAGTTTTCTCCAAAGGGAAAGTTCGTGCCTGGAACATGACATTAACTCTGGTACTGGTGGTGATACTTTTACTACTCGTAGGGCGCTGATCACCACATTGTTTTCATATCTCTTACGTAGACGGATTAAGCCTTCTTGGCGAGTACCTACGAAAAACACTGGTGATATTCATAGTACTGCCCGGTAATCGGCCTCATTTCTTCAAAGAGTCTACAAGGATTATTGCCTTTGAACTTCAAAAGACCGTAGCCATGTTCTTTTCAGCCGATGGGACAGTCTTTGTCTCTTTCTGGGAAGATTCTCCTGGCCACTGTTATGGCTCAAGGTTTCATTAACTGTAACGACTCAAGAAGGCAAAAACTCCTTTAGATTCCGCTTAAAAAACTCTTTCGAAGTTGACAGCCGTATCCGCTCGTTGTCCACTGTCAGCAATCGCGCACCCATTGGGCCGATAGCTTTTTTATGCTTAATTTATCATGTAAAATGGTCATTGCTTATGGAACGCGAACTTTTGTTCGACGATAAACAAGAGTCTTGTCACGGACCTTTTCAGCGATTTCCTCAGTCATCATGTCAGCCCGGAGGCTACGTTTACATTTCTTGAAGCAACACCTCACGGTTGTCATAGATGGTGAAGGGTCCCTATGGAAATTGTCCCGTCCGCCAAATAGACTGAGCTCGTAGGAAGTGGTATCACGCAGACTTAGTCTCTTTGATATGTGAAAGAAGGCCGTTGCTCTGCAAGACCATGATCGCTATAGCTTCCTTGACAAATTGAGCCTGTAACAAGGTGATAGGAACCCAAGAATTGTTAGTCCTCCTCTGAAGGCTAGTCCGTATTCAAATAAATGCTGTCTGGAAAGTTGAAGCACAATGTCTTGACATTTCGCTGCCAAATTTGGAGTCGTGGATCACATTCGAATCAAAAATTAATCCCTCCATCATCTAATTTTAGTCTATTTATTCCATATGGTGCAGACAAATTTATCAGTTGAGAATTTTGTTTATTTTCTTTTAATTTTTAGCGCATTTCTTTATTTAAAAAAAAAATCTAAAAAATTTCCTTTTCTCTCTTTCTCTCTTTTTTCAGAGCCATAAACAAAAAATGCATCCACATTTTCGCACAACAATCTTTCAGCACTTCGAAATAACTCGGGCAGTGAGGAATGCTTAAGTTCCCCAGGAAATCGTTCTGATTAATCGCGACTAATTAAAACCAACGGAAAATTGCCTTCAAATCAAAACAATTTTTTTTTTTTTTTGGAAAATACAAGAAAATAACAAGCGAACTCCAGAAAATTTTTTCGAGAATCCAACAGCGTCTTCCGAATTCCCACAAAATGATTCATTCGAACGTGTGTTTATCTTCAACAGCACAGAAACGCTCAAAAATGAAAATTTTCAAAACCTCGACCGTGAAATTTTCGAATCTGCTTACAAATGGTCTCCTCGTAGTCATAGTGATTTCGGTGTTTCATGTAAATTTTGTGGCATCGCGAAGAATGACGACACAGACTGCTACCACAAGTGCTGCCGATTTTGAAAACTTCGAATATATTTTGGGTAAGTTTCTTCTAATTTTGATCTAAAGCATGTTTATGTTCCTAATTAAGTCAAGATTAAACTAAGTGTCAAATGCCAAATGTCATAAATCTGTTTCGAATTTCGAAAACGAAAAGAGGAAAATTTATTCGAACTCTTATGTCAGATTCAATTTGTTGTAGAGTAAATTTCGTAGATGCAATTAATGGAACGACGAGACCTTGTCAAGAAGTCTTTTTCTTTTCTTTCTCGATTTTGGAAATTCTCCAGAGCTAATAAATCACATGGCAGGCCATTCCGTCAGTACGAATACCCGTATGTGAGAGAATTAAGTGAGAATAAAGCAGAAAATGTGGAAGCATTTAAAAAATAAAAAAAAAAAGATGCTGTGCAATCGAACACTTAACATGTGTTTGCACTTTGAAATGCACATTTCTTTGTGTTCGTCCGGATTCGAAATTGCAAGCCAGTCATCATAAGGAGGGCACTTAACATTTTCGAACTGCATTTCGAGGAGGAGCGAAATGGATTTGAGAGGTGGGTGTCTTTCGGGTACTTCGGAATGGACTCATATGTCAAGAGATTAAATGTAAATGCACGCTGTGTGCATCACGATGCAGATGTCTTTTCATGTTTTTGGGCTTTCTGGCGGCGTATATGTATGTACTTTGGTTGAAACAGTTACGATTCAAGTGAGCTCTTTTTAGGAAGAAAGGGACACTTGTAATTTAACTTAATAAGGCAGCGAAAGAAAACAACTTGCAGGTGCCTATTTGTACTTCGATACATTCAGAGTGCATGTAAGTAAATTATGGACGCAATAACTCCGAATTTCTGGAATAAAAGGGGTGGCGGACTATCGACAGTGCTAACATGATCGCAGTAGATTCCTAATAATCAATCTTACCAATTAAATGTCAAGTCTTTAAGTCAACTTCCTGACCTCATCACTGCAGTAGCACTTCAAAAAACAAAGCTACCATCCGCGCTGTAAGTGACAAAACACAACGCATATTCGTATACTATACTATACATGATGCAGATTTGACGCCTCCTTGTAAACATTCACGCGAGCCTTCCAATTATGCTGCAGATCCTATGAAGAAGAATCCATCAGAATGGATTACGGCCGGAAATGATGTCAAAGACATAATATTGCAACGTTAACGTCAAAATCGGTTAAGATAACATATTCGGGGTATCTGTCGGAACACGCACGATTCACGAATCAACAGCAGAAATTGGCTTTATGCTAATCGACTTTGATGTAGATCACTAAGTTTACATGGTTAAAGATCCGCAAAGCATCTGGAGATAGTAGAAATCGAATCGGCAACCAAATTAACCACGTACTAATGTTAGGCACTCATTTATCTTTAGGTTAGGTTAGGTTAAAACAGGGGTGTGAAGGATATGTCATCACACGAACACTAGGCACCAAAACGCGCCCATCGTAATCCCTGTCAAACCCGTCGAACTTACATTCAAACCGGCAAAACCTAAACAATCTCCCTGGTGAAACATCCAATTTCTTTGCAAAAGCCAAGAATTCATTTGAAGTTCGTGCCGTCTTTTTCCTCTAGATTTTCGAAAAAGTGTTTCCCTAAAATTCGACTACGCGATATTGCCTCGCATTCACACAGTATGTGTATTATGTCCTCAAAAGCTTGCATATCACCACAGAATCTGCAAATATCCGTAGCTGACAATTTGAGTCTCTTTGCGTGCTTCCGCAGGAGACAGTGTCCTGTCAGGATTCCTCTTATTGTCCTAAGCTTACCTCTGTTTAATTTTATTAACTCCCTAGATCTTTTCCAGTAAAAAGTGGTCATTGGATACCCTATGTCCTTCAAGAATTGACCACCTTAGATTGACAGTCTTTAAGATTTTTTCCTCGATAGTGCCGCTCACTTTACAAAAGGGTTTGATGTTGGCAACCTCACTATTATCGAGTAGCCCTCCTCTTCTTGCAAACTCATTCGTGCGTTCATTTCCCTTTATAACGCAGTGTCCTGGCACCCAGCACAGTTTCACCCTGTTCTGGCTGCATAATGCCTTGAGCGCTGACAGCGCCTAACTATATCAGAACTGAGGTTGGTCGATCCCATTGCCTTAAGTGCGACCTGGCTAACGATGTTGATAGCGATATCTCTTTCGGATACCGATGTCATCTGCATTAGCCCTGACGACAGCCAGAACCACTGATTTGAAGACACTTATAGACATTCTTACTTCTGGGTCTTCTGAGAAGATACCAGAACCTGTTCCTTCGTCTGTTCTCGAACCATCTGTGAAAATTGCAATTTCATTTGACCAGATTATTGCATATTTTTGCCAGTCCTCCCTCTCTGGATATATTATATCATACGGGATGTTGAAGTCGACCAAGAAAGGAATTTTAGTCGCTAGAGTTAGATTGCCTGGCAATAGCTCCGCTAGCACCGTGCCGTGTTCGAAACTACTGCTCTTGACTTGACCCAAATTAGTGAGTCGTATCGCACTGCCAGCAAGTTTTTTGATCTGTAAATCAAGCGGTGTTAGGTGCAAAAGGGTGTCCAATGTTGTCGTAGGGATTATACGGAGCACTCCTGTAATCACACCACTTGGCGCTGTCCGAAAGGGACAGTTCCACCCCGTTGAGTTTTTGGAGTTTGAATTGCGGTGTCTTGTATGTGTATGCCGTGGTACTTAAAACCATTATACTAAGCTTTTTAAGGATATCGTTCATAACCAGCACTCACAAGAGTGACGATGTGACTCTCCCGTGAAGGGCTCCCCTATTTACAGACATTCTAACCGAGTTTTGCCCAATGCAACCCAATTAGTAATGCCCTGTTCAATACTAGCGTCGACTAGGGCGCTTTTAATGGCGCTGCACTCCACGTTATTGAGGGCTCCTTTATCTTTGTGAATGTATGAATATTCGGAGATGCACATGCCAATTCCGACCAGTGTCTCGGAGCACCTAAATTCAGAGCTTAACTGTTCACAAAATAAAACCGATACCCTGCCTGAAAAACGCAGAATCACTTAGCTCAAAAACTCTCCACACTACAGGCACCTTTCACGGATCTTAAAAACCAGTGGATGTAGTATCGTTACATCGTTACAGTCACTGCAAAAGTCAATCACAGAAAAACAATACAATCCTACAACAGAGCAGCAAGAGAGGTGTAATAGTATCAACGGAAGTCAAGGCTTAACACAATTGCTAGCCACACCTACTCATTAATCAGCAGAAGGCGTAGATGTATTTAAGTGGCACTTACAGCAGCTCCAGGGAGAATCCACTACCAATGATGTCCGCCTGCAGTACCCATTTGGCGTACAAAAAAGCTGAAGAACATCAAAGCCACAGACTCAGATGTCTCGCCGCCAGAGCTTTACAATCACTGAGGGATGCTTTAGTTGGATGCATGTACCAAATCATCTGTCATTTATGGGACGAATCAATGCCCGGTGACTTAAATACAGGGTCTTCCAATAGAGGCTTCCGAAGTTTGATAGTTGATAGCGGCCATGTTGTTGAAGCTACATCTGTCAAATTGGCTGTCATTTATTCAGTCTGTTTTGCCAAATCACCATGGACGGACATAGCGTTCAACAACACGTGCAAATTAGAAAATTGTGTTCTGTTCGGGCAACGTTCCTCGCGCTTCGTCCAATTTACGGTCGCCATAATCGTCCTACGGAGAGGACTATTCGCTTTGTGGTTGATAAATTTATGTCCACTGGTTCAGTAAACGATAAACCAACACCTGTGCGTTGACGAAACGCATGATCTGCCGCAAACATCACCGCTGTCCATGATAATATGCAGAAGAATCTGAGGCAGTCAATTTCGCGTCGGCCACAAGTACTCGCAGACCACAACTTGGCGAATTTTGCGTCGTGACTTGGGCCTGCATCCGTACAAAATTCAACTGACCCAGGAGCTGGAGGTAAACGACCATAGACTACGACGTGTGTTCGCTAAATGGGCTCTGGAGCAATTGGAAATTGACCCTAATTTTCATCGAAAGATCATCTTCAGCGATGAGGCCCATATCTGAATGAATGGGTGCGTCAACAAACAAAATTGTCGAATTTGGGACAATACCAATCCACATGAGGTCCAAGAGCGTTCAATGCATCCCGAAAAATCAGTGTTTGGTGTGGATTTTAGGCTGGCGGCGTCAACGATCCATATTTCTTTGAAAACGACGTTGGTCAGGCCATTACCGTCAACGGCGAGCGGTATAGGTCGATGATTACCAAATTGGATGATATGGAAACCAACGACATGTGGTTTCAACAGGATGGCGCTACGTGCCATACAGCTCACGCCACATTGGAAATTCTGCACGAGCGATCCGAGGGCATGGTCATCTCACGTGGAGGTGATGTGAACCAGCCACCAAGATCGTGCGATTTGACCCCGTTAGACTTTTTCTTGTGGGGTGTTGTAAAGTCGCAGGTCTATGCGAATAAGTCACAAACCGCAGTGGCCCTCAATGCCAACATAACCCATGCCATCGGTCAAATTCAGCCTGATTTATGCGTCAGAGTCATGGAAAATTGAACATTTCGGATGCGCTTCACCCAGAAAAGCCGCGGCAGACATTTGAACGATGTTACATTTCATACATAATGGCATCCATTATTTTGTTTTATTTAAATTTGAAGATAGGAAGCGCTTAATGAAAGACCCTTTACTAGCGTACGACGATGTTGTCGACATAATTGGGAGAACTCAGCGGGCTGTCACCAGTTTGTTCGTTAGTATTGAAACGAAAGCTACAAAAATGGGTTCAGTTACAAAGGGACACTCACTATCGACAATGCTCCGGCCGGCAGAATCTTCGAAACTAACAGGGTGGAACAACGCAGTGGAGAGAGACCTCACCCAAAGTCGCTCGTACAAGTAGGAGGGAACCTCAGCCGACTTGCAGTGTGCAAGTAGAGCCAGTTAGCTAAGGACCGGGCTAACTGGAGAGGCTCGTTAGTTGCGGCCTTGGTTCATTTCAAACTGTAGCGTCACCTTAGTAAGTAAGTAAGAAAGTCTCATTTTATCTTGACTGACTAAGTATGTATATTGCAATATGTGTCCAAGGTAATTGGTTTGTCGGCCCGAATTGTTGAGAAGACATTCCTTCTCACCTCTAAATACGAGTACGTTGAATCAGCCCACATAAGGAACGTGTCATCCTGAATGGCGACTCCACTATTAGATTAGATTAGATTGTTGTGGGAGGCGGTATAATAAATCCCAGAACAGTGCAGCTACAGATGGACCTATTGTGATGTCCTCCATTTAAACCTCATCTATGATGCGCCAATTTGTGAGAAAGTCGGCTAAATCTTTAGGTGAGCTGGCGGCTACTTACAGTGAAAAGTAACCTCCTTGGGATTTAAAAAAAATTTTTTTTTAACTGTTTTTTTATATTATTCAATGTACTTAGTCCCCTTCTAGTTTGATACACTTATTCAAGCGATTTTCCAACTTCTTGATCCCGTCCGAAGAGTAATTTTCCGGAAAGTCTGCAAGATACTCCTCCGTAGCGTCGATGATTTCCTCGCGTTTTTGCAATTTTTTTTCCGCGGTTGTTTCGGTCTGCCGGCAGGAATCAAACTTCAAAAATAAAAAAACAGCAAAGCGATCGCGAACCACACAGGTGGTGGTTATTTCGGTAATGGCGGACTGCAACGCCAACAACGAACAAAACCCAAAAAGGGGAAATTTGCAACAGGCAGCAGGTTGAGTGCTGCCACTTTCGGCTGCTCAGCTGGGGGTGGGTTTATGGTTAAAAAAACCGAAAATAAAAATATACGAAAGTCGCAGATCTCAAAAAAATAAAAATACACAAATGTGTCCGTAGGCGCCACGCAATCTTTTTAGTAAGGAATTGCGAAACCTCAAACCGATGGAAAAACACAACAAAAGCCGAAAGTCACGTTATAAAGAGGTACTTTATTGATCGGACTTTTTTTTGAACAAAGGCAGTAAGCGGTAGAAACGGTTTACAGAACCAGACAGTTAAAACTACCGTAGTAGAAACCGCTTAAGAGTGGGCCGCTATCGTCTGCCTTCTCGAGCGATAGAAAATAATTTTTTTTCTACCGGGTCGCGTGAAGGGCAAACGGGCCTTTCTTTGTATGGAGTAGTAATTTTTTTTTCACGTTGGCGAAAGCCTACCGGGATCTCACAATACACTCTTACTACACAATACTTAGCTTTGCGTGGTATCCTTCTTTCCTCGTCTTCCCTGACCTTGCACTACCCTGATCCTGTCCTTTTTTCCTTTGACCTTGTACTTAAATGTTTTTTTTCTTTTGTTTTGCTGTTTAAATTTTCCTTTCTCTACTTCCTTTCTTTGTCACTTGGACCTAGATCTCTCTTTTTTTTCCTTTTCAAAACCTCTATACTGCGTTGCGGTCAACCAAAAGTGTCTGCCCTGATTCGACTTATGTCCACTCAGACATTACATCTACTCGGTCAGCGGGCCCAATGTCTGGTATATGTGTACACCGCTCCGCTACCTAGCTGGAGCGTGTAACCATGGCTTGGAGCACCGCTAGACCGCTCTTTTATACACTCAAGTGTGCCACTTTGATGACCCAAATCCTCGGGTAAATTTCCGAATTCTGGGAATTTCCTTTGGCCTGAGTGAACATTTCCCCAGAGTTGTCTTGGGTTCAAATAACCCCTTCTTTCCCCGAATTTGATCCCTGAAGTACGTCGAAGTGACAAAGAAAGTTCCTTTTCTATTCATTTGCGATTACGAAAGGGCAACTAAGTCAGGATCTAGGGATCTTAGATTAAACTTTTGAAAAGTGACGGAGGAAGAAGGAAACGTTTCTCAAATTAAATTCCCTTATGAAAGGTGGACCCGGTGGGCTTCCGTGCAGAATTTGGGAGGGGTTGAGAAAAGGATGTGTTGTGTGGTGTGTGTTGCAGAGAGTTCCAGACCGCCCATCTGGCTCTAGGCAACGTGTGCGGGTTGTAGTTCATTTCCACAGAGGGTTCCAGACAGCCCATCTGGCTCTAGGTGTGTAGTCCAAATAATATGGCCGTCCGCCATATGTTCAGAGTGTTCCAGGCCGTCCGCCTGGATCTGTCTTTCCCGGGTGGACCTACTGCTTGTCACTTCCGAGGAGCGTAAAAGCAGAAGTCCGGGATTTGAAAAATCGACAGGTACCTTTCGCAAATACGTTCCTCCAAAGCGACAACGGACATAACAGACAATGCGGGTCAAAAGGTGAAGGGGTTAGGAGCTGGAAGGATGGACCGGATGCCTTAGCTCTACTTATGGCTGGAGACTACCCATTAGGGGAGACAAAACAACATTTGGGACAAGGATCAGTTATTTCGTGTTGGACCCTTGCACAATAACCAAAACCTATAGCGTCCGCCTGCTCTGCGGGGTTTTATATTTTTTTGTTTTTTTTTTTTTTTGACCGTCCGTCGTACCTATTTATGTTGTCCTTCTAAGATGCTGAGAAAGTGCACCGATGGCTTATGCGCTCAAGCCGCCCATCACTCTCTCAGAATTCTGGACGAACAACTGTTACAATGGGAAAGGTTCGAAGGAGTGAAGCGAAGGAAAAAGAGTCCAACTTGTTGTGGTAAATTTTACCGCAACAGCGTGAGCTGAATTTTTTATTGATGAGCCATATTTTGGGGTTTGGGAAGAGATAATAGTCCGAGGGAGCCAAATCGGGCGAATACGGTGGATGCGGCAGCAATTGGAGCCGTAAGTCATTGTTTTTAGCGTGGTTGCGATGCTCTTGTTTTTGGTCTGGAGTGAGCATACGCGGCACCCAGCGGCAGGATAGCTTCTTCATATGCAGAATATTGCCCAAAATATGGCGTGTGCGCTCAGTACTAATCTTTGTGGTATCTGCTAGCTGCCGCACCTTTACTTTCCGGTCAGCCAACACCATTTCATGTATTTTTTTGACATTGTCCTCTGTAACCGCATCGCAGGGCCTGCCGCTGCGGACTTGATCGGTAGTGGAGTTGCGGCCACCACGAAACTCTCGAAACCAATATTTGACGGTGTAATCTGACGGAGCATTAGCCCCATAATGTTTATCCAATTTTTCTTTTGTTTCCTTCTCCGTTTTGCCTCTCAAAAAATTATGTTTTATGAGAGAGCGAAAATCGTTTTTGTCCATACTCAATATAATGCCAAACACGTCAACAACAATCAGCTGTCAAAACAAAACTAAAGACAGTATCGCAATGAAATTTGGCATGTCTGCCTAAATATGAACGGACTTCAAGGTACCATAGTCTTTTTTGCAGTCGCAGCACATTCTGGCGGTCAAGGAGATTACTTTTCCGCCGCTTCGAGATAGACTTAATCTAGGTAACGTTGGCGTGTTTTGATTAAACCATTGCAGTCACATAGTATGTGTTCTGCTATTTCCAGGTCCTCGTTGCACAATCTGCATGTATTGTCTTGTGCTACGCCCATAAGTGATTTTTCATACGGCAGTGCCCTGTGAGAAAATCTGTCATCAGTCGAATCTGACTTCTACTTAACTGTAGTTAAGGCGTTAATTGCAAGTAGTACTGCCCTGCTATTGAGGAGAATGTAAATGTTTTTGTTTGTTGCATATCTGTTTAGATTCTCTCGAATGTAAAGCTCTATTGCATTGATTTCAGCCTGAAATACGGAGCTGCTTGTATCGATACTGGCATGTAGGGATGTTTCAGTGCGAAGACCGTATACTCCGGCGACTCCAACTCCTTCATTTGGTTTGGATCCGTCTATGGTACACATGTGAGTCCTTAGAAAATGTTGGGTTGTTTTTCCTTAATTCATGAAGGATTGCAGCATGAACTAGTTAGAAATTTGATTCATCTTCTGTGAAGGCATTTACCATTACTTCTTTCATGAGTTCTTGATGAAGTGGTGGTATGTTTAGGATAACTTCAAGCGCAGGTGGTTTTTTTTGCACCAGTTGTACAGATATAGGCTAGTCTCTGTATTCTGTTGAGTTTAGCCTGTGTTGACCTCTGCGTTGCTTTATGCCACCAAACGAACTCCACCATAGATCGCATGAATGATCGCATCCGCCATGCACCGCAAAATTTACGTTATAAATCTGCGTTACGCATTCAGTCAGTGTCCACCCTAACCATCGAGGTGCACTACCTGTGCGATCTTAGAGCCTGTCAATGTTTCTTAAATGGTCATCAGTACATACTTTCCTCAGTCATCATCAAATACCGCATTAACTCCCTAGTGGCGATCACAAGATCCTAAGACCGGAGTCTTCCGCATTTCTGTAATGAATCTATGTACATAAGAGTACAAGTATATGTTGCAACTTGTGGTCATGTCTTTTCAGAGAAACGCCTCATTACTCTTTAGCTTCACCTCACGCAGTTGTTAGTTTCGTGCAGTTAAGGCAATTCCAACTTGCACCAACCCAGAACGGTGATGTCGTATCATCCGTTTGACAGATCACCAAACGTCATATTGGCGCATTCGGTCAGATGTGTTCTGTCAATCGGCTTAACTAAGCACATGAGTGATTTGTCATTGAATCGGGAATTACTCCTGAGCTCCAGTGAGCCCAATTCATTGTATGTGTTGCATTGCTACATGCTCCTAACAAAGCAAAATAGAGTTTTCCTTGCGATACATCGAAACATTTGCTAAACATCAATTCTATTCCGCGGATCTTTTGAAGATCTCCATTCCAAACGGCCATGAACTGAATCATAATAAATATTTACAACCCTAAATGTCCCTGCAGTCAGATCCTCGTCTCCTTGGTTTCAGATGATTTCTTGCAAAAATAACTAAAACGAAAAATATGCATCTTCAAATATTTCCTTCAACCCAGCAGAACAGATGCAAGATTGCATGCCCCCAAAGCATACCCCGCCCTCAATGTTGGCATGTACATATCCGTAAATCGCACTCATAAAAACTCATTAATCTCATAAAAAACATCATAATTATGTGTTGCCATGTTTTCAACTGCACTATCTCTCCATTTGTGTAATGTATGTTGAATGTTTCTTTGTTGGCCTGCCATTCAATTCATCATCGTTCTATGCCATAAGACCCTTTTAAGATACGCATACACCACAAGAACTTACCTCATTCCAGTGAATCTGAATGCCTGTCCCGAACTGGGTACAGTTTCTGCGTTTCATCAGTCGACTGTCTGGAGAATAGAAGTTCCACTAACTATGCCTCCCTCTGGGCGGTCATAGAGTGCATTCTGCAGTCTGAATACCAAAAAAAGAGTGTCAAATCGCGTTGTAGATGTCTATCCTTATGTTGGTACATGACTGACATAATGGCATCCTAATGAATAGCACTGCTCGCATGTAGGACTACCTAACGAAGGGGGGTACTCGTATATTCGAATGGATTCAAAGAAAAAGGGCACGCGACTTCCAGCATGGTGGGCCTGTCCTCTGGGGTTTTCCCCTATTCACAGTGCCTTCAACAAAAAGGGAAAGTCATCATGATAATGCGCAGGGGGGGAGCTCTTTTCTTTGCTCGAAGTAATTGGTGATAACCTAATGCGTGCCTCACCTTAAAAGTTGAGTTTTTTTTTTTTTTGTTGCAAGAGATATACGCACTCTCATCGATACTTTTTAATCTCTACCTGTCACTCGGGGAGGCTGCAAAATTGCATTATGAACGCCACAACGAGGTAAGCCCACGCTCATTCTTCGCCTTTTTCTTTGATAAGTGTGCAGAGCATTGTTGTCGACTTTTGTCAGCAACTGGACGGCTGTATGCTTAACATTTTGCACAGTGGGGTAGTCTATGTGCACAAGAGTAAAATAAATGGTTGTTGCATTGGATTAAACCGGTAAACGAAATAAAATGCAACTTTAGTTGTGTCGCTGCCTTACTACGCTTTAAAATATCATAAGTTATATCAGGTTCACCTGCGAGCAAATAAGACGCTACTTTGAAAACGAGGAATTTCACTTCCCAAACACACATATCATTCGATTACCCTAGGGTTAGAAACTCTTTCCTTTGACTGTATTCTTGGTCCAGGAACCAATTATACTATTCGCTGTTCGCTCTTTACATCATCATGAGTATCGTAAGTTAGCTGCTTCGACTCATTTAAATGGTGATGATATAATCAGATGATATTTCCTGCTCAGCTCCAGCTGCTTTTTGGAATTATATGCCGGAACCTGCCATCTATTCTTAAAGACTGGCTGCCTCCTGGCGCTTATGCCCAAAGCCGACAAGCCTTTTAAGAAAGGATTTTAATTGATCAGCTCTCGATCACGCTCTCAACAAAATGTTGCATGTCTTTATGAAAAATTTTATAGATATGTTAGATCCAACCTTGCTATCTATATTATAAAATGCGCTTTCAGCGCCATGATGGACATCCTCTCCATAAAATTAAGCAGTCATCAGCTAAATATTGTTGAAAGATTCCCAATCAACGTACTTAAAATGCAGCGGGATCTTTCCAAGTTCACAGACCGCTGGTCTACAAAATTGTTTTTCAACACTCCATCAGAATAGAAACTGCGTGATGTCATCTAAAGCGGGCCGTTACAAACACTTAAGAAAAGAGTCGGCGGCAAATGAAAGTAGATATCTTAGCCAGTATTTTCCCGCTTTATTAGTGGCAAAAGTTCATCAGGAGACCCATATCACCCAAAACTTTAACCAAATTTCAGTATAAAGAAATTGTGAACAAGGATATCGGATGAAAGGTCAAAGTCATTAAAAAAGTTGTAACTCAAGGGAGTTGAGAGAGTAGAGAATCATCGATTACCGAAATGGAAAACATCCTGCTTAGCCAATTCGCCTAAAATATTCTTCAATGGCAGATGCTTGCCGATCAAGTAAATTAATTATAGGGATTCAATTACAATACTTCTTTTAAGATAAACTATATTTGCAACAGTACGGCAAACTACTGCAAAAATTGCAAATCCAAAACATATAGATCTCCGGTCCAAATAATCTTTAAGTCTACACCAGAAGGAACGCGCAGAAGGAGAAGACTTTGAATGATTTCTTGCTATATCCTCGACCTCGACGATGAGCATTCTCCGAAATCATTCTAGGCATAAGAACTCAACAGGGCTACTAAATCTGGCATTTTAATCATTTATCTACATCCTGTTGTTAATGAGGGGCGAGAGTTGTAAAGGTTTCATCCAATGGGCGTCCTTTCTACCAACCAAATTATGAAGTCCTATCCTGTCCAGCGTTTTTGAAGCTGGTCACTTCTGGCTTTAGTGCTACTACACTGCACATCATTCTCCATATTATTGGTACAGACTGCTTCATTCATATCGTTGCCAATGTTTCTTGCTCGTCGAGGAAGATCATCCTTTCATCAACACTGGAAGCTATTCTCTCCGAAATATTTGGAGAATATTGAAAGAGTTCCATTTATCAAGTCCAACGTGGTTGATTCGAAGCAGCAAGTGATTTTGGGCATATAAAGGTGAATAACACAGGTGCTGACAGCAATACCCAAAGATATTGAGCCCTTTGCCATAAAAAACAACTTAACCCAGATCGTGAATGAGCGACATTAGTAGCCATACCGCTAATACCCTGGATCTGTTTTTAACTTCTCACCCTGAAAAGTGTATCGTTGATGTGCTCCTTGCTCGAGGATCGTCGGACCTCGAAAAAATTCCCAAAAGAACGATATGAGAATATGAGAAAGTAAATCGGAGCATGTTTTCTCGATATCGACGAGGATGCCGCTGCTAATATAATCACAAAAAATTATTCTCTTTATCCTTCATTGGATGAAGACTATCAACTCGAAAGAAAAAACGTGATACGACTCATGCGAGCCAAGAGTGACTGCAACGTCTTAATTAAACGTGTGAAATGCTAGTACGACCAAAAATTTAACCAAAAAATACCACAATGTCCCGAAGGTAGCCTGATCCTCTATTCCAACGCTCATTTACAATGACATTCCATATGTCAAGTCCTTGCTAATCTCCACATTCTGCATCCAGCTCAGCACTTCTAGATTGTGCTATGTCTCCGCCTGCACTTGATTGCGTCGAATCTTCAGTGGGTCAAATCCACTTTCGCACTCGTGTAGTAGCAAGAATACTTAAAAATCCTAACATTCTCATATTCGCTGTGGCAAAGCGCAGCTTTTTCACCGGTGCTACTCTTTAGGACTCTTTCCAAACAGATGGAAAACATCATTTGTCCACCCCGTCCATAAAAGAGGTGAATCTTCTTCCGTCTCCTCTTACAAACCTATTGCACTTACGTTACTTCTTTCCAATGGTCATGGAAATATTGATAAGCAAACCACAGCTCATGTAATATCTCGAGACACGAAAACTTCTCAATGACCGGCTACGGCTTTCGTAGCAACAGGTCCACTGGTTATTTGATGGCATGACTCACCGAAAAATGGAACCAAAGCGTACATCAGTCTGGCGAAAGCAAGATAGTTGCACTTAATATTTCTAAGGCATTTAACAGAGTTTGGCATCAGGCTCTTTTGTTGAAAATGCGTGCTTTTGGAATCGACGTCTTGAATGGTTTCAAGTCTGATAGCAACAAAAGAAATGTCACCGACTCCCTACTGTCTGCCATTATGGTCAGAAATATCTAAATTTCCAAAATCGATGTAAGAAATAGTTAACTCCGTCTGATCTGGCCGCAATATAAAAGACATTTATCAGCCCAAAATTCGGGTGCAATGCCAATCTGTTCAGGTGCTCCTAAGACCTCTCCGCACTTGCTGGATAGGATTCAAAAACATGCGATAGAACTTATAGGTGATGCTAATATTGCACAATCAATTGACACTGTCGAACATCGACATACACTTCTTGTTCTATCGCAATTTTCAGCATCAGTGCTCCATTTAAACTAACAGTTCCATTCTGCTACATTCAAGCCTTCAACCGTATTTCGCTTTGAATGCTCAAGCTCACTTTGAAGAATTCTGATTCTTTCCTTAACTATACAACTCGCTCATATGACACAAATGATCTACTGCGCTCCTTATTTCCTAGTCATTATAATTTGCAAACATTTAAGACCAACGTACATTAGCACCTCTCTTTCTGTCTTCCCTAATTTTCCTTTATCCGCACTGGTTGCAAACATTACATTGTAAAGAGGAAAAACATTCCTGGACTTTTGACTTCTATCCTATAACTTGAGCTACAAGACAAATTCTTAAAAATTTACGTAATCGGATATCTTAGTCAATAGCGGCGTCGTTCCTATTTTACCCATCTTCTACCGGCAACTCGGCATATCTAATATACAATGTGGCGCAAAAGTTATCACCCGATGTTTTTTGGCTGTAATTTTTTTTTTATGAAAGAAAACCTTTGGTTCTGCTTTTGGATTATATTTACTTGGTATCTTAAATTTTTTTCAATTATGTCGAGAGAATGATATCCTGCTAAATGGCCGCCGCCAGAATTGATGACCATTCGAGCCCGATTTGTGGCATTTTCCATCACTCTTGCCAGAACTTCCGGCAATAGGTCCACGCATTCTTGACGGATATTCTCTTGGAGAGCTTCAAGAGTCTGAAGCTTGTTGACATAGACGCGTGACTTCCTAAAACCCCACAAAGACAAGTCTGGAATGGTTAAATCGAGAGATTATGCGACCCGGAAATGCAGCCCTCAGCCTGTTGGAACCACATGTTTTCCAGTCCCAACTCATCCAATTGAGGAAGGAAAAACTCATTGAGCATGGTTTTGTAGCGCTCGCTGGCCATAGTAGTCGTTTGGCCCGCGGCGTTTTCGAAAAAATTAGATCCGATATAATGGTTCTTTGTGGGTTATACGCGGATTCTTGGTGCCCCAAAAGCGGTAATTTTACTTATTCACATATCCACAGAGATTGGAATGGGCCTCGTCGCTCATGATGATTTTCGATGAAAAGTTGTCTCGCTCGTGGTAGAAATTCAGGATGGCTTGAGCGTAGGTTGTACGCGCTTGGCGGTCAAAAGCTGACAGCTGAGGTACTGTCTCCACTTTGTAAGGCAACATCTTACAGTCTTTTACCAAGATTCTCTGTAAAGACCATCGATTGATGCCTAATTTCGCGGCACGTCGTCTGGTCGTTGCTCCGGGGTCCTCTGCGAAATCTCAATCACAGCTGCGATATTCTCAGCAGAATGGCAGCTCCGGGGCCAGCCAGACCTGGCAGCATCTCACGTTGTCCCATACACATCTGGGTAAGCGGCTACAAGCCGTAGTATTTGCCCAGTTGGTGTCGGACGACCGGGAAATCTGCGCCGGTGCGCCAACACCACCGACGAATTATTCCGCAAAAAAACATAACAATTATTCCGTGTTCTTTAGGAGTGTAGCGATTCATGTCTAGTTGACGTATATTTTGTATCTGTTTACTTCACAAATGTCAACGTAGATAGGCTGATGACTTTTGCGCCATCTATTATTAACTGTCAACTATAACCGCACACAAAACATTTTGCCCCTAAAATACTTTTTCCTAACAAAAATAATTTAAAAAACACAAACCTACCCCACTGTGCATTCGCATGATGATTGCGAAGCCAGTCGAAGTGAGCGCATGTACTATACACACGAGTACACTGGCGACCAAAAGTACAGAAAAAGAAAAAAAAAATTGTTTTTTTTTTTTTTTTGTTAAATCTCAACATTATAAATTGTAAGACCATTCATAATGATGATGCTCTTAATGTTTATCTAAAAGATTAAATGGTCACATCAGTCGATTAGCCGGAGTACGTATGAAAGTACACGATGTACGAGGCGCGTTCGTATTCATATGCATGCATTGGGCCTCGGCCAATGGGGCAAATTGGCAAGCAAGTGAATTTTTGTATCTTTTCGTTATTTTTGTTGGTTTTCATTATTTTTTGTGATAACATCACAACAACAGTGCTTGAAGTGTATCTGTGTGTAGTGCTTTTGCATTTTACATTAAGTGATCCGTAGTAGGATGTATGAGCTGTGGTTATCTTTTGGATGCGCTTTTAAGTGGCAGTGAATGTACTCCGGGTATCTGTGATGTGACTGCAATTCACATATAAACAATGCGTGGTTTTGTGTTGAGATTTATTGAACCACCAGAGCGGTGGTATGTACGAGAGATGCGTTCAACTGATTAGATTAGATTTGCAATGCCAGCAGGATCTTACAATTTGAATTTCGGAAATGTTTGCAGAGATATGGAATTTGTAATCAATACTCTGCCAGATAGAGCCGCTGAGAGGATAGCTTTCGAAAAAGAGAAAGATGTTAGAAAGTTGGTATTTAAATGAGGTTGGACTTTAGGACGTATTGCTGGCATGGATTTGTTCTTGATTCTAGAAATATATTTTTATAAAATGAACCAACAAATTAAGGCACAGTACCGTCACCGTACACTTTGAAGGGGACAGAATACATCGCAACTAGAACATGATTTCTTCACTTCAACATCGACAAAGTCGTCTAGTTTCCTGATAATCAAACAAGTAGATTATGTTACGATCGACGCAAGGCACTGCTACAGTGTTGTAAGTTGGATGTCTAATCATTCCGATAGGTTAGCGTAGATTTGGAAGCGTACTTAGCTGCGGCCTAAATAGTTACATCTATGCGTATCTCAGACGCCACAACAGTGGAGAAATAATATGAAGAGATTTAACGTTGAACAGCTCCAATCGCAAAAACTCTGCCGCGTATCGCTCATTCTCTCTTCGATGCCTTATCAACCTTCAGTAAGTGCCAAAGATCAATGGTATCGAAGCCAAGAAGCCGTCAGAATCTGCGCGAAACTCTACGATGCGGCGCTACATAGAAAAACAAAAGCGGCTCGTGCGCTTTATGAGCAAAAAAAGAGGAAGAAACATCGGCTTCTCGGAAAGATGAAGATAGAGCGTATATAAACAGGTGCTACTCCAAGAACAACTTCCAGAAGATTTCCAATGAATAAAGAGTATGTGTCTAGGCAACAAGACTCGGGCAGAGACCTGTAGAGTTGACCTTAAATAGATACAAATCAATGCAGACGGGCGGAGATGAAATAAATTCCACTCCCAGGCAGAACAAAATATTGTACTTGGGCGTTGAATGGCAAGAATTTCGCCCTACCGGCCAAAATAAAGGGAGAATCGCACTATATAATCTTAATGGCCATGTGGTCTGCCGAGCTATTCGAGGAAAGAATACTTGCTGGATGGAACTTCAACATCGTTTGCCCAATCTACATCAGAGAAATTTCTTTGAACTAGGTCGTCTTCTTAAATATACGTACAAGTTCTTGTCGTGTCTTGTCAACGACCCCTTTCAGCGCGGTTTTAGGCCAGGTGGTACCACAATTGACCAAATATTCACACTACGACAGATCCCAGAGAAAACTCAGGAATCCAGATCGATACTCACCCACCACCACATAAGGCCAGCTATACCGAGCCATGTCTAGCCTCGGTATCCCTGCGAAACTCAGATTGTGTAGAACGACTATTTTGAAAGCAATCTCACCGAAACCTTTGACATACCTTCATACTTGAGGAAATTATGCGAAACTCGCAAACCGACACCAGAGGCACAATTCTTTTTTAAATCCTGTGCAGCCACTTTAATACGAGCTGTCACTGGTGCGTCTACAAGTATTGAAGGCGGTGTTAAGGCAAAAATATGCCCTTCAACAAGAAGACAGAACGTCATGGCTTTAAGGTAGTTCGGAATTTTGTTTACCTCAGTTCTGCTATGGTATAAGAGTAATACTTTCCAATATCTGTTTCCTTGGTTTAAAAACTAAATGAGTAATCAGACCTTGTAAGAAGGCATTTAGGAGACTCTATATAAGGGCCTAGTCAGCACAATCCCGAAGGCAGGTGAAGATATCCTTGGCCGTTTTCAACGCAAAATTCCCGAAACGATTTCTGGCCCCATTAGCGTCGATGAGCTTTGGAGCAGGAGATGATAAGAGTGAATCCTGCGAGTATGCGTCGATTAAAAAATCGAAAATCAGTAAACATGGTATCAGTCGCCCGAAATGGATAGATCACTTTGAGCTGATGGAGACCACCGCTACAACCTGAACAGTACTATATTTGGTTCTTACTCTGAAAAAGACTGAAATAGAGAGAGCTCGCCTTAGGTAGCGCGCACAAATGGAAGGCTTCTCAATCATCTTGAAATGTTTCAACTAGAGACAGTTGTACACAGATCGTGCTAACTGGGGACACTTATAAATTAGGCGTTATATTATATGCAGCATACAGTTCAAATCGCAACAAAAGTTTCCTTACTCAACGCTGTAGTTGGGACATAACATTTGACAATCTTTCTTACTCGACCCTGTTATCTTTCCTCCGCCAATATCCGATCATTGCAGGGTTTTCACGATGCCAGATTATTTGGTGACTCTAATCGAGCATAAGCCCGATTCTAGTCTCAGGTACGCTTCTAGCTATATTTGCTAGAGTAGAATAAGATAGTACTTCAATCGG
The DNA here is from genome assembly GCA_963966105.1 of Volucella zonaria. Lineage (NCBI taxonomy): Eukaryota > Metazoa > Arthropoda > Insecta > Diptera > Syrphidae > Volucella > Volucella zonaria. The sequence continues at coordinate 248,108,293 of OZ014530.1, read as the reverse complement.
ACCCCTTTAGACTGTTGGTTGACGCCCAGATTGAAGTCCTTCTCTAACATTCTAGGACCCGCCAAGACCCGACATTGATGCCTTTATTCTGCCCATGTACAAAGTCCAGAATTTTGATGGTAGCAACGCTTGTGGAATAGGGAACCTTTGGGTAGGAATCTGGAAAACCTTTGTAGAAGGTCGTGCAGAACCTTAAGACGGTGACAAATCTACCCAGCCCACTCCGCAGTTGGTTGGATTTGTTGTCTAGTCTTTTTCGGCTCAGTAGTGGATATGATTATCCCTTGCCACAACTATTAACTTGACACCCGGCAGTACATCTGATGGAAGTAGAGGGCTGATGGTCCCTTTGCCCATTGTATCGCCCTAGTTTACGGGCTGCCTTCACCAGCTTGTCGAATTTTGAAGTTATGGATTACTAAGCTCTGGCATGCGCTTTTCTGCTGAGTCACCTATTAATAAAGTACGTCAGGCTAGCTTCCAATCAACCCATCTTACTTTGTCTTCACAGAACTCTTCGCTTGTTCCTCCGCTTTTTGAGGTACAATGGCCTCTTTTGATTGTGAAGCCTTTACGTGTTTTCTTCATTTGACTCTCACATTTTATTCCCATAAGTAAAAGGGTATATCGGTCCACTGCAGCAGAGCCCCGGTAGCGCAGCATTTATTGAAATGAGGCCTCACCTGTGCACCTCAACTTCTCATATTACTGATTAAACACATCCGTCAGCATATGTTGTTCCACTTTGGTTTGCGGATTTTAAGAGGTTTACTCTCTACATCCGACAATAAATACAAAACCCAGAACAGTAATATGACCGCGCCTAGGAATCCGGGTTATAGTCGCAGATCAAAGGCTCCTGTGTTGATCTCTTCACTTGACTGTCACCGAGCACCGTATACGTATATCACTAAAGCCCAGCCCTTTGTGTACCTCAGGAGGCTTACTTTCGAAGTTTGCGAATAAATTGTCAATTAGAGCTTACAATCAGAACTAGCAGGTGTTTGGTTGCACGGACTCGTTCCAGTTACTTAGCAACAATCAGTTGCTAGATGTTGCATATACGACGCTAAATACTAGCCGAAAAAGTAACACATTTCCATTTCAAAGCTGTTTAAGGCATGTCCTTTCGAGGGCGTCGTCTTTCATTTCCTGATTCAACTGTCAAAATTAAAGGTAAATCGGTTCCTCGACACCGTCGGAAAAATCCTGAGCGAATAATTTGCAATAGAAAAGGCCTTTGGAATACCAATATATGTAGTTTTCATAAGACACGACCTGCCGTAAACGTAATCAAACTGGAGCCCGAAAAGGTGAAGAATACAAGCGCTCTAAAGGCGGTATCTAAAAATATTGACCTCTTACAGCATTGGAAGTGAAAAAGGAGCCAACGTCCCGAAATCGGAACAAGGAAAGGGATTATCAGATTGAAATACTGGGCTGTCTTCGTAAAATAACGAGCTACGATTTCTGCAACACTTAACGAGCTTAAATTCTCCTGCAATGAGACAATTGCAACCTCAGTTGGCCTACTAGCTCACCGATTATAAATCTAAAGAAGACGCTGTTATGCGGAGAGTCGGATGGCATCAACAGGTCTCTCAGGTATATCGAGTACCTCGGAATTATTACTGGCACTCATCTAAGTTACAGCGTGTCGTTAAGTCATTTGTTTTCACTTTTCAGATTCCCAGGGCTTCTCACCCAGATTATGCAGGAATCATTCTATCATCTTGTTGTCTTTTATTGCTCATACAGTGTCTCACAAAATTGATCAAGTGTTTTGCATGAAGTCAATTATGTAGCTTTTTCCTAGTTTTAAATCTATGCAGAATAATTTAAACACTTTTTTTCACACACTTGTGACCTTCTTTGGCTTTTAAAACGGCTTGAATACGGCGTGGCATGCTGTTTATCAAATTTTCACACGTTTCTGAAGGAATTGCATTCCACTCTAAATCAACTCTGCCGTTCAGTTCATCTAGATTTCGTGCTGGTGTTGAATATTCCGCAAGTTTTCGTACGTCTACGTACCAGCTGTTTTGGCACTTAGTGAAACACAGGTAGATCCCCGCCCACACCTCTCAGATCACTCTGATCTGAAGCTACCTGGCTACGAACTAGTGCCACTATTCTTTTCTCACCTCGGTCTTGCCATTTATGTGCGTAGTGATGTAGCTTACCAAATTCCACCACAATGTAGTCCCTGTTCAAATCTGGAATTCAATTTCATGTGGTTAAAATTCCATCTCTGTAAGCAAATTATCCAACTACTGCTTTATTTACAGAAGCCCCAAACTGGACAGCAACTCGACCTTTCAAGAGTTTGATGCGCTGTCTGACTCCATTCAAAGAATTGTATCCCTGTATCTTCATACTGAAATCGTGATTACGGGCGATTTCAATATACACAATTCTGATTGGCTTCGACATTCGGGACAGATTACACCCGAAGGACGGTGTGTTGAGATCTTCGCTGCGGAAAATAATTTAACCCAGCTTGTAAATGAGCCCACACGAATACCAGACGTTGAATGTTGATAGTCATACCGCCAACACCCTGGACTTGTTTTTAACTACTCACCCTGACAAGTACTGCGTTGATGTGCTCTCCCCTCTAGGCTCGTCGGACAATTGTGTCATATCAGCTAAATTCTCGTACACCCACCACACAGTTAGAGAAAAAATTCCTAAAAGAACCGTATAGCAATACGAGAAGGCCAACTGGAGCGGACTTAACAACTTCTTAGGGAATTTTAACTGGTCGTTATGTTTCCTCGATAACGACGTGAATGCCGCTGGTGACATGACCACAGATGAAGAGCATCAAACCAAAAGAAAAGGCATGGTACGACTCGAGCCGTCAAGAGCCTGTCAGGGTTAAAGAATTATTTTGTCGGTCCTACAAGACCAATCCGACAGAGGAAAACCGAAAAAAGTTTAGACGAGCCAGAAATGACTGCAACGTCTTTCTCAAGCGTGTGAAATTCCAATACGACCAAAAGCTGAGGCAAAAAATACGGCAATGTCCCAAAGGCAGTAAAAATTTTTGGTCATTCGTCAAAAACATTAGAAATTCTGCCTCATCCTCCATCCCAACGCTCATTTACAATGACATTCCCGCTGTCAGCTCTTTGGACAAGGCCAATCTGCTTGCTGCACACTTTGCGGCTAGCTCAGCACTCCCAGATTGTGCTTTGTTCCCGCCTACACTTGAGTGCGTCGAATCTACAATGGGACGAATCCACTTTCGCACTTGTGTAGTAGCAAGAGTACTTAAAGTTCTCAACATACATAAATCCGTTGGTCCAGATGGTACGAGTATATATCCCCTCCTTCTGAAGAGGTGTTCTTCCACGCTGGCAACACCACTGCGTAAGCTTTTTCATCAATTCTACTCTTTCGGACTCTTTCCGAGCAGATGAAAAACAGCATTTGTCCAGCCCGTCCCTAAAAAATGTGAATCTTCTTCTCTCTCCTCCTACAAACCCATTGCACTTACGTCCCTTCTCTCCAAGGTCATGGAAACGCTGATAAACCGTCAGCTCGTGAAATATCTCGAAACACGAAAACTTCTCAATGACCGGCAATATGGTTTTCGTAGCGACAGGTCCACTGGTGATTTGATGGCATGTCTCACCGAAAAGTGGAACCAAATCGTACATGCCTTGATATTTCTAAGGCATTTGACAGAGTTTGGCATCTGGCTCTTTTGTCGAAAATGCGTGCTTTTGGGATCGATGACTCTCTTCTTCAATGGATTAGAAATTACCTTTCGGAGCGTTCAATTCAAGTTGTCTTGGACGGTTTCAAGTCTGATATTCACAAAATAAATGCTGGTGTGCCCCAGGGCTCCGTTCTGTCTCCGACATTCTTTTTAATTTTCATTAATGATGTCTTGTCTGCCACTTCTAATCCAATATATTCCTTTGCTGATGACAGCACTCTCTGCTTTTTATATTCGTTCTCGGACTCACGTCCCTGCCCTTCGGCTGTAGAACGGGAACGGCAGCGTATGTCAAGCTCATTAAATTTCGATATTAATAGCACAACCAACTGGGGAAGTATCAGTCGAGTGGAATTTAATGCTTCCAAAACTCAATGCTGTCTGCTGTCATTAACGCGAAATTTAAACACCCATCCATTACCCATGAATGGCACTTGCATCGTCGAAACCGATAAACTTTCCATTCTCGGTATGTGTGTCAGCGACAACTTACGTTGGAATGACCACATATTCGATGTCGCCAAAAATGCTGCGAAATGTCTAGGTTTCCTCAAGCGATGTAAGAAATATTTTACCCCCTCTGATCTGGCCACAATATATAAGGCACTCATCCGCCCAAAATTGGAGTACAATGCCCACATTTGGTCAGGTGCTCCTAAAACATCTCTGCACCTGCTAGATAGGATTCAAAACCGTGCGATAAAACTCATTAGTGATACTAATATCAGTCAATCAATTGACACCCTCTAACACCGACGTAATGTCTCGTGTCTCACTCTGTTTTATCGCTATTTCCACCACCAGTGAAATCGCCAGTAGCATTCCAACCATTCAAACTTCCAACCGTAACACCCATCTCGCTATGAATGCTCATCAGTATACCCTCAAGCCCACTTTCCTAAGCTGTACAACTCGCTTATGGAATGCCCTGCCGATCTCTGTGTTTCCTGGTCGTTATAACTTACAAACATTTAAAAACAATGTACATCGGTACCTGTCTTTTCTTCCTCCCTAAATTTCCTTCGCCCACGCTGTGTACGAACATTTTAAGGGTACAAAAACCCCTTGAGCAAGTCTGGAGACTGTGGGGGCTAAGAGTTTAATCCCACGTTGTTGGATCCAAGCGTTTGTTACTTTATCAGTATGCTTCGGATAGTTATCATGGTGGAATATAACGTTGGAAGCATTTTTGTTCCATTTTTCCAAACTTCCGACTAAACTTCTATCTAAAATTGAAATGTAGTCTACTGCTGTCATTCTTCCGACCACTCTCTGACACAACCCGATGCCTTTTGTAGCCATACAACCCCATATCATTAAATTTCCGCCACCGAACTTAACTGTTTCTTTTACCATACGTCTTCTAAAAGGCTCCCCTGTTTTTCTCCAAGCCCATTCTCTTCTATCCGACCCAAAACGGTTAATTTTGGTTTCGTCTGAAAAAATTACCAAATTACCCTTTCCCAGTCAGCTTCAGTGAAATTTCTGTATTTTTTGGCAAAATCCCGGCGAAGTTTCTTATGACGTGTTGCTCTGGTTCAGGAGCCCTATGCTTCGAGGGGAGTAATTAGGGGTCTACCCGCTTCCATGCGGGTCTTCCCTGACACCAGATGCAGAGCTGCAGTGATTGTAAGGGACGCAAACCTTACATGCATCCTTCAAGATGCAGATGAACGTGGCGTATGTGTTGGAGTAGAAGGCGTTTTTGGCAAAATATACTTTGCCAACGTCTACTGCAAGTACGTTGAGGAAATCGAGCCATACATCCAATACATGGAGGAAGTGCGTTCGCTAGTCGGGAGCGACCCCCTCATCCTCGGCGTTGACGCTAATGCGATTTCCCCTTTATGGCATAGTAAGATGTCCAGTAACTCGTATGGATACCCAAGCTATCCTCGGGGTGAAACGCTTAGTGAATGGGCTATATCATCGGATATGCACCCTCTCAATCGACCGAGTGAGTTGTACACTTTCGATACGCATGGTCGAAACGCGTTCTCTTTTTCGTGGAAAATCTCCAGAAGCATAAGTGACCACAGCTGGATACAAGTTGAGGTCACCTATGAAGACACTGTTAGGGCGCCTAGGTTGGAAAGGAGATGGTGCACTCGGAATGCTGACTGGAATGTGTACGGTTCACATATACTTGCAGAGGTATCCTCGATACCCCTTCTTGTGTATGGAAGCCTGAACATTAATCAGCAGATCGAGTACATCAATGAGTGTGTGTGGCGTGTCAACGACGATCTCTTTGAGAGGAGCCGTAAGGTTAATCTCAAAAGAGTGAAGCCGTGGACACGCAGTCTGAATGCGAAGCGGCGGGAAGTCCGAAAACTAAGGAAGAAATTCCAAATCGCTCGGGCTACCAACGCTGAAAACTTGACTCAGTTGGACTCTGTCTTCCGGCGATGCCTTGCTGAGTACAAGAGAATGATTGTTCAAGTCAAGGAAGATGATTGGAGAAGATTCGCGGATTCAAATAGGGACAATCCTTGGGGAACTCTCTACAAAATATGTAGAGCTAACAATAAATTACCAGAGGTTGGACGCATATGTGTGGGTGATGGCCCACACAGAGATGACCGAGCTGAGGCCCCTCTGGCTACAGAATCAGTAGCCAACTCAGAATTGCGAACCGAGGAGGTGGAACACGCTGTTTCACTTCTCCGTTCAAAGAGGTCTCCTGGACTAGACGGAATGACTGGCGAAATGGTGAAAGCCATTTGGAAAGTCGTTTCGGATTACGAGTATCTAGGCTGCACTTGCAGCAGATGCATTGAGGCGAATCACTTTCCGTTGGGTTGGAAGGAGGCAAAGGTGGTCGTTCTATTAAAGTCTCCTGATAGGATTAGGTCAAACCCTGGATCCTATCGGGGCATCAGCCTGCTTCCGGTACTTGGAAAAGTACTGGAAAGGGTTATGGTGGAAAGACTTCTGGAGAATATGACCGAACCAATGTCTCCTTTCCAATTCGGATTCAAAAAAGGCATGTCTATTGAGGACGCTTGGGCATATGTCAAAGATTGTGTCCAGGAAACTAGGGAAAACTATGTCTTAGGCATCTTTATAGATTTTAAAGCTGCTTTTGACAACTTAAGCTGGGGAAGTGTGTTCCGTAGATTGCAGGATATGGGATGCCGGGAAATTGAGCTTTGGAAAAGCTACTTTTCTGGCAGAAGCGCATGTGCAATGAATACAGGTCTAAATGATAGTGTGCGTGTGAGTGTGGAGCGTGGATGTCCTCAGGGTTCTATCTGTGGTCCATTCATTTGGAACCTCATGATGGACCCACTGCTAGGACAGATATGTGAGACCTGCAAGTGCTGCGCATATGCGGACGACCTGTTACTCATTCTTGAGGGACACTCCAGGAGAGTGTTACAAGAAATGGGAAACAGGGTAATCCAAATCGTCACGGCCTGGAGCGACAGTGTGGGCGTCGCCGTATCAGAGGAAAAGTCTGTAATGATGGTCCTCAAGGGAAAATCATTTAAACGACGACCTCCCACAATCCGTTTGAATGGTAATAGCCTTAGCTATGTGACGCAAGTCAAGTATCTGGGCATAACCATGAGCGAGAACTTGAACTTCTTACCACATTTGGAAAGAATCAAGGACAAACTCACAAACGTTGTGGGACAGGTAAGGTGCATTATGCGGTCTGGCTGGGGGCTTGGTAGGCGTGCTGTGCGGTCCATATATGGTGGCCTTTTTGTTACTTGTGCAACATTCGGGGCATCAGTGTGGAGTGACATAGTCATGACTAAGTGGGGTCTCAGAAAGATGCTCTCTTGCCACAGAGTGGTCTTACTTGGCTGCTTACCCGTTTGCCGCACTGTCTCTACAGAGGCACTACAGGTGTTATTGGGAGTACCACCTCTTGACTTGGAAGCTATCCGTAGTGGATTAGCCTTCAAATTGAGGAGAGGTATACCGCTAAGAGAGCGTGATTGGGTGTCTGACAATGGAGTCAACCAGATGTCCTTCCGGGAGCGTAAGTGCTTGCTAGACGGGACGATAGCGTAAACGGCAGAGTCACTTACCGTTTCCTGAAGAATGTCTCATTCATGCGAGAGTGGCCTGAGCTGAGTTTTAACCTCAACTTGGGCTTTCTTCTTACTGGTTATGGTTCCTTTAATGCATTTTTGCAGGGGTCTAAGCCAGGTGGAAGGCTGCTCGTGTGGAGCTCCTTTTGAGGACTGGGTACACGTTTTGTGTGAATGTTCGCGGTATGATGACGTTAGAGATCTTGAAGCTGTGGGCGTAGGTTTTGAAGACGGTGTTTGTGACGTTAGAAGTGTTCTAACTGACAACGCACAAATAGCAAGGATTCAGGACTATGCGAACATAGTATTTGCTAGGCTTCGAAATAGGTAGCTTAACCCTGGAGCTCAGTGAGCAGGGCCAAAAGGCGGCCAATCTTGGGCAATAAGGTGCCCCACTGGAAGTAACCGCAAGGTTGCGAAGCTCGACGAGGCTATATTCTGGTACCACGGGAGGTCAGGAGCCCCCGGAACTATGGTTCCGGCCTGACCTAGGAGTTGGCCCCCCTGTGGAAGTATCGTGGTGGCTGTAGGTTTGTACCCAAAATCGAGGGGAGAGTAAGCCAAGTGGTGTTTGGACATCATGTGGCTGAGTATATGTTGTAGCGTGCTATGACCTGTGCTCAGCTATTTGATGGCCGTGGCGCTGATTGGTCTGCTCGATGTGGAGTTGCATTGCAACCGGGTGCCATGACCCACAGAATGGCAGAGGTTTTAGATAGGCCTCAACCCTATACCAAGGGAGAAGATCGTGCCTTACACAGGACATCTAGTAGGTACTGGAGATAGCATTTATACTATCCGAAGGGCGTTGATTGACGCATTATTTTAATCCTGTTATGAGCGTAAGCGCTCCGTGGGATAAGGTTTTCACGGCAGGTGTCCACGTAAAACACAAGAGACGTTCTGTCTCTGCACTAACGTGGAGATTATCGTTTCTAATTAGACACTTCTGCACTGAAACAGAATTTTTTTCCTCTCCTATTGTTATGGCTCGGCAAATGTTGCGTTGGATGGTCCTTGACACGAGTAGCAAAGGTTTTCGTCCCGCCTTCAACCGTGGTACTGATGTTGAGTTTATCTTGGGATTTCCTTTCTTCCAACAATTTCTGGATTTCCTTGATTAAGTTTGATAGAATTGGCTTCATCTTCAATCTGTCATATTCAGCGGGAAAATAGTAAGATTATCTTCACTTACTTGTTGTATTGTATTTTTAATTTTGACAACGGTCTTTTTTACAGAAAAACGTTTACTTACTTTTTATTTCTTGTAAAATTAACTTTTAGTTTCACAATAAACGTGCGATCCCTAAACTCACAAAATTGATCAAATCAACCACTCACCAGCAAATCACAAATAACAATGACGTTTTAAATTTTTATCACTAAATCGCATTTCATGAAATGAGAAAACATATGTTCACAAATGTTGTTTGTTTCACAAATCATTTGATCAATTTTGTGAGACACTGTATCTGTCATAGTGATCTTATCTCTAGTGGCGATTGAGATGTGAACAATGTCATTTGCTGCTCAAACATCCGAAAGGCTATCTTGAAACTATGGCTGTTTGATTTCCCAGCGCAACTTCCAAGGTGTACCGATCGTTTCCCAATTTTCAAATGTCAACTCCAGCTTCCGTATTTGTTAAACAAATTTGTGTTCCCTCCACCCCATTAGTCTGTCATTCGACAAACAAATCGATTTGTTTAATTGGACAATAAATTTGAGGAAAAAAAAAAATAAAAATTAATAAAGCAAAGCGAAAATGTTAATCGATAATAAATGGCACATGTAAGCCATTTGTGCCGAATTTTATTGGCTCTTTGTTGCTGTTTTCGTCATACGATTAGTACGTTGAATTTCGAAACGATCCACGTTCGACATTGAACGCCTCTGGACGTACTTGTAAGCCATGTGCACTTTGGAAAACTACATTATGTGCGAGGAATGCAAATAAACAGATTTTAGTATTCTTCGGTTCTTTCTTTTCCATTGAAAATGAAAAATTGAACAATTTTTGAATGCTTAGAAAAATACGAGTATTGCACTGGTTTTCGAAAGTGATTTCCGGCGCGCAGCAGCAGAGTTCCATGTCGGAAACGCTCTGTTCTGAGAATTTTCCATAAATCATAAAAACTTGTTGACAAAAACCATATAGCCAATAACTTATGGCCAATTTGTTAAGTAGAGATTTTCTTTTGTTTTTGATTTTCAAACTGAAAACTCTTGGCAATGGAAATGGTGGCGATTGATAAATTAGTTAAACTCACTTGAACCACGTAAATGGCTATGGTGAGTAATTTGTTTTTCTGGCAGCAAGTTCCGGCTTCTGTTTCTAGTTTTAGCTTTTTTCTTTCAGTGCAGCTAAGGCTTGCTTTGCTCAATTCTGAAACTATAGGGCACATACTCGTAGTACGTGATGGGATATGTTTTCAAACTGAGAAATGGATTTCTCGTTCAGAAAGCGTTGTTATTAATGGTTTTCGAAATAAACGAGTATGCTCCAGCCAACAGGCAAGACATCAAGTGAAATGGTTTAAAACTAATTGAGTATTTTTGTCGATTTTTGAAAAGAGCACTGGTTGCATCTTGCCGTGCTCACTATCCCGATCGCGTTTTCGGAAGTACCACCGTCAGTTTACCGCTTTTACTTTAAAGCACCGGTTACCGCTTGGAAGCCTTCATGTACGCGATCTCGGCCTCACCTCGGAAAGTTCGACAAGCTAACCTAAATCCATTAGTTTAATTTTGATGAGGGCTGAGGCCCTCATTTATTGGCTTAAACTTAATCTAACTTAAAAACTAGGACCAAAAACTAACTGAAAGACTTAAAAGCCAGGGACCAAGGGAATGATGGAGGAGATCTTGTTTGAGACGAGGAATGCTCAGGTGGGAATCAAAGCGGGAGATGTTTGAGTTGACCTTTCGGAACATTCGGAAGATTGGTTCGTTGGAGCCATAAGAGGTGCGGTGGACTGGTAGGAAGAAGAGACGAGGACAACGTAGATTGCGGGCGGGGAGTTCAAAATGGATGCGCAGGCAATAAAACCTGAGAGAAGTCGATGAATGAAAAGAATGTCTGTAGTATTCCTACGTTCTTCTAACGAATTCATATTGAGAAATTTGAGGCGGTCCTGATTGGGAGGTAAAATTAAAGCGTCGTTCCATGGCAGACCACGGAGAGCAAATCGGAGGAATCGACGTTGAATACCCTCGATTCGGGAAACATGAACCCGGTAAAAGGGGGACCAAGCTTGACTGGCATACTCAAGCAGGGGGCGAACCAAGGTAAGTTAGAGAGATCTCGTTACATACGCGTTGGAAAATTCCTTGGACCACCGTTTAACAAAGCCAAGTAGTGAGTTGGCTTTGAGGACCATCTTATCGATATGCGAATTGAAATTAAGCTCACACTCGAATAATATGCCAAGGTTTTGAAAAGACTGAACCAGGGGAATTGCTTGACCATGGAGAAGATAAAGTCGGGGAGGAGACGGGTTGCACTTACATGAGAAGTTTATAGATTGACATTTGGCTATATTAAGTTCTAGGCAGTTTTTGAGGCACCAGATTAAAAACCGATCAAGGTCTTCTGAGAGGAAATAGTTTTAAAAAAAATTGTGTCGCCAGCGTAAAGGGAGAGGGAAGAGTGTTTAATGACCCTCTCAACATCGTTAATAGTAAGAATGAAGAGAAAAGAGCCAAGATGACTGCCTTGTGGAACTCCAGATAAGGCCAGGAATGGAACAGAAAGGGCGGGTCTAAACCGAACACTATAATATCGGTTTACCAGGTAAGAAGAAGTCCATTTTAATAAAAGAGGCTCAAAGCCAAGAGCAAACAATTTGAAGAGGATCAATTGATGAAATATTATATCAAACGCTTTAGTGAAATCAGTTGCGATAACATCGATTTCTTTGCCATTTTCTAAGGCTGAGAGAGAGCAAAAGACACGAATTCAACTAGATTTGTGGTAGTTGATCTACCTTTTAGAAAACCATATTATCGGGGCGAAATAAAATGCTTGCATTTGAAGCTTAAGGCTTCGTACAGAATGCTTTCAAACAGTTTGGGAGAGAATTAGAGAGCTTAGCAATGGGATGATAATTGGTAACTTCATGCTTAGATCCCTTTTTTATATCGGGATCATAAAAGAGGTCCTCTAAATCAGGGGAAATTCTCTAAGGGATAGACGAAAAAGGTAGGAAAGGGGTAGAAACAGGTTGGAAGAGCATCTTTTAAGAAGTTTTATGGCGAGAATATGACAATATAGTTGGAAACGCCACTGACTTGGCATAGACTAGAATCTGTTAACCGATCTAAGAAGCGGCGTTCTTTAGTAGAAATGGGATTGGAAGCGATGAAAAAAGATAGGTCTTCAGATGGAGTCCACTTCAGCGAGTCTGATAAGTCGATCAAATTGTCAATTGCTGCAATAGTAAGTTGGTAAGATTCGATAGGTTGCGCCGGAAGAATGTAACAACACATACTCGTAACATACAAGCATCTACGAGTAAGTGTTATTTTAACCGACACAAAGTCAAGCTTAGGTGAGGATGAAGTTGCAACGAGAGAGGAGTATAAGCTCTTGTGAATAGCCAGTAGGGCACCTCGACAAGGGGATTCAATCAAGGGGGGTGTGCGATCATCATCCCGAAAAACATTAAAAGAAAGAGGAAATAACTCCTGGTTTTTTATGTTGGGGATAAAATTAGTTTCGGTCAGAGCGTAGATATCAAATAAGAGAGCATGAGATTGGCGGAAAACGGCGTGGGTTTTGGAACGCAGCCCTCTTACGTTCTGGTAATAAAAGGTGAGAGGAAGGTTTGTGCATGACTTTTTAGGGCCGAAAAAATTGATCGTGGTCAAGTCCACTGCGATGGTGGTGTGAGACTCTTTAGAGTGTAGATAGTGGCGAAGAACGGCAAGATCGTCTGCAACTTTTTGGGGAGCGTATTGAAAATCTCGTGATACTTTATATAAAGTTTCCTTAGACTGGTAACGTCGGTAGGGAGACCTTCCTGCTGGATAGAAACCATGAAGCTTGTTTTTGTTTTACCCTCGCAGCACACCGAGTCGGATTTATCGTGCAGATAGGCGAGATGTAGACGTATGTTCTCATATATCTTTTTATCTCTAAGCCTAGACAGCGCAAAGCGCCATTCGGTGGTATCGCTAGTTTGCTGCGTTAATTTAACAGTGGGTGGTGAAAGGGGGCCAATAGAACAGGGAGTGGTTAATGAGTTTATAATTAAGAGGAACATACTACCTATGTGCTATGTGTCCACAAACTGCCTTTCCCTAAGCTGTCGATCCGAAATCCATATCAAGCTATTGTCGCCGGTCATAGCCCTTACAACGTGTCTTCGAATCTATTCAACTAGTTTCACTCAGACGAACCTCATCATAAAGGGCTATATTGGGATACTCTTTTTGTACTCCTATTCTGGGACTCTGCATAATACGAGACAGTTTCTACGACACTGCATTTCAAACATCCGGATATAGCGCTGCATAACTGACCTGATTTTGGCCACATAGTGACGAGCGATCGGAAGGACCGAGAACTAATCTTTATGTGCCGAACTCAGTCTCACCATCTAGATTTGGCCAACATCAGCTACGAAAGGAACGGAGAATGGCAAAAATTCGTCGTTGCAGCTGCTTATTTTCCCCATAATTCATTATTGCCACCACCACCGAAGACGGTAGCCGAACTCATTGCTGCAATGGTAATACTGGAAATAGCAAATGCAACGTTAGAGGCAATCATCTGCTAAATTGCATATTATTGTCTGACCTGGCCATCAACAATGTTAGCTCTCAGTCAACTTTTGTTACGAGAGTAAGACAGCAATTAACCAACTTAACGTTATCCAAAGCTGGAAAGTACTACCGGAGATCTACCGAATGCATCCTCTATCTGCGATGCAACACATCTACCAACGCGAAAGATCTTGCGAGATTGCACTTCAGAATCTGGTAAGCAGAATTGAAAGCGCACTCGACAAGAAGGAATACGCGCTGGGCATTGTCATCGACATTGTGGATGCTTTCGACAAAGCAACTTTTGACGGCATGACAATACGGCCTAGACGAATCACTAGTTTCGTGGATATGACACTGATTGCGGATGCTGACTGTAACCAATATGTGAAGGCGGGTTTAACAGGGGTTGCAGCGTTCTGGCTCCAGTGCTACGGTGCATGTTGGTCGACTCACTGCTCAACGCGCTGTGACGTCTGTGCACAAGCATATGCGGATGATGTAGCTGTTTGGTCTGTTGATTCTAGCTATGTGCTCTAAAGCGCAGGCAGCCCTAGATGTGATCGACGATTGGTGCACTAGAAATCAGCTATCAGTCAATCCCCTGAAAACTGAATTGCCCTTTTTACAAGAAGGAGAAGCTGTCCGGACTGACTTATCTAATACTTAAAGGCATCACCATCCAATTCTCCAAAAAAGCTAACTTCTATCGACTAAACATATTACATTGAAATCCTCTAAGGCGTTGTCGGCAAGACCGATAAGGAAAATTACATCCTATGCGTCGGTTGTCTGGTGGAATAAGCTTTCGCGAAGATACGTAATTGCTGCTTTTACCAAACTCTAAACAACGGTGTCGACTGCATGGTGGCACCTGGCCCCGTTGTGGATATATTGATCAATCTTCCTTCCCTTGATATTAATAGAGTACAGCCCATGCACTCTCAAAGCCGTCTTCCGTTTACAAACAAGTGATCTTAAGTACAACACGCTCTGGAGCTATAATGATCTGCTAACCTTTTGATCTTTTGATCTGCTGATCTGCTGATCTTCTGATCTTCTGATCTTCTGATCTTCTGATCTTCTGATCTTCTGATCTTCTGATCTTCTGATCTTCTGATATTCTGATCTTTTGATCTACTGATCTTCTGATCTTCTGATCTTCTGATCTTCTGATCTTCTGATCTTCTGATCTTCTGATCTTCTGATCTTCTGATCTTCTGATCGTCTGATCTTCTGATCTTCTGATCTTTTGATCTACTGATCTGCGGATCTTCTGATCTTCTGATCTTCTGATCTTCTGATCTTCTGATCTTCTGATCTTCTGATCTTCTGATCGTCTGATCTTCTGATCTTCTGATCTTTTGATCTACTGATCTGCGGATCTTCTGATCTTCTGATCGTCTGATCTGCTGATCTTCTGTCTTCTGATCTTCTGATCTTCTGATCTTCTGATCTTCTAATCTGCTGATCTGCTGATCTTCTGATCTTCTGATCTTCTGATCTTCTGATCTTCTGATCTTCTGATCTTCTGATATTCTGATCTTTTGATCTACTGATCTTCTGATCTTCTTATCTTCTGATCTTCTGATCTTCTGATCTTCTGATCTTCTGATCTTCTGATATTCTGATCTTTTGATCTACTGATCTGCGGATCTTCTGATCTTCTGATCGTCTGATCTGCTGATCTTCTGTCTTCTGATCTTCTGATCTTCTGATCTTCTGATCTTCTGATCTGCTGATCTGCTGATCTTCTGATCTTCTGATCTTCTGATCTTCTGATCTTCTGATCTTCTGATCTTCTGATATTCTGATCTTTTGATCTACTGATCTTCTGATCTTCTGATCTTCTGATCTTCTGATCTTCTGATCTTCTGATCTTCTGATCTTCTGATCTTCTGATCTTCTGATCTTCTGATCTTCTGATCGTCTGATCTTCTGATCTTCTGATCTTTTGATCTACTGATCTGCGGATCTTCTGATCTTCTGATCTTCTGATCTTCTGATCTTCTGATCTTCTGATTTTCTGATCTTCTGATCTTCTGATACTCTGGTCCTCTGGTCTTCTAATGAATAGAATGGTTTACTAACTTACTCATATGGCAGTCTCGGCCTCCACAAACAGATTTATCTGGCTTACTGTGTCATTCGCGCCAAAGTGCCTATCCACATGTGAGTGCCACTTAAAATGCTGCCTGCGAGTATCCATGAGGGCAACTAGGTCGGAACACATTCAACAAATCGCACGAAGTATTTTCCGCTCAATTAAGGGTTTTCTCAACCACTTTTCTATGGCCCTATATCATGGAGTAGAACTGGTCAAAAAGTGGAGTAGATGGTCAAAACCTCATATAGGGTCAGTTTGTGAGCAAAGGGAGGGCTTTATTATATAAAAACAGCGAAGTGATGTTGTCCGTTTGATCTATACGCTGATGTAATTTCTTATGAGCCTACGTAAGCGCAGACCTGCATTACCTCAAGTCATATCCACCTACTCGTACATATGTTATTCTGATCTTGTTTTCCAATACGTCGCCATAAGTGCATATACGTTTACGTTGACAGCATATTTTACCTCAATTAGGGCTGACTTTCTAAGGATTGTGCCTCTGGTGTTGCCAGTTGCACAGTTCTTTAAACAATAATATTGTATTAAAAAATCTCATCATCTTAAGATTTATTTGACACTGAAATTTCTTCACAATCAAGCGAGTTTAGCAAGAATGCTAAAAGTGTGCCTTTACTTTTAAAAGACTGTCATACGGGGCCTTAAAGTCGATAAAAGCGTGATGTTCATATATCGATCTGGTGCTCCTGGACTTTTTTCTAAGATCGTAGAGGGAATTGCATTTCAATCATCAATTGAATATTTGGACTTACTGGGCATGAAATCGAAGTCGACAACGGCCAAATGGTTTTAAGAATTTACTTAAATGGTGGCATGCAAGATGCCGAAAGTGATGATCATCAATGATCAGATTAGCAACTTTAAGTTTGCTAACAATTAGGCTAGGTTAGATTGTATAGTTAGGCTAAGTAGTTTAAGGTTAAAATATAAGTTTTATATAAATACAAAAAAATTGTTCGTTCACTAAGTTTTTTCTAAATACTTATTTTCTTAGTTTAAATAGATGTATAAGAATAATAATTATTATTTGTAATGACGTCGAAAGACACAAAACAATAATATAGTTTAGCTTAGAGTGCCCGTTTGGAGGGCCATTACGTTAGTATAAGTTCGTTAAGTTATTCTAAGCTAATATTTAAGCATTTTTTCTGTTAGCATGTAAGTATAGTAAATGTAAGAAGTATAAAATAAAATGCATTAAAAAAAAAAAAAAAAAAAAGTGATGATCATCATCTGGTCTCAATTTCGAACATGAATGAGTACTTCTTCCACTCATATCCCTTTCAACAGCCAACAGATCGAAGTTATTTTTCCTCGTTTCCTTGTACATATTTCTACTCCTTTCTGAGGTAGATATTCAAACTCTATCCCGTTGTGCTAAGATGCACTCCATGTGAAATTACATCTCCACTTCCTCTCCGAAAATGTAAAATTGGAAATTTATGCAAATTTCTATTCTGCTTCTGATCATTTGCATCATTTATTTTGGGAATTCTCAAATTTAACGAGCCATTCGCACATTTTAGCACACTCATACAGGGATGCGAACGACCACATCCATTGAGTTGGTCTGTGCGACTTAACACTTGTGTTGCACATGTGCTATTTCTATCAAAAGATACTTTTTTTTTGCTGTTGTTGTTAGGCTACCCAGATCTGTAACACATTTTTCGTCTTCCAAATATTCGTATCTTTCGTCTTAGAATCACATCTATCCGGCGGCGGCGACGGCGACGGCGTTGGTGGCAGACCAACGTTCCATATGATGATGTCGCTACTCTGATGATGGTATTTTGGATGGTACTATTGTACGAGATGATGATCATGATGATGACAGCAAGGATGATGTAGACGATGACAATTAACCAGAAAATAAGAAAAATTGACAATAATCATGACATTTCATTCAAGGATCATTTCATGGTGTAATTAGAACGTCACCCTTTGCGCCCTTCATCTTGTGCAGTTTTCATTAATTAAATTCATTCACCCCCTCTCGTTTATTCTCTACATGAAGGAGATCCTAAGTGAAGGCTTGAGATCTTTTCGAGAGGCCCGTGCCATTTCATTGCTCTGACAGTTGTTGCAAGTGTCTACGAGTATTCGGATTCGATGTGATGCCAAAAGTGGATCACATCACAGCATGCTGTTGCAATGTTGCGCGGGATTGTTCCACTTGTGGTTTTTGAATTATCACTGAACAATACAATCTCTGGGGATAGGGGCGCACATACTTGTAGCACAGCCCAAATGAGAACGCGATGTAGGTCTATTGTTTGCCAGTCTAGAGTCTAGGAATTTTCTGTGTGTTACATGTCAGATTATGGGTTGACGTTGTTGTTGTTCAAGTTAAATTGAGCTGATGCTTGATGGTGATAGATACGAATATGGTGGTGGTCGGTGGTTGGTGGTCGGTGGTTGGTGGTCGGTGGTCGGACAATGTCGTAGCAGCTATGTTATGTAGTGCCGCTTCATTAACATGAATACAAATCAGTAAGACTAGATTGATGAAAATCCAATTGATACGCTGGTAGGAGCGTGAATTCTGTGCGGTCTGTAGATCTCCTCAAATTGTTGAGAGAAGTGACATTCTGGGGAAATAATTTACAAGACCGCCAAAGCCGGAGTGTTAAATTGGGTGGAAGTCATTGGTATGCGATTCGTTCTGCAAACAGTTGAAGGGACTTGTTTAGCACTAGAATCCTAAGATATTCTAGAGCGTAAGATTTTTGATTTAAAGCGAATTTCATGGTTAATGCAGCTGTGCTTTGCGCTCAATAGGAGCGTGACATAGTGATAAGTGAGGAAGGAGCAGATAGGTGCGAGTAGATAGATACCTCTATACGAAGAGCCCAAGAAGACCAGTTAAGTTGATAGAAAATATTATGGCCCTTGAGCGTTGAAATAGGTTCAGTCAAGTCAAGAATTCTTTGCTCATGTATTTTGTTGTATAAACTTTTCTCTCACAGTAGGCGAGGGTCTGCTCTAAATGAATCTAATACACTAGTACTTGTTGGATTTTCTCTAGATATTCCACGTGGTATTCCTTCTCTAATGTGGTCGATGCATGGGCCATGATCTCGGGGCTAAAGCTACCTATGTTCATTGTCTCTGAAAGACTTGGAAAATTCAGTCTGTCAATTTTGTTCACATAAGCGTTTCTTGAACTTGCTCGCAAGTTTATGGAAAGTCGTAAGCTTGGCTTTGTTAATCTGATTCTTCCTTTATGACAATTAGGATTGTGTATGACACGCAATATTGTCACAACTATAATGCATATCGAATTATAATAATTACTTCTTTGTAAACGACTGTTGGCTTTGAAAGTGCAACCCACGATATGGGTGTTAAGAAGAAGATTAAACAGTGAATCTAGAGCAGGAACAAAACGTTATTGGGAATCTGGCGAAAACAGCAGTAATGGAATAGGTCGTCTTATGATCATTTATACCCAAAATAACTTCTTTAATGGTAGTCACAGGAATCTTGCCGAACTCTACACCCTGAATGACTCGAACTGCATCCAACTTCAGACTGCTATAATTTCCAAACCGTTAATGACAATGAGCTCAAATTTTGACACATGACAGATAATTTTATTATTTACAAGCCTTTACAACGATTTGTGTCTGAGTTGTGTTGAAAAATTTTTAACCGCGATGGAATTCAAACGTGATAGTGTGATTGCTTTATATTTGGCTGGAAAACCACAAGTAGCTATCATTAGAGCCCTCCAGCAACCCAGCGTGAATAAATCATTTGTGTCTCGAGCCATAGCTCGTTACCGTGATACTTGCAGCGTTGCAAAACGCCATGGAGGTGGTCATAAAAAAACAGCAACATCGGCAGAAATGGTTCGGAAAGTGAAGGCTCGAATTGAGCGAAATCCACGTCTAAGTGGAAGAAAAATGGCTCGTGAGCTCAACATATCGTTGGAGCGGATGTAACACATACTGAAAGATGAGCTTGGGTTCAAGCCATTGAAGTTCCAAAAAGCACACGATCTTACACCACAACAAAAAAAAGTTAGAGTCGAAAGTGCGAAGGAGTTGCTACGCTTGCACGAAAGTGGTGAGTTGCCGAATTTGGTTTTTTCCGATGAGTCACCATTTGTTACTGAGCAATATGTAAACAAACAAAATGACCGAGTTTACTTGCTAGAGAAGTCCTTCGAAAATTTACACCTTCGGGTGGCCACCAGAAAGCAGTCAGCACCGATGGTGATGGTTTGGGCCGCGATAACCGCCGATGGTCGCTCTCCGCTCGTATTTTTGGACCGTGGCGTCGAAATTGTATTGAAGCCTTGGGCAAACAATCATTTCGGTCGGAGACCGTGGACATTTCAACAAGACTCGGCACAGTCTCACAAAGCGCACGTCAACCAAGATTGATTAAAAAACAATGTTCCACACTTCATTTCTTCGACACAATGGATTGCAAATTCTCCGGATGCAAATCCGTTGGATTTCTCTGTCTGGGGTATGTTGAAGGCGAAGGTTGGTACTAAAAAATACCAAAGTTTGGACCACCTCTAACAAGCACTTCGTCGGGAATGGGTCAAAGTACCGCAGAGCCATTTGCGTGCAGCGTGCGATGCTTTCTTCGGCCGTCTCAAGGCCATTATTCGCGCTAAAGGTGGACATATTGAAAACTACTGATACAATTTGAAAATTGATGTATTTTCCAACATTTTTTACTTTGGCACAATAAAATTTATCAAAAAATAAAAAAATTATAGCATTTTAAAAAGTTACAGTTCGAGTAAGTCACCCTGTAGAAAGTCGACAGCGCCTTAGCAGTTTCAAACGCGACCTATTTTTGTGATTTGAAAGAAAAAAAGCCTCAACTTTGAGAGGATCGACTACCCATTACTGGTACACTCATAACCTACTAAACGCTGTTTTAGTTTTAAAGAACGCAGGCACTAAAAATGATACAACCGACAAAACAGCGGCATCATCGTTATATGTCAGAGCCTATATTCCATGACTTTTCGGAGTAGGTAGGGAGTCGGCCAAAATCGGCATCGTGCGAATGTCAATGTATTCAAGACACTCTCTGCCAGCTCATGTTGGTCTGCATCCTTACTTAACTTAAGGCAAATCCGTGAACCCAAAAGCTCGTCTATGTCATGTTTCCAAGCCAATTTTCATATTACTCTTGCTGAAGTAACCTTAATGTCGAAGGAAATGTAAATTTTGCTTTTACCTATTTAATGGTTGGCATTGTGTGGTAATTAGTTTTTCGCCTGCGATACGAGAGGGTTGTATGCAAATCCAAATGATGTATCTGTAACGAGAAATCATAGATTCTTGCTTCTCCACCTCTCCGAATATGGAATCGACGATCCTACAAAACCGTTTGGGAAAGCCTACCGTCATTCAGAGTACTATATGTCCCACTGGCCAAAGGGTAAAAGAAAAATTCTGAATATTTTGAACAGCTGTTTTCCATAAGATACCATAATTGCAAGAGAAATCCACACACTACATATATCGACCGAATATGTATGTTACTCATACGTATATTGAAACCTTTTAAAGAATGTGATGCGACTTATTGGACAAATAGCACTGCTAATAGAAAATATGCGCTGTTCCACCTATAACTTCCAATATGGGCATCAAACAATGACGACAATGCTCCAAAGGCTATAACTTTTTGGTTTGCATGGTGCAGTCCTTCATAGGAACATGGTAAACGCTTTACCTACAATATCATTATCCACTATATCAGCTCGGATTTCAGAGCCACTATTCAGAGTTAGTGCTCGGCTGCACCTTCATTATAACCAGGAAAAGATGATGTGTCACTTCTGTTTAATTCTCTAGGAAACAGGAATCCTTAACCGCTGAGAGACTTCGGGACTTTGGTCTACTGGCATTCTATAGTCGAGTCATCTGCAGTTATGATACATGGAATCGAAATATCAACAGAAGCCCTAAACAAAGACGCAGGCACCCCTAACGAAGGTTCCGGCACTGAGAAACTCTCCTTTGCCCATTGCCTCTACCAAGTTCCTTGGGGATTTCATTTCCTGTGACCCCATTGCGACCTCTCATCCGGAAAAAGCTAAGTGAATTCAGCCTTCCGACTTCGTTCAGAGAAGCCTCTCATTATCAAACTATTTGAAATTGACTTCAGCGCACAGGGGAAGTCAACTTCAACAATAAGATTTCTGCATCAGACAGCGTGTTCATAACATCAGAGTTAGAAGGCAGTCGGCTCCAAAGACGACTGTTTTGAAAGTGCCATCAATGATATGAATGTCAAGACTGGAAAAGAGACTCATCATACCCAGTGCGTCTGAAGAAGATCTAGGCGTTGTAGGGAAAAATCTCATGCAGCGGAAATGGACCGTTCGTTGGTTTCTGGCGGACTTGTAAGACACATTTGAAAAGCAGTTTTGTACACAAGGCTTAATCAAACTCTCTGTTAGATTCTTCTGTGAATGAAGACTGGAATGAAACATACGAGTACGTCATCACAAACAAAACAGAGCTGCTTGAGTTCATTAGAGAGCCCAGGAGGATAAATTCCTTTACGACCTCGCATTTATAATTATCCATCAGTTAGTATACTCTGTGTAACATGCTGGTGTTGGCTATCCTTTTCTGATAAGGTGCATTTGCAAGCCTGCGGAAGCGATTCTTTCAAATTCTCAGCACCGTCTACTTCGATGTTATATTTGCCGTGATTCCAGTCTTTAATTACCAACAAGCTTCTCCAACCAGCCCAATCTTTGGCTAAGCGCCTCCGGTTTTGCACGCTGACTTGACTGAGGAGGGAGCATTGATGTTCATCCGCTCTACATGACTTAGCCATGTCAGTCCTTAGATCTTCACTCTTCTGGCTAAGCCCGTATAGTTCGTGGACAAAGTCCTTAACTACCTCAAAGTTATGTCTGTCGAGAGTGACGTTCTGCCCGAGGCGTCGGTGGTGCGTGTTTTTTCTTGTTGGCAGCATATACTCGTACTTGGTCTTTCCCGCAATACTTGCGAAAGCTTTCTTCCGATTATGTCAATATCAGCGGCGTATGCGCGTAATTGGACGGGGAGTTTTGAAAGAATGTAACTCTTGATGTTAAAGATGTCGCATGACATCGCGTCGTCCTGTATAAATCCCTTTTTGACATCAAAGGTCTCGATGAGTTCTTTACCGATCTTGATGGAGCAGCGTGCATTCTCCATCGTCATTCTGCACAAACGGACGAGTTTGAATGGGATGCCAAAGCTAGACATTGCTACTCGTATGTATAGTTCGTCTCTAAAGATGCTGTCACACGCGGCCTTAAAATCGATGAATAGATGGTGTGTATCGATTTGGAGCTCATGGGTTTTTTTCAAGATCTGCCAGAGTGTGAATATTTGGTCGATTATGGACTTTCCTGGCCTGAAGTGGACCGATCAGGTTTTTGGCGAACAGCTTCAGGCGTTCATATAATACGGCAGATTGGATCTTGTAGGCAATGTTACGAAGACTGATGCCTCTACAGTTAGCGCAGTTCAGAGGGTTTCCTCTCTTGAGGACAGGTCAAACAATGCTGAGGTTCCATTCATCGAGCATACTTTCGTCCGCTCATATTTTACAAATGAGCTGATGTATGCTCCTTATCAAGTCAGGAGGTCTGCCCCAGGAGCTTTGTTGGACCTAGCTTAAATATGACTATCTTCACTTCATCCAGGTCGGGTGGACAGAATTGTTGGTCTACATGGTCCAGGTTGAAAGGTTCATTCTGCCTGACAGTGGTATTTGATTCGTGATCACCGTTTTACAATCTACAGAAATGCTCTTCCAAATCTTCAGCATCGACTGCGACTCTACTACGATATTACCTGGTTCGTCTCTACTGGCTTCGGCTCGGGGCTTGTATCCGTGTTTTCTTTACCTTTTGATGAACCTCAATTTCTGGAGCAGCATTTCTCAATTTCGCCGAAGGCGCACTTCTCGTGCTCCTTCTTTTCCGTCTCTCCTCTTTTGCTCGTAGAACTCATAGCTCATCAACAGCTCTAGTCATTTTATGCAGTACCGCTTTGAATGCCTCTTGCTTAGCTGCATGTGGTTGCCGGCACTTTTCGTCAAACCAGGGGTTTCGCTGTGGTGGCCGAAGCGGTATTTCTGTTGGGTTCTTGGCAATGTTACCACTGGTCTTCGATACTTGGTGGCATAGGGCCTCTGAAAGTAGACTCGATCGGAAAAGGATTTGCCGATCTCTTGCGATTAAATATTCCAACGTCGAACTTACTCACAGTATGTATTAGCCTTTGCGATATTCAGGATATCCGCAACCGTAATGGTCTGAGTCGAAGTAAACCCCTCTGAACGTTCGGACATCCATAATACTGCAGGAGTGATTCGCGTCGATAGCACTGTGGTCATTCTGGTTGACGGTTGATTGATCGGGAGTTCTCCGACTCCCCTTGTGAATATCGAGATGTGGGAACTGCATGCTAGCTACGACAATGTTTCGCCCCGCGGCAGGTGTCCTGCAGGCTATACTCCCAACAGTACTACCATAGATGTCTTCTCCTCCTAGCTTTACATTAAAATCGCCGAGGACAATTGAAATGTCGTGGCTAGGGCACTGCTTGTAACTTTTGTCCAGGAGCTCGTAGACGCCATCTTTGGTTTCGTTGTCTTTCACTTATGCGGGGGCATGCGGGCAAATGAGGCTGACTTTGGCAAATTTTGCCTTATTACGGATTCCTACGAAACGCTCGTCAGCGTGCAGGAAACTAAAGACTTCTAGCCTAAGTGCGCCTCGAAAATGCTAAATAGGCGCTGCTTTTGCCATCGATAACAATCGCCGTAGTAGATGTCGCAGTTTTTCATCCTCTTTTTGTCCGACCCATCCCATCGCATTTCTTGGATGGCGGTAATATCTGCTTTGCAGTAGTCCATCGCCTCCGCTAGTTGTTCGGCTGCTCGTGGCCTATTAAGGGATCTCACATTTCATGTACAGATCCAAAGTTCGTTGTCCTTGTTTCGTTTGCAGGGGTGTTCAACAGTAGATCCGTCCTCATCCGAGGTTTGTTGTAACTTCGTAACTACATATTTTTTCCATCGCCGGGCAATTACCTCGGTGGCAAGGCCCCCAGGGCCAGTTCCATTATAATACTCCTAGGAATGAGGGGTCGGTAACACCAAAGCCAATTCTAACCGGCCTGAGCTTCAAATATTATATGTCGGAGTTGTGCTGTTATATTCTGTTTATAGTGCTGATATTTTTGCCTGTTGGTCAGTACTCGTGCTTACAAGTTTGACAAGTCGAATCCGGATGGACATCGGCCAGTACCCGATGGTTACCATTTGGAGGTAAAATAAGCATAATTGATGTGCAAAAACAGTTGCAACAAACATTTTAGAGTTTGGTTTTTTTTTCGTCTGATTAATTGTCCATACCTCTTTCCTACAGTAGCATCTCTTGATTGCCTAAACTGATCGTTTTCCTTTCCTGAAGTCGAAACTATCACGCATATGATAATCTTCAGTTCTACAAGGCGATGCATGGCCGAATGCGGGATTCTGGCGAATCTAACTGAAACACGTAATGCAATGTAAAAATTGGAAACAACTCCTCTGAACTTTCAGGAAGGAGATCCACTGTCATGTGATTTCTTCAAGCTAATACTGGAACAGATAGTGAGCAGGGAAGATGTTAACACTGTCCAGCTTCTACATACTATACGCACCCGACATCAACATCATCGGTCGCTCCCAACATGCTGTCATAAAGTCTTTTATGGCAATTGAAGGATAGACGAAACGAGTTGGCATTGAAGTAAATGAGGACGAAACCGACCACATGTTGTAGCGCCTAGAACAACAGTACCTTCAAAGTGATTAAGCTTAAATACAGTAAACATCAACTCCACGAATGTCCCCGCAGTGAATATTCGGCCAAACTTTACCCTAGAAAATCGCTGCTATTTCAGTTTGTCGAAACAAGTGGGGTCAAAACTCTTAGCTCGCAATACGAAGTGCAACAAAGCATTGATCTTGGTAGTTCTGTTACTATATATGGAGCCGAATGCTGAACGATAAGCAAGAACCGAAAGCAGGTATTGAACACTTTCGAGAGAAAAATTTTGCGTCGAATATTTGGTCTCGTATGCGAGGAGAGCAAATGAAAGAATAATACAACCGCGAACTCTATGAGCTGTATCAAGATGTGGATGTAGTTCAGAAAGCCAAAACACTTTGACTTCATTTAATCGGACATATTGACCGAATAGACAAAAACGATTCACCAAAGACGATCTTCGATACACATCTCGAAATGACACGAGTCGACAAGGAGGACCGAATCTCTTTTTTAGGGATTAACCTAGGTGCCAGATCGCTTCGTTTCGGCGATTGGAAACTGTGCTGTGATACAGGCAGATACTCTGTCTTTGTTGAAGTTTGTATTTGGCTTCTCTCCTCCACTGGCACGTGTCAGCAGCAGTATGCATCTTAGTCGTCGTCCGCGCATGTAGAGGCTTCAAGAACCTACTGGCATTTATTGTAGAGTTGTTTGTTTGTGGTCTTTCTGTGCGCGGAAACCCCACAGTCACATTAAAACCGAATTGATAAATATGCTGTTTGAGTCCTTGTATCTGCGACCGATTGCACCAAAATTTTCTTCAATAAACTTTTTAAAGCCTATCTCCCTGCTAGTATGGATAGAGAATTAACGCCTTGATATCAAAGTACCCAATACTACTCTCGTTCGAAACCTTGACTGGATATCGCCGAATATTTTCGCTTCCTTAGACTGGTTACGTCCACGTTTAATCACCTCAGCCTGTGCTTTTAAGTTCAGTGTCCGTGCACTAAAAAACCATCCAACGAAATTCGAGTGTTTAGTTCCAATTGCTTGGTCGGTCCTCTTTTATTGGAATATAAGAACCTGCTCTTCAATTACATCCGCAGTCAAAGCGTGTCCCAAAGAAATTGTATTCTAAGTACTCGTATTTATCATCAAAAGAATCCTTCAAGATACACCTCGAAACACTATTTTCTAAAAAGAATAATTACGAAGAAATTTTTTTTAAGAAATGCATATGAAGCAATGCATCTGTAGAATGGCCCAGGTTATCGAGTGAAGAAATATGACACTGAACAGAAGCCAAATGTTATCCGAACATTATTCCTAAAAAAAAAAACAAGAAAAAAAAAACACTCACATTTCAAACAAGGGCGGTGTGTCAAAACACAGGGAATACCAAACGAAACAACTAGGGGAAGAGGCCATCAACAAGAGCTCCAAGTCTGAAATGAAACGAAAATAACCTCCATGACCATGATTGGAGCTCGCTTCTGATTATTTGAACTCTTTCCCTAAAAAGATACAACCATACTTGAGATTTGAGACTTAAAAAGGGGGGAATTAGAAAAAAAAAAAGAAACAGACCACCATCGAATTTTTATGCATTTTTAAAGATTTTTTTTTCGTCTTTTAATTTATTTTTAGATGGCAACACTTCTAGTAGGAAAGGGGTCTTTTGACGGTTTTTTTTTCTTCTGTTCTAAATTTTACAATGGCGCCATTGACGTTTGTTTTAAACAAATACCCTCCTTTCTTTTTTAGAAGGTCAAGAAACGATAATTTTATTATTTTTTCGTCACCCCCCCGCATGTAAATTATTGGTCGCATGATTCGAAAATTATGTCGCGAAAAATATGTCTGGAGACAGAGGACAGAAACAAGCAATTGCAGACAGTGGCGACAGACAGGGGTTTTCTTTTTTTGTTTCTTGAGTCTCTCTCATTTCCGAGTAAATTAGCTTAAGTGCTCTTGAAATGCTGTCAGAAGACAAATTTTTTTTGCAAAAGACAAAGTGAGTCAGGGACTTTGGATACTTATTTCTGGAATATTTGTTGTCTTGTAGATGGGGAGTCAGCCGATGGGGTTTTGGGTTTTGTTGATTGGAATAAGTCGCCCTATTTGGGACCGAAGTTCATCTACCAAAAATCGCTTAACTACAATAGTTGCTTTGGAGTCCTTGAAATTTGACAAATCAGATCGATAACACCATTCCGTGCTGAAGATAAAATTAGGAAACTCGACGCAGGTATGCCTGGAATGGATTGCGGGCAATTTACCATCAAAAATATGTGCAACCTTTTCGCTGTCCGATCTTCTGGTTGACGGGATTGTGAATCCTTCGAAATAGTCAACCTTTACGGACGGGATCATCAATTCTTTTCACCATAATTTCTTTTCGGTATTCTTATTTTTTAAGAGAGCAGTACCACGAACGGGCCGACGCCCGTTGCTAGTGCCGAATTCTTCCCGGCTAAAACCATCTCCACCTGAACATATCGACTTGTGTCCACCTTAATACCGCGGTAAGACACTATTATACCTGTTCGCTTTATATTACCCCTTTGACCGTATAATGTCGCTGAGACTGTTTTCCTCGCTTTGGATGCAACCAGATGGTCGGTAGTGATACCATAGGACTATCCTCTCAGTTTCGTATCGTTGACAATGGAAAAGCATGTGTTCCGCATTTACCGGGACAGTTTCGCAATATGATACGAGACACGCTCTGAAATATCCATGTCCTGTCAAAAACTGAGTCAGATAGAAGTTTGTTTTGTCGTGATTTCGTTTAGTCCGTGCATTGACCACTTGTAAAAGACGATGTGTCCCTCCTACTTTCGGGACAAGTTCCATTTCTGTTTCCCGATTGCGAACCTACAATTCCTTCGTATTTTCTTTCTCGTCGTTTACCCGGCCATTTTGGACTCACCCACTTTTGACTCTTACTATTTCTTAGCACTATTTCGACAGGTAGCACTGAAGTTACGATAAGTATAGGATGATGCGCACTGGCGACTGTTAGTGTGGTAAATCGCATTTTCACGTTTTTGATACAACCACCACGGCAATGTCATAGCAAATCCTATAATTGACGTTCCGAATGTAATTGTAGCCGTTAAAGTTTGTTCATACATAATATTCAAGACTAGAGGGCCTAATACTGAGCCCTGTGGCATACCGCCAGTAACTTCGTATGTCTTACGTCGTCAGAGTCAAAGAGGATCATTCTTTTCGGGAAATAGCTCATTATCATTTTAAGGAGATAGTCCGGTATTCTAGTCCGATAAAGACATACATAATCCGATAATCCATTCCCAATTCGCCGAATTAAACGCGTTTTGTCATAGTATTTTTTGGTGTCTCCTTTTCAGCGCCTGCCCTGCGTCCACTGTTGCGCACGACTTACGAAAACTACTCGTATATTGATGCTCCGATGTTGCAATTGATGGCAAGAGTATATTCTAAGTGATCCAGTTAAAGATTTTACTGACCTTGTCAAGTAAACAAATAGAACCATAAGACAAAGGGTCGTTTAGAGGGAACCCTTTCCATTTGGCAATAGAAAAAGCAATTGAAGCTTCCAAGATTCCGGAAAAACGCCCTCTTGAAGACATAAAGAGATCTTTCAGTTCCGGCAATTTTTTATCGCATAGCTTTGTACATGCTACCAACAATTCTTCACGTGTAATCAAAGGTATAGAATTGAAGAGCTCTGATATACTTAATATTGTTAAAGGATTGACGTATTAGCTTATATCCTGCAACTTTTGCGCTGAATCCTGCTTCTACGACCTCCTTTTTCAAAAAAGTCATGTAACAAATATTTGAAGTATCACTTGGTTGAACCTTTTCATTCATCCACTCGGTGAGATAAATTTTTACACTATATCCTCATGGCGTAAACTTCTTTCTCTTATTTATTTACGAGAAATCTACATAATTACAACCGCAAAACTAGTTTCTATAAGATGGCCTCTAACCGACGAAATGCTTTAAGAAGATGTACATAAGGATTACCAAATTCCGTTTCGTCAAAGAGTCATCTGATTTATCTTACTCTCTAATTGAGAGTTTGGGATAGGCGAAAGGATAACAAAAATCCAGATTTAGGTTAAACTTACCAGTAGCTGTAACAGTAGCAGCCGTGCCCTCATAGAAATTTTCTACAAGCTCCATGACAAATCCAGAAATGTATTTCGGTAGATCAAAATGTTACCATTGCTGGCACACAGTTCCCTCAAGACCATTCCCATATCAGCAAACAAGGACCACGAATCTCTCCATTGAAACTTTTCCAAGCAGAAAGCCCCAATCTTCAGGCGATCATCAACATAAACCCTTGGTTCGACAAGAAATGACGACTTGATAACACAGCTACTCAAAGTGAGAACGGAACGGTACTCCAAAAATGGACCTCTACGAGCAAAAACGAGTTGATGAGATCCTCCATGAGAAGCGCAGTATCAAAGATATAGGGAGGTGCTACTGCTGATGCCTGATTCCTGATGCCTGATGCCTGATGCCTGATGCCTGATGCCTGATGCCTGATGCCTGATGCCTGATGCCTGATGCCTGATGCCTGATGCCTGATGCCTGATGCCTGATGCCTGATGCCTGATGCCTGATGCCTGATGCCTGATGCCTGATGCCTGATGCCTGATGCCTGATGCCTGATGCCTGATGCCTGATGCCTGATGCCTGATGCCTGATGCCTGATGCCTGATGCCTGATGCCTGATGCCTGATGCCTGATGCCTGATGCCTGATGCCTGATGCCTGATGCCTGATGCCTGATGCCTGATGCCTGATGACTGATGCCTGATGCCTGATGCCTGATGCCTGATGCCTGATGCCTGATGCCTGATGCCTGATGCCTGATGCCTGATGCCTGATGCCTGATGCCTGATGCCTGATGCCTGATGCCTGATGCCTGATGCCTGATGCCTGATGCCTGATGCCTGATGCCTGATGCCTGATGCCTGATGCCTGATGCCTGATGCCTGATGCCTGATGCCTGATGCCTGATGCCTGATGCCTGATGCCTGATGCCTGATGCCTGATGCCTGATGCCTGATGCCTGATGCCTGATGCCTGATGCCTGATGCCTGATGCCTGATGCCTGATGCCTGATGCCTGATGCCTGATGCCTGATGCCTGATGCCTGATGCCTGATGCCTGATGCCTGATGCCTGATGCCTGATGCCTGATGCCTGATGCCTGATGCCTGATGCCTGATGCCTGATGCCTGATGCCTGATGCCTGATGCCTGATGCCTGATGCCTGATGCCTGATGCCTGATGCCTGATGCCTGATGCCTGATGCCTGATGCCTGATGCCTGATGCCTGATGCCTGATGCCTGATGCCTGATGCCTGATGCCTGATGCCTGATGCCTGATGCCTGATGCCTGATGCGTGAGGTGCTTTGGAGATTTTCTAGATGGCTATAGGCCCTTCTACCAGAATTGCCTATGATTCCAACCCAAGGAGTTCAGTAATTGTCGCGTACTAAGAAGCCAAAAATGTGCTCAATATAGTAATGTCCGAATATGTCAATAATTGAATGGATTCAAAAAAATATGGTGCCTTCCGTGCCTTGGAAATATAATAATTTCAAGTTGCATGACGCATCTTTCCAAAAATTGTCGATTGTAGTTTGACGCATTCAGATCAGATTTCTCGCGATCACGACACTTTGAAGTTCGGTGCACTGCGGCTTCAAATTAAAGTGTAAGTGGCTATTGCTTTGAAACTGAGTCGAAAACCTTAGACTCTTGTTACTGCGATGGATTCTGTAAGCAACTAAAAGCAAGGATATGTCTCCGTGGAAGACAGATAAGAATGTTGATATTCCAAATGTCGTCTTTTTATATTGGGTCTACAAGTAAGTTTCCAGCGTTTGTCAGAGATGGTGCCATCAGTGGACCCCGGGCAGAAATGTCAGACCCCATGTGTTTTATTTGTAGGTTTTGTATCTGTCAACAACTTTGCAGCGTTATATTTGAGCAGTTCTATCGGTGTCGTACATTTTATCGAGCAAAATCATGGCAAGTTTCCAGCCAAATAAACGTCATTTGCGGGAAGCGCTGCTTTTATTCTTTAATATGAAGAAAAGAGCGTCTGAGGCCTATCGTTTGCTTTCGGAAACTTATGGGGCGGAATGTATTGGTGAATCGACGTGCCGCGAGTGGTTCAAACGGTTCAAAAGTGGTGATTTTGGAGTTGAAGACAAAGATCGCCCCGGAAAGACGAAAAGTTTTGAAGACGAGGAATTGGACGCTTTACTGGGTGAGGATCCGTGTCAGATTCAAGAAGAACTTGCTGCATCATTGGGCGTCACGCAACAAGCCGTTTCCTTGCGCCTAAAAGCACTGGGATTCATTCAAAAGGTTGGAAACTGGGTGCCGTACGAATTGAAGCCAAGAGACGTCGAACGGCGATTTTGCATGTCCGAAATGTTACTGCAGCGGTATAAAAATAAATCATTTTTGCATCGTATTGTCACTGGTGATGAGAAATGGACTTATTATGATAATCCTAAACGCAGAAATTCGTATACAAAGCCCGGCGAGCCCGCCCAATCGACACCGAAACGAAATATTCACGTGAATAAGGTCATGCTCTGCATATAGTGGGATCAAAAGGGTGTCGTATACTACGAACTGCTTCCGAGTGGTGAAACCATCAAAGGACCATTATATCGAACCCAACTAATTCGTTTGAAGCGGGCATTAAAAGAAAAACGGCCAGAATATGAGACCAGGCATGAGTCCGTCATTTTTCATCACGACAACGCTCGGCCACATGTTGCGGTTTCGGTGAAAAACTATTTGGTAAATAGTGGATGAGAAATTCTGCCTCACCCGCCTTACAGTCCAGACTTGGCACCATCTGTCTACCACTTGTTTCGTTCGATGCAGAACGCTCTTACGGGAATACGCTTCAGCTCAGTAGAGGAAATCAAAAATTGGCTCGATACGTTCTTGGGCTCGAAAGACGAGAAATTTTTTTGGTCCGGAATTCATAAAATGCCAGAAAGATGGGGGAAAGTTGTAGCTTCCGATGGACGATACTTTGAATAAAGCATTGTAACTTTGTTTTCATAATAAAACTTCAAATTTTGGAAAAAAAAAACGCTGGAAACTTACTTGTAGACCCAATATTTTGCTGGACATTTGCTCTGTGGTCCTTACCTTCGTCCACAATAATAACGTTCATACATCCAGAAAGATCGCAGACTATATTGTGGCAATTAGTTCTTGGCTGATATAGCTTACATCAGTCTTTCAAAGTCAGCAACGTGTTTTTGATTGTTGGGATGCGATTGTCATTCCAGTTAGAGTAGGTCTTCGTTGAGCTCTGCCTGATTCTTCCTATCTGTGCCTCCCTAGTTATTGTATAAATAATGTACGCGTAATTGTGTGTTGGTTGGAGGCCGATAATTACCTCCTCTGGTTACCCTGATCAAGAGATGCCAGGCTCTGATCGTTACAAATTTTTTGCGGTAAATAAGCTGTTTATGCTGTGAATAAGTGGCTGCTGGCTGCTTTCATCTGTAGTACTTTAGTGTGCACTGTCTGCCCACCAACAAAACATATATTTAGTTGAAGCTTAAGGTACCCCGGATACCATCACTTTCGACAAATGTCAATTGTGAAAGTTGCACAATCACGTCACACCCACTCGATGTAACTGAACAATAACATCGATTTTTCCTTCAACTCTCTGAGGTAGAGTCCCCTGTCTTGGTGACCTCTCCATTTTCCATACACCATCTACTCGTAACACTTTAATTTAGCATACCATCTATCCGAAACCAAATTAGCTTCCCACCTCTAACCATAATACATTCGCGCGTTGGTGGACAATATGAATTTACCAGGAAAATATGTACCCAACCACTTGTGCACCAGTCCCAACTGCATCCGATACTTGAAAAGACACAAGTACTTAAGTTTTCCTTCGTCCGATCGGAAAAGGCCAATTATTAGCTTGTTATTCGCTTTCTCATTGCCCCCAATTGACCTCCAAGTCTAGCTGAGCTCTTAATTAAAGTCAATCAATTGAGAAATTTAAATGTTGCCAAGCAAATAACGAATTCTCGTACAAGCCACTGCTTGAGATACTCGTATCCATTCCATCAAACAAACAATGTGAGGGGGCTAGAAATAAATTTATGCAAACAAATTAGTTAGCCATGTGGCTTGTCTTGTGTCTTGTGTCTTGTGTCTTAGAGAAAGAAAATCGTAAACAATTTCAAGGCGACACGAACTTGAGTTGTGCTCTCTGGAACAGGTGCCTCAAACCAAATCCCTCTAGTGACAATCTATGGTATGTATCCAATGTCAACGGCTCATAAATGTTTATCACGTCCTTTGGCGGATGTTGCACCCCTGCCATCATCATTATCCAACACAAAAGGGTGTGCATCTGGAAACAGAAGCAGTCTTCTTCCCTGCTGCTCCTGTCTCCGATGAGTACGAGTTTGGGTATAAAAATAAACCGAAGGTGCTTATTTTAATTACTCTAACGCTAAGAATCTCACTCAACGTTGAACCCTCATTTGGGTATTCCACTGCCACTACCACTGTCACTGTCACTACCACTGTCTCTGTATATGACTCTAACGGAGTCAGATTTTTGAGATTTACATAAAACAATTTTGTTGTTTTCCAAGTGCAACCCAGATAAATTGCTTTGTCTCCTTTGGGATGAGAATTTCCCCAAAAAAAAAAAAAGAAACTCATGTGACCGGGAACGGGAATGAGATTGAGAACGTTAAAAAAACATCAATTGACATTTCTGACAGCTCGTATCTGGTTGTTTCCATACTCTCGAAA
The DNA here is from genome assembly GCA_963966105.1 of Volucella zonaria. NCBI lineage: Eukaryota > Metazoa > Arthropoda > Insecta > Diptera > Syrphidae > Volucella > Volucella zonaria. The sequence goes on along the minus strand of OZ014530.1, from coordinate 248,073,978 downwards.
CAAAACGGAAAGGAGGCCGACCCATACATAAGGAGCAGGATGAAAATGTGTAAAACGAAAATATTTTCGAAGGTCCCCGTTTACGCACATGAGACGCCCATGTGTGCGACAGATGCATCAACATTTTGAGAGAAACGGACGGGATGTGTTTTTAATGAGAAAGGATTTTCACTTGGCGTGAATCCTTTTTGTTTTTTTTTTTTGGTTTCGTTGTATCTTCTTACGTTTTTTTCATTGATTATTTGAGCTAGATTGGTGTCCAACAGCGAAAGTATTGTTGATCAGATGTGCCATACCGCACGCATGTGTGGTGAAAGTAGTAGTTAATTTCCAACGATGCATCAGAGAATGTCAACATTTTCAATGAACGATCCAATTTTCTTGAGAATTCACTCTCAGTGAAGCTGGTAACTGAAATATTAAACTTGAATTCGACTAGGATTTTTGGAAAATGACCGAACATTGTCAAATTCGAGTGATGTTGTACTTGTTCCGAATTGAGATATTCGTGTACAGTGGCCACAAACCTTTTTCCATTTTTTCCAGTTTACGCTGATAATCTGATAATGCCGATTCTGTGATTCTTTTTACAGAAGAATTGAGGCCCTTCTAAGGCTGCCGCTATCCTGATTTTTCAGCGTCCTACTTAATAAACGTTACTTCTGCTAGACGTGCTTTTTCGTACTAATAGATCTTCCAATATTGATTACTTTCAAATCATGCTGTCCTCTTTGACAGTTCTTTGACATTTATGTTCAGAATTGCTTGACAAACCGCTCCGGACTCATTCAAATTTCTTGTGACGATCAGTCTGCAATTCGCGAAATGTTGAGATCAAGTTGTTGTTTGAGTCCTAAAATTTGACACTGACAGCTCATTCCCGCTTGAAATGTTGACTGTCAGTATCATACCTCCGTAGAATGAAGTGAATCGCTTTACGCTTGACGAACGTTGGGAAATATTGCAAGCTTATTTCGAAAGTGACCGAAATGGAGTACCCATCGCGCCAACTGTACGTAAGTTTGAACAAAAAGTTCATGAGAATGGCTTGCTTACGGACAAGAAGCATGATACCCATCGTTATACGGTACGTACCGTCCAACAATCCAGGAACATCAACTCGCCGACGATCTCAAAAACTCAACATTTCACGCCCAGACTGATGAGAATTTTGCATACAGATCTCGGATTATTCTCTTGCAAAGGCCAATTGACTCAAAAATTGAAGGGAAACGACCATCCGCTTCGTTATCGCTTCTCAGCTCAAATTGGACGTCGAATTTGGGTGAAAAATCGCGGCTATGTCTACAAACAAAATTGCTGCATCTGAGAATCGAAAAACCCGCACGTTATTGTCGCGAGGCCAATGCATCCGCAGAGATTGTCAGTTTGGTACGGACTTTGGAATTGTGGCATCATTGGCCCATTTTGTTTTAAAAATTCAGCTGGAAGCGCCAATTCGGTCAACGGTGAACGCTACAGAGCCATGATTACCGAATTTTGGGGGCTGGAATTCAAGATCTTTGGTTTTAAGACGATGGTGTACCATGCCGCGCAAACCAACAAACAATCGATCTTTTGCGCGAATTAATATAACGTTCCTCCGGAGTTTCAAAAAAAACAACTTTATTCCATTCTTTACAACCAACAAATGACAATGAATCTTTGATTTTATTCGCAATTTATAATAAGTCAACAAAGTATGAAAAACTGTGGGAACGGAAGCTTGAATTTGGTTCTCACACGGTTTTTCTTATGGTTTAATTTTACAAGTTGTGAAAAGCAAGCATGTTATCAAGAAAAGGTTTAGTGTTACAATAAATGAATTTTGAAAAGCAAGCACTTTAATTATTTTACAAAAAAGTATTAAGAGTAACATATGTATGTATAACATAACTTTGACAAAAGAGTATTATTAGTATGTATGTAACATATAACTTATTGATGTACACAATTTGATGTACATAACTCCTCCCGCTTAAGATGAAGCGATGGCCATGAAAGGCTGTTACTTGAAGACTTATCATGAGCTGGAGCTTCTAAATTTATATCATCTGTTTGTTGACTGGAGGCTGCATGATTCTGGCGACATTTCTTTGTATAGTTGATCAGGTACAAAATTAGCAGGATCATAGTTACTACAACACACATTGAAAGTGAATGATTTTGTTGTTGTTTAGTGGTTTCTGCCAGGGTAATAACTTCTGTGTTAGTAAAGTTGTCCGGGGTTAGTCTACTGGTGTTTAATCGATCTATAGGATAATATGAACTTATATTAGTGAATATTGAGGATATAATTTGTATTCTATCCCAAAATAAGTTTGTGTTGCCCTTATATACCACGTTGTTTAGGGTTACATCACATTCTTCGTAGTGCAGTAAAAGTGTTCCTGATATTAACTTGGTTTCGATTCCACACGTGGAGGACATTTCTATATTGGGAGAGTTTACTAAAAGTATATAATTTTCTTCTGGTTGCATGATGTTGGCTTGGTTCAGGTCTTCCGTTAAGAAACAGGTGGCTCTTTTGTTTTTGATTATGTTTGAAATGCACTTCTCCGTTGTGATATTCTTTAGGTTTCCTTTTGTGCAGTAGAAAACTTGTTCAATCATTAAACATGGTTCGTCAATCAATTGGATATAACGGTCGTTTATTAGGACATAGGGTTTGGTTATATTAATTGTAAGGGTTTTGTTTATAGGTAATTTGATTAAATGGTACAAGGTGAAGGATTCTTCGAACAGGATTGGTAATTTAATATTAAATATGATATTTGTATGGTTATAGTAGGCCTGTAGACTCAAGAATTCGTATATTTGTTCATCCGAAGAGAACTTTATTTTCTGATTTGCGATATGTTTATGTATAAATTCTAATTCATTCGGATTTAAAATTTGTTTAGGGACTATATTAAGTTTTGCAAGAGTTATAGATTCAGCGATTTCTTGTAAATGGTTCGTTAGTATTTCAATGTTGTAGTTAGTTTGATAAACATATTGCATATATTGAAAGTTTTCTTGATCGGTACGAATTCTCTGGGACAATGCTAATTGGTACTTTGTTAAATAATCTTCCAAATCCTTCTGTTGTGAATTTATATGTTCGGTTATGTTACTAAACCTTTCTATCATTTTGTTATTAATCTGGACCTGTTTTGTCATTTCTTTGTTCATGTCCTGTTGATTAGATTGTAATAGTTTAATGTCATTATTTATTTGTACAGCGTCATTGTCGTCCATGTTCCCTGTGATACTCTTAATTAGCGATCCTATTCCGTTGATAAACCCTCTTTTATTTCGATATCGAGGAAGAAGTGTTAGAAATTTATTTTCTAATTCCCTAAATTTCATATTTGTGACTTCTTTCATTGGACCAATGTTTTTATTTTTATTAATAAGTTCTACAGATCTTTTGATATTGCTAACATTTTCTTCATAAGCTGTCAAATTTATAATGTGTATGAATTTTGTATGTGTATCAATTAACCGTACCGGGCCTAATTTCATGGGAAGAAGACCTTGACTCTTCGAGAGGTCTTGAATTTCGATTCGTTGACTCATGGCCTGTGCTAACCTGAAATTTGCGTTTTTTTAGTAATTTATTTTTATGAGCTTTCCTATTATTTTTAGTTAGTACAGTGACTTTATTGTTAGTGACTACCTGTAACTTCTTTGCTTTAGGAGCTATTTTATTTCTTCTATTATTATATTCATATACTATATCATCTATACTAAAGTTGGGTGGTTCTTCACGATTCCTATTTAGTCTATCAATGATTGATCTATTATGCTTTTCAAGCTTGGTTGTTATTTCGCTATATAGTTTGTCTTGATAAGATCTTAATTTATTTATATAATCGTGCTCAGAGACATGCTGTATTGATTTCCTAAATTTATATGTTCTTCCTGTTATGAGTTCGAAAGGTGTCAAATTTGTAACCGAATGTATTGAATTGTTATATGTAGTCAATGCTTCGTTCAGTATGTCTGCCGGTATTTGTCTATTATTTTTGTCGTAAATTATTCTATAAATTTCAGTCAATGTTGAATGAAATCTCTCGACAGGAGAATTGCCTGTAGAGTTTTGAGGAGAGGTTATATGTAACTGAATCTGGTATTGATCACAAAACTCTTTAAATAAGTTTGAAGTGAATTCAGCGGCTGAATCGCATACAATTTTTTTGGGTGTACCGTGTTGGGAAAAGAATTGCCTTAAAGAACTGATTATATTGATACTATTACGGGCAGTTAAGATAAAAGCAGAAGCGAACTTTGAAAATTTGTCGATTATTGTAAGTATTTGTATATTGTGAATACTGTAAACATCTATGTGCAGAATATCGAGAGGCTTATTTGGAATTTCAGAAAGTTCATATTTTATTTTCGGGGGATGTCTATCGTACTTATATAATTTGCATTTCTCACAGTTGTTAATGACTTTAGTTATTTTCTCTTTCATTTTCGGGAAATAAGATGTTCTGCGGAGGTGATTACAGGTTTCATTAATGCCGCGGTGGTTGCTATCTATGTGATACTTATTTATAAGGGCGTCCTGTTGATCTGTATTAGTAATATCGTTTAGTTTTTCCATACATCGTATTAATTTAAACACTTTACTATTGGCGAAGTATTTGGAGTATACTTCTTGAACTATTCTGAAAGTATCATCGTCTGTGTAAATGGCTGTTAATTTATGGGGGTTTAGATATTCTTTGAGGATTGATACAATTATTTTTTCGTTATGGAGATCAGGTTGCCTAAATATACGTCTACGTTTTGTTTCGAAAAGGATATTATAAATCATGGAAGGCTTAACAATGCAGTTTGTTTTAATCAAAACCAACTGTTCCGTAAACTCGTTGAGGGGTCTTTCTGAAATATATATTCCGTCGTCGAGATTTTCATGTGCAGAGTGAATGGTAGACAAGCTTAAACTGTTTTCTAAATCATTAGCGTTATTGTGTAAGGATATATTGGAATTTGCAAGAGAATTTGTATCAGTAGATGATTCATTAAGATTAAGTTCGATACGACTGAGTGCGTCGGCATTTGTATTGGCCGTGCCCTTTTTATATACTATTTCATAATCGAATTCCTCTAACCTTAACCGCCATCTGACTAATTTTGAATTCGGTTCTTTTAGTGAAAATAACCAGTTGAGGGGTTTATGGTCAGTTATAATCTTAAATTTTCGACCAAACAGATACGGGCGGAAATATTTAGTAGACCAAATTATGGCCAAAAGTTCCTTTTCTATTGTGCTGTAATTCTGTTCTGTTTGAGATAAAGTTCTTGAGGCGTAGCAAATTGGCTTGTCAGATCCTATTGGGCCTTGACTAAGAACAGCACCAATTGCAACGTTACTAGCATCGGTCGTCAAATTAAAACTCTTACTAAAATCAGGGTATTGTAATAGTGGATCGTTACTTAATATATCCTTACAATGTTCAAAACATTTAACATAACGGTCGTTGAGGGTTATGCTTCTTCCTTTCTTTAAGCATTCAGTCAATGGTTTTGTTATATTTGAAAAATCTTTAATAAATTTTCTGTAGTAACCTAGCAGGCCAAGGAAGGACTTAATCTCCTTTTGAGTAGTGGGTATCGGATAATTTTTTATTGCATGAATTTTACTGGGATTGGGCTTAACACCATCTGGTGTAACTACATGACCAAGAAACTCTACTTCTTTACGTAAAAATTCTGACTTATCTAATTGAATTTTTAGATTGGCTGCACGTAATTTTGAGAAGACCTTTGCCAAATTTTCGATATGCTCTTGCAGCGAGGTTGAGAAAACTATAATATCGTCCATGTATACTAGGCAAATTTTGCCTTGTAAATCACGTAAGATATTGTCCATTATTCTCTGGAAGGTTGATGGGGCATTTTTGAGTCCAAACGGCATTCGAATGTACTCATAGTGTCCATGATCAACCGAGAATGCGGTTTTTTGAATGTCTCTGGGATCTACCTCGATCTGGTGAAAGCCGGAGGCCAGATCTAACGTAGTGAAATACATGCATTTCCCTAATTTATCGAGAATCTCCGTTATATTAGGTAAAGGATATCGATCGTCTATCGTTTTTTCGTTAACCTTACGATAGTCGACAACAAGTCTCCATTTCTGAATACCTGATGCGTCTCGCTTTTTGGGTACGATCCATATGGGACTACTCCATGGGGAATAGCTAGGCCTTATTATACCTTGCTGCAATAGGTTTTGAATTTGAGACTGTACCTCTGTTTTATGTATCTCTGGATATCGATAGGACTTCGTATATATTGGAACGTCGTCTTTTGTTTGTATACGATGTTTAATTACGTTGGAAAATGATAACTTCTGCCCTTCTATGAAGAAAATATCATCAAAATTTTTGCACAGTCTAAGAATCAATTTCTTTTCTTCATTATTAAGGTGATCGACCCGAAGTAATTTAGTTATGTCGGTTCCAGATAGAAGCTCAATTTGATTGTCAGTTTGACAAATATTTATATTATTAAATTCTTCGAAATTTTTAAATTTTTCTACCTTTATCGGTTGTTCTACAAATAATTTTTGTTCCATATTAGAGTTGTTTATTACCTCCAATTGACTGTACCATTCTTCAGATGTATATATTCCTTCAGGTATTTCTAGAAAATCATTTATTTTTGTTGGCTTGATGTATATTTCGCCATTTTGGATATCGACCGGTAATGTAACCAACATTTTGGATCTTGCTGGTATCATATAGATTTTTGACATTAAATTGGGTTTAAGCAATAAGGGAATAGCTGCACTTTGAGTTTTTAATAGTTTATTCTTAAGATCTATTGAAGCATTTAATTTCGCTAATGTTTCTAATCCTATCAGGCCGTCAAAATAATTGTGAAATTTAAATAAAAGAAATGTAAACTGTTCGTTAGAATTGAATTCAGAGAATGCCGGAAATGTGATTTGTTTATTGAGTTCATGTGTACTCAAAACAGTGGTGATTTTAACAGTGTTAATATTTTCATGATATTGGGGATTAGTAAGTTCGGGGTCAATAAAATTAGCAGAGGCTCCTGTATCTATGAGAAACTTTAGTTGTCGACCAAAAGGTGAAGTCACATTTATGTAAGGGAGAAGATTGCTACCGTGTTGATTAATTTCTAGGAACCCGTATTGTTTTCCGAGGCATTGGAACGAAAATTTTTGTCATCAATTTCATTCTCATGTATTGTTTCATTTCCAGTGACCTGTGGAACTTCATCATTTTGAATTTCTTCAATTGTATAATGGTCCAAATTAGGTTGGTGGTCGTAGTATCCATCAGGTAACACATATGTGGGATATTCTTCCCCATAATTTTCCTGATTTTGTGAAAAACTATGTACTTCTCTTATAATGTATCTGGGATTTTGCATTAAATTGTTTCTTTGATAGGGTTGTTGGGATTGTACTGGTTTCGGAAGAGTTTTAGCATTACCGCTAGATATTTCCATTGGAATTGGACGTTGCTGTTGGTAATTGAAATGTGGTTTGGATGCAGAAATGTTTACTATAGGGTTATTGAATCTCTTTTCTTGCTGATTGGGAGACTGAAGATGGGGTATTTGCTGTAAGGGCCTTATTTGGGGTTGATAAGGTTGAGATGGTTTAAACTGAGGTAAGTATTGAGGAAAGGAACTATATGGCTGTGTAACTGGTTGGTATGGTTGGAGCCGTTGATTTTGTGGGGGTCGTTGTGTCAGTTTGGGGAATGGTAGTGGGTTTGGTAAAACAGGAGGTTTCGGGTTTGTATTTTTTAAATAGTATGCGTTTTGTTCCTTGATACAATAATTTAATGCCTCCACCAAGGTTTCAGGTCTCATGGCTCTGATTGTTGAGCCCAATGGTTCTTTTAATCCTATAAGAAATGTATTTAAACACATTTCTGAATACAGCGACTTTTTTGCATCTATTACAGCTATATGTTTTTCATGTATACGGATATGGTTTGTCATTGTTGACAACAACTCAATGATCTTTGAGTAAAATCTCTCAACAGTATCATTGTCTTGTCTCAATCCATGCAAATCTCGAATCAAAGATGATTCATTCCGCTTATCTGAATAGTGCAAAATTAAATTAGCTCGTATTTGCTCCCATTCCGTCGGAGTCCCGTACATATTTAACACTTCATTGGCCTGGCCAATGATTTTGTTTCTAATAGCTCGTAATATAATGATAGCATATGATGTGCCGTCTAACTGAGGTATAAGCTTCAAAATTTCCTCTACGTTATTTATAAAATCATACAGAGAACGGGGGTTACCGTCGAAATGTGGCAGATCTTTAACGGCATCTGGTATACGTAAGCCATTAAATATATTGTTAATATCTAAACTACTTAATTGACTACTACTTGTGTTCCTATTACCAACGTTTGTAACAACGTTAGCGTTTACGCTTGAGCTTGAACTATCTAAATTCATTTCGGAAAGATTTGGAAAACTGGTTTTTACTATTGCACTAAGTTTTGAAAGATTATTTGTCTCTAGGAACTCGCACCGATTCGATTCTAAAGTTGTAAAAATTGTTTTGAAATTCGTCAAATCTATCTAAGGATGAACAATAAGGTTCTTGAATCTTATTTCTACTTATTCTATTTTTGGGCATAAGGATTATAAAGGATGAAGAAAGGAACGAATGTTAACCAATTAACAGACTTACATGCAAATGATTATAGTCATTATCATTCTCTAGCCGTAGGTTCCAGGAATTAAAGATTTGAAAACCACCAGGAGTCAGGATCTGCACACTTCTTGGACACGATAAACCTTCGTTATAATAACACTTGCATTAACGAGAATCACTTTCTCAAATAACGATTGCCGTCGTTACAAATGCACTTGCAATCACCAAGAGTCTTTGTACAGTCTTTAAATGTCCACACACTAACCGCAAGAATAACGATAAACCGTCGTTATTGGTATTGAATGTTCATTTAATATATCGCACTCCCGTATTCCGATTAATTTTAAAATGGATACACTTGTATCCTACCGACTGCGCCAATTAATATAACGTTCCTCCGGAGTTTCAAAAAAAACAACTTTATTCCATTCTTTACAACCAACAAATGACAATGAATCTTTGATTTTATTCGCAATTTATAATAAGTCAACAAAGTATGAAAAACTGTGGGAACGGAAGCTTGAATTTGGTTCTCACACGGTTTTTCTTATGGTTTAATTTTACAAGTTGTGAAAAGCAAGCATGTTATCAAGAAAAGGTTTAGTGTTACAATAAATGAATTTTGAAAAGCAAGCACTTTAATTATTTTACAAAAAAGTATTAAGAGTAACATATGTATGTATAACATAACTTTGACAAAAGAGTATTATTAGTATGTATGTAACATATAACTTATTGATGTACACAATTTGATGTACATAACTCGCGCTTGGTTCAGTAATCGTGTTGTCAATCGCTTTGGCGATGTCAATTGGCCGTCTCGGAGATGGGATTTGACACCGTTTGACTTTTTTTTTGTTTGGTACCCTTAAAGATTGATGTTATGCATTCGTCAGATAGAGCCAGAACAGTTATCAAGGTCTTGGAAAATTGGTTTGAAAGGTTGCACTACTGCGAAGCCAGCCAAGGCAGCCACATGAAATCGTATTCTATTGCTAATGGGAATGTTACCTCTTTGATTTTCCTTATAAAAGGAAACATGTACAATATTTGGAACACCCTGTACACTTTATATGCCATAAAACCAAAAATTCGCCAGCGTAATGTGTGAACAGTAGCCGTTGTGAGTGAAAGTGTGAAGATACTCGTATATCCGGAATTGTCAATCCGGCGACGCTTGGTTTTTGTCGTCCACTATTTGGACAATTTTGCCAAAAGCCTACACCCGTATAAGATTCAGCTTGTACAGGAGCTAAATCTATGAGTCCATTGCTTGTGATGGGAGTTCGCGAGTTCGATACTTTCGGTTATTGAAAAATCGTGTTTAGTACGCACAAAAGTGCACCGTTTGGCGTAAGCTTTAAGGTGGGGGCATCATTTCCCTTATTTTTTGTAAACGTTGGGGGGAGCTCGCGTTAGAGTCAATAGTCAACGTTACCAGACAATGATCAGTGATCCCTTCTTCCAATATATGGACGACATTGATTCGGACGATATGTGGATGGCATTGCGTGCCAAAAAATCATAGGATTTCTGAGGACAAAATTCTATCTCGAAATTGGGAACCGAGATCGTAGGATTAAACACGACTCGATGAGTTCTTGTGGAGCAATGTGAAGCCTCTTGTTTTTTGTACTAAGCCGCGAACTAGTTACGCTAATATTAAGCGTGTTTTTGATGAAATAAATTCCCAAATGCTTGAAAGATTTGCCTAAATTGTACCGTCCAATTACCCAGAATGATTCAAGCTCAATGCCTGTAGTAATTGTTTGCAACTTTGTTACCTAAAGGGTAAGCCAACAGATGGTGTGGGTGTTGGCTGTCAATTACTGTCATTCATCTTTTTGACAGATGTCATACAATCTTTGGCAATTTTAGTCATGGAGTCGCTTACAACAATGCACTTTTGTTATTCAAACTTATTACGAAAATGGGCGATTTGCAAAACTAGCAAATTCGTGAAATTTTCGGTCAACATGATCGCCCTAGTGAGTACGGAATTTGTGCAATGGTGAAACGTTTTGAAGAAACTGGTTCGGTATCGAGTCAAACTCCATATCAGCATGCCCGGCTAGTACATACACGCCAAAAAATCACCACTGTGAGCGAAGGTGTTCAAAACCAGCGAGGCTTCAATTCGTCGCCGAAGTCAACAATTGGGCCTAACTTATAGCACTTTACGGCGCATTTTAAAAGTTGATCTTCATTTGCACGCCTATAAAATCCAAATTACACAACAATTGAAGCCTTTGGACCATCTACGACGTCGCCGATTTGTTAACTGGATGTTGGATCGCCAGGACCATTTCTCATCGAATTTGATCTTTTACGATGAAGCCCATTTTTGGATGGGTACGTAAATAAACAAAATTGTCGTTTCTGGTGACCCGAAAACCCATACGAACTTCACGAAAAACCAATGCATCCCAAAAAAGCCACTATATGGTGCCCGTACTTTTTCGAAGATGGGGCTGGGGCTGGAGAGACAAATACAGTGAATGGAGAACGTTACCGCAACATGTTGACCGGCTATTTTTTCCAAAATTCAATGAATTGGGTCCGGACGATCTCTGGTTTCAACAAGATGGAGCTACCGCCCACACAAGTTATCAATCAATCAATTTTGTGGGAACGAAATTTCAAGATCACATTATTTCGTTGTTGATTGGCCTCCAAGGTTATGCGATTTGACACCTTTAGACTGCTTCCTGTTGCGTTATTTGAAGAGTAAAGTCTATGCCAATAACCCAGCCACAATTCAGGATCTCAAACAGAACATCCAGAAACTGCGGCCACTGGTCCACTTATTCTTCAAAACGTCATGGATAATTTTGACCTTCGGACGGTCGCTTGCTACATTTTTTTACTTAACCTGCTTTCTGGTTTAGCACAGGTATTCTCGTCTTGGCGTCTTACTGATCTTGACTATGCGGTGTAATATTGTCTTTCAAATAAAATGTCAAGCGTTCGTTTCGTTTTCTAACTTAGAGTAGATAAACATGAGTTTATCCCCGGGGTATACTGTGCGTCCTGGCGACGATGGAGCCATAAACGTTACTATTCATGGCTCCACAGAAATGTTGCCATGTGCTACTTCTATTCATCATCACTTCCTCTTAACTAGAATTTCATCTTCGAAATTGAGTTATATGTCCATCCGTCCTTTTATTCCTTTATTCCGTAGATATTGTAATTTTCTTAATGTCCACAAAAAAATCAAAGAAAGCTCCACATCCATTGGGCCAAGGGAACGAGCCACAAAAACTAGGCCAAAAAGGCTGGCTCGAAACTCCTACAACAAACAACGAACAGGAAAGCAGCTACGCTCAAGTTGTTAAGAAAAAACCCGACTATCCAACAACAACCCAATTGATGCAAAACGAACGTGGCCGACGGAAAGTTAAACGAAGTTGCCCTTCCTGAAGAAGACAAAAAGAAAGAAGAGACATCAGAAATCTCGACCAGAAGCGATACATATAAAGCCTAAAGGAAAAGAAAAGTATCCCGATATCCTGAGGGAGATCCAGAGTAAAGCGAACCCAGACGACACAGAAACTGTTGTTAAAACATTGCGCCAAACGAAATCACTACTAGAGCTCGGCTCGAAGGCAAAGGACAAGGAGGATTTTGAGAAATCTCTCAAAGAAATTCTTAGGGATAAGGCGACGGTCCACTGCCTTAAACAAAAACCTTCACTCGAGATTAGAGACTTGGACGACCTACAGTGGAGGAAATTCAAGAAGCTATAAAAAAGAGAGTCAGCGATCCGATGTTGGACCTCCAGGTTGTGATCATAGGAAAGAACCGAATGTCGTTAAGGATGGCATTAGTCAACATTAATGATCGAGCACCCATTGAGATGCTGAAAACCCTTCGTATCAACATTGAATGGGTTCAATGTCGAATCCGGAGAAGGGTGGTGGTTTCACGAGGTTTTAGATGTTTTGGATATGGAAATCAGCAGGCAACTTGCAGCGGTACAGACAGGAAGGGAGAAGAAAAAAAGGCGAGCCAAAATCATCCGAAGTGCTGCCTCTGTGGGGATATAAAACCTCCGCCATCAGCGTTGGATCATGTGCCGGGCTCACGTAAATGTCAAGCGTCCAGAGAAACACTTGAAAAGATGAAGTAAAGCAGCTTTCAATGACCAAAATACTTCAAGGAAATCATCACAGGAGTCGAACGGCTGACAACCAGATATGGTCATCATCAATAAATGAACTAGAAAATGACAAACTGGATTGTGGGATCATTAGGAACAGCTGCTATCTGGATTCCAGATGCAAGGAAATTCCCCATCAAAGCACAAAAAGAAGCTATGTTTGGATGAACAGCGATGGACTCACGGCAATAAGCATCTATATTACGCGAAACGAAAGGATAAGCGAGTTCCGGCAAAAGCTGAAAGACTTGGAGTACTTCATGGCTGAAATGGAGTCGGAGATCCAGGTCGCCTGATACTTCAATGCCAGAGCATAGAAGTGGAGAATGCCAACTATGGGCTCACGTAGAAGGCAAATACTCGAGCTGGCTGCGAAACCCGGCCTTAATGTAGTACATAACGTAAGAAATTCACCCACATTCAGGAGACCTGGGTAAGAAGGTATCATTGCGGATGTCGATTTCCTCGTCGAATAAAGAACCATACAGTTATCGAAGACTGTATGGGTAGCGACCATCAATAATCTACGAGGTGACCAATGAGTTTCAAATTGGAATCCAATATGGACTCCGAGGTGAAAAGTTAATAGACTCAAAGAAAAAAATGCTCCTCATGTCTGTGATAGAAGAAGGAAAAGGTGCTGTACTCCAACTTGAGGGTGCTGCAGAAACAAAAGCTGAAGCCACGCTGCAACTCATACGACTTGCATGTGATGCTTCGATGCACCGAGTGGATAGCTCCAACGGAACAGCACCCCAGTGTACTGATGGACGGAGAACATAGCCGGCGCTTCGGAGAAGATGCCTTCAGCTGAGAGGCACAGTCACCAAAAGAAGGAGTAGACATGGAAGACATTCTATTGGAATTCAGAATCAAAAGATCCGAGCTCAAGAGGGCCATCGAGGCGAGTAAAAGACAGAAGTTGGGGGATCTTTGCCGAAACGTCAATATTAACCTTTGAGGACTAGGCTATAAGATTGTCATTCAAAAACATGGAGTGCATAGTAGACACTCTTTTCTCAACTCACCCAACACAATTCTAGCCCAACGATAGGAAATTCCAGCTCTCAGCGAAGAAGAGTTGAGTCTAGCGGCGAAAGCTCTACAAAACCGCAAAAGGACGCTGAACATGTACAACAGCTGCCTTAAGGAAGTGGTCTTTCTCAGGAGTTGGAAGTCGCAACGCTTGGTGGTCAGCAAAATCAAGGAAGACCCGGATTCCCCATCTGCGTACAGACCACTTTGCATGTTGGACATACAGTATGGCTTCAGGAATGGCCACTCTACGATCGGAGCTACCGAAGAAGTAGTAAAGGCTGTACAAACCCCCCACCAGTGTACCCACCACTCAAAGACGTGCGAAATGACAACAATTCAACCATGTGGTATGATATACTGAATGCGCTTGAACATACTTTCAACGGTCCAATTTACGTCTTGCGATGCTGAAGAACTACCTTAAAGACCGGGCAGCTATTCCACAATACCACGGAAGACCCTCGAAGGAAAAAAATCACTTCCGGAGCAGCACAGGGATCGATCCTCGGAGCTGACCTCTGGAATATCTCATACGATGGCATAGTTGGCAGATGATATCGCCGCGGTGTTTACAGCAGAAGACACGAAGAACGCGCAAATAAAGCTGAACCAGGTTATGAGACGGGTGAGCTCACGGATGGATGAACACGGTGTTAGCCTAGCTAAAGAAAGAGTCGAAATAGTCCTGATTACCAAGAAGAGTATTCTGAAAATCGTTAACTTCCAAATAGGGCCGGAAGTTACTCGTATAACAAGCAAGGAAACAGTGAAATACTTGGGACTCACTATCAATATTACCTTCTGGCAACAGATAAAGTTCGTATCGAAACGCGGGTCGAAGGGTGCAATGTCACTAAGCAGACTGATGGCAAACGTGAGGGGTCCTACGGCCAGCAAACAGCCCGTGAGATCTAGGCAGACGCACTCCGACAAGAAAAGTACAGGAAGCCGTCTTTTAATCGCTGAACTGACTTTCATTGATCTCCAAGCGGCAGAAAGGAAGTTTGCCTATGACAAAAAGTCGGAAACAGCAATCAACGAGGCAAAAGAGCTCACGAAACGGCAGTGCCAAGGGCGTTGGAATTGGGAAAGCAGATTACAATGGACTGTGAAGCTGATCAAGTAAAGTATGGTAGACGGAAGCATGACAAAGTAAACTACTACGTCATTCAGTTTCCCACCGGACACGGATATTTGAACACCTTTCTTCACAAGATCGGTAAAGCAAACACTCTACCTTACCAGTGCGAGGTCTCTCCAGTAAACGGTACAAACCACACTTTTTTCGTTTGCAGGAAGTGGGAAGTTGGAAAGCAGTATCGGCATCATCAGCCCAGAAACATGGTGGAAAAATGCTGGCCAGAGATCAGACTTGGAACCAAATTTGTTCCTTCGTAGAAACCACACTCATGACAAAAAAGTTAGATTAAGACGCAAATATACCTTTAACAGACTGATGAAAGCCTCACCGGTAAAATAGAATAAACTCGCACAAGAAGATAAATATGAAAAAGCCGCCCCCCACAGGGGGAGGGGACGACTCCAGTCTGAAGTAATGCGAAAACTGTCCCAGGGTAGATGATGTCATGATGAAAGGGCTTAAGGTGATTTTTAGCGTTACAAATTAATTTGTAGGGTCCGGGATTTAACGCCGGGGTACTATGCCCATGTGACGGGTTTTGTCAACAGAACGCGGAGTACTGAGTTCCCATGTGGTCACCCACCTACGTACTTACCGCGCCTCAGAATGAAACCCAAGAACAGCTGGAAATCACCAGGTGGTTACCGGTTAAATATCACTCCAGCTCTGGCTAAAATACTCGTATCTATGAATAGATTCGGAAGAACAAGCTTTTGCAGTGTAGTGGAATATTTTTATCTAAACTGATAGATACCCCTTACTGGCTATAGCTTCTTAAACATTCTCTGTCACTGCCCAAGCTTCTGTCACTGAGAAGCTAATGCTTTGAAGATATTTTTAAGAGCTTTCTTAAGTCCCACAATTTTCACAGGTTCTTGTAACACCAACTCCAATGAAGGGTATCACTATGGATCCACATGGATCTATGTGTGGTTCAGGAAATGCTGCTCTACTTGACCAACCCACAAACTTTAACTTAAACTGAAAATACAACATATCTACTACTTTAGTACCCCTCAACTTGTCCTAGTCACTTACACCGATTCTGAGCCTCATAGCCCATAAAGTTTGTTGTTGCATCTTCTTCTCCAAGGGGATCAAAGGTCACCAGAAGAAATTTCCGCCCGGCTTAGATAAAGTCCTTGATTGCGAGTCATGTAGTAAGACCGGGATTAAAATCCTTTACAGTGTTTTCTTCGTTGTTCATAAAAAGTAGCCTTTTTAATAGAAAGAACAGCGATTGTCAAGAGTGATTCCTAGCTTGATCGCTACAGTGATGTAATTGTTTAAATTTACGGCGAAGTCCAAGTACACAAAGTGAATTACCACCTCAAAGATTTAGTTGCAGTTCGAGCCCCGGGCGTTCGAGCCCCAGCCGTTCGAGCCCCGGCCGTTCGAGCCCTTGTTATTGAGTGTCCTTTCTTGTCACCATCATCTACAATCATATTTTGTTTTGCCTTCATTTTCGCCGCTGATTCCCTTCTTTAATATTTCTATAATGTGCTAGACCTTTCCTGCTATTAGTCTTCTGCGCTTAATGCTTGCAACATAGGCCTTCCCAGCACTTCTTTGGCATTCTGCCATCTGATCGCCGTGATCGTAAAAGCAGTGGCAGTTGGTCAAGTTCAAGGTTTCGTGCAGCTTCTTCTCGTCATGCACTGGCTGGTGCCAAGGCCATCGCATTCGTCACTTGAAGAGAAATTGCCCGGATCAATGTAGGTCCTTCGAAACCTTCAGACGCTTTGACGGTTTTTTCTATCAGATGACTGCCAGATCCCTCCATAGATATTGAGGTTTGGTATGGCTATCTTTGATGACATTTTCTCCTTCTTTTTATCGATTAACCTGAGTCCATTCCCGGAGATGTGTTTTCTGTGCTGCTAAAAATATGCGTACGCTAAATTCTTTGCACCGGGTGGCCGTGACTCAATTGGTAGTGTATTGACTTCCCAGTCGGACGGTTCGGCGTTTAATACCAGCCGTGCCCGAGAGATATTCTTTTTTTCACGCAACTAAAATCTCGTGAGATAAATGTTTGCCCAAAATACAACAAGTCAATTTACACTAATAATTTAGTCTCCCCTTTTAATGTTGGATGTCACCTATGGAGCGAAATAGCCATTAAGCCCAAACATCTTTCTTTCTCTCTCTCTCTCTCTATACAATTTTCCAAAAAACAGAACACGTGCTGCGGCATTTTAAGGACGATCTTAACTACGAGCTAGGGACATTACTTATACATCTGGTTGAGGAGTTCGTTAAAGCAATCTTTGGCACAGTCGTCCTCGGAGAAGTCGCGAGCATATAACAAGCTCATGGAAACGAGTTAAGCCTTCATGCGAACTGTAATAAGACGTTCACTTAGGTGTCTGAAGGTAAAAACTTATTGCCTAGTCAACCGCTGGTGACAAATCCATCACCAAAAAGGCGCTTCCTCTGCTCTTTATAGCAATCAGCATAGAAGATGTCACAGTTTTTCATACTTCTTTTGTCCGGCCTATACCAACATATTTCTTGGATGCTCGCGACATCTGCTTTGTACTTATTAAAGGCCTCCGTTAATTACTCTGCTTAATAGGATCTGTTAAGGGTTTGGACATTCCACGTTCATAGCCGAAAGTCGTGTAAGTCCATTAGTGACGGAAAAATCTTCTAAAGACTGGAGCTCAAATGTGGTCATCTCTGGATCTACCTCCAAGACTTCTGTATTGTGCATTGTCTGAAGCATGCTTATCCATTGAGGTTCATCCAGTCGGACTCAGCATACTGCAAAACGTTGGTGATTGTTATTCTTGGCGGATCCCCGTCTTCTTGATCAGCCTGGGCTTAGGACCGACTATGATCAAATCCCCTGTCTACTCGAACTGCTTTTATTAATAACGTCCTCTTGATCGAATAGGCAGAGTTATTGTCAATCATTGCCCACATTGAAAAGTTCAATCTGTTCAACAACGTAGCGTTAGTAGTCTCCGTCGTTTAATAGTCTGCAGAAGTAATTTTTCTAGACTTTAAACGCCAGTGACTCCACTATAACGTTCCCACACTTATCTCCCAGTGATTTTGTTTAGGATTTGTGTCCTTGGTATGTCCCATCATTTCTGCAATAGCAACTCTCTTCAGCGCTTCAATAATTCTTTGTTTTTGTTTTTTGTACTCTTTAAATCGACGAAGACTTACGTACTTTGATAGCATTTGAAACGATTAGAGGTTCGGTCATAGTAAATGTGAACTGTCATGGAAATGTCTTGCGATAAATGATAAGTTATAATTGTGTGGGAACAGTTCTACTGAATACAACTCCTTTCACTGTTCAAGCGACGTTTAAGGAAAATAAAAATAGATTTGGCGAGACAAACTCCACTTGAAAGTTATTTTCAGCAAACAAATGTCAAAAGATGACAGCTGTCATCAATGCAATTATTTTGAAGGCAATGGCTGCGTTCATAGTTTCGTTTACGATAAGTACAAATTATCTATATACGAGTAGGTACGCTGTATGCACTGTTGGATATCTGAAATTTAACGAAAAAAGCCTGTTCGATGACCCTGTTTGAAACGATTCATTGACAAGTTTCGTGTTTCCTTTTTTTTCTAAAGGAACAGAACATACTCCAAAGTAATTAATATTGTAAATAATTTCCCATAAAGGAAATGAATATGAATAATCAACGGGCCTGAGCGGTGCGGTATGTATACATATGTACATATACTAGAGCCCTTACGGTTTTCCTCCTCCAATTCGGTTTCATTTTCAACACCGGAAATACGCGGAAGAACCAACGACCAAAAGCGACCTCTTGTGCATATGGAAATATGAAAACATGAATGAAAACATGAAAACCTTTCTGCCGGTTTCAATTCTTTTCCTCTGTCTTACGCTTATTCTTCTCCTCTTTCTTCATAATTTTTTTTTGTTGTTCAACATTCAATTGGGAACAGGAAGGAAAGTTAAGCTAACGATTGTGTCTTGAATTTCGATTATCCATCAACAGCCACATGTCGGAGTACGAATACGATCATCAGCAATCGAATGGTGTTTAGAAACCCTCTTGTGCAATATGCTCGTAGTTGCCCCTTATCTTTCTTCTACTTAAGATACAAACCGAGTACAAAGATAGGAGCATAACATAATGCGCTTTTTTTTTTTTATTATGGTCCCTTATTACTTTTACCGCCATTTTTTTCTTTTTTTTTTGTTCATTTTTCTCAGTCTTTCTCTCTTTGCTTCTCAATTAACCAAGCTACAACCAGAGGGCAACACTTAACTGCTGAATGCAAATTAATAGAGAAACAAAGATGGAGGAGGTTTCTGCTTTAAAATTTCGAAACTTCTTCTGGCCTTAACGTTCGATTTGGACATCCTCATCGGAATATGTAATTGTTCCTCAGCTGGTGGTTATGCTCATATTCTGTATCTGTATTCTTCGAATAGAATTCGATCGACACCGACCGTTTTGCTGGTGGTGGTGATCACATATAGTTTTGACGCATACATGACAGCAAAACGCTTAAGTTCTGGAGTTTGCAAAAAAAAACACCAGAGAATGGATAGATGCATAAACTGCATAGACGGATGACCATAAGAATGGTATCCGTAGATGATTGCTAGTTTAATAATTTTTCTTCTTTTTTTTTTTTAATTTTTTTTGTATAGCCCCTACCGCTATTGTTGCTGATGAGTTGGTAGCCTTAGACTTTTGTTGTTGTTTTTCGCGCCATGTCATTAATTGCGGAGGCATGTGCACATTTAAAGATAATTTTTGCAAAGTGTGTACCTACGCTCCCACTACACTCCACGCCTAAGTGCTGGTAATAGAAAATTGCAAATCATTTGCCAATCACAAGTATGGGGATAGACAATCCAGCGACAAACAACAATCACAGCCATAAACACAGCACTACTTGAATTTTAAAATAAAATTTACAAAAACAAAAAACAAAAAACAAAAAACAAAAACTATCTTTCCAACAGTAGGAGTTAGGGTTCGATGACATTTTGGTAGCTGAGGGTAGACTTTACCACTGCTACACTGGGCGGTGGTTGTCATAGATTCATTTGGATTTTACGATCAAATGGCGCCAAAAATTTAAATTTTCTTCTTCTATACCTGGGTAGGTATTCTCGTAGAATAGATTTTCTACTGTAGACGGTTGCATTTTAAATAATTTCAGGGTGAGGCTGAGTTATTGCGGAAATGTGAAATTTATTCTGAAATAAATGACGGAAACAATCTTTGGGGAGTGCTCATCGATGGCGTATAGATTTTGAATGGTATTCCAAAAGGGTTGGCACTAGAGCCTTTACTTGTTGTACTTGAAGAATTTTATATGAGTTCGATAGAGTTTCATGTCTTATTGAGTGAAGGCATAAGTGCGAATGAGACTGAGATACTGTTTAAGAGATAGTAGAAATTTTCTAAAAATAACACGCACATGATCGTTACCAAATTGCATGATTTATAAGTTGAATATCTGTTTGAATTGTTCAGAAAAGACGTATTGCAAAAATCGTTTCTTCTTCCTAAAACGTTCAGCTTGCGGGACTGACAGTTGTAATTGAAGTTCATAAATAGAAGACGAATGTCACCTCTAGAAATGGCACTTAACTGAGGAGGCAAGTTAAACATTTTACAAAATTAGCGAGGTGCCGCGGCGGGATTTATAACGCCCCATTAATGGGCTTGTTTTTTCTACCATCCAATGTGGTAGCCGAACTCGTTGAACACCGTGATTTCAAGAAGATGGAACTTATCATATGCTGAGATGTAATGCACAGAATACTTTTTGGGGGAGTAGCAAATACAACGTGAGGGTCAATCATCTCCTTTTTTTGTACTATCGTCTTACATACTATCGTCAACACTATTAGATCTTAGTCAACTTTTATTACGAGAGCAAGACTGCAAGTTTAACGTTATCCAACAGGAAATTACTAGCTGGAAAGTGTTACCGGAGATCTACTTCTTAGATCATAGATACATCGAATTTAGAAACGGATACGAGGTTTCGACCTCGTTGAAGAGGAGTAATCAGCGGAAAACCAACTTGACACGATTTAAAGAGGAGCCCGCCAAATTCAACAGTGCTCACACTAAAACTCAGGGTAAAACAAAGTCTAGCTGTTCGAAACTTGAGGGCTCCCGCCCAATTATCAAGGCTTCGCCCATTATTGACGTTGTCTAATAAAAAACGGGATCAGAGCACATTACTGGTCTTATAGTAAACATCTTCAGATGACGCCACCGAAGGTTGCTACGATTTGATCAGTTGCAACTTGCCTTTCGTAGGTCTTGTTGAGGGCAGGACCACAGGTAGTCCCTACCAGGACTTAAATCATGGCACCCTGGGAGTCAGGAGCCCCCCGGATCTCATTCCGGGCCTGACTTTTTGAGGTAGGCCCCTTTGTAGTAGCGTCATGGTGTGGTGGCAGGCTGTGGTTTAAACTCAAAATCGCAGGAAGGGTCTTACCCAATGTAGAGCTGCAATAAGTACTGGGTGCTGTGACCCTAAGAACAGAGGTTTTAAGTCGGTCTCGACTCGTACCAGGGGTGAATCTTGTGCCACAAACACAGTTCCGAATTGGTATCTAAGGATTGACGGAGAGCGATGGCAAGGCATATCCTTGCTCCCATGGATGTATGGGCATCCCATAAACTGAAGACTTCCAGACAGGTGTTTACATTAAAAACCAGAGACTGTTCGAAACCTGAACGGTACCATCACCAAGTGTTTTCAACCTGCAGATCAGCCGCTCATTGGCGGAACACAAATATGTAGCGTCTTCGTAAAGAAAACAGAAAACTTCTAAACAGGTTACTTGAGACTAATTGGGAGGAAGACCGGAATCTTTACAGATCGAAGCAAAAAGCTTATTCCTATTTCAAAGACTGCCTCTTATAAAGACTCTTTCGAAAAGATCGAAACTGTCGGTGAAACCAATGGACTTCCAAAGGGGAAAAACAACCAGGCTGGAGCGCGTTAGAAAATCTGAACTCACCTACACTAAGTCGAAACCAGAGACTCTGGTAACCTAATCAAAATCATGGCACCGATGTCATATGTTACAAAAAATTATAGACCTGCTGCTGGTAACTCTGAAAAGAATCTTCACTGCTAGTGTGGCACATATACCGAAACCCTGGCGAACAGTTAGAGTAACCTTTACACCGAAAATTTTAAAAGAGGACTACACGCTGGCCAGGAGATTCAGACCTATAAGTCTGACTTCCTTCATGTTGACGCGTATGGAGAGAATTGTCAAGATCCACGTTCGCAACACTGCCTTGCGAATCCACCCTCTATCTGCGATGCAACAAGCGGAAGATCTTATGAGAGTGCGGTTCAAAATCTGAAGCCGCACTCGACAAGAAGGAATATACGCTGGGCATTTACATCGACATTGAGGGTGCCTTCGCAAAGCAACTTTTGACGGCATGTGTTACTCGGCCAAACAGAGCGGCGAGGACGAGTCACACTAGTTTTGTGGATAAAACATTGTTGGTGAATTGGAGACTGATTGCGAATGCTGATTGTGGACAATATATGACAGCGGAGGTAAACAGGGGTTGCCCGCAAGGTGATGTTCTATGTCCACTGCTATGGTGCATGTTGGTGGACTCACTGTTTAACGTGCCCAATCTATGCACAAACACACACAGATGATGTAGCTGTACTGTCTGCTGGATCGTGTTTTATTCTAAGGCGCAGGTAGCCGTAGACGTGATCGACGATTGGTGCACTAGAAATGGGCTTTCAGTCAATCCTCTCAGAACTGAAATTGTCCTCTTTACGAGAAGGAGCCTGGGCTGACTTAGCTAGTGCTTAAAGGCATCGCCATCCAATTCTCTGAAGAAGCTATGGTAAGTATGTGAGTGTCATGTTTGATAACAAGCTGCCATTGACTAAACATATTACGTCGAGAGCGTCTAAGGCGCTGTCAGAATGGGGCCTGCCACCGAGAAGGGTTCTCTGCATCAACACGGCTAAAATAAGGCCAATTATATCCTACACGATGTCTGGTGGAATAAGCTCTTACGAAAATACGTCGTTGCTGCTTTTACCAGACTCTAAACAACGGTCTGTCTCGGCTGCATAGGTCCGGTCCAGACACATTGATAAATCTCTCTTCCTTTCATATTTATGAGCTGCACTCTCAAAGCCATCTTCAATTTAAAAATAGCTACTCGAGCATTGCGCGCTGGCTGTGTTTGGACTCTGGTCGTATGGACACGCCATCTAATGCAATGACACTAGAACTCCTGCTGCGAAAAAAATACGAAATCGACATTTCATGTGCCCAAGACTGGTTTCAGCCAGAATCTGAGTCGGGTCTTCACGGATGACTTCAAAATCGATATAGGATGCGGCGCTTATGCCTTTCTGGAGTACGACAACATTAGATTTTACTCCTCTTTAGGAAAACTTGCGTCTGCCTTCTAAGCGGAGACATACAGGGGCTCAGCATTTGCATCTGTAGTGACAGCTAAGCTCAAGCCTTGTAGAAACCTCTTACGACTTACAAGCTAGTTCAAGAATGCGAAACATCGCTGATAGAAGTCGGAACGCTAAATTCGCTGAGTGTTGTCTGGGTCTCAGGTCACAATGGGATCACAGAATATGAAATCGCCGGTGAACTTGCCAGGCAAGACCCAGAAGAGAGTTTTTCAGGAACCGAACTTATGTTAGGTCTACTTGTGTCCTCGATTAAGGCTTCCATTGGCAGTTGGGTTTCATATAAGCACCACTTCCGATGGCATGGCTGGCCAGGTTGTAGGCAGACCAAACGAATGCTTCCCGACGTCTCTAAGAAGTCAGCGGTCTTCTTCCTATCCCTCAGCACGAAAGACTGCATGCGTGTACGGGGCATTAGACTTTTGC
This sequence comes from Volucella zonaria, assembly GCA_963966105.1. Lineage (NCBI taxonomy): Eukaryota > Metazoa > Arthropoda > Insecta > Diptera > Syrphidae > Volucella > Volucella zonaria. Next base: position 248,050,116 of record OZ014530.1, on the reverse strand, counting down.
TATGCGCTTAAATGTGTTAGACATAAGTGATACAATATCCTGCTATGAAAGTGATGACACCACCGCTGTGAATGTCTGGCCTGCGCTCGCATCAGGATACAAGTGCTCGGCGTTGACGTGGGTACTGATACTATAGGCACTTTGTCATCTTTCTTTAAAAGACTGAAGGTTCCTTTACAAGGAGTACAATGAACTAGTTCTTTGTCTGTGGGCTCTGTTCCGACAGAAAGCAAAAAGAGGCTATGATCGGTAAGAAATGAGTTGTGAAAGCACTTAAACCTAAAAGAATCCTGTGTTATGTCAGCAGAGATGTTCTTTGCGGTGCTCTTAGTGCCTGACACAAACAATTTGCTGCTAATCAGTCTCGCTTGCTCTACGTTGAATGGCAGCTTACAAAGCAGAGCGTCTTGCGCCTGAATCAATTTTCCGCATCACCCATGCCGATGCACACGCGTCCAGCTGCATCTTATGACAAACTCGCACTGAGTTGATGAAGGACTACTTCCGAATGCGTGCGTCACCTTGGGAAATGTCCTTTTTTTTCTTCATTGTCACATAGGGGTAAATTCAAAGATGCTAGTGTCTATATGCTCTTCATGACCAAGGAATCTTATTCGCTGTAAGCCGTCGGACCATATCTCTGTCCTCGTGCAGCTGGTACAGTTGCTCCTCCACACAGGATTTAAGCGGGTTTTCTTTATAGCGCCTTTTCCGCTTCTCGGAATAATAGCTGTCCATTGTTATATTTTGCGTGGAGTGTCAGTCCATTTTTGATCGTAGCATTGATCGCTACTCAGCAGACCCTGTTGTGCTGCGTCGGTCTGAATATTTATAAATGGCCTACTCACAGCCGAGTGGTTTCTCCAGATTATGCGATTCTGTGACTCTCCTGTTGACTCTTGCATAGCGCATATTGCCTTCAAGCACGATTTATAAAAGTCGCAGGAGAGCCCGTCGCCCTGTTTAGGCCTTCTTTCAACATCAAAAGATTCAGTGATTTTTCTTTCGTCTTTGATAGAGTAGCGGTAGTTCTAGATTGAAATCCTGAACAATCGAACATACTCGTAATTGATAGGGATACCACGCTGTCTGGAAACCGATGAAAGTAAGGTAGGCACCGATTTAATATTTGAAGGCCTTCTTGGATCTGATATTTTTGTGACGAATATTTCACCAATTGTGGACTTTCTAGGTCTAAAACCACACTTATGTGGCCCCATGAGGTTGCTGTTGTGGAAACAAGAATCTTGAATGCGATGTTAAGCAGGATTTTATCTCTCTAATTAGAGGTAATCATAACGGGAGAGACGTGCTGAGTTTCCCTTTATCGGGCATGGGACTAAGCCAGTTCAAATAGTTTTCGTAGTCTGCTTAGCAACGCTATATTCGTTTTACCGTTCAAATTTCAGCAAAAGTGGTCATCAGCACCGACAGTGGCCACTATAATGATCCCTTGGTCATACTTGCAGGGTTTTGATGCCCTCAGACATCGTTTTTACTTTTTGTTAAAATTTCCGAACTTCATTCCAACAGAAGCATCTTTCGACCGCGCTTGATGCTGATGATGTGAGAGGTTATCTGGTCATAAGGGAGGTTGAGGTAAACGCAGTTTCGAACGGACCCTTCTCAGAGTAGTTCTTTCAGTGCTGAACTGTCCTTGATGTTCGCATTCGTACATAGGCTGCTACTAGGTCCTGATCTGAGTCAATGTCAACACTTCGAAATGTGGGAACGTCTCGAATACTGAGTGCGTGTCTTCTGTCTGTCGCAATGTGATCTATCTAGCTTGTACATGTTTTAATTAAGAGGACGCCGCGTACACTTCTGGGTCCTGGAATGCAGGGAATGCGTAATTGCAAAGGCAATATCTCCTTGATTTTCTAGCTCAGTAGATGAAATAATATTTGATGAGAGATGAGATATTTTAGACCAAAACACTAAAAGCAGTAGTCTTCCTACTTGTCCTGTCTCCCTATGTATTGTAGTTTATGGGCTCTCATCTAAGAGTGTCTTGCAATGCATTTCAACTGTCGCGAATAGTTAGGGAACTGGCGTGACTCGTCCTCTCCTGTTTTTCGCCTTATAAATCTCTGATAAGCTGCTCTTCTTCCAAGCAAATTCCATTGTATGATACAGGGTCTTTCAATAGGGACGCTCGAAATTTGTTAGGTTATAGCGGCCATATTGTTAAAGCAACATCTATAAAATTGATTGTGAATTGTTTAGTAGTGCTTGGCAAATTACCATGAAAGGTTATAGCGTTGAACAACGTCTACAAATCAAACAAACAAATTGTTGGGAAAAAAGCATCTTTAGCGACGAGGCCCATTTTTGAATGAATGAAAATGAAGTGAGCAAGCAAAATTCTCGGATTTTGGACAATACCAATCCACACGAGATACACCAGAACAAAATGCGTTCCGTGGAAGTCACTGTTTGGTGCATATTATGGTCTGGCGGAATCATCGGCTCGTACTTCTTCCAAAACGAAACTGACATTTCAATAACCGTCAACGGCGAGCACTATAAACAACTTCTTGTGCCCTAAACTAATATACTGTAGATGATATGAGTACCAACGACATTTGTTTCCAACAATGTCACGATGGACATTCTGCACGAGCGATTTGAGGACATGGTTATCGCGCGCCGCGACGTAGGTCTATGGGTATAAACCGCAAACAATTGATGCACTCAAAGTCAACATAATGAACGTCATCCATCAATTCCAGCCAGATTTATGCTACAATACCCGAATATGCCCCACCAAACAAAGCGGGGAGAGACATTTGAACATCGTTATATTCCAGTTTTTCAACTTTGGAGTACATCAGGGGTCTGTATTTGGACCTATTCTCTTCCTTGTTTATGTCAATTCCGTGTTTGAACTTCATTTTAAAAGTTTGCTTACTGCGTTCGCAAATGAAATATTCTATTCCTATGGTTCCGTCCTTTGATCTTAGGGTCTGTTCTGAACTGGGATCTTAACCTATAAAAAATCTGGTTAGCTGAACATAAACTGAACATCAGCTCTAAAACAACCTATCTGCGGTATGTCCGGAATGTCGACAATACACACTGTGAGTGGATATTTCACACACAACTTGTTTTATTTACATTTAAAAATCAAGCGTCCTTATTGAAAGACCCTATAGAATGGAAGCGTGTCCTTTTCGAAATGGTTTTCTGATCTGCCACAATAGAGTTGTGATGCCTATCGGGTATTGGTCCGTTCTCCTTTAGCTGCTCCAAGTTAGAAAAGCGATTAGGTACAAAAATTCGGTAATATGTTTCTTAGACGCAATTTCAAAACATCTGCAGCTTCCTTGTGATAGTGAAGGACATTGTTCTGCATCCAGCAGCATGGATTCAGCATTAGATTAGACAGCCAAACTGTGTGCTGATATCTTGTTCATGCTCGCCGACGAAGTAGGCAATGTCTCAAATGTTGGAATGTTGGAAAAACTTTCATTACTGGTAGCACCACTATGCTAGCCACAAGTTAGGCCCTTGATTGTTATCTTGACTGAGTTTATCCAACGCCCCAATTCAATCGAATAGACATTCCTTATCAACAATAATAGAGGTAAAAGGATACACACCATTGTTTACTCCTTTGAACCCATACTGTTAAAATTGATATCCTCTTACCTAGAAAACCGTTTTTACAGTGTTCGTTTTAGGTCAGCCCACTCCGCTCCATTTTTGGCCACCTCTGGAGTTCCTCAAGGTAGCCATCTCGGTCCCATTCTCTTTATATTAACCATAAATGATCTCGATAGGATCATCAAACACTCGTCCGTCTCCCTTTATGCCGACGATACCAAATTTTTCAAAACCATTTCCTCTCCCCATGACTCTTTCCTTCTTCAACGAGACCTTGATAGTTTCTCGATCTGGTGTCTCAAAAATTGTTTGGAACTTAATATCACCAAATGCCAATCCATCACCTTTTCACATAAGCGGCACAAATCTCCTCCCCGACTCTACCTTCTCCACAACCAACCTATCTCCTCTGTTGAATCTCTTCGCGACCTCGGCATTTTGTGTGATAGGGAGCTCAACTTCCGGATGGGATAATCCTTAAAGCCAACTCTGCACATGGTCCAAAGAATTCACCAACCCATACGTGACCAGGTCTTTCTATATTACCTTTGTTCGTCCCCTCCTAGAGTACGCCAGTCATGGCGTTCATATCTCGAGAATCGAAAGCATCCAGCGCCGATTTCTTCGATTTGCTCTTCAAGGTTTGCCCTTTTACTCTGCCCCCCCTATCAAAACCGTCTCAACCTTATTAACCTAAATACCCTTGAGGAACGCAGAGATGCAGCCGACTTTCTCTTCATTCATCGACTTCTTTCAGGTCAGGTTGAATGCGCGTCCCTTCACAACTCCATTTTCCTCAACACTAACCCTCGTAATCTACGTACCCCCCGTGTCTTCTATCTCCCAACCCACCACACCACCTATGGCGCGAACGAACCAATCTCCCGTATGCTATGAAAAATTAATTCAAACCCTAGCGTCTTTGACTTCCACCGCACCACTTCCTACCTGAAATCCGTTCTCCTTCACCACTCTAACCAACCTTACAACTAAGGTTTAAGTTTAAGTTTAATTTTAAGTTATAGCTTGTATTAAGCCGAATAAATGGGGGCTTTCGCCCCCACCAAATTAAATTACTCCATTTTGGATTTCAACTTTCCTGCCCAAAGGTGTTATTTTGACTCTTCGTATGTTGCCAACCAGTGCTGTACGTGAAGTGGCGATAGATATTCAACGGACTGTTCATAATCTGAAGGGCATTAGTCAGCAGATGATGTTGGTGCTGTTTAAAAAGGTCTGCGGGGAAGTCATAAAGTACTATCACCTTGGTGTTTTTGGGTTCCTTAATTTTTTTCCTTTTTTCCTATTTTGAATCTCGGCTGGAACTTGAGTTTCGATTGCTTTTTGAGCCGAATCTTCCGATGATTTTCGTTTAACATGGCAAAAGCAGCTAATTTCCTCGGCCTGAAATTTTCATCTGTTGATTTATTAATGTAGCGACTTATGAGGATCTAGTGAACTTCATTTCCTCCGCTGTCAAACTTCCGTCATAATGGGTGATTTTTAAGCGTTTGGTTTTTAATTGTCAACAAAAAACACATTGATAAATCAATGCTTGCCATTTTCTTTTTAAAGAAATGCTGACCATGACTACATTTTAAGTGGTCTATAGGAAGAGTCCAATTTTGAATCGCTTTTCGAGCATAACACGTGTAATATTGCCATCCAAGGCTACAATTGGCGCTGGTTTATCGGGTGATATGATGTATAAAAAAGTCTAAAGGCCAAGTCCCCGGTCCAAAACGACAGATAAATTGCTCACCGAACTTATTTCTCAATCGGTCCATCGATTCGCGTGCTGTGTGACTGTAACCACACGTCGACCAAGTTGAGCTCGTGCATTTTGGCCAAAAAAAAACGTTCGGAATCATTGAACGATAGCGGAGGCCATTGATGGTAACATTGTTCCCACGGTCATCTTAAAAAAAATATGGCCCAATGATTCCGTCGGACCATAAACCGCACCAAACAGTGCATTTTTCCGGATGAATTGGCAACTCCTGTATTGCCTGAGGTTGCTCATCAGACCAATATAGCAGTTTTGTTTATTAACAACCCATCCAACCAGAAATGGGCTTCGTCGCTGAAGACAATTTTTCAATAAAAAAAGCAGATCTTCCTCCAGCTTTTCTAAGGCACAATCGCCGAAAATTCGACTCTGTGGCAGGTCGTTCGGCTTCAGTTCTTGACCGAGCTGTATTTTGCAAGGTTTTAGACCAAGATCTTTGCGTAAAATCTTCCATGTAGTCGAGTATCACAATCCCAATTCTGCGAACATGGGCGAATGGAAAAATCACGGTCTTCATTAACACTGGTGTATACAGCAGCAATATGTTTCTCTATACCCGCTCTACGCATACGGGTAAGTGGCCTGATGTCCAATAGCGTAAAATTGGTACGGAATTTTGTCACTATGGCTTGAACCGTAAACATTTTTCTCAGAGCACGAATTTTGATAATACAATTCAAGAATTTGTAAACGTGGTTCGGATGTGAGTCTTTTCATGAAATGACAAAGTTAACTGTGCATGTTTGACTTTGACACAATATGTCACGAATCACGCGTGAGCTGCTTCACCTTTATCCCATTTTTAATTGTTGCCCGAAGGACTGTCATGTCTTTTCTTATGATAGCGCTATCAGCAGCCAAAAAAAGAGAACTCTGTCAAACGTATGCTACTCTAATAGAAAGGCTTTCACGACATAGAATATCTTCGAATTCTATAGTTCCGCTATAACTTTTTAACTTTTCCCACCATTCTTAGTATGGGCCCGACTTTTTGAAATCTTAGCGCCGCCATCCACATAAGAATTCTGAGTGGAGAACGTTTGTCCAAACCGAAGAAGACGATATAGAAATCTTTTGCAATGTGCGTCACGATATTTCTTCGTCGTTATCCGTAAACTTTGGATTGACTGCTATCTCGAGCTGTCACATTGACTGCCATCAAGATTTATAACATTGCTCTCCATGGATCGCTAGTTGTTACAGTTTTGTGTGTTGCCTTTGCCTTTATATAGTGAAACAAAAGACTTCTCTCTCCATTGAATAGGCAGCAGATAGTCTTTCATCATTTTATCGATTATTTCCAAAATATTCCGGTCCGAATATATGTATGTCCCAGGTCTGTTTTCTAACTGTTTAACTTATTACGACAAGAGGGGGGTTTACCTTTACTGGAATTCTTCGTTTTGCGACAGCGATTTGACTTTTGATTGAGGATTGAATCGCGAATAGGACAATTGTTTCTTTCCACTGCTGATTGACAATCAGATGTTGTCGAAAACTGTGACAACCTGTCAGTTCCTTGATGATTCTGTAAACATTTTTACTATAGCACCTATTTGCTGCTTCTATTTTGAACTTCATTCGGTACAGTGATACAATCTTGTTTCTTCGTACTTCTTGCGTTTGCAGCAATTAGTACTTTTAGATGCGTTTGCTCCTGGAAGTGTCTCCTTTCAGAGTCTTCGGAAAGTATACGCTTGCCTTGCATTCCAACTCCCGACACTATCGTTCACTCCAGTGGTGAAAATATTCCTCACAGCAATCTCATGTTAGTAGATGGTTGACGGTGTTAGACTGTTGTTTGCTCTCACTCTTTACGATTGATGTTCCCCTTATTTTTGGCGTTCTAGGGTATTCTTTAAGAAGTCAGTATCATTCCTGGTTTTCCTAATGGTTTCGCAGGACACCACTGAGGCATTACATATTTTTTGAATGTTTAGAGACTTGCTAAGAGGATGCTTTCAGAATGCTACTGCCAAGGCAATAAACTCTCCAAGATTTTTGACACCTCACTTTGTTTTCACTAGTTGCCTTGTCACTAAACTTGTTGCCAGTTTTGGGTCTCTGTGTCATTGATCCACTGTGACTTTTCCAATTTTGAAGTTCTCTCTCTCATTTTCTGTCAAAATCTTTGACATTTGACGAATACACACGCATTATCATTTTTGTACTCATCAAACTGTCATTTTCTTCTCTCTCTTTTCAGATGGCAAATCAAAAATGGACGAAAAAGTACCAACCAACTCCAGAGTGCTGCTCAAGTGTAAATTTGAAAATCCGGTCTGGTTCAAAAACGACGAGGAAATCAATACCGAAGCACGAAGGTCGAAGACGTAAGTAGAACAAACTAACGGTATCTAATGTCAGAAATGTGTTGAATTTCAACGCAGTGTTATTGCAACATACTGCCTGTTGTTTAATCAACAGTAAACATGGAAAACTTTTGTTGCTCCACCCATGCTCGTAGCCCAACGAGAACTTTTATCCTAAAAATACAATTTTGTTGTACTCGTATGTTCCAAAGTTTTCACGTATCGACCTCTTGAAGAACCGCGAGACCGAGTGATCGAGAGTTAGGAGTGGGAAGTTGAGTTAAGAGACGAGTAAAATACAACTTGAACACAAATACACAGGCAACATGTCAAATTAAAATAAACAAATGCGCGATTAATGAACGCGTCGAGCGCGTGTTGATCGTGGGCTTTGTATCTTTTGTTGGAATTGTGTTTCATTTCTTCAATTTGGAAAGGGTGAGGCCGCGTGGACATCCCAAACTGAAGGGTAAACAAAATATTTCATCAGGTCGGGGACAAGTAACAAAAAAAAAAAAAAACACACCATGTTCCGGGCAGTGGTCTTTATTGTCAGTTCTGGAAGAAGAAGAAGATACAACAACAACAAGTGATGACTTGGAGATACAAGTATTCGTCGGCGCGGTTATTTTTTTTTTTTTTTTATCTCTGACTTGTGCCATGACGACTAGTTGACGTTTGAGCTACTTGAAGGAGTTGAGGAACCACAAATAAAAACAACACAACCATCAGGCAAACAGACAAAAGAAAACAAAAACTCCTGGCAGACGGAAAGATATACGAGTATGTGGCCAGCTTCCATCCGCTCTATCCAGACAGAGGGTGGATATTCGTAAATCTGCCAAAGGAGGCGGCGAATACTGGATGTCGTGCTCTGGATACTGGATACTGGATACTGGATGCTGGATGCATTAGGCTATAATAGGATGCACATCTATTTATCAGGGAAACCATCTGTTTCTGCTGCTGTTACTGTTGGTAGTGTAATAGGGAGATTCCTCTTTCAAATCCAACAGCGTTGTACTTTTCAGTTGTAATCCTGATGGGCTAGACCAACTTCTGCGCGAATCGTGGATCAACTGCCATGTTGATCGCACTCGCGTACTTAGCGCGATGAAATATTTATGTGGCGCGGCCTATTGGAAGACTAAAAATGTACCACCATCATTCTCATCATCGTCATTATCATCATCATCATCGTCGTCGTCGTCGTAGTCGCAGTCGCAATCGCAGTCGTCGTCGTCATCATCATCATCATCATCGTCGTCGTCATGATCATATTTCTTTGGTGGTGCACAGTTCATTGTTGAGGTCTGATTCATGAGGCCCACACGATTAAAGTGAGATTACCACGCGACGACCACATTTGTTTTAAATTTAGAGTCTCTCGTGCATCCAAGCACTGGTGGTGCTTAGTCGGCATAAGCCATTCGACCATTTAGTGTATAATTTCAAGAGATGATATTCTCAGTCATTCTGTCGTGGCAGTGATTAGTATAGAAGTTCATGAGATCTTTTGCAGAAAGGATTATGAGCTATTTTAGGTGGTGGAGCTATTCTTATAGTGGCCTTGAGGGGTCTTTGTTGTTTAGAATTTTGCAAAGATTTACAAAACTAGTCATGGGAATAAGCAGATGAATTTCTTGGAATTAAACACCCTTACGAGTAGTTCACTGCTAAAGATGCCGCGCATATCTTGCTGTTAATAACGCGAGTAATGACAGATAGGGTGGCATGCTTTGTACTCCTTTGTACTCATAACCGGCGAATAACTTGATTGCTTCATAGGGCCGATATTTTTTTTTTTAATGATGTCGACGAATCGATAAACAGTATTCGTCATTTCAGCAATCGTTCCATGAGAAAATAAATACAGTATCTTATGTTACTTAGGTAAATCCCGCAGGGGTATATTCGAACCAAAGAGACCAGTAAGCAGTCTGCATCCTTTTCTGCTTGGAATCAGTAAGAATGCTTTTCACATTTTAGGAATATTGGGAATCATACGTTTGGTTTGACTGCGTTCTGAATTACCGTGCAACTGTCACTGGAAGCTTTGGCCAGGATGCAGCGAATTCGAATGCAGCTTTATTTCCCAGAAGTTCATCGGCAATATTGTAAAATGTTTATGTGGGTTAAAAAGATACAACTTAATTGTTTTAACACAATAGCTATAATTCAAGTCACAATCCAACAACAATTTATAATTCAATCGTATTTGAAAAAAAAACTATTTACCACTTTTATTAACCACTTTACTTTATCTTTTACTTTAACCACTTTGTCCCTACTGAGAACTGATTTCACCTCTGTTCGATGCCGGTATTTATACTCGGCGGTATTATATCGAGAACGTTCTGCACCAGTCAGCATCCATATTTCGAGGACTTTCGAAATCAGTTGTGAAAGTGTTTCCATTAATTTTCCATTGGATGAGGCTTTTGATGGTGGCTTTAGTCTTCTGTTCTTCGTTGACAGATGGCGCTGTTCGGGATAAAAGGTTATAACACTGCTGTCTCCCTAAAGTTGTTCTTCATTCTGTTAAAGTGACAGAATCTATCGGCATTTACCACCATCATTTTCCCTTGATCCCCATGCTGGATCCGGTAGACAACGTCTTTGATGGGATTTATCATCTTGCATGGGCCTTCCTAATCCTGTTGCAATTTTCATGATTTGTCTTTCTTACGCAGAGAATTATACAGCCACTGCAGGTCTCCTTCGTTGAAGCCGGAAAATTTTGCTTTGATGACGTACCTTGTCTTGTCGTTGTCTTCATATGGTTGCTTGCTAGTTTTATCTTTTCTCGGTTATTTTCGCGCATTTTACGAATCTTGCTGGGTAGGTCATCCACTTAGGCTCCGTAGGTGGGGATCCGAATTTCATTTCACTTGGCAACCGAACTGTTTGATCGGGTGGTGTACGTCCTATTGAACTATGGACCATGTTTCGGTAGACCATTAAGAAGAGAGGTATGTGAGGATCACAACTGACGCTGGTAGTTGCCCACGACCTTAGATAGATGCTTATTCAAGGTACTTATTAATCGCTTAACCATTCCATCGGATTTAGGGTATAGTGACATTGTACTTGTCGTCCTTATTCCAAGATATTGACACACTTCCTGTTCACCCAATTGTTGACTATATTTTCCGCTACGGTCTTAGCCTCTTGATTTGGATTCGCGAACTCTTCCCGCCACTTACTGAAGTAATACATCACAATGATTTTGCGAGAAACGGGCCAACGATGTCAATGGCTATACGTTCGAATAGTGCTCCGACACTATATTGTTTGTCTTTTCTGTGGCTTTACTTTCGGGCCCTTGGTAGCCGCACACGTTATGCATTTTTTGCACCAATTCTCGACATCCTATTTTGCACTTAGCCAATAGAAGCATTCCCTTACCTTCTCCAACATCTAGTTAGTTCTCAAGTGACCTCGCACCTCTGGACCGTGGCACGATTATGTCCATACGAGATGTTGTTCCATCTGGACTTTCTTGCACACAAAACGGGTCCCGCTGTGCCTTCGGTCTGATATCTTCTGCCAGCTTGGCCTTTCTTCATGTTCCTTCCGGGCCAATATTCGTTCGATGTCGTTGCCTGCCTATTGGGAGAAAGGCATTTCGTCTGTACTACTCTAACCCTCTACTGGCTCAGCTTTCATCATTTGGATAGTTTGCTTCTTTATGGTTGCAGTGTTCACTTTTGACTCCGAGCGGAGTTTTCCCTTGCGGTATTGCACTTTAGAATCGTAGATCTGCAACTGCTCGATCTATCTCACAACTTGACCTATATTGTACGAGTAGTAGCCATCTCAGTGCGGCGTGATCCGTGCGAAGAATAAAATTTTGTCCATAGAGCTTACGCCACAATAATTCCGTTCGCAATTTCATGCGATCCTGGGTAAAAAATTGTCGAAGGAGCCGTCATCTGATAAACGCATTTACTTACTTTGCCAACCTATTCCGCCAAAGCATAAATTTTGCTAGTCCTTCAAAGTCAGTGTTTTTTGTGCTCATTTTTTTTCTTCTCTTCCCCTCGCTGCCCTAGTCCTTCATCGTAAAGGTTTTTGTGTATCATTTCACATCATCGTGCCTATTGTGCATCGCACAGGGGGCCCCGCCCAATTATCAGGGCTTCGGCTATCAATGACGTTGTCTAATAAAAACCGGGGGCAAAGCAAATTTCTGGTCTTATCGTAATGGTTTTCTGAATTTAACGCCTCTGTAGACCGCTACGATTTGACCAGTTACAAGCTGCCGGTCTTGTTGGCGGCAAGACCAGCAGTAGTCCTTACCCGAGCTTAAATTACGGTACTATTGGAGTCAGGAGCCCCCCGGATATCGATCCGGGCCTGACTTGATGATTGAGGTATGCGTCATGATGTCTGTAGTTTAAGCCCAAAATCACGGGAAGGGTCGTCCTGTTGGTTTGATCCAATCTAGAGTTGCAATAAGTACTGGGTGCTGTTTTAGATAACTTGTGCCTGCAACACTGTTCCGAATTGATATTCATAATGCATGCAAACGATGGCAAGGCGTATCCTTGCTCTTTGACATGTGTTCACGTTAAACACAAGAGATGTTCTATGCATCGCGCCACCGTTGTCCTCTTTTACGGGACTGTTGCCCTGCCTACCCTCTTGATCCCATCGTGGAACTTGATCTGCTATTCGTTAGCTTTTGTTTTATTGGGTTTTTTTAAGGATACCGAGGCAGGTGACGACCAGAATATGATCAAAGTCGACACTTGCGCCTCTGAAAGTGCATATATCCAGTTTATTGTGGGCATATTTTCCGTCTATCAGCATGTTGCCGGTTTGACTGCTGGTTCAATCATTTTGGGTTAACGGGGAAATGTTGCGCCACCATATTTCGTTCAGTTAAAAATTCTGCTAACTGAAAGGTCTGTCTGTGTCATTTTGTGGGGGCTGTACGTCTTAACTAAATTGTTAAGTATGTCTCCTATATCTTTAGTTTAGCCCTCACTGTTTGTTCGATAGAAGGACTTCTATCGATTGATATACCGATTCTACCCCTTTCCGGCAGAATAAGTAGAGTGATTCAAATTTTGGCGAACTAGCCGACCCTTTAATTCCCTGGAATGTCCCTGAACAACGGCAACCAACATAAGTAAAGTTTGAACTGGTCGCCCATCTCCCTAAGAGATGATTGGCAGTCAACGGCGGTGCTAAAATGTTCGCCTGGAACACGCTACAGGGACTTAGAAGACGGAAGGGAAGGATTAAGCTTATCTGAGAACACACCGCCACCAAACCCGGTATCAAACTTGGATCCATCTGTATAGAAGTGGATTGATTCCTAGTACGAGTATATCAGGATTTTTTTGTTTTTTTTTTAAGTAGCGCGCACTCAAGGGTTGAGATACCTTTAAAATATTTCCACGCAGCGTCGGTGAAGGAAAATTAGGGAGGAAAGAAAGATAGGTACCAATATACGTTGGTTTTAAATGTCTAGCAGGCGCAGAGATGTTTTAAGCGCACCTGGCCAGATGTGTGCATTGTACCCCAATTCTGGGCGGATGAGGGCCAGATCAGCAGGGGAAAAGTATTTTTTACATTGTTTGAGGAAACCTAGACATTTCGAAGCATTTTTGGAGGCAACGAATATGTGGTCCTTACAACGTAAGTTCTCATTGGCACAATCATACCGAGAATGGAACGTTTTTCGGTTTCGGCAATGCAAGTGTCATTCATGAATTATGGCTGAGTGTTTACTGTCGTCAGGAAAGGAATATATTGGATTAGAAGTAGCAGACAAGAGGTCATTGGCAAAAATTAAAAAGAGTGTCGGAGACAGAACGGAGCCCTGGGGTATACCAGCAATTATTTTGTGAATATCGGGCTTGAAACCATCAAAGACAACTTGAATTGATTCTAATCCATTGAAAGAGAGATTTACGGGTCTCAAATGGGACGGGCGGGACAAATCTTGTTTTTCATTTGATCGGAAAGAGTCCTAAAGAGCAGGATTGATGAAAAAGCTTATGCAGTGATTTTGCCAGCGAGGAAGAACATCTCTTCGGAAGGAGGGGAGATATACAATCGGGACCAGCGGATTTATGTATGTTGAGATCTTTACTCATGAGAACGAAAGGATATTCAGCAGGACCCAGAGTGTGCAGCAACCAGATTGGCCTTGTCTAAAGAGCTGACAGCTGGAATATGATTGTAAATGAGCGTTGGGATGGAGGATGAGGTAGAGTTTCTGGTGTTTATGTCCACTGTGTAGTCGCTTTAAAGCCAATATATGCGCTGTCGCAGCTACTAGCTGGCGGCGTACCTCTGTTGACCCATCTTTTAGAAGAAGCCCCACCTAGTTCGAAGTTGATTGTAATGCTATTTAGCAGAAGACTGTTCAACTCCCTAAGTGAGTCGTCTACCTGCAGAGTTGACAGTCATGATTACGGATTGGCTGACGTTGTTAAAGGCACCCTCTATGTCCAGGAAAGCGTCCATTGTGAACTTTCTATATAGTAGTGATCGTTCGATGTGGCTACTCAGTAGAGCCGTTGACCTTCCTTCACAGTCGTCGCGTTAAGCCGTAGAGAGAGTTCGTGGATCAATTTCAGATCGTATATGCATATCAATCAGTTGTTCTAGAGTTTTCAGAAGAAAAGGTGATAAACCTTTAGGTCTGACGTCCTTTGGGACAACATGAGAACATTTTCCAGCTTTGGGAATGAAAACTAGATTAATGTCTCTCCATGACAAAGGAATGGAGATCAGTTCTACACAGCTCCTCATGATATTGTCTAGCGAAGGCAGAATAATATCTGAGGACCTCTGCAGCTCGGTAGGTGTTATACCGTCCGAGTCAGCAGACTTCTATGGTTTGAAGCTATGTACGAGTAGTGCCCAGAGCAGTTTGTCTCTTGTAATCCAACCATAAATTTTGGTCCCGGTTGAAGTAGGCCTGTTTGGGTTGCTACTGCCGGCGAATTAGTAGCTACCTGGAAAGTGGGTGTTCAGTGGCAGGTGGAGTGATTCATCACTTGAGGTTGTCCAAGAGTAATCGGTTTTTTTCAAACAGCTAGGCATCATAGGATTTGTAGAGAGGATTTTTCATAGTTGCGATGCCTCAGAGGTTTCCGTTATTTTGTCACAGAATGACCTCCAGGATTATCGCTTTGCCTTCCTTAGTTCTTTTTTTATATATTTTGAGGGATTTTTTGTATGAGTCCCAGTCAGTCGCTTTGCTTGTGCTTTTAGCTAGGTTGAAAAATTTTCTGCAAGTGTTTCTAAGCGATCCCAGTGCTAATGTCCACCAATGGGGTTTTTTCTTGCCTCTAGGTTGAATAAGAGAGCAGGAAGCAGCCGTAGCAGGATTGAAAGGCAGGTTTAAATCCTTGACTTTCATGTCGAGCTCAGACGATACCATCCAGTTCGTTAGCGTTTGAATGATGTTGTCGGAGACAAGAGTGATATCTACATAGCACTTCCTGTGTGTTTCTTGTTATAAAAACGGGCTCATTGCCAGTGTTGCAAACAATGAGGTTAGTACTTATAATATTATCAAAAAGTGATTCACCTTTGTCTTTGACGTCGTGCCCCATACTGTGTGATGACCGTTAGCATCGCACCCGGTGATGAGGCCAGTTTTTAGTCTTAAATCTTCCAGTACCACCCTTTCTAGGTTGTCGGCAGCGAGAAGGCCCATATGATCATGGCCAAGATATGCCAATGCTAGCCAGTAGGTGCCTTCAACAGTCTTCAGTCTGGCAACGGTTATGTCGAGGTCACTGATGTTAGGAAGTCAGAATGCCTTAAGGCTACGTTTCACTAATATATACAAGTTCTATTCTTACGTTTGTCTCTTGTATAGAGCGGAGCGTATACAAGTGTCCCAAGTCCACTAACCACGCCTTTTACGACCCATAGTTCATGAATTAGGATGATGGCTTCTGTGTTTTTGGAAAAATGCAGAATACGTGCGGCCGAGGTGCTTTTTGAATGATGGAGATTAATCTGGAGAAAATGTAACATCATGGCTACAATCTACCAGAGGAGCCTTCACCACGGTGCCGTTCGAGTTCTCCGATTCTACACATGTGTCCAAGAGCTCATCTTTATCCTCTGATTGTAAAGGATCTCTTTTTAATTCGTCGTCGGTTTGGATTTCCGACAAAGTTTTAAGGAAGGATACCTGGGGCTTAAATGTCACCTCGGATAGATTGGAGTCGTCGTTATCCATTTCAGGAAAGGAGAGATCTGAGGCTGAATTCGCTAATTCGGTTAAAGGAGAAGGAAGTTGCTTATCAGCATCCAGCTCTTCCTTTTTGTAAACCCTTCGATGTATTAACTCGAAACCAAACTGAATCATGCCTTTAGTCTGCGCTAAAGGGTTAAGGGATTCCTTATTGATCACGGTTAATGCGCATACATAGGGGTCCCTTAGTTCGAGTTTCGAGTTACATAAGTCGGAAGAGTTGGATTGGTGAGCCTGATGCCCTCCGGAATGCTTCCTAGGGAGGAGGGTTCGGCTGGCATCCAGGTGCAGGTTCTAGGTCTCCTAGGAATATCCTCCTTAACCACGACCTTGGGCTTTGCACCCGGCCAAACCTCTCCTAATCCACCTACGGCTTTGGTGTAAAGATCGAGAAATCTTTGACCGATATTTGCGATAAATTTGGCATGATCTTGGTGACAGCCAGCGTTGCTTGTGATGGGCGGTGGTCCGAGGTTTTCCCACATGATGGCCAAGAAGTTGCCTGAAAGATTTAGCTTGACCAACTGCTACCGTTCAGGTGTTATCGATCCATCTACATTATTTTTGTAGATTACCGCGATCGTTATTGCATCTTTTAAGACTTCGCTAAGAGACCTAATAAATGTGATGTTGGAAGGCACAGGGGGGTTTTAGTGTTTTTGGTCTTGGGCCTTTTGGGAACCAGCACGTTTTCCTCCAACGATTTCTGGCACTTGGAGAAGCCCTTAATCGTTTTGGGAGCACTGGCTTTTTTTTTTTAAATAGCGCGCGCTCAAGGGGTTTAGGTGCCCTTAAAATGTTTACACACAGCGTGGGTGAAGGAAAATTTAGGAGGAAAGAAAGATAGTCAACTGAATGCATCGGTTTTCACTAGAGCACCGGAATCAAGCAGCGTCGGGCGCGGTAGGTAAGTACCTAAATGGTGGACTGCATGGGACCTAGGTGCTGTTGGCAGTCGGAACACATGAAGTACAATGGACTAGCTTTTTATGTCTGAGTGATACCGTTCAAAAAAAGAGGTTGCGCAATGTTTTTAAATCAAAAAACAAAAAGATAGGTACCCACGTACGTTGGTTTTAAATGTCTGAATATTGCAATGACTAGGAAATAGAGAGCTCGGCAGGGCATTCCATAAGCGAATTGTAAGGCTTAGGAACGAATCACGATATTTCAGAGTGCGTTCGAAAGTGGACCTAAGGGTTTACTGATGAGCATTTATTGCGAGACGGGTATTACTGTTGAACGCTTGAATGGGTGGAATGCTATTGACGATTTCTATGGAGCACTGGTGGTGGAAATAGCGATAGAACAAAGTGAGATACGTGACATTTCGTCCGAGTTTGTGGGTGACTGAGTGTAATCCGCTTGGGCCCCCGCCCAATTATCAAGGCTTCGCCCATCAATGACGTTGTCTAATAAAAAGCGGGGGCAGATTATTCTTACTGGTCTTATCGTGAACATCCTCAGATTACAGCATGAATGGTTGCTACGATTTGACCAGTTACAAGTTGCCGGTCATAGGTCTTGTTGGCGGCTTGACCACCGGTAGTCCATACCAGGACTTAAATCACGGTACCAGGGGAGTCAGGAGCCCCCCGGATTTTGGTCCGGGCCTGACTTGTTAGAAGTAGGCCCACTTGGGGGAGCGTCATGGTGGCTGTGGTTTAAACCCAAATTGCGGGAACGGGTCTAACCCATTGTAGAGTTGCAA
This sequence comes from Volucella zonaria, assembly GCA_963966105.1. Classification (NCBI taxonomy): domain Eukaryota; kingdom Metazoa; phylum Arthropoda; class Insecta; order Diptera; family Syrphidae; genus Volucella; species Volucella zonaria. The sequence goes on along the minus strand of OZ014530.1, from coordinate 248,032,465 downwards.
AAAAGTACTGGGTGCTGTGCCCATAAGAACAGCAAGAGGTTTTAGGTCGGCCTCGACTCATACCTAGGGTGGAACTGTGCCTCCAACACAGTTCCGAATTGGTATCAAAGGATTGACGGAGAGCGATGGCAAGGCGTATCCTTGCTCCCTATGGGTGTATGGGCACCTCGTAAACATAAAATCTTACGGCAGGAAGTTTACGATAAAAATCCAGGTACGTTCTGTAATCCGCTTTTAAGGATGTTGTTAGCCCACTCGACTTTACTCGTTATGTCTCCAGTTCTATTAACCTCCGGAATGGATCCAAAGGTTTTGATAATCCGTAAAGCATTTCGGCGCCTGATACAAAGCGCCTAGCTTGCCGATGCGGCTAAGTCCCTGATTCCTCCTTTGAGGGAGGAATTTTTGTAGCAGAAGCAAGGCCGTAGGCTGCCACAAACTTGCTGCTGCTGAGGGTGGAAGAAGTGATACGACCATGGCTTGCCACAGTTTTACCTTGAAGGTTTGGTTTTTGGCTCGTTGCGTTTGCATTAGAAGATGGTACGCCATGGTCTGCTACAGTTTTACCTCCGCTCAACAATGCAGGAGCCTTGACCTACCGGTGCAGCTAAAGTTCTACCGCCCTGTGGCGGTCTCGAGTTTTGTTGTTTTTTTTTATGAGTGTATCCATTGATATACCATGAGTAGCGGAGAAAGCGGAGTAGCTGTATGCAGATAAGGCTAGCTAATACGGATAATCCGGCCAGGTATGCTGATATTCAGTTCAAGCTATTTTTTTTTTGGAGAGGATAGGCCCTCAGTCAGGCTAATCCTCGGCATGGGTCGAATGACACTTTGATCCACAAGGGTAGAAAGGAGAGGGAAGGAAGGATGGAAGTGAGTAAGGTAGAGGGGGGCATGGGTGTGAGCATTCTTTAGTTTCAGGAGACATCTGTAGAACTTCTCGAGATTCATTGGCCTTGCTCAGCCCCTACAATTTGTCAAGTTCGATCCTGAGGTGGAGGACGCGTCATTATAAAACCCAGATACTTAGTTCTGTTTGGGGTATGGATTTTGACGCCTAGATGAGTGAGGGCAGTTATTTTCTCATACGTTTAACTGGAATTTCATCTTTGAAGCACTAATCGCCGATTACGTCTACAATTGCTGGCTATGATCCAATAAAACTACAAGAACTATTGTGTACATATGTGGTACTCTTACATGAGATTGATAGCCTCTGCCTCGACTTAGTATAGCTGTCATCAGACTTTCCGACTAATTTCAGCGTTTCCGACACTGAATTCGATGTAGCTATGATCTGAAATGTAACTCTACAATCCAGCAGGTCATCTCGAACTATTGATTTTGGAATCTGTAAATATGTGTAAACGCTAAATCTAAACATTCTGCCTAAAGATACACAAGTTGTTTCTTAGTTTCAAGACTTTGTGATTGTCTTACACAACACTTCACCTATAATCCCACACAAACAATCAAATCCTCGAAATCATAAATCATCTACAAAATACCTCCTCCTGAATCGAATATCTTCACCACGACAAGAATTTTATTACCTTGACATCAGGTCTAATAGCAACCCAACTTTGTTGTTTCATGCGCCCACTAAAAGCATGGCCCTAAAAATAGACCCCTTATCTAATTTGTCGTACAAGTTCAAATATCGTTATATCGAAAACCTGCATTAAAACCTCCATTAGATACTCGTACGTTCCAAAACCATTTCCATTCGAATTTCAAAAAAAAAAAAACAAAAAAAAAACTTTGCACGTTACAAAGTCTATGCAACTTCATAAAAACCGTTTAATGAACTCTGTCTCTCTCTCTCTCTCTGTCTCTCTTAGCACAAAGTAACCCCAAGTAATAGATACGGATGCGTACATAGTATCCCAATGATCAATACAAGAAGCAAGATTCCCTGAACGTACGAGTAGTTCTTAAAAACGTTTTCGAATGATGTTGCCCATATATTCACTTTTTATGAGCACACCAAAGATTCAACTCCATAAAAACTCCTCTAGCCTAGTCCAACGGCCCTTTATTGTAGATACTCGTACTACTGTAGATACTTTTTATTTTTTATTTTTTTACTTTTCCACGGAGATTTTCATCCGCACATTCGTGGAATACTCAGCACCTCATGTCGTGTTTGGATTCGGTTTGCTTGCTCATCAAAATGGGGGGGGAGGGGTGGCAACGAAAAAAACATCTGGGCGAGCGTGGAGGAGTAGATTTTCCGTTTCGAAAAGCCTTCACAAGCGCGCGTGGCTTCTATTTTTATCCACCCATTTCTACTATAAACAAAATTTTCTTCACTCGAAAACGTACGAGTATTCGTAGTTGTATCTTTCGTAACCAAAACTAACCGTGTCCCTCTCTGTTTCGTTTTAGATTGAATTTCGAGAAAATCAAAAAGACCGATTCTGGCATGTACTCCTGTCGCTCTGACACTGACGGCACCTGGGCCAACATCACATTGAGCGTATCACCTGTCGGTGAGATGAAAGCGGATTTTACTGGCAACATGAAGGCATACTCCCAAATATCGACAAACGATGAACCGAAATCGGCAGCCCATTCAGATCCAAATATCACCGACACTGATCAGCAGCAACATCGTGACAAATCCACTGATGATTATGTGGACAAAGATTTGGAAGAGAATGCTGACATCGATCAAGATGATAATAATCAGCACACTGAAGATGGTAATTCTCAGGAGTATGCACCAAGATTTAAGCCACGTTTGATTTTGCACAAATATATGCCGAAACCTTCAGGAAGCTTCATCAAGCTAAACTGCGCTGTATCTGGTATTCCAACTCCGAACATCACTTGGACGAAGAATAGGAAGCCGATTTCAAGGAGCATGGGAAAAGTGGTCTACAAAAAGTGGGGCATTAACATGGAGGATTCAATTCCAGAAGATTCTGGCAACTACACCTGTCTTGTGTGTAATGTCCATGGATGTATCGATCACACTACAAGACTCTATATTCAAGGTAAGTCCCATTTATCACTCACTAACTCTTTTTAGTTTAGAATTAAGGGCCTTGAGAGTGCTTATTTTACTAAATTCACGCTACCACCATAGACCGCTTGCGAGCGCGACCAATTATTAACGAAGGATATCCACACAATCAGACAGCTCTAAAGAATAGCACGGTCTATCTAGAGTGCAAGGTGCTGTCAGATTTGGAACCGCACATTAAGTGGGTCACTTATTTGTCACACAACGAATCAATTGAAAGTCTACAGGATTTCCTGCCAAATTTTACAGCGCAAAATTACTCAGGACATCCATTGATTCGACAATTGAAGGTATACAATTTTATCCTCTATGCTTTTGTCTTCGGTGATGGATTGATCCGGTGAAGGAAGATTTGAAGATTTTTCACAATTTTTCTTTTTTCTTCTTGAGACGTATCTTTTCTGGTGTCTGGTGTCGGTGGTTTTGTTAATTTAAGTTTTATTGTATATTATTTATTTATAAGCCTTCAGTAAAAGATTTAAGCATTTAAATAGATTTTAAATGTCAGAGAATATTTTGGAATGACAGTCTTTAACTTGGAAGCCACTTATTTCGAAATACAAACAATTTATAGAATTTTCTTTAGCATTTGCTGTCTAAGGCATTTGAAGTATTTCAACATAAGCGCCCACGGTTTCAGCGTACATTTTCGTGCATAAAATTTTCGAAATTCTATAGACCAATATTTCTGCACTCCCGGTCCGGAAAGAGACTCTATCTGACAAAGAGCTCTTCGGTCAAAGTCGCTCTACTTTCAGCTATCAAGACTAGGAGCTCTGGCATTCTTTATTTATCTTCGATACGGTGGAAATTTTAATTATCGTCTAGCCTAAGTCGAAGTAGAGATGTTCACTAGCTGTTTTGATTTTTGTCTCGTTTTCAGCTTAGTGTGATATGAGCAACAGATAGAATCAGAGTCAAACATATGCCACTGAATCGATTTATTTTGCAAAACCAAGGCAGCAGTGCCGTTTAAGGATGAGCATTTATTAAATTTGGATATAAATGCGTCATCCTAAACTACTTCCCAATTTTAAGACGCCCACCCAAACTCCAACTCCCCCTATTCCACCTCAAGTCAAGCCCCAACGTCAACGTGTCTCTTTCGACTTAACCCCTACAACTCAAACTCCTGCCACTCAAACTCCCACCATTCAACCCCTAACACACACGCCTTTCCCTAATTTCGACCTCAGAACTGGAGCTAAGTATCCCAATTTCATCAGTTCTCACATTTTAAACCCTATTTCAGAAAAACCAGCCGTTGCGACACCGAACTCATTAACCACTCCCTCTTCTATTGACCCCCTTTCGCCACCCACTGTTAAATTAACGCAGCAAACTAGCGATACCACCGAATGTCGCTATGCGCTCTCTAGGCTTAGAGATAAAAAGATATATGAGAATATACGTCTATATCTCGCCTATCTGCACGATAAATTAGACTCGGTGTGCTACGAGGGTAAAACAAAAACAAGCGTCATGGTTTCTATCCAGCAGGAAGGCCTCCCTACAGACCAGTCTCAGGAAACTTTATATAAAGTATCACGAGATTTTCAATACGCCCCCCCAAAAAGTTGCAGACGATCTTGCCGCTCTTCGCCACTATGTACACTCTAAAAGAGTCTCACACCTCCAACGCAGTTGCCTTGACCATGATAAATTTTTTCGACCCTAAAAAGTCATGCAAAAACCTCCCTCTCACCTTCTATTACCAGAACATAAGAGGACTCCGTTCTAAAACCCACGCTGTTTTCCGCCAATCTCATGCTCTCCCATTTGATATCTATGCTCTGACCGAAACTAATCTTATCCCCAACATAAAAAACCAGGAGTTATTCCCTCCTTCTTTTAATGTTTTTCGGGATGATGATCGCGCACCCCCCTTGATTGAATCCCCTTGTCGAGGTGTCCTACTGGCTATTCACAACAGCTTGGACTCCTCTCTCGTTGCAACATCATCCTCTCCTAAGCTCGACTTTGTGTCGGTTAAAATAACCCTCACTCGTAGATGCCTGTACGTTATGTGTTGTTACATTCTTCCGGCGCAACCTATCGAATCCTACCAACTTGCTATTGCAGCAATTGACAATTTGATCAGAATCGCTTGATGATATCATTATCTTCGGCGATTTTAATCTGCCTCAGCTGAAGTGGACTCCATCTGAAGACCTATCTTTTTTCATCGCTTCCAATCCCATTTCTACTAAGGAATGCCTATTCTTAGATCGGCTAACAGACTCTAGTCTATGCCAAGTCAGTGGCGTTTCCAACTATATGGAAAGGCAATTAGACCTTATCTTCACAGCTGATCCCATCAACTCCTCAGTATCGTGTTGTCCCCTATCTCTTTCAACTATTGATAACTTTCATCCTCCACTTCTTCTCTCATTTTTCCACAACTCTCCCCTTCAGTCGCCTCCCGCCGCAGTTCTATTTTCTTACAATTTTCACAAAGCTAATTTCCGTAAAATTAATACTTATCTAAGCAGTGCTTCTTTTGAGTTTACCAATCTATCTCTGGTTCATGCTTTCTCCATTTTTTACAGAGAAATATTCAAATCCATCTCCCTTTATGTGCCTTACTCCCGCCATAAAACTGCTTCTACATCCCCTCCTTGGTATAATCGTAGACTTCGCTCTCTACGAAACAAAAGAAACAAGTTATGGGCGGTATTCCTTCACACCCACTCTTCTTCCGACTATTCAAATTATCTAGGTACATATCTTCATTTCATTGAACTCTATAACTCTCTCTATCAGCGCTACCTGAATAGTGCGCAAACCAATCTCATAAATGACCCCAAGTCCTTTTTTCAATTTGTCAATTGCAAAAGTAAGACTGATGGTTATCCTTCCTCCCTCGCTTTCGAAACCAAAACTTCATGTGATCCTCCTACCATCGCCAACTTTTTTGCTACATTTTTCAAGCAATCATTTGCCAACAACTCGTTCATACCAGATCCCTCTTACTTCAATGATCTACCAAATTTCTCTATTGGTCCCTTTCTCACTCAAAATTTCGATCCTGCAGTTATTGAAGAAAAGTTACAAAATCTTAAGGATGAATTTGTACCTGGCCCAGACGGACTCCCCGCCATGTTTCTTAAGAAATGCTCTTCCAACCTGTCTCTACCCCTTTCCTACCTTTTTCGTCTATCGCTTGCACAGGGTGAATTTCCCCAGATTTGGAAGACCTCTTTTATAATCCCAATACACAAAAAGGGATCTAAGCATGAAGTTACCAATTATCGTCCCATTGCTAAACTCTCTCATATACCCAAACTCTTTGAAAGCATTTTATACGAAGCGTTAAGCTTCAAATGCAAGCCTTTTATTTCACCCCGACAACATGGTTTTCTAAAAGGTAGATCAACTACCACAAATCTAGTTGAATTCGTGTCTTTTGCACTCTCAGCCTTAGAAAATGGCAAAGAAATCGATGTTATCGCAACAGATTTCACTAAAGCATTTGATAAGATATCTCATAAATTGATCCTTTTCAAATTGTCTGCTCTCGGCTTTGAGCCGCTCTTTTTAAAATGGATTTCTTCTTACCTGGTAAACCGATATTATAGTGTTCGGTTTAGGTCCGCCCTTTCTGTTCCATTCCTGGCCTCATCTGGAGTTCCACAAGGCAGTCATCTTGGTCCTCTTCTCTTCATTCTTACTATCAACGATGTTGAGAGTGTCATTAAGCACTCCTCCCTCTCCCTTTACGCTGACGATACAAAATTTTTTAAATCTATTTCCTCTCCCCAGGACTCTGCCCTTCTTCAAGAAGACCTTGATCGGTTTTCAATCTGGTGCCTCAAAAACTGCCTAGAACTTAATATAGCCAAATGTCAATTTATAACCTTCTCACGTAAATACAACCCGTCTCCCGCCCGACTTTATTTTCGCCATGGTCAACCAATTCCCCTGGTTCAGTCTTTTCAAGACCTTGGCATATTATTCGACAGTGAGCTTAATTTCCGTTCGCATATCGATAAGATGATCCTCAAAGCCAACTCATCACTTGGCTTTATTAAACGGTGGTCCAAGGAATTTTCCAACCCGTATGTAACCAGATCTCTCTATATTACCTTTGTTCGCCCCCTGCTTGAGTATGCCAGTCAAGCTTGGTCCCCCTTTCAACGGGTTCATGTTTGCCGAATCGAGGGTATTCAACGTCGATTCCTCCGATTTGCCCTCCGTGGACTGCCATGGAACGACCCTTTAATCTTACCTCCCTATCAAGACCGCCTCAAACTTCTAAATATGAATTCGTTAGAAGAACGTACGAATATTGCTGACGTTCTTTTCATTCATCGTCTTCTCTCAGGTTCCATCGACTGTGTATCCATTTTGAACTCCATTTCCTTCAATACAAACCCCCGCAATCTACGTTGTCCTCGTCTCTTCTATATACCCGTCCATCGCACCTCTTATGGCTCTAACGAACCAATCTCCCGAATGCTACGAAAGGTCAACTCGAACCTCTCCCTTTTTCATTTCCACCTGAGCACTCCTCGTCTCAAACAAGATCTCCTCCATCACTTCCTTGGTCACTAGCTCTTAAGTCTTTCTGTTAGTTTTTAAGTTAGATTAAGGGGCCTCAGCCCCCACCAAAAATTCGGACAATAAACTTCTACCCTCCTCCACTTGAGAGTTAATTCATTTAGTTTGATCTTCAGCTGCAGGGAACGGCTCTATGATGCCGCTAATAACTTAGAGAAATGCGTAATGTCCACTCGTCTATGCAGTTCAGTCGGCTATGCAGCTCAGTCGCCTCGTGTAGATTCTTTAAAGATAATATTGTCCATGCTAGAACTTATCCTGTAGAGTGTCAACTCCACTGATTAAAATCGCAAGTGCAATAATCCACAAATTATCTGCGCTTAGGAAGAGTCGGGAGACGTACATTTAGACTCCACAACTTTCAAAAGGTCAACCAAAACAGTGAATCTAGGGCGCAGCCATGCTAGCATGCTCTGTCCATTCCTACATATTGAACCAGCATCCTAAACCAAAGCTGGTTTTTATCCTCTGATTTGACTACCTTCTGTGTTGTTCAGTCTTGTTGCCATTATCAGTCTTTTCAATTCCGTATATTTAAGTAATTCTATCGCTTTATAACATACATTCCGTAGTTTTCAAGAAATAGACAACATCCTTGTTGGCTTTGAAGCCACTCACCTTCGTTGTTTTTGCAGATACCTAGCGTTAACCTCTTCAGCCGATTTGCGTCCACCGAGACTACGGTCTTTGCGTCTTAAAGTGCTGGTTTATTGCGAACGTCGTTGCTGGAAATTCCAACACAATATGGAACGTCAGAAGTCGTCTTTCGCTTTGACCTGTTCGAAACAGATGCAAAAGAGGTAGCTACGCCTATTACAGATTAATCTGCTTTAACTGGAGCGACCTTTGCAAAACCTGTTTGTATTTACTGTTCCTGGCGAGGAAGAGCGATTCAGTACTTGTTCTTTCGACTGCGCCTTTCTATATAATTTAATATATCCAGCAACTAGCTACTCTACTACTCTATCCATAGTAGCACCCCAATCTACCAAATATACTCCAAACGGAGTAGCCCGACCGCAGTTGAAAAACCCACGGTCCTTTTTACGAACACCACATACCACCTTGATCAAAAATTCAAAATACAAGTTTATTCATCTAAATCTACAAATTTTGTCCTCTTCAAAGTAATCCCCATCGACTGCAACACACTTATGCCAGCGCTTGATCCAATCCTCGAAACATTTTTTATATTCGGTTTTCGGTATGTCCATCAGTGCTTCCTGCGATTTTTCCATTACTTCCTCTCGGCTGCTGAAAGGCGTTCCCCGTAGTGGTTTTTTAACTCGATTGAATAGAAAGAAGTCACAGGGAGCCAAATCAGGTGAATTCGGTGGCTGTTGAATGGTATTTGTTGCATTTTTCGTCAAAAAATTACAAATAATGATAGCACTGTGCGACGGTACGTTATCATGGTGCAAAATCCACGAGTTTTCTGCCAACAATTCTGGTCTCTTTCGATGAATTGCTTCACGCAAACGTCTCATAACGCACAAATACTCGTAATACTCTCTGTTTACTGTCTGACTTCCTGGCAATAATTCATGATGCACTACACCGTTGTAATCCATGAAAACCGTGAGCATTGCTTTTTTTTTTGACTGAAAACGACGTGGTTTTTTTTGTCTCGGCTCATTTGGTGAACGCCATTCACTTGCCTTATGTCTGGATTGCGTGCCGTACTCATAAACCCACGTCTCGTCCCCAGTAATGATCCTTTTGATGAATGTGGGATCGGATTCAGCCTCGCAAATCATCTCTTTTGCGACGTCAACACGGTCTCTTTTTTGCATGAAATTGAGGTTTTTTGGCACCAACTTTGCTGCTAAACGACGGAAACCCAAATCATTAACCTAAATGTCTTGGACAGATCCATAGGCAATGTTCAAGTCTTCCGCTATCTCTCTGATGGTTAATTTGCGGTTATTGACCAACATTTCTTTTACTCGTACTTCATCAATGTTTTCGTCGGTTTTCGATGTCGATGGTCTGCCGCTGCGTTCATCATCTTCGATTTACTTACGACCACTTTTGAACCGCTCGTGCCACTGGTAAACGACCGTTTTCTTTAGAGAATCGCTGCCGAAACACTTTTCCAACATTTTTGTTGCAAATTTAAATCCATTTCTAAAATTATAAGAAATCCCCAACACACACAGAGATAGATGTACTCTTGGCTGCGTAACTTTTGCAAATGTCAAGCTATGACGCTGAGATTTAGAGGGAATGTCAACAACAGATTTACCAACTTAACAAAACTCAAATCGGAACAATGGGAGCGCCACACGGTGGTGTCCCCCGGGAACTTTTTGATCAAGGTGGTATGTAGGTATAGGATGTTTTTTTTTAGAGGTATACAAATTCAATATGAAATAAAACGCTTAAAGTTAATGTAAATGTCTATGATATTAGCTTTTTTTAATAGATAATTTTATGCCATTAGTGCTAAAATATGATTTCGGGCATATGCATACGTCACGGCTACCTCGACACAGCTTTACCTAACAACTGGGGCCAAAACCAACAACATCTCTGGTTTATCGGCATAGACTAGTGACTTTTCATACCCCCAAAGAAAATAATCTAAAGGTGTGAGATCGGAGGAACACACAAGTCCATTACGCGGAATTATGCGCTCAGCACATGTTGCCCGCAATAAATTGATGCTGTCGCGCTCCGTGTTGAAAGCAAAGCTCTGTCACGTCGCTACCATTCAACTGAGGAACGAAGAAGTCAGAAATCATGTTTCTATAGCGCTCTCCATTGACGGTAACATTCTGGCCGGCATCGTCCTTAAAGAGATATGGGCCGATGATTCTACCAGCCCATAAAGCACACCAAACAATTAGTTGTAAGGGCTTCCCGACAAAAGCTTCTGGATTTTCTCCACTCCAAATACGGCAATTTTGCTTGTTTACGTATCCATTTAACCAAAAATGGGCCTCATCGGAGAATAAAATTTTGCGTTGAAAATGAGGATCAAGCTGACTATGTTTTAGGCCCATTCATCGAACCTACGGCGCGTATAATGGTCACGCGGTTTCAACTCTTGCCCAAGCTGGATCTTATAAGCTTTTAAGCCAAAATCTTCCACAAAGTTGATGGGCATAGCTCCAATTGCTGTGCACGATGGCAAATCGACTCATTCGGATTCTCCTCAACACTGCGCTTCACAACGGTAATAACTGTAATAACTTCTTCTGTTGACACTGTTTGTCGTCTTTGGGGATGCGTATTATCCACCAGAGTTTACGTGGTACGAAAACGATTCCGAATAACTTGCTCAGATGGAAAATTATGTCGGCCGTAAAATGGAAGCACACGATAAGTTTGGTGAATCGAACCATGGTTTTCAAAGTAAATTTGCACAATTTTTACGCGTTGTTCTGTGGTTGATCTATTTATCGTAAGATGTACTAAGATGTACTAACCACAAATCAAATTTCAACTGTCAATTTGACAAGCTATAGAATCAGAGTTGCCAATTTAAAAACTAAACCTCTGAAATAAAACCATTTACATACGTTTTTCGTTTGTTATATCATAAAAAAGTGGATTTCTTGTCCATATCGCGATTTAATGCACTGCAAATCGAACATTTTAACCGATGCAAGTAACTGGGGCTTACTATTCTCCTTGTGATCCGATAATGCGCATTCTGCAGCATCATCTGATACAATTTGATCGGTTTTATCAAGATTCCAACTCCGATTATCGCCTTATAGAGCTCCACTCGAAATTCGGAAATCATTACTTATCAAGGATTTGAATCAATTTTTCCCCGATCTGCTGGAAGCCGCACTTCTAGGAACCGAGGAGAATTTAGAGCAATTTTTTTGGCCACGTACATATTATAAATGCTACTAACAACAGGCTTCACAACCAGGTCCATGTGTCCAAATTGTGCAATGTCCCGCCTATACGAGCACTTAATATAAATTCGTTCGCACTCCATTAGTCCGGAGGGATTTTCTCTCCTTAGAAAGCGGAATTTTTTTTTTAACAGTCCGCCTTTTTGGGATACTTTCCGAATCAACATTTGTTCTACCAGTCCCTGAAAAAGGCAAATATTAAATTTTTTTCAATTACAGGCCCATTGCCCTTAGATTTTATCTCTGTGTTTGGACGTTGGGTATCGACAACTATTGTATAAATTTCAGAAGAAGCAAGATGGCTTCTAACTACATATGTAGTTATACCTACAAAATATTTCTAAAGCCTTAGGCTTATTTGTTAAAAATGTGTACGCTTTAAATAAATAAATATTTTATTAATTCAATAAGGAACTAATTTTTGGAATGTTGAATCCACATCAAAATAAGTTCTGGTGTTCCACAAGGCTCCACCCTGTCCCCGATACTCTTTTGTAGAGCACTTCATATTTAATTTACTACTTTTCCGGCTATATGACATTTCAAATCATACTTTTGCTCTTATACTGAGCACATGTGACAGGTGGTTCCAGACTGGAAACTTTAATAACTTCTCCATATGATTTTAGTTATTACCAACTTTCAAATGATACGTGTCAAAATTTCATTATATTTTGGCCACAAGTCAATGAGATAGTGAAGTTTAAGTGGCGCACCTTCAAAACCATGGTAAAAAAAAAAAACAATTTAGTACGAGTACGTTGGTAAAACACTGTTATTTGATGAGAAAAAATGCCGTTAAAACTCGAAAAAAGCTTGAAAGTATTACACGGAATCTGCTTCTTTGCCAGCAACCATTTGTCGCTGCTTTGCTGAATTTAAACGCGGTCGGACAGACACATATGAGGCTGTTAAGCCGCAAAACATAAAAAAATCCACAAAATCGTAAAAATATCAATAGACCGTGTACATCATATTTTGCACGACTATTTGAGTATGTGAAAGCTCCGTTCAAAATGGACCAAAACAACAACGCGTTGATGTTTGGACCTGTTTAAGCGAAATAAAAATAATTTTTATTGACTGTGGATGAAATATTGATGCTATTAGCTGTTCGCAAACTTCAAAAATTTTCCCGCCGAAAAAGATATGGCTCCAATGAAGATGTAATCGTCGAAACTGAACCGTATTCTGAAGGGTTGGACAATCATTCTAAAGGGTTTTCATTAAGCGCTTCCTGTTTTTAAATTTAAATAAAGTAAAACGTGTGTGTGATATCATCGAAATTTTTTATTCGTTTGAAAGGCCAATCGATGCCATTATGTATGGAATATAACATCGCTAAAATGTCCGCCGCAGTTTCTCTGGGTGGCATTCATCCGAAATGTCTAATTTCCCATGACTCTGGCGCATAAATCAGGCTGAATTTGTCCGATAGCAAGGGTTATGTTGGCTTTGAGGGCCACTGTGGTTTGTGATCTATCCGCATAGACCTGCGATTTCAGAAAACCCCACAAGAAAAAGTCTAACGTGGTCAAATCGCACGATCTCGGTGGCAAGCTCACATCACCTCCACGTGAGATGACAATGCCCTCGGATCGCTCGTGCAGAATTTCCAATGTGGCGTGAGCTGTTTGGCACGTAGCGTCATCCTATTGAAATCACATGTCGTTGGTTTCCATATCATCCAATTCAGGTCAAAAGAAGTTGATAATCATCGACCTATACCGCTCGCCGTTGACTGTGATGTCCTGGCCAACATTGTTCTCGAGGAAATATGGACCGATGACGCCTCCAGCTCAAAATCCACAACAAACAGTGATTATTTTGGGATGCATTGGACGCTCTTCTCATGTGAATTATTGTCGTCCCAAATTCCACAGTTTTGTTTATTGACGTACCCATTCATCCAGAAATGGGCCTCATCGCTGAAGATGATTTTTCGAGGAAAATTAGGATCAGTTTTCAACTGCTCCAGAGCCCATTCAGCGAACATACGTCGTTGTCTATGGTCGTTTACCTTCAGCTCCTGGGTTAGTTGAATTTTGTACGGGTGCAGGCCCAAGTCACAAGGCAAAATTCGCCAAATTGTGGTCTCCGAAAAGCCGAGTTATTGTGAGCGACGAGAAATCGACTGCCTCTGATTCTCTTTCACACTCTCACGGACAGCGGCTATGATTTCGGCAGATCTTGCGCTTTGTCGACATCGACGGTGTTGGTTTATCGTTTACCGAACCAGTGGACTCAAATTTATCCACCACCCTGCAAATAGTCCTCTCGATAGGACGATTATGGCAACCGTAATATGGACGAAGCACGCGGAACGTTGCTCGAACAAAACAACGATTTTGATAAAACAATTTTATCATTTGCACGTGTTATTGAACGCTATCTGCGTCCATCGTGATTTGCAAAACAGACTGAGTAAATGACAGCCCATTTGATGGATGTAGCTTCAACAATATGGCCGCTATCAACTGTCAAAGTTCGGAAGTTCCTATGGGAAGACCCTGTATAAGAAAGCATAGAAATGTTATAGCGTCGCTGAAACAATTCTATCACTCTAAAAGGATGAATAAAGTCAAATTATGCTATAGAATTCTGTTTTTATATGTTAGTCTCGGGTTTCGGACCGAACCACTTGTTTTATGCGACGTCATGAGAAAGCCTGAAAATATTTAAATTTCCTTAAGGAATGTAAAAAATACTCTACCCCATCTGATCTAACCTTAATACTTGTACGTTGAGGCTTTTGCTGATTGGTCTCAAAATCGCGCTATAAAACTGATGGACAATACTTACAGCCAACCCAATTGAACCGACATGAAAACATGTTCCTCGAAGAGCGACATATTGCTGCTGTTTTCCAGTACTGCTTTTTTTAAAAAATTTAACCGAGTGCTCATCTGTTTACGCTTAAGCCTTCCCTTGGATGTGCATGCCTTGCAATAACATAACTTGTTACTAGGCCGGACAACATGAATATGAAAGAACGCTGTACCAAGCTTTGTATTTCCTAGTCGGTCCTAGTGCTCTAAACATTTAAAAACCATTGTTCTTTTGTATCCCAGTTTAGTCTCTCTCGTTTTCCTATGCAGTTTGCAAACCATTTAAGGATCTTACCATTCCCTTTACTGGGCGTGGCTCAAGTGGTAGTAGTGTATTGGCTTCCCAATCGGATGGTTCGGAGTTCGATACCAGCCGTGTCCGAAAGACTTCTTTTCAGACAACTAAAATCTCGTGAGATGAATGGTTGCCTAAATACACCATCAAGTGAATTTCCACTAAAAATTTAGTCTCCCCATTAAATGTTGGATGTCACCACTGAACCCAAATATCTTTCTCTCTCACTTTATCCAATTTTCTGAAAAACTTAACACGTGCTCCGGTATTGCAAGAGTAGTCACACAGTTGGCGCTACAGTTTACAGTTCGGGGTGAACCTGAGCAACAACTAACAAGTCTCTCCAGATAGCCCGATCCTTAGCTAACTGCCTCCATTTGCGCACTCCAAATATCCATTCTACTAGTACACAAAACCTAAGGTGAGGTTTTCCTCTACCCCGCGTTAGATTCGAAGGCTCTGCTGGCCGAAACATTGATGTCCATTCGCTCTACATATTTTAGTCATCTTAGGCGACTGATGTGCAATTTTCTGACTAAGTCCGAATATTTTACAAAGAACGACGGAGAATAGCTTCATCCGTTTACTATAGAGCGCTATAAAGTAAGATATAGAGAATCCTAAGCAGTTCCGGATAGGGCATCTTCGTTTTATTTCTGCGGAGGTGTTGTTGGCAGAATTGATAGCAGAGCCAAGGTCGCTTGAAGTTATATAATAGTTGTCGGCTGTGACGTTCTGTCCAATTCGTTGGTATTGTCAGCATTTACTCTCAACGAGCCAAAAATGACTGCAACGTCTTTCTCAAGCGTGTGAAATTTCTATACGACCAAAAACTGAGGCAAAAAATACTGCAATGTCCCAAAGGCAGTAAACATTTTTGATCGTTCGCCAAAAACATTAGAAATTCTGCCTCATCCTCCATCCCAACGTTCATTTACAATGACATTCCAGCTGTCAGCTCTTTGGACAAAGCCAATCTGCTTGCTGTACACTTTGCGGCTAGCTCAACACTCCCAGATTGTGCTTTGTCCCCGCCTACGTTTGAGTGCGTCGAATCTACAATGGGAAGAATCCACTTTCGCACACGTGTAGTAGCAAGAGTACTTAAAGATCTCAACATACATAAATCCGCTGGTCCAGATGGTATATCTCCCCTTCTTCTGAAGAGGTGTTCTTCCGCGCTGGCAAAACCACTGCGTAAGCTTTTTCATCAATCCTACTCTTTAGGACTCTTTCCGAGCAGATGGAAAACAGCATTTGTCCAGCCCGTCCCTAAAAAAGGCGAATCTTCTTCTCTCTGCTCCTACAGATCCATTGCACTTACGTCCCTTCTCTCCAAGGTCATGGAAACGCTAATACAATATCTCGAAACATGAGAACTTCTTAATGAGCGGCAGTATGGCTTTCGTAGCAACAGGTCCACTGGTGATTTGATGGCATGTCTCGCCGAAAAGTGGAACCAAAGCGTACATCAATTTGGCGAAAGCAAGATAGTTGCACTTGATATTTCTAAGGCATTTGACAGAGTTTGGCATCTGGCCCTTTTGTCGAAAATGCGTACTTTTGGGATCGATGACTCTCTTCTTCATTGCACGCGAAATTACCTTTCGGAACGTTCAATTCAAGTTGTCTTGGACGGTTTCAAGTCTGATATTCACAAAATAAATGCTGTGCCCCAGGGCTCCGTTCTGTCTCCGACACTCTTTTTAATTTTCATTAATGATCTCTTGTCTGCCACTTCTAATCCAATATATTCCTTTGCTGATGACAGCACTCTCTGCTTTTCGTATTCGTTCCCGGACTCACGTCCCTACTCTTCGGCTGTAGAACGGGAACGGCAGCGTATGTTAAGCTCATTAAATTCCGATATTAACAGCATAACCAATTGGAGAACTATCAATCGAGTGGAATTTAATGCTTCGAAAACTCAATGCTGTCTGCTGTCGTTAAAGCGTAATCCAAACACCCAGCCATTATCCATGAATGGCACTTGCATCGTCGAAACCGATAAACTTTCCATTCTCGGTATGTGTGTCAGTAACAACTTACGTTGGAATGACCACATATTCGATGTCGCCAAAAATGCTGCGAAATGTCTAGGTTTCCTCAAGCGATGTAAGAAATATTTTACCGCCTCTGATTTGGCCACAATATATAAGGCATTCATCCGCCCTAAATTGGAGTACAATGCCCACATCTGATCAGGTGCTCCTAAAACATCTCTGCACCTACTAGATAGGATTCAAAACCGTGCGATAAAACTCATTGGTGACACTAATATCAGTCAATCAATTGACACCCTCGAACACCGACGTAATGTCTCCTGCCTCCCTTTGTTTTTTCGCTATTTCCACCACCAGTGGCTCCATTGAAATCGCCAGTAGCATTCCGCCCCTTCAAACTTTTAACCGTAACACCCGTCTCGTTATGAGTGCTCATCAGCCCACTTTCGGACGTACTCTAAAATATCGTGATTCTTTCCTAAGCCGTACAACTTGCTTATGGAATGCCCTGCCGAGCTCCCTATTTCCTAGTCATTATAGCTTGCAAACATTTAAAACCAACGTGCATCGGTATTTCTCTTTCTTTCCTCCCTAACCTTACTTCGCCCGCGCTGTGTGCAAACATTTTAAGGATACACAAAACCAATAGAGCGCGCGCCTATTATAAAAAAAAAGGATGCCAAGACTACACATGGCTCTATGTATATAGATAGTCCCTATATACTCGGCCTTAAAATCGATGAAAAGATGGTGGGCATCGGTTTGGACTTCTTGTAAGTTTTCCCAGATCTGCTCATCTTATTTAAATTTTGACTGTTAAACTTGCAAAAAATCAGCTGTCAGTTTGACAGCTAGTGACAGACCCAAGCTAATATTTTTAATTAAGCGCTGTTCCATTTGTACGATACTGAAATCTTTTTATTGAAGGTTTGATTAAAACTATTACTTTTTGTATTGTATATAAAACTATTTTAAATTTTTAAATTGAATTTTATTTATTACTTATGGTGATGGTATAATTTAAAAATAAAAACAAACAAAAATCCGTTAAATTTCGTTTGCAGATCGTGTTAATCATAAGCCAATAATACTTACACCATTGTCAAATTTGACATTACACGTTAATAGTTCGGATGAATTGAAATGTAAATATTTATCTGATCTGCATCAAGAGATCGCTTGGACTTTTACTGCGTGTAATGGCGTGCGTTGTTCTGAGAATAGAACAATAATTAAGGTGATGGTTCGTTACGGCTCTTTTATCTCTTTATTAGTTTTAAGGTTTAATTTTTCTTTTTCAATTTTTAACCAAAACGTTTGTTCTTAATGTGTGCTCTAATTTTTTGTTTTAATATTATTTGTTTGCATGTTCTTTAAATTTTAGTTTTTTTTTTTTTGTTTTTATTACTGAGTTTAAATTAAATTAGAATTAATCGGTGTCGTAAACATGAAAAACTTTGCTTTGATGTTTATTTGGCTTTAGTTGTGTATATGTTATATCCATAGATTTTGAGATAATCTTTCCGAGAATAGTTAAATAAGGAGGGACTAGGAGACATTTTTTAATGGCTGTTTTGTATTATTGTTGGTCCGGGTCTACCCCGGACAACTTTAAAATCATCAATAGACTTCAAAAATAACAAAGATATTCTTAAATTAATAGGGTGAGAAGAAATGGCCACGTGGTCGACGAAGGTGCTAAGGGAGTGACATATTGAGCAGGCCTTTTTTTGATATTGTTTCAAAGTGGCCGTAATTCGTGAGATGAGTTTGAACCTGGAGGGTTATACATTATACATTACGGGGATTGGAAGTGAATGAAAATTTTGCATAATTCTCGAGCAGTCGATGTTTTCGAGTACTCGTACATCAGCGACATTGTGACGTTTTTGTAGGATATGCATGCTGATTAGTTTTAGTCTACAATATTTCCATAGGGGGCTAATACATCTGGATCGGCCCAAGGTAAACTACGAAGTGTGCGAAGCCAATAAACCTACTGTTGGATGGCTTCGATTCTTTGCATACTTGACTGGTATATTCGAGGAGAGGTCTTACAAAAGTGATGTACAGGGACCTTGTAAAATAAGGGTTCGAAAATTCTTTTGAGCAGTCGTTTGATAAAGTTATGTGTGGAATTAGCTTTATTAATAATGTTGTCAATATTTGAGTCGAAATTTAGTTCAAGTTTCAAGAACTAGGCTCTTTTACAAGTGCAATTTCATGATAAACTGAAAAGTATAATATAAAATATAAAAAGGAAAGCAACAAGAATGTATGCAAAATTATACATATTTTGTTACATTTTTTTAATAGTCTTAATATTTTGAATTAAATTTATATAATCGTCATTTTGTTGATAATTTGTGCCGCTATTTGTCTTATAGATTCTTAAAATGGGTGAAGAGAGAATACCCAAAATGTCTTGTCCCTACCATACGACTGATTTCGTATGGCGACAAGTCCCGAAGCCTAACAGTGTGAACAAAAAACCGACGGCTACTTTCTAAATACGAGGGTGGGTCAATAAGTCCGTGACTTTTTGAATTTCTGATCTCTTTACTGAAATAGCAACACTGCTCCTGTCAACAGGCATCTGTCAGTTGACTCCTGTCAAAATTTAAACTTGCTGCGTCAGTTAGTTTGTGCTTGACAGCTATTTTTATCAGACTACTCACTAATTTGAGGAGAAAATGGAAAAAAGTGAATTTCGTGTGCTTATTAAGCATTATTTCTTGCGAAAAAAAACCATTACCGAGACCAAGGCTAAGCTTGATAAATACTATGGGGACTCTGCACCATCGATTTCAATGGTAAAAAAGTCGTTTACTGAATTTCGTTGTGGCCGTACAAGTACTGAAGATGCCGAACGTCCTGGACGCCCAGTTGAGGTCTCTACACCCGAAACAATCGAAAAAATTCACGATATGGTGTTGGCCGACCGAAGATTGAAAGTGCGAGAGATTGTGGAAGCCGTATGGCTCAGTGGTTTCAATTTTGAATGATCACTTGGGCATGAGAAAGCTTTCCGCAAGATGGGTGCCGCGTTTGCTCACAGTCGACCACAAACGCAATCGTGTAACAACTTCACAGGAAGGTTTGGCGTTGTTTAATCGCAATATGGAGGAGTTTTTGCGCCGTTTTGTAACCGTGGACGAAACATGGATCCATCACAACACACCAGAGAACAAACAACAGTCAAAACAGTGGGTTTCTAAGGGTGAATCGGCGCCAAAGAAGGCCAAGGTGGGTTTGTCAGCCAATAAAGTTATGGCGACTGTTTTTTGGGATGCACGCGGGATAATCCACATTGACTACCTTCAAAAGGGAAGAACAATCAATGGGGAATATTATGCCAACTTATTGGACCGATTCAATGACGATTTGAAAAAAAAACGACCTCATTTGGCCAAGAAAAAAGTTCTTTTCCACCAAGACAATGCAAGGGTGCACACATGTGCAGTTGCCATGGCAAAAATCCATGAATTGGGCTATGAATTGCTTCCTCATCCACCCTATTCTCCAGATTTGGCTCCGAGCGACTACTTCTTGTTCCCAAACCTGAAGAAAGGGCTTGGTGGAAAAAGATTTGACTCCAATGATGAAGTCATCTCGCAAACAAAGGCCTATTTTGAGGACCTCGACAAATCATTTTTTTTGGAAGGGATAAAAAAATTGGAGAAGCGTTGGACAAAGTGTATAGAGCTCAAGGAGACTACGTTGGAAAATAAAATTATTTTTTTATCAAAAAATCTGTGTTTTAATCCAAAAGTCACGGGCTTATTGACCCGCCCTCGTATCTATGACAAGGTGGCATTAAATTACCGATCCTGGAAAATCTGGGAAACTGCAGCTTGGAGTCTAAGCAATTAGGTTTCTCTGATAGGTTATTAAATTTGAAAGAAATTGGTAGGTACTACAATTCAGGAATCATTGAAGCGAACATTCTAAAAATGTAGAAATATGATCAAACTTTAGTAAATGGAAAACATATCTATCATAGCGTTAAAAGCAAGTTCTAATTTTCGAAAAAATAACGAATCAAGAGAACTGTAGACTAAACAGTAGTAGTTTACGAGTATTTGCGGTGCTAGAATAGGTTTTACCAGTTTTAGCCGAATGTTTATTTTAGTATAGCAAGCAGAAGTCCACAGCATGCGCAATGCCTTATCAATATTTCTTGCAAGTTATAGACGGTTGTTTGAAATGATTCCAAAACTTTTTACCATCTCAGTTAGAATGTCTGTAACCAGAGGAACTCGTCAAGGGGGAGTCATATCGCCACTCCTGTGAGTGCTGGTTATCAATGGCATCCTTGAAAAGCTTAGTGCACTGGGTATGTGTGCCACAGCATACGCAGGTGACGTGGTCATACTAGTCCAGGCAAAATACTTCAATATTTTAAGTGAGATAACGGACGTTGCCCTGAAGACGATCAGCACTTGAGCAAAATACTGTGGTCTCAATGCCAACCCTTCCAAAACGGAACTGGTTCTTTTTACCAGAAAGCACAAGATACCGCAAATCAGGCTCCCAAAACTCAACGGAGTGGAATTGTCCCTGTCGGACAGCTCGAAGTATCTGGCTGTAATTTTGGACAAAACACTGAATTAAAATTTTAACGTAGCGGAAAGAATCAAAAAGGCATATAATGCTCTTCTTATCTGCAATAGTAGGATCAATTTGGGGCTTGAAACCCGCTGGCTGTATATGGTGGTGGTAAGACTCATACTAACATATGGCGCACTAGTATGGTGGAAAGCAACAAACAGGAGAATGGCCTACGGAAAATTAGCGGCGGTTCAAAGAACGGCTTTTATAGGCAATATGGCAGCATTGGACATCTTTCTGCACCTAACACCACTTGGTTTACAGATCAAAAAACTTGCGATACGACCCAATAATTTGGCTTACTTCAAGAGTAGTAGTTTCGGATACAGCACGGTCCTAGCGGAGCTACTGCAAGGCATTCCAACTCCAACGGATGAAATTCCTTTCTTGGTCGACGATATAATACGATGGTAGGCCCATAAGTACTCGAACTGACGTATAGATGGCGGTTGTTTTTTAAAAAGAATGCCAATCGTATATCCGGAGAGGGAGGACTGGCAAAAAATAAAATAATCAGCTCAAAGGAAATTGCAATTTTCACAGATGGCTCGAAAATTGAGGAGGAAACTGGTTCTGGTATCTTTTCAGGGGTTCTGGCTGTCTTCTGGGCGGCTAAGCTAATGCAGTTGAGATCGGTATCAGGGGCTGTCGCACAGTGCTCAAGGCATTATGCAGTCAGAACAGGGTGAAACTGTGCTGGGTGCCAGGACACTGCGTTATAATAGTAAGGTAGCTAGCATCGAATCACCCCTTTGTGTAGCAAGAGGCATTATCTAGCAGAAAATCATAAAAACTGCCAACCTAGGTGGTCAAATCTTGAAGGACACAGGGTATCCAAGGCTCTGTGGACACTTTTTGACGGCAAAAGATCTAGGCCGTTAATAAAAATAAACAGGGTTAAGTTTCGGGTAATAATAGGAATTCTGAAAGCACACTGTCTCCTGCGGAAACACACAAAGAGACTCAAATTGTCAGATATGGATATTTGCAGATTCTACGGTGATTGAGGACATTACGCACATACTGTGTGAATGCGAGGCAATATCGGGTAGTCGAAGAAAATTTTTAGAGAAATACTTTTTCGAAAAGCTAGAGGAAATAGACGGCACGAACTTCAAATGCCTTCTTGGCTCTTGCAAAGGAATTGGATGTTTCGCCAGGGAGATTATTTAGGTTTTTACCATTTGAATACAAATTCAACTGCTTCCAATGGCCAGTTTTGGTGCCTAATGTTTGTGTGAGAGCATATCCATCTAGGGGAAAGGAAACTTCTCTCTAGATGAGTAAACATCAGGGTATTCGACAACAATCCCGATGGGATTTCGGGATTAAGTAGGATACCATTGGAGTCTACTCAGAGGTTTATTGCCTTTAAGTCCTCATTCAATTTGCTGACACATTTCCGAACATAGATGTACCGTAGTATGCTTACAAACTTGAAGAAGATCATTAATGTATAAAGAGGTCCAAGTACTGAGCCTTGGAAGAGTCCCAGGATGGTAGAAACGCATCCGTTTAAAGAAATTCGGTGAAATCTTTCTGTACAAGTAATTCCGGATCAGTTCAACAGCTAGATCCTAGATCCCGTACTTCAGTAGTGGAAGGAATTAGCTCATCGCAGATGAAGCAGTTTTTTGAAGACGGTGG
The DNA here is from genome assembly GCA_963966105.1 of Volucella zonaria. NCBI lineage: Eukaryota > Metazoa > Arthropoda > Insecta > Diptera > Syrphidae > Volucella > Volucella zonaria. Next base: position 248,009,618 of record OZ014530.1, on the reverse strand, counting down.
TTTGTAGACGTTTGCAGGAATAGGTTACCGCTTGGCATTTTTTGACATGAAACTTCAAGAAGTTTTGCTTGGACTATACCAAAAACTTATTAAAGTCGTCTTGCAAGCAATGGGTGTCAGAGGGTAGTAAAATGACTTTCATATTCGCATTAATGTCGTTGACCATTAGGATAAAGATAATTGGTCCAAGATGGTTACCCTATGGGACACCAGATGTTGCTTTAATAAGACGGACATTGAGGGTGAAAATGACTCTGTTGAGCCTTTTTTAGTTTGGAAATGTTTAGTTTAAAATTGTAGAAATTGCATCGACTACGTTACCATTTTCTAAAGTACAAGGCGTAACAGAGACGAACCCAATTAAGTTAGTGGTGGTTGATTTACCTTTCATGAAACCGTGCTGATTCGTGCTTATAATTGGTTTATAGTACGGAAGGAATTTTTGATAGACTGTGCTTTCAAATAGTTTGGATATGCAAGAGAGTTTTGCTATAGGCATGTGATTACTAACTTCGGACTCTCTTCCTTTTTTATGGATAGGTATAATATAAGATTCTTTCTTGAGGATGGGAAAAGTTCCTTTTGAAACAGACAGGTTAAACAGGGGAGGACCAAAATGCTTTACACATTCTTTTAGTATAACAGCCGAAAGGCCATCAGCTCCTTAAGAATGCGGCCCAGGGTGGAAAGAAGATGATAACTTTTACAACACTGTTGTCGGAATCGAATCTGAAGACAAGGCCGAGTTATCTGTTCATTCAGTTAGGCATTCCACTAATCTGTTATAGACTCGAGTTAATCAAGATCTCTGTTTCGGAAACGAACTGAGACGAATCATGGAAATTTCAGGTGAAGAAAGTTGAAATTTCCTACTACAATAATACTATCTTCGGGTTGTGCAGCAGCAATCAAACAATTCACTGAATGAACTACAGGTCGTTAGCACTAAATTGATAGAGAGGGGTGAAGGTCACGACAAAGTGCGTAAGGGCATGAGGAATGTCTATAGGATTTGTACGAGTATGAAAAGAGCTATGAATTTCGAGAAATACACCCCGGCCATAGGGGTTATGAGCTCTTTAAAATCCATCTTATCGAAAAACAAACCGATGTCAAAAAAACACACCTATTGTCAATTGTCAGGATGGAGAACAGAGGTCCAAGATGACTTCCTTGGGGGGCGCCAGAGGGATCTTTTATGGGTATAGATACTGTGAGTCTAAAGAGGAAACTCTAGTGTAATCCACCTAGTGAAATCAGACTAGATCTTGGCTTTGCTGGAATGGGTGGTGATTACATCAACTTATATGCCATCTTCTAGAGCGCACAGAGTGCTTGATATAAATTCTGATAAGTTTATGGGTGTTGGTCTACACTTTAAGAATATGATATGGTATGCTCTCGAAGAACTTTAAAATGGAGGACAGTTTCGCGATGGGCCTATAATTTATGATTTCATCTTTTCGGTAATTTTTTTTGGGGAAGGATTATCCATACATTTTTTCAGGAGTTAGAAAAAATACTCTGTGAAATGGAGAACTGAAGAAGAGCCGTGAAAGTTTGTACTAAGTAATTTAGACATCTTTTACAAATGATGGCGGACGGTCTGGACCAGCAGAGTAATCGTTTTCAAAATTTTCAATCTTCTCTTTCACTAATTGTTGAGTAGTGTCCACAGAAATTAATGATGTTTGCGGACAACTGCTCAAGTGCATGAAGTAAAGCTGATCTAGGTCCTCGGAGTAGTTAGGAAGCTGCTGACTAAAGAATTGAGCAAATAGCTCCAATTGAGAATCCTAAGAGGATACATTGGCAAGCTTTAATTTAGAAGGGTAGTTATCCGCTTTTTTTAACATTAATTAATTGAAAAAAACTTTTAATGTCCGTGGTTAAACTGTGATTAACACAATTTAAATAATTTAAATATAGTGATTCCCAAATGTTGGAGAATTGGGTGTAAACAAGCTGATATTTATGAAAATCTAAATCTTAAATAAATGTGTACAATTTTGGTCTAAGATATCCTCATGGGGACTAAGTCCGAGGCTGCGTTGACGCCAATTAACATCTCCTTCTCTTGATATTAATTTTTGAGGGAAAATTTCTACGCCACGTTCCATCCGGCTGGAACCATGTTTTTTTTTGGTTTAAACCAGGCAAGTTTTGCAGCTCAGGCACCAAGAAATTGTGGGCTCTACATAACCCCCAGATTTGATTGTAACTGTGCAACCCCTTCCATCTTCAGAAAAGGCGGCCCGACTATTCTTCGCGCTGATATATTGTAGCAGCCCAAACGGTATCCTTAGGCAAGTGCAGTGGATTTTGATGCTTGCATTTCGGATTTGTTGCCCTCCATAAACAGTTCTACTTATTAACATGTCCGTTAAGGTGAATGTCTCATTCATTTGTTGAATGTTGATTTAGGCTCAGCTAATGAATGCAAGCCTCTTACTGACATCTTCGGGCTTTAATTCTTGTACCAACTGAATTTTGTAGAAGTGATGTTTTGAATCCTTTCATAAATTCCAGGGCATTGATGATCTTGGCACATTTAAAGCACTAAATCGCTTACCAACTGAAAGCTTTGCATTATCACGAACGAACTTATCTCTACGTTTTCGTCAATTTTTGATGATATTAGTCGCACAGACTTAGATTTATCCGTTGTTGAACGGGTTTCTTCAAACTTATGAACCCATTTCCTGATAAGGGGAACACTTGGTGCATCTTTTACATGTGTTATGCAAGCCACGATAATTGCAGAATTTTCTGTTTTACTACTGCGCCGTGTGATGTTGGTTAAATTTGCAGACCTGAGAACCATTATACAGGCCGCTAAATTTTGGATCACCTTGTTGTTGCGGCTAAAAGTTTGGTGATGTAACGCTGCTGTTGCTTTTGAATGATCCAAATTATATTTCTTTCGGCTTCTTCGTCAGAAAAGAAAAGCCGTTCTGGGGTCGTTAAAATGCCGCTTCAGTGGAAAATCTTGCTCGTCATCAATGATCAAAGGACTTTGTACTCCGCTTCGATGTACGAATACTCCATTAAGTTTCATTTTATCGCCTTTATACAGATCGTGGCATTCTTATATATGTCTCTGGTGCATTGTGAGATCTTAGCGCCATCCATATAAGATTTCCGGTATTTGTATCGAGCGCTTTCGCTCGAAATCGATGAAGACGAAGCCCCGCGATATATCTCCATCATTGTCCATAAATTTGGATCATGTCATGTATGTCGAACTGTGTGCCACTAAGCCGCATTGACTGCAATCGAGGTTAGTTACAATATATGGCGTTGTCGACTGCTTAGTACTCTATTGTATATTTTTTGTAGTATGCTACATTCCTTTCACCAATTAGTACTTGTTGCAATTTTTCGTGTCGCATTTGCCTTTATACAGTGGAACGAGAAAGCTCTCCCTTGACTGGTTAGGCAACCGATCGGCTCTTATCACTTTATTGAACAAAATCTTGAGGCTATCGATTTAAGGCTTTCGATTCTGGTCCATATCTCGGATGGTATGTGATTCGATCTGACTACATGCCCCTGCTTCATTTCTTTTACTACTTCGCTAACTTCGGATTCCGTAAAATCAGCTTTTTCTATTCGTGCGCGACAGCCGAGGTGATTGTACTGCGTGAGAAGTCTTCGTTAAGTAACGCGTTAAAGTATTACTTTCGTTAATTTCATTGTTCCCAGTTATAAGCTTTTCATACTTACGTTTACATATATATTTCCAGGATCGAATATCCTTTGGGTTTTATCTTCCCTATGGCGCAGTTTTAAAAATGTTAACTCGTTTGCCTGTGCCTCGACCTTGTATTTCGTCTGACGTTTCAAGTTAACACATGAGAAATCAGAAATGCCTTCTATCAACATGTCACTTTGACATTCGTAAGAAGAACGTAAAGCCACGTAACGTAACTCAAAGCAGAAGTTGTTGTAGTAGTGCTTGGTATAGCTATTTATATCAATTTAGAAATGTCATTTCAAATGACACACAAATGAAAGTTAACGTGACCAAAGCCAAAGCGGCCAAATTAAAGGTCGAATGTCACTTTAACTTTTAATAGTTTGGAATGCTGTTCACAAATGTCAAAATATGAGAAATATATAGATGGAATGACAGATCGTCTTGACAGTTAGATAACCATATCACTAGGTTTCTTCGCTGGCTGTCTTGTTGCAGGCTATTGTGTACACTTTCTTACTCCGGCCCCGGTACGAGTTTTGTGTAGAACCAGTGTCCACAAAAAACACAGCGAAACTTTTGAAAGTTCTTATTGCACCACTTGTTGATAACAGGTACCAAAATTTATTATAAGTGCGCACTGGACGCACCAGGGCGGACAGCGAACAAAGTGATTAGTTCTATGTATCTAAAGCTGAAAATTCTTTAGCGGTTGAGAATATTAGGAGGTTCTTGATATCTTCCAACTTCCCGGGATGGAAAACAAATGCTAACGCCTTCGATTTGAGATTTAATGTTTTGATATTTTTAAATGGATTCCGTACGGTTTTGGTATATTGTGCTAAGAGATATTTTGCGATCAAGGATTTGTCCATATTCCCTGCTCCCATTTACTAATAAGACAACGTCTGAATAGTGCGTATTATACAATAATTAGATTACACCTTTGATTTAAGCTAAGTCATAAAACTCAGAAACGATCCCATTTCCACATTTGTGTTTCTCATACTTACTTGCTTAGGTCCTCTAACTCCTCGTAATGCATAATTCGCAACATCTTTCTCGGAACGATAGCACTTAGACACGAAACTGATCCATCATACTCCATGTGTTCCAACTGGCAACAGAAGCGGGATTGGTACCGCTTACTGCGCCCAACGCTGCTTGATTTGTGATCTAGTGTGAACTGAGGGCATAGGAGATCAACACATCAACATCGTGGTCGATGTTCCGCAACGCGTTTGAGCTCCTGATTAGGTGGATTCCATTGCATGACGTACTTCGTAATGAAACTTTCTTGGTGCTACTTTATCTTACGATTTTCGACGTCTATTGGTTGTTGGTTATTGACCCCTTATTGCGTGTGGTTGGTATTTCAATAACGGTTTATAGATATACCTATTTCTAAAGGTTTACACGTTCCTGGTAATGGTGTGACTTAGCTTTCCATGTACTAGACCGATAAAGTAGCACGGATTCCTGGTTTGATTGGATTTTTTTATCCTGAAAGCATGTCGAATTCAGATTTTGGTTTCTGCTGTCCACATTCAGTTCGGTATCACCATCTCCAGAGATCGTACTTCCTAGATGGAGAAAGATGTTTATTTTCTCAACTTTATCTTCGGCAACGTAGAGTTGAGCGGGGATAATTTTAACCGTATTGGTTTTGTGTCATACTTTATTCGCCTCTCACTCCAAGTAGCGAGCTATTTTGTGAAGGTCCAATACCCTCCATGAAAGCAAGCAAAGGTTATTATTGCAGCTAAGAAGTTTAAGATCACCCAGAATACATTACTGATTAATACAAGGAATAGCAGTGGCCGAAATATGCAACCTTGTTGTACTCCGCTGTGGACTTTATATTCTTCCGACACCTGACTGTAACTACGAGTTATAATAGTTAGTGACCAGTTTTTCTGGAGATCTATACTATATGCATTGCTCAATGATAATCCGCAACGTGTGGATGTGGTCGATGCTGGAGCATTCAGCTTGAAAGCCTACCAGTTCAGTGTCGAAAATTAGATCAAGATGTTATTTGACTCGATAGAGAGTTATGTTAGCTATTAGTCAACCCATATCCTAAAACATGCATGTTACGAGTACTATCTTCTTGGGCAGCTTGACAACCTTTCCCCTCTTATAATCTTTTCGGAAGGCTTCGGTTTCCTGTGCTTTCCTAATTAAAAGCTGTGTTGGTTTTGGCTTGAAAGAGATGCCATCTATGCTCGTCGTCTACCAAGTTGATACTCATCTGAAGTCGGAATATTTCTGTACAGTCCTTTTACTAGATATACGAGTAGTTTGGAATTTTGATCAAATCGACATAAGGTTGTCCCTGGCTTTAGATGTAAGTAAATGCTCCACCATATTCGCAAGTGTCACTCATTGACTTGTCTGAGTTAACCAGGAAGATCTTGGCACTTTCGGAAGGTTAGATAACGCTTATTCCTAGGATGTATGGTTTACACCATGAATTCTTATTCTAGGTGTAAAAGTCTTATAGTTTTTCTTGTCTCTGGTACGATTGTACCTGTCCTCGTATTAGGTAGCAGATAAGCATTTCAACTGGACAAAGAAAGCTAGCTATCTGGTAGAACTCTGAGCCATAAGTAACTGAGCACTTTGACATATAGCATCAGTTTTTTGAAAGCTTTAAACATAGAAATAGATGTAAATGATACGCTGTAACTTCACTTCACAACCTCACATCAGTAAACCTCAAAGCAAATTTTCAGCAACGAGTTATGCAACCCCGCACGGTAACATAAACTTATGCATGCCAATCCCAGTTGCAGGTCCTCTTTTTCCACTTATGTATAACACATGTTACGTTTTCTGAATCAATGTTTTGTTTTCGAATAGACTGATCCCGATAAGACGAACATCTTGAAGCTGGAAAACGTAACTCACGAAGATGAAGGATGGTATACGTGCATTGCTGCCAACAGCCTGGGTCAAACAACATCCACCGCATATCTGACCGTTGTCGATGGTAAAAGACAAGACCTACCCATCCATGTATGTTCGTTTTAAAATAATTTCCAATTCTCTATCACAGAACTATCGGACACGGACATGGGTCCGACATCACTACCAATTCGAAATCACGCTTTATGGATGTCAGTTCTAGGCATTCTCGTAGTCTTCCTGCTAGTTGTGGGTTCGATGTTCTTCTTCTGTGTGCTACGAAAACTGAAACATGAAAAACTCCTCAAACATCGCATGGAAACTGTCCATCAATGGACGAAGAAAGTCATCATTTACAAACCATCGGCCGATCCAAGTAGTCCCGAAACAATGGTGATGCCAATTATTAAAATTGAGAAACAAAGAACGACACTTCTTCAAAATAGCAACACTGATCCGGCTCCATTCAACGAATACGAATTCCCGCTGGACTCGAATTGGGAAATTCCACGGAATCAACTGATTTTGGGTACGACCCTTGGTGAAGGTGCTTTCGGTCGTGTTGTCATGGCTGAGGCAACAGGTCTTAGCAAATATCCCGGTAGTTGTATAGTGGCTGTCAAAATGGTCAAGGAAGGTCACACGGATGCTGACATGGCAAGTCTGGTCCGAGAGATGGAAGTGATGAAGATGATTGGCAAGCACATCAACATTATCAATTTGCTCGGATGTTGCAGTCAGGATGGTCCATTGTATGTGATTGTGGAGTTTGCTCCACATGGCAATTTGAAGGACTTTTTGAAGAAAAACCGACCGCCATCGTCCTTTGAAATGGCATCACTCGAAAACAACGATCGCGAACACTTGGCTGAGAAGAATTTGATTTCGTTTGCCTTTCAAGTGGCTCGTGGTATGGAGTATCTAGCTTCGAGGAGGGTAAGTAGAAGGTTTTCTATGCTTACAAGGAATCTTTCTAATAATTTGAATCCTTTAGTGCATCCATCGTGATTTGGCAGCGAGAAACGTTCTTGTTAGTGATGACTATGTAATTAAGATTGCTGATTTTGGTTTAGCTAGAGACATTCAGGATACGGACTACTACAGGAAGAATACAAATGGTCGGCTGCCAATTAAGTGGATGGCACCTGAATCGCTGCAGGATAAGTTTTACGATACCCAGAGTGATGTGTAAGTATGCATAAATATAAAATTATGTAAAATCATCTAGCGATTATGTTTTCTTTCAGATGGTCCTATGGCGTCCTGCTTTGGGAAATAATGACTTATGGCGAACAACCTTACCCGCAAATAATGTCTGCCGAAGAGCTGTACAGCTACTTGATGTCGGGACAGAGGATGGAAAAGCCTTCAAGATGTTCACTTAATATGTAAGTACGCTTCCATAATCTCGCTTTGTAAAGAAGTTATAAGAAAAGTTCGAAGGAATGTTACCATCGACATACTCTTGCATTGAATGCCGTCTAGTTAGGGTTCGACGTCCTTGTGAGAAAAGCATCTTAGAATCCTGGTATCCTGCATAACCATGGCCTTTTTCATGACGCCAGATATCCACTTACGGCATCTATTTGACCTAAACCGTGATCATGAGTAAAATATGCTTCAAAATTCGAAACGAGATTACCTAACCATACAACTTCCTTCAAACTGAAGCAAGACCTCCAGATTTTTACGAATTCGGAGGCTTGGCCTACTGAGGTGACACTGAAATGATAGAAAATTAGATTTTCAAGACACAAACTTGTTGAAGTCCTTAGATGTCCTTGGGATCCACAGCTTTCCTTCTATTTTTCAAGAAAACTGACCAAAGACGGATCACAATTCCTTGTGGGTTATTATGCTTTTGTGAAGCATCTTAGTGCACTTAGCTCAATCCAAACTAGAATCTGCTCCTAGGCAAAATAAAAGACGTATGCCTGATTACAGTTCACATCAAAACAAAGTTCACCAGTATAAAGTCCCACAGAATAAGGACGACTTTGCAAATGTGTCAGATAGGTACTAAGCACGAAGTTGAAATCGTTCTTGGTGATTTTAGGAAAGGATGTCATATTTGACGACAGTTGCAAAACATAGCCTCCGTCTAGGCCAGCTCTGAAAAAGGACTTGGTTTGTCAGCTATGTAGGGAGGTGAAATATCATGATAGCGTCTCACACACCTCAGCATCCACAAACGAACATGTCCGTCCCATGATCAACAAACTATCAACCAAATTTATCACATTGAAGTCGACCTTTCGAGGCACGAGTTCGGTATTCTATATGCTCGGACGTTTCGAGAAGTCAATATTGTCTCAGACTACTACTTGATGAACGAGCCATTAACGCTCTAATATAGAGAAACGACTAATTTGCATGATTGCAGTGAAGATAGAACGCCGCTTTGAGGGCAACTTCTGTTCATTGCATATTGGATTGCATTGCTTTAATCCGCGAAACTTATGATACGTCTGACGAAATCCCGCCAAAAGCTGCGTTGCGGAAGGCGCCCTCAATGTCAGTGAATATGTCCAACAAGTACTCCTTCTTGTAGAGTGCGTATTCAATTCTGCCTGCTAGACTTTGAAGCACAGTCACAAAATTTTACGCGTTGGGATGGATGACATATACGAACCTCAACCATTCTGCCCCTGCTCCTAAGCAATAGTGTGAGTAGCCATCTTTGTCGATTTCGGATGCAAAAGCCATTTCCACTGTTTTTCAGCGGTTCCGTCAGTGTCAGGCTAGTAGTGAGGATTATATTCAGAATTGACAGCAGTTGATTTTTGACTTCTGGCAGTATGACTGGAAATATGTCATCTGTGCCATGCTACCTGTAACCTTCAAAGGACGCAGAAGCGTATTTGAAAGCTAGATCCATCCAGATAACAGCTATGGTTGGTATTACATGCGTGTACATACATTATTCGGCTCAATAGAATCAATTTGTGGGCTAATTCTGATCTACTTACCTTGAAAGTGAGTTTTGAACATGAGATTGAGAGTATCTGCTTTCGATTTAGTATACACCCTGAATGACTCGAACTGCAATCGACTTCAGACTGCTATAATTTCCAAACCATTCATGAGAGTGAGCTCAAATTTTGACACATGACAGGTAATTTGATTATTTACAAGCCTTTAAAACGATTTGCGTCCCAGTTGTGTTGAAAAATTTTTATCCGCGATGGAAATCAAACGTGATAGTATGATTGCTTTATATTTGGCTGGAAAACCACAAGTAGCTATCGTTAGAGCCCTCCAGCACCTCAACGTGAATAAATCATTTGTGTCTCGAACCATAGCTCGTTACCGTGATACTGGCAGCGTTGCAAAACGCCATGGAGGTGGACATAAAGAAACAGCAACATCGGCAGAAATGGTTCGGAAAGTGAAGGCTCGAATTGAGCGAAATCCGTGTCGAAGTGGAAGAAAAATGGCTCGTGAACTCAACATATCGTTGGAACGGATGCAGCACATACTGAAAAATGAGCTTGGACTCAAGCCATTGAAGTTCCGAAAAGCACACGATCTTACCCCGCAACAGAAAAAAGTTAGAGTCGAAAGAGCAAAGGAGTCGCTACGCTTGCACGAAAGTGGTGAGTTGCCGAATTTAGTTTTTTCCGATAAGTCGCCATTTGTTATCGACCAATATGTCAACAAACAAAATGACCGAGTTTACTTGCCAAAGAGGTCCTTCGAAAATTTACACCTTCGGACGGCCACGGCCACCAGAAAGCAGGCAGCACCGATGGTGATGGTTTGGGCCGCCATAACCGTCGATGGACGCTCTCCGCTCGTATTTTTGGACCGTGGCGTCAAAATTAATGCGACCGTATACCGTGAAACTGTCTTAGAGGTAGTATTGAAGCCTTGGGCAAACAATCATTTCGGTCGGAGACCGTGGACATTTCAACAAGACTCGGCACCGTCTCACAAAGTGCGCGTCAACCAAGATTGGTTAAAAAACAATGTTCCACACTTCATTTCTTCGACACAATGGATTGCAAATTCTCCGAATTCAAATCCGTTTTATTTCTCTGTCTGGGGTATTTTGAAGGCGAAGGTTCGCATTAAAAAAATACCAAACTTTGGACCACCTCAAACAAGCACTTCGCCGGGAATGGGCCAAAATACCGCAGAGCCACTTGCGTTCAGCATGCGATGCTTTCTTCGGCCGTCTCAAGGCCAATATTCGCGCCAAAGGTGGACATATTGAAAACTACTGATACAATTTGAAAATTGATGTATTTTCCAACATTTTTTGCTTTGTCACAATAAAATTTATCAAAAAATAAAAAAATTATAGCATTTCAAAAAGTTATAGTTCGTGTAAGTCACCCTGTATATCCCTTAAGATTTTCTAAGTATTTGAACCCTGTTGTAATAACTTCAAGGCGGCATTAGATAGCATTTCTCATTTTTCGTCACTTCTCTACGACTGTTATTTTCGGCCCTTGCCATTGTACCAATTTGTTTAAAAAGCTTAGATAGGACTTACTTACTAACTTAATTGAGGCTACAGTTCGGGGTGAACTTGGGCCTCAACAAGCAAGCCTTTCCAGTTAGCCCGGTCTCCAGCTGACTGGTCCTGGACTGGTTTAGGGCTTTTCCACAAATAGCAACTGGATCCATATATCAGCAATAACACGGCGAATGTTGACTTCCAAATCGTCCAACGTCTCTGCTTTATCGGCATAGACTAGTGACTTTACATACCCCCAAAGTAAGTAATCTAAAGGTCTGAGAGCACAAGATCCTGGAGGCCAGTTCACATGGTCCACTAGGCGAAATTATGCGATCAGCAAATGTTTCCTGCAATAAATTGATGCTCTCGCGCCCCGTGTGGCATGTTGCGCCATTTTGTTGCAACCAAAGCTCTGTCAAGTTAGTGTCATTCAACTGAGGAAAGAAGAAGTCAGAAATCATATTTCTATAGCGCTCTTCATAGACGGTAACATTCTGGCCGGCATCGTCCTTAAAGAGATATGGGCCGATGATTCCACCAGCCCATAAACCGCACCAAACAGTGAGTTTTAATGGTTGTAACTGTAAGGGCTTCCCGACAAAAGCTTCTGGATTTTCTCCACTCCAAATTCGGCAATTTTGCTTGTTTACGTATCCATTTAACCAAAAATGGGCCTCATCGGAGAATAAAATTTTGCGTTGAAAATGAGGATCAAGCTGACTATGTTTTAGGCCCATTCATCGAACCTACGACGCGTATAATGATCACTCGGTTTCAACTCTTGCCCAAGCTGGATCTTATAAGCTTTTAAGCAAAAATCTTTCCGTAAAATCTTCCACAAAGTTGATGGGCATAGCTCCAATTTCTGTGCACGATGGCAAATCGACTCATTCGGATTCTCCTCAACACTGCGCTTCACAACGGTAATAACTGTAATAACTTCTTCTGTTGGCACTGTTTGTCATCTTTGGGGATGCGTATTATCCACTAGAGACGTGGTGAGAAAACGATTCATTGTGTTTCGAATAACTTGCTCAGATGGACGATTTTGTTGACCGTAAAATGGACGTGGCGCACGATAAGTTTGGCGAACCGAAGCATGTTTTCAAAATGAGTTTGCACAATTTGCAAGTGTTGTTCTGGCCTAAATCTATTCATCGTAAAATGGCAAGATGTACTAACCACAAATCAGATCCGTAGCAACAGTGTTGCCAGTTTAAAAACTAAACTTCTAAAAAAACACCCTTCTTCAAAATTTAAAGAAATTATACTTTGTCATCTCAATGCCGAAGCAACATTTCGAATTGCAAATTTCGAGTTCGTGCTTTTGACGCAAGTTATAGTAAGTTTGATATAAAGCGTGTTTGAACATAACAGTTTCATTCCCATAAGTCGGTCGCTTATTTCTGATACGCTTACGATTTTATCTAGTAGCTCCGCTGTCAAGATGATGGCAACTTCATTCTTATTTTGTTCTGTCCGTAACAATACATTTTGTTCAAGTAGCGGGCATTGTTTCCGACATTTCGCCCCTTTGTTTCTTGAACGCATGTTATATCGATTCTACGTCGCCGTAATACGTTTACTACAATAGTTCGAAACTTTTGCCCGTCATTGCGCCGACGACATTCTAGCTTGTGATTCGTAATTTATTTCTAGAAAGCATCATTTTACTCGGCCCCAGAAACCGTCGAGCTCTAGCACGAATATTTCTATTCGCCCCGAGATCCGCTGTGCAGAACGAATGCCGGGCGGAGTGGTGTATGGTGTAAACACTCGTATGTTTACTTCCACAATCCAGTGCTGTCGTAATATTCTCCTTTCATCCTTGTGGGGCTAATACGCGTGAATGTATGAATTTATACTCAACTACACCGGTAGTCTCCAGACGTGGAAACCCAGTCGGGCAGGCAGACTTTGGATAGTCTCGTAAGACATTAATATAAAAGTGCCTAAATCTGCAGTCCCCTTTCGCAGGGGAACGCGAGCCGTTGCCGCACGGCGTAATAGAACAGCTATAAATAAATAAATAAATTTGTAGCCCAACAGGCTGCGAGTACTTTGAATAGCGACACATTGGTTTGCCATAGTTTGCCGAAACGGTACTGACCTCTAAAGTTGTTTGTTCTATTTTCCGGTGTTTGGCCAATGAGTCGAACACAGATCCTTTGGCGATGTAAGCCTCTGACGAACTCGACCACGCTCTGCCACCTTCGCTCATTTGTGAATCAGTTACATCAGAATCTTTCACATTAATGTGCCACAGTGGCGGAATGTAATGGAATACCACATTGTTCCGGAATTATTTTTAAAAATGATAAATACAAGTTTAGTTGGTAAAGTTAAAGTCGCTCTCAAAGTAATCCCATTGTGCCTGTTCACATTGGCGTGGGTAGGGAGATTGTCCAAAAGAGAGGGAAAGCTTTTTATTTAAGTGGGAAGTAGAGGAGTGAAGCATGACGTTTTATCCCATATCGTTCCATTTCTGACAAGTTTTTTCATTTTAGTTTTGGTCGTTGATGAGCAAGGAAATGTAAAGAAGAGGCCAAAAGGGATGTTTCAGGTCAAGTGGTCGAATTTAAAATGGTTCGATTCAAGTGTTCCGCTTGTTAAAAAGTCTTTCATCTCCATGAAAATATGAACATGACGTTCATGTTCATTGGCTGCAACACGCTTATGAGAGCATTTGATCCAGCCCTCGAAACATCGCTGGTACTTGATGTTCAGTATGGCCTTCAGCGCGCTCAAGGATTTTTCTGTTATCTACTCTTCTGTTAAAACGCGTTCCCCGAAGTAGGGGAATGTGGAATAAGTCGCACAGTGTTAGATGATGTGAATACTTGGTTGGGTATATTGTTCTTGGCATAAGTTGTCAGATGGGTCGTTATCGTGATGCAAAATCCACGAATTATCCTTCCACAATTGAGACAAACGTCCTATAATGCCCAAATTATACTCGTACTTCTTATTGACAGAGCGGCCTTCAGGAAGAAATTTATGAAGCATAACGCCATTGTAAATTATGAAAACAGTGAGCATCGTCTTCTTTTTTAGCTGAAAACGACGTGTTTTCTACAGCCTTGGCAAAGTTGAAACATGACAACCATTCGCTGGAAGTTATGTTTGCGTATCGTACTCATAAACGCCTGCTCGGAAGCAACCTCGGAAAGCGTATCTTTTACAATGTTCGCAGCTTTGTTTTCTTTGCACGAAATTCAAGTCCTTCCGAACCAGCTTTGTAGCCTAATTAAATTGTTAAAATTCCTTGGAGGGATCAAATCGTGATGTCAGTAATTTCTGCTAACTCTCTGATGGTCAATTTGGCCAGAAAATCTTTGATTTTATCGATGTGGTTTTCAGTTTTTGATGTCAATGGTGTGCCAGAGCGGTCATAGCTCCATAGACAGCTTCACGACTACTTCTGAAGCGTAAATGTAGATCATAAATCTACAGGGCATCGTTACCAAAACACTTTTTCAACATTACTAATGTTTTTGTGCCGTAAATCTCACTTCCAAGACAAAATTTAATGTAAATTAGTTGCTAAGTCACGACGGAAGGCGGTAGTCGAACTCATTAAATACTGTGATTCCAGGAAGATGGGATTTATCATATGTTGCTATGCTAATGCTGAGAATACTTTTCGAGGGAGTAGGAAATGCCACATGAGACGCAATCATCTCCTGGATCTCATACTATGGTCTGACCTGGTTGTCAGCAAAGCTGGCTCTCAATCAACTTTCGGTACGAGAGTAAGGCAGCAAGTAATCGCCTTAAGGTTATTGAACAGGTATGCTAAGGAGATTACTGGTTGGAAAGTACTACCGGAGATCTCCACAGACCATAGATACATCGAATTTAGAATCATATGCGAGGTCTCGACCTTGTTGAACCGGAGGAATCAGCAGAAAACCAACTGGTCACGATCTAAGGATTAGCTCGGAACAGATCAAAACAAAAGCAAGAGGAAGCTGTACAGAACCCAAACGGTACCCTCGCCGGGTATTTTCAAATAGTATGATAAATCAACCCTGTAGATCGCCCATTCCTTGGTGGAACGCAAATCTGCAGCATCTTCGTAAAGAAACCAGACAACTTCTAAGCTGACCACCTAAGACTAATTTGAAGAAGGACTGAAATATTTACGGATCGAAGCGAAAACAATATAAGAAGCTGGCTGGAATCACTCAGAAAATCTTCTGCACCTACACTGAGTTGAAAGTAGAGACTCTTCTTCTCGTGCTTGAGCCTCACTTCTCAAGAAGCCTAATCAAACCAGCTCACAACCAGCTCCTATTAACGAAGCTGCTAGTGAGCTGAATAACACAACACGCCGTAGCTGGTATACCTCATTTGCTGTGGTGACTGAAGAGTCCATTAAACATGTTGTTGCTTCGTTTGAGGAGTTCAAGTCATCTGCCACCGATGGCATATATCCATTTATGTTACAAAAATATATAGACCAGTTGCTGGTAACTCTGAAAAGAATCTTTACTGCTAGCCTGGCACTGGAATACATACCGAAAACCTGGAGTACCGTGAGAGTACCATATGCGCCCCATGAGCTTCAGACCTATAAGACAGACTTCCTTTATGTTGAAGAGCATGGAGAGAATGGTCGAGATTCATGTGCGCAAAACGCAGAAAATCTTGCGATAGTGCGCTTCAAAGTCCGGCAGGCAGAATTGAAGGCGCACTTGACAAAAAGGAATAGGGGCTGGGTGTTTTCATCGATATTTAGGGTCCCTTTAACAACTCAACTTTTGACGACATGGTAATTCGGTCAAACAACACGGCGTAGACGAATCACTAGTTTTGTGGATAAAAACAATGCTGGTGAATAGGATACTCATTGCGGATGTTGCGGGGATAAACAGGGGTGTTATGCTGCATGTTGGTCGATTAACTTCTCAACGCGCGTATGATGTAGCTGTTGGATCGTGTCTAACTACTGTCTGTTTTAAAGCGCATGCATCCCTAGACGTGATCGACGATTGATGCACTAGAAACCAAAACTGAGGTTGTTCTCATCAACAAACTTCTGTAGACTAAACACGTTACGTTGAGAGCCTCTAAGGCGCTGTAGGCCTTCTGACATTGCAAAAGAGCTGTCGTCAAGACATGGGGCCTGTAACCGAAAAGGGATCTCTGGATCTACATGGCTATTATGCGTCGGCTATTGGTGGAATAAGCTCTCACGGAAATACGTCATTGCTGCTTTTACCAGACTTTTGACGGAACGGTCTGTCTTGGCTGCATGGAGACTTTCCCTAGAACGCCTGACTCCACTCTAGACGCATTGATGATATTTATATCAAGGACTGCACTCTCAAAGCCATTTTCCATTTAAAAAGAAGTAGTCTTTGGTACAACACGCACTGGAGGCTGTCTTTTGACCCTTGTATTATGAACACAATGACACCAGAACTCCTGCTCCAGGAAAAAAAGAAATCGACTTTCCCTGTGTCCAATACTGGTTTCGGCCAGTCTTCACGGATGGCGCAAAAACTCGTGTAAGATACGGCGCTGGTGTCTTTCTGGAGGACGAAAACGTCAGATTTGACACTTCGTTAGGAAAACTGGCGTCTGTCTTCCAAGCGAAGATATACGCAATCCTGATTGCAACGAACTACAATATATTTGGAGGAACCGGTGAAGGGGGTGAGACATTTGCATCTGTAGTAACAGCCCTCAAACGACATCCAAGATAAGACCCATTTACAATAGTGCGAGATGCGATACGTTGTTCGAAAAAGAGAGCGCATGAACTGTCAAAAATATTTCCGTAACATGTACTTCAATGTGTTTGTTTACAATAATGCGAGTCTCGCAGCAAGCATCGCTGCAAGTAATTTCGAAAATCTGGAAAACTCTCGCATCTCGCAATACGTGACAGCTAAATTTTTTTTGTTTTCATTTTTCCCATGATTAGCACTTCACTTGACAATTGTTCGTTGCGTTTTGACGTATCATTGTAAATAGACGTCCGATGTCCGAATGCGAGAACTCTCGCATTCGATTTCGAATGCGACCCTCGTATCGCATCTCGCAGTATTGTAAATGGGGCTATAGTTGGAGAATGCAAGACATCACGGAACGCTGAACGCAGTCGAAATGTTGAATTCACTAAGTCTTGTCTGTGTCCCAGGTTACAACGTGGGTGCAATGGGATCACGGAAATGAAATCGCCCATGAACTTACCAGATAAGGCTCAAAGGGGAGTTTCTCAGGACCCGAACCTACGTTAAGTCTGTCTGTGTCTTAAGTTAAAGCTTCCACTGACAGTTGGGTTTCATATGAGCACAACTCCAGATGGCATGACTCCCGAGGTTGCAGGCAAACTAAACGAACGCTTCCCGACACGACGTCTCTAAGAAGGCATCGGCCTTCCTGCTGTCCTTCAGCCGGAAAGACTGTAGGTTGCTTACGGCCGGCATGACGGGGCACTACACTTTTGTTAAGCACTTAAATGTGCTGGGCATAATTGGTACAATATCCTGCGACACTTGCTGTGAAAGTGATGACGATACCGCGGAGCACTACCTCTGTGAATTTTCGGCTTACACTCGCATCAGGCTGCAGGTACTCGGCGTTAACTTTATCACTGAAGCGCTTACTCATAGACAGATAGACTCCTTTAAAAGGAACTTACAATTCACCACATGTTGGCTATTCCGGGAATTTTTAAACGAGGTGGTAGATATGTATTTAAAAGGAGGGCTCGCCAATGTCGGCAAAAGATAGTTAGATTCTGGCATATTAAACTAACATTAGTAAGAATAAATGACGAATGTAAAAACTAACATTTGATGAGCATACTTGATATAGAATTTTTGTTTATTTTACTTTCAGTTACATGCTAATGCGTCAATGTTGGCATTTTGACGCCAACGCTCGTCCCACATTTACAGAAATTGTAGAAAACCTGGATAAGATTCTACTAGCGAAAGTGAATGCCAATGAGGAATATCTGGATCTAGCTCTTCCAATTCTAGAAACACCACCATCCAGTGATGAAGAATCAGACACAGATACATTACGAGAAACCACACTACTTCGATATCACTACAAATAGAAGGAAGTCTCTGAGAAGATACTCCCGCCTTTAGCAATATTTATCTTATTTATTGAGAAGTAATTTTTTTCTGTTTTTTTTTTTTTTATAGAATCTTAGTACACTTTGGGAATATTTCCCTACTAAGGCATTTACAAAAATTAAATAAACAAAAACAATAAAAGTGGGTCTAGAGAGTGCCGTTGAGATTAATCAAATACACAAATCGAATAAGACTGTTGATCGCATATCGTAAATATTTTAAAGTAAACAAGAAAAAAAAAAAAATATAAAAACTTATTAAAAGAAGAATTAAGAAGGACCAAACCCACTAGTCAATGTCAACTACCGTTAACATCACAGGATTACAGTAGATTATGATAGAAATACACAATTGCATAGATATCTGTACACATCTGACAGGAAAATCGGGTGAGACAAAATGAGAGCCCTGATGGTAGGATATGATATTTCTCCGAATCGGTTGACGGTTCTGCGAGTTGTCATTCAACTCGATGCAGTACTCGTATCTTTGAACATGCTCCCATTTAACCGTTGCAATATCTAAGCTCTAATCGAACAAAACAAAAATATTCAACTTGAAAATGTTGTTAAACAATTTTATTTTTCTTTTGTTTAATTGTTTTAACAATATGTATTGTGTATATAGGTTGTAAATAAAGTTAACAGTAGGAACTTTCTATTAAGTTTAATTCTAAGCGAATAATTGTAATTTAATTGATTTAAATAAAACAAAAAAAAAAAAAACCTTGCATCTAAGTTAGAGGTCTGTAATCAATCGAACGAGTGAATAATTGCAATAAATAATTAGTATTTTATTTTTCCCAATTATTTACACACAATAATTACATATTCGTACATAAGTGCATGATTTAATTTATAGACTTTTAAGTATTGACTCGAGTTTGTATTAAACTGATTTTTGTTTTTTTTTTTTTTAGAGAGAGAGATTATTTTAAGTAGGACTTTAGGCTGCATCCAATTCAGATTTAGGAATTTTTAATTTTTTTTTTTTTATTTTTGTAGCGGATTGCTATTGTATTATGTGCCAAAGTTAATTTAAAATTAACAAAACTGCAACTTGTTTTATTTTATATAGTTTCTTCTTTCTGTTCTCATTTTAGTTTGATATTTGTAAAATAATTAAAAAATAAAACATAATGCTCTTTGTTTAAGTCATAAATATTGACATTGGATGAGAAACTGATTTATGGGCTCTATATTATGACGAAATAATTGTTATACTCATAACTGATAACTCATAAGGTTGAAAAATGATTTTACAAACTATTTACTAAAAGTTGTTAAATAAAAAAACACACACACACACACATAGGCCAACGATTTGCTGCGAAATTATTGTGAAGAGAATAAATTTATCATATAAATGTAAAAGATTGGTTTTTTTTGGTTTTCTTTGTCAGACTTAAATGGTAATTTTTTTTTTTTTTTGGGAAGGTGAGAAATCTTCATAGACACTATAGGCCCGGAGCCTATAGTAGTGTGAGGTTCTTACTCACTAAAAAGCACCTCACTTATGCAAACCACGACTGAGTTCACACTCAACAAGCAGTTCTTCTATCGCATTTTATTTTGTTTTTACGAGTATTATAAACTTAATTCGTGCGGTTTTTTTTTTTCAAAATTTGAACGTTTATTTAAGAAAAGCATGTATTGACCCGCCCTCGTATATACCCAATACATGAGTTAATAATGTGCGTAAGATGATAATATACATACCCAGGTCATAAATTTAATAGATATATTGCACAATCTACTCCTACTGCATTTGATTTGATGTTGGATAAGGCTTTAGCCACATCACTCTCTAACACACAGTGAAACTCAAGATAATTATAATTATCATGATTGGTTACAGTAAGGTCAGGTCAGTGTTGCTGTTATTAGCTGTAACTGAACTATCCAATCTTTTAAGAAAAAATCTGTGTAAGTGGTTCGGATCTAGATCGCATCCCACTGACGTCTTTTCAACAATTCTTAAGGATCGGAGGTTCTTCCAGAGAGTAGAGCTAGGGTGGGTAGTATTAAGCTTTGAGGAGTAACCTCGGCCGTAGCTCCATTTCTTTGAAATTTGAAGATATTCCAATTATTTCTACTACGATTTTGCCGCCAAGAGACTACGATCTATCCCTACGAGGGGCGTTCAATATATTCTCGGTATCGATATGAAGGAAAATGCGAATTCAATTTAAATTGTTTTTATTTTTTAATATAATCTCCCATAACATCAATGCATTTGTTACATCTTGAGATAAGCTTTTTTAAACCCTCAAAAAAATAAATTTCCTAAATACCCATTTATTGCCGACTTGAGTTCTTCATCATCCGAAAATCTTTTTCCACGAAGACATTTTTTCAAATCCGGAAACAGGAAATAATCACTAGGGGCAAGGTCTGGACTATAGGGTGGGTGTTGGATTTCTTCGACACCACAATCTCGCGCAGCAGCCTTGGAAACTCGCTCCGTGTGAACAGGAGCGTTGTCATGAAGAAGCAACACACCCGCTGCGAGTTTACCCCGTCTTTTCTTTTTAATTTCCTCCCGCAAATTATGCAAAGTGGAAGCGTAGGATGTGGCGTTGATGATTTCACCTTTTTTTTTGTACTCAATGAGCAAGATTCCCTTTGAGTCCCAAAAAACTGTGGCCATGAGCTTCCCGGCAGACGGAGTGACTTTGAACTTCTTCGGGGGGTCTGTTCCTTTTTTATGCCACTGCATGGACTCTTGTTTGCTTTCAGGGTCATAGTGGTGGACCCATGTTTCGTCCCCAGTAACAATTCGATCCATAACACCGTCCGCGTTCTCACTACACATCTCCAAAAGCTCTCTACAGCATGCGATTCTCACTTTTTTCTGAGGCGCTGTGAGCATTCGTGGCACCCACCTTGCACTGACCTTTGAAAGGTTAAGATGGTCATGAAGAATGGTGTGAATGGTACCAATTGAAAGCTTGGTGATCTCTGCCATCATTTTCACCTTTATTCGGGCATCCTCAAGAACAAGTTTTTCGACTTCTTTGATGCTTTCTCCCGTACAAGCAGTAGCCGGGGCGCCGGAGCGAGGGTCGTCTTCAATGCTCTCTCTGCCTCTCTTGAACTCACTTGACCACTTTTGCACAGTTGATAATGAAGGTGCGGAACCCTGGTAAACAGCCACCATCTCTTCATGAATAGTTTTTTGACTTTTTCCTTGCTTAGTGAGAAATTTAATTACAGCGCGATGCTCAATTTTCACCATCATCGTCTCAGTTGCCATTATGATTCTGTTTAACTAGAGATAAAACGCGAATTAATAATCACATTTATATGAAATTTTACATGAATGCACTAAAATAATAGTATTACTTGATAAATAAGTCAATTTATATATACAACCACGGCTTCACCCCGATACCGAGAATGTGTTGAACGCCCCTCGTATTTAAAATAAGTTTTTTAATGTTTTCAGAGAACCAGGGGACGACGTTGTTGATGACTTTCTTAACTTTAATTGGTACATGTTTCTCGAAAACATGTTGGGGCTATTACCGTGCAAATTCATGGGGCAATATTGTATGTGATCTCTTTGCTATGTTACCTGTTCGTGGCTTGTTTCCTTCCAGTCCTACTTATTATCCTGCTGGTTCTCGTGGTCGTCCTTCTGTTATTGACTTTTTCGTTACCAACATGTCCAGTCATATTTCTCACCGTGTTGCTATTAATGATCTGCCCTCAGATCATAATATATTTGCCGACTTCCCTGGTCAGGTGAAAAACTCGTGCAATATATTCAGAACCTTAAAAAAGCAAATTGGTCTATGTTTCGTTCTGTAATTAACGCAAAACTCAGAAGCCTCCCTACTGCTCTTGAAAGTGTAAACAGCAAGGGAGATGTTGATGAAATAGTCAAACATTTCTCTGAACATGTTCTTAGCTCTGCGGATACTAGCATCCCAAAGGTTAAAAAAAAATATTCGTGTGTAAAACTCCCAGCCCACATCTTGGAACTCATAAAAATACGAAGCATGCACAGTCGAAACTGGCAGAGATATAGGCAACCCTTTTCTCAAAGTATCGCAAAATACTTTGGCAAACTTATAGACAAATCCATTCAAGAAATACGGAATGAGGAATGGAACACAAAACTTAGCTCTCTCGATAAGGCATCTAAACCTTTCTGGAACATCACCAAAGTTATCAAAATAAGGCAAATTCCGTATCTCGAGGCCAATGGTGATATTGTAACGAAAATTGCCTAATGATCGAAACTACCGCCGAGTTTCAATCGGGTAAAAAGAGGACAAAAGTAAAAAAAAAGAAACTTCAAAAAATTCTGGTTCCCGAGAGGTAAACTTTTGTTTTTGTTCTTTTATTTAAAATTAAACGTTTTTCTTTTTTTCTTTTCTTTTTTTTTTTTTTTTTTGCTATGGCTGTTGTCTCCTGACCTCAACTGCTCGCTTTGGACTTCCTGGTTCTTCCGAAAATTCTCCTTTTTATCTCCTCGATTTTAACGTTGCCCGCGGTTTTTTTTTTCTGTTGCAACGACTAAGATTCCACCGCTCGTTCGCCAACTGTTTTTGATTGGAGAAATCCTACGTCACAGGAAACGGCAAATATTTTCTTCGTTGACTTTTAATCATTTGCTCCCCTTTCTACGGTAGTCATCTCCTTTCTTCCTCTTACTCTTATGGCTTACTACTCAAACATTTGTCCTTTTTGTGTGGCTGAATGCTCTGCCATGTTCGGCAAAGGGAACAGACCTCTTCCACCTGTCAAAACAAAACCCATAACAAACAACGTGAAGCAGGTAAGTATTTCGTCGTGAAATAAAATCTTTTTATTTTTCTGCTGTTTTTCTTTTTCTTTAGGTTTCGTAACAATATTTATACAATTGATGTCGATAAAGCTAATGTTCTCGTTCAGAATTTCGCACAAAACCACCTTGTCTCACAACAACTGGGAGACATAAATACTGACTACGGGGTATCTCGAGCCATACAGACCTTGGACGCTTCAGAATCTGATACACCATTAAGTGCATTTGTATCCGAGGCTAATGTTAAACATATTATAAAAAACCTAAGAATAAGGAAAACTAGGGGTATTGACAGTATACAGAATGTCTATCTTAGGAATCTAACCAAAATTGGCATCCAATCTTAGCATTTTTATTTAATGCCTGTCTAAAAATGCAGTACTTCCCAACAGTATGGAAGGAAGCAAAAGTTGTCCCTATCCCAAAAGCAGGCAAGCCGCTCAACGAGCCTAATAGTTACAGGCCTATTAGTTTGTTAAGTAGCCTGAGTAAAGTCTACGAAAAAATATTGAAGGAAAAAATGCTAAAAATTATTGATGAATGTAGTATCTTCCCGCATGAACAATTTGGCTTTAGACGATACCATAGCACGAGCCACCAAATTTCAAGAATTTGCAATAGTGGTAAAAACAATCGTGCTCTTAGAAAATCTACAGGAATGATACTTCTGGATATTGAGAAGGCGTTCGATACCGTGTGGCACAACGGCTTGTTATTTAAAATGATTCAATTCAATTTTCCAACTTTTCTTACCAAAATTGTTCAGAGTTTTTTGTCAAATCGTACGCACAAAGTATTCTTTAATAACAGTCCCTCACGTGTAGTAAATGTTACAGCAGGTGTTCCCCAAGGTTCGATCATTGCACCAATCTTGTTCAATTTGTATATGTCTGACATCCCACACTTACCGGATTGTGAATTTGCTCTTTATGCTGATGATTCTACGAGTATCATATTTTCGTCGCATACGTATGGTCTCAACATTGTGACTAAAAATTTATCGCTCATCTAAGCAAATGGAGAATTAAAGTATTGGGTCTACAAGTAAGTTTCCAGCGTTTGTCAGAGATGGCGCCACCAGCGGATCCCGGGCAGAAATGTCAGACCCCATGTGTTTTATTTGTAGGTTTTGTATCTGTCAACAACTTTGCAGCGTTATATTTGAGCAGTTCTATCGGTGTCGTACATTTCATGATTTTCATGGCAAGTTTCCAGCCAAATAAACGTCATTTGCGGGAAGCGCTGCTTTTATTCTTTAATATGAAGAAAAGTGCGGCTGAGGCCTATCGTTTGCTTTCGGAAACTTATGGGGCGGAATGTATTGGTGAATCGACGTGCCGCGAGTGGTTCAAACGGTTCAAAAGTGATGATTTTGGAGTTGAAGACAAAGATCGCCCCGGAAAGCCGAAAAGTTTTGAAGACGAGGAATTGGACGCTTTACTGGATGAAGACCCGTGTCAGATTTAAGAAGAACTTGCTGCATCATTGGGCGTCACGGAACAAGCCGTTTCCCTGCGCCTAAAAGCACTGGGATTCATTCAAAAGGTTGGAAACTGGGTGCCGTACGAATTGAAGCCAAGAGACGTCGAACGGCGATTTTGCATGTCCGAAATGTTACTGCGGCGGTATAAAAATAAATCATTTTTGCATTGTATTGTCACTGGTGATGAGAAGTGGATTTATTATGATAATCCCAAACGCAGAAAATCGTATACAAAGCCCGGCGAGCCCGCCCAATCGACACCGAAACGAAATATTCACGTGAATAAGGTCATGCTCTGCATACGGTGGGATCAAAAGGGTGTGGTATACTACGAACTGCTTCCGAGTGGTGAAACCATCAAAGGACGATTATATCGAACCCAACTAATTCGTTTGAAGCGGGCATTAAAAGAAAAACGGCCAGAATATGAGACCAGGCATGAGTCCGTCATTTTTCATCACGACAACGCTCGGCCACATGTTGCGGTTTCGGTGGAAAACTATTTGGGAAATAGTGTATGGGAAATTCTGCCTCACCCGCCTTACAGTCCAGACTTGGCACCTTATAGCCCAGACCTTGCCCCTTCTGACTACCACTTGTTTCGTTCGATGCAGAACGCTCTTACGACGCTTCAGCTCAGTAGAGGAAATCAAAAATTAGCTCAATACGTTCTTGGGCTCGAAAGACGAGAAATTTTTTTAGTCCGGAAATCATAAATTGCCAGAAAGATGGGGGAAAGTTGTAGCTTCCGATGGACGATACTTTGAATAAAGCATTGTAACTATGTTTTTATAATAAAACTTCAAATTTTGGAAAAAAAACGCTGGAAACTTACTTGTAGACCCAATATTATTCAAAGTATTGCCCATCTGAAGCTATGACTTTTTACCATCTTTCTGGCAATTTGTGGATACCATCTCAAAAGAACTGCGCCGGCTTGGCAGCCAAGAATGAATCAAGCCAATTTTTGATATTCTGCTCTGATGTGAACCGTATTTCAGTGAGGGCGTTCTGCATCGACCGGAACAAATGGTAGTCAGAAGGGGCAAGGTCTGGGCTATAAGGCGGGTGGGGTAAGACTTCCCATCCACTGTTTTCCAAATAGTTCTTAACCGGAATAGCAACGTGGAGCCGAGCGTTGTCATGATGGAAAATTATTGCCTCCTGTCTGCTCGCATATTCCGGGCGTTTTTCGGCCACTGCTCTCTTCAAACGGATTAATTGTGTTCGGTAGCGTTGTCCATTGATGGTTTCACCCGGTTTTAGCAGCTTATAATACAGCACACCCATCTGATCCCACCAAATACAGAGCATTACCCTCGCGCCATGGATATTCGGCTTTGCCATTGATTTGACTGGTTGGCCGGGTTTCACATATGATTTTTTGCGCTTGGGGTTGTCGTAATGGATCGATTTTTCATCACCAGTAACAATCCGATGCAAAAATGACTTCCTTTTCTGGCGTTCCAGCAGCATTTCGGACATTCAAAACCGCCTTTCGACATCTCTCGGCTTGAGTTCATGTGGAACCCAATTTCCTTGCTTTTGAATATATCTACCTGCTGCTTTTAAACGTTTTGAAATGGCTGCTTGAGTGACACCCAAAAATTCTGTGAGCTCTTCTTGTGTTTGGCAACAATCTTCATAGAGTAATGCTTCCAGTTCTTCATCTTCAAACTTTTTTGGCTGCCCAGGACGTTCATCGTCTTCCAAGCCAAAATTACCACTTTTAAATCGTGCAAACCACTTTTGGCACGTTCGCTCAGCTAGCGCATGTTCACCATAAACTTCCACCAAAATACGATGACTTTCGGCAGCAGTTTTCTTCTTATTAAAGTAATGAAGAAGAACTCCCCGCAAAAACACTTTTTCAGGCACAAAATTCGACATATTTGAGTGAAAAAAATTTATTGTTGTTTACGCTTCAAATCAATGACATATACTGAAATGACGTACAATGACAGTAGCTTTCCCACGCATGTTCCAATGGAATAATACAAGTTACGCCATCTCTTAGCGAATTAAGTTATAGGCCCAATAGATATCCTGCAGGCCATTTTCCATTGAAAATTCCTGTGTACTTTAGAAAATTACGCGCTGCTAATCACAGCGCTAGATCGAGAGGCTTAGTCCTTTTCAAACGGCGCAATAAATTTGTCTCGTCGAGGATCTGTTGAACAGAAATATTCGTATGACCTTGTAATCGATTTTAATTACGTTCTGAACGTTTCCGACTCCTAAGTCTCTGTGGATATCATCGTTTCTAATGTACCACGGCGCATTAACAATACCTCCAAGAACTTTGTTTTGGAATGTCTGTAATACATTAATGCTACTATTTTTAGTACAACCCCAAAGTTGTACGCCATATGTCCAGATCGGTTTTAGGACTTGCTTGTATAACAGCAGTTTGTTCTCTAAGCTAAGCTTGGAATACTTTCCAATAAGCCAGTAAATATCTCTATATTTGATTTCAAGCTCTTCACGTTTTTTCTTGACGTGTGCTCTCCATTTTAGTTTAGCGTCGAATGTCATACCGAGATATTTGGCCTCGTTCGCGTAAGGAATTCGTACTGCGTTGATAAACACCGGTGGATTCTCAATTTTCTTGAGAGTGAAGTTCACGTGGACAGACTTGTTTTCATTAAGCGCGATTCGCCAAGTCTTTGTCCAATTGTTAATCCGTGTAAGGGCACGTTGCAACTTGTCAGTTGCTTCTTCGACTGTTTTAGCCGTTGCCAAAATGGCACTGTCATCAGCAAATGTGGCTAGGACAGTGTCGTCCGTTTGGGGTATATCGCGGGTAAAAAGCAAATATAGCAGAGGGCCAAGTACACTTCCTTGCGGCAGCCCCGCCTTTATTGTTTTAAAAGTGGAATATTCGTTTCCGTGTCTCACACGGAAGAGTCGGTCTTCCAGGTATGAACCCAAAATAGAAAACAATTGCTGGGGTAGGGCTTGTCGAAGTTTATATTTTAGGCCTTCGTGCCATACCTTATCAAAGGCTTGCGAAACGTCAAGGAATGCGCTTGAACAGACTAACTTACACTCGATTGCTCGTTCAATTACATCGGTTATTCGATGCACTTGGTCAACTGTATAGTATTGGCTTCTAAAGCCAAATTGATGATCAGGCAAGAGGGAATTTGTGTCGGTAATTGGTTTAAGACGATTAAGAAGGATTCGCTCGAACACCTTCGATGTAATCGGGAGAAGCGATATTGGTCTATATGACTTGACTTCAGTCAGCGGTTTACCGGGTTTTGGAATCATTTTTTTATAACTTGCGTCCGCTCAAGGGATTTAAGTACCTTTAAAAAGAAAATCGTAGATCGTAGAGAAATCGAAATAATGCATAGCAAATTGCGCCCAAAACAGCCTTCAGGGGCAAATATAGTAGGTATGGTCTCATACAGCTTCACGACACTGCTAGACCATATACGGCACAGTCAACGCCCCTGAAGCTAGCAGGGTTGGGATATGAAGTTTTGTTTCATTCGCCCTACTCACCAGCTTGTCCGCTACCACCTTTTCAGAAGTTCAGTCCATCACCTTAAAAATAGGCAGCTTTCAAACCAAGATGCTACAATATTGATGAGGACTATGACTTCTTGACCCAAAAAGATGTGGATTTTTTCAAAACAAGCGTACTCGTATTTGCCTAGTGGATCGTCGGAAGAAGACCATGGATGTAAATGGTGATTATTTTAAGGAATAAACTTTGTTAATTTTTGAAATAGTGTTCAACCTGAAAATCGGCAACCTGATATTTCTAAAGTACTGGATGGAGTGAAAAGTGACCTCCATGACCGCCAGAATGCGCTGCTACTGCAAAAAAGGTTATGGTGCCTTGAAGTCCGTTCATATTTAGGCAGACATGCCAAATTTCAGTGCGATACTGTCTTTAGTTTTGTTTTGACAGCTGATTGTTGTTGACGTGTTTGGCATCGTGTTGAGTATGGACAAAAACGATTTTCGTTCTCTCATAAAACATTATTTTTTGAGAGGCAAAACGGCGAAGGAATCAAAACAAAAATTGGATAAACATTATGGGGCTAATGCTCCGTCAGATTACACCGTCAAATATTGGTTTCGAGAGTTTCGTGGTGGCCGCAACTCCACTACCGATCAAATGGTGTTGGCTGACCGGAAAGTGAAGGTGCGCGAGCTAGCAGATACCACAAAGATTAGTACTGAGCGTACACGCCATATTTTTGGCAATATTCTGCATACGAAAAAGTTATCCTGCCGCTGGGTGCCGCGAATGACCAAAAACACGAAGGCGAGAGCACTTCGAAAGAGTGTTTGGACTTGCTGATGCGGAATCGGGCGGACTTTTGTCGCCGATTGGTAACTGTATTTGGATCCCTCAGACTATTATCTCTTCCCAAACCTCAAAAGATGGCTCATCAATAAAAAATTTAGCTCACGCGAGGAAATCATCGACGCCACAGAGGAGTATTTTGCAGACCTTCCGCAAAATTACTTTTCGGACGGAATCAAGAAGTTGGAAAATCGCTGGAATGAGTGTTTCAAACTAAAAGAGGACTATATTGAACAATATAAAAAAACATTTAAGAAACATTTCACTCCATCTAGTAGAGATATTTCTATCTAAAAGTATATTCAACAGCGAGAGTCGGTTGTGGAGACAGGTTCTGAAGGCTTCCCAGTTTGTTTTTTTCGAAACAAATGTATGGAGTCCGTGGTTGCAAAAGAGGAAGAGAGTAAATAATTTTCAGCTCTAATAGGATTCCTAAATGGTCATATGGTGTTGCAAACGTTGAACAAGTACTATAAATGAGTTTGCAATATTAAAGGAGGAGTATATATGGGGAAAAATCCAGCACTAATGAGTACCTAGGAAACGTAGGATTATTAGGAGCTACTAAATCCAGTTCCAGATCATTGAAGAACCGTTGATGACATTGTCTCCCTATGCAGGATGGCGTGCATTGAAGCCTCCACAATTCACGCCTCGTCGAAAGGGAATGTATACCCTTCCAATTAAAATTTTTCTTATTGAGACATAGGGATTACGTAAAGCTATTGTCCTCAGGAACACTGAAAACACATTGCCCTGAACAGGTACTTCGCCATATTTGTAGCTCTCTTATAAAATGATTGCCATTCCTCTACCTGTATCCTTTCGGATATTGTCGTAGTCTTCAAATTAGGACTTATGTTATACTCTCTTTCTCAATCTAGTTTAGGAAAGGAAACATACCATATACTCGTATGAGGCTTATAATTATTTAGGATGCTTAAAAGCGCGAGTCTTCGTGCATGAGACTTATGGAGTTACAATTTATCGACATTATAGCATATTTAATTTAGTAGGCTGCATCATACTACCATTGAGGCGACAAAGTCCAGATACGGAAACATTTTCACTTCTTTAGATTGCTGTTGCTGGTACCTGCGCCAGAACTGTCTTATTTTGATTAAATGATCTTTGAAGGAAATGTTTAAAAAGTTTTTTGCTACATTCAAGAAATTGTTAGGGTTAAGTACCCTTAAAATGCTTGCACACAATTAGGGAGGATAGAAAGAGAGGTACCGGCGAACGTTGGTTTTAAATATTTGAAGGCTATAATGACTAGGAAATAAAGAGCTACGCAAGGCATTCCATAAGCGAGTTGTACGACTTAGGAACGAATCGCGATATTTTAGAGTACGTCCGAAAGTGGGCTGATGAGCACTCATAACGAGACGGGTGTTACGGTAAAAAGTTTGAAGCAGAGGAATATATTGGATTAGAAGTAGCAGACAAGAGATCGTCGATGAAAATTAAAAAGAGTGTCGGAGACAAAACCGATCCCTGGGGCACACAAGCATTTATTTTGTGAATATATAAGTATATATAAGTATAAAATGTAAACAAAGTCGAAAGACATAGATATAAGAATTTAGAGTAGCTTAGAGTGCCTGTGTGGGGCCAGTAAGTTAGTATAAGATTGTTAAGTAATTTTAAGCTAGCATTTAAGCATTTTTTGTTAGTATGTAAGAGTTAATGATTAAGATAATAAAATGCATTTAAAACTAAACTAAAACTTTGTGAATATCAGACTTGAAACCATCCAAACCAACTTGAATTGAATTCCGAAAGGTAGTTTCTAATCCAATGAAGAAGAGAGTCGTCGATCTCAAATGCACGTATTTTAGACAAAAGAGTCTGATACCAAACTCTGTCGAATGCCTTAGAAATATCAAGTGCAACTACGAGGGTTATCTGAAAAGTTTCCGACCGAACAATGATACAAGACATTTTTTCTCAAAATTTTTTTTATTTTTCTACATAGTCTCCTTGTAACTCTACACACTGCTCCCAGCGATGCTCCCATCTCTCTAACCCGTCCAAATAGTACTTGGCATTTTTCTCTGCAAAATAATTGTTCACGAAGGTGATTGCCTCCTCATTTGACGAAAATCTCTGTCCTCCGAGTGCAGTTTTTAGATGAGGGAACAAAAAGAAGTCGCTTGGGGCTAGATCTGGTGAATAAGGCGAATGGTGAAGCAGTTCAAGCCGTAATTCATGGATTTTCGCCATGGCAACCGCTGAGGTGTGAGACGGCGCGTTGTCTTGGTGAAACAGGATTTTCTTTCTCTGCAAATGCGGCCGTTTTTCCGCAATTTCTGACTTCAGCTTGGCAAGTAATGATGCGTAGTATGCTCCTGTAATGGTTTTTCCTTTTTGAAGATAACCGATTAAGATAACTCCTTTACTATCCCAAAACACAGTCGCCATCACTTTCCCGGCCGAAAAAACAGTTTTTGCTTTTTTGGAGCCGGCTCGCCCTTTGCAGTGCACTGTTTTGACTAAATTTTTGTTTCGGCCGTATAATGGTGTATCTAAGTTTCATCTACAGTAATTAATCGGCGCCAAAACTCGGATTTATTGCGCCTAAACTGCGCCAACAGAGCGTTGGAAATGATCATTCGAACGTAAGAAGCAAACGCGACACCCAACGCGCGGACAGCTTTCTCATGCCGAAATCTTGATTTAATATGTAACAAACACGTTCTTTAGACATTTTCATAACCTCTACTACCTCTCTCACTTTAATTCGGCGGTCGTCTAACATCATTTGGTGAGCTTTAGCAATGTTATCGTCAGTGGTTGCAGTTTTTGGACGTCCCGAACGTTCATCATCTCCCAAGCTCTTACGGCCACGTTTAAATTCAGCTGCCCAACATTTCACTGTGATAAATGCTGCTGCAGAGTCCCCATACACAGAGTCCAACTCATTTTTGATTTGCGTAGGCGTATTACCTTTCAAAAACAAGAATTTAATAACAGCTCGATACATTTGCACAAAAACACTCACATGGACTCACTCAAACGACTGTCAACTAAAAACTGCGCGTCCAAAATGACTGAAACTTCGGTAAGTAACTGTCAAAAGATTCACAACTAGCATTCACTAGCTTTTATTAACGAGTGCGGCTATCTTTACGTTGCGGCGGAAACTTTTAAGACAACCCTTGTATATTGCTTTCGCCAAATTGATTTGCGCTTTGGTTCCATCAGATCACCAGTGGACCTGTTGCTACGAAAGCCGTACTGGCGGTCATTAAGAAGTTTTCGTGTTTCGAGATATTTCATTAGCTGACGTCTTATCAGCGTTTCCATGACTTCGGAAAGAAGGGACGTAAGTGAAATGGGTCTGTAGGAGGAGAGAGTGAAAGGGACGGGCTGGACAAATGCTGTTTTCCATCTTCTCGGAAAGAGTCCTAAAGAGTAGGATTGATGAAAAAGCTCACTCAGTGGTTTTGCCATCGTAAAAGAACACCTCTTCAGAAAGAGGGAAGATATACCATCTGGACTAGTGGATTAGTAAATGTTAAGATCTTAAAGAACTCTTGCTGCTACATGACTGGATTCGTCCCATCGAAGATTGGACGCACTCAAGTGAAGGCGGAGGCAAATCACAATCTGGATGTGTAGAGCTGACCGCAAAGTGTGCAGCAAACAGATTGGCCTTGTCTAAAGAGCTGGCAGCTGGAATGTCATTGTAAATAAGAATTTCTGATGTTTTCGACAAATGACCAAAAGCTTTTATTACCTTTGGGACGTTGTAGTATTTTTTTCCTCAGCTTTTGGTCCTATTGGAATTTCACACGCTTAAGAAAGGCGTTGCAGTCATTCCTGGCTCGTTTAAACCTTTTTCGGTTTTCCTCTGTTGGATTGGTCTTGAAGGACCGAAAAAGCATTTTTCTAACCCTGACAGCCTCTTTACAGCTCCAGTCGTATCATGCCTTTTCTTTTGGTTTGATACTCTTCATCCGATCAGGGATAAAGGATCTCTGAGAGGATCTGGGAAGTTAAAAACAATTCCAGGGTGTTGGCGATATGACTATCAACGTCTGGTATTCGTGTGGGCTCACTTACAAGCTGCGTTAAGTTGTTTTCCGCAGCGAAGATCTCCAGAACATCGAAGCCACCCTGAATTGTGTATACTGAAATATAAAGTATGCGGATACAGGGATACAATTTTTTGAATGGAGTCAGACAGCGCACCAAACTCGTTAAAGGTCGAATTGCTGTCCAGTTTGGGGCTTCTGTAAATAAAGCAGTAGTGGATAATGTGCTTACGGAGATTTTAACCACATGAAATTGAATTTCAGACTGGAACAGGGACTATATTGTGGTGGAGTTTGATAAGCTACATCACTACGCATGTAAATAGCGAGAACGCAGTGAGAGAAGAATAATGCCACTAGTTCGTAGGCACGTAGCTTCAGATCAGAGTGATCTGAGAGTATGCGGGGATCTACCAATGTTTCACTGAGTGCCAAAACAGCTGGTCTGAATTTACAGACGTAGACGTACGCAGAAAAGTGATTACTTTTTAGCCCGCGTATATTGGTAATAAATTCTAAATTCCCCGGTCATTATAATGAAAGACAAACACCAACGTTATTAAGCGCTGATGTGGAGTAAAAATTTATAGTTGGTTTGCCGAATCAAATTGTTGTAGCTGTTATGCCCTTACAATAATAGGAAACAACGCAGCAACAAAATTCATATCCACAGCCCGCTATCCATCGGTTGTTAGATACGCTTGGTCACTGCACGCGCTGTATGAAAATGTAATACAGCAACGGCAGTGACCGCGTACAAGCAACAGTAAGACCAGGGGCAGACAGGTTGGGATACCTGCATTGTGGAAGTTGATCTTGATTTCACTTCACTCACGCGTTGTTGTTATTGTTTTTTTTTTTGCTTCCTCCACGCGAGGAGCGATTACAGTGCACTTGTCCGTGTGCACTTGTCGATGGTCAGCTCGGCAGGATGGTATAAGGATTCAGAGTACTTATTGTGTTGTACCACACGAATGAAGTTCTCCAGTGAAAGTTTAATTTTTTTTTTTTATAAAATAACGGGTACGTGTGCTTGACGTGTGCGAATTTTAGGGTTCGTTACAAGTACCGTTATTTTTTTTCTACGAATTATTTGCCATGCTGTCGGCAGTTCAAATACGAACCCTCTCCCTTTACGAATTTAAAATGGGATATAGTGCGTCATTGGCAATGAAAAACATTAATGACGCATTTGAGGATGTAGCGGTAAACGAACGCACTATACGACGTTGGTTTGGAAAGTTCCGTTCGGGAGATTTTGGCCTCATAAATGAACCACGTGGGAAGCCGGAAACGTTAGTTTTAAGAGCGACGGTGTATCCCCAATGACAATAAGTCGAAACCTTTCTCTCATAGGAAAGGTAAAGAAACTCGATAAGTGGATACGCCATGATACATTAAGAAACCAAACTGAACCGTTTTTGCACCGAATAGCCACCTGTGATGAAAAGTGGATGATAATCGTAAAAAATCTGGGCAGTGGTTGGATGCAGATGAAAAACCAAAACACACCGCCGAGCTCGATCTTCAGCCGTAAAAAGGTTATGGTGACAATTTGGTGGACATCGAAAAGGTCACGGTCCGATCTTTTTGCATTGCAATGCTAGACCGCATACCTCGCAAGTAATGGTGGAACAATTGTTGCAGTTGGGATTTCCGCATCCCAACGGATTACCATCTTTTCCGCAATCTGGATTCATTTTGCCAGCAGAAGGCCTTCCGAAACCGAGCAGAGGTCATAAAAGCCTTTGAAGATTTGATTCCCTCAAAAAAGTCAGCACTTCTACGAAAAAGGATCGGCGGATAGCCTGTCATTTTCCAGACACGGCCCATATTGGGATCTCCTGCTGTTTGAAATACATCTGGCGGACAAGAATCAACAAAATATTATGTAAACTATCTAAGCGACTTCATGTACTCGCATGACAGTGGTCATTCCGGTATCAGTATAGAAATAATCGTTCTCAATGAAATTGCGGTCTTGAAAGAATTTGTCCAAAGGGTACGTTAGACACATTTCTCTAGAATATCGATGAAAGCACTCTCCTCCAAGTCGCTAGACAAATGGACGAAGTCACGAAACGAAGGATGGACAGTATGATACCTCGATCTTAACACACTAACATCAAAGACGCATTCCGCAACGCAACTATTAATGAAGCACCAATAAAAGAGTAGACTGCTATCGAGGCTAAAAACGATTTATTGTCAGACATAACTCGGGGATTATGACACATCAATCAAGAACGTCCAAATATTAAGAAAAGTAAATTTCATGGCTTCTGTAGGTTTGTATTGGAGCAATAAAATTCGGATTGTAAGCACCTTACATACTCGTATTTCGAATGAAAGGTCAATACCACATTCCGTGTCTAAAGATTGCCCGGACGACGAACAGGGATCAAATACTGCTAACAGCAGATATACATACATAGACGAAGACAAATTCTTTGGGATCAGACATCCGCAGGAGAAGGTAGAGGCCATATGAGCGGCTTTGCAGGAATTGTATAAGGCGACTGATGGGCATGATATGGAGAACTTAGGTTTCAATAATGATATTACCATATAGCAAATAACGTCATCGCTGTGAGTGGCAACTACTTCAATTTTTTGAAGGAAGAGCTCCAAACCATCTTCGATTCACAGAGACCCATGAAACCAGTGGGAATCGATGAGGTTCTGCCTCGACATCTCCAACAAGAACAGTGAAATTTATTCCACTCTACCTAATAAAGCCTATTACCCAGTATATTTCCAAAAAGAATAAGAACGTTTAGACATTAGTCTTATCGCGAATAAAACAAAAACAATCCTTTAAAAAAAAATAATTTACGCTCTTTATTTGTTTGCTTATAGGCGTCTGTATTCTACAGTGTTTGACTTACGACTAATCTCCTACCTACCGGCAGACTCTTTTCCTAGTGTGGCCACTTTACAATCACTAATTAGTGTTGCCACTTTATATTTCTTACATTTTTATCAGTTTCTCTCCTATGGCTTGCTACAAACGCATTCAATTTGGCGAATCTTTAGCCGATAAGCCTCCTCCTTGACAGTAGGCCTAAAGGTATTCTTCTGCAAGCTGGGCATAAGGAAACTCTTGCTATGTATTCTTTTTAATACACCCATCAGTATAAAGCTCATCATCATGAAGAATAGCGGTGTGATGCGACAAGGTGTGACTAATTCACCAATATACCATATACACAAGTGATCTTGTGAAATCACTTCACCATGCCATAAAGTACACAGACGACTTAATCGCGGACAGATCAGATTCAAAGGTGGAGGTCAATAGTATACTCTTGCAACGTGACTTTGATAAGATGAAACAACATTGCAGTAACTGGAAGTCTCAGTCGGAGAGCACTCTTTAATACCTTTGACTTTTATTGAAAGCAAATGAATAATTACGTTCCGGTGAGAAGAGTCTTTGATTTCTTCCTGCAAGACGACGCAGCAAAGAAAGACTCCGCCTGAGGTGATCCATTGATTAAGGCCCAGCTCCACATCGGAATGTAGTAACACCTTAGTAAGTAAGATATAAATTTTTGACATGAATAACTGCCAAATCAGTTGACAAATGTTACATATGTTCAGTATAGCACAGTCAATTGATATCATTGAGTACCGACGTAATATCTCTTGCCTCACACTTTTCTATAGCTACTATCACCATCAGTACTCCACCGAAATTGCCATTAGCATTCCACCCCTTCAACCCCAATACCTGTCTCGTTATGATCATCTGTATTCCCCTTATGTTCACTTTCGGACGTAGGTACTCTGATATTATTTTTTCCTATGCCACCCATACAACTTGTTGACGATTCATTTATGCCACTAGTTGTCACCGCACATATAAACGTAGAGAATCTATATTTTTTGACAGTTTGTCTGCCTTATTAACTTTTCTTTCCTTCCTTTCTGTCCTTCTTCTTTTTTCACTAAGGTGCCTCGTTGTGCCCAAAATTCGTGTTCTTTAAATTAATAAATCCGTCCACATGTCTTAAATAAATTGTCTTTTCTTTGGACTTATGGAATGTCCTGCCAAACTGTTTATTTTCTAGTCATTATGTTTGGAATAGCACATCATTCAAATGGCCGCCTCGGCTTCGCTGGCTGTGCTTCAAGCGGTCGGTTAAATTTTTGACGCCTCGGTCCAATATGTGCAGCGTTATTCCGGCAATAGCGTGTTGAATGTTGACCTCGAGCTCGTCTGAAGTGGTTGGCTTGTTAACGTAGACAAGGGTTTGACGTAGCCGCAGTGAAAATAATCGAGTGGTGTCAAATCGCATGATCGCGGCGGCCAATTTATGAACGCATGCCGTGAGATAACCCAGTTGCCTTTCTCCTTCACAACTTCCAGCGTTGCGTCGCTTGTATGGCTTGTAACGCCGTCTTATTGGAACCACAGCTCGAATATATCCATGTTGTCCAGTTCTGACCATAAAAAGTCGGTTAAGATCGCTCTATACATGTTACCATTGACGGTAACGGTGTTTCCTTCCTCATTCTGAAAGAAATAAGGTCCGATGATGCCGTCATGCCATAACTCAACAACGACAATATTGCTTGTTAAGACAGCCGCTGAGACAAAAATAGGCTTCGTGCGAGAAGATGATGTTTTGGCCAATATCCGGATCTCCGGCCAACATATTCGGCGCCCAATTAGCGTATTCACGGCGTTTTCTATAGTCGTCCAGCTTTAATTCTTGCGTCAGCACAATCTTATACGGATGTAGGCCTAAATGCAAAATCAGCCGGGTTGATTCTCTGGCGATGCCCAATTCAGTTCATCGGCGCCAAATCGATATTTCTGGGTTTTCCTATGTCTTCTTCATTTCGCATCAATCTCTCTCTGATTGATGGCCTAAGATCCAAAAGAGTGTACTCGCGCTCAAACTCTTCCACGCTGCTACGAATTGCCTGCACACTAAAGCCATGATAACAACCGACCTCACGACGAAATTCATGTTGCGTATTTACAACTGAGCCGGAATTGTGATAATATTTTCCACACGTTCGGCAAGCGTAAACTGAATATTTTGACAGCTGGATGTCATTCGTAACTTTGACAGCTGCTGAACCATAACACTTGGAAAAGCTATCATTCCTATCTGGTCACCCTATATGTTTCCTTAATTTTGGAAGAGGTCCTATAATTCACCTGCATAAAAAAAAGGTCCCAAAAATGAAATC
Source organism: Volucella zonaria (assembly GCA_963966105.1). Lineage (NCBI taxonomy): Eukaryota > Metazoa > Arthropoda > Insecta > Diptera > Syrphidae > Volucella > Volucella zonaria. The sequence goes on along the minus strand of OZ014530.1, from coordinate 247,971,603 downwards.
TCTAATTGCCGTCCCATCGCTAAATTCTCTTTTATACCCAAACTGTTTAAGAGCATTGTTTACGACCTGATGTTCTATCCTATATTATTTCCTTATCAACACGGTTTTCCAAAAAAGAAGATCAACAACTGCTAATTTAATGGGAATCGTTTCTACTACTCTCTATGTATTGGAAAATGAAGGCAAATCCTTCGATACAATTTTACACGAAATAATCTTCCTCAAGATTAAAGCTCTCGGGTTCCAAGCGTCAATATAATGTTCTTTTTAGATCTTCTCTTTCACATAACATTGCAGCTACAGCTGGTGTACCTCAAGGAAGACACTTCGGCCCTCTGATATTTATATTGATGTAGATTTCATAATCAAAAAATCCGGCAGATGATATGAAAATCTGTAAGCACATCTCATTACCCTCTGACTCTCAAACACTGCAAGATGATCTGGTGCCGAAAAAAAATTGTTGGAACTTAATGTCAAACTATAGCTTATTTGCCTAAACGTGTGCAACCGCCTCCAAGGTCCTATTTCAATGGCAATGAACTATTACCCTCTATGAACTTACTACTCGACTTAGGTGTTATTTGCGATATTAAACGAAGCTAGTTCTTCACTGGGATTCGTTAAGCCTAACATACGTAAGGCCCATACTAGAATATGCTAAGCAAGTTTGGTTCCCTTACCAAAAAAGCCACTCTACCCGGCTTGAAACTATTCAGCGCAGATTCATTGGATTTGTATTGCAGGGTCTACAGGGTATAATGATCGTTTAAAGCTAATAAATCTTCCGCCCCTCAAAAAACCGTCGAGAAGTTGCTGATGTACTCTTTGTTCATCAACTAATCACTGGTTGTATATGGCCTGCCCTGCCCTGCTCCAAATGATAACCATCAATACCAATCTACGCAACCCACATCAACTTTCACCGAACCGATTACGGCTGTAACAAATCTTTGACGTTGCTGCGAACGGTGAACAACATGGTTAGTGTGTTCTAGTTTAACATCAGCAAAACCAGTCCTCGAAATTTCCACGTCCAAGCTCCACGACCCCTTGCCTTTCCCGTAGTTTTAACGTCATATTAATGTTAGTTTTAAATTTCGATTTTATATGTTTGTATTAAGCATCAGAAAACAGACCGGGGCTGACCCGGGCCACAATCAATTAATCAATTTATCGATTCAATTTATATTTTAACGGTCTCTTCCCAACGGAATTTCCTTTCCATAAAATTCAATTTTTGTGCTAACAGCGCCCCTAGTAGAAAGTAGATTAACAATATCTTGATGCATTCTACTACTTTTCTGCCAGCAGCTGCTCGAACGAAACAAGATCTGTCAAAGCCAAAACATTTGCTTCGTCTTATCTCCACATCGTAAACGTAAAAACTTTCAAAAATTAACAAATTACTTCGCTTTTCTCCAAGCTTCCCTAACTTTTTAACTCATTCCTTCACGAACACAAAATAGAATGAATAGCACAATCAAAGAAATCGAAGACGAAGTCGAGAACCTCCGTTTACGAATCATTGAAAAAGAAATACAACTCGGTGAGCTGAAACACCGCCAGGTATGTACAATAAATAATTCTGCTTTATCTTTCTCACATTAATCATTAGAATGAAAGCGCTCCAACATCCTCAAGGTTTCTGACCAACGATGAAATCGCTCGCTATAGCCGTCAAGTGATTTTACCAGATTTCGGCGGAGTACAGGGACAACTAAAACTCAAGCAGAGCTCATTTCTCATTGTCGGAATGGGAGGATTAGGTTGTCCAGCTGCACAATACCTACTAGCAGCTGGTGCCGGCACAATTGGACTTGTTGATTATGACGATGTAGAGAAGAATAACCTCCATCGACAAATTCTACACTCGGACCAATATATAGGTATTCCGAAAGTTATTTCAGCAAAGTCGGCTTTGCTTAAGTTGAATTCCACCGTAAACATTATAACACACCATCGTCAGTTGAAGAGTGAGAATACACTCGCCATTATTGAGCAATATGATGTAATTCTGGATTGTAGTGACAATGTTGCTACGCGATATCTTCTGAATGATGCTTGCGTCATTAAAGGGAAACCTTTGGTTTCTGGAAGCGCCCTTCAGGTAATGATTACTAAGACTTCTTGAAACCAACAAGGGATTTAAATGTTGTCTTCATTTTAGTTGGATGGACAATTGACGGTGTATAACTTTAACGGTGGCCCTTGTTATCGGTGTTTATTCCCGGTCCCACCGCCACCTGAAACTGTGACGAACTGCGGCGATGGAGGAGTCTTGGGAGCTGGTGAGAATACAATTAATTGTTTTTTTATCACCAGAATCTGTAGGATTTAATCTAACATATATTGTTGGCTTTATTTTTCATAACTTCTTGTGACTAATGTCAGCAAAACCAAGAAGGAATCTTCTCACAGCTAGCAAATTGTAATCTCAAGTACTAAACCCTGATGTTCTTCGAACTTAAATCATTTTCACAGCTTTAACTCAATTTCAATGCTTGAAGTCATAAGCCCTTAGGAAAGACAATTGGCACTGATCGTCAAGATTGAAAGCAGAGGGTAGATGTGGCTTCATTAGGGGACTCTAGGCGGTTTTGTAGTGGAATTAAGAGTTCTAAATGAATAATATAGGAGCTCTTCTAAAAAAAGGTCGTTAGACGTAAGGTATTGGCCTTTGTAACTATTGAGATTGGGCAAATTATTCATGTAAGAAGTAATAACTAAGGGTAATGAGTGACTAACTTAGATGACGCTATACTCCGAGGTGGAACGTCGCCTCAGCGAAGTTTTTGGACAACTAATTCCAATTGATCCTACAAAAGGAAAATGCCTGAACTGCGCTAACTGCAGGGGAATAAATCTCCTCAACATTGTATATAAAATCCGTTCTGCCATGATATGTGAATGCCTAAAACCCTTCGTGAACAGTCTGACCGCCCCCTATCAGTGTGGTTTTAGGCCGAAGAAGTCCACCACAGATCAACTTTTCACGGCAGGTCACGACACCATTTCTTCATTGATTTCAAAACCGAATACGACAGCTTCTGTAGATATGAACTATACAAATCCATGCCTAGTTTTGGCATCCTTGCCAAGCTCATTCGACTATGCAGGATGACGATGAAGAATGGATGGACTATCAAGGTCGTTAAAAAAGACAATACGTTGTCATGTGATTTTTTCAACATCGTTCTTGAAAGAATTGTGTGAAACTCACAAGTCAACTTCAGAGGCACCATCTTTCAAAAGCCTATTCAGTTACTCCCATATGCACACGACATTGACATCATGAGAAGAACACAGCGAGCTGTTAATGGAGCATTTGCCACTATTAAATCAGAAGCGACAAGGAGGGGTTTAGCTATCAAAGAAGGAAAAACAAAGTATTGCATTTGCTATCAACAAACAGGGGCACACAACATCGACGTCTAGGACAAACCGTCAGATAGGCAGCTAGAATTTTAAAGTAGTAAAGGACCTTATATCGGCTCCGAAATCATGTGAAGGATCACTCTTTCTAATCGCTGCTTCTTTCGGCTTAAAAGGCCATTGACTAGTAAAGCTCTTTCTCGGTCAACTAAAAAGACTGTATAAAGCATTGATCATCCTAGTCCCGCTTTACGCACAAAAGCATGGCCAAGGAGAAGGAAAATGCTTTTCGGTCCAGTTTGCTTCAATGGATAACCCGGCTTAGACAGCTAGCTCACATTGAGCGCATGAACACCAGCGTCCCAGCCCGGAAGGATTTAAACTCTAACCCAGAGTGACATCGCAGTGGAGGGTGACCTCATTTTAAGTGGTACATGCAAGTGAAAGGGGACCTCAGCCAAATTCGTGGTGCAACTGGAGGCAGCTCGCAAGAGATCGCGCTAGCTGAAGAGGCATATTAGCTGAGCTTTGGTCCACCACAGACTGTAACGCCATCGAAATAAGTAAGCCAGCAATTGCCGGTGTTTGATATCCCCTCCACCTATACTCGATGTCTTCCTCTACCGGATGGTCTTTCTGGCTAAGAATCGAGAAAGGTTCTTATCCATCTTGTTAATATATCACAGGCGACTGATGAGCACTTTTCTGGCCAGGTCGATGTCTCTTATAGCTTATAGAGTTTCCTATATATCTCCTTCTGTAAAGTCTTGCAAAGCACATGGGATTGAACATCACTCGATGCCATCCACGAAGAATCATGTGTTATGAACGATCAAGGATATTTTCAACCTTCAACCTTCTGGGGAATCCAGATTTGAGGGATCCGCGGTGGCTGTTCTGAGATATACGTAAGCGTACCTTGGTTGCTTGGGATGATCGAACATCTAGAGAACAAATTGTAGGTAGTATCGTTTATTTTTATTTTTTTAGTGGGGCGTGAGCGATATCCGGGAGATATTGACGAATTCACCCCTGATGCGGATTGTTTCAACTGATCAATTCATTGGATTCACCATAAAAACTATTGTTGGTACGAATTCATTTCCCATTTTTCGCTTAACCTCTGCGGGGAAGAACGGTCGTTGGGTGTATCGCTTTGTTAATTTATATTTTCAAAAACTTTTTCGATAAAATCTATTTTGGAATTTATCTACCGACATCAATATGTTCAAGCAAGTCATCAAGCAGTTAGCAATCCAAACTACTAGGAACTTTTCCACCAGCAAACAAAATAGCTTCAAAATTACTGTTTGCGTTGCTAGTTGAACAACCCCTGTCGCTGCTGTTGAAGCTGAATGCATTGGTTACCCAATTCAGCTTGTACGATATTATCGGTATACCTGGTGTTGCCGCTGACCTTTCGCACATCGATACAAAGAGTTCGACAGATGGTTTCACTGGCCCAGGTGAATTGGCGGTCGCTTTACAAGGAGCCGATGTTGTCATCATCCCAGCTGGAGTTCCTCGCAAACCCGGTATGACTTGTAATGATTTGTTTAACACGAACGCTGGTATTGTAAAGGTTCTTGCTGCTGCCGTTGCCTAAAAGCCTTTGTTGCAATTATCACCAATCCAGTAAACGCTGTTGTACCTATCGCTGCCGAAGTCCTTAAGAAGGCTGGAAAATACGATTCAAAACGTCTCTTTGGTGTTACCACCTTGGATGATGTTCGTTCACGCGTATTTATTGGTGAATCCCTTACCGCCGATCCACAGAAAGTCGACATCAATGTCATCGGAGGTCACTCTGGTGTGTCAATCATCCCAATCCTGTCCCAGAACAATCCCAAATACAAAGGCGATATCGATGCTTTGACCAAGAGAATCTAGGATGCCGGTACTGAAGTCGTCAAAGCAAAGGCTGGTGCTGGTTCTGTCGCCCTTTCCATGGCTTATCCTGGTGCAATGTCATTGAATGGGCCTATGTGGAATCCAAAGTAACAGAAGCACGATTCTTCTCCATAACATTGCTCTTGGGCAAAAATGGAGTCGAAGAGAATTTTGGAAAGAAGGTCTTGAAGGAAGCTATTCCTGAACTGTTGAAGAACGCCAAGAAGGGTACTGACTTTGTTGGCAAGTAGGTGGTGTTGTACCACTACGTTGTTTTGTTGTTAATCATCCCTTGGGATGGTGTTCTCTGAAATCGGTGGAAATAAGTAAGATCTTAAGAATAAAACTACACGTTGAAGGTTCAAACCACGTATCTGCTTACAACAAATCCGTATTCAAGTAGACTGTCCATGTGTCTGGCCCGTCCCACCCCATGTCCATAATGGTTGCGATATCTGATCGGTCAATGAGCTTCGCTTCCGAACATTTTACATATACATATACAGAATCGAAAGTCGTTGTCTTATTTTTCGTCTTGCAGGGTCCTCAGCAGTGAGTACGCCCCTAGGCGACGCTCTTGGTTGCTTCGCGACAGTAGGATTTTTGCGTTGTTGCTCCCTTCAATCTTTAAATTGAAGGGCCAGACCTTTTCTAAAACTACCCAATAGAGCTGGATATTCCGCAGACATAACCATCCCCTCCAGATATATATGGTTTACCATTGACCCATTGAGGGTTCATCCGTCACCATCTCTATTCCAACATGCTTACTTTGCCTGAAAATCGTTATTGACTTACATTGAAGGCGATTAGATAAGGGATCTTCCATGCTGACTCTTGACACCACCATTGAACCAGTCTCATTTTCTGCCGATTTGCAGTAATTTTTCACAGGGCGTTATAATGCTTTTCTTTCCTAATAAATATTATACAATAGTTTCAGAAGTTTAGCAAGCCAGATCCAGTTTGATGGAACTAGTCCACATTGGCTACCACTAGGAAGTGAAATAAGCACAATTAGTGTGTAGTGTAGTTACAAGCACTAGGTATCGCCAGGTTGATGTCACTCAATTATTCCACTGATGGTACGACACCTAACCGACAAACAGGCAGTGCCTAAAAACAACGAAAATAGACTAAATGCTATCCGATATTGCTTTGGCGTTCACACGGTGAACTGAGATTGCATTCCTCCGAAGCAATCCTAGGTATGAGCTCGGTGGTAAATACAGAGGTCGGAGCTAGTGGGAGATTTGATTTGATATTCTTTTATCCCTACTGCAACTTAATATTATATCAAGTTGGGAAAGACGAGGAGTTTTCCTTTGGTACAAAAGAAACGTCCTTTGAAATGTACAATTTGGATATGAACGAATTCAATAAACCAGACGAATAAAATCCTATTTAGACAACGTATATGCAACTGCTTTAATATCCGCTCATGCTTATAAAAAGTATATGCTGCAGCGCTGGCAATTGTATTAGTGAATTTGAAAATCACAGGAAACTAAGATATTAAAAGGAATACGGTACTGCTATAATAGAGAATCCATACAACAGCCATCGCCTTGTGTTTCTCCATGGTCGTCTAACGATAATGTTTCTGTGGTTAGACAGAGACATGCACCAGTCCTTAAATCAGTAGCACCAACTTCTACAGAAGAGGGGATGCAGAAAACCCACACCCAACCGGAGGTCATACCACGCAGAGAGGAATCTAGAAAGTGCTAACGATCTTGTCTGAGGAAGTTATCGAACGAACAGTGAACTCTCGATAATTCAAACCCCCATAAATGGAAGCATTTTCTCAGTCCCATTGAAAACCTCTGTTAATCGAAGAAACCCTACGCAATTTGTCTCTTTCGTTAATTCGAATTTACTGTTGTGCAAAATAACATGGAAACCTCTATAATTCGGAAATGATGGCTTTTTTACCTCTATAATTCGAAGTCAAGTCTACTTGTTTTTCTTCAACTGTTCATTGAAATGCGTATTCATGAAAACAAATGCTTGAGAGATGCCTGTACCATTTTATTCATTGAACGGAAAGGTGTGCAGATGGTTGGCAGTAGAGTTTGCAATTTTTCCATTTTAAAAGACGTAATCAAGTTGGACTAGCTGTACTTTAACGGTATTTTAATCCCTTTTCAAATCTTTATTTCCTTCTTCTAATCTTGATTATTTTACCCGTTCCATCGATTGGCTTTGCAAACGAATAAAAAATTTTGATGATATCTCACGCACACTTTGTTTTATTTAAATTTAAAGATAGGAAGCGCTTAATGAAAGACCCTTTATATCGTATTACTTCTACAACACCATTCCCTGTCTATCTTGTTTCTTGTAGACTTGTTATACGGACTGGACATCGGCCAGCTGCATCACTGATCGAATCCTGTACGGAAAGTGGACGTTTCATGAGTAAATTCTTAATTTGTTTTGCCGCTTTCCTTATGGTAATCCTTGTCATAGATCGATCTGCTTCCCTGCGTTATTTCTAGTGTCAGTATAAAATTTCATTTTACAGGTGACGTTGTTAGCCTTATGGCAACCTTGCTTAGAAGGGACATGCCTGACAATACATATAAGCTAATCTTGTTTTCTTTAAAAAAAATAAAGTTGATTACCATCCCAGTTGATGGCAAACGATCATCTATTTATGCTGTTAAAGATGTTTTTTTTTTCCCCCAACTTTGCGTTAAAATTTCCAAGGACGATGTTAACGTTGTACTAAGTATAGTGCTCTTAGATTTGGATGAGAAATTTGTAGAAAAACTCTTTGACAAGTCGTTCAATGTAGATTGTACACAGGCTATTGCTCTCATGCCAGGCTCGACCTTTTTGATATTTGTTTCAATATACCTAGTCCTGCCATAAATTCTGCTACAAATATAAAACGCTATTTAAAAAACCAGTAATCATGTTGTATTCAAGATTGTTTCATTTATTAGCCCACAATATTGATTATTAACAAAATTGGATTCATTCGAAATGACTGCCTTTTGTTTTAACACAAGCTTCCAAACGGTATGGGCATTGGGCTATAGCGTCACGTATGGTTTCCATGGAAATCGTGGACGCTGCTCTGGTTAATGCTGTTTTAAGGCTTTCCAAATTTCTGTGGGGAGTCTTCCCGGCTATGTTCTCCAATTCTGACCACAAACCATAATCCATTGGATTCAGATCTGGACTCCCTGACGGCCCAATCTTCTGCTGCTATAAACCGAGGAATATTGACCCAAAGCCATCCCTGCGTGGTTTTGGCTTTGTTCGCTGGAACATTGGAAAATTTACCATTGAAAAGGGTATTGGTCAAACCCTTCACAACACCCTCTAGCACATCTTCTTGGTATACCTTTGCACTAGTTTTTACACCTTTTTCACAGAACGGCCCAAACCATTACGGAAGCGGGATGATGTCCACGTTGAACCCTTGGAACATCTTTTTTCGCTTCCTTAGATGAAGTGGCATAAATTTTTTCACTTTTTTTGTTGAAAACGGTAAAAATGTTCTCATCCGTAAACAGAATGTTTTCATGGCCATTGTTCGCGTACCACTGCAAAAGTCGCTTGCATCTCTCCAACCTAATTTTTTTTTTAGTTGAGGAGTTAGAAGATTACCCGTGGACCGACGATAGGCTTTCATATGCAGATCATCCCGAATCAGCCTAGACATGGATCTGGTTGATATATCCAATCCCTTGGACATGATTTTCTGCTTCCTAAGGGGATTTTTCGGAATTCGTTCACGCACTGCCTTTACTACCGCATTCGTACGTCAGTCGACCATTTCTTGGCCTGTCCTCAACTCCAGACAATTCGCCGAAGCGAGCAATAGCCCGATAAACGAATATTCTCGATATTCCGCGTAGTTTTAGCAACTCGAAAAGTTATCTAGCACTCTTTTCGCACTTATGCAACGCTACTAACGCGACTCGATTCTCTTTAACGCCCAACTGCATATTAATAGTTTGCACACTGAAACTAAACTGACTAGTATTCTTCACTAGTGTTCTGAAAAAAAAAGTTAACGGTTCTATTCCCGCAAAATGTTTTGAACGATAAGCGCTGGAAATTCTGTAATTATGGCAGGACTTAGTAAATGGCAGCGCAATCCGGTTCTAAGCAGTTTAGGGCTTTTCCTAATTGTTCGTATTCACCTGATCCATTAGAAGGTCCAAACATTTCATTTGACGAGACTGCTGGCTTGTAAAACAAGAAATATTTTACCTGATGGGACGGACGGATGCGCCGACGATCGAGAAATCCAATTTATCGACAATCAAGTGCAAGTACAAGTGCAAGTGCAAGTGCGCACGCACACCCCTTTTCATAGTGTCTCGATTAGCGGCACTTGCGACCGAGAACAACGTCAACGAGGGTCACTGGCAACCATACCAACAACTTTGGTTGTGTTGTTACGACGATGAAGATGATCAATTCTGGATTCTACGATGAACCCGCCGAATAGCGGAATTTGCCTACGAGGGAGAAGTCGCAGTCAACCTGCAGCAAAGAGCAATGCTAAAAGCAACAACAAACAACATTAACTACGAGACGTTGTGCGATATCAAAGCTGGAATTTTTGTCATTGTTTCTTCATCAGCCGAGCTGAGCGACCAAATACAGTCCACTTTTACTTTTTTTTACTTTTACTTGTATTGCTAATAAAGTTAATTTAGATTTGTGCGAATTTTATTTTTTTTTTCTTTTCCGAAGTTTGAACTCTGTACAAAACAGCATTTATTAGATCGCGTTGAGTCATTCGACACCATCTCTGTTTCAAGTGAAAATAGCATATATAAATTTGCTACTGACCAAAGCACTGACATCGTCTCCGTCTTTCAATCTGGGTCGATTTGAATCAAGCGAGTTTACTGAAGTTCATTCAATAAGGCTTATTCAGGTATCTCTGTTTCACATTTCTCAAGCGGGTGCTTAAATTGGAAATGATGAGCTTTCAAGATCATATGCATAATTGATAGTAACGAAATATAGTAAATGTATCATTTGCTACCATTCCGATTTGTAAGACCAGTGATTGGAGTTGAAATGTGTCACGACCATTGGCCAATATCCCCACAAGGCTCCGCCATGCTTTTACTTTTGAATCACCCAAATCAATAGAGAATGTTGTCATTTCCGACATCTGGTCGGGTGCACCCAAAACGTCTGCACCTGCTAAATAGGATTCAAAACCGTGCGATAAAACTCATAGGTGATCCTAATATCAGTCAAACAATGGACACCCTCGAACACCGACGTAATGTCTCGTGTCTCACTCTGTTTTATCGCTATTTCCACCACCATTGCTCCATAGAAATCGCCAGTAGCATTCCGCCCCATCAAACTTTTAACCGTAACACCCGTCTCGCTATGAATGCTCATCTATATACCCTCAAGCCCACTTCCGGACGTACTCTAAAATATCGTGATTCCTTCCCAAGCCGTACAACTCACTTATGGAATGCCCTGCCTAGCTCTTTATTTCCTAGTCATTATAACCTTTAAAACCAACGGTACCTCTCTTTCAATTCTTCCTGATTTTCCTTCGCCCGCGCTGTATGAAAGCATTTTGAGGGTACTTGAATCCCTTGAGCGCGCGCGCAAATTATAAAAAAAAAAAAAAATGAGTAGCATCGCTCTGTGTAGTTTTCAAACAAATTTAAGAATGCCAATCTCACCTGATCGCTTGCAGTAAAAGCAGAAATTCATTCAAACCTTTGCATCTCTATCACACGGATGTCATAGCTTTCTAACACATCCACCAGAATTTATTTTTGCATCCCTTCCTCCCCACCCAGTTATTGATTTCATTTTTGCAACATTTTTTTTAATTCCAGTTACTGGCACCATTGGATCTCTCCAGGCTCTGGAAGCAATCAAAGTCGCATTAGACTTCGGTGATGTCCTAAGTGGACGTTTATTAATATTTGATGGCCTTAAGACTAGCTTCCGTAATATTAAACTCCGTGCCAAAAGAAAAGATTGTGACGTCTGTTCAGAGAATCCATTTATCACAACGCTCATCAACTACGAGCATTTCTGTGGAATGCGTGCATCCGATAAGGTTTGACTTTTGTTTTTTAACTCTTTCATTTAAGAAAGCTATAAAATATTTGCTGTCTAGGACTTTGCACTGTCCATTCTTCATGAGAACCATCGAATGTCAGTCTTGGAATATCAGAAACTACTACCAGTCAAGCACATCCTAATTGACGTGCGAAGTCCAGTCGAATTTCAGATGTGCTGTCTAGATAACTCAATCAATATTCCATTAAAGCAAATTTTAGACGACAGCAAACTCGATGATATTCAGGGGAAAGTCGGAAGTGAGAATTTGCCAGGTGAGCTACACAAATTAGAGATCTTAAGAGATGCGATGTGATATTAACTACTTCTTTCCAGTTGTGGTACTCTGTCGACGTGGTAATGACTCTCAAATAGCCGTTCAACATTTACGCAGCAAATTGCAAAAGTGTCTGGTTAAAGATATTGTTGGAGGTTTGTATGCGTGGCATGACAAGATCGATCCAGCTTTTCCCATTTACTAGTTTCTATGCCCACCTTAAAGAGAAAAATACATTTTACATCTCAAGAACGTACAATACATTCGCATTGTATGTCTTTTTTTTATTGGAATAAACAAATATGTATATAAGTCGCGATTGTTGTTTTTTTATATAAAATATATATTCATCGAGTTGTACGGTTGAATTGTCCCCAGAAATCTTCAGTTGCTTGGTTGCGGTAGACAACGTTGTTCATGTATTTCTTGCGAGCATTTTGTTCTTGGGCTAAAGCCATGTTTGCTCGATATTGTTCATCTAATTGAGCTCTGGAAAGGAAGAATTTATGTTAAAATGTTGCATTTAACAGCAGGACTAGTATTTATTGCACTTTTTGACTTTTTCCTGTTCCATATGTTTGAGGGTTAGCTCTCGGGCTGTATTCAAAGCATGCTGCTCCCAAACCTTCTCCCTAATCTTTTCATCATCAATTCTTTTCTGAAAATACAATTTTAAAACAAAATTTAGGGTACATTTGCAAGAGGAACAGCTGATTGCTTTCAATATGTACAGTTTATAATGATTCGGTAACGAATTTTCATGTGAGCTGGAATTGAATGTCTAGCAATCGGTCTACTGTCACATAACTACCGGCCAAACTACCTACCTAGGAATCAACTTGCACCAATCTATTTTCCATATTAGTATTAGCTCATACGTTTGAATAAATAAATCATTTCATTTATTTATTTACCAGATTCGGCCATTTATAATTCAGTTACGAAAATTGTTATATTACAATAATATATAATTAGAATTCAGGTGGTTAGTTGTTAGTTTTCTTTAAAAATAGTGAGTGTTACACATCAGGTGTGGGGTTTCCATTATTACGATGTCCCAACGTGTAACTCGCCAAATATTAGTAGAACCGCTTTCAGAAGCCAAAATTTCGTTTCCCGCTAATGCTACTATTACTCAGCTTCGACCACTCTATAATGATTTAATCACAGCAAGTGAAAACGGTGGTCAAATTGACTCCGAAGAGAGGAACAGTCAGTCGTCCGTGGCCGAACAAGCCCCGATTAATTTACCCTCCGTCACTATCAGTGTACCTGATGCCGCTGTTGAAACATCAGTTGCCATCGCCACCGATGAAATCATTTCGCCCGCCGTCTGTCGCTGGAAAATCCGACACTGCCATTTTACGCGGCACTTCTGCCACTGCTTGTATAGAACCCCTTGCCACCAACCATAACTCCGCTGCCAACATACAACCCCCCACAGTTGTTATTTCCCAAGAGCAAATTATAAATTCCGACATTCACCAATTGGAAGAGCAATTATGTTTATTGCGAATGCGCCACGAGATGCTCAAATTGCAACAAGAAATTCGGCCAATAGAAGGACATGATCGCAGGTTAGACGTGTGGACCTAGAAAAGCTTCATGTCGCTGTACCAAAATTTACGGATGACGATCACTACGATGTCCTAAAATGGTTTGTACAGTTTGACGCTTACACCACCGCGTGCTGCTACTCGCACAAGGACAAGTGCCTAGATATTCGCCGCTGCCTCCAAGAAGCAACCAAAAAGCAAGTATGTAATGTGGGGCAGGTCGACTCTGATGAACTGAAGGGTGGTTTTATCAAGATGTTCAAGCGTACATATTCTCTGGTTTTTAACGTAAACCACTAGTCGTGTAGACTTATCTTTACGGGATGCCCATACATCCATGGGAGCAAGGATACGCCTTGCCATCGCTTACCTACATTAATAGTATTGGGTATATAACTTAATTCGTGCTGTTTTTTTTTTTTTCAAAATTTGAACGTTTATTTAAGAAAAACATGCACAATAGTATTATTCAAAGTATTGCCCATCTGAAGCTATGACTTTTTCCCATCTTTCTGACAATTTGTGGATCCCATCCCAAAAGAACTGCTCCGGCTTGGCAGCCAAGAATGAATCAAGCCAATTTTTGATATTCTGCTCTGATGCGAACCGTATTTCAGTGAGGGCGTTCTGCATCGACCGGAACAAATGGTAGTCAGAAGGGGCAAGGTCTGGGCTATAAGGCGGGTGGGGTAAGACTTCCCATACACTGTTTTCCAAATAGTTCTTAACCGGAATAGCAACGTGGGGCCGAGCGTTGTCATGATGGAAAATTATTGCCTTGTGTCCGCTCGCATATTCCGGGCGTTTTTCGGCCACTGCTCTCTTCAAACGGATTAATTGTGTTCGGTAGCGTTGTCCATTGATGGTTTCACCCAGTTTTAGCAGCTCATAATACAGCACACCCATCTGATCCCACCAAATACAGAGCATTACCTTCGCGCCATGGATATTCGGCTTTGCCGTTGATTTGGCTGGTTGGCCGGGTTTCACATATGATTTTTTGTGCTTGGGGTTATCGTAATGGATCCATTTTTCATCACCAGTAACAATCCGATGCAAAAATGACTTCCTTTTGTGGCGTTCCAGTAGCATTTCGGACATGCAAAACCGCCTTTCGACGTCTCTCGTTCATCTGGAGCCCAATATCCTTGCTTTTGAATATATCCAGCTACTTTTAAAAGTTTTGAATTGGCTGCTTGAGTGACACGGAAAGATTTTGCGAGCTCTTCTTGTGTTTGGCAACAATCTTCATAGAGTAATGCTTCCAGTTCCTCATCTTCAAACTTTTTTGACTGCTCAGGACGTTCATCGTCTTCCAAGCCAAAATCACCACTTTTAAATCGTGCAAACCACTTTTGGCACATTCGCTCAGCTAGCGCATGTTCATCATAAACTTCCAACAAAATACGATGACTTTCGGCAGCAGTTTTCTTCTTATTAAAGTAATGAACAAGAACTCCCCGCAAAAACACTTTTTCAGGCACAAAGTTCGACATACTTGATTGAAAAAAAAATTATTGTTGTTTACGGTTCAAATGAATGACATATACTGAAATGACATACAATGACAGTAGCTTTCCAACACATGTTCCAATGGAATAATATAAATTACGCCATCTCTTAGCAAACCGCACGAATTAAGTTATAGACCCAATAGAATACCAAAGCAGAACTTGTGTTGGAGGCACATCTAAAACCTCTTGCTGCTCTTAGGGTCACAGCGCCCAGTACTTATTTGCTACTCTACAATGGGTCAAACCAACAGAAAAAGACCCTACCCGCGATTTGGGTTTAAACCACAGCCACCATGACGCTCCCACATTGGGCCCACCTCAACGAGTCAGGCCCGGACCGAAATCCGGGGGGCTCCTGACTCCCATGGTACCGTGGTTTTGCCACCAACAACACCTATGACCGGCAACTTGTAACTGGTCAAATCGTAGCAACCTTCGGTGGCGTCATCTGGAGATGTTTACGATAAGACCAGTAATTTGCTCTGCCCTCGCTTTTTATTAGACAACGTCATTGATGGGCAAAGCCTTGGTAATTGAGCGGCGACCCGTTCAAGCGTACAGTAACGCGGTAAGAGGTTTACCGTCAACTCGTCATCGCACGCTGAGACCAAACGAGTCCTTCTTCAGTTATGTGGTATCCATGCAGTCAATCGCACACAATCCGACATTGAAGAAACGGAATTGGTCGACATTATTATTGACGGAATCCCAGATGACAGGAACAGCATAACATTCCTGTATGGTGCTAACTCCATAAGCGAACTTATGCGACGCAGGGACCGATACGAGCTACGTCGGTCGAAAGCCAAGACGACCACCAGTGTAAACAAGAAAAAGACCGCCGCTAATACTGTTGGACCCAGAGCAGAGATTCGATGCTTTAACTGCTCGCAATTCGGACACTATCAAAGTGCTTGTCCGAAACAATTGCTTCCGCCGGGGCATTTTCACAAGGATTGTCCAAAAGGATACCGCTGAAGCAGTACGTGTTCTGCAAAAGGTAACGGTGGCATTTTTTATAAGTAATCAAAGCAGATGCACTGACTTTATAAATGTTTTGTCTTTGATTGATTCTGGTAGTCCAATCAGCATAGTTCAGCATTCAGTTGTTCCGGCGAGATTTTATGCATAAATTTAATACAGTTATTCCAAACAAGAAATGTTAAGCTACCAATTGAATTAAATAAACCAACAAATATGTGCTCAAGTGCATCTGACTTGAATTTTAGTAACTTAGGAAGGGTCTTTAGCAACCCAAGTAAGCAAAGGTGACTGAGGAGCGATCAATCGTGTGTTCCCGAATATGTGTGCGTTGCCGATCGATTGCGCTGATGATTATTTTGAGGAAATTTGTGCTATTTACTTAGATAGGTCGCGGTATGAGTTTAGCATGAATCCCCGGTTTAAGAGGCATCAAGCCAGTAGTCTCGAAGCAATTGTTGCTGATAGTTATTTACAATCAGTGAGTGTTACGCGAAGTCCGTTAGACTATCAAATGAAAATTCTTTCACCGGATGATACTCCGTTCCATTACATAGCACGTTCTTTGTCTTTTCATATTCGAACTGAAGTCAAAAAAATCACTGATGATCTAAAGGCCAGGCATATTATATATATGAAACTGTGGCTGAAAGAGTTAAGTTAGAATTTTTTTTTTCATATTAAATAAAATTTCCACCAAAGGTACTATAAAAGATCGGCTTCTGCAACCATTTTGCATTTCTTTTACTTTACCGTAGATGAAAAAGCTCAGTAACGCTAAAATTAGGGAAAGGCTAATTTTTTCAAAGAGTACTCATCGGGTCATTTTTCAAAAACTTGGAATTTTACTGGTGTGATATCGCAAGAAATTGGTTTCTGAAGTTGAAAAACATAAATATGGAAGGAAACCAATTTTGAATCCGGCCTCACAAAGCCATATTGTGCCGCAGATTAAGTACAGAGTACATGACAATGCGTCCCAGATCGTCATGTCATGTTCGATCTTCAAAAACAAGTTTAATAAGTTGAGAACAACCGAGGAAAATTTAAGACCGATACCGTAACATGGGGCTACTTTGCCCCAGCAGGTGTTACTTTGCGCCACTGATGAAAAGAGTTGATTTCTTGATTCACGCTCGGACATGTTACATTCTATAACCCGAACCTACCGTAATTTACACACACACATATATACATCTGCAACATGTTGCAACGCACCGTCTGCCGGCAGTTGATAAGCAGCAATTGGCCTGTGTAGTTTAAGTAGCAAATTTGTTGAATTTTTTTAGTGGAAAATTTGGTATGCATAAACAGTTGTGTGAGCTTTAACAAAATAAGTACAAATTTTTTAGTTATAATATTATTTTGTAAATACTTTACGCATGGCGTTTGTTTGTTTAATAAATAAATAATAATTATTGCATTTTTTTTTATGTGACCATGCAGTTTTTTTTTTTGATTTTGGGGTTACTTTGCCCCAGGAGCAAAATATATATATTTATATTTATTGAAAAATTACTACTTTATTTATCTAGAAATGCCAAGGAACTATACAGGGGTGTTGGGAACAAGAAGATATGCCGATTACACTGACGATTCCCTCCAAAAATGTTTGGAAGAAATTAGAAGAGGCGAAATTTCTCACAGAAAGTCGGAAGAAAAGTACAAAGTTCCAAGAAGAACACTTTTAAACAAACTCAGGGGTAGGCACTTAAAGAAGCCTGGAAAACAGTATGTTTTCAATTCAGAAGAAGAAGCAAAATTCGTTGATTGTTTACTTTCCCTGGCGGACTATGGATTTCCCATAAATACTGGCGAATTGCGGCATATCATTAAAAACTACCTTAACCGCTGTGGGCGGACAGTGAAAATATTTGATAATACAATAATTTTCCTGGCTTAAACTGGACAAAGGCTTTTGTTGCTAGACACTCGGAAATTTCCGTGCGTTTTGCGGAAAACATCAAACGTACTCGAGAGGCTGTGGATGAACTTGGCAAATGAAACAAAGGACGTGCCTGCAACAAATATCTGGAATTTCGACGAGACAAATCTTACAGATGACCCTGGAAAGAAAAAGGTAATTGTTAAAAAGGGATGCAAATATCCAGAGGTAATAAGGAACGCTTCGAAAACGTCTGTGTCCGTCATGTTTTGTGGCAATGCCGCAGGAGAATTAATGCCGCCATACGTAGTTTATAGGGCTTCTAAAATGTGGACGACATGGACGGAATGTAGTCCCAAAGGCTGCCGCTATAATGCTAGTACATCTGGATGGTTCGATTCACACATTTTTACAGACTGGCTACAATTTCAGATGATACCAAGACTCAGAAAACTTGAAGGAAAAATTGTGCTAATTTGTGATAACCTATCATCACACATAACTGTCGATGCTCTTCAAATGTGTCGAGAAAATCAAGTGCACTTAATTTGTCTTCCACCTAACAGTACCCATATGACCAAGCCGCTCGATGTTGCATTTTTCCGGCCATTAAAAATAGCTTGGCAAAAATTGTTGGCAGAATGGAAGGATACTCCCGACGGAATTCGTAATACCAACATACAAAAGGAAAACTTTCCACCATTATTGTCAAAGCTGATGAAAATAATTGAGGAAAACGCTGAAGCTAATTTGTAATCTGGTTTTAAGAAATGCGGTATATTTCCTCTGAATGTCGAAGAGGTTTTAAGCCGTATTCCAAGAAATACTTGCAATGAAAGTGAAATGCTGGCAGCATTTCTTGTATCCCTTGCGTCGAGAAAGGTAGAGGTTACGGCAACTGTCAAAACCCGAAGAAAAAAAATGAACGTTCCGGCTGGAAAAAGCGTTTGCGCCGCCGAAGACGACCCGGCTTCTGGAGAAGTTCCAGTTATCATTGATGAAGATGATCCTAGTACTTCTTACCACAGGCAGGAGGATTGTGACAATCAGCCCACTACATCTCACTATGTGATGGAAGAAGCCATGGTTTTCGATGATAACTCTTGTGATGACATAAATTTCGAGGATGTTGTTAACGAGGACGAAGATGAAAACCGATTTATCGATTTTTTAGAAGGCAGATCTACAGGCGATCTCAATGAAGTCATTTTGGAGAAAGTTCGAGAGGTAGGAAAGTTTGTTGCCTTCATATATGAGGGCCAAATATATCCCGGAGAATTTGTCGCATTCGACGAAAAAGCGGTCACCATCAACTGTATGCGCAGATCTCTTAAGCTTTGGAAAAGGCCCTCCCAAAGAGATGAACTGACATACCCTTGGAGCGATGTTATAGGGTCTATTAAACCACCAAAACAGGTTTCTAAAAGAGGCACTTTTTCCGTGGAGGAGCTTAATTCAATATTTACATAAAACTTGTTATTTTTATAATTGGGTACTATTTCGAATTCTTTTTATTTTTAAAATCTCTTGTTTTTATTGTTTTTAAAAGTGAATTATTTTTTGTTTTGCTAAAAATTGTTATTTATGTTTATTTTAAACTTATTCAAATAGAATTAATTAAGTTTTTTTGTTTTTATACTTTAATTTATAAGCATTTAATTGGATTAAAAAAGGCTGTTTTTTTACAGATATGACCCTTTGTATCAGTAGTATTGAAATACATTACTAACTTTGCTCCAGCTCTTTAGATAAAGGAAACATAGCTAAAAGTTTCAGATGGAGCAAAGTAACCCCGTCCCTTGGACAACTTTGCCCCATTTTTAAACAGTTTTCAACAGTTTTCATAGCATTATTAATGAAACGGGGTGGAAAAAAAATAGATTAAAATTATTTGTGTACCATTTTTAAGAGGATTCTAAAAATAGTGCAAAAAACGGAGCAACCCATGTTACGGTACACTAAGTCATTTTAAAGTTACAGCAAATAATAGGGTCACTATTATTAGCAAATAATAGGGTCACTATTATTTGCGACCTTATAGCCTTGTGTACGACACGTAGAATTTTGGTATTTTACAGAAAAGTGAAAGTCAGTATATGTATGCTTGTAATTCAAACTGTTAATGTCTAGCTCTTAAAATTCTTGTATTTTTCGAACGAGAAAATCAGTATCCGCTTGTATTGGAACGTGTTAACGTCTAGTTAAAATTGACAAGGGCACAAAAAGAGGTAGACACCTAGGAGAAAAAGCTAAAAAAAAATAAGTTTTAGAGGAAATCAATATACTGCTGAGGAAAATACTGATTCTGTTAGTAAATCTGCTCAAAAATTGCAAGGTGAAGACGATTGTGAGGTGAATTTTGATCCGATTCATAGTTACAGTTTATTGAGTTTTCATTTAGTGTTCACAAGTTTGCAAGCAATTGTTATATGTAAATTGTATAATGGTGATTGTTGAGTAGTTTTACTCGTTGGCTGGTTCGGCGAAGAAAAAGGTGATGTTTTTTCCTAATTTTGTTACTTCATGTGCTCGGCCGCACGCCGATAAAACTCCAAACAGAATGGCTGAAAGTTAAAACCGGAAAAGCTTACAATTGGTGGAAAAAAAAATGGCTGAAAGTAATGAACTGGCAAACGTACTAGATCATTGATTGGCTTGATCAAGTACGATTTCACCTGGACGGTGATATAGATTTCTTGAAACGATCACAGCAA
Organism: Volucella zonaria; assembly: GCA_963966105.1. Classification (NCBI taxonomy): domain Eukaryota; kingdom Metazoa; phylum Arthropoda; class Insecta; order Diptera; family Syrphidae; genus Volucella; species Volucella zonaria. The sequence goes on along the minus strand of OZ014530.1, from coordinate 247,951,339 downwards.
AAATTAGGCTCTAAAGTATGTGTTAAATGCCCGCGTAAAGAAACATTGATCAACTCTTGTTCAATGATAAAAAATGCATACGAAATCAACAGACGCTTGGTGTTTGTTACGTGTTTACTTGGAATCGGTAAAAGTGGTCTTGAACTTTTTTATTCTCGAATGGATTTGGGTGGAGGTTTGAGTAATCAAGCTTATTATTCAATTGTAGAACACACATATTGCCGTAAATGCTGTGGCTAAAAACATTTTTCAAAAAGCAGTGAAAGAAGAGCAAAAGAAAAATATTCAATTTGATCATCCGAGAAACGAAATTACTGTTTCAGTTGATGGATCATGGTCTAAGCGTGGGTTTACGTCACTTTTAGGTATTGTTTCTCTTATTGGAAAACATTCTAATAGAATCTTAAATGTAATTGTTAAATCGAGTGTGTGTAAAGCTTTTGAAAAATGGTCAGAAGAAAGTGATGAATACGCTGCTTGGTATGATGAATATCAGGAGAATTGTACAGCTAACCACGAAGGTAGTGTAGGTAAAATATACAGTGATGTGCAAAATAATAGGGACAGCCATCAGCATTTTTTGAAAAACCGAACAACTAAGAACCTCTTGATTGTTATGATTTCTTTTAATTTTCTATTGATTGTTTTGAATTTCAAGATTATAAAAGCAAACAACATGGCCCAAAATTTTTGCACAAGGATTAAAAAAAAAAATGTTGCGATTTCTCTTATTTGGCCTGTGAAAAAAAATAGCGACAGCCATCAATTCTTGCTGGAAACATCCCTGACTGATAGCTAAAACGAAGATAATTGATGTTAGAGTATAATAAATGCAATAGCTACTTCAATATTTCACTATTGTCTTTGTTCGTTGGTTGCGGCATCGAATTCACTAGTTTTAGGCAAGTACTAGATGGGATGGCTTGCCACGCAGCCTTAACGTGTGCCCACAAATCATTGTTATTGGACGCTTTCACATCCCTCAATGCTACTTTGACCTCGTGCCATAGGTTCTCAATTGGATTTAAGTCTGGTGATTAAGAAGGCCAACTTAAAACATTGAGAACGTTCTGCGAGAACCACTCTATTGCATGTTTTGATGAGTGTTTAGGATCATTATCCTCCTGAAACATCCATGGAAGAGGCATGTTGTCTTCCGCATAAGGTAGCATAGTGGAATATGAAATGTCCACGTAAGACACTGCTGTCATAGTGTTTTCAATTCTGTGAATGGGGCCTACACCTTGATAGGAGAAGCAACCCAATACCATACTGCAGCCCCGCCATTTTCAACGGTTTGATTGTATATATGTATATCACTATCTGCCGTATTGAGTGGTCTCAGCACTAGTAAACTATAGCGATCTGAGTTAAATAAATTAACTTTTGTCTCATCAGACCAAAGGATATTGCGCTATTGCAATTCTGGCCTCTCCAAAAAGCAACCCTTTTGCAACATTCTTCTTCAATAGCAGCGGTACTTTTCTCGCGCTTCCTGCTTTTAAATTGTTTTCAATAAGCATCCTGCGTAGAGTAGAGGTGTCGACGTCCAGGTTAAACTCTTTTTTTTTAATGCGCTGGATGAAGCAAAAGCTTCCTTCTTCACATATCGCAATATCCTTTTTTTCAGAGAGGCTGAGTTAGATTGCCACTTGATTGCATTTTCGACCATTCTCTTCGAACACTTAAGAATCTTAGTAATTTTCGGGTTAGAAAAACCGTTATTTTGGAAATGATTTATTTGACTTCTCTTCTCAGTGCTTCTCTTCTCTTTTCTATTATATTAAAGTCAGAAGTTGTAGTTTATGAATATACAAACTTTAATCTTACCTTTTAGGATTAAAAAAATTAAGATAAAGCAATCAATTTTTAATTAACACAATAGATAACTAAATGTCCTTATTATTTTGCACACTCGAAACCAACCACTCTCTGCATACTAAAGACATATGTCGGAATATACGCAGAGTATTTGGGTGAAGGGAACTATGTTTTATTTTGTCAACAGCAAACCTCAATACCCAGTTAGTTTACTTTGTTTCACTCAAGGCTCACAGAAATTGGGGGCTTTTGAAACATTGAGGCAGAAGTGTCCCTATTAATTTGCACATCACTGTAGGTTGACGGGATCATCGAAATGTTTAAAATATCTAAAGAATATTTTGGTGTAAAATATACAAAGTATATTGGTGATGGAGATACTACAAGATTTAAAAATTTATTAGAAGAAGATTCTTATTGAAATTGAAAAACTTGAGTGCATTTTACACGTGAAAAAACGTATGTATAGACGTGTGGAAGGGGCAAAAAAATTACTTAATCAGTACGCAAAAGCAAAGAAACAACTGGAAGCTGCAGGAAATGAATAGGCTGGAAAACAAGGTGCACCAAAAAAGAAAGAAATAAAGCCAATAACGATACTGTTGACTAATAAAATTATGCTGAAATTATCTAGTTATTACGGCCTTGCAATTATGAGAAATATAAATTCTCTGGATGAAATGAAAAAAAGCTGTGTGGGCAACGTTTTATCATATAGCTTCGACCGACGAGAATCCGCAACATCATGTCCAAAAGGTGAAACTTCCTAGTGTCAGTATCAGCAACTCAAACCTGACAATAAAGAAGATATGTACATTTATACATCCACCGTCTTTTGATGAAGAAGTTATTAAAGTTTTAAAGCCGATCTACGAAGACTTGTCGGACGACAGTATTAAAAAGATGTTTGTGTGGAAACACTCAAAATAATAATGAAAGCTTTAATAACTGTGTTTGGAGTTTGGCTTCTAATTGCAAATAGCTTTTACTACAAAATCTGTTGATCGTACGTAAAAAAGTTTCTAAACATAATTTTTACGAAATTTTGCAAAGATAAAAATTTCATAAAATTTAAAAAAATTTATTAAGTAAAAATTTAAAAAAAATGCATTTTAAGTAAAAAAATGGAACAGCAAATTTTCATAATTTTGAGTTTAACGAGCCATAACTTTTTTGTCGCAGCACAGATATACCCAAAGATTTTAAGACTTGTATGCACTACTAAATTATCTTTCCAAAACGTCCAAAACTATTTTTGTACCGGTACTAGTTTAGAAATTATAGCGTTTAAAGTGGTTACACCTCCAAATTAGAGGTCACCCACTTTGATGGGCTGTAACTTGAAATGGAGTGAGAATAGACCCCAACCTGCCATACAATTTCATGTTCGGCAGAACTTCGGGAATATGGCCTTAAAGGATTATACTGCTAAACTGAGGCATCCTGTATAATTTATCATAAGAAGATTGTATTTCATTTTCCGCAAAAAAAAAAAAAAAAACTTTAAAAACCTTCAAAATTTAGCCTCGGACTGAGATTACCCCCTTAAAACGGAGGCTGTAAGAATAATTTTGCACAAAAACGGATTTGATGGACGCGCTGAAATAAAGAAGTCCCTTTTGGCTAATCGCCATAATAAAATTGAGGATGCAATTTGCAAAAAAGAAAAAAAATTATACGGTTCATAATTGGGCAAGAGAAATTTGGTCCGATGAAACTAAAATTAATGGTTTTGGATCCGATGGTCATTAGTGGGTGTGGAAGAAACGCAATGAGCCGATCAAAGACCGCCACATCAAAAATTTGGAGGAGGAAACCTAGTGATTTGGAGGTGAAAGTGCACGGATGGAGTCGGTGAGTGTGATAAAAACGTGTCGGACATTATCTTTCAGCAAGATAATGATCCTAAGCACACCGCCATAATACGAGTAACCAAAGCTTGGGGCTGCAAGATAAAATTTTTTTAATTTTTAACATCTTTGGGTTGAGGTTAGACGCGCCATTGCCTGGAGATTGTCGAAATTTGCAAGATTTGTGGCAACGCACTCAACCTGCTTGGCAAAATATTGATCCAAATCAATGCAAAACATTGATAGAATCCTTGCCAAGAAGAATAAAAGTAGTTCTCAAGGCAAAAGGACTCTACACAAACTACTAAAGCATACAATCTCAAAAAGGTCTACAAATTGATCAAGTGCTCTATTTTTTCTCTTATTTATTTAAATTATGTGAACAGATGAATTTACACTTTGTTTTATTGTTAACTTAAATAAAATATTAGTTTTTTTAATTTTGTTAAAAAAATCGTTGAACTATCGCTACAAACAAAAAAGTTATAAATTAAAACCCTGCGTTTTGCTAATCATGTACGCAAATAGTTGAGTCACTGTATTTCTTTTGTTTGAGTGAATGTTCTTACAATTCGTACAATTTTACACTAAAAAAACATTACCATTTATGTTAGGATCATCAACGAGCTTCCCCTACCTCTTGTTTCGTTCTAAGTCTAATGGACTTGGTAATCTACACTTTAAAGTGGGTTCGGTTGTTCTGAGTGGTAAACTTTTTTTAAATTAAACATGTTGGCCAGCAGCCCTTACAGTTCATTGGAAGTTTGTTGCGGTACAAGATAAGATTATTTATATTACCCATTTACGCTAACAAATCCTTTAGACCAATTAGAATTTACTCTGCTCTCTACTAATTGAATAATGACAACTCTTGGTAGATAATTATTTGCTTAGCAAGAGGACTTAGGAGTTGAAAACCTCCTATGATAGATATTCCTATCTAAATGGTTTAATATCAGCGGTCTCTTTACATGTTCCGGGATAGAGTCTTAAAAGAAGACAGTAGACGCAAATTTATATCTAAGTGAACCTTGACCGATTAATTTCAGGGTAAAAAAAAAAAAAAGATTAGGGGTTATCTCTACTCCAAAATGGGGCAAAATCCTTCCCGATCTTTCTAAAAACATCAAGATTACAAGCCATCCGTTTCTACCAAAGACCCAAGAAAAACTGGTTGATATGTAACTGCAGGCCTTTAATTGGCAACAGCCAGCATGAGAATTGGAGGGCGAAAACTGAGTAGACCATATTTCAGCAACCTCGGTATGACACATAAGCAACTAGAATAAGTATAGTATTTCAAATATTTTAAATTTTTAACTTACTTTATTTTGTTCCAGTTGCCTCTGCTGCTCAGCACGAAACTGTTCGGTTTCCTCTGGTGTCATGCCTCTATACAGATAAGCGATTTTCTTATTCAAAGCCACCTTGCTCTGGGCCACATCTGGATTTTCGGTTAACATATCACTGCCAAGCATATTGTAAATTTCTGCCAAATTATTTTCCTGGGTTTGTTGTTTGAGAATTTTCTTTATTTCACGCTTTTCATAGGCCTATCAGAGACGCGATTATATTTGGTAAACCTACAACAAATCTAAAATTCTTACAAGACTCTCGTTGAAACGACGAATGGATTCCTTTAGCTTGATTTGATTTGCTCGTTCGGCAGCTGACATCTCCATTAAGCGTTGATCTCGAGCTTTAATCGAATGTTGAAGAATGTCATCGGCCTTGACACGTTCGGTTTCTGCTTGTTGCCTTTCTTTCATCTGAAAAATGTATAGGTGTACAGGTAATAAGCGAATACAAAATTTATCTTCATCATGTACCTGTTGCTGCAGCCAAGCTCTCTGTTGTTCTTGTTGGGCACGTTTGCGTTCTGCGTAATTAATATCTTCTCCAATAAAACTAATGAAACCAGCAAAAATATTTAGAAATATTTAGGACAGTTTATAAAAACTACATTGTTAGAATATCTTGGTAAAAAACACAGAAAAGAAACAGCCTCCTCCGCCGGATTACTCACAATCTTTAGAACGCAGGAGACTGTGTCAGAACCGCGCTTTTAAAGCCAAATTTTGGAGCTGCTTATCCTCTACCGTGAGCATCTTGAGAAGTTCTCCAGACGAGTACTGAAATTAAAGGTGTCCTTCAACCCCCCTTCCACCGCCACATGACTGTGGCAAGCCATGCTCCTATCACTTCCTCCATCCCTAGGAGCTGCAAGTTTGTGGCAGGCCACGGACTTGTCGCTGCTACTAAAACTCTTCCCCATAGGAGGAATCAGGGGCTCAGCCGTATCGGCAAGCTCCATCTAAAGCGCTCTATATAAAACGCCGAAATGCTTTACGCATTATCAAAATCTTCAGTGGGCTAACGACATCCTAAAAGACGGATTACTCACAAGCGCCAGAGATCGTTGAAGGAAACCATGCCGATTCCCAAGAGCCCCAAAAAACCTATAACACCAGCAACACTTCTCTGAGGCCTTTTAGCGAAGTCTTACAGGTCGCAATAACGATCGTGGTAATCAAGAGAAACTACACCGATGGATCAATAACACCTGAACGGTGGCAGTTGGTCAAGTTAAAGCTTTCGAGCAACTTCTCGGCTATCATGCGGGAAAACCACGGACCACCTCCAATCACAAGCGACGCTGGCTGGCACCAAGGGCACATCAAGCTTATCGCATTTGCAATCAAAGATCTCTTGATCTTTTCAGCCGTAGGTGAATTAGAAGAGATTTGGCTCGAGGTCGTGCCTAAGAGGAGGATATCCCTAGCAGACCTAGAACTTGCACCAGGATCCCAGCCGAACTCTCCTCGCCAGAAAGCATTCTGGAGATCATCAGGCTCAGCAACCCGATCCTTCTGACTTATGACTGGAAAGTGGCAAAACTGGAATAACTAAGGGGCTCTTATAGATGATCAATAAGGAATCCCTTAACCCTCTAGCGCAGACTAAAGGCATGATTCGGTCCGGCTTCGAGTCAATTCACCTGAGGGTCTATAAAAGCGATGAGCTGGATGAAGATAAGCAACATCCTCCTCCTTTAACTGAAATTTAAAATTCAACCTTAGATCTTGGAGCGTCGATATCCTTTCCAGAACTGGATAGCTACGACTCCAATCTATCCGAGGCGACAATTGAGCCATCGGTCTCGTCTTTTGATATCCTGGCGAAAATGGAAACCGATGATGAAGCAAAAAGAGGTCCCTTACGATCAGAGGAAGAAGATGAGCTCTTGAGCACATCTTCAGAATCAGAGGACTTCAACAGCACCGTGGTTGAGGCAACTCTGGTAAATTGTAGCAATGATACGGTTTCTCCAGATTAATCTCCACCACTCAAAAAAGGCTTCGTCCGCACTTATTCTGCGTCTTTCCAAGAGCGCAAAAGACATTATCCTAATCCAGTAACCATGGGTTGTAGAAGGCGTGATTCGCGGACTTGGCAAAATTGTATACGCTCCGCTCTATACAAGAGACAAAGGTAAGGTTAGAACTTGTATATTAGTGAAACGTAGCCTTAATGCATTTTTATTTACTAATCTCAGCGATCCCGACTTAAGCGTTGCCAGACTATAGACTGCCAAACGCTCTTACTGGCTGGTATCGGCATATCTTGGCCACGATCATGTGGGCCCTCTCCCTCGTGATAACCTACAATAGAAAGTGTGGCACTGGAAGCTGGAAGGCTAAAAACTGGCCTCATCATCGGGTGCGACGCTAACGCTCATCACGTGGTATGGAGCAGTAGCGACATCAACGATAGAGGTGAGTCACTTTTTGATTATATAATAAGTACTAACTTCATTGTTTGCAACATTAGCAATGAGCCCACTTTTATAACAAGAAACCGACAGAAAGTGCTAGACATCACTCTTGTCTCCGACAATATCACTCAAATACTAACGAACTGGATAGTATCGTCTGAACACTCATTTTCAGATCACAGATACATCCAATTAAGCCTGAGTGATGCTCCTCCCAGCCAACAAGCATTCCGGAATTATCGGAAAACTTATTGGCCAAAATACAGAGGAATACTGTCAGAAACGCTCTGCACTCTCAAGTCCCCCGCGTGACACCAACGAGCTTGATATGAAAGCTAAGGAATTCACCCTGGCTCTTAATCAGGCTTTGGCCGCTTCCTGCCCTCTTATTCAACCTAGAGGCAAAAAAAGCCGCGCTGGTGGATCAGCACTAGGACGGCATAGCAGAAAACTTTTCAACCTAGCAAAAAGCACAAGAAAAGTGACTGACTGGGACTGATACAAAGAATCACTTAAAATATACAAAAAAAAGAACTGAGGAAGGCAAGGCGACAATCCTGGAGGTTCTTCTGTGACAAAATCATGGAAACCTCCGAGGCATCGCGGCTATTTGAAAAAAATCGATGGCTCTTGGACAACCTCAAGTGATGAATCACTCAACCTACTACTGGACACCCACTTTCCTGGTAGCTCCCAATTCGCGGCCGGTAGCAACCCAAATAGGCCTGCTGCAACCGGGACCAAAATTCATGGTCTGATTACAAGAAACAAACTGCTCTGGGCGCTGCATAGCTTCAAACCATACAAGTCTGCTGGTTCGGACGGTATAATACCTGTGGAGCTACAAAGGTCCTCAGATATTATTCTGCCTTCGCTAGAAAACATTATGAGGAGCTGTGTAGAACTTGTCCACATTCCACTGTCATGAAGAGAATTCAATGTAGTTTTCATTCTCAAAGCCGGAAAATGTTCTCATATTGTCTCAAAGGACCTCAGACCTATAAAGTCTATCATCTTTCCTTCTGAAAACTCTAGAACAACTGATTGATATCCATATACGAGCAAAAATTGATCCAAGATTTCTGTCAACGGCTCAACATGCATACTGTCGGTGGAAACGGCTCTGCATTCACTGACTAGCCACATCGAGAACGATCCCTACAATATAGAGAGTAGGTACGCAATGGTCGCTTTCCTGGACATACTCGTAGATGGTACCTTTAACAACGTCAACACATCCACAATCCCGACTGCGCTGTCAACTCTGCAAGTGGATGACTCACTTGGGGAGTTGATCAGTCTTATGCTAAATAGCAGGATAATCAACTCCAAACTGGGTGGGGCTTCTGCTAATAGATGCATCAGCAGTAGCTACGGCTGCAGCTATTCGCCTTAAAGCGACACAGTGGACAAATAATTTATTTGGCCACGCTAATATTCTTAATATATTAGGAATCCTCACAGAGAACATCGAATATACCATACATGCGCTTTGGATTGACAAAGACTACATGGAAGTCTTTTCCTCTAGGTCGTTCTGGAAGGAAGATGCTTTCATGGAGGACAAGTCAATCCACTTTTACACAGATGGTTCAAAAACCGATAGCGGGGTTGGTGGCGGTGTTTTCTCAAATAAGCTGAATCTAATTTCCTCTTTCCGTCTTCCAAATCACTGTAGCGTGTTCCAGGCGGAAATTTTGGCGATTAAAGAAGCTCTTCCTGGCTGAAGAAAAACATGAGATCTGCAAAGGATATCCGCATCTTTTCGGACAGTCAGGCCGCTATCAAGACCCTGGGCTCAGTCTCATTAAATTCTAAAACCACATTTGAATGCCGATCATCTCTTACGAAGATGCCAGAGCAGATCAACCTTCACCTTTGCTGGGTGCTCTAAGTGTCTGATCCTTCTAAAAATCTGATCCTTCTAAATAGGAAGCATCTCAGCCCATCATAGGTGTCATCACTGGACACTGCCTTATAGGCAAGCATGCAAGAAGGCTTGGCGCTTTTACCAACGATTTCTTTAGAAGCTGCATGGACGAGGAGGAGGAGGTGACAATTCTCCACCTACTCCATACATGTCCAGCTCTCTCCCAGAGCAGAAAACTTCACTTGAGCTTTCTTCTACAATGACTTATACGATCTAAAGAATATAAACGTAAACAGTCTCCTACGCTCCATCATAAACTAACACTGGTTCCATGAGTAAGAGGATCATAGATCCACGTGGCATCACAATGGGCCAATAGGCCTAATTGGGTTGACCTTTCCAACAGCCACTTTTACCTACCTACCTTATCTACCATGGTTCTTGATGCTGAAAAATGGACTGCTTAGACATATCACCAATCACTCTTTTCAAATTTGTTCTTGTGGGTTTTTGAACATCTCGAAACATGGAACTCAGAGAATTTCTCACATTTCTCACATGGTAACGCCCGAATTGGTTCATACTTTTTATTATACCATATACTGCCAGCATGTTAGTAACCAAAGTCGCCAGCCATAACAACCGCATAGGACAAAACCGAATTAGGTTTTTAATTTCTTTTATGGAATATAGCCTGGATTGGGCCAGCAACGAAATCCCACTGGTAGTCCCCGGTAACTGCGTCAATAAATCCTAGCCCATGCAGGCATCTTTCCTAATTCGGTCGGAAAATACCGCCTCTACGACATCGTGATATAATATAACGGACCTGGCTGACTCTTGATTAACAAACTGTCAACCAAATTGATCATATTTCGATCGCTGTAAAGCACTCCTCCAGTGTTCTGGATGTCCGTTCCGAACAGGCAATATCGACTAAGACCATTAACTTACTGTAGGCATGACACGTATGCGAATATCTGTAATAGTTCAAAGGGAACTATTGTGAGAAAATCGAATGGTAACAACTGCGAGAGACCGCCTGAGGCTTTTCTCTCCCTTAACCTTTCGAGAAGTCTGATACCGTCAGCGTCAAGCTTAGAAGAACAACAATGTCAAGGTTTTTAACGTGAACATCCACGCTAGCAAGGATACGCCTTGCCATCGCTCTCCGTCAATCCTTTGATACCAATTTGGAACTGTGCTGGAGGCAGAAGTTTCACCCTTGGTATGAGTCGAGGCCGACCTAAAACCTCTTACTGTTCTTAAGATCACAGCACTCAGTACTTATTGCAACTCTACATTGGGTCAAACCAACAGGAAGACCCTTCCCGCGATTTTAGGTTTAAATCACAGCCACCATGATGCTCCCACAAGGGGGCCTACTTCTAACAAGTCAGTATGGACCGAGATCCGGGGGGCTCCTGACTCACATGGTACAGTGATTTAAGTCCTGGTTGGGACTACCGGTGATCCTGTCATCAACAGGATCTATGACCGGCAGCTTCTAACTGGTCAAATCGTAGTAACCTTCGATGCCGTCATCTGCCAACCGTTATGATAAGACCAGTATTTTGCTCTGCCCCCGGGACGGGGGCCCGCTTAGAAGAAAAGTGGTATTAGTGCCAGAAAGGAGTCAGAGAGGGTGCCTGTTGTATTGATTTCAACCTCCCGCAACAAAGATGTAAACACCTTCCTGCCGTATTGTGTCAACTTCTAAGACTCTTCATCAACAGTCTGATGCACGCCTATCGGTTTGCTTTTCCGTCAGAAAAGTCCACAATGGATCAAATTTTCAAATTACGGCAGATCCTGGAAAAAGTCAAGTTGGTGTTAACAAAGAGACACACACAACAAGACGCCTAGGACTAAACCTCACAAGAGACAGCTCCAAACTTGAGATAGTAAGGCATTTTTCCTACCTAGACTCCGAAGAATCACTTCTGCCAATCGCTGCTTTTTTGGTCTTAGGATGAGTAGTAAAGCCTCTTTTGAACAACCAAAAAAACTTTGAGGATCCTGATCATCCCAGTTCCGTTTTATGGCGCAAAAACTTAGACTCTAACGGAATCGGATGAAAATGCTGTCGGGCGCTTTGACTGGAAAGTTCTTCTTGTAATTTTCGGTCGTGTTTGCATCAATACAGAATGGAGGAAACGTTTCAATAGCGAACGAACAAGCTGTAAAGTACTGCCGACCTCGAAAAGCACAGGTCAAAGGCCGGAACGTGAAAGAGGACAACCACATCTTAGGTGACGCACACAAGTGGAAGAGCTGCACCTAATCCAACTTCGTGCGCCCAACTGGAAGCAGCTTGGAAAAAACTGCGCTAGTTGGAGGGGAATATTAACTGAGGCCCTGATCCACCCCGGGCTGTAGTAAGTACACAAGTAGAAGTAAAATCTTATATGGACGTAGATAACAGGATACTAGGATCATTACCACAGAGTCTTATGCGCTCAAATTGTCCTCTTTACAGTAGCAAAGCAGTTTCGTTCAGTAATTGCTCTGTTTCGTCATTGGTTTCGGCAACGGACAAGATAATCGTTGACAGAACAATTGTTTATTAAGTAGAAGCAAGACCTTACATTTACGGTGCTAACTTCTCAAAATGTACCCGAAACGTATATAGGAATGACACATTAAATGCTAAAGTTAAATGCACAATGGGAATAACCGGAGAATTCGAAGTCAAGGTTAGAGTACGAGAAACATCGGGGTAAATGCGATATTAATATTGCATATGTGGCTTCCTACTTGTGACTTAGGTTGTGCGAAATCTCTGCAGCTTTTTGTGACAGAAAAAGGTCAGTTAGACTGCAACGTTTGCTATATACGACAATCGTACGTCCGGGCTTAACATATTGTATTGGATAATGTGCGAGAAGTATAAAGGTGAATGTCAGTCAGATCAGTAAAAAAATTATCTACGCACATTCGGATGCTCCTCACTCTGAAGCCCATAGTTGCAAAACTTCAAGCTGAACGAATCTGGTGGTTTTGGTATATTACACGACGGCCACCGAAAAATCAGACTCAGGTTCCAGGCGAAGTTCGAACAGATGGCCGTAAGAAAAGTAATTAAGTCAATCAATTGCAAAAGGATCAGCCAACGGTTGACCGTTCTAATGAGGTAATCCAAAATTAACCAGCTTGTAATATGATACAAAGATGCTGAAGTTTAGCCAATTTCACAAGCGACAATGAGCAAAATTAGCAAGGCTTGGAGAAATACATGTATGCCATAAGATCAATTAACAAAAGATGGCATTACTACTCGTATATGGTAGCAGTTGATGTGGTACTTTCTCCCACGTATCTGCATTGCTACTGCTTGTGGGGTTGGCTAAATTTGTGATTCTTAGTATCATTCTACAGGCCACTCTATTTTGGATCACCTCGTTAGTGAGATCAAGAACTTTCTGACCTTTTCGCATTTGAGTGATCCAATTATATTTCTTTCGGTCCCTTCTTTATACCTCGGCTAGAAGTTGAGTTGGCAGCACCAGCTGATTTCCTCAGCCTTAAGTTTCTTTACTATCGGTGAAAGTGGATAGTCCACAGTACACTGCTAAATGATAGCTGTTTTAAGTAAACGTATTGTTAGGCAGTTGATGACGAGTTTTGATTTCTGTAAAAAAATTTAACCGGAAGGAACTCAGGTAAGTTGATTAAGATCAACCCAATTGGATGTATACATACTTCGAAAGTTTTCTATATATACGTACATCTGAGCACTTGATATACCCAATCTTGGATCATCATCAGCCAAACGTGCTGGTTCACCTTCTCTTATGTTATTTGGATCATTCAAATCATACTCTCGAGCCAAGTCCTTGCGTTGAAAACGGCAACGATAGTAATTAAGGTCAGCATTTCGAAGTTTCATCTCCTGTAGAAAAAAAAAACATCAATTTCGGGATCAACAATTTTAAATGTTTCACAATCACCTTTTGCTGTTCAAATTCTTTAGCTTTTAGTAGATTTGCCTGTCTTTGCGTCTCCTCACAATATTTTCGTTCACGCTCAGCTTCATAATGCTGACGCTTGGTCTTTTCGGCAATTTGCTTTTCCAACGCCTCGTAATCCAGCTTTAAAGAGTCATATCTAAATTAGTACACCGTACCCACATGCTATTGTGCATGAATCTTATATTGTATTTGTATTATAACTAACTACTATGTACTTACTCCGTATAGCCTTTGTTTTCCATTAAAGATACGTTTCTTACGTTCTTCTTCATATTGCTTACGTCTTTCGAGCTTAGCTGCTTCCCGAAGGTCCTCCTTTGTAGTTATAGCGAATTTTAACATTTTTTACAAGAAAGAAACAAAACGTTACAACATAAAATTGAATTCTTAGACTAGTAGATAACCGCTAAAATTAAGAGAATTGTTTATTTGAAGTAAACAAGTATCTGCTATAGAAACTTTGATTGAACGAGCTAGGCAAATGTAAACGAAGTAACCAAATCTGTATCCAAAACAACCAAATACTACAGACGACGGCTGATAGTTTTTATTCAAAGCTTATTGTAAAAGTAGTTTTGTGGTTTCACAAAACTAGGTTCTGTAGCCTTCAAATTCTAGGTCAACTCATCTTTCCTTCAATCTGAAAGATGCCCTCAAACTTCTTATGTGTGTGTAATGCTGTCAAAAATCTTGTCAATATATTGGACGTATAACTTCGTGCGGTTTTTTTTCCAAAATTTGAACGTTTATTTAAGAAAAACATGTACAATAGTATTATTCAAAGCAATGCCCATCTGAAGCTCTGACTTTTTCCCATCTTTCTGGCAATTTGTGGATCCCATCCCAAAAGAACTGCGCCGGCTTGGCAGCCAAGAATGAATCAAGCCAATTTTTGATATTCTGCTCTGATGTGAACCGTATTTCAGTGAGGGCGTTCTGCATCGACCGGAACAAATGGTAGTCAGAAGGGGAAAGGTCTGGGCTATAAGGCGGGTGGGGTAAGGCTTCCCATCCACTGTTTTCCAAATAGTTTTTAACCGGAATAGCAACGTGGGGCCGAGCGTTGTCATGATGGAAAATTATTGCCTCGTGTCTGGTCGCATATTCCGGGCGTCTTTCGGCCACTGCTCTCTTCAAACGGATTAATTGTGTTCGGTAGCGTTGTCCATTGATGGTTTCACCCGGTTTTAGCAGCTCATAATACAGCACACCCATCTGATCCCACCAAATACAGAGCATTACCTTCGCGCCATGGATATTCTGCTTTGCGTTGATTTGGCTGGTTGGCCGGGTTTCACATATGATTTTTTGCGCTTGGGGTTGTCGTAATGGATCCATTTTTCATCACCAGTAACAATCGGATGCAAAAATGACTTCGTTTTGTGGCGTTCCAGCAGCATTTCGGACATGCAAAACCGCCTTTCGACGTCTCTCGGCTTGAGTTTATGTGAAACCCAATTTCCTTGCTTTTGAATATATCCAACTGCTTTTAAACGTTTTGAAATGGCTGCTTGAGTGACACCCAAAGATTCTGCGAGCTGTTCTTGTGTTTGGCAACAATCTTTATAGAGTAATGCTTCCAGTTCTTCATCTTCAAACTTTTTTGGCTGCACAGGACGTTCATCGTCTTCCAAGCCAAAATCACCACTTTTAAATCGTGCATACCACTTTTGGCACGTTCGCTCAGCTAGCGCATGTTCACCATAAACTTCCACCAAAATACGATGACTTTCGGCAGCAGTTTTCTTCATATTAAAGTAATGAAGAAGACCTCCCCGCAAAGACACTTTTTCAGGCACAAAGTTCGACATATTTGAGTGAAAAAAAATTATTGTTGTTTACGCTTCAAATGAATGACATATACTGAAATGACGTACAATGGCAGTAGCTTTCCAACGCATGTTCCAATGGAATAATAACAATGGAATAATACAAGTTACGCTATCTTTTAGCAAACCGCACGAAGTTATAAACCCATTAACATTTAAGCGTAGACAATAGGTCTGTTTGGTTACTCTTTGTGGTGAAATGGGTAAAAGCTGTCAAAATTCAAAGATGGCAGAAAATTCGCTCAGAGAGAGAGAAACTTGCAAGAAATTAAACAAACGTAGTAAACCACATTTGTGTATAAAACGTCAAAAGTCAAGTCAAAACATCAATCACAAGAAATAACAACAAATCAAATAAATTCTTTCGCAGAATGGCTGTTTGCTTTGACAATTGTTACACAGCTTACCCACAGAAAATTGCAACTACATATTTCAATGGAGGGGAAATGTTTATCTCTCTCATCGGTTCTCTTTGTTGCAACTTTTTGGAGTAAACGAACAGGAATTTGTAAAAAGTTGTACGAATTTGTACAATTTGTACGATATTTCAAGTTAACAAACAGACCTAACAATCAAACGGTGGTGGTTGATGCGATCAAATGATATTGAGTCGTCAATGAAAGGATTGTCTTTGGCTGATGTTCGTGTTATTGGACAAGCTCCACAAGGAATAAGTGCGGGCTCCGCAGTACCATTCTTTTCCAAATATTGTACAGCGTTAAAAACCTTTTTCTTAGAATATTTTAGTGAGTTCGCAATTTGAACATAACTTATTCCTTGCTCATATACATTTGAAATGAGCACTCTGCTCTCGACGTTGCAGGTTGGATTTTTTCCCATTAGCTATTGCCCTAAGGATTAATTAATCTGCATTATATTTAATAAGAAATATCAAAATACCATTTGATTTCTACCCGTTTCTTATTGAAATTATCGCAAGAAGGCAAATTATGCGCGCGTTTCTAATTATATGCACGACCATTTTAGTCAACTTTTTCTCATGTGGCATACAATGGTTAAGATAGCGCTACTTTATGCCAATTCCCTGACGTTTTCAATTTGTGTAGTGACTTGTATAAAGTCAGTTTGGTCTGACAGGAGACGGCTCTGTTACTCAATTTCGTCCAAGGAAACAGCAATTGACAATAGTAATTCTGCGTCCGATTTCTGTGTTGGTGTCCTTTGTAATCCATGTAAAGATCGTGCTCCTTTTGTTGGCCAGTGATGTTTGTATAATACGCTCCAGAAAGATATTAAAAAAGTCACATGATAGCGCACCGTCTTGCCGAAAACCCTTTCTTGACATTGATGGTCTCGGTTAGTTCATTCCCTACCTTGATGAAGAAGTGAGAAGTTTTCATAGTTATTCTGCACAACCTGACAAGTTTGGTAGAGATGTCAATACTATGTAGGCATGGCGTTGTTTACCTCCCGATATAAAGAATCAATAATTATTCCCCCCCTAGTTTCAACGTTTTTCGAAAGGATGATCTTAGATACCCGTCCAAAAGATGATTCTCCTTGTCGAGGTGTTCTACTGCCCGTCCACAATGACATAAACTCTTCTCCAATCGCTGTTTCTACTTCTTCTAAGCTTGACTACGTTTCAATAAAGATAACACTCCCCTGCAGGTCCCTATACGTTATGTGTTTTTACATCCTACTGGCGCAACCTATCGAATGCTATCAACTTGCTATCGATGCAATTGATCAAATAATTAACTTATCTGATCCTCTTAAAAGTGCTCTCTCTATTTACTCCAGAGAATTATTCAATTATATTTCTCTCTATGTCCCCTTTTCGCGCAATAAAACCCCTTCTACTAGTCCCTCGTGGTATAATCGTAGACTTCGCTCTCTACGTAATAAGAGAAACAAATTATGGCAATTTTCCTTTGATCCAATTCTTTTGTTGACTATTCCAACTATCTCGGGTTATACCTTCAATTCGCCCAGCTATATAACGTTCTCTATCAGATAGTGCCCAATCAAGTCTTTCTACCAATTCGTTAACTACAAAAAGAAATCTGACGGTTTTCCTCCATCCCTCTCATACGAAAACATATCATCAACCGATCCACATACCACAGCCAACTTTTTTGCTACTTTTTTTAAGCAATCCTTTGCCGATAATTCCTTCGTACTGGATCCCTCTTATTTCAAATACCTACTTAACTTCCCCATTGGCCCCTCTATTTCTCAAAGTTTTGATCATACAGTAATAGAAAATTAGTTACAACAACTTACTCGTAATGATGAATACCCACCCGGTCCAGATAGCCTTCCATCCATATTCCTTAAAAAGTGTACCTCAACACTTTCCCACCCTCTTTCAAATTTCTTTCGGTTATCGCTTTCCCAAGGTGAATTTCCACAGATAGGGAAGCCTTCTTTCGTAACACCGATGCACAAAAAGGGATTAAAGAGCGTAGTCACTAATTACCACCCAATAGCTAAGCTATATATGTATAGTGTATACCTAAACTCCTCGAAGCTCCCCACACTACCCAAAGGCTTTCTGAAAGATAGATCAACTACCACTAACCTCGTCGAATTCGTGTCCTCTGTTTTCTAAGCCTTAGAAAGTGGTAAAGAAGTTGACGTTATAACGTCGTATATTTACGTCCTCCACGGCCAACCAATATCCCTTGTTGAGTCTATCCGCGACCTTAGCATATTATGCGACAGGAAGCTTAATTTCCGCTCGCATATTGATGAAATAATTAATAAAGCAAACTCATCACTTGGCTTCGTTAAAAGATGGTCCAAAGAATTCTTCAATCCGTACGTGTCCAGATCATTATACATCACTCACGTTCGTCTACTTCTGGAGTACGCCAGTTAAGCGTGGTGTTCCTTTCAACGAGTTCATGTATGCCGTATTGAGAGCGTCCAGCATCGTCTTCGTCGATTTGCTCTCCGAGGTCTACCTTGGAACGATCATCTAACTCTATCGAGACCGTATCAAACTTATTAACCTGAATACCCTTGGGGACATTCTTTTCAGACTGCTCTCAGGCTCCATTGATTGCACGTCTCGTTAAAACTCCATTTTATTTTACACTAACCCTCGAAATCTACGTTGTCCCCGTCTCTTGTGTCTACCAATCCACCGTATCACATATGGCTCTAACAAACCAATCTCCCATGTAAAGTAAACTCTAACCTTTCCGTTTTCGATTTTGATCGCAGCACTCTCTCCCTCAAATTCGATTTCCTTCACCATCCCTAGCTTTAAGCCCTAGTGATAAGTCCTAGATATTGCTAAACCTTAATTTGTATTAGTTTTTAAGTCCTAGTGTTTAAGCTTGTATTAAGTCAAATAAATGGAGGCCTTTTGACGTTGTCAAATAGATAATGAGTGTCGATTTAAAATTTGATCGATGCTGGACTTCTCTGGCCTGAAACACCCAGATTGTTCATGAATAGTTTCAGACCCTCAATTACTACGTCAGAAAAGATCTTATACTAGATGGAGTGAAAAGTGACCTCCTTGACCGCCAGAATGCGCTGCTACTGCAAAAAAAGTTATGGTGCCTTGAAGTCCGTTCATATTTAGACAGACATGCCAAATTTCAGTGCAATACTGTCTTTAGTTTTGTTTTGACAGCTGATTGTTGTTGACGTGTTTGGCATCATGTTGAGTATGGACAAAAACGATTTTCCTTCTCTCATAAAACATTATTTTTTGAGAGGTAAAACGGCGAAGGAAACAAAAGAAAAGTTGGAAAAATATTATGGGGCTAATGCTACGTCAGATTACGCCGTCAAATATTGGTTTCGAGGGTTTCGTGGTGGCCACAACTCGACTACCGATCAAGTCCGCAGCGGCAGAGGACAATGTCAAAAAAATACATGAAATGGTGTTGGCTGACCGGAAGTGAAGGTGCGCGAGCTAGCAGATACCACAAAGATTAATACGGAGCGCACACGCCATATTTAGGGCAATATTCTGCATATGAAAAAGTTATCCTGCCGCTGGGTGCCGCGCATGCTCACTCCTGACCAAAAACACGAACGCGAGAGCACTTCGAAAGAGTGTTTGGACTTGCTGATGCGGAATCGGGCGGACTTTCGGCGTCGATTGGTAACTGGATTTGGATCCCTCGGACTATTATCTCTTCCCAAACCTCAAAAGATGGCTCATCAATAAAAAATTCAGCTCACGCGAGGAAATCATCGACGCCACGGAGGACTATTTTGAAGACCTTCCGAAAAATTACTTTTCGGACGGGATCAAGAAGTTGGAAAATCGCTGGAATAAGTGTATCAAACTAAAAGAGGACTATATTGAATAATATAAAAAAACATTTAAAAAAAAAAATTTTTAATTCCCAACGAGGTCACTTTTCACTCCATCTAGTAAGCGACATTTAGGAGATTTATTCCTCTATAGTTGGCGCAGTCAAAAGAGTTTTCTTTCTTGTGGATCGGATAAATGATGTTATGACGTTATGCTTCGGGAACGCTTTCCTCCGACCATATCTAGTGCATGTTCTCAATCAAGTAATCCCCAACTTCCTTAATTACGAAGAGTTCAGAAGGCAATAGCTTCTTTAGACTTTAGATTCGATTTTGCTACCTTAACTTCGTCTAGATCAGCCGGACGGAATTCTTTGTCTTTGAGCAAGGTGGATAGTTCATTCTACGTTATCGCCATTATACAAACTGCAGAAGTAGTCTTTTTATATTTTCAGCACCGATTGCGACTCCAAACCATGTTCACCATTGCAGGTTTCTTAGCCCTGGCATATTCGTTTTCTTCACTGAACATGCCGCCGCCTATTTTCTGCCTTAAATATCTAATATTCCACCACAAATATCGACAACTTAGGTTAGTAGTTCGTGTTTTGCCTGGTGAAAATCTTATTCCATTCGTAAAAACCACTTTATTCAAAATAAACGCTACAAAAAATAAACGTTATGGACTTACATTTGTCAAATACAAAAGTACATATTTTTCGTAATTAAAGTTCACCGCATTTGCAAAATAAAGCTTTCACCTTCTCTCCATCAAGTGTGGTGTGTTTCTATGAACTTGAATTCGCGAATCAACTAAAATCAGCTGAGATCTGAGGAAACTGACTGTCACTAGGAAGAAATCAGTGCAAAATAGTAAACAAGTGCTAGCTGATCTTAGGATTTTGGGCACTCGTGTTGGTTCTATTCCATGATATAGGCGTCGACATGAGGAAGTTCTGCACACAGAAAATCCATCACGAGGCGCAGGTTGAAGTACGTAGAGAAGATGCATCTAAACTTCCATTTGTATACTCCGAGCAATACGCTGTGAAATTTTGTGGACTTCAGAAATTGCATCCGTTTGATGCTGCTAAAGGACATCACATTTTGAAGGTACGTTATCGAAAACTAACCTCATAATTATCCCTCTTAGATATTGCCACTCCCCTTAGATATTAAAATCTGAGAACCTTCTTGGCGAAGGTAGATTCCATGTCCCAGAAGAAATCACCAAAGAGGAACTCTTAAAAGTCCACAAAAAGGAGTACCTCAACAGTTTGAAGGTAGGTTTCCCAAAAAAGAAACTAATAACATTACTTCTCGCAACTTACGAACTCGTTTCTTTAGTGGAGCATCAATGCCGCAAAAATATCGGAAATCGTTCCGTTGCTCCTAGTGCCAAATCCATTAGTACAACGTGGCTATCTTAGACCGATGCGCTTCCAAACAGCGGGTTCTATTATGGCCGGCAAATTGGCCTTAGAAACTGGATGGGCAATAAATCTAGGCGGAGGATTTCATCATTGTTGCTCGTATCGTGGAGGTGGATTTTGCGCCTATGCAGACATTACTCTTCTCATCACAAAGTTGCTGGCGGAAGAAGCCGTGATTGCCAAAGCAATGATTGTAGATCTAGATGCACACCAGGGAAACGGTCACGAACGAGACTTCAATAACAACGAAAAGGTTTTCATTCTGGATATGTATAACGCTTCAATATATCCAAAGGACCATGTAGCCAAAGAGAGCATCAAATGTGCAGTTGAGCTGAGGCCATACACAGAGGATTCGCTTTACATGAAAAAGCTTGCCAAGTAAGTAAGTTTGCAAGTCAATTACTCATCCACTCACTGTAATCACATATTTTTAGGTCTCTTACGGACTCGATTAACTCCTTTCAACCCGATTTCGTTGTATACAATGCTGGAACTGATGTCCTGAAAAACGATCCACTGGGTCTTCTGTCCATTACCCCGCAGGTTTGTAGATATCAACTATTTGTTAAATGTTGAACTGCAACTTGATCTGTTTTAATTCAGGGTGTTATTGACCGGGATGAATATGTCTTTTCCAAATGTATTCGTAACAGAATTCCAATTGTGATGCTCCTAAGTGGTGGTTACTTGAAATCATCCGCCAAGGTTATTGCTGATTCTATAATCAATTTGAAAGAAAAGGGACTGCTTCCATCGAAGTAGTTCTAATCTCATGGTTAAGGAATGTTATTGACTTACAGTTGTGAGTTATTTTTGAAATGAAGTGATTTAATTGGAACGTGTACCTTGATAGATAAGACTTGTTAGGCTGATCTGAACTTAGGCAGATCAGTATGGTTAGGGCTTACTTATGTTTCTAGTTATAACTTTTGATTTCGGATTGATAAATGTTCCTTAAACTTACGGAAATCAATTTATATATCTGCTTATTCAAATTGTTTATAATTATATCAAAGAATTTTCTAATAAACATAATATGTACGATAGTTATGTAAGTAAATGCAATTATGTTTTAAATATTTCATTTTTCTACTAATGAAAGGACTGGCAATGTATGAACTCCAGAGCTATTGATCCTTAAATGCTTGGAATGGACCATTAGTTTAACAATCGTGTTTGAAGCAAATGAACTCGCTTTATTTCCATGCGTCAGATATGAAAAGGGATGAACAGATTTTCTTCTATTCTGCCGGAAATATTGTACGATTGCTAGTTTGTAACGCCTTGACCACCGAAAGCCCCTCGGAGGCATCTACGAATCTGGACTGTGTTTGAACCAATATTTGCTGTGTAGTCTTATTTTATAGTGGCCCATAACGCAGTCCATAAGGTCAACACCCCCCATATGACGATTGTATTCTGCCACAATGAAAGGCCGCTCTACGGTAACGTGTTTCTTTTGCGACTTTTCAAATCTAATTTTCTTGCCAGCATAGCTAGATACAAGATTCACAATTTTGTTATCTCTCCAGGTTACTACGGATATGTCAACTCCATTATAGTTAGCAACCTGTTCAACTGATGTCCCTCTGGGCTGTTTTTTCAGCTGCTTTTCTTCTGGAAGTTTGCAATTAATAATGCGATTTCTTCTTACTGTTCCCAAAGCCAATATACCACGACGTGACAAAAATTCAATCAGTGGTAATTGTCAAAAAACACGATAGTTTTGATTATCAGGAATATCTCTAGCAAGACGAACTACTACATTAGATGACGCACCTAACTGAGGCTCGCCATTTGCGCATATATTCTCCTGGCCACTGTAGACTTCGAACTTATAACCATTACCACTTACGCCACAAATCACAAATACCTTGAAGCCCTTGTGGGGTTTATCTGGCAAATATTGCTTTAGAGCACTTCGGGCCTTAGTGGAACACATTTGTTCATCAACAGATAAATGTTGTTCAAAGGGCACTCTAGCAAAACTCTGGCTCAGTTTTTCAATCATAGGTCTGATTTTATATAAACGATCACAATTTGGCTGTCCATATGGTATCGTTTTGGAGTTATCATTGAAATGTAATGTCTGTCTCAGAAGCTCGAAACGTTTTCGCGTCATAGTTTCGTGTATATGGACATAACCATATTTTTCTGACCAGTACATTCGTACATTAGGCATATGAGTTATGGACATGAAGAAAATAATTCCAACAAACTGTCGTATTTCCTGGGTAACATTAATGGGTTTACTTGCATCTTTTTGCACGCTGTACAGATTTGTTTCATCTCTTATTAGATCAAAAATGTCGCCTGTAAATAAATATGAAAATATGTGATAAGGTGTCTGCAGCTCCAATATTTCATTAGGTAAGGTGGAGGATCCCTGGAACCTCATCTGGTCTTCGCTAAGCTTTAGGTTTTTAGTTTTTTTAGTTTTTTAGGAACACATGTGCTTTTTAAAGTGGTGGATAAACTGGTGCTGGATTCTGGAATAGCAGGGTGTTTCTCACATAAATGAATCGTAGTACTGGTATTGTTCTCCAAGTTCGGTGGCAAGATATTTTGGTTTTGATCGTTTGGGTCTGGTACTTCTGGTTCCTCATCCGAGTCTTCACGTAAATTCTGGTCATTCCGTTCCAATACGTATGATGGATCTGTTACATCATCGTCATCTGAGTACATCATCGTCATCTGAGTACATCATCGTCATCTGAGTAGTCTAAGCCATTATCACTGTCTTCCCAATAGCTCAGAATCTTTTTCATTTCCTCAGCCGTCAAAGCCGTCCGCCTGGAACCTAAACGTAGAGGCCTCGAACTCATAATGAGGCTGAAAGAGAAAAAGATACATATTAGATACAAAATAATGAATTAAGTATAATCGTTTAGCACAAAGTTAAACTATACCAACAACGTGAATACTAATAACTTACCATTACTCTGCAGCAGTTTCAAGTCGAAGTTTACTCGTGCGGACTACACAAACCGATTTTGACAAGTTTCTCACTTTAAATGACAAAAAAGGGAAAATGGCGCGAACTAGTTTAAATAACGGCAACTACTTCGTAAGAATTCATTGCTGTAGATCTGCAACACTGCGCAAAATGGTATTTTTTTGTTTATTCAAACGACTACGCGTATTCTTATGGTATGATGCAGAACTACAACGCAGCGCCGTAAAGGGTTAAAGTCGCTGTTTCAGAACCTGTCTAATGGACATTCAAAAAGGACACAGAAATAATATGAACATGTCACAAGATCAATCACCTTTTAAATCATGTACTGCATCAGTTAAAGGGTTCTTTAATGCCCTTAGAATACCCATGCACAATATTGGTCGACTAAATGAACACCTTAATGTGCAAGCAATAAGGGAAAGCACGTGGCTTTCTGAGGTCTCCTAGGAAATGATCAAGAAGTGAGGGCTGAAATTTCATCAAACCCAATAATAGGAAGCACTACATTTAGCTAAGGCAGCAAAAATGTGCGAGAGCTCAACCGCTAATAGACCCACAAAAGAACTGACTGGTGAATATTTTTCTTAAAAGAATCCGTTTCGGATCATAACCAACTATTTAATCACCAGCGATTACTTACAAGGAAGTTCAAAAAGATTGTCCGAAAAACTAATGTCTGTAAGCAGTCAAAAACTTCATAAAATTTTCGGAGAGCTTCAAGAACAGCGTCAACATGGTTGGCCTACATCATAAAAAAAGATTTTGGGGAAAACAAATCAAGCAGATCACCTCAAGCCGATGGGCCGGGCCGAGCCTATTGAGATTTTTTTTTTATAATCTGTGCCTTCTCAAGGGATTTTGAGTACCTTTAAAATGTTTGCACACAGCACCGTGAAAGAAAATTAAATTAGGGGGGAAAGAAAGAGTGGTACCGGTGGACTTTGATTTTAGATAAATGACTAGGAAATAAAGAGCTAGGCAAGGCATTCCGTCAGCGAGTTGTACGGCTTAGGAACGAATCACGATATTTTAGAGTGCTTCCGAAAGTGGGCTAGGGGTATACATTCATAGCTAGACGGGTGTTATGGTTGAAGGCTTGGAGCACTGATTGTGGAAATAGCGATATAACAAGGTGAGACAGGAGACTTTAGTTCGGTGTTCGACGGTTTCGAATGACTGTGAAATATTGTCATCACCTATGAGTTTTATAGCACGGTTTCGGATCCTATCTAGCAAGTGCAAAGAGGTTTTAGGAGCACCTGACCAGATGTGAGCATTGTACATCAATTTTGGGCGTATAAACGCCTAAGATATTGACACCAGATCAGAGGGTGTGAAATATTTCTTACATCGCTTGAGGAAATCTAGACATTTCGCAGCATTTTTGGCGACGTCGAATATGTGGTCATTCCAACGTAAGTTGTCATTGACACATATACCGGGAATGGAAAATTTATCAGTTTCGACGATGGAAGTGCCATCTATGGATAAAGGCTGGGTATTTAAATTTCGCTTTAACGAAAGCAGACGGCATTGAGTTTTGGAAGCATTAAATTCCACTCGGTTGATAATTCCCCAATTGGTTATGCTGTTAATATCGGAATTTAATGAGCTTAACATACTGCCGTTCCCGTTCTACAGCCGAAGAACAGGGACGTGAGTCCGGTAACGAATATGAAAAGCAGAGAGTACTGTCATCAGCAAAGGAATATATTGGACTAGAAGTAGCAGACAAGAGATCGTTGATGAAAATTAAAAAGAGTGTCAGAGACAGAACGGAGCCCTGGGGTACACCAGCATTTGTTTTGTGAATATCAGACTTGAAACCGTCCAAAACAACTTGAATTTAATGTTCCAATAGGCAACTTCTAATCCATTGAAGAAGAGAGTCATCGATCCCAAAAGCACGCATTTTCGACAAAAGAACCTGATGCCAAACGCCTTAGAAATATCAAGTGCAACTATCTTGCTTTCGCCAGATTGATGTACGCTTTGGTTCCACTTTTCGGTGAGACATACCATCAAATCACCAGTGGACCTGTTGCTACGAAAGCCATACTGCCGCTCATTAAGAAGTTCTCATGTTTCGAGATATTGTATTAGCGTTTCCATGGCTTTGGAAGAAGGGACGTAAGTGCAATGGGTCTGTAGGAGGATAGGGAAGAAGATTCGCCTTTTTTAGGGACGGGCTGGATAAACGCTGTTTTCCATCGCTGTCCTAAAGAGTAGGATTGACGAAACAGCTTACGCAGTGGTTTTGCAGCCAGGAAGAACACCTCTCCAGAAGGAGGGGAGATATACCATCTGGACCAGAGGATTTGTGAATCTTAAGATCTTTAAGAATTCTTGCTACTACACGAGTGCGAAAGTGGATTGGTCTCATTGAAGATTCGACGTACTTAAGTGTAGGCGTGACAAAGCACAATCTGGGAGTGTTGAGCTAGCCGCAAAGTGTGCAGCAAGCAGATTGGCGTCGTCCAAAAAGCCGACAACTGGAATGTCATCGTAAATGAACGTTGGGATGGAGGATGAGGCAGAATTTCTAATGTTTTTGGCGAACGATCAAAAATGTTTACTGCCTTTGGGACATTGCAGTATTTTTTGCCTCAGCTTTTGGTCGTATTGGAATTTCACACGCTTAAGAAAGACGTTGCAGTCATTTCTGGCTCGTTTGAACTTTTTTTTTTTTCCTCTGTCGGGTTGGTCTTGTAAGACCGAAAAAACATTTCTCTAACCCTGACAGCCTCTTTACAGCTCGAGTCGTACCATGCCTTTTCTTTTGGCATCTCATTCCAAAGAGAATAGTTTCTGTGATCATATCAGCGGCGGCATCCACGTCGTTATCTAGGAAACATAACGACCAGATAAATTTCCTAAAGAAGTTGTTAAGTCCGCTCCGATTGACGTTCTCGCATTGCCATACGGTTCTTTTAGGAAACATTTCTCTAACTGTGTGGTGGGTGTACGAGAAATTAGCTAATATGACGCAGTGATCCGACGAGCCTGGAGGTGAGAGCACATCAACGGAGTACTTATCGTGGTGAGAAGTTAAAAACAAGTCCAGGGTGTTGGCGGTATGACTGTCAACGTCTGGTATTCGTGTGGGCTCATTTACAAGCTGGGTCAAGCCATTTTCCGCAGCGAAGATCTCAACACACTGTCCTTTGTGTGTTGGGCCCCCGCCCAATTATCAAGGCTTCGCCCATCAATGACGTTGTCTAATAAAAAGCGGGGGCAGAACATATTACTGGTCTTATCGTAAACATCTTCAGATGACGCCACCAAAGGTTGCTAGGATTTGATCAGTTACAAATTGCCGGTTATAGGTCTTGTTGGTGGCAGGACCACCGGTAGCCCCTACCAGGACTTAAATCGCGGTACCATGGGTGTCAGGAGCTCACCGGATCTCGGTCCGGGCCTGACTTGTTGAGGTAGACCCCCTTCTGGGAGCGTCATGGTGGCTGTGGTTTAAACCCAAAGTCGAGGGAAGGGTCTTCCTGTTGGTTTGACCCAATGTAGAGTTGCAATAAGTGCTGTGACCCTGAGAGCAGTAAGAGGTTTTAAGTCGGCCTCGACACAAGTTCTGCTTTGGTATTATACTATTAATGTAGGTAAGCTATTGCAAGGCGTATCCTTGCTCCTATGGGTGTACGGGCATCCCGGAAACGTAAATCTACATGACAGGTGGTTTACGTTAAAAACCAGAGACTATGTACTTATTAGAGGGCGACTGTCGTGTCACAGAGCGTTCAGAACTTTGGGCTGCTTAACTAGATAAAGTCGGCTTAGTTTAATCAAATTGACATCACTTCGATGCTCCTATTAATAAAAATCAGAAAGTATAAGAGAAATTTACTGTTTGGTGTGGTTTTCATGCCGCAGCTGTTGTTGGACCGTACTTATTCAAAGATGATGCATGTGCTATGGTTTCACTCCATGTTAACCAATTTTATTTTGGAAAAAAATAGAACGGTAATGCTTAAAGGTGTTTGGTTTTATAACAGGAGTGCACCACATTTTACACAAGCCTTGCCACAATAGACTAATTGAAGAAGATGTTCAGTGATCGTCTTATCATCAGGAATGGCCCATTAATAGCCAGAAACTTAAGATGACTTGGAGGCCATCATTCGACGTGAAATTGGTGGAGTATCGGCCGAATTATGAGGAAATTCATTGAAAATGAAGTGCAGTGCATCCACATTACGATCAACGCAAGGCACTCCTCCAGTATTTTGCATATCTGAATATATGAAAAATAGCGGCTAATATCGACTCGGACAATTATCTTGCTGTAGCCAGGATACGTATGCAGATATCCGTAACAGACAAAGCCAGCGAACAATTATGGGGAAGTTCAACTTCGAACGACAGCAATTTCCCGCCAGAATCGAACGTAGAAGACCATTGGTATCACCGCCAAAGAGAATGAAAAGAGCCTCTGATGTACTGAGTTTCAGCCCGTCTTAACAAAGAAACCCCTGGTTCAATGACGAATCCACACAGGCAAATCGAGAAAAACAAAAGATATGAGGAGAAAAGAAGGGAAGAACAGAGGCACCTCAGAACGAAAAAGAAAGAGCACGAGAAGCGCTTGATCGAGGCCTTAGAGAGATGCTACCAGAAGTAAAGTTCTGAAAATAAAACGAAAGCTGTAAAGCCCAAACAGATATGTACAAGGTTGGAAAAGGAAATCTTATAGAAGAACCACAGTCGGTACTGAGAATCTGGAATGATTCTTTTTGTAGATGCTAACGACAAATATCCCACCGTTAGGCAGAATGAACCATTCAATCTGGACGAAGACAGACAACATTTCGGTCCACCCGACCAAGATGAAGTATGGGCAGCAATTTTCAAGCTGAAGTCTAACAAAGCTGCTGGACCCTATGGCTTAACTTCCGATCTGTTTAAAGCACGAAAATCTGTGCGACGAAAGTATGCCCGACGAACGAAGGCAAATACCCAGAACTGCGCCAACTATAGGTTAATAAGTTTCCTCAACATCGCATATGAAATTCTGTCTGCTGTTAAACAGTCTTACCAGTCCCAGGAAAGACCTCCATAGAGCAAATGTACACATTGCGGGAGATCTTGGAAAAAACCAAAGAGTTCCAAATCGATACACACAACCTCTTCATAGATTTCAAAGTCGCATATGACAGCATCTATAGAGACGAACTATACTGAGCCATATCCAGTTTTCGCATCCCTGCCAAGTTCATTCGACTGTGCAGGATGACGATAGAGAATGCACCCTGCTCCGTCAAGGTCGGTAATGACAAAACCGAGACCTTCAATGTCAGAAAAGGCCTTAACCAAGGCAATGTCTTGTTATGTGATTTTCTCAACATCGGTCTTCAAAGAATTGTGTGAAACTTACAATTAAAATCCAGAAGCAGAGTTTATGGAGCGTTTGCTAATATTGAAGCAGAAGCGGCAAAGATTGGTTTGGTGGTCAACAGAGTATGTGCTGTCAACAAAGAGGGAAACACAACATCGACGCCTAGGACAACGACACCAGCGCGGAAATTATACGAAGTGTTAAAGCCCTTTCTCGAGCAACCAAAAACACATTATACCTAGACCTGTCATAAGTTTTTTTCATGCACTGATCAGTTAAGAATACTAGTCAGTTTGGTTTCAGTCGCTGTAATAGCGGTGCATAAGTACGAAAAGAGTACTGGCCAAATTTTTGAGTTGCTAAAACCACTCGGAATATCGAGAATATTCCTTTATCGGGTAATTGCGCGCTTCGGCGAATTGTCTGGAGTAGAGGACAGGCCAAGTAGTGGTCACAGTGGAGTAGAAGATGATGTCCAAGGAATTGGATATATCAAACAGATCCATGTCTATGCTGATTCGGGATGATCTGTATATGAAAACCTATCGACGGTCGACAAGGCATCTTCTAACTTCTCAACTAAAAAAATTAGGCTGGAAAAATGCAATGCAAGACAATGGCCATGAAAATATTCTGTTTAAGGATGAGAAAATTTTTACAGTTTTCAACAAACAAAATGACAAAATTTTATGCCACTTCATCTAAGGAAGCGAAAAAAGTTGTTCCAAGGGTTCAACGTGGACATCATTCCGCTTCCGTAATGGTTTGGTGGGGGGTCTCTCACCACGGTGTCACATCCCTCCATTTCTGTGAAAAGGGTCTAAACACTGATGCAAAGGTTTACCAAGAAGATCCTTTTCAGTAGATACAGATGGATCTTCCAACAGGAGTCTACTCCAGCGCACAAAGCCAAAACCACGCAGGAGTGGCTTAGGCTTAATATTCCTGGATTTATAGCAGCAGAAGATTGGCCGTCGGGGAGTCCAGCATCCACTGGATTATGGTTTGTGGTCAGAATTGGAGAACATGGCCTGCAAGATTCCCCACAGAAATTTGGAAAGCCTTAAAACAGCATTAACCAGAGCAGCGTCCACGATTTCCATGGAAACCGTACGTGACGCTATAGCCCAATGGCCACACCGTTTGGAAGCTTGTGTTAAAGCAAAAGGCAGTCATTTCGAGTGAATCCAATTTTTTTAATAATCTTCAAAATTGATTGTTAAACAATATATCTACTGTTTTTTTTTTTATATCGTTTTATATTTGTAACAGAACTTATGGCAGGACTAGGTACAATACCTATAAGATACTAACCACCTCAGTTCTGCTGCTGATGAGGATGCTCTCGTGGGCTTTGAGAGAAAAGTTCTTCAGATAATTTTCGGTCCCGTTTGCATCAATGGAGTATGGAAGAGACCTTTCAACAGCGGGCCTAACAGCGGACTTTACAGCGATGCTGATCTCATTGGGGCCCCGAAAAGTTTTCAACGCCGAACCAGAAGGACAACGCAGTAGAGAACGACCTTGTCTTAGGTGGTGCACACAAGTGGAAGTGGTAAAAAATCGTTAGCTGAGACCCAGTTCAACACGGACTCTAGCGCTGTCTTAATAAGAAAGCATCCATTCATGCAGGCGGATCCATGCACGGCATTTGAATGATATCATGTTACTCAACTGATGGTAGCAATTATATTTCAATCCAAAATAAAAATTTCAATGATACCTTTGATTTAAAACACAAACTGAAATGCATTTACGCTGCTCATCTTACAAATCAATTAAACGATACATTTAGGATTTTCCTTATTAGCCTTTTATTTATTAACTTTGTTTAATATTTTACAAAAAAAGCTTTTTGTTCTTGTTTATTTATTACAATTATCATTATTTTATAACTATTAAAATTACAATAGTGACAACGAAAATATCATTAAATATCAATTGTTATATTCTAATTCACATGTTGCTGCAATACACAAATAATTTAAGAAAGAAATAAAAATTAAGTTAACAATTACAAATTGTATAGGAATACAGGTATTTGTAAAATTCAAAATGTTTTCCCCACAAAATTAAGACAGAAATAGTAAGTCAATTATTGCAGCAACAAAATACCTACATAATTTGTTACAATGAAAAAATATCTATTTACATGTTACATACGTAAGATAAATATTTTTTTTTTATAATTTTTTTTCCTTTTTTTTTAATTGTTAAATTGTTATTTTTGTTTTAGTAAAAAAATTACATTAATATTTGTCTTTTATTTTAATTTATTTATATATTTCTAAAGTTTTGTTGTTACAGTATTGGAATTGGTATTTTTATTTTTTCTTAACCATGACTTTGAATTAGCTTAAATTTTTTTGTTTTTAATTTTGTTTACACCGATATTTATTGCACATTTTAATATATGTGCTCATTTGTATGGTTTTTGTTTTTTTGGAATTTAATATTAATTTGTATTTCTGGTTAGAAATATTCTTGGTTTCGTCGTTTTTTCTTTTTTTTTTTACTTTTTTATTTTTCTTGTATTCAAATCTAAGCTAACTAACTCCTAAATTATAAAGAACGGCCTTAACGAAGGAATACAATATGTTTGTTGGTCGGGGGTAAATGCTTGAGTGTACTTTGTGGAATGCTAGTGGGAATTGCTTTTAATTTAATATTGATTTTTAGCTAAGCAAAATTTTAAAAGAATTGTTTTCTTGTTATAATGATTTTTAACAAGTAGTAAAAGATTTGTAATTGAGAACCTGTCTTGATGAGAGCGTACCATATTGTTCAGACTTAAAGTAAATAATTAATGTTCTTTCTCGTCTTTTAGAGTGATTTAACTACTCGTCTTAGACTGCGTTTTACAATAGTTTCATCTGACAGATTGCAATTTATGTACTTCGGTTGTTTTTTGAACTTGAAATCCGTTTATGACAGAACAGCCAAGACGTGGTTTGAAATTTAGTGTTATAAACGTGGGTCAATATGTCAAATCGTCACAAATAATAAAGTAACACGTTTTTTTTAAGTAGAAAAAGAATCAACGAACCAAAAATCCTCACACTTAGTTTACAGGTTTTTTAGGCTACATATACATATATTTACAAAAAGAAGCAAGCTATTCTACAGGCAAAAATGGCATAGACAGGAAAATAAACATCGCACACAAGGTTTATGAAAGTTGACTGGTTTCCAGCTGAAATCCGAAGGCAATCATAACTACAGTTCCACAGTCACTAACTACAGCTAACGAGATACCAATAAAAAACGCCTCATAGTTTAATCTATTATCATTTTTATCAACTGTAAACGCCAAGAGTTAGAACCTTCTCATAGGGAAAGATTTTCACTTTAAATTTTAATTTATAGTCGACAGTTGAGAGAATGATTACATTAGAAGGGCGTTTTTCTCCTCTTCATGATTCTATCTGAGGACTTTTATGTAGACATACTACTCACATCAGCCAAGTAGCTGTGTATGCAGTTGCGACTAACCCTTGAAACAAAACAAAGAAACTAGAACTCAGTTCAGTGTCATAGTTCACAAACTTACACAGAAAAACAGGCAACATAACAACTCAACCAATATTTTGATTGTCCAAACAACGCAATAAGATATAGATGCCGATAAAAGAAAGCTGTGACTGCCTTTACGTTACTTTAAATGTTTGCAGATCTTAGACTAATCTATTTCGGTAAGATTAAGGTGTCTTTCCCTAGGGCTCCCGATATGTCTTATGGTTTAGAAGTTCTAAAAGTGGTACTCATTTGTAAGGATACAGACAATATTAAAATATAGAAGGAACATTGCTCGAATGATGATTATACTGATGTAAAACTATAAATTCAGCACTAGAGTGAATGCCGGTATAACATTTATCTAGGGGACACAAAAAACTCGGTAGAGATGCATAAGAAAGCAGATCGCCTCACCTCGACCATCTACAAGTTTTATAATCTTCTGAGCAAGCTTAAACATCTACACCAACCTATTAATAAGATCTTACTCGGTGTCATCTTAAGGAACTTCTGAAACGATATGTAACTATGGAATCATTAATACGACGAACACTAAGTAATTTCAATTCCTGGACGAACATTAACTAATTGCAAAGGCACACTTATTTAGATTTTATTAATTCCATGTGATGTTTAGTCTAGGTACAACCTCGAATTACGAAGAATGAATAAATTTGGGGATATTTTATGGTTCGTAATTAGAACTAAAAGCGTCAGTACCATTTCAGGTTAGAGAGAGTGCGAAGTGCTGGCATACAGTATTTTGAAAATACTCGTCAAATTGGGTGCACTCCACAAGTTAGTAAAACAAATACAATTCTCAACAAAATTTTTTTTTGGGTGTATCAAGGATATTAACAATATTATTAACAAAGGTAGCAATCACAGGCGTTTTCTCAATGCCAGCTGTGGTGGCTATTAACAAAGATAAAATAAAATTCACAGTAATAAGATTTTGCTTTAAAATCGATCGACGACAGCTACGCGAAAGATCAAACAGAAGAAAACCTACGCGTTTTTTTGGTCTTAAAACGAACTCAATTCACTCAATTCTCAATTTTCTGCTCTGTCCTAATTTAGTTTACTTAACCGTTGTGGACCGCACCGCACGTTAGTAAGTTGCGGTTCCGAAATCTGCTATTTTTACATCAAACACGAAATGCGAGCGAACATTTTTATGAAACTTTCATTTGAAATTACCTTTAACTACTTAGTCGGACAGTATCATATATTTGTTGCTTTTATATTTGCCGTAAGTTGTCTCTCAACGACATGCTTACGTATATTTTAATTTTTCTAAAGTTTTTCATTCAGTCAAAGTAAAGCAGAAACCTACTCGTGCCATCCCAAAATTGCTCCTATTAATGCATAATTAGAGACAACTTCTGTGTGATTTCATATCGTGTAAGTATGTTGGTCTGGCTTTCGTAATAGGTAAGACGTTTAACTTTTCAATATCTAATATCTTGGACCTAATTTATGCAGTTACGAGGGCAACATCCAACCAGTGTTAGAAAATCACTTATCATATCGTATATTACATTTAAGGCAGCTAGATCACAAATGCTTCATCTTGAAGAGGTTTGAACTCATTTCAGAGGGATTGCGCAGAAGAAATCAATGCTATCTTGAATGTTGTTTTGAATATTTCTTAAGAAGAAGGTGTCCTTAGCTATCAGTAGCGCTTTTTTTTTTGAATATGCTCTATAAGTCAGTCCTAAACCTGTAGCGAAATTTCCAATGTCTGTTGGTTTCTTAAATAACAATATTGACTCACTTCAGCCGAACACGTTATTGAGTACTTAGTAATATCTACTCTTACCTCCAAGTGACGCCATCTGAAAACTTTTTAATATCACAAACTAGCACACAGACTCAACATCGACGGTGTCACTCGTTCAACGTCTTAATCGTATTCATTTCTACGTTTCAATCGCAAACGTAAAATTTAAATTTAAATTTATTGAAGTTCGTTGGCTTTGAATTTTTGGATTTTGAAAGTTAAAGGTTTTTTGAAAAGGACAACAAATCACAGTTGCAGCAACAAGATCTTTGTAGAAGAACTATGCAGTAGGCTTTACTGGCATTCCTCCCGAGCAATTCTATGCGACACCAAACATATATGTATATGAGTAGAATCACTTCATGCCTCATAAGGAGGGAATAGGAAAGAGAGGTTTTCCCAGGAAAAGAGGTTTGAATATTAAACCACCAAAAATATTTACAGTGTGTTCAGCAAAAGCGTGTGGCTCGTACAAATTAACCCATTAGTCGCCTCTTCTAATGCGCAGTCAAATTTTTCTTCAGTTGCATCTCGTTTTCGCAAGTTACAAGACGTATTCCGAAATGAGTGCTGTATATGAGGTTCGGCTTGAAGCCGTGTCTCTTGTTGCTCATCCAAGGGGACCAATATTATCCGTTACAGCTGCAGCAAAGTATCTCAGAAAGTCAGATAGTTTTGTGAGAAAGTGGGTGAAACGATTTAACGAACATGGAAACATTGATGATTTGCCAAAACGGGGAAAACCAGAAACTATTTCAATTTTTAAAAAAATCACAAGGTTAGCCTAAAAAAAGCAAGGCAAATGTTATTAGATAAAGGTTACGAGGTTTCTATCTTCAGTATTCGCAAAATTATCAGAGAAAAAGACTTTAATTACAAAGCCGTTGCGGCTAAGCCTTTGTTAACTGAAGAACACATTAAAAAAGACTTCAGTGGGCTTGCCGTTACAAAGATATGGACTTGACCAAAATTATTTTCACTGACAAAGGTTAATTTTTGTTAAACAATCCCCTGAGATATCTGCGGACTGCTCACAGTGAAACTGTGGTCCAACGAACTGTGAAACATCCGGCAAAAGTGCATGTTTATGGCTGTTTCTGTGCGACGGGTTTCCGAAGATTGGTGAGGTTTACCGGGAATCTCTATGCTCAAAGAATGCTCCAACTGTACAAAAAAAGGATTGTTGGCATCCGCTGAAACGCTATTCAGACGTGGAAAACGGGATTGGCTCCTATAAGAGGACAACGATCCGAAACATCATAGTCGTATCTGTCAGGGCTTAAAAGAGAGAGATGATGTCAATGTGTTCTATTGGCCATCTCAGTCTGCAGATGCCAATCCGATTGAAAATGTCTGGGTACTTATGAATCAGAGGATTAAAGGAAAAGATGTAAGGGCAATAAAACAAGTTAAAATGCTTTTAAAAATAATTTGGCGACAATTACCGTAAGACTACGCAGAAAAATTGGCTCTAAGTTGTTGACAAAGGTGCGAGGCGATAATTGGGAATGGAGGAGACTAGAAAATATATCAAGTACATTGCGCATTAAGAGAAATGTTAAAAGCTTTAAAATAAATAATTTTGTTTCCCTAAGTCAAGCGGTTGTCTTCTTTTAAACCACACGCTTCTGTCAAACACACTGTAATTTGGAAACTAGAGAGGTGTACGCCACAACGTTAATGATGAATGAACAATAACGGTAATAAAACAAAGTGTCAACACTGTCAACTAATGGTAGATCGACTATTTATTGACTTTAAGTAAAAATTTCAATGGTATTTGGTTAGATTTGTCCAGACATCTTATTGTCATCATTATATTGATTTCTTCTGAGCGGCACTAAATGAAGAAAACACAATCATTAAATGTATTGTACTTTGACATCCTTTCATAACGACGCGATTGCGAGGATGACTTTCATTTGCCAGTGATTCACAAATTGGAAGCTTTGGCCATTGAAGTAAAGAGAATCATAACTCAAAGTCAAAGCTACCAACGTGAGCATTGCAAACTATTACATTCAACTTAAAAAATTGAAACAGTTTATAGGAAGTAGAAATGCAACAGTGCTGCGAAAGCAATAGCTCCACTCAACATAACATCGAAAATCTTAAAAAAATATCCAGCAACGACTATCCCTCTCTAATGTTGAATCAATAATTTCTTAGGGGTTCAGTACTTAGAAGTTTACTACCATTGTCAATGCGTTTCTTCACCATCCAAATGATTTTTCGTTCAAATCGTATTTCTAACGAAAATATCTACGAGATAATTGGCTAAGAATCAATAGCCATCATTAAGAAAGCTAAAGTAAGGATTCACAAACTCCACCGCTTAATATGCTTTGTAATGATATCCACTTCAGTAAAGTCCACAGCCAATCAGGCGGAAGAATCAACTGTGTGTTGAGAAGGCTCGATAAAATTTTGGAAAGTAAGCTGGAGTTTAAGTACATTACAGAATTGCAAAGACACAGGCATTCTGACTTCACATAGGTATGTCATAGTGCGACTGAAACTTTTGTTGCTAAAGTTAGAATTTTAAATTCTTAGAACCTTGCACTTACGGTTTATGTTTGCCAACTTCTCGTATTTTTCCGAACATGGGAAAACTGAATTTCATATAGTGTTTCTACCATTTTATTATTTGAAGAATAAAACAGCTGCGGAAATCAAATCAAAATTGAATAAAAACGGGAATTCTGGAGCTTCCGTTCGAATAACTTACGAATGGTTTCGAAATTTCCGATGCGGCGATTTGAAGACAAAACATGTTGACTTAAACGTCTAATTGATACCAGAAATGATCGATAAAATTAATAGTATAGACGATCGGAGAATTAAAGTGCATGCACTTGCTGAGCAGGTATTCGCTTCAAACGATCGAAGCAGTTCTCGGACATGTTCCAGTGCAATCCCTGTGAGTTTCTCCGTAGAGGTTGATGAGACTTCAATTCAACACGAGAAATGAAAAATAAAAATCTTCGAAAAAAATGGATATCTACGTGCCAGTGTGAACTATTGAAGGCAGAGGGTGAAACGTTTGCTCATTCCACACCAAAAACGTGTGCAGATGAGCACTTAAAAATTTTGACATCGTAACTATTGATGAAACTTGGACATGTTCCAGCGCAATCCAGACAAATTTCTTCATCATTTCGTAGATGTTGATGAAATTTGAAATCATCACTGCCCGAAAGATCATGGCCACAGTTTTTTGAGATTCGCTGGGATTAATAAACATTGACTATTTGAAAAAGTGGAAAAAAGATTACCGGCGATTACAATACGATTACTGAACAGATTCAACGAAGAATTAATGAAAAAAATCTTCGATTGGCAAAGAAAAGTGTCGTTGCATCTGGCTCGCGCTTACACATCCCCAATCACAACAGAGAAACTAAACGAATTCCTTTCCCACTCCTAGTATTCTCCAGATCTAACCCCTCGCGACTATTTTCTACGTAAAGACATTACATAGAGGTCAGAGATTCGCATCAAATGAAGAAGTTATTACCACAACAGAGGCGTTTTTCGCAGAGCTCAGCAAATCGTATTACTTGGCCGGCCGCCATCGAAACAATGAAATCAAACGGATTAATTCATCCATGTTTTTCAGATCTAACCCCTTGCGATGAAGAAATGGCTTGGAGGTCAGCAACTCGCATGGAATGTAGAGGTTACCGCCACAAGAAACACCGATTTTGAAGAGGTCAACAAATTGTATTACTCGGGCGAGTTAAAAAGTTAAACCATCGTTGTATCGAGTTAAAAGGAGTTTAAAAACTGAAATTGATTTTTGCCGAAAAAAACATGTTTTTTGGCATCGGTGTCAACGCTAAATTTTCATAGATCAAAAAAACGACTATAGGCGCTCGGAGAATTTGTCAGCACCAAAGTTCAAAAAGTGACACGTCTTTTGGCGTTCCCATACAAGGTGTCGCTATCATGGAAAAGCAGGTCTGAAAGCATTGTTGTTATCTGCTTAAGTCCGATAAATATTTTGCATTGAGTTAGCGCATAAAGTTGTTAGTGTACTTTGCACGTAGATTGACAATAAACGCTGATACCGATGTCAAAAAAAAACACAACTATTATTCTGCATGCCTCGTACAAATGATTCATGTACACCCTTAAGGTCCGCCTATTGTCATATTTTAAAAATTGATATAATGCAATTTATACCATGCCGTCGTACACATCAGATGAACGTTTGATTATCGTACAAACCTTTTACAAATACAACAGTCACCAGGGTCAATATTACGTGCTTTACGTAAAATCTTCGGAGAGCAAATAAGTGAACAATTATAAGGATTGCCCAGAGATTTGAGAAGAGTCATAACGAGCAGCATCCGCATTTACGTAAAGTAGATGGCAAAATTGCAGCCGCAAGTCCTCATATTCTTCAAAATCTAAATGTGTCCACATCAGTTAGAGTTGTCTTATTTAAACGATTTTAACGATTGACTTGAAACTTCATGCATATAAAATCAAATTAACCCAAAGCCTGTGGATCACGGACAACATCGTCGTTGTGTTGATTGGGCCCTTCATCAATCCTCAATTTTGTTCAGTTCTTGATCTTTAGCGATGAAGCACATTTTCAACTTGATGGCTACATTAAGAAACTAAACTGTCGATACTAAAGTGCAGTTCACGCAAAATCTCTACGTCATTTGATGATTATTGCAGCGTCCCTTTTTGGATTTTTTGGACACATATTTTATCAGTAAAGCTTCACTATTAATCGGTTAATTTTTTGTTTTGATCGAAGGCATATCGGTAGTTCTGTACGCAATGTAAGTTCAAAATCGTGAAATAATAGTGAACAAATTTCTTGAAAATCCTTCGTGGTCGGGGTCAAAAATCGCAAAGGTGCTAAAATTACCGAAAACTACTGTGTGCAGTGTTATAAAAAGGTATAAAGAAATGAAAATTCAAAACTGGTCTCACAGGTAATAACATCTGTGAAACGTAATCCTGGGTTATCGGACAATGATCGAGCAAAAACATTTAATACAAGCAAAAGCACAGCAAGACGTATACGTTTGAAAGCAGGTTTTAAATCCTATCGTGCAATAAAATACCCCAACCGTTCTGATAAACAAAATTTAATAGCTAAAAAACGGACTAGGATTGTCATAAAGAATTATGACAAACTTTTAACCAAATTCAAAGGTAATGGACGACGAAACGTATATTAAATTTGATCTTAAGCACCTACCGGATCAAAAATTGTATGTTTCGACGAAACGTGGTAATGTTCTTACAAAATTTAAATATGTATATAAAAGTCGATAAATTTGCTAAGAAAGCAATAATTTGGCAGGCGATCTGCAGCTGTGGCCTTATGAGCAGGGCTTTTGTGACAACTACCACACTGACATCGGATGTTTACATCAAGGAGTGGCTAACAAAACGACTTCTGCCTTTCATACGTAAGCACTATACGGCAGTAACGTTTTGGCCTGATTTGGCCAGTTGTCACTACTTCAGGGTTGCCATGGAGTGGTATAAAAGAAAGAATGTTGAAGTTGTACCCAAAAGCATGAATCCACCTAACTGCCCCCAACTTCGACCAATCGAAAAACATTGGGCAATTGTTAAATTTAAATTGCGGAAGAAAGCAGGAGTTGTTAAAAATGTCAATTCAATGTTGATAAAATGGAACCAAGCCGCGACAAAAGTCAGAAGGAAGAATGTTCAGAAGGTCATGGCGTCCATCAGGAAAAACACCCAAAATTTTGTTCACACTAAAGAAATCTAACATTCACTTGAATATTACTATTAACTTTTAATTTGAGATATTATTTGTTTTTCTTGTAGTGTTATTTAAAAAGTTATAATAGCATATATGCGTACAGATTTTGCGTGAACCGGACTTTAGAGTGATGAATATCCCATAGAAATGCAACAAGAGATCTAATAACTTGAGAATGTCACAGTTTAGTGCGATGCAGCGATTGGACATTATTTTTTCGAAGATGGTGAAGCAAAATCCGTTACCTTCGATTCTGATCTGATTGGTAGGAATGGACTCGAGGAACATTTCAATAACATGCCATACAACGTACCAAAAAATTAATTTTTTGAAAAGAAAATTCGGAAATCGCACAATTTCGCGAACTGGACCCGTGAGTTACCCTGCAAGAAGCCTTGCGACTTCTTTCTTTGTGGTTTTCTTAAGAATTGAGTTTCCAATGCTCCCCGACTTACCGGTATCTGTCTGACTATAGAAGAAATATACCAAATATGTAATCAAAAGTTGCAATCATCGTTTATGCATATAGAAAGCATGCGAGCGCAAATGCCAAAAAGTATGTTTCACGTATAATTGTATTGAATCAAACCTTTAAACTTAACAAACGTTACAGCTCATACCATACAAAATATAACACATTTCATGGATCACCCTTTGTTTGTCTGCACACGGTTTGTCTTTTACTTTATCCAAGCAAATTATGAAATTAAACGAAAGTGTGGAATTACAGAGATACCCGAGTAACTGTGTAAACAATGAAAAGAAACCCATTCAATAAGTTTTTAAGTTACACTCAAATCAGTTTTAGAAACATATTCTTACCCAGACAACACTAATCGCACACAATTGTTTATACACTAGGAACTTACGTATCAGTTCTTCTTAAGTCCAACAACCAATATTCCATTTACCATGTGCAATATGGTTCCACTTAACTTTCCATCTTTCCACTCATGCATTACAATAAAAACTAAATGGCTAAGACCGTTCTTCCGAGTTCAGGAGTACGAGTCTAAAATATAAAATAGAAAAAAAAAAAAAAAGATAATATCAACTTAGTTTAATTTTTGCTGG
Organism: Volucella zonaria; assembly: GCA_963966105.1. Lineage (NCBI taxonomy): Eukaryota > Metazoa > Arthropoda > Insecta > Diptera > Syrphidae > Volucella > Volucella zonaria. The sequence continues at coordinate 247,910,105 of OZ014530.1, read as the reverse complement.
TTTTTTTTTCTTAGTTGTATTTTTATTTTTTTATTTATTTTGGTACAAATGAATGATGATACCCAAATTCAGCTAACAGTTGTCTTTGTATTTTAGTATTTAATAAAGGATATCTGTGGTCTGTTCCTCATATTGATGGCCACTGCAAAGCTTTATAGAATCAAACATCGATACACGTAAATACATAAGAATACACAAATCCTCATACATTCTGTGATTTAGTCTTTGTTTTGTTTTTTGTTCGTTTTGTTTTTAGCCAACTTTACAAGCATTCTACTCTGTATGTCCTTTTCTACTTTCATTTTTGTTTCTTTTGTTGCAATAATTGCTATACAATAATCATTCTACGATTTATTCGATTCAATTCAGTTCAATTCAATTCAATTCAATTCATTCATTCTAAGCCGCGGTTTCTATGTATTATATTATATACGAGTTAGCGTGTTTAAGTACTCGCATTGCTAACTGCTTAGCTATAACCCTATCTTCTTATATTCTATAGGTTGTCACGACTTGCAAAAACTTTTTAATTGAATTAAATACAACTAAAATTACCAAAACTAAATGTACTCGTATCTACATACGTATGAGTGTGTCTGTTTTGTGTGTGTGTAGATGTGAATGAGAGTGTGAAGAAAATGTTTCTAAATTCGTAAAGCGAATGATTAAAATTAGAAATTGTCTTTTTTAAATTTCTCTTCAAGCGTTTAAAATGATTTTTTTTTTTTTTTTGTATTTGTTTAAGTTTAACTAGGCTACAAACAATTTTGTTCTGTTTTTTTTTTGTATCTTTTCTTCTTTGTGTTTAGGATGGAATATGTAGTAAAAAAAAAAATAAAGCACTATTCGTAAGAAATAAAACAAAATCGTTTTCATGAGAATGACAATAAAGGATGTAATAATACTTAAGAGCTATTTTAAAAGTTTCGCCTAGGTAAGGGCAGTCTTTCTGTTAAGTTTTTTTTTCATTTTTCTTTTATATATCATTTTTTTTTTATTACTACTAACAAGCCGCTGGTTCCGTTATCCTAAAGGAAAAAGGAAGGAATAAGAATATGATGAGAATGAGCTACAATCTAAACAACAAAATAAAAGTGTCAATCACAAACACAAACTATAATTGAAGTGTGAACATGGTTAACTTACGTGGATCTCGATGGAGCGTCTCCGAATAGTACGTCTGACCTGCAATTCATCAGGTAGACTATACAGAATGATAGTATCGTTATGACAATACCAATAGAAAGGGTTGTTGCTTCGTGTATTTTGGACGGTCTTAGGAATATTCGTGCACTGAATTGTGACCAAGTCGATTCAGTCCAAGTCGAGTATTGACCAGATTTCCAATCGTAATCTGTTAAAGAGAGAATATAAAGGCTTTTTAATTTGGTTAAATACTTAAAGAATTCTAATTCATATTTAAAGAAAAAAACGAATATTTGGGTCAAGTCGGATCGAACCTGGCGATCGATGTAGATAATTCTATGAGATTAATTTACAGATAATTCAATTCGCATCTTATGCCAAAAGCACCGGCGAAGCGCTTGTTTGATGTGGTCCAAACTTTGGTATTTTTTAGTGCCAACCTTCGCCTTCAAAATACCCCAGACAGAGAAATCCAACGGATTTGCATTCCATTGTGTCGAAGAAATGAAGTGTGGAACATTGTTTTTTAACCAATCTTGGTTGACGCGCGCTTTGTGAGACGGTGCCGAGTCTTGTTGAAATGTCCACGGTCTCCGACCGAAATGATTGTTTGCTCAAGGCTTCAATACTGCCTCTAAGACAGTTTCACGGTATACGATCGCATTAATTTTGACCCCACGGTCCAAAAATACGAGCGGAGAGCGACCATCGACGGTTATGGCGGCCCAAACCATCACTATCGTGGCTGCCTGTTTTCTGGTGGCCGTCCGAAGGTGTAAATTTTCGAAGGACCTCTCTGGCAAGTAAACTCAGTCATTTTGTTTGTTGACATATTGCTCGATAACATATGGTGACTCATCGGAAAAAACCAAATTCGGCAACTCACCACTTTCGTGCAAGCGTAGCAATTCCTTCGCTCTTTCGACTCTAACTTTTTTCTGTTGCGGTGTAAGATCGTGTGCTTTTTGGAACTTCAATGGCTTGAGCCTAAGCTCATTTTTCAGTATGTGTTGCATCCGTTCCAACGATATGTTGAGCTCACGAGCCATTTTTCTTCCACTTCAACGCGGATTTCGCTCAATTCGAGCCTTCACTTTCCGAACCATTTCTGCCGATGGTGCTGTTTTTTTATGACCACCTCCATGGCGTTTTGCAACGCTGCCAGTATCACGGTAACGAGCTATGGTTTGAGACATAAATGATTTATTCACGTTGAGGTGCTGGAGGGTTCTAACGATAGCTACTTGTGGTTTTCCAGCCAAATACTAGATGGAGTGAGAGGTGACCTCCTTGGGAATTAAAAAAAATTTTTTTTTACAGGTTTTTTTATTTTATTCAATATAGTCCCCTTTTAGTTTGATACAGCGATTTTCCAACGTCTTGATCCCGTCCGAAAAGTAATTTTCCGGAAGGTCTGCAAAATACTCCTTCGTGGCGTCGATGATTTCCTCGCGTAAGCTGAATTTTTTATTGATGAGCCATCTTTTGAGGTTTGGGAAGAGATAATAGTCCGAGGGATCCAAATCCAGTTACCAATCAACGACAAAAGTCCGCCCGATTCCGCATCAGCAAGTCCAAACACTCTTTCGAAGTGCTCTCGAGTTCGTGTTTTTGGTCAGGAGTGAGCATTCGCGGTACCCAGCGGCAGGATAACTTTTTCATATGCAGAACATTGCCCAAAATATGGCGTGTGCGCTCAGTACTAATCTTTGTGGTATCTGCTAGCTCGCGCACCTTCACTTTAACATGACGCCGAACACGTCAACAACAATCAGCTGTCAAAACAAAACTAAAGACAGTATCGCACTGAAATTTGGCATGTCTGCTGCATTTGGGGAAGAAAAAAGTTTTGTTTCATCAAGACAATGCACCAGTTTACTCATCCGTCATCGCGATGGCCAAAATCAATGAGTTAAGGTTCGATTTGCTTCCTCATGCACCCTATTAGCCAGATTTAGCCTTCTCGGAATATTTTTTATTTCCGAATTTGGAAAAATGACTCGGTGGTAAAAGATTTGCCAACAGTAAATAGGTGGAGTCTGCGGTCGATGGCTATTTTAACGAGCTCGACGATTCTCACTATTAACAGGGTATAGAAGCTATTGAACATCGGTGGGAAAAGTGTATTGAACTAAAAGGAGACTACGTAGAGAAATAAACATATTTTTCCCCAATTTTTTTTTGTGTTGTCTTTGCTAGGTCGGGTACTTATAGGACTACTCTCGTATTGTGACCAATGTCATAATTGGTTACAACCAATAACCCGTTAAGATTCCATCCAGGTATCAAACTGAATCAAGAGATTCATTCGAGCGAATGCAATATTTAGGAGAACAATAAAAATTGCCAAAAAAGTACGTTTCTAAAACTTCGCCTCAAATACATTATAAACCCAACCGCAACCCAGAGTAAACTATGGACTGACGTCAAAACACTAACTGGGAATTATACCCAATAAAAGAGGTAACCACTTCCAATTGTGGAATACTTTGCAGAAACCTGGTCTGACTACGCTGACGATTCCAACTTTTCTTTAGAAGCAGCAAAAATTTTGCAATAACCCAAAATATGCCAAATTATATAATAAACTCATCAACTAAATTTATTTAGTTTTCTATCAGTATGACTGAAGTTGAAGGCTCAGTTACTTTATATCAGGGTAAAGCCCCTAGATTTGACCGTGTTTCATACACATTGCTAAATAATGCTCCCCTTATTTTAAAAGAATCGCTTATACGCTTATATAATGTATAATTTCGGCTAGTTTATAATAGCTTTCAACGAGCTGAGCGAAATTGGTCAAAGGTGTAACACAATTGGCCACTTCCTATACCCGGATGACCTCGTCCTCTCTTCTAAATGACCTGGTGTAAAACCTCCGCATTGAAAATATCACTCGAAGAGAGCAAATTCTATAACAAATATACATATCTAGAAAAACAAGTTGTAAAAAAATATTTCACTAGATAATAATTTTTCTAACATCGTAAACGTAACTGCTTTAAGTATTTTAGTGTTATAATTGATGTCAAATTTAGTTTTAAGCAACACTGTACGAGTATGTATCTAAAAAAAAAGCCTACCTACCAAGCTCAATATAATTAAATATCTAACTTCAAAGAATAGCTTTTGGTATGTTAACTCCATTTTAAACATAACCAGATCCATAGCACTACCCAAAATTTAATATGGGTTAAGCGTCTATGGAAAATGCTCAAAATCTTCACTCATTATACCACTTCGCAGTCAGAACAAGCCTCAAAGCCCTCAGAAGCACTCTTATAAGAAACATACCTACTGCAGATGGTCTACTTCCCATCTAGAACTAATTTGATTACTGTTACCAAACCTGCCAATATTACAGCTGGCAATACCATTTAAACTGGGCTTCATACCGGTAATGCAGGCTACCTTAGTTCAGCGACGTTAATATACTACCTTGATCAAAAAGTTCCCGGAATGTATTCAGAAAATTGGAAATACAAGTTCATTCATCTAAATCTATATTGTCCCCTTTAAAGTAATCCCCATCGACTGCAACACACTTATGCCAGCGCTTGATCCAATCCTCGAAACATTTTTTATATTCGGTTTTCGGTACGTCCATCAGTGCGCCCTGCGATTTTTCCATTACTTCCTCTCGGCTGCTGAAAGGCGTTCCCCGTAGGGTGATTTTTTAACTCGATTGAATAGAAAGAAGTCACAGGGAGCCAAATCAGGTGAATTCGGTGGCTGTTGGATGGTATTTGTTGCATTTTTCGTCAAGAAATTATGAATAATGATGGCACTGTGCGACGCTGCGTTATCATGGTGCAAAATCCACGAGTTTTCTGCCCACAATTCTGGTCTCTTTCGGTGAATTACTTCAGGCAAACCTCTCATAGCGCCCAAATAAAACTCTTTGTTTACTGTCTGGCCTTGTGGCAAAAATTTATGATGCACTACACCGTTGTAATCCATGAAAACCGTGAGCATTGCCTTTTTTTTGACTGAAAACGACGTGGTTTTTTTGGTCTCGGCTTATTTGGTGAACTTCATTCACTTGCCTGATGTTTGGATTGCGTGTCGTACTCATAAACCCACGTCTCGTCTCCAGTAATGATCCTTGAGACGTCAACACGGTCTCTTTTTTGCATGAAATTGAGATCTTTTGGCACCAACTTTGCTGCTACACGACGGAAACCCAAATCATTAACTAAAATGTTATGTTGGACAGATCCATAGGCAATGTTCAAGTCCTCCACTATCTCTCTGATGCTTAATTTCCGGTTATTGACTAACATTTCTTTTACTTCTTCAATGTATTCGTCGGTTTTCGATGTCGATGGTCTGCCACTGCGTTCATCATCTTCGGTTGACTCACGACCACTTTCGAACTGCTCGTGCCACTGGTAAACGACCGTTTTCTGTAGAGAATCGTTGCCGAAACCTTTCCCAACATTTCCAAAGTTAGCGCACCATTAAATCCGTTTTTTACGCAAAATTTAATACGAGTACAAGTTCGTTGTTGCAAATTTAAATCCATTTCTAAAATTGTAAAAAATCGCCAACACACACAGAGATAGATGTACTCTTGGCTACGTAACTTTTGCAAATGTAAAGCTATGACGCTAATATTTAGAGAAAATGTCAACAACAAATTTACCAACTTAACAAAACTCAAATCGGAACGATGGGAGGGCCACACGGTGGGTGTGGTCAGGAACTTTTGATCAAGGTGATATGTCAAAAACGACATGTGAGAAAATCATTTTTCGAATATGAGGTTACCGGATAAAGGCATACGGAAATTTCAGCCCTTTGTTCAATGATTGAATCGAAATAAATTGAAATTGCTATATTGTGTGTTTATTTATACGACGTGCATCAATCTTTAGGGAAGCCGTTTAGCCAACTTCATTGCGACCGATTCACCTGTGCTAATAATGCAAGGCAAGAGTTGAAAGACCAGCAGATTGCGGCGAGGCACATAATGCCTAAAGAACGTCCGCCTTTAGTGGCCGGCCTCAAGAATGGCCGCTATTTATTAGTTGTGATGAAAATTCGACCAGGACTTGTGGCTTCTCTGATGATGAAAATCAGATACGTTTGCAGAGATGCCTCAAGGGAACGGCCTTAGAAACTGTTAGGTCTAAATTGATGTTTCCAAGCCAGGTACCAAGTGTTACTGCTACTTTGTGAATTAGTTATGGACGTCCAGTTTGTGCGGTTTGCTAAGAGATGGGTCTATAACCTAATTCGTGCGGTTTGCTAAGAGATGGCGTAACTTGTATTATTCCATTGGAATATACGTTGGAAAGCTACTGTCATTGTACGTCTTTTCAGTATATGTCATTCATTTGAAGCGTAAACAACAATAATTTTTTTTCACTCAAATATGTCGAACTTTGTGCCTGAAAAAGTGTTTTTGCGGGGAGGTCTTCTTCATTACTTTAATATGAAGAAAACTGCTGCCGAAAGTCATCGTATTTTGGTGGGAGTTTATGGCGAACATGCGCTAGCTGAGCGAACGTGATAAAAGTGGTATGAACGATTTAAAAGTGGTGATTTTGGCTTGGAAGACGATGAACGTCCTGGGCAGCCAAAGATGAAGAACTTTGAAGTTGAACTTGAACTTGAAGTTTGAAGATGAAGAACTGGAAGCATTACTCTATGAAGATTGTTGCCAAACACAAGAAGAGCTCGCAGAATCTTTGGGTGTCACTCAAGCAGCCATTTCAAAACGTTTAAAAGCATCTGGATATACGAGGGCGGGTCAATAAGTCCGTGACTTTTGGATTAAAACACAGATTTTTTGATAAAAAAATAATTTTATTTTTCAACGTAGTCTCCCTTGAGCTCTATACACTTTGTCCAACGCTTCTCCAATTTTTTTATCCCTTCCAATCAAAATGACGAGATGACTTCATCATTGGAGTCAAATCTTTTTCCACCAAGCCATTTCTTCAGGTTTGGGAACAAGAAGTAGTCGCTCGGAGCCAAATCTGGAGAATAGGGTGAATGAGGGAGCAATTCATAGCCCAATTCATGGATTTTTGCCATGGCAACTGCACATGTGTGCACCCTTGCATTGTCTTGGTGGAAAAGAACTTTTTTCTTGGCCAAATGAGGTCGTTTTTTTTTCAAATCGTCATTGAATCGGTCCAATAAGTTGGCATAATATTCCCCATTGATTGTTCTTCCCTTTTGAAGGTAGTCAATGTGGATTATCCCGCGTGCATCCCAAAAAACAGTCGCCATAACTTTATTGGCTGACAAACCCACCTTGGCCTTCTTTGGCGCCGATTCACCCTTAGAAACCCACTGTTTTGACTGTTGTTTGTTCTCTGGTGTGTTGTGATGGATCCATGTTTCGTCTACGGTTACAAAACGGCGCAAAAACTCCTCCATATTGCGATTAAACAACGCCAAACCTTCCTGTGAAGTTGTTACACGATTGCGTTTGTGGTCGACTGTGAGCAAACGCGGCACCCATCTTGCGGAAAGCTTTCTCATGCCCAAGTGATCATTCAAAATTGAAACCACTGAGCCATGCGAGATCCCTACGGCTTCCACAATCTCTCGCACTTTCAATCTTCGGTCGGCCAACACCATATCGTGAATTTTTTCGATTGTTTCGGGTGTAGAGACCTCAACTGGGCGTCCAGGACGTTCGGCATCTTCAGTGCTTGTACGGCCACAACGAAATTCAGTAAACCACTTTTTTACCATTGAAATCGATGGTGCAGAGTCCCCATAGTATTTATCAAGCTTAGCCTTGGTCTCGGTAATGGTTTTTTTTCGCAAGAAATAATGCTTAATAAGCACACGAAATTCACTTTTTTCCATTTTCTCCTCAAATTAGTGAGTAGTCTGATAAAAATAGCTGTCAAACACAAACTAACTGACGCAGCAAGTTTAAATTTTGACAGGAGTCAACTGACAGATGCCTGTTGACAGGAGCAGTGTTGCTGTTTCAGTAAAGAGGTCAGAAATTCAAAAATGCACGGACTTATTGACCCGCCCTCGTATTCAAAAGCAAGGAAATTGGGTTCCACATAAACTCAAGCCGAGAGACGTCAAAAGGCGGTTTTGCATGTCCGAAATGCTGCTGGAACGCCACAAAAGGAAGTTATTTTTGCATCGGATTGTTACTGGTGATGAAAAATGGATCCATTACGACAACCCCAAGCGCAAAAAATCATATGTGAAACCCGGCCAACCAGCCAACTCAACGGCAAAGCCGAATATCCATGGCACGAAGGTAATGCTCTGTATTTGGTGGGATCAGATGGGTGTGCTGTATTATGAGCTGCTAAAACCGGGTGAAACCATCAATGGACAACGCTACCGAACACAATTAATCCGTTTGAAGAGAGCAGTGGCCGAAAAACGCCCGGAATATGCGGCCAGAAACGAGGCAATAATTTTCCATCATGACAATGCTCGGCCTCACGTTGCTATTCCGATTAAGAACTATTTGGAAAACAGTGGATGGGAAGTCTTACCCCACCCGCCTTATAGCCCAGACCTTGCCCCTTCTGACTACCATTTGTTCCGGTCGATGCAGAACGCCCTCACTGAAATACGGTTCACATCAGAGCAGAATATCAAAAATTGGCTTGATTCATTCTTGGCTGCCAAGCCGGCGCAGTTCTTTTGGGATGGGATCCACAAATTGCCAGAAAGATGGGAAAAAGTCATAGCTTCAGATGGGCAATACTTTGAATAATACTATTGTGCATGTTTTTCTTAAATAAACGTTCAAATTTTGAAAAAAAAACCGCACGAATTAATTATACAATAAACTCACTTATAGCAAACATTCGAAATGAATCAATGCCAAAGGGTGATAATCTTGATTCGTTGATTAACTTCGCATTGACTGTTCAGAATGTAGTGGCAACTATGGAATCAACCGGTCTAAATAGTCACCTTAACAATACTTGCTTGTTGCAAGAGTTAGTAGAAAAGCTTTCCTGTCAAATCTACAAATTTAGCGTAACTTATCAACGTTTGCATTGTGGTTATATCAAGTGGCAGAAGCAGCTAGCGAGGTAACAGAGTCAACATTTTTAAAGGACATACATGACGCAAGACGCAACTTTAACAACAAATTTCTTAACGTTCATTAGACTCAATCTTCTTCCTCTAGCAATTGTGTAGTATGCAACAAAGACAGCGAAAACGCAGAATCCTGCACTGAATTTCAAAACATGAATTCCAATCGCAAGTGGGAAATAGTAAAGCAAAATTCACAACAACCTTACGTTCTCATACACAAAGAAGATGTGAAATTAACGACCGCTGCGGCATTAATAACTGCACGTTCAGGCATCACAAACTATTGCACAAGTATAACGAAGCTGTTACTATACCATCCCATGACCAACCAGAAGAATTTAATGTCAACATACATCAATCGAACTCTTTATTATTGTTTAGGATATTGCCTATTGCTTTGATTAATAAAAACATTCGTGTAGACACATATGCGTCCCTTGATGATGGGTATTCGGTTACGCTGATTGAGGATGAATTGGCCGATTTTCTTCAACCAAAAGGTGATGAGCAGTTGTGTTTACGGTGGACATCAAAAACGAAGCGTGTAAACGTGCAGATTTCTGCAACAGATTCGAAAAGAAATAAATCGCTTGATCTTCCACAACAATCTCTGAATTTTGACATCGTGCTATCAAATTTCCCGTATTTGAGAGGTATACCAGCACACTCGTATAGTCGCGATAAACCCAAAATTCTTATCGGGCTAGATCACTGCAGTCTATTAAATACGATGAAACACCGTGAAGGAGGGTTAGACGAACCAGCCGCGATTAAAAATCAATTAGGATGGCTGATTTTCGGTCGGTGTGCCAAACCGAATCGATTGGAATGGGCCGCGATTGAACCATCACATATTCGAATGTAGACATTGAAGACGAAAGACTAACTGAATTAGTAAAGAAGATGTTTGCAATCGACAGTATTGAAGCGCATGTCGACGATCTTAGAATGAGCAAAAGCGATATCAAAGCAAATATGGTATTGGAAGAGAGTACCGCACGACATGGGAACCGGTTCATTGTCCCAATATTATGGAAAGATAAAGAGATAACACTACCGCAAAGCAGACCCATGACAGGGCGTAGAATTGTGTCTTAGAGAATCCTTTACTTGCGTTGAACATAAATCAGCAAATACAGGAATACGTCAACAAAAATTATGCAAGAAACCTCACCAACAAAGAGCTGATTGAGCATAATCATAACAGAGTTTGGTACCTTCCCATTTTTCCGGTTATAAATCCAAATAAACCGGGTAAGGTTCGGATCGTATGGGATGCTGCGACAAGCATCAAAGGAATCTCTTTAAATTCTCTGCTGCTGACAGGGACAGACAACGTTCCTTCACTTGTTGAAATTCTGTTTCGTGTCAGACAAGGGAAAATCCCGATATGCGGAGACATTACAGAGATGTTCCATCAGGTGTTAGTGCAAGAAGGTCCTAACATATGGGTCTACTTGTTTGCCTTGCTGCGCACAATTTATTAAAAATAAAAATGCAATGGAATATGCCTTAAAGTTTTCTAGAGCTTTGGAAGCAATTGTTGAAAATCATTATATCGACGATTTTCTAGACAGCGTAGATACCGAGGAAGAAGCGATCCGGCTTATAAGAGAAGTCATTTATATACACCAACAAGGAGGATTTGAGATCCATAAATTTATGAGCAATTCTCCCAAAGTTTTAAGTGCATCTTTGGATAGAGATACTCACAATGGTGATAAACATTTTAATGATGCAGTGTTACATGAATCTGAGAAGGTACGGGTCATGTGGTGTCACCGGCATCAGATATGTTTTCATTCCTGAATAAGAAGAGATTCTTAGACGGCGACATTCTCACCGGACAGATATATCCGACAAAGAGGGAAATTCTTAGGATTCTGATGGGAATATTTGATCCTTTGGGTCGTATTTTCTTATTCTCTTAAAAATAATCTTGTAAGAAGTTTGGCGACAGCGTACGCTATGGGATGAGACAATACACGCAGATCAACTGAGGTTAGGACAATTGTACTAAGACGGTCTTATCTATCTAAAAAAAAATTTGAAGTGGGCTCCTCTGCAGAGCTTCATATATTTATCGATGCCAGTGCTTATTTGCAGCAAGGTTCCTCAATCGAATGTTCTTTAGTATGTTCCAGAACAAAGCTAGCTCCGATTAAACAGATATCTGTTCTACGCATGGAATTGGAAGCGGCGGTGCTAGGCGTCCGAATAATAAAGATCACCGGTGCTTCTGGTCGGATCTACCAACGTAGGTTTTAACAGTTTGTGAGTTGGAGAAATTTTACAGAACTCAAATGAAGATGAGTGGAGATGGGTTCCATCGGAAACTAATGTGGCGGATTATGCAACGAAGTGGAATACCAAAGTAGACTTATCACCACAGAGTTAATGGTGCACTGATGCATAATTTTTATATCTTCCAACGGCCGGCATAAGACGGAAATGTTGGTACCAACGCAACGGTGAGTTTCAGGTGCATACCCATATGACTTTTCATTCCTCACCACTCGCCGATTACACCAGATTCTCTTCATAGAAAAAAATCAGAAAGACGATGGCGTGTTTATCACCTATCGAATATTGTTATGGGCACTAGACTCACAGTCAATGATTAACGACGAGCTGAAAACTATTTATATAGGATAAGTCAAAGTTTCCTGCTGAACTTACCATTCTGCAGAATAATCAACACAATCAAGAGAACGCTGCGTGCCTATAACCAGCCCATTGTACAAATTAAACCCTTATGTATAAGGGACGAATAGATGCTGCGAATAATGTCTTATGGAGCTCTAAGCGACCAATAATCTTACTAACAAGGCTCCTTATATTTGAATTACACAAACGTTACGTCAGATATATTACATTACATCACTGCGGTTGCTTTTAAAAGATGTTTGTCGAAGTTGCCAAGAATGTAAAAATAAACGTGCTAGTCTTTCCCTGCCATCGATGGGCGACTTGCCGTCAGCAAGGCTTAAGTCAGTCAATAGACCATTTTCATCTGTCGGACTAGAATACTTTGGTCCATGACAGTCTTAGTAGGTCGACACTTAGAGAAAAGATGAGAGGTTCTCTTTACATGCCTTACAGTAATGGCAATCCATATTGAAATAGCCCATAGCTTAATAAGCGATGCACGTATCCTGGCAAATCAACGGTTCTGTGCAAGAAGAAGTACGCCAATCGAACTAATCGAGTGATAACGTTACCAACTTTAAGGGAGCAAGCAAGCAGTTAAAGGAGTATGCACTACATTTGGACACAACTATATTGGTAACAGCGTCGAAGAGCGGGGCATAAAGTGGAACTTTATTCCCCCCGCATCACCTCATATGGGTGAGTGCTGGGAATGTTCAGTCCGTTCAGTAAAATATACACTTGCGCAAATACAGTTTATACATAATCCAAAGGATGAAATCTTACTTAGCATGATGCCGGAGGTAGAAAGTATCATTGATTCAAGACCTCTTACGTATGTTCCTTTAGGTAAAGATAATGACGAGGCTCTGACACCCAACCATTTTTTGCTTGATTCATCATCGGGATTACAACTCATAAGCGAACAGTTAACCGAAGATGTCCTCTTGAGAAAACAATGGCTTATCTGCGAACAATATTGTATGCGATTCTGGAGACACTACGAGAATATTATCTACCCTTACCAGAAGGAAAAAATGGTTTTGCCCCGCAAAGCCCATCAAAATCGGTGACATAGTCATTGTAGTGGACGACAATAATCCGAAAGGTACCTGGCCTAAGGGAGGTGTTATCCAAACAAACACTAATAAGGATGGACAGGTTAGATCGGCTGTTATTCAGACGGTGGATGGAATTTATATATACTCGGCCGCGTAGAAAATTAGCGGTGTTAGATGTTGAACGGTTTGGTGATGGTAATCCGAATGAGACATTCAGGGGGGAGTGTTACTAAACCTGCCAATATTACAGCTGGCAATACACATTTAACCTAGTCTTCATACCGGTAATGCAGGCTGCCTTAATTCAGCGACGTTAATATATGTCAAAAACGAGAGGTGAGAAAATCATGTCGAATTTGAGGTTACCGGATAAAGGCATAAAGGCGGGCCCCACTTAGACGTTTTCGAGTATAACCCGGACGGGACGGCGCAGCGGAGGAAAATATACGAGTATTCGAAGGGGTCCTCAACCAACTTGAATTGCTGCACTGGAGGCAACTGGAGAAAAATCGTGCTAGCTGGAAAAGCTTGTTGGTTGAGGGCCGGACTGTAGCCATATAAATAAGTAAATATTGCAAGAGACATCACAAGCACCAACGTTGTACCATCGTCTGAACCTTTCATTTCCTTGACATCGAACTCTCCATAAATTCAGCTTATTGGTCAAAGGGCTGCTTTTGACGACTTGTTTCAGGAAATTGAAAAAGGGCAGTTAATGGGAAGACAAAAATGTGAGAGAAACGAACGGCACATAAATATATGCACGGCAAATGCTGTCAAAGAAGCAAGTGCTAAAAATCAAACTGCTCCAACGGCGACAGAAAAAAGTAACAGTTCGGCGGGAGTGACTCTCACTGAAGCCAATCAAGCGTCCGAAAATGAAACTTCCGCTTCGAGCAGATCCAGGAGAAAAAAAGTTTCTGGCACTGCCTTTTGTCGTTCCTCACGCAAAATGCCAGGATAAGACAATTGATAGATACAAGCCCAAGTGACAAGTGACTTAGCATATGGTGTCTACTTGAACATAGTCTCGTGCAAGGACGTGAGCTTTAGAGACTCTCAGCAATTAGGTGGAGTTCTGCCACATAAAAGCTTATACTTCGCGGTTTACAGACTACCGAAGCTGACCCGCGTCATTTTCTGGATCCCAGGGCAACCCATGGAAACGGAAAATGTGTTGACGCGTATTCATAACCAGAACACTCAGACACGAAACAGGTCCATTGTACTTGTCTGTCTTCCAATGTATATTGTGAAGAGGCGGTGGAGGGCAAAAGCATATGCGTCTGTAGTAACGCTACCCCCTTACTTGTCCTCATTGACCACAAACTCTTCGAGAAAACAAGACTTCTCTGAACATAGTCGGAAGGCCGAATTAACCAAGACTTGATTGGAACTCAGATCACAATGGGATAACGAGAAATTAAACCGCGGATGAACTTACAAGGCTCAGAAAAGACTAAATGAGGACTACGCCTTTCCTCGGTTAGGACTTCCATTGATATTGATGCTCCATATGAACATATCCTCTATAATAACAAACACAGAATTCATACATAATACTCAAATACATTCTTAGGCACACTATCGTACTAATACATGCATCTATCTATCTATCTATATACATACAAATCCTTGATTTCTAGCTAAAAGCTACTTCTCTACTCCAGAAGTTGTAGCTTACGGCGGTTCCGTGGGAGGTAAGACAAGGACGATGATTCTTTGCGGAGGTTAAGTTTAGTGGTTGTTAGTCTCAAATGGCACCTGCACGGTGTGCAGTCATCATGCTTCCCACTCCGAATAAAATTAAAAACAAGCTTCCCAGCAAATCAAACGAATTCTTCCCTACGTCTCTAAGAGGTCAGCAACTGAAAGTAATGACGATACCGCACAGCATTTTCTTTGTGAGTGACCGCCTAACGTCACTGCCACTGGTATGGTGGGTGCTGTTACTGTTGGCAATTTACCTCTAAAGCGCTTACTCATACATACAAAGTATCAAAGGTGCCAGTTCTCTGTCGTAGTACTCTGTTCCGACAGGGAAAAAAGGCCGTAGACCTCAATCCCATTCTGTAATACATGCCGTTCACATTGTCGACAGCTTGGTTTTTTTTTTTGAATGTGATTTATAAATAAACGTACCTCAAAAGGCGTCAACTACATTGCCTAGGTCAAATGGAACGTATTGAAGACAATACCCTCGGAACGAGTACTTTTGAATCGTTTGGTCTACACAGCGTTCCTAGATAGAAGACGAAAATTTAAGGTATAGCAGCCTTCAGGCAGATTCTTCATGAGAAAATAGTGCATTCAATTGGCTTTAACAACTTCAAGTGTACCTTACATTAGAAAGCCAATATAAGCTAATCCAATCCAAATTACTTTCAGCCATTGAATTTGAATAGAGTTTAGGGAGTATTATGTTCTTGTGCAGAGAGAAATCGTTGCATTTAACTTATTTGCTCAAATTAACAACCAACTCACCATCGATTAAGAACGCTGGGCTCATTGCCACACTGTAGTTCTGAGTAGTTAAACGGCATTCGCCTTTTCCACTATAACCCGCAAACCAATGTAGCGGTAGATATGTGCAATTTTCCTTCTTTACTTCCGTCACCTTCTGTGACAGAATATAGCCAAGTAGTCTATATGACCATCCAGATGCTTCTTGTGATGCTCCTTGCACACTGATGTATCTTTATACGGAAGCAATAAATAAAAGAAAGTAACGAATTAAATTTAGAGAAGTCATTACAAAAACAAACTTACCTCAATGGTGGAATTGGTAACCTTATCTGACTGCTTGGATGTGAGGCTGCTTTAAACAGTGGACAATCAGCTGATTGCAGGAAACAAAACAAAAACTCATCGACTAAAATTGGATTGACCAATTTGTTTCCATCATACACCTTCCCGGACAGCATCTCATACAACCCCAATGCCAAGGCAGAGGACACATTTCTGATTTTCATTTGGACCGATTCCACCTGAAAGTGATCTCGTGCCAATTCGTTCTCCATCAGCACACTGAAATCCATGGATGTATTGCCATAACTGAACCCAATATTCCATCCGTCATCATAAATCGAATGATAGAACTTATTTGTTGGTTTCGAGTTCAAAATTACAGCCGGAAATGAGATGTTTGCCTTCAAAAAGGACTGAGCCGATGTTGGGGGTAAATTATCACTCAACACCGAGTTGAATTTCACCTTGAGGTCATATTCGGCCGAATAGTTGCGGACCTTTCCCAGGAAATCCGATACTAGTCTCATATTTTGAAGTGAATAAAAGTTGATTTCACTCATTTCATCCAATGCGCCAATGTCTATCATAAGCTGCACATTCTCAAAGCTAATGGGATTCGTATGTGTGCTGCGGGTTGGGAATGCCTTGTTCTCGATATCATAGACAAATCGTTGAGAGCCAATGTAATCATACGACTCTCCATTGAACACCACGAAAAGAATGTTATATTTTTCGGTTTTATATTGTGGCAGGAGCCTCGCAAGCATGTGAGCAACATTAACCAATGTTGCATAGGACAGGAGAGAATCCATCGCACCCAAGCCAACGCCATCGAACATTGAAGTCGTATCCAATCTAGTGGTTACCATGATGAATTTTTCTGTAGAATCTACATCCCGTTTTTCCACTGTATTATTCCTTGGAAAGAGAGTACCGTAAATATTTCTACCCTCCAAGGGATCACAATACCTCGTTCGGCTGAGATTGTTTAGAAAATTCGTTCTACGCATACAAACTTCTGAACTGACCGCTGCCGACATGAAAGTATTTACTTGAACGCTGCATAAAGGACGTTTCGCATGCCCCTCATAATCAAAATTATTAAATTTCTCGAAACAGTCGAGTATTTTTTTCTTTTCATCTGGATCAGCGACATAGTAGATGGGGAATGGAAAATCTTCATGTAATAAACCGGTGCCAAATGGATTCCACAGTGACTCTGGCCGAGTGACATCGCAGCTATTGTTTATGTTGCTCCATTGATTAGGGCACGTTAGTTCGTGACTGAACTGTGTCATGTTTTCAGTTCGATTAACAACTATCACAACAGAAATATTTTTACCGCCCTCGTTCTTCAATCGGAGCATGTTGGTACGTGTGAATAACGGCGGCGGCACTACGGGTGCATATGGTGGCGATGGAGGATTATTTAAAAGGAAATCAAAGTCTTCATCTCCTGAGACTACATGAAGAACACCCACCGAGCCCGATGATGTAGCTAAAAAAAATAAAAAATTAATAAATAACAATTAGCAATGCAATAGATACACCATTGGCTTTGTGTTACTTACAAGAACAGCCGGTCTGATGTGTTCCATTTAAGCGGCGAAAGCAGCTCGCACCGCTGATTGGCTGATACATCATCTCGCGGGTTCTTTCTGCATTCGTCGGAAAATATACTGAAAATAGTGTGAAGAAGGAAATTTATAGAGCTTGTTTCAACAGAATTTTCGCAAGCTAATTGGCCAATAACAGATTATGTGATATATTAAATTTAAGTCCATGAAAAGGTACTGAACTATATTCAGAAATGATTCTAGAATATTCTGTCAATCTTTTTGGAAGAGCCAGTATCTTTCCCTCATGGCTTGCGTACTTTTGTTTTATTAAGTCAATCACAATTCAGAAGCAACAATAAGACTCTATTATGCAAAAGGAAACAAGGACGAGCATTACATGGATCCGAAAAATAATTTAAAAATACATTTGGGGCAGAGACAAAGGAGATCACGGTTAGAAGCAAACTTAAGATAATCGACTCTGCGTTCCCTCACCTCGCGGATCATATTGCAATAGACGTAAACTGCAATTATATGATCAGCAAACCTACATGTCCTCTGCCTTCTAGTATTTTGAATTTCCAAACTACAAACATTGATTCCGATCCCTTGATGTAAATCTTTACACGAGTTATACCGCAACTAATCCTGGTGGTCAATGACGTTTTGAGTAACAGCCAAGCACCAAAATGAAACTCCTGGCTCGATTGAAGAGTACTAATTTCTAACACCGTAAAAAGGAAACAAGAAACCGTGTAGAGACGTGCATTTGATCAGATAGTTACCGCTCATTCAGCAGTGAAGCGATAGTCGAACAAACGTTTTTCAAATGAAGGGCTCACTTCCAAATACAAGCCGTTGCGGGTTTACTAGTGCGTACAATCTAGCGTTCCCTAGTCTGTGAACATTGTAAAACATTCTGCGTAACCGTAGTGGAAAAAGGGTTGATAACAACGAAGGGCACTCTGTAATGTCAGCACGCTTTCTCGAAACAAGGTGCTGTCTTTCTAGAAACAAGTTTTGTGACAAATCTGGATAAAGCGATGTGACTTCATTCTGGATAAACTTAACTTTTGAGATGCAAACAAATTCGATCTCCAGGTGTTAACACTGTCCTCCTCACCTCGGGAATTACTATGGCTGCAGGGTTTGATGATCTTCAAGGTTTGTGTCACTATACTGAGCAAAGCGAAGAAAAGGACCGCGTTGCGTGAAATGTGAACTGCAGGAGAAGATCTAAGTCAACAAAGAATTGACAGTTCAAGCTAACGAATGCTATGCTGAAAGTCGTCTTTTTACTAGATGTGTAGCTGCTGTCTCTCCTATTACTTGGATTGGGCCATCAGTGCAACAATCAAATCCGTGGCGAAGTGCTTGCCATACCATCCAGTGGTGCTGTTTGATAACTTCATGAGTAAACCCTTACTGATGTCTTAATTTTTTTCCCATTAAGTCGAGAAAATGATATCGTCTAAGTAGCCGCCGCCAGAATTTATAACCATTCGGGCCCGATTTGTGGCATTTTCGATCACTCTTGCCAGAACTTCCGGCGATAGGACGTCGCATTCTGGATGGATATTCTCTTTGAGGGCTTCAAGAGTCTGAGACTTGTTGACATAGACTCGGGACTTCAAGTGACCCCACAAAAATAAGCCTGGAACGGTTAAGGCGATCTTGCCGGTCAGTGCAAATCGCTAAAACTAGAGATTAAGCGACCCGGAAATGCGGCGTAGGTTACACGCGCTTGGCGGTCAACGGCTAACACTTTGTAAGGGAACATCTTACAGTCTTTCACCAAAATTCTCTGTTTTGACCGCCGATTGATGCTCAATTGCGTGGCACGTCGTCTGGTCGATACTCCGGGATCCTCTGCGACATCTTCAACCACAGCTGCGATATTCTCAACAGAACGGCAACATCTCGTGTTGCCCCATACTCTTCTAGCGAGCGGCTAAACGTCGTAATGTTAGCAGTTAGTGTCGGAAGACCGGGAAATCTGCTTCGAAATTCACGCTGTGCCAACACCACCTTAGAATTATTCAGCAAAAAAATCGTAACGATTACTCCGCGTTCTTTAGGAGTATAGCGATTCATGTCATGTTGATGTGTATTTTGTATCTATTTACTTCACAAATGTCAAAGTAGAATTGACATTTGCCGCCATTTGCGAACATTATAGCATATTCCGATAGCGCCACCTAGTATTACGAGTATGTTTGCTATAGGGAAAAGAAACATCGCTTAAGCTCATTTATGTAGATGCGGATTTGCCATATGCGGCAGACTTAGGCAAAAAGTCTTGTCCATCCGACGCGTAAGTGTGCGTCCTACGACAATCCGCATCAAGGCTAAATTCGCTAACATAAACCTAATATGCGGCAATGCCCCTACGGAAGATAAGGACGTTGCCAACAAAGAATGCTTCTACGAGCTCTTCAATAAGACATATGGGCAATGCCCGGTGGAAAGGAGGACAGCTTTTGTAGGACAGTTGGTAAGAATAGCCTATGCAACACCACGTCTTGCAATGGACTTAGATCTATTGAATCGGTTTCCTTATCTCGACATACACCAGGGGACATAGCGATCTCCCGATCATGAGAAGCTTAATCAAATCGGTCACACATTGGTTTCACCTATCCACCACCAAGAAATTCCTGGTTTGATGAAGAATGCCAATAAGCACATGCAGCTAAACAAGAAGTGTACAAAGCGGCGTTGCAACGAAGGACGAGAGCCGCTCGGCAACTCTGCGAGCAGAAGAGACGGGAGAACATCGACTTCTAAAGACGAAGGAAAAAAGAGCACGAAAAGCCCGCGATCGAAGATATTGAAAGGTCGTATTCCAGGAATAACGAAGTGCAGAAGCCTGTAGAGATGAAGAAGGAACCTTTGTAGTAGAGTCACTTTTTTTGCAGACTGTGTACCGACGAAAAAAGTCAACATCTCACCGTCAACTTAGGCCAAGGCTTCTAAAGCTGCTGAAAATGATTTTGTGAAGAGCATACACCAACTCATTTCTCAGATCTGGTCAGAAGTGGTTTGCCTGATGAATGGAATTTCAGTGTCCTTTGCTCAATCCATAAAAAAGGAAACCCTCTCAACTATACCCAACTATAGAAGTACAAATTTCCTCAACATTGTATCTGCCATATTGTGTGAATGTCTGAAATGGGTCTTGCCGAAAATGGAGGTAAAACCAAGTATATGCTGTCAACTAGAAGGAACACACAACATCGACAAATTGGACAGAACGCCACAGTCGACAGCAATAATTTCGAGGAAGGGACTTTCTTTGCCTTGGCTTTGCAGTAGAAATAAAAAGAATAATCACTCTTTCCAATCGAATTCTTTGGACTAAATAGACAATTGAGTAGTAAGGCCATATCTCGAAAAACTAAGGAGACTCTATATAAGACCTTGGGCTCTGTGGACTCTATTAAGGGTGAAAAAATCCTCAGTCGTATCGAGAAAAATCCTTCGAAAAATATTCGCTCCCGTTTGCGTTGAAAGGCTTTGGAGGAGAAAATTCAACGAGAAGACCAGTCGCCGAAATGGCTAGGAACCCAATGCTCCGGCTCACAGAGTCTTCGAATCTAACCAGGAGGGACAACGGAATACAGGAAAACGTTACCTTAGGTGGGGCGCACAAGTAAACGGGGACCTCAACCGACTTGAAGAGCGTAACTGGAGGCGGTTAGCTAAAGACCGGGCTAACTAGAGAGGGTTGTAAGTTGAGGTCCAGGTTCACGCCGAACTGTACCGACACCTTAGTAAGAAAGTATGATGAGAACATACCAAGAAGCAGAATTTGCTTTCAGTTCTGAACGGTGTAATGACAATCAAATAAAAATGAGATAAGATCACTCAAAAACAAGGCGATACGATTTGATGGCATTGTAAAAAGCAACGCCAAAAACATCTGCAAAGCTTCTGCATTAGTAGTACGTAGGGGCTTAGTAACCTGAGAATTTTTCCAAAAAATAGAAATGAAGGCAATCGTCAGTATACTAAAAACCAAAGGAGTGACAGCATGGTTCTACTTCTTCTACCTCTAACAGCAACAAGTCTGTGGCAGGTCATGGACTTACTGCTGCTACTAAAAC
This sequence comes from Volucella zonaria, assembly GCA_963966105.1. NCBI lineage: Eukaryota > Metazoa > Arthropoda > Insecta > Diptera > Syrphidae > Volucella > Volucella zonaria. The sequence goes on along the minus strand of OZ014530.1, from coordinate 247,888,793 downwards.
TCCTTCCTCAAAAGTGGAATCAGAGGCTCAACCGCGTCGAAAAGCCCCATCCAAGGTGATTTACATCAGACTCTAAAATACAGCACGTATAATAAAAAACCTTCGGATCCATTCGAGAGAAACAGTGGACATGAGGATCAAAATAAAGTGGTCCAACATCATCTTAAAAGACGGATTACTCATTCTTCCAAAAACGCTGAAAGACTCATACAAGCGTCAGAGATCGTTGTAGGAAACCGTGCCGGTTCCCAAAAGGCCCAAAATTAAAAGCGCCAAAAGCCGCTCAGGGCCTTCCAACGTCACTGAGTCCTAAAAGACGCAATAACGATGGCGGTGATTGATAAAACAACGCTAATGCACTAATTTCACCTGAACGGAGGCAGTTGGTCATATTACAGCTTTCGGGCAGCTTCTTGGTCATCATGTGGGAAAATCCCGGACCACCTCCCGTCACGGTCACGTCAAGCTTATCGCTTATGTCTATTAAAGATCTTTGGATCTTTAAGCAAAAGCCGTAATTGGATTAGGAGAGGTCTGGCCAGGTGCAAAGCTACAGGTTGTGGCTGAGGAGGATATTCCTAGCAGACCTAGAACCCCCACCTGAATCTCAGCTGAACCCTCCTCCCCAGAAGACATCCTGGAAGGTCGCGAAACTGGAGGAAGTAAGGGGCCCTTCTAGACGCGCCTTAATTGTGGTCAATAACGAAACACCTATTCATCTGGCGTAGACTGAAGGCATAATTCGGTTAGGATTTGAGTACATAGACCTAAGGATTTACAAAAAGCATGAGCTGAATGCTAATAAGGAACCTCCTCCTTTAATTCAAACAGAAAATACAGCTTCAGATCCTGGAACATCGATCTCCTTTCCTGAATTGGATAGCGACGACCCCAATCTTTCCGAAGTGACAGCCAAGTCGACGATGTCTATCCCTGACACCCAGTGGGAAATGGAAACTGACGACGAAGACTTTCTTTACGATCAGAATACGAAGATGAGCTTTTGGGCACATTTTCAGAATCGGAGGACTCAAATGAGGATTCTCTAATTGATTGTAACAATGATGCTACAGTTTCTCCAGATTAACCTGGATCAATGCAAAACGGCCTCGGCCGCACTCATTCTGCGTCTATCCAAAGACGCTGATTATCCTAATCCAGGAACCATGGATTACAGAAGGCGTGATTTAAGAACTTGGGACACCTGAATACGTTCCGCACTATACAAAAGACAAAGGTAAGATCAGACCTTGTATATTAGTGAAACGTAGCCTTATTGTACTCTTGCTTCCTAATCTCAGCGACCAAGACATAACCGTTGCTAGACTGTAGACTGCCAAATGTATCTGCTGGGTGGTATTGTAATATTTTGGCCACTACTATGTGGGTCCTCTCCCTGATGACAACCTAGAAAGGGTGGTCGTGGAAGCTGTAAGGCAGAAAACTGGCCACATCATCGGCTGCGATGTCAGCGCACATCACGCGATATGTGGCACTACCGAAGTTAACGATATACGTAAAACACTTTTTGATTATATTAAAAGTACTAACCTCATTGTTTGCAATACTGGTAATGAGACCACTCTTGTCTCCGACAACATCACTCAACTCTCTTTTTCAGAACATAGATACATCCAGTTCAGGCTGAATAATTCTAGTCCCGCCATCTAGCATTCCGGAATTAATAGAAAACTGATTGGCCAAAATACAGAGAAACACTTTTAAAAATACTCTCCCCTGATCTCTTAAGTCCCCTTGGTAACACCAATGAGCTTGACAGGAAAGCCAAGGATTTTATCTTTATGCCATTAGTGGAGATCAGCACTAGGACCGCTTAGAGACGCTTGAAGGAAACTTTTGAACCAAGCAAAACGAACAAGAAAGGTGACAGACTGGGACTAATATCAGGAATCCCTCAAAATATACAAAAAAACAGAACCGAGGAAGGCAAAGCTACAATCCTGGGGGTCATTTTGTGGAAAATTAACAGAAACCTCCGAGGCATCGCCGCTAAGAAAAATCTTTATCAATCCTACGATGCCTAGCTGATGAATGACTCAACCTGCTACTGGACACCCACATTCTATTCCTTATTCCCGGCCAGCAACAACCTTAGAAGGACTACTGCTCCCGCGACTAAAATTCACGATCTGATTATAAGAGACGAACTGCTCTGGGCGCTGCATTACTTCACACCATACAAGTCGAGCTACAAATGTCCTTAGATATCATCCTGCTAACGCTAGTGAAGATCATGAGGAGTTGCGTCGAACTGATCCACATTTCACTGTCATGGAGAGAAGTTAATGTAGTTTTCACTCCCAAAGCCAGAAAATGTTCTCATGTTGTCCCAAAGGACCTCAGACCTACACGTCTGTCATCTTTCCTTCTGAAAACTCCAGAAGGACTGACTGATATCCATATACGAGCTAAAATTGATCCACGACGAAGGAAAGTCGGTGGGGACGGCTCTGCATACATTGGCAAGCCACATCAAATGATCCCTATAATATAGGAAGTATACAATCGGCGCTTTCTTGGACATAGAGAGTGCCCTTACCAACGTCAACACATCCGCAATCACAACTGCACTATCAACTCTGAATGTAGATTAGTCACTTGGGGAGTTGATCAGTCTTATGCTAAATAGCGCGATCCAAATTGGGTAGAGAGCTTCTGCTAAATGATGTGTCAGTAGAGGTACGCCGAAAAACGGTGGCCTTTCACCCCTTCTCTGGAGCTTGGTCAGGTCAATGAACTGCCTATATGAATGCCTGGAAGCGGATGGGCGCAGGGTGGTTGCCTATCCGAGTGACGTTGCTATAGCTGTCTCAGGTAAGCATCTCAACATCATGAAAGAACTCTTTCAGCGATATCTTAACGTATTTTAAGCCTTTGGGAAGATGGCTGCGGTATGGGAATAAACCTCCAAATGATTTTATCCGCTTTACCAGGAAATACAAAATTCCAATCATAGACCCTCCTTCAATCGTAGTCTTTTCCGATACACCAAAATATGTGGGTCTCATTTTTGACATTAAACTAAGCTAGAAACCTAAGAAATAGTCAGGAAAGCTGCAGTAGCTCTATTCTCTTACATAGAAGCCATTGGGAACAAATAGGACCTTCAACCTCGTATTACCCACTCAGCTACGGGGTGGTTGTCTGGTGGACAACCTTAGACAATACAGTCAACTGCAGAAAACTAAGCAAAGTCCAAAGGACTAGAATGTCTTTGCATAAGCGGAGCCTAACGCATTACTCCCTCCGCGGCACTGGATATTCTGTCTCACTTAGATCTAACACCCCTCGATGTTTTAAGCAGATAAGTGGCTGCTAACACTGATATTCGCCTTAAGGCGACACCACAGTGGACAAATAAGTTATTTGCTCACGCTAATGTTCTTAACACACTAGGAATCCTTCCAGAGAACATCGACTACACTATGAGCAAACATTGGTTTGACAAAGACTTCCATGTAAGCATCCCCTTTAGATCCTTCTGGGAGAAAGATGCTTGGATGACAAGTCAATCCATTTCTATACGGATGGATCCAAGACTGATAGCGGGGTTGTTGGCGATGTTTCCTCAGATAAGCTTAACCTACACCTTTCCTTCCGCCTTTCAAATCACTGTAACGTGTTCCAGGCGGAAATTTTGGCGATTAAAGGAGCCCTGTCTTGGCTGAAGAAAAACGTGATATCTGCTAAGGATATCCGCATCGGATAGTCAGGCCGCTCTCACATCTTTGGACTCAGTTTCACAAAATTCTAAAACCACCCTTGAATGCCGATCATCTCTTAGGAAGATGGCAGAGCTATTCACCATCCACCTATCTTAGGTGTCGGGCCACAGAGATATTCCATTGAATTGTAGGGCTGACGAACTCGCCAAAATTGGAGCCACTCTATCTATCCTACCTGAAATGAGTATCATTGGTATAACAAACTTTAGGATTGGATCAATATATCTATTATTATTTTATCAATATATATATATAGTGGCCAAACAAATCTGGCCAAAATCGGATCTGAATCGCTCTAATAGGAAGCATCTCAGCGGTATTATAGGTGTCATCACTGGATATTGTCTTTGTTTTTGCCTGTCTTAAACGGCAATCAATCCTCCACCTATTCTGTACATGTCCAGCTCTCTAGCAACGAAAAAACCCCACATGAGAGCTTGCTTCGTAAATGTTAAACGCGACAACTTAGCATGACAAATCATACAACTCAAAACAGATTGACGTGACGCTTACACACGAGAAGGGGATGATTTCTAATAAAAGAGAAAAGACGACTACGTAGAATAGATCAAAAACTATTCCACAAATTGTACAAAAACAAATTCAGATCAAATTCAAACAATTACAAGCAGTGAATTGCTCACATATAAAGTAATTCAATAGTTACAAAGGAATGCAATGCAACACACCACCACTACTTGGTGTGTGAGTAGAGTTATTCTCATCACCCGTAGATACCAATTGCTTTATGCGTTACGACTACACAGTGCATTTAAACCTATTCACTGAGCACTCAACAGGAAGTGCACATTTGTGAGCTGCTGTCGCCTTTACTACAAAAAAAAAAAGAAAGAAAGAAAAGAGGTTCACAAAAGTGGGCAATAACTAAACCCACCTGCTGCGTGTTACTTTGCAATGTAGGTCAACAATAAAGTCCTTGCTTATCCCTAAGTGTGCATACTTGTGTAAATCAAGTCAGTGAATTTTGAAAAGCAAATGATTGCCATTAGGAAAAAATGAACACTCCACCGATGCATGCATGGTGACAAAAATGGACATGAACAAAGAAATACGTCCAGTACCACCTCCACTTTATGCTAGTGAATTTCACTTTATATCAAGAGGTTTTTCCACAACACTGACACAGTGGCTATCAACATCATAAACTCCGCTTGGCAATGAAATTCATAAATAAACGACAACTCGTACTCGTATTTCTCCGCATCAGACATCTAACAAAAAGCTATTTCAGATCTGTCTACCTCCCACGACTATGGGAATAGCACCTCTCGCCCGTCCAATGTACACTTTAGCTAAGATTTATGTGATAAGTATAAGAAAACAATTCTCATGGCCATCGCGAACAGATGCATCAGCATCAATTGCTGTGAGTCACTTGCAAGAGAAATCACTTTTTTTCGCAATGTTATCGGGAGTCATTGATTTGTTTCCATATTCCCTTTATAGGTCATGTACCTGGCCGTCGTCCAAATGAATGATTTACGAGGGGAATAGCATTCTTGTGAGAGTATTGTCGGCGCGAAATTATTTAGTTTGCAAATGCACGGATTGTCTTCTATTTTTTTTTTTCTTTTTTTTTTTACATATGAAGGAGATACTATCGCACTGTGTGACGCCTACCAAAAATATTGCTTTGCTGGATGTTAGGCCGAATCCAATTAGATTTGTTAAGGAAATTGATTAAATATTTACAGTTACTTACCACAGAGTATTGTTTGTAGTAAGAATATCAACGTTGCAGTTTGAGTTAAATTCATTTTTGCGGTGAAATTAAATGATTTCTATCGTTGAAAGATGCTTGGATAAAAATAAAGTGAAGAAACCAAACGGAAGAAGATGACATTTATGAGAAAAGTTTTGTGTCACTTTTAAGGTGACAGCTGTGTGTTTGATGTTTTAAATGTCAGATAACGTTGGTTCGATGGATAATCCGTACTGACGTTACGTTTTAAGATCCAATGGGAATGTTCACAAAATACAAAACATTCTACTTTTGATTGGAAAATTTGGTTTAATACGAATCCGCAAGCAAATAAAAAAAAAGAGTTGCTTATGTGTCAATTTAGTTACTCACTTACTTAGTGGCGCTACAGTCCGGGGTGAACCTGGGCTTCAACCAGAAGGTCTTTCCACTCCAAGTTGATTTGAGGTTCTCTTTCACATGTCCGCACAGGTCTTCCTCTACTGCGTTTTCCCTCCAGATGTAAATCGAAGAGTCTTCGGGCTGGTGTGTGGACCACTACAGTTCGCAGAGTTCACCATTAAATGTCCTCCTCCAAAACCCGTCAACGTGAACGGGACTGAAAATCCCTCGAGGAATTTCAGGTTCAAAACGGCCATCCGTTTTCGAAAACCAACGCAGAACGTGCCACAGTACAAACAATAGACGCCATGTATGCCGACAATCGGCGCCGCACGCAAACTACGCAGAAACCTTGCAACGAGACTTTAACACAGTTCCTATTACAGCGCGACCGAATGCTACCATATCTCAACACAATCATGCACAACCACATGTAATACCGCCGCCAAACTCATATTGGACTGCTGGAACTTAAAAAAGTTTTGCAGCCAGTACGTAAGCACGGATTAACCCTTCGTCTGCAAAAATGCAAGTTCCTGCAGATAGAAATCTCTTTTCTTGGATATCATGTAAGTGAGAGGGGCATACGACCTGGTGATGAAAAGACCGCAGCAATCTTCCATAACCAGGCAAACTTTCACCACGTCCGCCGATAGCTTGGGCTTTCGAGATTTTTTAGAAAGTTCGTTAAGGGATATTCGATCGTGGCCAAACCATTAACACAAAGGACATTCAAAATGGAGTGGGGCAGCATTCAATGATTTAAAAAGAACATTGACTAAAGACCCCGTGCTGGCAATCTACAATCCTTCCGCTATTCATGAAGTGCATACTGACGCAATTCGATTGGGCTTGCGGAAATCTAGCAGCACAGATGGGAAGAACCTCCATTCTGTGATATACTTTAGCCCAACTTGTACTGATGTAGAACAAAAGTATCATATCTATGAGCTTGAGGTTTTAGCCATAGTCGAAAGAGTTGAACGCGTTAGGATTTACTTGAAAGTTGTTACAGATTGATTTGCTGTCACGATGACGAAGCTTAATAAACAACTTCTACCACGAATCGCACGATGGTGGTTAAAGCTGTAGATATGTGATTTCGTCTTGAAATATTGTAACACCGGTAGAATGCAATACGTGGATGCAATGAGCCGTGAGCTGTACGAATCAGCAGTTGAGGCTGACGTCGTCCAGAGTAGCATAGCGAAAGTTCAAATATTTAGACTCATCCGATTGGTTCGCATCGGTGCAATTACTCGACGAAAAGCTGACGAATATTGTACAAATCTTAAAAAAAGAGCAAACACCGTTTAATGGCAAAAAAATTCGAATGGTACTTACTTCAACATTGCACATTATTTCCAATGGAATGGAAGTTTGTACTGTCAAAGGGAATACGATGGAGCGTTGCGAAATATTGCCGCGATGATTGTGAGAAGTTCGGAGTGAATAGAATAAGATCAGGAGGTTTATTAAACAATACGTCTCGTCTGGAATGTCTGGAATGCGCTTACAACAAACTGAATGGAGGAAAAACGTTACGTGAACTAAAAACCTGGAACGCCGATCCTGTATCATTTATGACACTGTATAGGGATCATTCATTAAGAGTCGGCGAGGTAATGTCTACATTTTGGCGATCTCAGATGCGTTTACTCAATTTCTGGTAGCCAAACCCGTCCGAACAAGGTATATCAAGCCGCTGATACGAGTCTTTAGTGAATTGTCTTCATGCTTTGGTTTACCTTTGACATTGGTAATGGACCGTGGAATAGGATTTATGTCCAAATTATTATCCGAGTTTGGTGGAAGGAACAATATTTTCCATTTAATTATTTAGAAATTATATAAATATCCTAGGTGCAAGGTGATGCAAACCAAATCTCTGTCAAACTAAGGTCGTATTTTGTTAATTGTAAATATTTCTGCCACAATAAATATCTATACTACAATATTTTAAATTTGTATATACAATTCAGTTAGGTCGCCACGTTCAAACGGGTAAGTGGAAAGAGCCAATCGAACAATTCTATCCCACATTCGCATATCAGTTGAAGATGATGGGAACTGGGACGAATTTCTAATCGACCTCCAATGGGCTGTAAATTCACAGACTAATTCGACGGCTGAATTCTGTCCAAATCCACAAGTGTTTGACTTTGAAATAAGAGATCATATGGAAAATATTTTCATTAACGTTTTAAACAAGAGCGAAATCGGTACAACTACTTTGGTGGAAAGGCGACAAGTACGTAAGTAGCTGCCGAAAATATTTTATATTTTCCAGACTATATGGTGCTCATCGAAGACGACCCCGTTTCTTCTGGACCTTCGCGAAAATTGGAGCCAAAATGCAGAGGTGCGTATATGGCAACGAAGCCATTAGGAAACCATCGATATGTGATCGAAGATACTCCGGGAATGATGAGAACAATAAGGCATTTCAATTCAAGGTGTATCTTGACGTTAGAGCTAAATGACGAGGACGACGAAGACATCGAGGACCATAAATTATATCACAAAATAAAACACAATAGCGCAATTTTTGAACTTTTACTTGTTTTCGACAGCCAAAAGCTTGGCGGAGCAGTTTTGAAAATTTGAACTGATTAAAATTTGAATCAAGACAAGCTTGCAATTGAAACAAATTAAACACAAACAAGTTTTCAACTCGCAAACAAAATTGTTGCTTTAATTGTAAATAATTCTAGACAATTTCAGAAATGTCATTTCAAAGCGAACAAAACGTAACTTCACCAAAGCTGAAGCACTATTGTGTTTTAGGCATATAGAATTATTTAAAAAAAAAAAAAACATTCATTACGCTGTGTGTACTTTATTACTTTAAAATTGTAAATGTGCATTCAACCATACGGCATTCAACAATAGTGCTCAGTTGTTAATTATGTACAGGGGATTCAAATTTACCACCACGAGCCATTTTTTGAAATTCGGAAATTGAAAATAATCCGACGGGGCTAAATCTGGCGAATAGGGTGCATGAGGAAGCAATTCGAATTTGAACACATTGATTTTGGCCATCACGATGAGTGAACTGATGCTTTGTCTTGATGAAACAAAACTTTTTTCTTCGCAAAATGCAGCCGTTTTAAATTTCATCTTTCAAACGCTGTAATAAGTTCGCATAATACACGCCGTTGATTGTTTTTCCTTTCTGAAGATAATCAATGAAAATTATCCCACACGCATCCCAAAAAACTGACGCTATGACCTTGCCTGCAGATGGAACTCCCTATGCCTTCTTTGGAGCCGATTCTCCCCTTTGAGTCCATTGTTTTGATCGTTCCTTCGTCTCGGGTGTAAAGTGAAGGACCCATGTTTCATCCATGATTATGAATCGATGCAAAAACGCCGGTTATTGCTGTGAAATATCTCCAATCACTCGATTGACACATGTTCACGAAGCTGTTTTTATTCCATTGTGAGTAATCGCGGAACCCATTTTTCGCGCAGCTTTCTCATGTCCAATTTTTCAGTTAACATGCGATGTACTGCGCTTTTTGGAATGCCTACCATATCTGCTAGTTCACGCAGTCTCAATCGACGGTCATCCAATACCATTTTGTGGACTTTTTTCAATATTTCTGGTAAACTCACCTCATTTGGTCAGAGTTCGTTCGTTTTTTCGTTTCTGCCACCCAATATTTTATTTTTCCAAGTGAAGGAGCAGACTCGCCCAAAGTAGAATTCAGTTCCGTTTTAATGTTGGCTGGATTGATACCTTTCAAATGAAAGCATTGTATCACATCACGATTTTGTATCACAAATTTTTCCATAGGCATTTAAAAATTCATTGAGAGCGTTCATTGATGGCTGCCGAACAAATACTAAACACCGTAGTGTCGTCAAACTTCAAATATAAGCTTTATAAGGTTGGTACTTTCTACAATAGTCATTCTTTTTAAACACCAACCGCCATCTATACGTCAGGTCAGGTACTTCTGGAACTACCCCCGTATCACCATTTATTTTAACCAATAAAATTGTTCCACTCTAAAGGGCTACCAGGTATCTGCAATTGGAAATGAGGACAATTTTTGAAACGCACACGCATACGCAACGCAACCCAATATGCTTTGCATTGAAATGTGCCACAGCGATCCACAACTCCCAGCTCTATCGTGTGTTTGCCCCTTAACTGTATAAAACATTACATCAGCACAACATGTAAACTCTGACTTCATAATCAGCTGTTTTAAAAGCATGCTTGTCAAAGTTTCCTCTGTCACTATACCACTACGTAAATTTTTTTTCATTCGCTTCGCTTCTACTTTCCTCGTTTTAAGACACCAAAGAAAATAAATTACCGTTTTACAATGAAAAACGCGACTAACAGCTAAAACTCTCGTCCACAACACCTTACTCTCTCAAGCCTGCGGACAACTGGATAACAATTTTCATTCACAAAATTCACCAACACCTATCTAAACAAATAGAACTGAAAGAAAATAAAAAAAAGTAAATAAAAATGTTTCGCCGATTCTTTACAACGTTTGTGGACCAACAGTTGACGGTGTCACCAGATTTTGTTTTAAATTCTCCAAAAATTGCACAATCATTCACCTCGCCAGGATTGGAAAGCCTTTCGTGGTTATATTCCCATACACCGTGCTTCCCTCTAAATGGTGATCAAATCAAAATCATCCATGAACCGAGTAAATTCTACGAAACTCTCGTCCAGAAGAGTGCCGAAGCCAAAGATCGAATTGTACTTGCTAGTTTATATTTAGGAACTGGTCATCTTGAAACAGCATTCGTTCAGACAATCAAAAAGAATCTACAACAGAATCAGGCTCTGAAAGTGAATGTCTTACTGGATTTTACCCGTGGAACAAGAGGCGAAGTGAATTCGAAGACCATGCTGATGCCTCTATTGACCGATTTCGAGGAGAATGTCTCTCTCTCGATGTATCATACACCAGACTTACGAGGATGGACAAAAAGATTCGCACCACCACGATGGAACGAGCTACTTGGACTACAGCACATGAAAGTTTATCTCTTTGATAATTCGGTCATGATAAGCGGTGCTAATTTGTCGAATGATTACTTTACAAATCGACAGGATCGTTATATCCTGATTGAAGATCAACATTTGGCTGATTTCTATGCTCAGTTTATTGCCAAAGTTCAAGAATTCAGTTTGTCAGTGCGACAGGATGCCGAGGTGGTATTACACAAGAATTGGTCAGTATTGCCCTATGAGGGAGATAAGGATGCTTTCGTAATAACGGCTAGGCAAAGGATTATGGATTTCTTTCAAGATATTTTAAGCAAACAAATGGCTGTGTTAGACAAGAGACCAGGTAAGTGTGAACCAACTGTTTTGTATGCTTGCTCTATCGTTGTGGCTAAAACAGATTGCACTCTGTAATTGGTAGTCAGTAATTTGGGATTTATGCTCTGTTGCGAATTCAAACAAGTGAAAGTTGAAGGTAGATTTTTGTAGATTTTTCTTTACTTTTTGTTCGTTTCGATTACGTCACATGTTTTGTTTGGTATGCTGTGTCATCTAAAACTTATCTATGCCTTTAAATATATCTAATAGAATACATCTAACAGTGTGTGGGTGTTCTGTGCTCAATAATGGTCACATATAGAGAGATGGCTGTTTAAATTGTTTCTTTACTCAATTGATAACTACTCGTCTATTAGCAATCACATTTTTCGTTGCCTCCGTGCAGTTTTTGTCATCTCATTTCACTAGTGTAATTTTAATCAGCGTTTCTCTGTCTGTATTCACTAGCTGAATTGCAAAATTGTTGAAGTGGCGATGTGTCTTTCATTATGAAGCATCATGATCATCAGATTTTCCTTTTTTCTTTCTTCTTTTTCATTTTCAGATGGAGTGGTCGCTAGTCCGTTAAATGTCAGAACAAATGAGATTACTGCTCCAGGTAATTTCTTTTTTCAAATAGACAAATCACATTTTTAAGTAGAATCAATTGTGATGTTGGCAATTGAGAGCAATTGCAGTTTTTGAAACGTTGAAAGTTCATTTTATTAGTTTTTCCGTTGTTATTTTGAATGTACTGCATTCTGTGGCCACTAAGGAAAGACCTCGTTTTGAAGCAATCATATAGCTGCGCACAAGTGGGTTTTGCGGTATTTTGGCCCATTCCCGACGAAGTGCTTGTTTGAGGTGGTCCAAACTTTGGTATTTTTTTTAGTGCCAACCTTCGCCTTCAAAATACCCCAGACAGAGAAATCCAATGGATTTGCATTCCATTGTGTCGAAGAAATGATGTGTGGAACATTGTTTTTTAACCAATCTTGGTTGACGCGCGCTTTGTGAGACGGTGCCGAGTCTTGTTGAAATGTCCACGGTCTCCGACCGAAATGATTGTTTGCCCAAGGCTTCAATACTGCCTCTAAGACAGTTTCACGGTATACGATCGCATTAATTTTGACGCCACGGCCACGGTCCAAAAATACGAGCGGAGAGCGACCATCGACGGTTATGGCGGCCCAAACCATCACTATCGTGGCTGCCTGTTTTCTGGTGGCTGTCCGAAGGTGTAAATTTTCGAAGGACCTCTCTGGCAAGTAAACTCAGTCATTTTGTTTGTTGACATATTGCTCGATAACAAATGGCGACTCATCGGAAAAAACCAAATTCGGCAACTCACCACTTTCGTGCAAGCGTAGCAGCTCCTTCGCTCTTTTGACTCTAACTTTTTTCTGTTGCGGTGTAAGATCGTGTGCTTTTTGGAACTTCAATGGCTTGAGCCCAAGCACATTTTTCAGTATGTCCAGTTCCAACGATATGTTGAGCTCACGAGTCATTTTTCTTCCACTTCGACGCGGATTTCGCTCAATTCGAGCCTTCACTTTCCGAACCATTTCGCCACTTCCATGGCGTTTTGCAACGCTGCCAGTATCACGGTAACGAGCTATGGTTCGAGACACAAATGATTTATTCACGTTGAAGTGATGGAGGGCTCTAACGATAGCTACTTGTTGTTTTCCAGCCAAATATAAAGCAATCACACTATCACGTTTCAATTCCATCGCGGATAAAAATTTTTCAACACAACTGAGACGCAAATAACGAATTGTAAATAATAAAATTATCTGTCATGTGTCAAAATTTGAGCTCACTGTCATGAACAGTTTGGAAATTACAGCAGTCTGAAGTTGGTTGCAGTTCGAGTCATTCAGGGTGTTTATATGCATTGTTCAACATGGCACAAGGCAGTCAAGTCAGACCACCAAAGCTCGACGTCGGAAATCGCAAGAGACCGCTAGAATCATTCCCGATCGTGTTTCTTCAAGCTCTGTCAAAATCATAGCTCTCCTCCATTTTCAACGAGCCATCAGAGAATCTGCTTCAGATGTGATTGGTTTCAAAGCGGCGCCACAAAAAATCCTCTTGTTTGACGATGATATAGGCGCTATGCGAATAGAAAAGAAAGGAGGGGCACAGTCTTCTTGGTAAGGAATTTGATGTTACTGCAGGAATGACATTTGAAGATTTTATCAGGGAAGAAAACAAACAAGCCAGGACTACAAAGTCAGAGGCGTGCAAAGATGAACACGGACAACTAGTAAAAGAGTTGCATTCGGCGCTGAGAATATGGATAGACCACTACTGGACGAATATGACAGGAAATCCCGTCCCCCTGACCTAGACGAAGTTAAGGTTGTTACCTACGTTTAAATCTAATAAAGCTTTTGGGACAGAGGTACAGCCTGCTGAGCTATTTAAAGAAGCTGGGTTAGACATGGTTCGGAGCATGCACCAGCTTGTCTATAAGACATAGTCAGAGGAAAGCATGCTGCAACCATGGAATCTTAGCATGGTTTGTCCGATCCACAAGAAAGAAGAACCTTTTGACTGCGCCAGTTTTAGAAAAAAAAAATCTCAGCATTACGGAGGATCTCGGAAAACACCCGGAAATTTTAGATGGACCATATATTTGTCGACTTTATTAAAGTGTGCATGAGGACAAGCTAAACAACGACCAGTTTTGCATTCCCAGCCAAACTCGTCAGGTTGAACAGAATAACTATTGAGAATTTCCGCTGCTCCATCAAGGTCGGCAATGAATTAACAAAAACCTTTAATTTCGAGAAAGGTATTAGAATGTAACAACTGATGGATAGCGGGTTGTAAGTGACAATTTTTTTGTTGCACTGTTTCATTGTAAGGGCATAGCACCTACAGCAATTTGATTCGGTAAACCAATTTCAGAATTTTCACTTCACAGCATTGCTTAGTATCGTCATTGTTTGTGTGTACTGTGTTTGTTGTTGTGGAATTGAGGGTGGACGTAGCCAATATACGCGGGCTAAGAAGTAATCACTTTTCTGCGTACGTCTACGTACCAGCTGTTTTGGCACTTAGTGAAACACAGGTAGATCCCCGCCCACACCTCTCAGATCACACTGATCTAAAGCTACCTGGCTACGAACTAGTGCCATCATTCTTCTCTTATCGCGGTCTCGCCATTTACGTGCGTAGTGATTTAGCTTACCAAACTCCACCAAAATGTAGTCCCTGTTCCAATCCGCAATTCAATTTCATGATGGCTCTGTAAGCAAATTATCCACTACTGCTTTATTTACAGAAGCCCCAAACTGGACAGCAACTCGACCTTTAACGAGTTTGATTCGCTGTCTGACTCCATACAAAGAATTGCATCTCTGTATCCTCATACTGAAATCGTGATAGTCTCTGTTTTTTAACGTAAACGCGTGTAGACTTAAGTTTTTCGGGATGCCCGTACCTCCATGGGAGCAAGGATACGCCTTGTCATAGCTTACCTACATTAATAGTATAATACCAAAGCAGAACTTGTGTTGGAGGCAGAAGTTCCACCCTTGGTATAGGTCGAGGCCGACCTAAAACCTCTTACTGCTCTTAGGGTCACAGCACTTATTTCAACTCTACATTGGGTCAAACCAACAGGAAGACCCTTCCCGCGACTTTGGGTTTAAACCACAGCCACCATGACGCTCCCACAAGGGGGTCTACCTCAACAAGTCAGGCCCGGACCGGAATCCGGGGTGCTCCTGACTCCCATGGTACCGCGATTTAAGTCCTGGTAGAGACTACCGGTGGTCCTGCCGCCAACAAGACCTATGACCGGCAACTTGTAACTGATCAAATCAAAACTTCGTTGGCGTCATCTGCAGATGTTTACGATAAGACCAGTAATATGCTCTGCCCCCGCTTTTTATTAGACAACGTCATTGATGGACGAAGCCTTGATAATTGAGCGGGGGCCCAATTATCGAAGGACAATGTGTTGAGATCTTCGCTGCGGAAAATGACTTGACCCAGCATGTAAATGAGCCCACACGAATACCAGACGTTGATAGTCATACCGCCAACACCCTGGACTTGTTTTTAACTTCTCACTTGATGTGCTCTCACCTCCAGGTTCGTCGGACCACTGCGTCATATCAGCTAATTTCTCGTACACCCACCACACACTTAGAGAAACGATTCCTAAAAGAACCGTATGGCAATGCGAGAAAGCCAACTAGAACGATCTTAACAGCTTCTTAAGGAATTTTAACTGGTCGTTAGATTTCCTCGATAACGACGTGGATGCTGCTACTGATCTGATCACAGACACCATTCTCTTTCGAATGAGAAACTTTATTCCTCGTCGGATGAAGAGTATCAAACCAAAAGAAAAGGCATGGTACGACTCGAGATGTAAAGAGGCTTGTCAGGGTTAGAGAAATGTTTTTTCGGTCCTTCAAGACCAACCCCAACAGGAGAATCGAAAAAAAGTTTAAACGAGCCAGGAATGACTGCAACGGCCTTCTTAAATGAGTAAAATTCCAATACGAGTAAAAACTGTGGCAAAAAATACTACAATGTCCCAAAGGTAGTAAACATTTTTGGCCGGTCGTCAACAACATTAGAAATTCTGTCTCATCCTCCATCCCAACGCTCATTTACAATGACATTCCAGCTGTCAGCTCTTTGGGCAAGGCCAATCTGCTTGCTGCAGACTTTGCGGCTAGCTCAACATTCCCAGATTGTGCTTTGTCTCCGGGGCGAATCCACTTTCGCACTCGTGTAGTAGCAAGAGTACTTAAAGATCTTAACATCCAAAAATCCGCTGGTCCAGATGGTATATCTCCCCTTCTTCTGAAGAAGTGTTCTTCCTCTCTGGCAAAACCACTGCATTTTCTTCAATCCTACTCTCTAGGACTCCTAGGAATCTTCTTCTCTCTCCTCCTACAGACCCATTGCATTTACGTCCCTTCTTTCCAAGGTCATGGAAACGCTGATAAACCGTCAGCTAATGAAATATCTCGGAACACGAAAACTTCTTACTAACCGTCAGTGATCTGATGGCATGTCTCACCGAAAAGTGGAACCAAAGCGTACATCAATCTGGCGAAAGCAAAATAGTTGTACTTGATATTCCTAAGGCATTTGACAGAGTTTGGCATCAGGCTCTTTTGTCGAAAATGCGTGCTTTTGGAATTGACGACTCTCTTCTTCTTGGGGGGTTGTCTTGGATGGTTTCAAGTCTGCTGTTCACAAAATAAATGCTGGTGTGCCCCAGGGCTCCGTTCTGTCTCCGACACTCTTTTTAATTTTCATCAACGATCTCTTGTCTGCTACTTCTAATCCAATATATTCCTTTGCTGACGACAGTATCTCCTGTACAACTCATAGATGATACTAATATCAATCAATCAACTTACACCCTCGAACACCGACGTAATGTCTCCTGTCTCATTTGTTTTATCTATTTCCACCACCAGTGCTCCATTGAAATCGCCAGTATCATTCCGCCTATTCAAACTTTCAACCATAACACCCGTGTCGCTATGAATGCTCATCAGTATACCTTCAAGCCCATTTTCGGACGTACTCTAAAATATCGTTCGGTCGTAATTCGACGGAAGGCCGAATCTTTCAGAAGACAGCGCAAGTAGTTCACTGCGAAGGCTTATGCTCTGCGGTTTGTTTTGGGAATAGAATGCATAACCGCTGTCTTCCAATGCGATTTCTAGAGGGTTCCCACAGATTCCTTACTTTTGAATAATTCGAAGATTGTTAGGAACTAGGCCTTCAAAAATGATAAGTTCTTTGGATCACATATAGAATTGTGCACAGAAACTCGATTTTCTAAATCGGGGTTCGGGCCAATGTTATCATTGACATTTCTTTGGCAAGCCGATCCTATAGCCTCTACCTTCTTCTGCGGATCTTCGACCACAAAGAAGCTCCTGTGTCTATACCTGCTTGTTAGCAGTAATTGTTCATTGTACGTCATGCGTCAGGGCTTAACGTCAACGATTGTGATCTTGTCTTACTCTTTCTCTTTGAGCATTGGAAGGCGCCTTTCAGGATCAGTAGACAGTTTTAGCCCTCTCAGCAACATGGTTTGCAACATCCGCGCCTATCGTATTGTAGGATTAATACAATTTTGATTTTGTGATAGCGCTCCACCGAACCGTCGACTTACATAGATTAATTGTATCTATAAGGTTTAAGGCAGCATTGGCTTGGCTTGACAGTTTTCTGCTGTTGATGTTGGTTTTGTTGTTGTTTCTCTGTTGTTATTGCTGTTTCTGCCGCCGTTCTTGTAGCTTTATTGTTTTTGCTGCCATTAGTGGTTTATTTAGTTCTTGTTGTTGTGCCTGCTTATCCTACGTATCCGTTAGTGGTTTGGCAGCGCGTTATAAACATTTCAACTCGTTTTCATCATCATTAATTGCCTGTAAGGCTCTAAGGTGAACTTTTACATTTCCCGCATAGTGCGTTTACCTTTGAGAGGATAAGGTAAGATGCGGTTTGAATTCGTTTAGTTCGTTTTACAGTGATCTTTATTAATGACCTAACAGATTGGAGATATGAAAAAAAAACTGCCTAAGGCCTTGTTGATTTGATGATTTAATACTAAATGACCTGACACATTAGTTGGCTGCTACATAGAGCCAAACCAAACATTCCCCAACCGCTAGTTCAAAAACAAATCCAAATTAATTACCTCTTCTCTGATAATGGCTTGATTTTACAGTTGTACTGGTAAACAAAAGAACAATATAACCAGCATTCTTAAACTTTCAACACCGTGATAACAAATACGATGAACCAACATGTTTTTTCCTTTGTTTTGTTATTTGCTTCTAGATGCAGATACATGGATATTCCCTTTGATCGAAATGGGTCAAATTGGTATTCATCACGATAGTATAGTAACAAAACAACTCCTCTCATCGTCTGTGAGTGGCTCTAGACTTAAGCTAGCAACAGGATATTTTAATTTAACTCAGGAATATATGGACACCATAACGAATAATTGTTTAGCACAATGCAGTATCCTCATGGCACATCCTAATGTAAGTAAATCTAATATTCTTTACCAAATAGAACACAATTTCTATTTGTTCCTTAATAGGCGAATGGATTTCAGGGAGCAAATGGCCCTGCTGGTGGTATTCCAGCCGCATACAGTCTAATAGCCAAACATTTCTATGAGAATTTACTAAGGGCACAACAAGATCATCGAGTTAACTTCTTCGAATACGAAAAACCCGGGTGGAGTTATCATGCGAAAGGCTTATGGTAAGTAGTACTGATATTAAAAAAAAAAAAAAAAAAAGCATTCAATAGCGAATTTATTTATTTATTTATTTTTTGTTAAACTTTCAGGTACTACCTACCTAAGTCAGTTTATCCAAATCTCACACTCATAGGCTCGTCGAATTTTGGTGAACGCTCAGTTAATCGGGACTTGGAGACGCAAGTTTGTTTGGTAACATCAAACAAGGCATTGCAGAGTCGACTACAACAAGAGGCTGATAATTTATATAGTTTAGGTTCGACAGCAGAAAATCAAATAACGACACGGCCAGTGCCACGCTGGGTGCAAGCAGTAGTTAGAATTTTTAGAAATTTTTTCTAAACTAAGTCACTTTGTGAATGACTTTCTGGATTTATTGCTATTTTGTTACCTGCCCCGATTCTAACTTAACAACCCTGACTTTGTTTCTTTTATTAAAATGTACAATAAACGTTGTCTTTTGGCAAAGTAATTCTAAAAATGTGTTCTTCTCTGAATCACTTTTAGTCTTAACGAATATGGACGAGTATGTAACACATCGGCTGAAAAGTCCGTGCCGTTTCTAAGAGAGGGCACCACTTGAATTAAATCCATACCATTTTCAGTTACCAACCTTCAAAAGATACGTGTATAAATTTGATAGCTGTTGGACGAATAGTTCTCTAGATATAGCGATGTGAGTGAAGCAACTTTTGTTATTGTGAAAAAAAATGGATTCAAAGCAATTTCGTGTGTTGATTTATCATTGCTTTTTGATGGGAAAAAATGCAGCCGATGTAAAGAAATGGCTTGATAAGTATTACCCGGACTCTGCACCTTGCGAACGAACAATTCGCAAGTGGATTGAAAAATTTAAAAGTGGTCATACAAGCACCGAAGATGATGCACGCAGTGGACGTCCAAAAGAGGCTGTTTCAGATGAAAATATCAAAAAAGTCCACAAAATGATTACGAATGACCGTAAAGTGAAATTGATCGAGATAGCTGAGGCTCTGAAGATATCAAAAGAAGGTGTTGGATCTATCATACACGAATATTTGGACATGCGAAAGCTCTGTTCAAAGTGGGTGCCGCGTTTGCTCACAGTCGATCAAAAACAACAACGTGTTGATGATTCAGTGGAGTGTTTAAAGCTGTTCAACCGCAATAAAGCCGAATTTTTGCGTCGGTATGTGACAATGGATGAAACTTGGCTCCATCACTTCACACCAGCGTCAAGTCGGGAGTCAGCTGAGTGGCGAGCAGGCGAAAAACCTCGTCCTCGGCTGGCAAGGTTATGGCATCCGTATTTCGGGATGCACATGGAATAATTTTCATCGACTATTTCCAAAAGGGGCAGACTATCAACAGCGACTATTACATTGCGTTGTTGAAGCGTTTGAAGGACGAAATCGCAGAAAAACGGCCGCATTTGAAGAAAAAGAAAGTGCTGTTTCATCAAGACAATGCACCGTGTCACAAGTCGATGAAAACGATGGCAAAATTGAATGAATTCGGCTACGAATTGCTTCCCCACCCACCATATTCTCCAGATTTGGCCCCCAGCGACTATTTCCTGTTCGCAGACCTCAAAAGAATGCTCACCGGAAAGAGATTTAAGACCGATGAAGAAGTAATCGCCGAAACAGAGGCCTATTTTGAGGTGAAACCGAAATCGTACTACAAAACTGGTATCGAAAGATTGAAAAATCGTTTCAATAATAAAGTTGAATTTTGTGTTTTACTATAAAACGGCGCGGACTTTTCAACCGATGTGTTAGATCAAGAAAAAGATTTCTGTTTTAGAAAAATGGAAACAGCATGCAAGCGCGTGCTCATAGCAGTATGAGATGCCGACTCACTAAAAACACCTCTCTTCGAAATTAATGTGCTTGTTATTGCAACTAAGTTTTAACTTATGCCCATTAAGCCGAACTCTGAGCCTTCTCGTATCGTTTTTGTTTGCTTATCAACAGCAGGAATTCCGAGGTCTCTCTACCACAGTGTATGGACGATTTCTCGTAACCGAACTAATTAGAGACTGGGCTTATGAGGGAAGGTAACCTGCTCGTTTTTATGTAAGTAGAATTAATAGCGATTGCGTTATAATAAGTTTCACCGTTTTTTTTATGAGGGTATGGCCTGATTATTTAATTGTTTACTTAGAAAAAGTAGATAATTAGGTAACTAAAAGGCGGTGCTTTTTGAACGTTTAGAAAAAATTCATCCCGTAAATGCTAAATGCAAGATAGTTAATGTACGCCTCCATATAAAAAACAGCAGAAGTGTTTTGCTTTTTATCGTTTTATGAAAAGTTAAAAAAAGACCTTTTGTGGCTAACACAAGTTTCTAAAATAAATTTAACTTTGTCCTAATATGAGTTTTCAATAAATAAATTACTAATAACGCGAATTATTGAATTGTTTACAACATGGGTGAAAAAAAAACGATACACTCAGCGAAATTTAATTAAAGGCAGATGTACTTTTGCCTAGAAAATGTGTTCGTAGTGTAAACGAACATTTATGCCCAATACTTTTCTTTTGCTTTTGCTTTTGCTTTTTTCTTTCTTCAATCAGAGAATTTTAATATGTTCTGTTGTTTTGTTACTAATGATCGCGCGAAATTCAATTAAAAGCAGTCGTGACTTGGAAACGAAATCAGGGTTTTTTTTTGGTGATTACCAGGGAACGAATTTCGTTGACCTTGCCTTTTTTTGCCCTTTTTTACCTTTTTTGGTCATATTTATCAGGTTCATGTACACTTTCGTCTTAACTATACAATTCCATTTTAATTATGAAAAAAGTTTTGATATTTTTGTATTATTTGAAATACATCTATTAGATAATGAAGAAATTAGATTTAAGAATATTTTCTCAAACTATGAATTAATCTGGTCTCCTGCTATAAAAACTTCACTTTTTGGGAGAGGAAGTGGTGGAACACTATTCGGCTTTCGTGTGTACCTCGAAGGACTGGCGAAATGGATGTTATTAACTTAAAACTGAATACGAGTACACTGGATGTAGTTTTGGTACCAATCTACTTAAACTGTAATCATTGGCAGCGTGATTTCGATAAACTCTGCGATTCACTGCACTCCTTGGACTGTACGGATATAATGCTTATTGGGGATTTTAATGGTCGTGTAGGACTCACACAAAATAATTTCACATCGGGATACAACAATACTCTACTGGAACCGTGTCGCAGATCTAAAGACCTAATTTGTGATAACAAAGGAGCAAAAATATTTGAACTTGCTGATGAGTATGACATGTGCTTGTTGAATGGTAGTTGCGAAGGAGATCCAGATGGCGAATTGACCTTTATCAGAGGAGCATCATGCTCAATAATAGATCACTGTTTTGTTTCGGGAAATTGGCTCAAGCTTCTAAACAGTTTTCAAATAGGAACCGAGATCTTTTCGGACCACATGCCCTTAATTCTACTGCTAGCGGCAACTATGCTTGCACAAAACCGTTAAGCCTTCTGCCGAAATTTATCTGGAATGACCGAATAATGGAATCGTATCAGCGAAACATGAATGTGAATCTTATGGAACTACGCATACAGCGTTATACAGCCAATATTGAAGCTCTAACGGAAATAATAAAGAAATCCATTCCGCAACAGAAAGATTTAAAAACTCATAAAATATATAAACAAAAATGGTATGATTCTGATTGCATGAAAGCTAGAACCAAATCTTTTAAATTTCTCACACTTCTAAGATCGAATAACTCCAATATTTTTAAAGCACTCTATCAAGATGCCAGCAAGGTATACAAACACACCTGTTACATCAAAAAATCTTCTGCTCAGTTCTGGAAGGCTGTCAAATACATAAACGGACACACGTCTAACATCTCTGTAACTCTTAAAGCCCCGCAACTCAGGACTCATTTCGATAAACTACTTAATGCCCCGTTAACCTCGCCGCTACATCAATATGCCGCCCCTCTGCTTTTAGATGAAAAATTAGACTCTGCGTTTACCCTGGAGGAAGTCAGTTTGAGTTCCATAAAAATTGCACATATGAGTTTATGAATTCTCTCACAATTGAATTTAATCGAATATTCGACTCTGCTAATATCTCCGACGTATTCAGGAAAGCAATAATTTTTCCTTTACACAAAAAAGGCGATTACAGGGACCCGAAGAACTACAGAGGAATCACATTTTTAAACACTTCAGCCAAATTGTTTGCTTCATTAATTTATTGTACAAAAGATTGTATGAATGGGTACAAGAACATAACATCCTTAAAGAATTCCAAGCTGGATTTAGGAAAGGTTATTCTACAATCGACCAGATATTCTGATTAACAAACATTACTGAAACATACGAGTATAAGTGCAAGAAAAAAAAGTTGCACGCCTTCCTTGTAGATTTTCGAGCAGCGTTCGATTCAATACCACGTGAAGCACTCTTTTACAAGCTTTCCAAAATCGGTGTATCAAGTAAAATTATTCGAATCCTGAGAGCCTTGTATGAGACTAATATTGCATACGAGGGGCGATCAATATATTCTCGATATCAATATGAAGGAAAATGCGAATTCAATTTAAATGGTTTTTATTTTTCAATATAATCTCCCCTAACATCAATGCATTTGTTACATCTTGAGATAAGCTTTTTTAAACCCTCAAAAAAATAAATTTCCTCTTTCTCTGCAAAATACCGACTTGAGTTCTTCATCATCCGAAAATCTTTTTCCACGAAGACATTTTTTCAAATCCGGAAATCAGGAAATAATCACTAGGGGCAAGGTCTGGACTATAAGGTGGGTGTTGGATTTCTTCGAAACCACAATCTCGCGCAGCAGCCTTGGAAACTACTCGCGCCGTGTGAACAGGAGCGTTGTCATGAAGAAGCAACACACCCGCTGCGAGTTTACCCCGTCTTTTCTTTTTAATTTCCTCCCGCAAATTATGCAAAGTGGAAGCGTTGACGGTTTCACCTTTTTTTTTGTACTCAATGAGCAAGATTCCCTTTGAGTCCCAAAAAACTGTGGCCATGAGCTTCTCGGCAGACGAAGTGAGTTTGAACTTCTTCGGGGGGTCTGTTCCTTTTTTATGCCACTGCATGGACTCTTGTTTGCTTTCAGGGTCATAGTGGTGGACCTATGTTTCGTCCCCAGTAACAATTCGATCCATAACACCGTCCGCGTTCTCACTACACATCTCCAAAAGCTCTCTACAGCATGCGATTCTCACTTTTTTCTGAGGCGCTGTGAGCATTCGTGGCACCCACCTTGCACTGACCTTTGAAAGGTTTAGATGGTCATGAAGAATGGTGTGAATGGTGTGAATGGTACCAATTGAAAGCTTGGTAATCTCTGCCATCATTTTCACCTTTATTCGGGCATCCTCAAGAACAAGTTTTTCGACTTCTTTGATGCTTTCTCCCGTACAAGCAGTAGCCGCTTGACTACTTTTGCACAGTTGATAATGAAGGTGCGGAACCCTGGTAAACAGCCACCATCTCTTCATGAATAGTTTTTTGACTTTTTCCTTGCTTAGTGAGAAATTTAATTACAGCGCGATGCTCAATTTTCACCATCATCGTCTCAGCTGCCATTATGATTCTGTTTAACTAGAGATAAAACGCGAATTAATAATCACATTTAGATGAAATTTTACATGAATGCACTAAAATAATAGTATTACTTGATAAATAAGTCAATTTATATATACAACCACAGCTTCACCCCGATACCGAGAATAGTTTGAACGCCCCTCGTATGAATGGGTACAAGAACATAACATGCTTAAAGAATTCCAAGCTGGATTTAGGAAAGGTTATTCTACTCGTACAATCGACCAGATATTCTGCTTAACAAACATTGCTGAAACATATAAGTGCAAGAAAAAAAGTTGTACGCCTTCCTTGTAGATTTTCGAGCCGCGTTCGATTCAATACCACGTGAAGCACTCTTTTACAAGCTTTCCAAAATCGGTGTATGAAGTAAAATTATTCGATTCCTGAGAGCAATATGGGATGGAGACTTAATTTCTGAAGAGTTCGAAACTTCAATGGGTGTTAAACAAGCCTGTATTTTAAGTGCTCTGCTTTTTCTATTATACATCAATGATATAACAGATGATATCAAAGGTGGAATAAGATTCAACGGTGTATCAATTCCTGCGCTGATGTATGCTGATGATATCGTCTTTCTGGGTGACACAACCCAAGGTATGCAGTTAATGATAAACAGGCTTAATGCTTTCTGTAAAAGTTGGAATCTCACTGTAAGTCTTGATAAATCGAAAATGATGATATTCAGAAATGCAGGAGGACGCTTCTCACATTTGGAAAAGTGGAAGTTAGACGGGGAAGAGATTGAGGTAGTATCCAGATACAGATACCTAGGTATCCTAATATCGCCCTCCTTAAATTTCAAACCACACTTTGAGGAAAAATTAGCTGTTGCTAAAAGAGCTATCTGTTCGATTTGGGAATGTTGCTTCAAAAATAAATATGTATCGCAAAGTGCAAAACAAACTATGTTCCATTCAACCGCAGCGTCGATAATGCTTTACGGAGCTCAGGTATGGGGTTACAAAGGCTACGATGCTGTGGAAAAATTTCTTCGCTACTTTTTCAAGAAGATTTTCCGATTACCAAAAAATATCCCGAACTACAATATATGCTATATCTTGAAACGGGAACTCCTCCTTTGCTCTTGTACACGCTCAAAATGCACTTCAACTATATCCTAAAATTACTAGAAATGAATGAATGCAGAATACCAAACGTAGTTTTAAGAAGAAAACAGCTTCTGAATGCGGATTAAATCTGTCTATTCAAGTGAACGAGCATCCTCATCTTTTAAGAGAAAGTTAAATTTAACTTGGTTTTGGAGAATTTTGGCGGTCATACATATGACCAATATGTCGAAGAAGCTGAATCGTCACTGTTTAGGAACTATTACAACAAACTAAACCATTTTCTAAATGAAAAAACATACGAGTACTTCCTAGATAGTCACGCAGTTGACAAAATAAGTACTATTTTCGAATTGAGAGGGGAACTCGTTCAACTAAACTTTATACCCCATAGACCAGATTTACCAATACTTTGTGACCACTGCAACATGATGAAGAAAGAAGACATCTTACATTTTCTTGGCGTTTGTCCGATTTTAAAAGAATTTCGACTATCAATGTTCGGAAAACATGATTTAGAGGAAGATGAAGTATTGAGCATTTTAAATGGAGAAAAAGGATGAAAAGTCTTATATGATTACTCAATAGCAGCACTTTGTTATAGAAAGCGTATCATAGATGGAGATTTTTAATGTAAAACTTAAGTATGTACATATTTTGTCAACCTGGTAGACGGCCACAGGCCAAACCATTAAAGACTTAGGTTAATCGTTACATTGTAAAACATTTATTGAAAATAAAAGTCAACTAACTAACTATACAATTCCACAAATAAAATCGCCGAAGCAAGCGAACTTTGCACTAATTCGCAGTAAAAAAATCTCTACGGACTGAAACGAATAAAATTTGGAAACTTCATAATTCATTTAAATTTTTTTTATTTGCTTAAAAACTCTGTTTTTATTAAATTCATTCACAATTACAAAAAAAAATAAAAAATTATTTGGGTTCCCATTGTTTCCTCAACTTCTTTCGAATGTCCTTCATAAGATTGGTGACAGTTACATCCGTGGTCTTTTTGGACGCTCTTTTCCATTTAGCACTAAAATCTTTTACGTCCTTTGCACACTGCTCACTGTTCCTCAATTTAGCTTGTGACCAAAGCCCAATACCTTTCTATGGGACGGCACTGTGGAACATTGGGTGAATTCATGTTTTTTGGGATAAAGTCGACATATTTAGCAACAAGAAAGCTCAACGTCGCATGAGCATAGTGAGCTGAAGCTAAATCTGGCCAAAATAATGTTGATCCCTCGTGTTTGCTTAAGAAAGGAATAAACCGTTTTTTTAGGCACTCGTTAATGTACACTTCTCCGTTAACTGTTCCCGTTGTAATAAACGATGAGCTTCTGTGTCCACATTGCCAAATGGCCTGCCAAACGAGATATTTTGACCCGAATTTTTAAATCCCAATCGATCTTGTTGATTGCGGAAGAATCTCAGCTTCAAACGAGTTGTAAAACTGCGCACCTGGAAGAGTAGTAAAGTCGACTTTGACATAAGTTTCGTCATCCAAAACCAGGCACGCTTTCTTGTTGCCGATCAACTCGTATAGCTATCGGGCTCGTGGTTTTGTGACTTTTTTTTGCTTTTCAGTAACTTTTGGTATTTTTTGTTTTTTTCGTGTTCTAACGTTTTTTAAATCTTTGTACCATTGTTTGGTTGGTATTACATTTCCGAGCAACATCTCTGGATGACATAGTCCGATTTTTTACGATGGTAGCCACTATTTGCCTGTCCAAATTTGTATCATGTGCTCCACTTTTAGCTCCACTTTTCTGTTTTCGCTTAACAGTCAACGTCTCCAAATATCGTTTAATAACAGAATCCACTGTACTGCGTGCTATGTTTAAGTTTTTTGCGATGAAATGGTTTGAACGCGAAGTATTTTCGAGCCATTTGTCGATGATCTTTTTACGGCGTTCCTCTTGACTCATATTTTATAAATATTTTAAACCGCACCGAACTAAAATCAATAACAAACTGAAACTAGAGAATATACAGGCTAATTTGGGTACAAAATGGGATTGCAATTTTTACGCATTGGAAGTATAGCCCGTATTAAAATTTACAGATTTTATTCGTTTCAGTCCTTATATTTACATTCTACTTGTATCGTGTGTGCAATCTCCAGTATTTTACCTTTCCGGCATTCGTTGCAGTTGTGTGCATAAATATGCGCCCGACAAAAACTGTTAAACATCTGTGAGATATGTTCTCGTAAGGATGCATGCATGTCATCTAGGTGCATATTTCGTCGGAGACTGGTCAGAATAAGAACGTTCTAAATGATTTCCCGATTTTTGTTTGTGAATAAACGTGAAAATGCCCAAGAACGCGTACAAAGATTTAAAGTGGAACAATTTGTGGTAAGGTTTGGAAAAGATGACTTTTCCACCGATGGAAAAGTACTTCTTTGTAAATTGTGCAGTGTAAAGGTACGAGTAAATCAAGAAAAGAAGTACTTTGTTGAGCAGCACATAAAACGATTCAAGCACCAGCAAATAGTAGCCTTGAAGAACGCAGCAAAGACACAAGCAATAACCTCTCCTCTTTGTTTCAACGAGAAAAATGAATTTCACACCGATCTCACGCGAATGTTGTTGGCATGTCACATACAAGGTAAATCGTCCACAATTCAGAACATTTATAGAGATGTACGAGGGTTGTCTGAAAAGTTTCCGTCCGAACAATGATACAAGACATTTGTTCTCAAATTTTTATTTTTCTACATAGTCCCTTGTAACTCTACACACTTTTCCCAGCGATGCTCTCTCTCTAACCCGTCCAAATAGTACTTGGCGTTTTTCTCTGCAAAATAATTGTTCACGAAGGTGATTGCCTCCTCATTTGACGAAAATCACTGTCCTCCGAGTGCAGTTTTTAGATGAGGGAACAAAAAGAAGTCGCTTGGGGCTAGATCTGGTGAATAAGGCGAATGGTGAAGCAGTTCAAACCGTAATTCATGGATTTTCGCCATGGCAACCGCTGAGGTGTGAGACGGCACGTTGTCTTGGTGAAACAGGATTTTCTTTTTCTGCAAATGTGGCCGTTTTTCCGCAATTTCTGCCTTCAGCTTGGCAAGTAATGATGCGTAGTATGCTCCTGTAATGGTTTTTGCTTTTTGAAGATAACCGATTAAGATAACTCCTTTACTATCCCAAAACACAGTCGCCATCACTTTCCCAGCCGAAAAAACAGTTTTTGTTTTTTTTTTGGAGCCGGCTCGCCCTTTGCAGTCCACTGTTTTGACTGAATTTTTGTTTGGTGTATCCAAGTTTCATCTACAGCAACTAACCGGGGCCAAAACTCGGATTTATTGCGCCTAAACTGCGCCAACAAAGCGTTGGAAAAGTTCATTCGAACACGTTTTTGGTCGCGGACAGCTTTCTCATGCCTAAATCTTGATTTAATATGTAACAAACACATTCTTTGGAAATTTTCACAACCTCTACTATCTCTCTCATTTTAATTCGGCGGTCGTCTAACACCATTTGGTGAACTTTAGTCAGTGGTTGCAGTTTTTGGACATCCCGAACGTTCATCATCTTCCAAGCTCTTACGGCCACGTTTAAATTCAGCTGCCCAAAATTTCACTGTGGTAAATGATGGTGCAGAGTCCCAATACACAGAGTCCAACTCATTTTTGATTTGCATAGGCATATTGCTTTTCAAAAACAAGAATCTACGAGTAATAACAGCTCGATACTCAACACTCGCTTCGACTCACTCAAACGATTGTCAACTAAAAACTGCGCGTCCAAAATGACTGAAACTTCGGTAAGTACTCGTAAATGTCAAAAGATGCACAACTAGCATTCACTAGCTTTTATTGACGAGTGCCGCTATCTTTACGTTGCGGTCGGAAACATTCGTATGTACAGAAGAAAGTTCCAGATGAATCTACGCGTCGGAAAAACTATGTCAAGGATTGCTACTTCGAAGTTCTTCAACACATCTGTGCTGAAGTGGGAGACGACAACATATTCGTGTCAATAGATGAAACGACGGATAAAGCCGGCCGCTGCATAACGAATGTTATTATCGGGCCGTTGCGGAAGGATGGACGTAGATACTTACTGACCTCTGAGGTTTTGGAAACGGTGAACGCGATGACAATCTCAACGCTATTTGACGATTCATTGCGATTGCTATAGCCGAATGGACTTAAGCGCGAAAAAGTGTTGTTATTTGTTACGGGGCGGTCCCCATGCATGAAGAAAAGCGGAAAATCGCTTAGAGTTCTGTATTCCAAAATGATATATGTTACTTGCGCCGCTCATGGCGTACATAGTAGGGTTTGTGAAAGTATCCGCAGTGCCTTTCCGAAAGTCGATGCCTTAATATCGAATTTAAAAAAGGTTCTTCTAAAAAGCGCGTCCCGAGTTGCTTTTTTTAAAGAGAAGGAATCTGAGCTGCCGCTACCAACTCGACCTGTAAGTTTAAAATAAAGGAATATAATTTTAATCTGCTTTCAAATAAGCTTTTTTAATTTAATCATGTGTTGACTCGCTGGGGCACATGGCTGGATGCTGCGTCATATTACGCGCAGTATTTTAGTTGCATCAAAAGAATCGTTGATGAGCTGGAAGATGATGCAAGTTGTGTTGGATTTGCAAAATAATTGATAAGCAATGAATCAGTTTCGGCGCTAGGCCGTACATTCAAACTAATTTTGGATTTTTAGTGGACCCGAAAGAGCATATATTCAAAAGTTTGCAAAATGCAGGTGATTTCAAGTGTTGCGTTTTAATTTGAATTATTTTTCGAATGCATATCGTAATATTTGGAAGCCCGATTGGAGATATTTTAAATGTTTTGAAGGGGATCGATGAGCAATTGCAAAAATCAGAAGGACCAGTTTGCTGAGGCTGTGGTGAAAAAGTTCAACGCTGTCTTTTCTGCAAATGAAGGGCTCAAGACCATCAGAGAAAAAAATAATGTTGTAAATTGCAGTCGAGGACGTGACGTCTTTTAACTGGGCTCCACTCGTATCTGCCCACGTGGAGAGGTCCTTCAGCTCTTTCAAAGCTCTCCTGAGGGACAATCGCAGGCGTTTGTTGTCTGATAATGTTAAAATGTTTATGGTTGCACAGTGTTATTACAGGGTGCGGCAGAACCAATTGAGCAGTTTGGAGGGGCAGGTGTTCCGGCGGTGGTGGGGATAGGCAGCTGCACTAGGTCTCCTTTTGTTCTGTCGGCATCCCCATTTAATAGGAAATATGGTTTGGCCCGGACTACATCGTGGTTTTGCCGTACGTGCGTTTTATGAAAACAACCGATCTGTGATTGCGACGCAAAGAGCTTTTCTGCGACGCTTTAACATTCCGCGAAATATTGCTGTTCCTACTGTGAACACAATTCGGTCTTGGATTTGGCAGTTGGAGGAAACTGGTAGCACACTAAGAATAGATATGCATGGCCGACGAAGGTCCATCAGAACACCAGAAAATGGGGAGCTAGTGAGAGCAGCACTCGAGCAATCGCCAAGACGTTCTGCTCGAAGGCACGCTATTGCATTGGGGATTTCAGACCGTAGTTTGAGGAGCATTCTGCATTTAGATTTGAGTTTCCATCCCTTCAAAATAATGATGGTTCAAGAGTTGAACCCAGCAGACTACGCCAACCGCCAAAATCTGTGTGAGGAAATGCTTACAGCGATCCCTCCTGAGGCAACATCCTTCAGCAGCGACGAGGCACGTAAGCGGGATTGTGAATAAACAAAATTTTCGCTATTCGGCTGAAAACAACCCCCAATTTGTTCACGAAAGACCGCTACATTCTCCTAAAGCGTATAAAAGCCTATAAAAAGATGCGCCACTAGGATGAGGCCACATGCAAAATCTTCGAAAGAAAGGATAAAATTAATAAAATGTTTACATTTTATGGCTTTAAAACATTTTTTATTATGTTTTTCTACATTAATAATGAGTAAGCCCGCCATTTTTCGATATGACCTCTATAAGACGGTTTGGGATAGAATCATACACGGATAGCTTGGATTAAAGTGTCCTTGTCTTCAAATTGTCTGCCGCCTTCATACACTTTACGAGATAACCAATGCCAAACATTTGCGATTATGTTTAAGTCCGGTGAATAGGGCGGCCATGGCAAGAGTTCCACGTCTTCTGATTGAGTCCAACTTCTAACAACCCTGGAATTATGGATGGGGGCATTGTCGTGTTGGAATATCCAAGGCAAAGGTCCGAAAATGTTTTTCAGTTTTGGAAATGACCGTTCCAGCAAATATTTGTAGTTGTTTCCGTTCATTGTTGTAGACAAACACTCCAACTCGCTTGTGCCATAATAGGTAACAGCTCTCCACATCGTTACACCTGATGTACGGCTGTGGTGTCTTGCCAAAATAAGCTCCTACATTCTTAGATCATGGAAATAGAAGTTGTAACCATCGGGACCATCAAGGTTAAACTTTTTTTTTCATCCGAAAAGACAACGCGTTTCCATTCACTGCTCCAAGCGACATGTTCTTCTGCAAAATTCATTCGATGCTCCTTGTGTTCTTGCCCTAAAAAAGGTTTCTTTTTAAGTGTTTTTCTCTGTATAGTACCACTTTTTTGTTTTATCCTTCGAACCGTTGCTATACTGGCTGATACTCCGCTGTTGGCCCTTATTTTAGTCGCTGGTAGAGTGGAATTTGGGGCACGCCGTAGAATTAACCGCTTTTCTCGCAATGTTGTTGCTTGTGCCGTGCGTCCTTTTTGATTTTTCCCATAGTTTTGTGGATCCGCAAGATAACTGTTTACAACAGTCTCACTTCTTTTAAGCCTCCTTGCAATTTCTCGACCTGAGAGTCCTAACTCATTGAAAGCATCTATTTTTCCTCTTTCTGTCGCTGTCAAAGTCTTTCCGGAACCCATTTTTTTTTAAACTAAATAAAAACAGTTCTTTTCAACGCTTTTTTAAATATTCTTAATAAAACTTTGAAAAAAATCGCTGATGTGGACTCCTGCAGCGAAATACTCCCAATGGCCTTATCCCAGTGGCGCATCTTTTTGAAGAAAATAGAGTTCTGATGGGTCACGCATTCAATGTGACCTTGAAGGAGTCGATGAATGAAGAGAAAGTCGGCTGCATCTCTGCGTTCCTCAAGGGTGTTTAAGTTAATAAGTTTGAAACGGTTTTGTTAAGGGGGAAGAATAAAAGAATTATTCCAGGGCATACCTCGAAGATGGATGCTTTAGATTGTCGAGATATGAACACGATGATATAGGGACCGTACTTGACTGGGGTACTCTAGGAGGGGGCGAACAAAGAGACCTGGTCATGTATGGGTTGGTGAATTCTTTGGACCACCGTTTTACAAAACCTGGTGCAGAGTTGGCTTTAAGGATTATCCCATCCATATGTAAACGGAAGTTGAGCTCTCTATCACACAAAATGCCGAGTCGCGAGGAGATTGAACGGAGGAGATAGGTTGGTTGTGGAGAAGGTAGAGTCGGGGAGGAGGTTGGTGACGCTTAAGTGAAAAGGTCAAGGATTGGCATTTGGATATATTAAGTTCTAAACAATTTTTGAGGCACCAGATCGAAAATCTATCAAGGTCTTGTTGAGGGAGGAAGGAGTCATGGGGAGAGGAAATGGTTTTGAAAAATTTGGTATCGTCGGCATAAAGGGAGACAGATGAGTGTTTGATGATCCTATCGAGATCATATATGGTGAATATAAAAAGAAGAGGACCGAGATGGCTGCCTTGTGGGACTCCAGAGATGGCCAAAAGTGGAGCCAAGTGGGCTGACCTAAAACCAACACTGTAAAAACGGGTTTCGAGGTAAGAGAATATTTAATTTAACAATATGGGTTCAAAGCCGAGAGCAGACAACTTGAAGAGTATAAATCGATGAGAGATTTTATCGAAGGTCTTGCTAAAATCGGTTGCAACTACATTGACTTCGTTCCCATTCTCTAGGGCAGAGAGGGCAGAGGATACGAATTCAACGAGATTTGTGGTGGTTGACCTACCCTTCAAGAAGCCATGTTGTCTATCGGAAATAAGTGATTTGCATTGGAAGCTTAGAGCTTCCTACAAAATACTTTCGAAGAGTTTGGGTATATAGGAGAGTTTGGCAATTGGGCGATAGCTTGTTATTTCGTTCTTTGATCCTTTTTTGTGGATCGGGGTTATGGAGGAGGTTTTCCAAGCCTGAGGAACTTCTTCTTGTTCAAGGGATAGGTGAAAGAGATTAGAAAGGGCAAGGGAAAGAGAGGAAGAACATTTTTTAAGGATATGGCGGGTAGGCCATCTGGGCCGGGTGTGAATTCGTCATTAAGTTGGATCGCGGTTGATGATTTGTTGTTGAAATAGAGGGAAGGAGGGTAGCCATCGGAATTTCTTTTGTAGTTAAAAAATTGGAAAAAGAACTTGGGGCGCTGCGGAAGATTAAAGTCGTCGAAAATAAGGATATTGTCAATAGAGTCAGACAAGTCAACTAACTGGTAGATCGCATCGATGGCAAGTTGGTAGGATGCAATAGGTTGAGCTGGTAGCAAAATATTTATGTATATAAAGGGACTTGAAGGGGAGTGATATTTTTATTGCGACAAAGTTGTCTTTAGAAGATGAAGAAATGGTAATGGGAGTAGAGTTAAGGCTGTTGTGGATCGCCGGTAAGACGCCTCGACAGGGGGAATCGTCATTTGGGAGGGTAGGATCATCGTCGCGAAAAATATTGAAAGTAGGGGGGACCGATTCCTGATTTTTTATGTCGGGAATCAGATTGGTTTCAGTCCGGGAGTAAATATCATAGCAAAGAGCATGCGATTGGCGTAGAACAGCATTGGTTTTAGAGGGAAGACTTCTTACATTCTGGTAGTAAATAGTAAGAGGGATGTTGTGGGGTGGGATGATTTAAGTGTTGGCAAACTATGGACGAACAAATTTATCGTGGACGGCTCGGCTTCGCTGTAGGTATGAGATTCGCTTAGAGTGGGGTCTTTTGCTACTTTCTGAGGAGGCATGCGAAGAATCTCGTGGTACCTGACATAAAGGTTCCCCCGACTGATAGGGTCGGTAGGGAGGCCTTCCTGCTGAATAGAAACCATAACGTTAGTTTTGGTCTTCCCTTCGTAACAGACCAAGTCCGATTTATCATGTAGATAGGCAAGAAGGAGACGAATGTTTTCGTAAACACTTCCTTGCGGTACGCTGTCAACAATTTCTTTCAATTGCGAGAACCCCTTTCTGTGTTTGACACGGAAACGGGAAGGGACGCGTTGTCAGGTTACTACACTCGTATAAGCTTAAAGGCAATACCTATTATAGTATCAATTTCAAGCCTCAATGCCGCACCTTGTCAAAGGTCTCCGAGACATACAGAAGTTTGCTTGAACAAATCTTTCCCAATTACGTCCGTGATTCTATGCACTTGATCAATAGTTGAATGCTTGCTCATGAACCCAACCAGATGATCGAGGATACAAAATTGGGGGCTGAAATCGAATTCCTCTGACTCCGAACGTAATCTCATTCAAGTGTCGCGTTAGTGATATAGGGGAGCTTTCTAGGCAACATTTTAAGGACTTCTATGATTATTAGGACATAACCGGGAGATTTATTTGGTTTTAATTTGTTGGTTTCTATTTTGAATTCCGCAAACGTTGGAGTTGTTGTTTAATTGACAGCTGCTGCTTCCGATGAATTGATATTATAAATAAGCGCTTGACCATCGAACCTCCTTAAGGTCTCTTCAAGATGAGTGGCGAGAATGTCCGCTTTCTTTGTATCTTCCTTCGCCCATTCGATATCATTATTTTTGAATGGCGGCGCAGAGACTATAGGTTAGCAGGTAAGTACCTGCCGCACGGTTTTTAAAGTGTCTAATAGAGCTTTTCATTTTTTCCTTTACGATTTCATTTATTTCTAGTGAGTAGTTAAGAACGCGGTCTATTACTTGCTTATATACTTGATAAATGGCGTTACAGCTCAGTGTGAACCTGGGCTTCAATTAAGAAGTCTCTTTAAGTTAGCGCGGTCCTTAGCTAAGTGTGTTTCAATTGCGCACTCCAAGTCATTTGAGGTCCCCTTCCATTTGTGCGCGTCACATGAGGTGAGGTTTTCCTCTACTGCGTTGTCTCTCTGCGTTAAATTCGAACACTCTACAGGTGCTATAGTTCGCCGTTGAATCTTCTCCTCCAAAGTCGGTCAATGCAAATAGGTCGGAAAATCTTATGAAGAATTGTTCTCTTGCAATGTTTATGCTTCAGCTCCATAAAGTAGGATTGGGATGATAAAAAGTCTTCTTAGTTGTTTGGGTTAGGACGTTATTATCAAATTGCCTTCATACTACCAAATTGGGTTCTTACTACCAATTGGTTTCTTAGCTCAAAGAAACAGCAATTGACAAGATTGATTCTCCGCTTTATCTCTGTTAAGGTGTTGTTGACAGAATTGATAGTAGAGGCAAGGTAGATAAAGTTCCGTATTACCTGAAAGTTATAGCTGTCGGCTGTGACGTTCTGTTCAATTCATCGATGTTGTGTGGTTCTTCTTGTTAACATCATGTACTTGGTTTTGCCCTCATTGAACACAAAGTACATTTTGGCAGCGTCTGTTTTAATACTGGGTTCTGCCAATCTTAGCAATATCATCGGCGTATCCGAGTAATTGAATGGACTTTTGAAAGATTGTGCTTCCTGTGTTGGCTTGTGAGTTTCGCAGAATTCTTTTGAGCTTAACGGAGCAGCGAGAATGCTCTACTATATTGCCATTCTCACGGACGGACGAATTTGGCAGGGATGACAAAACTAGACATGGCTCTATGTATATAGCTCGTCCCTCTCTATAAATGCTGTCTTATGCGGCCTTAAAGTACAATCTGGACTTGTTCACTTTTTTCCAGGATCTGCCGGAATGAGAAAATTTAGTGGATTATGAACTTTCCTGATCTGAAACCGCACTAATAGGGACCAATCAGGTTGTTGACGAAGGGTTTCAGACGTTCACACAATATAGCAGATAAAATCTTGTTTGCAATGTTGAGGAGACTTATGCCTCTATAACGGGCACAGTTGCGGAGATTTCCCTTTTTGTGGATCATTCAAACGATGCTGAGATTCCATTCATCGGGGATACACCCTTCTGACCACATTTTAATTATGAGTTAGAGTATGCACTCCACAAAGTCACTTACATCAATTTTGAACACATGGGCCGGTAAGATCCAGAAGTTTTGTTGGTTTTGAGCTTAGAAGATATTGCTATCCTTACTTCGCTTTGGTCAGGTGGACGGAAGTTTTGGCCATCATCATCTAGGTCGAGAGGTTTATTCTGTCTGCATTCTCTGAAATGACCGTGACTATACTTTTACCTCCGTAACTTCCCCGTACGCTGTTTCTGTAGCACAAACTCTCAATATCCGATGTTCTTCCCGTCTTTTTTGCTTGTAGAGTCGACAAGCTGCTCTCGTCCTTCATTGCAGGACCAATTTGTACACTTCTTGTTTAACTGCAAGTGGTGTTTGTCGGGTTAAATCCAACACATCAGTTGCGGCGTCGCTTATGGCACGTTGGCAGCGTTGCCACGGGTCTTTGGTACTTAATGTTGGCGGCGTGGGAGTGGTTGAAAGATCTCGGGATACGCGTTCGGGGAAGATTCTAGCGGTTTCTCGCAGTAGTTCTCCTTTATTGTGGCGCTTGTGAAACCCTCCTTTGCAGGAAAATTGGAAATTTGTATGGGAGAGTGCGGGTAAAGTGTTAGCACGTACATTATGATATGTACCGAAATGACGTCGACAAAATGACACGAGTACAATAAACTCTTGTTTGTATGTTAATAACAAGGAAAGCGGGATTGATTTTATTTTATATAAATGGTTAACAGAAATGCTAACAATGATTTGGTAGTTCATTCAATTTAAAACCGATCCCAGAAAAACATGGGGATTGATAAATGCTATCCTGGGACGAAACAAATTAATCATTGATGAGACATTGAATCAAAATACAGAGCCGCATGCATTATCCAACAAATTTTCCAATTATTTTGCATCAAATACGAGTATCATACATCATTGTGACTCGACAACATTTCAACACCCGAACAGAATCCTGGATAAGGCTTTATTTGTGTAGCCAACCAACATTCAAGACGTTCACAGCATTATCAGTTTTCTGGGTGAAGATAAATCTCCGGGAATTGATGCAATTCGAGCCGCTGATATTCGAAGGCACGCCGATATATTTGCACCCATTATATGCAAGTTCATAAACATCAGCCTGGCACAATCAAATACCCCGTTCATTCTGAACATACTCGTAGCTGTGTTAAGGCCGATTTACAAAGGAGGAGTTAAAAGTCAGCTTAGCAACTATAGATTCTTCCAGTAATAGAAAGAAATCTCGAAAGTGTAATCACTCAATGAATAAATAGTTTTATGGGAAAACATTCTCTGATCCATAAAAGTCAATACAGCTTTCAGAAAAACAAAAGTACAAGCAAATTGTTAGTTGAATTCGCAAATTGTGCCAACCAGAGCTTGAACAATTGTCACCACGTATTGGCACTCTTCGTGAATTTCAATAAAGCCTTAGATATAAGGTGTCGAACCCTAATAGAAGCGCTTCAATGTGTTGGTATACGTGAACTAATGGCGGACTGGTTAACCGATTATCTGTGTAACAGACTATTCTGCGTGAAAATCAGCGAAGTACAGAGCGTAAGAACAAAGGTGGAACATGGTGTGCCACAGGGATCGAAATTAGGTCCTATCCTTTTTATCTTGTACACTAATGAGCTTTTTCGCTCTTTTAAATAGAGCACACCGTTTGCTTTCGCTGATGACACAGCAATCGTGGTACATCACAAGTCGCTGGAAATGGCGACAGCAATAATGCAGGAAGAGTTGGATGCTGCGGTCAAATGGCGTCACGATAACAGCTTGGTGATACACGTGATACACATCCTAAATCCCAGTTTCACATCGACACAAATTTCAGCATATCTGAGAAATTATGCATGTCCTAGTGCCACTACAGAAGTCATCGAAGTTGTTGACAGCTATAAATATTTAGGATTCATCATAGACTGTCATTTGTTATGGAACAAACAGATTGATAAGCTACGCTTGGATTTAAAGAAAGCCATCTATGAACTAGCCCATCTGAAATATCACGCTACGGTGTCCGTTTTGAGGCAGATCTACTATTCACTCATTGAGTCGAAACTGCGGTATGGTGTTCTTGCTTGGGGCAACACAGCGGCAATCCATATCCAAAAACTCCACAGCAACTCTATGAATACTCGAAACAACGATATTAGGTTCAAAGTCCTTAACGTAGCAGACATTTTTAAGATGACGTTCACTTTAGAATACTACGACGACATACAGTTTATTCGGCGAGTGGATCATGAAGTGAATACTAGACGATGGGCCCAAGGTGTGCTGCAAGTATCAAACATATGCAACAAATATGGTAGAAGACAACTCCTACACAGCGTTCCGGCAGTAATCAATAACCTACACCGAGAACTAGCAAACATTGTAAACCAAAATAGGTAAAATGTTTCATCAATTACAGATACTAAAGGGTGAATGACTCGAACTCCAACTTTTTAAAATGCTATAATTTTTTTATTTTTTGATAAATTTTATTGTGCGAAAGCAAAAAATGTTGGAAAATACATCAATTTTCAAATTGTATCAGTAGTTTTCAATATGTCCACCTTTGGCGCGAATAATGGCCTTGAGACGGCCGAAGAAAGCATCGCACGCTGCACGCAAGTGGCTCTGCGGTATTTTGGCCCATTCCCGGCGAACTGCTTGTTTGAGGTGGTCCAAACTTTGGTATTTTTTAGTGCCAACCTTCGCCTTCAAAATACCCCAGACAGAGAAATCCGACGGATTTGCATCCGAAGAATTTGCAATCCATTGTGTCGAAGAAATGAAGTGTGGAACATTGTTTTTTAACCAATCTTGGTTGACGCGCGCTTTGTGAAACGGTGCCGAGTCTTGTTAAAATGTCCATGGTCTCCGACTGAAATGATTGTTTGCCCAAGGCTTCAACACTGCCTCTAAGACAGTTTCACGGTATACGATCGCATTAATTTTGACGCCACGGTCCAAAAATACGAGCGGAGATCGACCATCGACGGTTATGGCGGCCCAAACCATCACCATCGGTGCTGCCTGCTTTCTGGTGGCCATCCGAAGGTGAAAATTTTCGAAGGCCCTCTCTGGCAAGTAAACTCGATCATTTTGTTTGTTGACATATTGCTCGATAACAAATGGCGACTCATCGGAAAAAACCAAATTTGGCAACTCACCACTTTCGTGCAAGCGTAGCAACTCCTTCGATGTTTCGACTCTAACTTTTTTCTGTTGCGGTGTAAGATCGTGTGCTTTTTGGAACTTCAATGGCTTGAGCCCAAGCTCATTTTTCAGTATGTGTTGCATCCGTTCCAACGATATGTTAAGCTCACGAGCCATTTTTCTTCCACTTCGACGCGGATTTCGCTCAATTCGAGCCTTCACTTTCCGAACCATTTCTGCCGATGTTGCTGTTTTTTTATGACCACCCCCATGGCGTTTTGCAATGCTGCCAGTATCACGGTAACGAGCTATGGTTCGAGACACAAATGATTTATTCACGTTGAGGTGCTGGAGGGCTCTAACGATAGCTACTTGTGGCTTTCCAGCCAAATATAAAGCAATTACACTATCACGATTGAATTCCACCGCGGATAAAAATTTTTCAACACAACTAAGTCGCAAATCGTTTAAAAGACTTGTAAATAATAAAATTATCTGTCATGTGTCAAAATTTGAGCTCACTGTCATGAGCGGTTTGGAAATTATAGCAGTCTGAAGTTGGTTGCAGTTCGAGTCATTCCGGGTGTACATACATAAATTAGTTTCAATATGTTAATTTGTAATTTGGAAAGACTAAGCTCACTAAGGTGATGATCCTAGTCAATGTTGGCTACCCGGAACGTTCGGACGTCCAGGATATTGGAGGTATGCCTTACGTCGATCGCAAAATGATTAATTTAATTCAGCGTTCCACGATTCGTTGACCGCGGACTTGGCGGTGCCTCT
This sequence comes from Volucella zonaria, assembly GCA_963966105.1. Taxonomy (NCBI): domain Eukaryota; kingdom Metazoa; phylum Arthropoda; class Insecta; order Diptera; family Syrphidae; genus Volucella; species Volucella zonaria. Next base: position 247,848,677 of record OZ014530.1, on the reverse strand, counting down.
GTACTTGCTATAGCGACGTTTCGTCCCGCCCCATAGCCAACAAGCCTAAGTCCACTGCTAGCCGTGGTGTCATGTAGGCAATACTTGCTACCTGTTCTACCAAAGATGTCCTTCCTTCCTATGTTGGTGTTGTTCTTAGGATATTGGTCATATATATTCGTTGGTGGCGTCGTCATTGTCTTCTGTGGGGCATGAGTGCATACTATTGCAATTTCTTAAAAGACGTACTCTCACGCCTAAGTCTGCAACATATTACAAATCCGCATCCGATTTTCTGTTCCCCTTAGCAATCACCATAGCATATGTCACAGTTGTTCATCCTCCTTTTGCTTGTCCCCTCCCAGCGGACTTCCTGGATGGCGATAATATCTCCATGTTAGCAGTTATGAGTGTTGGCGACGACGAACCCAACGACAATCCAACGACACTTTATACAAATAAAACTATAAGGATGACAACGACACCTTAAACGAACAGAACCGCGAGGATGACAACCACGTCAGGCAACTGTCAATCACAAAGACAGAAAGAGAGGACAAGACAAAGCGAAGCGACGATATGAGGGCAACATCAATTTTAAAACACGCGCACGGACAAGCACAAAGAAATAAAATAAAAAAAGGTTTTAAATCCAAAAGTAATTGTTTATTTCGGCGACAGAAACAATGAGCCTCTCCTAATCATTCTGCTGCCGGCCAACGAGGCCTGTTAATACTCCAAGCTGTCCAAGTGCAGATAGATGGGGTCGCCATCCATATCCGAGGCCTGTTTTTGTTTCGGAATTGCTGTGGTTTTTCTGTGGTAAGGAAATTAATACGGCGCACAACCGCCAACCTGGAAGGCCAGGTCCAGACCTTACCTCGTTCTAGAATAAAAACTTTCTTATTGGCCTGGGTACCTCAAGCTCACTAGTCTGGCTATGGACGTCACCCTTGATTTCATCGAAGGGGATTCCTCCGCTGCACGTCCTCTGTCTGGGGACCACTTGCTAGCAAAACATGTCTCGTCTGGCACATGCTTGCTGAAGGTCACCCAGCTGAGTTTGCGCTGTTCCAAGTGTTCCGCTCCACATATATGTTTATTCAGACTCAGCATATGCTCACCGTTGATGATGCGATTTTGCCAACGGCTCACTTATCCTTTTATAAACCCTAAAATCGTAGTGACATAAGAAAATACAAAAAATCTAAAGGGATACGATTAAATTACAAATATCAGTAGCTTTATCAAGTAAAGCAACAAAAATATAAGAAGGCTTCTTCGAAAATCGGAAAATGCTTGTTAAAAGACTGAGATACTTCATGGGACTAGTCGACTGATAAGACTGCTAACCAACCAACCTACTCGCAGAATCACTTAAAAAAAGGCCAGCGAAAAACTTCTACCACGACAGTGTAATGGACCCTTTCATGACCCAGATTATGTTCGCTTATCCATACAAGACATCAATCAAAGTATCCGTAACTGTGCAATACTCGTAAACTTCAAAGTCCGAACCCTGTAAGATTATATCTTATGGCTGGTGGAGAGAGGAAAAAAAACCTGTCAATATTAGTTGTCGGAACAATTGGCGGGCCCCTTTCTTTTTTTTTGTCTACAAACAGAAAATTGTAAATTAAATTAGCAAATTAGTGGACGTATACAACAATTGTTGCTGTGGTAAAAATAAACAACTCACAGGTCACCCTGGAGCATGTAAGATGTTGCACGTCTTAGACCATGTTCTACCGATAGAATCATGTAAGAACTTTACGAAATTGAGGCTCGAACAAGGTGTTACAGTAACAAACGCACCCAAGTATCTTAAACTATTAGATGTACCCGTAGTTTGATGAACTTTGATGAACTGAACAGGGGAAATGAACTGATGGAGCATAAAAAAATAAAACGTGACCGCTTTGTTAGGGTCAGCGTTAGGGCTATTGTGCGATGAGTTATTCAATAATTTAATTATCATTCAATTTATGAACACGTCTTGGTGGGTTGTTTACAACTTGATCCTGAATTTGGAATTTTTGAGTGCTACTTTTACTGCTGGCCATGGTTTGTTATATTGAAACTTCGGGTTTCGAAAAGGGTATAGCTGGTGCAAGTACCATATTGGACTATACAGTCCGAGAATCGAATTTAATCGACATGTACGAGTAACTTTCTATGCAAATCTCGTTATTTATTGACAGCAGTAGTTAATGACTGGGTGCAAACATCTTCTGTCTTATCGCGGGTTGCGGTCGAATCACGTTGAGAGTCCCAAATCAATTTAAAGTGACAAGATATTTTTGGTAAAAATAGTGTCGAGTCCATTTTATACCTTATCATACTTAGGTCTCTATAGACCTATTGTGATGCGAATATAACTGCGGTTCCTAGTTTAGTTTCCGCATTCCGTCTCGCATTATTAGTCGTTTGGTTTCTGAGCGAGTCTAAGCCATCTGGTTGCCTCCGTGAAACTGAAACGAGATGTAAGTGAAGCAGCGGATAGTTCAGAGTATACACCCGGAAGCCTATGTCCCCACAACTTCTGCAGAAGTCGTCGTTGGTAAGGTGCAGCTTTATTGCCTGCGCCCGCTTTTCCAAGAGAATCTTACTTGTTCAGACTGGTACGAAAGCCATCTCAAGCTTATCGCTTGTGCTGATCAAAGATCTCTCGGTCTTTATACAAAAACCATAGGTGGATTAGGAGAGATTTTTCCAGGTGCGAAGCTCGAAGTTATGGTTAAGGAGGACACGCCTAGCAGACCTAGAACCTGCACCTGGATCCCAGCTGAAACCGTCCTCCTCAGAAGACATTCTGGACATCATCAGTCACCCGACTCTTCCGACTCATGACTGGATGGTAGCGAAACTGGAGGAATTAAGGGTCCTTATAGATGCGCGTTAATTGTGATCAATAATAATTAATCCCATAACTCTCTAGAGTAGACTAGAGGCATGATTAGGTTCGGACTCGAGTCTATAGCCCTAAGAGTTTACAAAAGGGATAAAATGGATGAGTTGGATGCTGATAAACAATCTCCTCCTGATTTGAACGAAGCAGGATACAAAGCCTCATATCATGGATAGCGATGGTTCCAGTTTTTCTGAGGTGACAAACAAAACCGACGGTCTCCGCCACCCTGTTGGAAATGGAAATCGACGACGAATCGAAAAGACTTTACGGCCAGAAGATGAAAATGAGATTTTGGGCACATTTTTAGAATCGGAGGACTGAAATAACACAGTTATGGAGGCTTCTCTGATTAATTGTAGCAATTAAGCTACAAAACGGTCTCGGCCGCATTAATTTTGCCTATATTCGAAGACGCAGAAGACATCATCCTAATCCAGACACCATAGATTGTAGAAGCCATCGTTTGTGGACACCTGTCCACTACATACAAAAGACAAGGTAAGATCAGAAAATGTACTCTTACTTTCTAATCTCAGCTACCGCGCCATAACCGTTGCTCGACTAAAGACTGCCAAAGGCACCTACTGGTTGGTATCGGGATGTCTTGGCCACGGCTATGTGGGCCCTCTCCCTGGTGACAATCTATAAAGGGTGATCTTGGAATCTGGAAGGCAGAAAACTGGCCTCTGCGATGCTAATGCACATCTCACGGAATGGGGCAGTACCAACATTAACGAGAGAGATGAGTCATTTTTTGATTACATTATAGGTACTAACTTCATTGTTTGCAATATTGGCAATGAGCGCAATGAGCCCTTCATAACTAAAACCCACAAGAAGTGCTTGATACCACTCTTGTTTCCGACAACATCACTCAAATGGTAACGAACTGAAACACTCTTTCTCAGGTCACAGATACATCCAGTTCAGTCTGAATGATGCTCCCCTTGCCAACTAGCATTCCGAAATTATCGGAAGAGTGTTTGACCAAAATACAGAGGAACGCTGTTAACACAACTCTCCTCTGATCTTTCGCGTTTTACATCAACGAGCTTCACATAAAAGTCAAGGGCTTCCTGGCCTCTTATTTAAACTAGAGATATGAAAAAGCCGCGCTGGTGGACTTCAGTGTTGGGCAGCGAAGAAACGCTTGTAGGAAACTTTTCAATCAAGCAAAACGCATAAGAAAGGTGACTGACCGGGACTCCTTCCTTCGGGAAAGAATCCTTTAAAATATATTGTATAAAAGAGAGATAGGAGAGCAAAGCGACAATAATAGAAACCTATAAGGCGTCGCGACTAGAAAAATCCTTCTATAAAGCTTATGATGCCTAGCTGTTGGAGAAAAACCAATAGCTCTTGGACGACCTCAAATGATGAATAATTCAACCTGCTACTTGATACCCATTTTCCAGGCAGCTCCCTATTCATGGATACTCAGTCGTCCACGGAACGAGCGTATGAGATGGTTGAGCCAGATTGAGCGAATGGACACCACAGCTCCGGCCCAAAAGAGTCTTCGATTCTGACAGCGAAACAGAGTACAACCGGATCTAAGGTGGCACGGTGCAAGTGGAAAGCGACCTCAACTAACTTCGAGTGCGGCACTGAATGTAGCTGGCGAGTGATTGTCTCCTTTGCTGGTTGAAGTGCCTTGATATAGCGCTACGTAAGTAAGTTAGCAAGATACATAGACTGATTTTAATATTAGGGCCTATAAATTGGCCAGCAAGATCTTGCGGTCAAATGCCGTTCGATTATTTCCTGTGAGGCGCGTGGAATATACGGTACCAAACCCTGGGAAAAATGGTCAAAATTTAACCAACTGGGTATGCTTCATCGCTGTGCTCATACAGGGCCATCCATTTTGTGGTTCCGAAAGCAAATTTAAATAAAACGCATTTATCGTTTAGATTCCGATCAAATTTTTATTTCAATATACAGTTTGGATCTTGCCATTTTGAATGGAGTATAACATAATTCAAATGCCGTCCATGGGAGTTCTTGCAGGACTTGACTCTGACAAGGTAACTTTTGATGATCGGCCAATAACTCGCCAATAACTTGACGAATATTAATTTTCAAAGCATCAAAAGTTTGCGGATTGTGTGCATAAATATGTCCCACAAAAAGAAATCTAACGGCAGCAAATCACACGATCTTCGTGGCCTGTACACATCACCACAACGCAAAATGACTCTTTTAGGAATTGTGTTGTGGCACCGGCTTGTTGAAACCACATCTCTTCCGCATCCATATTTTCGATTTGAAACCAAACAAAATTCGTTTAACATTTGGCTATAGCGATGAGAATTGACGGTAACGGTTACACTTTCCTCATTTTCGGAGAAGTATGGATCAATGACACCACCAGACCAGACTTTTTGTGGATGCAATGGTCTTTCGACAGTCACATGTAGTGAAAATCTACATACGTGACATTTTGGTGTGTTAACGTATCCACCGAGTGATAAAGGTGCCTCACCGCTGAAGAAAATGCTGTGTGGTCATCCAAATGCTGATGTTCAAGCACCCAATCGGTGCATGTTCTATGCGTTCCGTCGTCAGCTGGTTTCAATTCTGAAGTGAGTTGAATTTTAAAAGGGTGTAGATGCAAATCCAAATGTAAAATACGCCATAATGTGTCGTAAGACAGGCCTAAATGCTGTGCTCACCGTATGAGTGGCTCTTGGAAACACCAACGCACTTGGTCCTATTGCCACGTGGATCTATGATCCTCTTACTAATGGAACCAGTTTGAGTTTACGATGAAGCGTAGGAGACTCTTCCTCCTCGTCCATGCAGCTTCTACAGAAATCGCCTCATAGGCAGGCATAGGTATCCAGTGATGATACCTATGGCGGCGCTGAGATGCTTCCCATTTAGATGGATCAGAATCTTACAGCGATTCGGATCTAGCTTTGGCCAGATCTATTTCGTCGCTAGACATGTTGGTCCAACAGTCCACTTAAGGTTTGTTTTTTTATTGGCATCCAGTTTTAATATTAATTTGCACGCAGTGATTGGTATACCTATGTTACCATTTTCCGGTAGAATAGGTAAAGTGGTTCCAATTTTGGCGAGTTCGTCGGCCCTATAGTTCCCTGGAGTGTCTCTATGGCCAGGCACTCAGCAAAGGTGAAGGTTGAACGGCTCTGCCATCTCCATAAGAGATTATCGGCTTTTAAGGGCGGTTTTCGTATTTAATGAGACCGAGGTCAGTGACTTGATAGCTGCCTGACTATCCGAAAAGATGCGGATATCCTTTGCAGATATCACGGTTTTCTTCAGCCGGGACAGAGCTTCTTTAATCGCCAAAATTTCCGCCTGGAACACGCTGCAGTGATTTGGAAGACGGAAACAGAGGCTTAGATTTAGCTTATCTGAGAAAACACCGCCTCCAACCCCGCGGTTTTAGATCCATCTATGTAGAAATGGATTGACTTGTCCTCCATAAAAGCATCTTCATCCCAGAAGGATCTACATAGAGGGGAAACTTACATGGAAGTCTTTGTCAAATCAAAGTTCAAGTATGGTTTAATCAATGTTTTCTGTGAGGATTCCTAATATGTACGAGTATATTAAGAATGTCAGCGTGGCCAAATGAATTGTCCGTCCACTGTGTAGTCGCTTTAAGGCGAAGAGCTAAAGTGGCCACTACTTGCCTGCTGGAAGTATCGAGGGGTGTCAAATGCAACAGAATGTTTAATGCCGCAGAGGGAGTAGACCGCAAGGTTCCGCTTATGCATAGACATGCTGTTCTTTGGACTCTGCTTAGTTTACTGCAGTTGACTGCATTATCTAAGGCCGTCCACCAGACGACAAAATCGTAAGTGAATATCGGTCGTATGACCGAGATGTATAGTCAGTGGGTTGAGCGAGGTTGAAGGCCCCATTTATTCCCAATTGCTTTTTTTGCAAGAGAACAAAGCTACTGCAGTTTTCTTGGCTCTTTCTTGAATGTTAGGTTTCCTGTTTAATGGGACCCAAATATTTTGTTGTGTCGGAAAAGACTAAACTGATACCCAACTTATTGAGGGAGGGTATACATGTAATTGGAATTTTGTATTTCCTGGACAAGATCAGTTTTATGGGATCATTAGTTACTGCCAATGCACAGCGATCTGCCCAATGGGTTAATCTTTTGAGATTTACTTGAAGGAGTTCTTTAATGGTATTAAGCTGCTTACCTGAGACGGCTATAGCAACGTCATCCGCATAGGCAATCACCCTTATTGCAAATCCCGGTGGAGAAAGAACTAAGTTATTTAAACTGTTTAAAGGGAATGCCGGACTGCCGGCAAAACAACAAACAAACAAAGGGAGATGAGCGGGGATCACAGGGTATGCCGAAACTGTTATTAGAAAAAAGTTTCTTAAAAATTTTAAGTTAATTTTGTTTTTAACGGGTCGACCAACGGAAAGCCCACAGTTCCGCGTTGTCGTACCGTTACGGCTAGCGGGTCGCGCAAGTAGTCAAATCTAACCGTCTTACGAACGGTTTCAAAATAACGGGAAGAAGGCTTACAGACGCGGGTTTATCGCAAAGGTGGTCTATTTTAATGGCACAAATATGTGTTATTCAAAAAGGGGGGTACTTATCTGGTTTTATGGGGTTTTCCTGCCTATGCGGGGTCGCTCTCTAGCTGGGTTTCTGCTGGTGGAGGAGGGTGAGCCATCTCCGCCACAATCACCGACTTTCGTCCGGTCGTATCCGTTGGGTGTCTCTCGTCCTCGATTTGTTTTACTTTGTTGTTCTTGTTCTCGTTCTAATTCTTGTTCGTGTTCGTGTTCTTGTTCTTTTTTTTTCTCTTGTGGTTTTTTTTTCTGTTCTTGTCGTTTTTGTTTTTGGTATTCGCTCTTTTTTTGTTGGCTCTTGCCCTTAAGACGATAAGTTATCGAATGACCTTATCCGTCTTTTTGGCCATCGTCGTCAATTCAGCTGTTAGAGCAAAGGCAATCACATCCAGAGCTCGAACAGTTTCTCACTGTATCCCCAGCCAATCACACCAGTCGATGTTCTATGTTTGTGGGTCATGTTTGTTCGTTCTGTTTGTTTTGTCATCCCAGTTATTACTTTGGTTCGAAGCCAGCCCTCTGACCCGAAACCAAAGCTAAGGTTGAGAGCTTTAATTGAGACCGCCGGATAGGGAGGAAAACTTGTTTTACCAGGGGTACAATGGGGGGTCAGTAAACCTTCTTGCAGACATAGGGAACCGAGTATCGACCGCGGGGAATTGTGGGCTTTCTTTTACAATTTCGTTTTTAGTTATTTATAGTCCTGGGGCAAACAATATCAGGTACGGTGGGCTCGCAGCCATTGCCAATTGTGTTGACCACTCGGGGCATCAAAGGGCGGACCGTCCGTCCGCTAGAGTCTCCAGGCCGTCCGCTTGGCTCTATCAGGGGTACCTATGTGGTCATCTCTGGAGCGGTACGCCGGGTGAGGGAACTGAATTCAGAGGATCCAGTGAATCCCACCTGTACCGTGGCATCCAGAGCATGACGGGAAGAAAGAAAAGAAGGGACAACACAAGAAGGGGGAGGAGAAAGGAAGAGGTCAACAGACAACAGATGGAAAAGGGAGTGGAGGATTTTTGGGGCGTGATTTTCACGCAACACCTTGTTACCATCCGCGTTCAGGTATCATATATCAGCAGTTCATTAACCACTAAGCTCCAGAGAAGGGGAGACAGGACACCGCATTGCTGCGTACCTCTGCTGACACATCTTTTAACAGAAGCCTCACCCAGTTAGGTGTCCTGCTGTTTAGCATAAGACTGATCAACTCCCTAAGTGAGCCGTCTACCTGCAGAGATGACACAGTCGTGATTGCGGATGTGTTGACATTGTTCAAGGCACCCTCTATGTCCAGGAAATTGACCATTGTGTACTCTCTATATTCGAGGGATCGTTCGACGTGGCTAGTCAGTGAAAGCAGAGCCGTTTACACTGACTTTCCTTTACAGCAGGCATGTTGAACCGTAGACAGAAGTGTTGGATCAATTTTAGCTCGTATATGGACATCAATAAGTCGTTCTAGAGTTTTCAGAAGGAGACATGATAGACTTATAGGTGTGAGGTCCTTTGAGACAACATGAGAAAATTTGTCGGCTTTGGGAATGAAAACTGCATTAACTTCTCTCCATGACAGTGGAATGTGGATCAGTTCTACACAGCTCCTTATAATATTTTCTAGCGAAGGCAGAATAATATCTGAGGACCTCTGTAGCTCGGTAGGTATTATACCATCCGGACCAGCAGACTTGTATGGTTTGAAGCTATACAGCGCGCAAAGCAGTTGTAATTAATCAGACAATGAATTTTGGTCGCGGTTGCAGTAGGCCTGTTTGGGTTGCTACCTGCCGCGAATTAGGAGCTACCAGGAAAGTGGGTGTCCAGTAGCAGGTGGAGTGATTTATCACTTGAGGTTGTCCAAGAGCCTTTGGTTTTCTTCAAACAACTAGGCATCATAGGATTTGTAGAGAGGATTTTTCTTAGCCGCGATGCCTCAAAGGTTTCCGTGATTTTGTCACAGAAGGACTTCTAGGATTGTCGCTTTGCCTTGCTCAGTTCTTTTTTGTATAATTTGAGGGATTCTTTCGCTTTTCTTGTGCTTTTTGCTAAGCGGAAAGTTTTCTGCAAGTGTTTCTATGCAGTCCCAGTACTGATGTCCACCAGTGCAGCTTTTTCTTGCCTCTAGGGTGAATAAGAGGCCAGGAAGCAGCCATAGCCTGATTGAGAGCCAGGGTGAATTCCTTGACTTTCATGTCAAGCTCATTGATATTACGCGGGGGACTTCAGAGTTCAGTGGATATTGTTTCTGACAGTATTCCTCTGTATTTTGGCTAATCAATTACTTAATGCTGGTTGGCTGGGAGGAGCTCACCGTGATATCGACACTTTCACTAACGGTAGCCAGATTTTCTGCAGAGCGTGAATTTCGATGATGAATAGACCTTAATCTGTAACAGAGCCAGTCTCTTCGTTTTTTTTTTAGTCTTACCTAGAGTTCGCTCAGATGGACGATTATGTCGACCATAATATGCTCGTAAGGCGCGAAACGTACCTGCCACAGAATCACTAATTTTTTTCAGTTTTCAAGTTTATTATTTTCATTTAAAATCAACTTAAGATTATTACAAACTTAAAGCTATAGTTTAAAATAAAGCGGAAAATAATAGTAATCAATCCGTAACTTAAAGTTAGTGTGGAAAGATACCGAATTAATAATAATATAAAGATAATTGGAAAAGGTAAGTTGTTAACCATTGAAGGGGCTGTAACAGTGTTATTTGTACGAAGACTATAAAATTGATTTGTTCTACTGAGAAGATTTCCGCTTTGCTTAAAAAAATTCTTTTAAGCACTTTAAAAACGTAAAGATGTCTCATTGGTAAAATTCGCAGATTTATAAATAATGGCCAGCTCGAAGTTAGACTATTTTTTTTTACTAATAATTCTAATTAAATGTTTCTGAGCCATCAATAATGGCCTAAAAGAGTTGTTATAAGAGCCACCCCAACTTGTAATACCATACTGCAATTTGGAGTGGGCACGGCCATAATAAATTGACTTTAACACTTTTGCAGAGCAGTGTTGCTTGATGAGGTACATTTTGCGGGTTACAAGGAGCATATGCCTTTTAATGATATGAATATGATCTTTCCAGTTCAAGTTTCGATCAATTAATACTCCAATTTTAAAGCAACTATTTGAACAGGGGGAACTACAAACAAAAGTACTCTTTCCACAACTATGTACAGGGAAACAAAATTTTTTTGCAATTGGGTGCATGGAAACAAAGATTAAAATTTACTAAATCATTGTTTGATAGGCTGAAGGATATTAGTTTCTGTTCTGAAAACCAAAGTCTCAATGTTTCAAGATCTTCTGAAATCTTCGCAATACATTCGAATATTGTATCAAACTGATAAGTTAGGGCTATGTCATCTGCAAACGCTGTTGACACACCTTTAAGACTGAGAGCAAACAGAGGACCAAGAACTGATCCCTGTGGAACGCCATTTCTTAAGGTACGCAAATCACTAAAACACCCATTTACATTGACCTTTTGATTTCTACCCTTGAGATACGAACAAAACCATTTGTGGATAACTCCTCTAAGACCGTTCTTCAGCAGAACGTCGTGGTCAACCAGGTCAAACGTTTTTGTCATGTCAACAAAAAGACCCATGGTAGTTTGTTTGCAGTGAACACTTTCATATAACTGGCCACATACTCTTAGGATTGCATCTTCCGTTGACATTCCACTTCTAAATCCGAATTGACAGCTACTAAAAAACTCATTTCTGTCTAAGAAAGACAATATTCGCGATTTTATAAGTTCTTCAGAGATCTTGGAAAATGTTAAAAGGAGGGAAATGGGTTTATAATTTGACATATTTTTTTTTGTTGCCTTTTTTAAAAAGTGATATAACTTCAGCGGCTTTTAGGTGCTGAGGAAAACAACCACTTTCAACACTTAGGTTAAACAAGTAACTCAAAACGTCTACTATTGGGTCTACAAGTAAGTTTCAAGCGTTTTTTTTTCCAAAATTTGAAGTTTTATTATGAAAACATAGTTACAATGCTTTATTCAAAGTATCGTCCATCGGAAGCTACAACTTTCCCCCATCTTTCTGGCAATTTATGATTTCCGGACCAAACAAATTTCTCGTCTTTCGAGCCCAAGAACGTATCGAGCCAATTTTTGATTTAATCTACTGAGCTGAAGCGTATTCCCGTAAGAGCGTTCTGCATCGAAGGAAACAAGTGGTAGTCAGATGGTGCCAAGTCTGGACTGTAAGGCGGGTGAGGCAGAATTTCAGATCCACTATATTCCAAATAGTTTTTCACCGAAACCGCAACATGTGGCCGAGCGTTGTCGTGATGAAAAATGACGGACTCATGCCTGGTCTCATATTCTGGCCGTTTTTCTTTTAATGCCCGCTTCAAAAGAATTAGTTGGGTTCGATATAATGGTCCTTTGATGGTTTCACCACTCGGAAGCAGTTCGTAGTATACGACACCCTTTTGATCCCATCATATGCAGAGCATGACCTTATTCACGTGAATATTTCGTTTCGGCGTCGATTGGGCGGGCTCGCCGGGCTTTGTATACGATTTTCAGCGTTTAGGATTATCATAATAAATCCATTTCTCTTCACTAGTGACAATACGATGCAAAAATGATTAATTTTATACCGCTGCAAAATCGCCGCTCGACGTCTCTTGGCTTCAATTCGTACGGCACCCAGTTTCCAACCTTTTGAATGAATCCCAGTGTTTTTAGGCGCAGGGAAACGGCTTGTTACGTGACGCCCAATGATGCAGCAAGTTCTTCTTGAATCTGACACGGATCCTCATCCAGTAAAGCGTCCAATTCCTCGTCTTCAAAACTTTTCGGCTTTCCGGGGCGATCTTTGTCTTCAACTCCAAAATCACCACTCGCGGCACGTCGATTCACCAATACATTCCGCCCCATAAGTTTTCGAAAGCAAACGATAGGTCTCGGCCGCACTTTTCTTCAAATTAAAGAATAAAAGCAGCGCTTCCCGCAAATGACGTTTATTTGGCTGGAAACTTGCCATGATTTTGCTCGATAAAATGTACGACACCGATAGAACTGCTCAAATATAACGCAGCAAAGTTGTTGACAGATACAAAACCTACAAATAAAACACATGGGGTCTGACATTTCTGCCCGGGATCCACTGGTGGCGCCATCTCTGACAAACGCTGGAAACTTACTTGTAGACCCAATACATTATAACATACCTTCTTTAACAATACACTTGATATGCCATCGCTAGTGCAAGAGTTTTTGTTTTTTTAAGGAGAATATTGCCTTACATACGAGGGCGGGTCAATAATTCCGTGCATTTTTGAATTTCTGACCTCTTTACTGAAACAGCAACACTGCTCCTGTCAACAGGCATTTGTCAGTTGACTCCTGTCAAAATTTAAACTTGCTGCGTTAGTTAGTTTGTGTTTGACAGCTATTTTTATCAGACTACTCACTAATTTGAGGAGAAAATGGAAAAAAGTGAATTTCGTGTGCTTATTAAGCATTATTTCTTGCGAAAAAAAACCATTACCGAGACCAAGGCTAAGCTTGATAAATACTATGGGGACTCTGCACCATCGATTTCAATGGTAAAAAAGTGGTTTACTGAATTTCGTTGTGGCCGTACAAGCACTGAAGATGCCGAACGTCCTGGACGCCCAGTTGAGGTCTCTACACCCGAAACAATCGAAAAAATTCACGATATGGTGTTGGCCGACCGAAGATTGAAAGTGCGAGAGATTGTGGAAGCCGTAGGGATCTCGCATGGCTCAGTGGTTTCAATTTTGAATGATCACTTGGGCATGAAAAAGCTTTCCGCAAGATGGGTGCCGCATTTGCTCACAGTCGACCACAAACGCAATCGTGTAACAACTTCACAGGAAGGTTTGGCGTTGTTTAATCGCAATATGGAGGAGTTTTTGCGCCGTTTTGTAACCGTGGACGAAACATGGATCCATCACAACACACCAGAGAACAAACAACAGTCAAAACAGTGGGTTTCTAAGGGTGAATCGGCGCCAAAGAAGGCCAAGGTGGGTTTGTCAGCCAATAAAGTTATGGCGACTGTTTTTTGGGATGCACGCGGGATAATCCACATTGACTACCTTCAAAAGGTAAGAACAATCAATGGGGAATATTATGCCAACTTATTGGACCGATTCAATGACGATTTGAAAAAAAAACGACCTCATTTGGCCAAGAAAAAAGTTCTTTTCCACCAAGACAATGCAAGGGTGCACACATGTGCAGTTGCCATGGCAAAAATCCATGAATTGGGCTATGAATTGCTCCCTCATTCACCCTATTCTCCAGATTTGGCTCCGAGCGACTACTTCTTGTTCCCAAACCTGAACAAATGGCTTGGTGGAAAAAGATTTGACTCCAATGATGAAGTCATCTCGTCATTTTGAGGACCTCGACAAATCATTTTTTTTGGAAGGGATAAAAAAATTGGAGAAGCGTTGGACAAAGTGTATAGAGCTCAAGGGAGACTACGTTGAAAAATAAAATTATTTTTTTATTAAAAAAATCTGTGTTTTAATCCAAAAGGACTTATTGAGCCGCCCTCGTATATTATTACAGGTAGGGAATTTGAGCAATTGACAGACTGATGGATGTGTGTTTTTAGTGCAGCGTGCGATCCCCAGAATGTGGTTAATGTCGTACTGTCTAGAGCAGGTGTTGCATGTTGGGGGGGAGGTGCCTTTAAGTAAGTGCTGGTGTGTAAAGACTGTGTGTCCCAAGCGTAGTCTTGTGAAGATGGTGTTTGATGTTTTTGAGGTGGAGATAGGGTATGTTGGGCTGGAACGGTCTGGATTGAGCGACTCGTAATGATGTTGATAATTTTCCCAGTTCGATAAAAGTTTAGCGTCAAGTTTGTTCTTCAGCAGACGTAAGCTATCTAGCATCGAAAAGGTACAGCGGAGCACGGTGAGCAAGACCAGCTTCTGTGTCTGCCAGTTCGTTACCCTTTATACCTATGTGGCTTGGAACCCACATTAACTTGATTTTTTTGGGTGCCTTTATGATGCTGTTGCGAATCTCCGAGATTATCCCTGTGTCTTTTTTAGGGTTTTTTATTGCATTTAGCGAGGACAGACTGTCAGAGCAGATCACATGTTTACCAGAATGTTTTGCAGTAGTGGCTATAGCAATGTAGGTGGCTAGCGCTTCTGCCGTGAAAACAGATGCATGTGTAGGTAATTAGTTCCCCGTTTTATTTTGTAACTGGTGGTAGCAAAAGAGGTGCTGTTGTTTATCTTAGAGCCGTCCGTAAAAATGAATTTCCACCCTGTCTCCTTTAGGGATGAAGCAATGCGGAGGAAGTCAGCTAGATAAGTCTCTTTAGGAGTGTTGTTTTTGTTGTGGCACGCTAAGTCCAAAATTAGAGATCCTGGCTTAATGGTCCACGGAGGTACAGATGGAGTCTTTTCAATGTGCACCTTCTTTGGGAGGTCCAGACTTCTGGCAATGTTTATGGCTCTTGTTAAAGCCGATTGAACTCTTATTGGACGCTTTATAGTTTTTGCTGAATCAAAGTCTCTTTTGGTGACGACGTTGTTTGAGTGAAGGAGCCTTATGTAGAGTTTTGCCCCAGCAGCTACTATGCGTTCTTCCACAGTAGGGAGTGCCGCTTCAACGAGAACATTTCTTACTGGGCTTGTTCTGAAGGCGTTGATGCTACGACGGGCGGCTTGATGGTAAGGAGATTTGATTATATTGATGATTGATTTTGGGGCGTTACCGTAGATGGATAAGCCGTAGTCAATTTTGCTCAGGATTAAGGACTTTGAAATATTATATAGAGTGTTAATATGTGTGGGGAAACACATTATATGACTTATGCTTAAGACATAACTTTACAATAATGCACCCATCTAGTCCTACCTACCTCCCTGCTTGCAGTAGGTGCTCTCCATCGACACTAGATTTATTTCTTACAACCACTCCTAATTCGCTTACCACTCCTGTTGTGCACAATGCGCTTAGTTCTGATCATTTTCCTGTCAGCTGTGGGACGTGTTTAGATACCATCTCACTCGCAATATACGAAGTTGTTCGAAAAACCTTTCTGCTGTGAATAGCAGTCAAGATATTGACAATCATATAGAAACATTTCAAAGCAAAATATCCGAAAGCATTCGTGCTTCTGTTCCATTAAAAAAGTCTCCTAAAAGAGCATTTACGCTACCTCGAGAAATACTCGATTTAATAAAGATTAAAAATCGTTACAGAAGGCTCTGGCAGAGGTACAGATCTCCTAACGATTTCTATGAAATGAATGTATTCATTCGCTTAATTAAAATTCGAATAAATGAGTACAGAAATTCTTTATGGAACAATAAATTAAGTTTACTCGACTCCAACTCTAGACCTTTCTGGAATGTTACTAAGATACTGCGCAAGAAAAACTATTACTGTCCTAACTTCGAAGTTAACGGGTCACTAGTATCAACTAAGGAAGACAAAGTGGAAATCCTAGCAAATACATTCCTTAAAAACCATACGACGACAAATAGTTTGCTGTCTCCTCTTGAACCGGAGATTGAAAATGAGATAACTGTTTTGAACAACTCCACTATTTCCCTACCCTTTAATGAATTTACAACTATTGAGGACATAAAATTCATAGTTTCGGACCTAAAAGATCATAAGTCTTCTGGTCTTGACAGCATAAACAATCAAGTGATAAAGCAGCTGCCAACTAGTGCCTTGATATATTTAACATTCATCATCAATGCCTGCCTAAAAATGCTATACTTGCCTGATTTATGGAAAAAAGCCAAGGTAGTTCCACTCTTAAAACATGGGAAGAATCCATCCAATCCAGTCAATTACAGACCAATCAGTCTTCTAAATGGCTTTAGCAAAATTTTTGAAAAAGTAATCAAAATTTTTGAGTGCTACTAACATTCTACTTCCTGAGGAATTTGGATTCAGAAAGAATCACAGTACTACACATCAAATACTAAGAATTTGTAAGACTGTTAAGCAACAGCTTAAATTTAAAAAGTCGACTGGCCTTGTCCTCCTAGACATTGAAAAAACTTTTGATTCAGTCTGGCACAATGGCTTTCTATACAAACTGATAAAACTAAATTTTCCTAAGTACCTTATAAAAATACTACAAAGCTATTTGTCCAATCGAGTCTTTAAAGTATATCTTTTTGGAACCTTCTCCTCAACAAATCCTGTTCCAGCCGGAGTTCCACAAGGCTCAGTTTTGGCCCCAGTTCTCTTCAATGTTTTTCTTGCTGCTGATTTACCCAGAGTTCCCAACTGTGATATTGCACTCTATGCAGACGATCTGGCTTTATACTCTTCCCACGAATATGGGCCAATGATAGAAAATTATCTTCAAATTGGAATCCAAACATTTTTCGATTTCTATAAATGCTGGAAAATAAAAATAAATGTCGATAAGTGCACAGCTATGTTCTTCACTAGAAGAAGGCTTAGTTGCTTCTTGCCTACTGGAAGTGGGTCAGTACTGTAAAGTACCTAGGGGTGTATTTAGACCAGAAATTGACCTTCGGGTATCATATACGAGAAACTTTAGCCAAGATAGATGTTTTAATAAAAATTCTTTACCCTCTTATCAATCGTAAATCACTCCTTAATAAAAAGAACAAAATAATAATTTTTAAGGTCGTTTTTCAAGTATGGGGTAATTGCGCGAAAACTCATATTAAGCGGCTTCAAGTGGCACAAAATAAGGTGTTAAAAATGATGCTCAACCTACCGCGAGACTTCTCAACTCTTATTCTGCACGAAAGAGCAGGTGCTATCCAGATTGGTAGAAGGATTGAAATTCTCAATGAAAAGTTCATGTCCAGATTAATTGACGTTGATAATCAACTTATTAGAGACTTACAGCTGTTATAACCTTTTATTTATGTTTTCACCTTAAAGCTTTATTATTTGCCTATTATTATTATTTATTTATTTATTTATTTATCTATCTACTATTTAATTTCTATTTATTATTTATTATTATTTATCTTTTTTATAACATTATTTATTGTTCATTGATCTATTTATTGTTATTTATTTATTTATTAATTGATTATATATTTACAAATTTTTTACTTATTTATCTATATATTTATTTTTCTTTTTTTAACCTAAATGGAGGTTTTTTCCATAGTTTTCCTCCGATCGTGCATTTAATTACTGTACTACATATCCTCACTCATTAAACAATAATATTTTCAGCAGTAAGGTTCTATATAGACCGTTTCTCTGTGCATGCTAGAGCAAATTGTACAAATACTGTTAAACCATTGTTACACTATGTAAAAAATCTATATCTATCTATAAATATACATATTGTATAATAATAATATGTGTGTTACATTTCTTATTAGCTAAGTAGTTAATAACTTTTGTTCTGGCAGCTAGGCTTTTCTTTAAACTGACACAGTGAGACTTCCAGTTGTACTTATTATTAACTATTAGACCTAAGATACTTAAACTATTTACTCTAACAATGTCTATGTTATTAAATCTAAGTGATAATGTGTCGCTGTTGCAGGACCTTTTCCGACATATGTGTAATATTCTACATTTGTCGAGCGAAAGGCTTGCACCAGATGTGTCAGACCATTCTATGATGTCTTTGACTAGCGATGCAAGAATATGCCTAGTTTTGGCTAGATCATTATTTTTACTCAGCACGAAAACATCATCCGCGTAAATGCAATGATCTGCGAGTTTGTTCTTACTAATTATAGTTGACAAATTGTCAAAGGCTATCATGAACAAGACCACTGAGAGTGGGGAGCCTTGAGGAATTCCGTTAAATAGTGGGAGGATTGAAGAATAGCTATTGTTGAACCTGACGCAAATTTTCCTATTAATCAGAAAAGAACGAACATAGTTGTAGATTCTTGGGCCAATGCCCCAATCATTCAGGCTCTGTAGGACTAAGTGGATGCCTATTCGGTCGAATGCCTTTTCAAAATCCAGCGAAAGAATGGTAACATGGTTACGAGCAGAGAGTGCTTTGCAGATGTGCCAATCAAGGTGAATGAGTGCGTCTATGCAACCCTTGCCCGATCTAAAGGCTACCTGGTTATGACTTAGGCAACGTTTTGATTCGATGAACCACAATAAACGCTGAGCGACTATTTTTTCTAGGACCTTGGATAAACAAGGCACCAGTGAGATTGGACGATAACTATCTGTGACATTTATGTCTGTCTTACGTTTGGGAAGAGGAAGTATTGTAGCCAGCTTCCAATATTGGGGGATAGTACTCGTACCTGTTTGTAAAATGTTATTGTAAAGTGAAATTAATCTAGACTTTACTCCATGAGGAAGATGTTTCAACATTGGGTACGATATACGGTCTCTACTGGGTGTTTTACCTTTGAGGTTAGTCAGACAACATTCTAGTTCTATTGGAGTTATATCGATTTCTATCAGTTTAGCCGATCCTGATATGTTGTTAAAGGCAGACGGAAGGGATAAAGCTAGTTGTTTGGCTATTCTACATCTTGGGGGGAAGTGTTCGTCCTTAGAGTCATTCGACCATGTCTCTGCGAAGTGATTACATATTTCTCTAGGCAAGGTTTTTGAGCCCTCAGGTGTGGTAATTGATTTTATCGAATAGTGTGAGGCGTTACCACTGAGACATCTAATGCGATGCCAAATTTTTCCAGGCGTCGAGTTGGGATTAATGGCAGATGTGAATTCATATAAACTTTTGGCTTTATTGGTCTTTACTTCCCTGCGGAATTTTGCATTCGCCTTCTTGTAGTCTATAAGATTTGTTGTGCTAGAATGCCGTTTAAAAAGTTTCCATTTGGATTGTTTATCGCTTCGGAGGGTTGCTAAGAGAGGACTCCACCATGGAACTTTTTTTTTTTTTTTTAATGCATTTTATTTTATACTTCTTACATTTACTATACTTACAAGCTAACAGAAAAAATGCTCAAATATTAGCTTAGAATAACTTAACGAACTTATACTAACTTAATGGCCCTCCAAACGGGCACTCTAAGCTAAACTATATTATTGTTTTGTGTCTTTCGACGTCATTACAAATAATAATTATTATTCTTATACATCTATTTAAACTAAGAAAATAAGTATTTAGAAAAAATTTAGTGAACTACTTAGCCTAACTATACAATCTAACCTAGCCTAATTGTTAACAAACTTAAAGTTGCTAATCTGATCATTAGCTAACCCAAGGTTGCTAACTTTAAACACTTAAAACTACCCTAACCTATGTAAGTCGGCCATTCCAAAAGGAAAAATAAAGAAAAAATAAATAAAAATAAAAATGAAAACAAAATGGCCCACTTTGCCTTTTGACTAGGCTAACTCGGACTTGAAGGAAACGACGCAGGAATCAGATCTTCTTCACTCAACCACCAAATATTTTGGTGCTGCAAAAAAACATCTTTTTTGTCGCGGCCCTACTAAACCTGAGACGTTCGATACTGCCATGTGCGACGTCTTTGTTGTAGTTGAGTCGCCCCTCACCCACTGCACGAGCTACGTGGAAGATTAGCGGCACCGCAAAGTTATCCTGTATAAGCCCTTTCATGTCAAGATAGAGAAACGCTTCAGGGGGGACGAAGCCCTTCAAGCGCACACTCTCATGATATAAGTAGTTGGGGTAGTAGGCCCCAGATATCAGGTTATTGGACGAGGTCATTGCTCTTGCAATATGCCTTTGAGTCAACTTAATAGCGAAGTTGTCCACTCTATTCAGATTCGCCCTGTTGTAAAGGACCTCATTGGGATAGAATTTTATGTACTCCGATTCTGGCGTTCTGTAAAGGCGAAGGCAGACCCTAAGGCAAGCCCTCTCAAACACCCTAATCTTTTCCATTAAGCTTGCTCTCACATTAAACCACACAGGACACGCATATACCAGCATGGGCCGGATGAGGGCCATGTAGCAGATAACTTTCACCCTCGCATCGAGTTGGCTGCTATAAAACAGTCTCTTTGTAAGGGCAAAAGCACCTTTGGCTCTGGCCAGAGCAGCATCTACATTCTTGTTAAAATATAGATATTGGTCTAGCTAGACCCCAAGGTATCTAACTACATTTCGACAAGCAAGTGGCTGGCAGTGTTGTCCAATGATCGAGAATTTTCGCCAATTTTTTCTGGTGTCCCTAGAGGCACCAGACAACGGCGTCCTAAACAGAATGGTTTCCGACTTCTGAAAGTTGATTTTCAACTTCCAGTCATCGCAAAACCGCCTTATTTGTTCGAAGTCACGTTGCAAAAGCATATTAATGACTTCGACTTTTGGACCTGATCTGTACGCTATCAGATCGTCTGCGTACGCTATGCTATGGGGAAGTGAACCTATCAAATCACTTGTGTAAATGTTGAATAAAATCGGCGAGTTAACCGCACCTTGTTGCAGACCGTTTTTAATTTGAAATGTTCCAGCAGAAGTTGCATCGCCATTTTTCACGATGAACTGTCTGTGGTTAAGCATATTATGAAGAATATACAAAAGTGGCTTACTGATGCCCAGTCTGGTCAGCTTATAGAAAAGTCCCTCTAACCATACGGTGTCGAAGGCCTTTTCCAGGTCAACCAGACAGGCTCCAGTGCACTGGTTCTTGCTTTTATTCCATTGGATATCTGACACCAGTTTAGACGCGGCATGTATGACATCATGTCCCGACTTAAAACCGAATTGATTATCCGGAACTATATTCCTCAACCCACTTAGTCAGGACTCTATTGATTACCTTTTCGAACACCTTACTGATATTCGGAAGGAGACTTATCGATCGGAGATTCGCCGGATTGGATGTATCTTTTCCCCTTTTAGGGATGGGATAAATCACCGCAGTTTTCCAATGCGCTGGATAATACGCATTATTCATTACATTGTTAAACAAGGTGGTGTAAATGTCTACCGCTTCTAGAGGGAGATGTCGAAGCACAATGTTCGGTATTCCATCAATTCCCGCTGATTTTTTACTTCTTATTGTGTCGAAGATCTCATGGAGTTCCTCCTTTGAAATGAACGGGGGTAGGTCCAATTCATTGGCGATGACATTATTTGCCTCCACCATGGAACTGTTCGTTTTTGTATGTGCGGCTTGTTTTGTGGTATAGACATATTGGCAGCTGTTCTAATGGCTCTATGTAGGGTTGCGCCCTCTTTGTTGATATTGCCGGAGATTGATTTATCGGACAGGTAGTCTAGAATGTGTTTTGCTATAGCAAGCCCAATTAGCCTTGTCTGTTTTGAATTTAGGGTTAAATGGAGTCTTCCAATTAATCGGGCCAAGGGTTATAGTGGAGATAATTGGAAAGTGATCGCTGTTGCAGAGATCATCCAGTATTTCCCAAGAGACTGATGTATACAGTTCAGGAGAACAGCACGTTATGTCTATATTTGTAAGTGTGCCGTGAGTGGAGAGGTGTGTAGGGGAGCCGTCGTTTAAGATTAAAAGATTGGCATTTGCGATAAAATTTTCAACTTCTCTGTCCCTGGAGCTTGTGTTGTTTGAGCCCCACAGAACACTCCAGGCGTTAATGTCGCCCACAAGAATGATTGGAGTTTGAACCTGGTAAAAGATGTTTAACAAGTCGTCGTTTGAAAAGGTTTGGTCCGGTAGAATATATATAGAGACAACAGTAAATTTTGTTGAGAGCTCGATCTCAAAAACATGCGTCAAAATATTAGAGTTAATAGGAACTTTTTTATATGGTATGTTGTTTTTTATTAGGAATCCTATACCTTACTTTGAAGAAGTGTTTTGGACATGGTTGTGAAAGTATCCTGTGAATATTTGAGGTGAGGTGTATGTGGCGTAAAGGAATATGCACGGTAAGTCTCTTGTAGAGCTATTACGCTTGGGTTGTGTTCTTTAATTAGGAGGCGTAATTCGTCATAGTTGTTGACGTAGCCTTTTATGTTCCATTGAAGGATTTTAAACTTTTTATCAGTTAAAGTTGGCCTTGTGGATGGTTGAGAAAAGGGGCGCGGTCTAGAATGGTCAGGAGGAAGACGAGTTCGCCTGGAGACAGGCAATCCCCTATCACCCGCAACCTGTGTAGACTGGGACCCGTTAGCTGTCGAATTGGTAGTAGTGTTATATGTTATCATCCGTATCGGATTTGGGAATAAAGTAGTTATTGTTATCTAAAAGGTTTTTGGTTAATAGAAGATTTGTTTATTGTGGTTGGTATTGATGGAAGTGGGCGGCTTTTAATTGGTGAGTTGGGAAGTTTGGCTGTTGGTAACTGAGAAGGTAGAGGGTTTGTAGGATTGATACCTGAAGCTAACGAAGTGTAATTTTCTTTGTTGATTGTAAGATGGGATGAAGTTGATGGTAAGGTTGACGTTGAGGTGGAACTTGCAGTAGCAGTAACCGCAGGGCTGTTACAACTAGCAATTATTTGGTTTTTTTGTTTTGTTTTTTTCGGCGTACGATTGCAGCGAAGAGGAGGTGGGTAGAGGTTGCGATTGGTTGTAGATACGCTTAGCTTCTGCCATGCTGCATTTTCTTCTTGTTTTTATTTTTAGAATCTCTTTAGGAAGGATGAGCCTGTGAGCAATTAGCGCACATAGTGCGATTGCATTTAGTAGGTTCATGTGGGGGAAGGTTGCAAGTAACACAGGTTTTAGGCCTGTTGCACCTATTGAAAGTGTGACCGAGTAGCTGGCAGTTGCGGCAGCGCATAGCGTTGGGAATATATTCCTGAACTTTTACTTTGTACCACCCGATATCAACGGTTTTTGGAGCTTGGTAGAGGTCGAAAGTTAGGAGGACTAAACCTGAAGGGAGTCGTTTTCCATCAACAGATTTTGTAAATTAATACACGTCACTTACACCTTGTTACTTCATCTCGACAATAATTTCCTTTTCAGGGACATTTATCAAACAAGGGGCATACACAATTCCCTTGGAAGAGTTCAGGTTTGCGTGCAATTTTACATTGACAGGGCATTGATTTGCAATGTTGGTTATCCGGAGGAATTTGTCCGCTGCCCTTTGTGATTTGACCAATATTAGTATACTACCATCTCTTAACTGAGATATGCTCTCGTACTCGGTGCTTATATTTTCGATGGCTTTGTTTAGTATAAAGATGCTAACCGAAGTTAGAGGTTTGCTTGCGTCTTTTGAAGATATCAACACAAATCTGCGATTTTTGATGTTATTGTTCAAGGGGAGAGAGGGGAAATCGGTGTCGGTAGTTAACTTGTTCTTTTTTGAATAAGGTTTAAAAGTTAGCGAGTCGTCTTCAGCCAACTCCCTAAATCTATTCCCGGGTTTGGTTTTATTTGGCCCCGGGGCTATGATTCTGTTTAAGACGAACAAGTGACACTTGTTTCTGAAATCAGACCACTTGGTATGGGAGAGGGAAAATGTAAGAACAGGTCAACACTAGAGAGCGAGCGAGATAAGAACACTTACTTAGAGTAAGAAAACGATATTCGAGAAAAAAAGAAATAATGGACAATCGACAATCGACAAAGAAGTCACACGACGTTTACGCTACGAGAGCTAGACGGAGACTGAAAAGACAATTTTAAAACATCGGCACTAACAAAGTTAAACTTAAAGTTATCGATTACATAACCATTTTTCACATACACTGCTACACCTCCAGCTGAGATTTCCTCATTACAATTCCCAAAAGGTGTATATTCGGATATGTTATACAGATCTAATTCATTCCCATAAATCCAAATCTCACTCAATACAATAACAACGATTGCGTAGTAAGTTTTCACAATTTTAACACGTTCAGCGATTGTTAAACGATCCATATTGTAAAATGGCAAACCTTAAACTAAACATATGCAGTCTCTGACGACAGTTCGGTTTGACGTATGTCTGTGATTGAAACAGGGATGTCCAATTCGGACTACTTTAAATTTTAAATGATAAAGATTCATCTTTTAAATAGAAGCACTTTTGGTAGAGTGATTAGTGCGACACTGAATTCTGGTATCATCATCACCCAACTCTTTTCAATTAACTTATCGAACTATTAAAACCTGGCAACTCTATTCAACAGATTCAGACTACAGTCGTACATCACAACACAACACGTATGGGCTTATTTCAATTCAACAATTGCAACCACAACACAATCACACTAAACAAAACCAACTGTTCGAACAAAACACAACTTGAACATGATCGCCATACGGAGCGGCGGCGTTCAGTCTTCTTCGAGTTATCGCCGTGTGTGGATGTCGTTTTACAAGTTTCGTGCAAAACCTTACGTCGATTCCCACGTTACGAACGAATTTGATCGCTTTACGTGGAATACTTGTCGTACTGTCCGATTGATCGACATTTAGTTTAGAACAACAACATCGGCAAGAAATTGATCAAGTAGGGCACGTACCTTCTCGGTTGTCTGGGTTAACTCCTTCGTAAAAATTCGAACGGTGGTTACCCATTGTTATCGGTGAATCGTAATCGAACAATCGTTCGACCGGATGACAATAGATCGTGATATCATCGTCTTTCCCTGAACCGTTCTTGTAGATCGCTGACGTGATAAATTTGCCTGCCACCACAGTGCAACATTTCGACGTGAATCATTTTTTGTTCCTCATCTTAGCCATCCATGAGCTGGGGGTGCCCAGTGAAGATCAGATGCAGAATTGATCTCACATCAGCGCAATAGTGGTTTCCACCGCGCCAAATACCAGATGTGCTACAATGAATGGGACCTCTCGTGTCCGGAGCTTGGTGATGTGATGTGATGTGTTGATGATAGCATCTCCTTGGCGGAAAGAAAGAGAAATGTCATGTTTTTAATTACCAAGAGTCGATAGGGTGCAGTGGATGTGGATGCAGTGCAAAACGATCCTCGATCCTTTGTTTGGTTTTATGAGAATTTCTTGGAGCGTGAGGAAGCGGTTCGGTGACGTTTAATTGATCGCAACGATGCCGTGCGGGTGGTGATCGTAAGACGACCCGATTAAATGAAAATTCTTGTCCATTTGGTAAAAGATGAAACATCAAGTGTCAAGCTCTCCTCTAGTGTCTAATAAGGAGGGAGTGTAGATCACTTGTTTATGCCCTGAGTGGATTGGTGTGGGAAAAGTCTGTTTTCTGTTGGACGGATCACGTGTGACGTGTGTTTTGCAAAAAAGTGTTTACTGCATTTTACAGTTGTGGAAAAGTGGAAAAAGAAAAGAAAAGAAAAGAAAAGGAATACCAGTGTTGTTGTGAGAGTTATTGATTCGAGTATTTCTGTTTTGAGAATTCCCTGGATATCGCCGGTTGTTATGCCCAGAGCCCCTTTGAGAAATAGATCGTCAGCAGCTACCATACTATCATGGCTCAAAGAATCGATCTTCCAATAGTGATCGCGTATAGATCACTTCGTTTTAGTTTAGATAGAAACGAGAATCAGAAGAGGAGAAGGAAGTACTCGCGTGGTCACTTGGACCCATATCTTCCTTGTTTTGGATTATTATTAATTTTGGCAACGATCGGTTCGCTGGAACCAATTACAGCCGCTGTTCATGGCGGAGCAACTGCACTGATGCTGAGTTCTAGGAATTATTCATCATCATTATCGGATGTGACGAGGGGTGCAGGTGCAGCACCAGCAGCAGCAGCATTATCCGGAGCGAAAATTAGTTCAGGTGAGTTCCTTTGGCTTTGGCTTTGTTTTGTTTTTTTTTTTTGTTCGTTTTTCGTCAATTCATTGTGAATTGTTGGAAGAAATTTGGAAGATGGAAAAACCGGAATCCCAGTTTGAATGGATCGAGTTAGAGAAGATGAGCTTGTTCGTCTTCGCAGGTACCCAAGCAGGTTCTTCCAAATTTTATGGCCAGGTCTTTGCTGTTGCTTAAGTGTTTGTATTTGTTTTTGTTTGTGCAAAAACAACAAAATCGGTCGTATAAATCGGATTTAAAGTAAATTAGATATAACAGGTTTTCGGATTGAATAATTTTGCTTGGATTCGATTAACTATTCGAGTTTCGAAAGCTGAATATGCCCAACAGCATGCAGATGAGGCCATTTGATCATCAGCTCATCGTTTTTCTGTTCTGTTGGTCTGCATCGGCTCATGACATTTTTGAACTTGTCCAAATAGTTTTTGAGCATTCGAACATGCATACTTACACATGTAGGTAGGTCCGTTCGGACGTACAATAGAAAACGATCATGGCTCTGAGAATTATGTTGCTGTCAAAGACCTTTTTGTCAACTGTGTTGCAGTCACGTTTTGCTAATTTGACTCTATGTATTTTCCGGTTTGGCTTTGGCAACGAAATTCTTCTCGTTAGAAACTTGTTTACGATGACAAATGTGCTTTCGTCATATGACTGTGACTTGTGAGTTATGATCTTATTTTGGATTGTAAATCCCACTTTGCTCTGTGAGCGGTTTGTAAGCTACTGCGAGAGAAAAATTCGTTGTACGTGTTTGATAGACCATCGGCCAATTGTCTAGTATGGACATGGTTTCCTTTGAACTCTGGCATCTGTAGGAGGTGCAATTAACGCTATTCAATTGCCAGTACGGTTGAGTTGTTTCTCAACAGTTTTAAGAATATGGGTCATACAGGTGTCTCTTGGGGCAAACCTTGATTATTGTGCTAAAATCGCCCAAAAGTGTCACATTAGTGTTGGAAGTGTCAAATCTGGTTTTTTCCTCTCTGTTAGGAAGGTTGATTAGGTAAGATTGCCCTTTGTTGTCAATTACACCAGATGCAGACCCATAGTGATACTACTGGGGTACCGTGGCAGGGCAATACCCGTGATCTTTATAAAATAGATGTCATTTAGATTTCGGAAGTAGTAACTGGCTAAGGTGATTGCATTCTGATGCCTGTCAAGCAAAGCAGTGATTTTGTGGATGTCTCTTCTGAGGTTTACCACATACCTTGGTCGTTAAAGATCGAGTATGGGCCATATATGTATGGAAGTAATCCCGATGTGTTCATTTATGGGTACCCTAAGAGAGCGCTTGGAAGAGTCATTTGTTAGGGATCCGAATTCGGCCAGCTTATCACCGACGCAGTGGACTGAGACGATCGAGGATGCCGGAATCTAATAGAGTGTCATATTGTTCTCGCTTTGAGAAGATCTGCCTTCTCTGACCACCTTCACGTTTACAGAGCTGGAAATTAGGGATCTAATTGTAATATCTGACGCGGGTATTGAATTCAGGCAGATGCCTGATGAGACTTCGCTATGTAAGACGGTACAGAATCTGAGTAGACTGGTATTGATGTATGCCTAGGCCCGTAGAGAAGATTCCTGCGGCAATGCTTTCTGCTATTTTAGAACCGATTGTTAAAATGGAAGTAGTCTAATTGTGAATTATTTCGTTTTGTATCCATTCGCTTATTTCTGGAATCAGGTGATTGAAGTCAACGTTGAAGTCAACTTTTCGGTGCGATGCAGCATAACTAGACTCCTACCTTTAGCTGCTGAGTGTCTCTCAGCCTGAGGGCAGAGTTAAGTGTTATGTGCATCCCGAATGTGTCTATAGGTAGAAAATTAGAGTTTGGAGAGAAAAGGTTCTTGACTCGCCAATGATGTTTATATACAGGCAGCCCATTTCGTTTTTTTTTTGGCAATGAATGTCACGATCGTCGTGAGATCCGGATGACTTGATATTGTAGATCACACGTTGACTCTACAGGTCTCTGGCCCGAGTAGAGGGCATTAAGAATTTTTTCGTTTCGATCTGCAATACAATGTTTCCACATCAGTTTACTATCCGGGATGAGGCCTAGGTACCCGTCACTGTTCGGAAAACTCAGGTGGGTGCCATTTAGCTTGATGCAGGTTTCCTTGATTTTTTACAAGAAGGCTACTCATTTAAGAGGGCTGGATACTAGAGGATTAATATTAGAGAGTGTTTGTGGATGTTTGCCTAACATAGGGTTACGTTGTCTGCGTGACGCACCGCTCAAGGCCGCTTCTTCTACTGGCACCAGCAATAAGATTAGATGGTTTGAAGGGTGGGTAGATAGAAAGGAAACACCCAATTAGCACTGTAGTGTGCCGTTTTGATACTACAACTCATGCAAAGGTTTTCCTGATTGCGTGCCATTAACAAACTAGGTCCATTCAGTGGAATTTAAAATGCGAATACATCCTCCAATCCTTTTATTTGATAACTCTTCTAGGTCATTGAAAAGGCGTTTAACTTACACTAGCTGCGTGGTCCTTGCTAGCGGCAGACATCTGAATAAGAACTGGGTTACACATTATTTTTCGTTGCTGTCCCTCCAGCCATAACAGAAGGTGTTATAGGGATTACCTAGCCCGAATGCATGTTCTCCTATTGGCCAATAGCCCGTAGTTTTGACTATCGCTATAGCGATGCGGTGTCAATATCTACTTAGGAGCTTAGGTTTTGTTGTATCTGTGCAAATTTGTCTAAATGTAGCACAGTTAGTAAGCCTATGCCATCTAAGATTGGCTTTCTTGAGGAAGTACTGATGTATCTTGTCCTTTACCATTATAGCGGAATATTGACTAATGGACACCTCGTCCACTGTTTGGTATCCTAAAGCTATTGGGCGAGCCTTGGAACCCAAACAATGGTAACTCTAGATTGGCAGTAGAGATGATTGAGTGCTGACTGGCAATGTTTTACTAGTTTGGATGATGCAGAAGCTGAATTAATTGTTTCAAGTGTGCCTGGCCATCAGTGAAGATTGTGATATTTAGCCTGTGTGCCGTTAGGTTTCTAAGTAAAAGTGATGTCTCTTGCATCAGTTCCGCCTGGGAGACACTGTTTTAGCAGAATTTAGCTTTATGCCTATGGCCGACTGATCCAGAATCCGGATACATTGAGCCGGATAACCGTTATAAGGTTCTTTTCTGTGAGAATCGGGAAACGTCTTTAAAATCACTGCTATTATAAAGGTTACGTACTAAGGTGCGAAATATCGTGTTCTACACAATGGTAACTTATCAGAAGCGGAGTTCGGCATACATATAATAAGCAATGTTATCCATGCAGTACTGTCGGAGGAAAGCAGAGGTGTTCAATGGACACCGATAACATCTGCTTACAGATAAGTCAGAATCTGGAAGCTGAAGCCATCAGAGTGGGATTTAAAAGAAATGCAGCTAAAATCAATTCCATTGGTCTTTCAAGCTCCTTCCCTCTGGAGAGGAGTTCGAGAAAATGCAGAGCTTTCCTTATCCGGGAAGCACCATTTCGACTGACGGCGGCACCGAACTCCATGTTTGTAGTAGAATCGGAAAGGCAAAAGCTGCTTTCAGAATGTTTTTTGAGGTGTGGAAAAGCAATGTTTACAGCACTAAGGCCAAACGGCGACTGTTTCGCTCCAATGCCGGATCAGTATTGCAGTATGGGTGCAGTACTTGGAAGGTGACCAAAGCAATCACTCGAAAGCTGCAGTCCTTCATTAACAGTAGTCTGTGCATCATTTTGAGAGTATTTTGGCCCAACCAAATCTCAAAACCAGAGCGCGATATTAGAGTAGGGAAGAAGTCCATCGACATCGCTATAAGAAGAAGGAAATTGTTGTGGATTGGTTACACCTTAGGGCGCAATGAGACCCGCTTAACCAGTCAGGAAGAAGAGCTGGCCACCCAAAGCAGACATGGCGCAGAACAGTTGAGGAGGAGGCGAGAACACTTAAAAAGAGATGGAGGGAGCTGAAGTACGTTGCGAACAAAATGGCGCTGTTGAAGCCCTATGCACCCAAAGGGGTCACAGGTCACTGATTATAAATGTTGACTGCCACTAAGGTGGAAAGCAAGCATGTCATCATGAGGTTGATTGCTGCGCTATTGGGCCAAGTTTTGGACACTCAGTGTTTTCCAGATCAATTCCTACGCAGGAAAGGCTGATCTTATTTGTCATATTTGGCAGAAATTTAAAGCCTCTAGCTAAGTAGACATTGCTTCTTAGTTGGTTAGATATGGATTGTCTGCCTGAATTCTAGTTAGTAGCTGGAGGTGTTGCTGAAAAGAGTCTACTACTTCTTGGTGAATAGATTTCCGTTTCGATTTTCAGGAAATCGCTCTCTGGCGTTAGATTAAGCGGACATTGTTTCAGCCGAAAGGCTATTTATGCTTTCATACTTTCTGTCTTTTCTTTTGGTTAGGTACCCTTTCCTGGCTGCCTTAGTTTAACGTTGCGGGATTCATAGGAGCGCTTTATCTATCATTTTCTTCTGGCTTTCGGGGTTGAATTTAATCCAATGATTCAATCATTTAATGGTAGTTTGGTTTGCGGATACGATCACGAGCTGCTGCAAGGTTCATTTGTCGGTTGCCGGTAAATCTAGCAGAGATGTTTTTCATATGGATTTAGACTGCGAGTACAATTTTTACATTAAACTTTCGGCAACCTGTCCTTCCAATCGCAGATTTTCTACAATGGATCCTGAAATTCAAGAGAGGATTTACAATGCAGGCAAACAAAGTAGTTGTATCTGGAATTTAAGTGATATCTCATTCAATTCAACTAGAATTGTTTAAATGGCATAAATATTATTTATTTATGATATGGGTCAAACGAGTAGTTCAATTTCGTATGAATCCGGTAGATCATTTAGACTTGACGTCGCCAAAAATGCAATTAACTTATTAATAAAAGCCAGCCCTAAAGGAAAGGGTCTAAAACCCACAAATAGGATGACTTTCGTGACTATTTACGTCGAAAGTTCGTTTTCTGTGTACTAAGTCGCAACTGTCAGACGTTGAAACCAAATGTCGATGTTTTTGTCCAAACAAACTTGGTCAGCAAGTCAAGTCAAGGTTATCCCTTGACTTTGGACGATAGATCCATCACACGCAGAATTCATCATTAATACTGCGATTACCTTGAAACAACTCTACAACCAAATTATCGCACGTGCGGAACATGGAACGCCCAGCAGAACTTAATTTTTGGATCTGTTGAATTTCAGCTCGCGAAGTCAAATCCTTGCGGGAAACTGACAAAAAAAACTGAGAATTTCTATCAGAACTTTCACAGCACTGAAATTCCCGTTTAATCATTTCGAACATGTAATTTGTCTACTAGCTTACTATTGAGATTGTTTTGTATTAATTCGCCTAATCGTTCATAAGTTTCAACAAATGCACACAAATTTTGACATTGAACATACCCCCAATCAGCTGTCAGCTGTCAAATGTCTATTGCCTCTGTTGATCGAGGAAGTATCTGATCCCAGTAATTAGTAAAATCAAATTTCGATAATAACACCACTAGCAATAGATAACTTTTCAGAAATTCTTGAAAATACACTTTCAAGAAATTCCATGAAAAATGGGTGTGCAGAATATTTTTCATAAATCTTAGGCCCGTTCAATACCAACGCGCGGCACACGTACAGGCACATAGTGCAAAGCTAATTTGAACAAAATCTTTAAAGCAATTTGTTATGACGACGTGTGGTTGTCTAGCGTACAGTACAAACTAGGGTGTGGGCAAAGTGGTAAATAAAAGTACGAAGAGTTGCAACATGCTAAATCTGGGCGAGGTATACAAATGCGGTGCCATAAAAGCTTTCTTCTTTATCAATGCGATTAAAAGGCTTACCAGCAAATTGAACTGCCAAAAATAGCTCATTAATAAAACGATGTACAAAATAGCATTTCGAAATGTGGAAACTTGTAGAAACGGAAGTGTATCAAGCAAAAAATCATCCGTCTCTTTAAGGCGGATTATATTTTGAATAAGATTTACTGACACTTAAGCTTGATTCCGAACTATTGACTTTTATCTTTTCCGGGCTTAATGATGCTGCTTTTAATTGATAAGGACAAGCTTTCTTATGTCCCCATCACTTGGTTCTTAAACCCAAATCTAATGACTTGGGCTCGGAGGGTCGCTGGCCGCGATAGCATTTGCTTCCGGGACTATACTGAGACTATTGCATTGGGCGCAACAGCCAAATTTGTAACTGGAGTTTAAACATCAAGCGAAAGCTTGAAGAACCCATAAGTTTTTAAAATTAAGTGGTTTGAGCCAACAGGCAATATGTTGGACAGGATAGAAGTAAATCGGAAACAATGTGGTCCAGCAAGGAACACTAAACTGGTTGAAAGATCATTAGGTGGGCTTGAGTACGATCGAGCTTGGTAGATACAATTTAGGCCTTATGTATTGAATTAAAAAAACCCCAAGAAAGGCCAAATGGGTAAGGAACATTTTAATATCAATAGCGGTCTTCGTTTTTTTTGTGGCAACAGAGCACTCAGACAAAAAACCAGTCCATTGTACACCTTGTGGGCCCCCGCTCAATTATCAAGGCCACACCCATCAATGATATAATAATAAATGGGGTTAGAGCAATCACTGGTCTAATCGTAAACGTTTTATGACTGCTACTATTTGACCAGTTACAAGCTGCCGGTCATAGGTCCTATTGAGTTGCGGGACCACCGGTAGTCCGCTTCGATCGTGGCTGGGCTTGTTAGAGGTAGGCCCCTAGTGGGAGCGTGGCTTAAACGTAAAGTCGCTGGAACGGTCTCCCACTTGTCGTTGACCTGATGTAGAATTGCAATAAGTACTGGGTGCTGTGACCCTAAGATCGGCAAGAGGTTTTAGTTTATCATCGACTCATATCAAATGTGGAGCTTGTGCCTGGACATTCCGTGAACATATGTCATTCCATGACATATGAAGATGAGTAAACGCCTTGGTGATAAACTGCCTACAACACCAGCATTCTATCACATCAACGCCGAGTACATGCAGCCTGGTGCAAATGCAGGCCGGACATTTCTTGAGAAGGCGCTTCGCGGTATTTTCATCTCTCTCAGCGCATGAAGATGAGTAAACGCCTTGGTGATAAACTGCCTACAACACCAGCATTCTATCACATCAACGCCGAGTACATGCAGCCTGGTGCAAATGCAGGCCGAACATTTCTTGAGAAGGCGCTTCGCGGTATTTTCATCTCTCTCAACGCATCTTGTGTCACTTATGCCTAGCAAACTTAGATGTTTAGCAAACGCATAGCGCCCCGTACGTACCAGTTGGCAGTTAACATTTTTGCTACAGAGGAACAGCAGGAAAGTAGCTGATCCCTATGCCTCCAATATGCTCTCCAATATGAACAAAGCCAAACTGATTGCTCTGAAACTATTCTCGCAATTTGCCAGGAGTTGGGTATATACTCGTATCATATGCTAGCCAGTGTCATGCTAGGAGTAAAGATTTTCTAAGGCGTTGTCAGCAAATGACGTGTACCTTGACTTGAAGCTATCAATGAAAAAAAAAGCTTATTCGAGGGAGGGGAAGGGTGTTCCCTACAGACTTGACCCTTAAAATTCAGTTTTCCATATCGCAGATCTCTGCTTGAATGCAAACTTTCACTGGTTTGGCTAGCTCCCACAGTGTTTCTTGATCAACACAGTGTTCACACTCAGCGTTGTCATTGTCAGTGTCTTCCGAATTTGAAGCGTCCGAGAGGCGATAGTGGCATTCGAACTGGTAAGACTTTACCACCAAGGTTGTTTTATCAGCGTGGATCTGACAATATCTCAAGTGGAGAAGAACCTTTAGGAACCAGTTTTTCCAGCCAGTTGTCTCTTGTTCCATGTCATGTGTAGCCTACTAACAAATATTGAAGAAGTGCCTTGCGTTGATAGCAACATAATCAATTTGGTTGACTGTCTAATGATCGTTGGCCCGCCATATATCGTTGTGAATGAAAGTCGATTGGTTGATGTCTGTCTCTTCTTTTCTCTCTGATTTTTCTGTCTGTTCTCTCATCGAAGGGGCCGGTATTGTTTCTCGATAGAGCAGTAGAATATCAAAGTTAAACATCTCTTCAAATAGCTCACTTTTTTGCACCCTACTGTATACGGCTATAAATCTGATAAATACGCCGTTTATATCGATTTGGATTTAGACTAAACCAAGAGCAGCACCTATAAAGTTGTTTACGCAACATAAACGGTTTTGTTTTGTAAGGACACGTGTTTTTCTTTTGGATCAGGCATTCTGCCCTACGACCATTTTTTTGGAGGTGAGATGGTGTACGCTACGTACTTGGCCATCTTCCAATTTTCAGCGTCGTTTAGCGTAAAAGTCTTCCCCAGTTCTACGCTATTATTGAGGCACTAATACTCGCTTACAGCACTGACTTACATAAATGAATTCTATTGCTCATGTTTCTTTTATTTTCTTGCAAATGCCGATTTTCAATCTTTCGCGAAGCATGTATTCTTCTAGGACAACTTTTGTCTTCATCTTTAGCCAGACGGTTCGCTACGCAAACCGGCATACTACCATGGGATATTTGTAATCAGTATTTGGCTGCCTTGTCCATAATTTGCAGGACCAGACGTTGCTGGGCCTCTGGAAAATGTGACCATCACAGTTTGTAGAAACTTCTTGGGATATTAAAACCCCGACCCAAAGAATCCGCCAACTCGTTGATTCGTTGTTACGTTAACGGTGATGACATAGAGTTTCCCGTTGCATACCTATCTTGACCGAAGACAGCCGATAGCATTTTGTTATTGCTGAGAGTGTTTTCTTTACACGCTACGATAGTTTCTCTATATTCTCTCAGTGCTTCAACCAACGAAAGTGCTTACTCTCATCAACGGATTGAAAAAGTAGAAAGTTATCCTACTTTATCTGTCAAAGTTCATACATCTGTTGGTTATAGGCCACGTTCCATAAGAATGCGTGTATTCTATCTAGCTGTCAGTTAAAAGCGATGGAGCAACGGATCGACGAATATTATGGGTCGGGGCTTTTAGCTTTTTTGTGTCAAAATTTCTCACCTTCTTTGTTCAGATTGGAGCTTATGACGTAGATACTGATACATATATCAAATCATTGCAGATAGTTGAGATCATTGACTCCTATGCCAGAGCGTCTGGGTTCGATTCGCAAGCCAGTAACTGAAAAATAGAAAAAAATAATTTTTGACGTCAACAGCCTTGGTGATAGGCGCATGTAGATCATACGAAATTCTCCTGGCATAGAGGAGATGATGCTCACAACGTTTTGCAAAAAGCCACCGAACGACAAGAAAACAGTTAATAGACGAGCATCTATGTACGTGTAAAGCATTTAAATCAATATTGACACAAACTTCTAAAATTGCAATGTAGCATTTATGCCAGATAATCAATCAGCTTAGTCGTCAATTTAGCTAAATTTGTCTACGAATGTTGGCGCAATATTAATCCAAGCAAGACAGAGGGCAGTAGAACCCTTTGTCATGTTTGAAACGACTTCGCTTAGTTGCTTAACGTTCTCTCTAGCATGCATAAACGTATGACGGTAATTGTAAATGAGCCGTGTGAACATGTCTTATTGGTGGCTCTTGGAAGGCGAAAAGCGAACAGAACGAATTTCATTGACATTTAAGACGATCTGTCAAACAGACAGCGCGCGCTTGCGGAATTTGCTTTGCTTCGTGTTCTTTTTTACTCTTTCTTTGTTCTTTATAATCGCCAGCCGCTGCCGCCTGCCAAGAGTCACCACTAAGCAAGTATTTACATATTGTTAGAATAGATTTTATAAGTTTCCTTTTTAAGAAAATAAACGCCGAAATAAATTGTGGGCTACGGAAAAAAGGCGTTTTATTTTGAACGGTGAAGAGCGGAGCGACGACAGTAATCGTCTTGTTTGATGGCTTTTGGGGACTGAATCAGTGAATATTTACGCATCTTGACGGGCTTAAAAGTGCAAAGAATACTTGTAAATATCTAACTGCCATGAAGACTGTAAATGACAGCAGTTGATTCATGGAGGCTGCAGTCATCCAAGATTCCTACAAAGACAGTTTGCTTACCTATTTTCCTATAGAAGTTCCCAAGTTCGTCGCATTGTGCCATTCTTATATTGCGCGAGTGCAAAAAACAAAAAAACAACAACGCGCGAGTCCAGTGAAACCGAAATTCACATCCACAGTGCGGGCATCCCAACCTTCCTGCCCCGGGTCAAACTGTTGTTTGCACTCGGTTACTGCCGTTGCTGTATTACATTGCCATACAGCGCGTGCCGTGTCTGAGTTTATGTAACAACCGATGGATAGCGAGCTGTGAATATGAACTTTGTTGGTGTGCTGTGTGCATAACACCTACAACAATTTGATTCGGTAAACCAACTCGAAATTTGTACTTCACATCTGCGCTTAGTAACGTCGGTGTTTGTGTTTTTTGTGTTTGTCTTTCTTTATAATGACTCGGGAATTCAGCGTGGAGATTGCCAATATACAGGGGCTAAAATGTAATCACTTTTCTGCGTACGTCCATCTGTAGATACAGACCAGCTGTTTTAGCACTTAGTGAAACACAGGCAGATCCCCGTCCACACCTCTCAGATCACTCTGATCTGCAGCTCCATTATTCTTCTCCCACCGCGGTCTCGCCACTTACGTGCGTATTGATGTAGCTTACCAAACTTCACCACAATGTAGTCCCTGTTCCAATCCGGAGTTCAATTTCATGTGGTTAAAATTCCATCTCCGTAAGCAGATTATCCACTACTGTTTTATTTACAGAAGCCCCAAACTGGACATCAATTCGATTTTAATGAGTTTGATGCGTTGTCTGACTCCATTCCAAGAATTGTATCCCTGTATCCTCATACTGAAATCGTTATTACGGGCGATTTCAAGATACACAATTCTGGGTGGCTTCGACCTTCTGGACAGAAATCTTCGCTGCGGAAAATAACTTAACCTACCTTGTAAATGAGCTCACACGAATACCAGACCTTGACAGTCATACCGCCAACACCCTGGACTTGTTTCTAACTTCTTACTCTGGTAAGTACACCGTTGATGGGCTCTCCCCTCTAGGCTCGTCAGACCATTGTGTCATATCAGCTAATTTCTCGTACACCGACCACACAGTTAGAGAAAAGATTCCTAAAAAACCATATGGCAATACGAGAAAGCCAACTGGAGCAGTCTTAACAGCTTCTTTAGAAATTTTAACTGGTCGTTATGATACGAGTATGATCACAGATACCATTCTCTTTGGAATGAGAAACTTTATCCCTCATCGGATGAAAAGTATCAAACCAAAAGAAAAGGCATGGTACGACTCGAGCTGTAAAGAGGCTGTCAGGGTTAGAGAAATGTTTTTTCGGTCCTTCAAGAACAACCCAACAGCTGGTCCAGATGGTATATCTCTCCTCCTTCTGAAGAGGTGTACTTCCTCGCTGGAAAAACCACTGCGTAAGCTTTTTCACCAATCCTACTCCTTAGAACTCTTTCCAAAAAGATGGAAAACAGCATTTGTCCAGCCCGTCCCTAAATAAGGCGAATCTTCCTCTCTCTCCTCCTACAGACCCATTGCACTTACGTCCCTTCTTTCCAAGGTCATGGAAACGCTGATAAACCGTCAGCTCATGAAATATCTCGAAACACGAAAACTTCTCAATGAGCGGAAACACGGTTTCCGTAGCGACAGGTCCACTGGTAATCTGATGGCATGTCTCACCGAAAAGTGGAACCAAAGCGTACATCAATCTGGCGAAAGCAAAATATTTGCACTTGATATTTCTAAGGCGTTTGACAGAGTTGGGCATCAGGCTCTTTTGTCGAAAATGCGTGCTTTTGGGATCGATGACTCTCTTCTTCAATGGATTAGAAATTACCTTTCGGAACGTTCAATTCAAGTTGTCTTGGACAGTTTCAGGTCTGATATTCACAAAATAAATGCTGGTGTACCCCAGGGCTCCGTTCTGTCTCCGACACTCTTTTTAATTTTCATCAACGATCTGCTACTTCTAATCCAATTTATTCCATTGCTGACTGTACTCTCTGCTTCTCATATTCGTTTCCGGACTTACGTCCTTGCTCTTCGGCGGTTGAACGGGAACGCCAGCGTATGTTAAGCTCATTAAATTCCGATATTAACAGCATAACCAATTGGGGAACTATTAACCGAGTGGAATTTAATGCTTCAAAAACTCGATGCTGCCTGCTGTCGTTAAAGCGAAATTTAAACACCCAGCCAATATCCATGAATGGCACTTGCTTCGTCGAAACCGATAAACTTTCCATTCTCGGTATGTGTGTCAATGACAACTGACGTTGGAATGACCACATATTCGGTGTCGTCAAAAATGCTGCGAAATGTCTAAGTTTTCTCAAGCGATGTAAGAAATACTTTAGCCCTTCTGATCTGGCCTCAATATACAAGGCATTTATACGCCCGAAACTGGAGTACAATGCTCACATCCGATCGGGTGCACCCAAAACATCTCTGCACCTGCTAGATAGGATCCAAAACCGTGCGATAAAACTCATAGGTGACACAAATATCACTCAAACAATGGACACCCTCGAACACCGTCGTAATGTCTCGTGTCTCACTCTGTTTTATCGCTATTTTCACCACCAGTGCTCCATAGAAATCGCCAGTAGCATTCCGCCCCTTCAAACTTTTAACCGTAACACCCGTTTCGCTATGAATGCTCATCAGCATACCCTCAAGCCCTCTTTCGGACGTACTCTAAAACATCGTGATTCGTTCCTAAGCCGTACAACTGGCTTATGGAATGCCCTGCCTAGCTCATTATAACCTTCAAACATTTAAAACCAACGTCCACCGGTACCTCTCTTTTTATCCTCCCTGATTTTCCTTTGCCCGTGCTGTGCAAGCATTTTAAGGGAACAAAAACCCCTTGAGCGTGCGCAAATTATAAAAAAAAAAAAAAAACAACTCGGACAGCCAGGGAAGAAAAGCAGTGCCCCTAAACGACAGTAACTTTCCTCGTCTCTCCACTTTCGAAATGTTCTTATTCTTCGTAGATGCCGTTGCGACATTCCGCTCATCCAAAAAGAGTTACAGAAAGTGCGTCTTCTGAAACTGTGTGCGAGCTACGCCATTGGTAATAGAGACCTTAGAAGTACTGTGATCTACATCGAGTTTATTGATGATTCCACCTTTGCTCCGTGTAAGATCTGTTTCATCCCGTATTCTGTGCCTTCACTTCGCTATTAAATTTGA
Source organism: Volucella zonaria (assembly GCA_963966105.1). Lineage (NCBI taxonomy): Eukaryota > Metazoa > Arthropoda > Insecta > Diptera > Syrphidae > Volucella > Volucella zonaria. The sequence continues at coordinate 247,809,314 of OZ014530.1, read as the reverse complement.
TCAAATTCCGATCGCTACTTCTGCCACCTGTGCGCATTCGGACTTATTGCTTTGATAGAGTATTTGGCAGAGGTGAATGCTGGGGGAGCACCTAAGTTTTTGCTAATTTTTTTCTTAGCCGTTCTCTTCACTGAAAAGACAGTTTAGTTTCAGCTAGAATCATCTGTCTCCAACTGCTCATTTTTTCTGCTGTCGCGAACGGACTGATGCAGGGTTCTCCGTTATTGGCTATTGTTTCGTTGCGCTCTCACTATTGTTTTCGACATTTGAATAAGCACGTTTCAGAGTTCATCGCTTCTGAGACATATCCAATCAATTTTAATCGATTTCAATCATCAAGTATGAATGCTAGGCAGAATCAGAAAATGCTCATAAATTACTCTTTTCAACGACTGCTATCCTGCTAATGGTGATCACTACTAACTTACCAATTTTGATCCTCATCTCCGGCTGATTTAATATCTCTACAAACGTCTTAAAAAAAAAAGGCAGATTTTACGAGATATACGACTATTGAAATTTCGCTTCTTGTATTTGGCTGTAAAAACATTTAATAAATACTCTCCGCTGCCATCCATCATTCAAAAATTATTACCTCCTAGCTCGTTTAATTTCTTAATAAAAATCAGAATAAATCCCATCTCACTATTCTCCCTAGAGCTTTGACGACACTATAATATTAATTTACACTCGCGCACCACTCCATAGACATACTGGCTATTTCCGCACACTCCTCGAGGATGCTGTCAGTTTAAATCTAAAGTCATCCGGCTGAAAAACAAAATAATAACAAATCACACAGCCATAGCCGTGATCAATATCTACTTTGCTTCAAATCTCGCACACGGGCACACACTTTGGCTCGTGTCCAAGGCAAATATTTATGCAAGACCAACATGCGAATCATTAAAATGACGATCATCTCTGGGTTGTCATTAAATTAAAAAAAATAATAAAAAATAAAAGAAATGATCTTCTCTTGTTTATCTATTACACGATCACCGGATAACGATCTCGATGTGATCTTTAACGCGTCTAGAGTTTATCAATACATTTTCTCATTTGATGAGCGATCATCATTTTTCAACGCCCTCAAGCAGAAGAGGGCCTATTTCTTTTTCAAATCTCTTGCCCACCCAAGGCAGCAAGACTCGAAGGCAGGTGTTCATCTTGATCTTTGTCACCTCACCAAATCGCTTTCTTTATTAGAACAATCAAGAAGCTCCTCTTATTGTTTTCTCGAATTTCTAATGATGATCGTGCATTCTTGAGGATAGGTAGGCGTCAGAAAACAACATGTAATCGGGCCGGGGAATCAGTTAAGGTTTACAATTTCTTCGATTCAATAAATAAGATTATAGATCGTGCTGTTAGGCTGCCAGATACTCGTACATTCCTACAGTCGTACAATCGTACAGCTGCATGCTGCCCACTCAGATGAGATGTTGTCCGCACTCAAGTGATCATAAATATAGAAGATCACTGATCAAACTGATGCTCGACGTGCATATACTTGGTCGTAAATGGGTCTGGCTCCCTTCTTGCCAGCCCCACTCTGCGTCTATTGTAATCCCAGACTTATTCTCCATTTCAGATTGTTCGGACAAGTATGATTTTGAAAAAGAGAAACGCTGCTGTCGCTAAGTCTTCATGTTTTGACTTATAGCGCTAAAGTTGTGATCAATAGAATGCTCAAAGGAGTCATTGTGTCGTTAGTTTCGGTGGTCTCTACTCGCCAGTCTGTAGTCTGTTGTTGTTGGTTGTGATCTGTGGTTTCTGGTCAATCGTCGATCTACTGACCTAGTACTGGTGTTCATACTCATATTCCCTATTCTTTCTCTTTCTATTCTGTCTATTATGTGTCACTTATAGAAACTGACAGATAGCATTTTGACTTATAACACTACTCATACCGGACAATAACATAAATCGCGCGCTTTTTTTCCCATCGACAACGTCGTCGTATATTTAGTTCAGATAGTTGTTCCGTCCGTCTGTCATTTATAAGGCAGGCCCATCTGTATCCATACTCGCCTGGCCTATTTGTCGTAGATAGATGCATTCAAGTTGAGAGTATTGTCCAGCGAATTAGCTAATTGATAGAATTACTATAGATGAGTTGTCATTTCATGTTTTGACATTAAGAAAGAATCGAAAGGGAACGCAGTGAAGTTGAAACATAAGTTGTGCTTGCTTATCAGCAATGATGTACGAGTTAAGACTTATTGGATTTCCGTTGCTCCTCCGGGTGGCAAACGAAGTACTCGTACTCCTATGTACGAGGGTATTCATAGAAATCATTGTCTTCGAGAAAATGTGACAACGAATTTAGTGTAATCGGTGATTAAAAATGGTTTAGAGGGTTGTAGTCGTTAATTGAAACGACAGTGACAGGAGATAATGACAACTGTGTTGTCGTTGATATTAAAAGAAAGTTTAAGTGAATTTCGATGTGTCACAATTGACTATGACACATGAACATAAAAAAAAAACTCATTTAGAAAAACAAACAGAACTGTGATTAGTGTTTTTTTTTTCCTTTTTTTAATTAGCTGATAAGTACTCGTTGATGCGCAGTAGTGGGTTAAGTTTTGAATCAATTAAATAATCTGGGTCAAATTACGTGCCCTCGGAACCCGTGATTCAAGAAAAGGGGGGCTAGAAGAAATGATTATGATTATATCCTCTATCCCTCATCGGATGAAGAGTAGGAAACGGAAGGAAATAGCTGGAAAGAAGCGGTCAGGATTAGAGAACCATTGTAACGAACTGGGAATAACTGCAAAGCCTTTATGAAGTGTTCGAATACGACCAAAAACTTGGCAACAATACTAAAATTTCCCAAAGGTAGTAAAAATTACCTACGTCAAACACATTGAAGACTCTGCCTCATCGTGTACTTCTGATGAAATTCCAACTGGCAGTTCCTTATACAGGGTCTTCCCAAATTTGACAGTTGATAGCGGCCATATGTTGAAGCTACATCTGTCAAATTGGCTCTCATTTATTCAGTCTATTTTGCCAAATCACCATGGACGGACATAGCGTCCATTTTGTTTTATCAAAATGGGTGTTTTGTTCGGGCAACGTTCCGCGCACTTCGCCCGTTTTACGGTCGCCATAATCGTCCTATCGAGAGGACTATTCACAGTGTGGTGGATGAATTTGAGTCCATTGGTTCAGTAAAAGATAAATCAACACCCATACGCCGAGGAAACGCAAAATCTGCCGAAAACATCGCCGCTGTCCGTGAGAGTTTGCAAGAGAATTCGAGGCAGTCGATTTCCGGTCGCTCACAAGAGCTCGGCCTTTCACAGACCACAACTTGGCGAATTTTCCGTCGTGACTTGGGCCTGAACCCGTACAAAATTCAACTGACGCAGGAGTTGAAGGTAAACGGCCATAGACAACGACGTGTGTTCGCTGAATGGGCTCTGCAGCAGTTGGAAATTGACCCTAATTTTCATTGAAAAATCATCTTCAGCGATGAGGCCCATTTCTGAATGAATGGGTACGTCAACAAACAAAATCGCGGCGGCGCGGCGTCATCTGTCCATATTTCTTTGAGAACACCGTTGGCCAGGCCATCACCGTCAACGTGAACACTATAGGTCGATGACTACCAACTTCTTTTGCCCTGAGTTGGGTGATATGGACACCAACGACATGTGGTTTCAACAGGACGGCACTATGTGCAACACAGCTCACGCTACATTGGAAATTCCGCACGAGCGATTCGGGGGAATGGTCATCTCACGTGGAGGTGATATAAATTGGCCACCGAGATCGTGCGACTTGGCCCCGTTAGACTTTTTCTTGTGGGATTTTCTGAAGTCGCAGGTCTATGCGAATTAGCCACAAACCATTTATTCAGCGGACATTTGAACGATGTTTTATTCCATACATAATGGCATCGATTGGCCTTTCAAACGAATAAAAACTTTCGATGATATCTCACACACACTTTGTTTTATTTAAATTTAAAGATCGGAAGTGCTTAATGAAAGACCTTTTACAAGGCTTATCTGTTTGGTACGTTCTTCATTGCCAGTTCAACGTTTTCAGATTGTTTCATATAATCACCTCTACTAGGGCGTGTTGAACATGCGAATCTACCTTCGCAAGAGACTCAGAATTTCAGTGTACATCAATCCGCTGGCCCCAATGACATACTGGTACCTCCTCGTTTTCTGAGTAGGTGTTCTTCCATGCCGGGAAAATCATTGCACAGGCTTTTTCTTCTATTCTACTCCTTAGCACAGCATTTGTTCAGCCCGTTTCTAAGAAAGGCAAATCTTCTACGTCATACTCCTGGCACTTGCCTTGACGAAACCCAACGCGTTCGATGTCGGTAAACATTTTGCAAAATGTTTAGTTCCCTTCAAATGATGTAAGAAATACTTTCCTCCTCTGATCTGGCTTTCATAAATAAGGCATTTATCTGCCTAAAATTCGACTACTCGTACAGTGGCCAAATCTGGTCAGATGGCCAGTACATTCCTTTGGACTTGCTAAATGTGTCTTCAAATAGACCGATAAAATTCATAGGTGGTATCAATATTGCAAGATCAATTAAAAGAATATCTCTCGCCTTACCTTGTACTGCCGTTATTTTCACTGCAAGTACTCCATTGAAACTGCCCGTAGCATCCCCCCTTTCAAAAATTCGACCGTAATACGCGTCTTGCTATGAATGCTCATCAACTTACCCTGGCCTCGAGTCCACTTTCGGACGTACTTTGTAATACTTTTCCTATGCCATATAATTCGCTTATGGAATCATCTCCCGAGTTCTTCCTTTCCTAGTCATTATAATTTGCAAACATTCAAAACCAGCGTCCATTGGGGCCTATTCTTCTTTATTTCTCAATTTTCTTGAGTTCGTGTCTATGAGTATTATATAAAAGAATGCACGTTAACTTAGCTGCAGCATATATTTGACAGATTAAACGTCACATCTTCTTGTCAGTGCTACATGTCATCTGCTCTTTTCAGGAAGCCTTCAGGTTACCTCCATGTTTGTTAGATTCTCATCTGACATTTGACAGCTGTCAGGGTAAATATAATTCTTTTGCGAAGATGAGAAAAATATGATAGAAGCAACGTTGAAAGATTTGAAAGTAATACTGAATTGGGATTCAACTGGGTATCCTGTCTCAGTCTTGCAGGGTAAATAGAGGAACTGAATTTTATATTTGACAAACTTTATAAAAAAACTCTGCCTTTGCTGGTAGGAACCTCGAAAATCAAAGATCCAACAAATCCTACTTTTATCTGTACCGACGTTGTAAGCAGTAAATGACTTGTATATCACGGGACTTGACATTTTCAGGGCCTATGAATCGGTAGTAAGAGTAGTAATCTCTTACCGATGGCTGGAGAAATCGGTCTTATTCAGAAAACGCTCAATTGACGGTCATAGAGAACCGAATAGATGGTTTAGATTTTATTGCGATGTCTGAAGTGAGTGCTTTTGGAATATGGTGCCTAACAAGTTAGTGACAAGAGAAAATGCCGTCTAGACCCCATCTTAAGGACTCTCCATGTATCGGCTTTTAATTCCTGATTCTGCACATGGAGTAGTCCCAGGAGCTTCTCGGGGTATGTGGAGGGACACGGAACCCATATCCATGCCGTCGGCAGAGTGACTTTTCCACCGTCGTGCATTTTAAGTTGACGTTTTCGCAAACATCGCATACTTCCAAACCAAGGCATCTGAGGAAGTCCACAGAAGGCTTATTCCGACAAACTACAACCTTGCGGCCGTCTTCCGAACCAGCGCCATCGAATTTAAGTTCCCCGTTTCCTGTGATGGATAATTCCTTCCACAGGACGTCTTGGAACTTCTTCTCGACGTTTTTTCACCGGTCGATTGTCAGACGACTGCAGGCTGCAGCTCTTTAATTACGGTAACGAGAAGCTCGTCTTTCGGGTCGCTTTGCTTACGACGCAATGCGGATAAAGTACCAGTCTTCACCTTTTTTGCATCGTTGGGCTCCACGACATGGTCGGATCTGCCTCTCTTCCTGCTGAAACTTACCTTCTTTCCAGGGACGCTAGCACCCTATTTTAATTTTGCTGCGTAGGAGGTAGAGGGCGCCTGATCGGCTTCCGCTCCCGCCTTTGCAGCAGCATCTCTCTAGATTGCCGCATGTTGAGTAAGCGATTTGTTGGCCAGGATGGCCATCGCTCTCTCAAAGGCCGCTTTTTCCCATTTGCTTAGGTTGCTGGGATCACAGCCCTCATATTTTGCTACCTTAGGTCTAGCGTTACGTAGCAAAACCCTTGCCCTTTGGCGTGCGTTCTTCGCACTCTTAACAGCGGTGATGGAGGTGGCAAGCACAGCGGCTGAGCCACTTTTTCCACCACCGCAGCCTTGCCCTTCGTTTTTTGTCTCCTGGAAGTAGCTTTGGCAGTGGATGTTCCAACTGCCTTGGCTACCGCTTCGACCGAGATCCTGCCCTGTGCATCACCGGTGTGAGTACCACCTGCTCACCGGTAAAATAGCTCTCGTTAGTGGGTGTACTTTCGAACACCATTGCCCCTATCAGGAGTGAGATGGATGAAGTCGGGATTTCGCCTTCACTCACCTCTAACTCTTCCTGGACTTGTCTGTCTTGTTTTTCCATTTCGAAATTGATTTGGGGTCCCACGAGTAGAGCCGGAAATAAAAGGTCAGTGCTGCCATACCTCGTTCAAGGTTTGTTTGACCCTCAACCTTGCATCCTTCGGCACGGTTTGCTACATGCTCCCACCACCACTGGAATCAGGCTTGGCAGTTCTTAGGTCGCCGCACCTCTTGTTGGTTCTCCAGTTGGTTTACTGCGGACTCCTTCTCATCAGCAAGGTTGAGACCTCGAATCCGATCCTGACTTCGATGTACCTATGGTCCGACATGGATATCTTTCCAGCCAGTAATCTTCTTAGCATATCTGTTGGATAACGTTACGTCGACTACTTGCCGTCTTACCCTCGTAAAAAAAATTGGGTGAGATCCAACATAGTTGACAACCGGGTCGGACGATAATATGAAATCCAGGTGATGACTTCCTCTCACGTTGCACTTGCTACTGCCCCAAAACGTATTCTAAGTATTAGCATTGGAGCATATGATAAGTCCCATCTTCCTGGAATCACAGTATTCAATGACTTCCGCTTTATCCTGGTGGCAATAACGAATCATGGGGAAAATAAGTAGACGCAACGACGAATTTGTACCATTCTCCGTTCGTTTGGCACCTTATGTTTGCTGCAACTACATTTTGGTTGCAAAATTGGCCATCCGTCCGATCGCTCATCATAAAGTGTTTTGAAACCCCATAAACATCCAAAACCACAGATGCTTTTATTCCACGGAAACCCTCCTACATAGGGATGGAGTAGCAAACTTGGAATGTTGAAGATTGGTCTGAGTACACAAAACAGATAAGTACTGGGGTCCTCGTCTCTTATCTGCACTCATTTGGAAACAAAGTAGAAATTAACCCTTCCAAGGTGTAAATAGGCACGTGAGTCATACCTAGACTTATTGGTTGCGACAGAAGCTTTGCCTAAGTCCACACCAAGAGAAAAGACGTCCTTGTTTTCCCGATTCTTTCTCTCCCTGTGAGAGTAGATTTTCCACTTTTCAGGCATCAGAACGTCCTCGGATGGCGCGCTTCAGTTTGGACTGTCTGAAAACCTCGAAATTCTTACTTTCTAAGGGTAGAATATTTGGCACGGACTTGTTTAACCATTCAAAAGTTTGCAGCGTGGAGGACTTCACTCTAAGTGTTCCATTCTCTATATCGTAGCCCTCCGCTGGAATGCAAGTATTCTCTGCTTTGGATAGAAGTTGATCGACAAAAGTGTTTGCGCTCACCGTCGTTCAGACTGTTGTCATTGCCAGCCTTCCCAATTCGAAGCGGCAGAGAGGAGACAGCGGCATCCTTATACTCATAGGTGCACCGGTCTCGTCCCGTTTGACGTTTCGGGGTTTTTTTAGAGGTTGCTTTTCCACCAACGTCCAAGTTCCGTCCACTAGCACTGCAACTTGTACGCTGGCAAAGCCACAACTGGATTTGTTTCCCAGCGGGGATTTTACTGCATTAGTCGCCTTCCGTCGACCAGAGCTACGAGCTTTGTTGGCTGTAGCACTGGCTTGGCGGAACATCGTGTGCGTATGAAAATACCGCTGGTTTTGTTTTTGTTGATGGGTTTGACCGCTTCATGCGATTTTCGTCCACCAGAACTGCAGCCTTTGTTGATTGCAGCATCGGTTTCATCCGGGTATCGTGCACGGAGAGATCCATCGATAGAGGGATTGTCTCAAACGTTCCTCCTCTTGGCCCTATTCGGGACAGAAGAAAAGGGTGCAGTTTCAAATCCGAGAGGGTAGTCGGTTTCAGTGGGTGTTACTTCCACCGAACTGTTTCTCTCGGAACTCGGAAGAGTTGGCACTCGGGCCTTCCACCTTTTCGGTTTCACGATACAAGCCGTTGGAAACAGCACCTTCCCTTGTTTATTTTGATGGAGATTAACCGTAACAGGCAAGGCCTCTCCGGTACTCTTTCCATCGCTACAGCTCACTCTGCCGAACGTGTCGTAGAAAGAGCCGCAGGAGTCGTCGAAAGCAAGTGATCCAGCAGTTCCTGGGTCAGTGCCGAAATCAGCGAGGGGTTTTTGAAATATGTTGGTTGGGGCCTCTAGAATCCGTGGACCGGCCGCATTCGAAAAGACCACGGGTGAATTTTCAATATTGCGAGTACCACTTGGACCCTTTTGGGGTCACCTCCATACTTTTAACCGTTTCACGTCTAGTTTCTTTTCAAAACCTTAGGATCTTTGACTCTTAAGCCTTCCTGCCACGACAACGCAACTAATGAAAGGAAGGCCCGATTTTACTTAATAAAACACGTTTCTCTTTGTATACTCATATCACTTTAAAAGGTACAAGGTAAAAGGTATTCGAAAGAAAAGAAGAAAAAAAAAACCCAAAAAATGCTTGTTTTGTTGACCTGTGTTATTAATTAAATAAGAAACTAATAAAATTGGAACTAAATAAGAAAGAAGCAACAAAAGAGAAAGAAAAGGAAATGTCTTTGGTGTTTTTTTTTTACTGCTAAATTGAAATAAAAAGTGGTAACACTGTTTCAGAGCTGCTGTAAAGACGCGATGTTGATGACACATTTTTCGTTTCCTTCTGCTGTTTCGTTTTGCTCGTTCTCACTGCAAAGAGGTTTCCAAGTGTTCGTAGCTTCAAGGCTTCTCCTAGAATTGCGTTGTTTTTGGAATTCATTGGCATGGAAAGGGTGTTCTTTTTTTAGAGATTTGCTTTTTAAAGTGGCATCACTGTTTCTACAGATTGTCAATTTGACAGTTGAACGTTGAGTTGTGGTTAGTACGTTTTGCTTGCCATTTTACGGCAGAACAACGCGTGCTAATTGTGCAAACTTATTTTGAAAATCATGGTTCGATTCGCCAAACTTATCGTGCGCTACGTTCATTTTACGGTCGACATAATCGTCCATCTGAGCAAGTTATTTCGCACCACGTACACTCTAGTGGATAATACGCATCCCCAAAGACGACAAACAGTGCGAACAGAAGAAGTTATTGCCGTTGTGGGGAGCAGTGTTGAGAAGAATCACAGCAATTGGAGGTATGCCCATCCACTTTGTGGAAGATTTTGCGGAAAGATCTTGGGTTAAAAGCTTATAAGATCCAGCTGGTGCAACAGTTAAAACTGCGTGACCATTATACGCGTCGTAGGTTCGGTGAATGGGCCAAAACCATGATTCAGCTTGATCCTCATTTTCAACGCAAAATTGCCGAATTTGGAGTGGGGAAAACCCAGAAGCCTTTGCCGAAACGCCCTTACAACCATTAAAACTCACTGTTTGGTGCGCTTTATGGGCTAGTGGAATCATCTTTGAAGAGGATGCCAAGCAGAATGTTACCGTCAATGGAGAGCGCTATAGAAACATGATTTCTGACTTCTTCGTTCTTCAGTTTAATGGCATTGACGTGACAGAGCTTTGGTTTCAACAAGATGGCGCAACATGCCCGACGGCGCGCGACACCATCCATTTAATGCGGGAAACATTTGCTGCATTCATAATTTCGCGTAATGGACCTGTGAACTGGCCTCCACGATCCTATGATCTCACACCTTTAGATTACTTTCTTTGGGAGTATGAAGAATCACAAGTCTATGCCGATAAACCAGATACGTTGGACGATTTGGAAGTCAAGATTAGTCGTGTTATTGCTGATACTTATACGGCCCTGTTGTTCGATAAAGTTGTCGAAAATTGGACTTCACGATTGCGCTTCATTCGAGTTAGTCGTGGCGCACATATGCCCGATATCATATTCATACACAATGGCATAAAATTATCTATTAAAGAAAGCTAATATCATGGACATTAACGTTATCTTCAAGTGCTCTATTTCATATTGAATTTGTATAACTCTAAAAAAAACACCCTTGAACTTCCTACATTGAAAGGGAACCCATCAATTTGCGACGTCGAAATTCTACTAGAAAAAGCTCTCTCACAATAATAGGTTCACTCTCATGTGTAGATTTAGTCCTTGGTCTAAAAGACTCAATATCTGGTCTTACAAGTCAAGTTTTCAGAGTTAGTGTGGTGGTTTATTTGAAGGATATCCGCTTATGAGGTAAACTTGTCGGAGCGGGTGAATTAATTTTTGTTTTGGATAAGTGTTGACTGAGGACTGGCAAAACGGATGGCTTGAGACAAAGAAGGAAATATTCCTACTGTAGAACTCCACTGGGGATCCCCCGCCCACTTATCAAGGCTACGCCCATCAGTGACGTATTCTAATAATAAACAGCGGTAGAGCAATATTGGGCTTATCGTACCCGCGTCTAGATTGACCCCACCGAAGGTTGCTACGATTTGACCAATAACCTTATGAGTGGCATGGAGTACCGGTAGTCCCTGTCAGGACTTAAAACTTAGTACCATAGGAGTCAGGGCTCCGTGGACTTTGGTCCGAGCCTGGCTTTTTTTTTTTTTTTTTTATAATCGGCGCGCGCTCAAGGGGTTTTGTACCCTTAAAATGTTCGTACACAGCGCGGGCGAAGGAAATTTAGGGAGGAAGAAAAGACAGGTACCGATGTACATTGTTTTTAAATGTTTGCAAGTTATAACGACCAGGAAACACAGAGGTCGGCAGGGCATTCCATAAGCGAGTTGTACGGCTTAGGAAAGAATCACGATATTTAAGAGTACGTCCGAAAATGGGCTTGAGGGTACACTGATGAGCATTCATAGCGAGACGGGTGTTACGGTTAAAAGTTTGAAAGGGCGGAATGCTACTGGCGATTTCAATGGAGCACTGTCCATTGCTTGAGTGATATTACATAGTATCGCTTATGAGTTTTAGCAGGTGTAAAGAGATGTTTTGGGCGCATCCGACCAAATGTGGGCACTGTACTCCAATTTCAGACCGATGAACGCCTTATATATTGAAGCCAGATCAGAGGGGGTAAAGTATTTCTTACATCGCTTGAGAAAACCTAGACATTTCGCAACATTTTTGACGACATCGAATATGTGGTCATTCCAACGTAAGTTGTCACTGACACTTATACCGAGAATGGAAAGCTTATCGGTTTCGACGATGCAAGTGCCATCCATGGATAATGGCTGGCTGTTTAAATTTCGTTTTAACGACACCAGATAGCATTGTGCTTTGGAAGCATTGAATTCTAATCTGTGGGTTGTTCCCTAATTAGTTAAGCTGTTAACATCAGAATTTAATACGCTGCCGTTCCCGTTCTATAGCCGAAGAGCAGGAACGTGAGTCCGGGAATGAATATGAAAAGCAGAGGATGCTGCCATCAGCAAAGAAATAAATTGAATTAAAAGTAGCAGACAAGAGATCATTGATACAAATTAAAAAGAGTGTCGGAGACAGAACGGAGCCCTGCGGCACACCAGCATTTATTTTGTGAATACCAGCCTTGAAACCATCCAAGACAACTTGGATTGAACGTTCCGAAAGGTAATTTCTAATCCATTTTAGAAGAGAGTCATCAATCCCAAAAGCACGCATTTTCGACAAAAGAGCCTGATGCCCAACTCTGTCAAACGCCTTAGAAATATCAAGTGCAACTAACTTGCTTTCGCCAGATTGATGTACGCTTTGGTTCCACTTTTCGGTGAGACATGCCATCAAATCACCAGTGGACCTGTTGCTACGAAAACCGTACTGCCGGTCATTGAGAAGTTTTCGTGTTTCGAGATATTTCATGAGCTGACGATTTATCAGCGTTTCCATGACCTTGGAAAGAAGGGACGTAAGTGCAATGGGTCTGTAGGAGGATAGAGAAGAAGATTCGCCTTTTTTAGGGACTGGCTGGACAAATGCTGTTTTCCATCTGCTCGGAAAGAGTCCTAAAGAGTAGGACTGATGAAAAAGCTTACGCAGTGGTTTTGCCAGCGTAGAAGAACACCTCTTCAGAAGAAGGGGAGATATACCATCTGGACCAGCGGATTTATGCATGTTGAGATCTTTGAGTACTCTTGCTACTACACGAGTGCGAAAGTGGATTCGTCCGCCTACACGCACTCAAGTGTAGGCGGAGATAAAGAACAATCTGGAAGTGTTGAATTGGCCGCATAGTGTGCAGCAAGCAGATTGGCCTTGTCCAAAGAGCTGACAGCTGGAATGTCATTGTAAATGAGCGTTGGGATGGAGGATGAGGCAGAATTTCTAATGTTTTTGACGAATGACCAACAATTTGTAATGCCCTTGGGGCATTGCAGTATTTTTTGCCTCAGTTTTTGGTCGTATTGGAATTTCACACGCTTGAGAAAGACGTTGCAGTCATTTCTGGCTCGTTTGAACTTTTTTCGGTTTTCCTCTGTCGGGTTGGTGTTGTAGGACCGAAAAAATATTTCTCTAACCCTGACAGTCTCTTTACAGCTCGAGTCGTACCATGCCTTTTCTTTTCGTTTGATACTCTACATCCGATGAGGGATAAGGGTTCTCATTCCAAAGAGAATAGTTTCTGTGATCATATCAGCAGCGGCATCCACGTCGTTATCGAGGAAACATAACGACCAGTTAAAATTCCTAAAGAAGTTGTTAAGTCCGCTCCAATTGGCTTTCTCGTATTGCCATACGGTTCTTTTAGGAATCTTTTCTCTAACTGTGTGGTGGGTGTACGAGAATTTAGCTGATATGACACAATGGTCCGACGAGCCTAGAGGGGAGAGTACATCAACGCAGTACTTGTCAGGGTGAGAGGTTAAAAACAAGTCCAGGGTGTTGGCGGTATGACTATCAACGTCTGGTATGCGTGTGGGCTCATTTACAAGCTGGGTTAAGTTATTTTCCGCAGCGAAGATCTCAACACACTGTCCTTCGGGTGTTGTCTGTCCAGAATGTCGAAGCCAACCAGAATTGTGTATATTGAAATCGCCCGTAATCACGATTTCAGTATGAGGATACAGGGATACAATTCTTTGAATGGAGTCAGACAGCGCACCAAACTCGGGAAAGGTCGAATTGCTGTCCAGTTTGGGGCTTCTGTAAATAAAGCAGTAGTGGATAATCTGCTTACGGAGACGGAATTTTAACCACATGAAATTGAATTCCGGATTGGAACAGGGACTACATTGTGGTGGAGTTTGGTAAGCTACATCACTACGCACATAAATGGCGAGACCGCGATGGGGAAAGAATAGTGGCACTAGTTCGTAGCCAGGTAGCTTCAGATCATTGTGGTCTGAGAGGTGTGGGCGGGGATCTACCTGTGTTTCGCTAAGTGCCAAAACAGCTGGTCGGTACTTACAGACGTGGACGTACGCAGAAAAGTGATTAGTTCTTAGCCCGCGTATATTGGCTACGTCTACCCTGAATTCCCTAGACATAATCACAAACAAACACAGTAAACACAAACACCGACGATACTAAGCAGGGCTGCGAAGTGAAAATTCTGACGATGGTTTACTGAAAGTGGCTGTAGTTTAAACCTAAAGTCGCAGGAAGGGTCTTCCATAAGTTGGTTGACCCGATGTGTATTTGCAAAGAGTACTCTGTGCCGTGACCCTAAGACCGGTAAGAGGTTTTAGGTCGGCCTCGACTCAAACCAGGTTCCGAATTAGTATCAAAGGAAGGAAGGATAGCGTTGGTCAGGTGTGCGTCGCATGGATATATGTGCACCCCGTGAAATCAAGTGGCACGTGTCCATGCAAAACACAAGAGACCGTCTGGAACTCCATTTAGGATTAGACTTAGGAGTAGGAGTTCGTTTTGATTTTATGCGTAGACCAAATGATCAAACGGTAAGGCAAGTGCTAGATGTATGTACAATACTTCAAAGGACATACGAGTATTCGTATTTTTTGAAACAACAACAGAATTGATAATGTTTTTTGCTGACCGATGTTTTGGAAATCGAGATCGGTAGGATGATTATAGTCAATGGTCACCGGTGAGTAAGGTGTTACTTGGCTTTATGCTAAGTTCTAGTAGGATGGTGCTACAAGACGCCTAATTCATGAATAGCATCGCACTATGTTTGCAGAAATTCACTGAAAATGGAAATTCGTGTAATGTGTATTTCAGTTGGGCTTCACTATTACTAGGCAACCTACATTTGATCATCTGAATCCAGAAAACGATAAAGGTGGCTCGAAAAATTAAGAAAAAAAAACAAATCGTCTTAATTGTGTGAAAGTGTTTAAGAAAATTAAATTAACTCTCATGTGTTACCTTCTTATCGGATCAAGCGGCGAAAGTGAACGCGGGCGGACTATTTTTTATTTTTTTTGTTTTGATATCGTAATCACCTCTTCCACAAAAGGAAAAAGCAAATTCAAATTGTAATCCAAATTTACTACCTGATCGGCGCCAGTCTTATTCGAGAACAAAAACGATAACGCCCATCCATTATCGGTTTAAATGGCGAAATCAAGGTCCCAAGCGGAGGAGAAATGCGTTCTCAAAATCACCATCTATCTATGCCACGTCTCACATGTTATCTGAAACTCTTTTCGGCGGCCATGTGTCAAAGCAATGTTGACAGAATTACCACAAAAAAAAAAAAAAAGGAAAAAATCTTGAAGAGGATATTCCCAGGGTTGCTGCCACTGTTTCGCAGACTCTACCACAAGTCATACCCTTAACCCAAAAAATCCACTCACACTCGCTCAATGAACTTCGAAGTGGGGAAGTAAGTACTTGACACTTCTTCCTCTTGCTCTCCACACGTACTTCAGTATTTGTCTTGTCTCAAGATACCGATCTACTTAATGGAAAACAAGTACTTCCCTTTGCCGATACGTAGAGTATTTATTTCAAAGAAATGCAGGTACCAACTTTGGGGCATGCAAACGAGTGGTTCCAAAAAAAAAAAATTTACAAAAAAATCAGAACATCAGGCAAAGTGGAAGAAAAGATAAAACAGCGACGATGGATGGAGTTCTCAAGAGGACTTCAAGTGGAACCTTGATTCTTCTCAAAAAAAAAAGAAACGGGAAGACACCAGGCCACCGAGACCAGATAAAAATGAATCTAACAAGCGCACCGAGGACCCCTCTTCTTCCAAGTTTCTCTACTCTAAACTGAGCCCTTGATAGAAACTCGTTTTTGATTCGAAGTCTGATCCTATTTCATTTTTATTCCACTCTCAAACGCTCCGCATGGGGTCTAATGCATATCTTAACAAGGAGACAGATACGAGGACAAGTAATATAGAATGTATTGTACTCGTATGTATAGCCACGGATATGGCTGTGCCAGACGGAACAGATTCGGATAAGTCCATGAACTCCGATGCGCGTATTTTTCATCTCCGCGCGACTAATGAAATATTTAGAACCGTAATAAACATTTCAACAAAAAAAAAAACAAAAAAAAAAAGAACCGAAAATAAAGTCTGAGAACATAAATATCTTTTTTGTTTTTTGTATACAAAAAGTTAGAAGACCGAGGGAGGACGAAAAAGATAATAAAAGTGATGAATTTGAAAAGCAAACAGAGGTACTCCGTACTCGTATCCCAATCCATACAGATGCAGGGCAGGTAGTTTACACCGGAGGACTAACTAGCGACTACATCGGCAAGGTACACGATCACTTGCCACAGAAGCACTTGACACTCGATTGCACCTTTGCGCTTTGTTCTGAGATACGGATGCGTGTAAAGGTTTGCGTTGTCGCTGCCTTTGTAGAAAATCGTAGGGAATATGGTTCGTCTACGAGTACTAGAGACAAGCACACAAAGAAGTGCCCTAGTGCAACATCAATATTGTACTTACGAGTAAATCAAATACCGAAGATACTCATACTTGTATCGGTTTTCTCAGGTTCAAGATCAGAGTACGCCATTTATACATTTGAGATACAAATAACACACAAAGGCTGTAGTAAATGGTGTGAAAGATTGTGGAAAAATACACAACAAAGATTTATTGTTCGGGATTCATAAATCAACCTTCGAGGATCGGTCATCTGGAGTGTGTTTAGCTATTGTGCCTTGGTAGAGTACGAAATGTAATTTGACGTCACGAATTAGAGTACCACATCACACTCCACGTTGATGATTATGTTTACACGTTGCTTTGTCAATCCATAAAGAATATTGATCCACAAAGTGGTAATGCAATCACAGTTTGACTAATGACCGTTTAAACCACAAGTAACGATTGCAATTAAATTTGAGAGAGCTCTTGGTCTACCTTAGGGAAGCTTGTGAGATGTGCCGACAGAAAATGGAATATTGTCTTGAAGCCAGGCTTGAAGCCAACTGCGGATCTATCGCTCAGCCTGCAAGGAATCAGTCAATCTATGACATCCAAGGTAGATAGGGTAGGTAAGAGTGGCTGTTGGATATACCAACCCACTTAGGCCTAATGGCTCATTGTGATGCCACGTGGATCTATGATCCTCTTACTGATGGAACCAGTTTGAGCTTCTGACGAAGCGAAAGAGACTGTTTACGTCTATATTTTTCAGATCGTTTGGGTCGTTGTAGAAAAAGGCTCCTAAGTGAAGTTTTCTTCTCTGGGAGAGAGCTGGACATGTACAGAGTAAGTGGAGGATTGTCTCCTCCTCCTCCTCGTGCATGCAGCTTCTGCAGTAATCATTTGTAAGGGCGCCAAGCCTTCTTGCGTGTTTGCCTATGAGGCAGTGTCTAGTGATGACACCTCTGATGGCGCTGAGATGTGCCTTATTTAGAAGGATCAGACACTTAGAGCGATACAGATCCAGTTTTGGCCAGATTTGTACGGTCGCTAGACATGTTGGTCCAACAGTCCATCTAAGGTCTGTTCTTTTATTGGCATCTAGCTTTAATATTAGTTTGCACGCAGCGATTGGGATACCTATGCTACCCTTTTCCGATAGAATAGGTAGAGTAGTTCCAATTTTGGCGAGTTCGTCGGTCCTACAGTTCCCTGGAGTGTCTCTATGGCCAGGTACCCAGCAAAGGTGAAGGTTGAACTGTCTGCCATCTCCATAAGAGACAATCGGCATTCAAGGGTGGTTTTAGAATTTAATGAGACTGAGTCCAGGGATTTGATAGCGGCCTGACTATCCGAAAAGATGCGGATATCCTTTGCAGATATCGCGTTTTTCTTCAGCCAAGACAGGGCTTCATTAATCGCCAAAATTTCCGGCTGGAACACGCTACAGTGATTTGGAAGACAGAAAGGGAAGCTTAGATTTAGCGTGTCTGAGAAAACACGCCCACCAACCCCACTATTGGTTTTAGATCCAACTGTGTAGAGATGGATTGACTTGTCCTCCATGAAAGCATCTTCCTCCCAGAAGAATCTAGAGGGGAAGCTTACATGGAAATCTTTGTCAAACCAAAGTTCAGGTATGGTGTAATCGATGTGCTCTGTGAGAATTCGTAATGTATTAAGAATGTTAGCGTGACCAAATGAATTATTTGTCCGCTGTGTAGTTGCTTTAAGGTTGCTGTCGCAGCTACTTGCCTGCTGAAAGTATCGAGGGGTGTCAAATCAAACAGAATGCCGCAGAGGGAGTAGACCGTAAGGTTCCGCTTATACATAGACATGCTGGTCTTTGGACTCTGCTTTGTTTACTGCAGATACCCGCCTCGTAGGTACATAAGTATCGGTCTTAGAACCAAGACGTATAGCCAGTGGGTTATGCGAGGTTGAAGGCCCCATTTGTTCCCAATGGCTTTTTTTGCAAGACAATAAAGCTACTGCAGCTTTAGGTTTCCAGTTTAGTTTTCTGTCAAAAATGAGATCCAGATATTTTGCTGTATCGGAAAACACTAAACTGGTACCGAGGACAAGATCAGTTTTATGGGGGTTTATTCCCAATCTACAGCGATCTTCCCAACGGTTTAATCTATTGAGATTTAATTGAAGGAGTTCTTTAATGGTATTAAGCTGCTTACCTGAGACGGCAATAGCAACGTCATCTGCATAGGCAATAACCCTGCTATCACCCGCTTCCAGGTATATCAGCAGTTCATTTACTACTAAGTTCCAGAGAAGGGGAGAGAGGACACCGCCTTGCGGCGTACCTCTGCTAACACATCTTTTAGCAGAAGTCTCACTCAATTTGGAGTTGATTATCCTGCTTTTTATCAAGTTCCCCAAGTGAGTCGTTTACCTGCAGAGTTGACAGCGCAGTCGTGATTGCGGATGTGTTGACGTTGTTGAACTCACTCTCTATGTAGGGATCATTCGATGTGGCTAGTCAGTGAATGCAGAGCCGTTTCCACCGACTTTCCTTTACAATAGGCATGTTGAACCGTGGACAGAAGTGTTGGATCAATTTTAGCTCGTATATGGATATCAATCAGTCACTCTAGAACGACTTTCAGAAGGAAAGATGATAGACTTATAGGTCTGAGGTCCTTTGGGACGACATGAGAACATTTTCCGGCTTTGGGAATGAAAACTGCATTAACTTCTCTCCACGACAGTGGAATGTGGATCAGTTCTACACAGCTTCTCATAATATTTCCTAGCGAAGGCAGAATAATATCTGAGGACCTCTGTACCTCGGTAGGTATTATACCATCCGGACCAGCAGACTTGTATGGTTTGAAACTATGCAGCTCCCAGAGCAGTTTGTCCCTTGTTATCAGACCATGGATATGACATCCAAGGTTGACACTAAGAAATTAAAACAAATATCTCTATCCAAGCAACCGGAAACTACTGATAAAATGAAGCCCGACCCTGTCTTTATCTCAAGCAAGATGTGTTGCTATCAAACGAAGAATTGTGTAGGCTGGTTATTTATAATGAAGTCACTCAAGGACATAGAGAAGTAAGCACGGATAGATGAAGTATCACCAAAGATGAACTAACTAAGAACTCAACTCTGTTTGCACACCAATTCTGCAGGTTTGTAGGGACCTACAATACAGCACCCCTGAGTCGAATTCAATTTTACCAGTTCACTAATTTAGCCAACTATCTCCTTCTCATAACAGAAAAAAATGCTGCAAAAAAACATCTCTTTTATCGCGTTTAGAAACCGCCCTACTAAACCTGAGACGTTCAACACTGCCGCATGCGACGTCTCTGTTCTGGTTGAGTCGCTCCACACCAACTGCTACGTGGTAGATTATAGGCACCTCAAGCCTATCCTGGATCAGCCCTTTCATGTCAAGGGGGACGAAGCCTTTCAAGCGCACACTCTCATGATTTAAGTAGTTGGGGTAGTAGGCCCCAGATATAAGGTTGTTGGATGAGGGCATTGCTCTTGTAATATGCCTTCGAGTCAACTTAATAGCGAAGTTGTCCACTATTATTAGATTCGCCCTGTTGTATAGAACCTCATTGGGATAAAATTTTATGTACTTCGATTCTGGTGTTGTGTAGAGGTGAAGACAAACCCTAAGGCAAGCCTTCGCAAACGCCCAAATCTTTCTCAATAAGCTTGCACCAAACGGGACACCCATATACCAGCATGGACCGGATGAGGACCATGTAGCAGATAACTTTAACCCTCGCATCGAGTTGGCTGCTATAAAATAGTCTCTTTGTAAGGGTAAAAATACCTTTGGCTCTGGCTAGAGCAGCATCCCAAGGTATCCATGACTACATTTCGACAAGCAAGTGGCTGGCCGTGTTGTCCAATGATCGAGAATTTTCGCCAATTCTTTCTGGTGTCCCAAGAGGCACCCGACAACGGCGTTCTAAATAGAATGGTTTCAGACTTCGCAAAATCGCCTAATTTGTTCGAGGTCGCGTTGCAAAAGCACGTTAATAACTTCGAGTTTTGGACCTGTTCTGTACGCTATCAAGTCGTCTGCGTAGATACACTATGCAATGGGGAAGTGAACCTATCAAATCGCTTGTGTAAATGTTGAATAAGATCGGCGAATTAACCGCACCTTGTTGCAGACCGTTTTTAATGTATAACGCTCCAACAGAAATCGCATCGCCATTTTTCACGATGAACTGTCTGAGCATGAGACGAACCACTTTCCGATGGGTTGGAAGAGGGCAAAGGTGGTCGTTCTCCTGAAGTCTCCTGATAAGACAAGAACTAGTCCTGAATCTTATCGAGGCATCAGCGTGTTTCCGGTACTTGGAAAAGTGCTGAAAAGGGTTATGGTGGAAAGACTTTCTATATGTACTCGTATAATTCGGGTTCAAAAAAGGCATTTCCATTGAGGACGCTTGGTCTTCTGTCAAAGGCAGCGTCCGATCGAGTAAGGCCACCTATGTGTTAGGCATCTTTATAGACTTTAAAGGTGTCTTTGACCACCTAAATTGGGAAAGTATTTTTCGAAGGCTGCATGACATCGGCTGCCAGAAAAGTAGCTTTTCCAAAGCTCAATTGTCCAAAGCTACTTTTTTGGCAGAAGTGCGTACGCCATGAATAATGGCCTAAATGAGCATGTGAGCGTAAATGTGGAGTGTGGATTTCCCCAGGGGTCCATTTGTGGTCCATTTATTTGGAATCTAATGATGGACTCCCTACTGGGGCAGATATGTGAAACATCCAAGTCATCGAAGGAAGAAGCTCTGATAATTGAGCGGAGGCCCGCTTTGTGCACAGGTTCTACTTCTACATCGGGCAAATGATCAAATCGGGTTCCGATCATCACGCATCACTCGCGCTGTCTAAAAATGAATCATTTTGCGATCGACGTTAGGAATGCCTCCCGTATTCTGGACGTCTGAATCCTCCGGTCAGCCAACATTGACTTGAATCGCCACCACGCCGCACCAAAGAAGAACTACTGTGAGAAAATAGAAAAGCTGCAATCGCAAGAGATCGCCAGAATCTTCGCCGAACGCGAACTCCTTTGCCGAGGTACCAAAGACCAGTGGCAGCGCTATCAACGTGCCATCAGAGACGGGTTCAATCTGACCTTGGTAGTGGTTTTATGGAGAATGCTGGCATGCAATGTAGCTAAGCAACAAGCGTACAAAGCAGCGCTGCAACAAAGAACGAAAGCCGTTCGTGAGCTCTACGAGCAGAAGAAGAAAAAAGAGCACGAGAAGTGCGCGACTGAAGATATTGTGAGATTGTACTCTAGGAATTATGTGCGGAAGTTTTATCAACAGGTAAAAAGAACGTGTCAAGGTAAGAAACCCGTAGAGATGAAGAAGGGAACCGCAGTCGGTGCTGAAAATATGGAAACACTTGACTGCAGACTGTATAACGACGACGAAGGTCAACATCCCGCCGTCAGGCAGAATAGACCATTCAACTTAGATGGTGATAGCCAAAACTTCCGTCCACCTAACCACAACGAAGTAAGGATAGCAATATCTAAGCTGCAATTCGACAAAGCAGCTGGAACTGAGGGCTTACCGGCTGCTGGAAATGGCTTTTTGTAGAGCATGCACTAACTCATTTCTCGGATTTGGTCAGACGAGTATATGCCTGATGAATGGAATCTTAGTATCGTTTGCACGATTTACAAAAGCGGAGGCTCCCTGAACTGCGCAAACTATAGAGATATAAGCCACCTCAACACTACATGCAAGATCTTATCTCCATATTGTGTGAACGTATGAGGCAATTCGTCAGCAATCTGATTGGGTCCCATCAGTGCGGTTTCAGACAAGGAAAGTCCACAATCGGCCAAATTTTCAATTTCAGGCGGATCCTGAAAAAACTCAATAAGTCCAAACCGGTACCCACCATCTTTTCTTCGATTTTAAGGCCGCATATGACATGATTTATACAATAGAAACAAACCATATAAAGGCATGCTCATCCGACTGTGCAAAATGACAATTGAGAAAGCTCGCAGCAGCGAAGGTCGGTAGCGACATAACCGAGACCTTTGATGTCAAAAAAGGTTTCAGACAAGGTGACGCGGTGTTATGTGGCTTTTGAATTGTGCGGAACTCACTGGCGAACACAGGGGGCACAATCGTTCAAAAGACTGTGCAGCTACTAGCGTACGCCAATGATCTCGACTTGGGAGAACACAGCAGGCTGTGACCGGTGCGTTCGCTAGCATTAAACCGGAAGCTACCACAATAGGTTTAGCGGCAAATGAGGGCAGAATTAAATATATGTATGCTGTCAATAACATCGACGAATTGGACAGAATGTCACAGTAGACAGCTATAATTTCGAGGTAGTAAGGGACTTTGCCGGCTATAAATTTAGTAAATTCGGAGTAGTGCGGCTCTATCCTGTAAAACTAAGGTGACTAGCATTGAACCTTGATCATTCTAGCTCTACTTTATGCCGCTGAAGCAGGGACTCTTTTTTAAAGTGGATGAAGATATCCTCAATCATTTCGAAAGAAAAATCCTTCGAAAAATATGCTGTCGCAAATGTACGGCGACCGAAAAGTACGCATCCGTCGTCTGAGATGGCTAGGTCACGTAGAACGAATGAAGACCAATGCTCCGGCCCGCAAAGTATTCGAATCTAACCCAGTGGTACAACGGTGTAGAGGGAGACGACAAGTGGAGGGCTGTAACTGTAGGGCCAGGTTAGTTCAGCTATCACAAACCTGAAAATCAACAAAGCCAGCGGATGTGTTGGTAAGGTGCATGCATCAATTTTGCATGTATGAGTGGATGAAGCCATACCCGATGACTGCTCTATATGCCCCATCTGTAAGAAATGCCATCCTATGTCTTGTAAGAACTATCGAGGCATATTCCTGCTAAATGCAGCATATAAGCCTTTCTGCAACACACTAACCGCATGTACTAGTGTTGCTTTCGGCCCGGCAGATAGACAATCGACAAAATTTTTACACCAAGGCAAAGAAAAGACAAACGAATTGCAAGTCGAGACTCGCTATATTTTAATCGACTTCATAGCTGACAACATTCATTGCCTTGAGCCTTACACGGCGATGGCCGGATTCGGGATCTTGGCAAAACTGATCCAACGTGTCGCGTGACGCTGGAAAACACGCGGTACGATGTAAAATTTGGAAACTGTTTCTCCGAACTAATCCAAAGCTGTAACGGATTTCGGCAAGGAGATGCGCTGCCATGTGATTTTCTCAATTAAGTGCTGGAACAGAAAGTGCGCAGGACAGGTGTTATAACGGAAGGCACTATCTTCAACAAAACTGTGCAGCTGCTCGGATACGGAGATGACACCGACATCGTCGGTCGCTCTCAGAGGCTTTTACGGCAATCTATGACCAGGCGAAACTACAATAATTGAGGTAAATGAGGACAAAACCAAGTAACCTCCTTGATCGCCAGAATACGCTGCTACTGCAAAAAAGGTCATGGTGCCTTGAAGTCCGCTCATATTCAGGCAGACATGCCAAATTTCAGTGCGATACTGTCTTTAGTTTTGTTTTGACAGCTGATTGTTGTTGACGTGTTTGGCATCATGTTGAGTATGGACAAAAACGATTTTCTTTCTCTCATAAAACATTATTTTTTGAGAGGCAAAACGGCGAAGGAAACAAAAGAAAAGTTGAATAATATTATGGGGCTAATGCTCCGTCAGATTACACCGTCAAATATTGGTTTCGAGAGTTTCGTGGTGGCCGCAACTCCACTATCGATCAAGTCCGCAGCGGCAGGCTCTAGGAAATGGTGTTGGCTGACCGGAAAGTGAAGGTGCGCTAACTAGCAGATACCACAAAGATTAGTACTGAGCGCACACGCCATATTTTGGGCAATATTCTGCATAAAAGTTATCCTGCCGCTGGGTGCCGCGAATGCTCACGAAATACGAACGCGAGAGCACTTCGAAAGAGTGTTTGGACTTGCTGATGCGGAATCGGGCGGACTTTTCTCGTCGGTTGGTAACTGTTGATGAAACTTGGATCCAGAGAACGGAATGAGTGCCCGGCATTGGACTGAAGCCGGCACGAGTGCTCCGAAGCGGCCGAGGGAGGCTCGATGGGTCGGAAAGGTTATGGCGTCGGTTTTCAGGGATTGTCATGGCATACTCTTCGCGGACTACCTCAAAAAAGGAAAAACCATCAACAGGGAGTATTACTGTGCATTATTGGAGCGATTGAAGGCCGAAGTCGCAGCAAACCAGCCTCACATGAAGTGAAAAAAAAATTTGTTTTTGCAAGACGGCGCACGAGAGCATCGCAACCAAGGCTAAAATCAATGACTTACGGCTCCAATTGCTGTCGCATCCACCGTATTCGCCCGATTTAGCTCCTTCGGACTATTATCTCTTCCCAAACCTCAAAAGATGGCTCATCAATAAAAAATTCAGCTCACGCGAGGAAATCATCGACGCCACGGAGGAGTATTTTGCAGACCTTCCGGAAAATTACTTTTCGGACGGGATCAAGAAGTTGGAAAATCGCTGGAATAAGTGTATCAAACTAAAAGAGGACTAAAAGAGGACTAAAAAAAAAATTGTTTTTCATTCCCAAGGAGGTTACTTTTCACTCCATCTAGTATGTTGTCAACAAACAAAGAAGAATCTGTCCATCGCCTACGACAAAACGTCACCGTTGACAAAAGTAACTTCGAAGTGGTTAGGAGTTTACCTACCTCGGAGTAAACATCAACTCCACGAATGACACCTTACTGGAATTTCGGCGAAGACTCGCCCTAAGAAACCGGTGCTACTGCGGTTTGGATTCAAAACTACTAACTCGGAAGACGAAATGCATGCTCTACAAATATGCTGGACGACAAGCAGGAAAGCAGGGCAGATATTGAACACTTCCGATAGAAGATACAACCGCGAACTCTACGAGCTGTACCAAAATGTGGATGTAGTTCAACTCGAATCACAACTCTCAGGTACGAGACGATAAGGAAAACCCAACCTCCGTTTTAAGAACAAACCCATCGCGGATGCTAGAGCGCTTGGTCTAGACAATTGGAAGCAGTGTGCGCCACGATCAAAGGGTGTGGAAGGCTGCTGTATCTCAGGCAGAGATTCTTCACGGGTCGGGAGACGGTTGACTAAGTAGGAACAACTCCATCGACCTGCTCTGAATACAACTGTGGCAGCACATTTATTGTAATAGAGTTTGTGGCAGCACACTTATTGTAATAGAATAAAGACAAATCAAAAACTAAAGATAACAGACTAGAGAAGACACAGTTCAGTGTGGATTTTGGATAGAGTTAGACGTCAAATAAAAAGCACATTATTTTAATCGTTTTTTCAATCAGCTAACTCGTTCGCCACATAATTGGTGACCCCAACGTGAGTTGTGCAAACCATTAAACGCCATACAGATAGCTATTGCCACTCCACCAAAAGAAAGCGTTCCAACGGCAAGTGATTTCAGTCAATCAACTTCGGAAATAGCCAGGGTTTCAATTAAAATCCCTCCATTTTGAAGTGCAAAAACACAGCTTTGGTTTGCCCAAGTTAAATACCAGTTCTACGCGGGTGGAATCTCAAAAGATGAGACCAAATACCATACCGTCGTTGCAGCGATAGAGAGCACCGTGCTTTCATACATTTCCGACATAATCTTGAATCCACCCTCAGTAGATATGTACAAGACTTTAAAGGAAAGACTGATCGAACAGTTCGCAGACTCCGAGCAAAAACGCATAAAAAAGCTACTTCAAGATGTGGAACTTGGCGACATGAGACCGTCCCAGCTACTACGAGAAATGCGCGAATTGGCCGGAACGAATATGCAAGAAGAAATGCTGAAGTCGATTTGGATGCATCGCTTACCATCTAACATCCGCAGTATCATTTCCATCAGCAGTGAAGGCTTACAGCAAATGGCAACCTTAGCCGATAAAATCGTTGAAATTAGTGATTGTCCCCAAATTTCTGAGTGCTCGACAGTGCCAACGCCATCACGAAACAATACCTTGGAGCTGCAAGTAGCCGAATTATCGCGCCAGCTGTCCGAAATAAAGGCATCGTTGCAACAGGGTGCAGACCAACGCAGTCGTTCGCGAGGAAGGAGACGCACTTCTGATATACCTGATACAGACATATGTTGGTATCACATGAAGTATGGCAACTCAGCCCGAAAATGCCGCCCACCGTGCAAACATCGTTCGGAAAACTAAAATCTCTGTCACATTTGGCGGTAAATGACAGAGTTTTAATCGGCAACCGCCGCCTGTTTATCAGCGACACAAATTCCAAATTGAGATTTTTAGTGGACACTGGCGCCGACATATCCGTCAGAGCACCGACCCGAAACCAACGCAATATACCGGATCAACGAAATTTTCTTTACGCGGCCAACAAAACTTCGATTAAAACCTTTGGAGAAAAATTACTAACACTTAGCCTTGGACTCAGACGCTCATTTCAATGGATCTTCAAATTGCTGACGTTGCCCAGCCTATTCTTGGTGCTGACTTTCTGCAACACTTCAATCTGAAAGTCGACCTCCGAAACAAAAAACTCGTTGATCGTCAAACAAACGATTCGTCTTGCTGCAACTTAGCTGAGAGGAAAGGGGTAATTATTAACCTGTCAACAATTAATAAATCCTTGCCCTTTCAGAAAATTTTATACGAGTTCAGAAACATCACACGCAGTACCTTATCTCCGGACGCATCGCTACATCAAGTAACCCACCACATAGTTACGAAAGGTCCACCACTATTTTGCCATCCACGACGTCTATCTCCGGAAAAACTTAAAGCAGCGAAGGCAGAATTTCACTCCATGATGGCACAAGGTATTTGCCGCCCTTTCCGCAGTCCATGGGCCGCACCGCTCCACCTTGTCAAAAAATCTAATGGTGAGTGGAGACCGTGTGGCGATTACAGACGCCTTAATGCTGTAACCGAACCCGACCGTTACCCGATCCCACACATACATGACTTTACTCATTCATTAAAGGGAAAGCGGATTTTTTCAACAATAGATTTGAAAAGAGCATATCACCAGATACCAGTCGAGCCAAACGACATCCCTAAAATGGCCATTACCACTCCATTTGGTATGTTTGAGTTCGTGAGTATGACTTTTGGACTGAGGAACGCCGGGCAGACCTTCCAGAGATTCATGGACGAAGTTTTAGAAGACTTTGATTTCGCTAACGCTTACCTTGACGACATCCTCGTAGCGTCTAACAACATCGAACAACATCCACTCCGTTTGTTTCAAAGGCTTCGTGAGTATGGACTTGTAATCAACATCTCTAAATGCACAATCGGCCAGCCCAGCGCAACATTTTTGGGATATATGAACGACGAAAAGGGGATTCGACCACCAATGAACTACGTAGATTCCTTGCTATGGCTAATTTTTACCGCCGATTTATACCGAATGCAGCTGAAAGACAACAAGTACCGTTCCAACTTATCAGAGGTAATAAAAAGAATGACAAAAGCCTTGTTCAGTGGGATAACGAAGCCAAGGAAGCTTTTGACAACTGCAAAACCGATTTGGGAAATGCAACGCTTTTGGCATTCCCACGTTCAGATTCGCTATTAGCACAGATGCATCGGAGAAGGCCGTAGGAGCAGCGTTGCAACAATGGGAAAGTACTGGAGCATGGCGACCTTTGGGTTTTTACTCCGAAAAGTTAACATCCGCTCAAGCAAAGTACAGCACATATGATCGCGAACTACTTGCCGCCTTTAAAGCGGTGAAGCACTTTCGACATATGCTGGAAGTTCGTACTTTCGCCCAGACAGTTACGGCAACTGGATTTCCTAGGTCAATTTACAACTGACATACGATATATACCAGGACGTGAGAATATTGTGGCCGATACCTTCTCACGCATTGAAGCAATCCAGATGCCAGCCACCATCAACTACGAAGAATTGTCCAAAACGCAAGAGACGGACGAAGATCTTCAGAAATTGTTAGTATCCGACACTGCACTTAAATTAAAACCTTTTATCGTTCCAGGTACAGATCGAACCATTTATTGCGATTCTTCTGCAACGTCGCTACGATCTTATCTAGTCGAAAGCTTTCGTAGGTTGGGTTTCAACAGTATTCACGGATTAATTCACCCTGGAACGAGCAAATGGCCGGGAATGAAAGCAGATTGTCGGCGATGGGCAAGGTCGTGTTTAGCGTGCTAAAAATCGAAAGTGCATCGTCATAACAAGTCTCCAAATCGATCGTTTGTGCCCCCTCATCGTTGATTTGAGCACATCAACGTGGATATCATAGGCCCTCTACCAACTTCAAATGGGTATCGCTATTGTTTGACTTGCATAGACAGATACACTCGATGGCCCGAGGCGTATCCAATGGCGGATATTACAGCGGAGACCGTCGCATTTACGCTGTTTTTGCAATGGTTCTCAAGGTTTGGAGTACCCGCACGCATTACCACCGATCAGGGACGACAGTTCACATCACAATTATTCAGAGACTTAACACGATTAGTTGGCGCGAAACACATCCGCACGACCGCTTACCACCCCGCATCAAATGGATTAATAGAGCGTTGGCACCGTGCGCTAAAAGCCGCCATTAAATGCAACAATACAGAACGCTGGACAGAAGTGCTTCCCATGATTCTTCTTGGATTTAGGCCAGCTGAAATGGTGTACGGGTCGCAACTCCGTTTGCCTGGTGAGTTTTTCACTGAAACATCCAATGCAATTCTTGAGCATGATTTCGTAAAGCAACTCAAGAACTCGATGAAATCGCTTAAGCCATCCCCGACTAGTAACCATTCGTCAAGAGCAGTCTTTGTGGAAAGGGATCTCAAAACTTCACCATTCGTTTTTGTGCGTACAGATGCCATTCGAAAGCCACTTCAAAAACCGTCCGTTCCGTGTCGTAGACCGAGCTGAAAAATATTTTACGTTAGATTTTAATAACGTGCGAAAGCAGATATCTATCGATCGCCTTAAGGCAGCTCACATAACGACATCGGAACAAGCAAAAACGAGCACCGCGAACTTGCAGAAAGCAACAGTTGACAGCAGCAGATAAGAATACAGAACCCGCTATGGTAGAAAGGTCAAATTTTGTTTACATACCACTGACACTTCCTAAGGGAGGAGTATTGTGGCAGCACATTTATTGTAATAGAGTTTGTGGCAGCACACTTATTGTAATAGAATAAAGACAAATCAAAAACTAAAGATAACAGACTAGAGAAGACACAGTTCAGTGTGGATTTTGGATAGAGTTAGACGTCAAATAAAAAGCACATTATTTTAATCGTTTTTTCACTCAGCTAACTCGTTCGCCACACAACTGATATGACTAGAACTTATTATGTCGATTAACACAAGGAGACACTTTGAATCTACCTTAGATGCTGTTTTGCCAAAATCCTTTGCTGTTATACATTTTTTTTACCCGCCCTGATAAGCTATGGAATGCGATTAATAGTTTTTATTAGTTCTAAACCGTAAGTCTTAAGTAGCTTTGCACTAAATGCAAGTTAAAGTCTGTTGAAAGTTCATGTAGTCTTGACCTCAGACAGTAAAAAACTGGTATCATGAGTGAGACATGTTGAAACTTTTGGCATAACTTTCTGTCCAAGCGCACCTAGCTTGATCTAGATTGCTTTCGTTTTCTACTTTCTTTCGGCTTTATGTTCAATCTCAAACTGGTTACCATGTCAAGTTTTTCATTTCTATTTCTCACGATAGGTCTTGTCTTGATTTTAGTACAACAAAAGACCTGTCAGACTGCACTCGAATTCCCTAATATTTTCTCCGAATTTTTCTACACATTTAATGCGCAGGTCATGGACTATGTGATGAGTGTAAAGCAGGCGATTGATTGTCGCTATAGACTTAGACTTTGAAAGTTTCAATCAATTGCCGGACGCATATACATCCAAGAATATGTTTCAATTGAACGATATACACCAGCAACAACTTAATGGAAACGAAGCCTTTCCAATTCCAGAAGCACTTTGAATACATACATATTTCTAACTACGCCTAATTCGCCACATGCATATGTTTACAACTTAAATAATCCGATCAAGCCTTGTATCTCATAATCTACTCGTACAGATACAAAGAGCGACAGAAATCGTACACTCGAAGTCTATGAGTTGGCCCCGTGTGCTGGCAATCCGCCCATTATTCAGAAATCCCAGTCCAAAGCAAACGTAAGCCAAACAGCCTTAAGCTCATTAACTGTGGTGATGAGGAAAAAAAAAGGTGCACCCAGCCCAGTCCGTCAAAGTTGGCTGTGATCTTGAATTTGCATAAAATTCACCTCAAGCCTGCTTCTTTGTTTACCATACCGAAACCAAGATCGGGATTGAGATCGAGATCGGGATCGGGATCGGGGAATAGGTGTAACTTCTGGGTGGTTTTCATTGGCAACGACAGTTTAGGGGGTTCAAGAGAAATCGTTTTTCTAACGCTCACATGGCAACAGAGAGTTTATTTAGCGAAATGAAGTTGGAAATGAGTATTAAGTGCGGGCACGACGCCATTTAAGGCCGCTGGTTCTGCTGGTTTTGGATGCGTGAAATGGATACCACAATCCCACCCATTCATTGGCCAGATTACTTAGAACGAACACTTGTATCTTTCGGGCGTAAATTGTTTGCAAAATCTGCTTTGTTTCTGGGAACTTATTGCCGCTTCACTGCATCGCACTGACCCCATAGGCAAGTAATGGCCATTAACTAACTCCGGCCATAGCGTTGGCATGGTCATAAAACCAACAACGACGACGGACGACCGACCGACGATGTGAAACATGGGAAATGGGAGTTCAAAGTTTGCATTCGAGACAAAAAAAAAAATCTAGAAACCACCTCACAGACAAGTCACGTCTTCATGAGAGCGAACTTTGAAAGCTTGTCGGTAGTAAGCAGTATCTGTATCCCCACAGTAGGTACGATGGTGCGACGTACCATCAGCATGCGATTTTGTGTCGGGGAATGGTTGAATTATTCAGTACGGCTGATGGATGTATCTCACGATTGAAAGACAAAATGTGGATAAGTAGCGATGTTTATCGGCCTGCATATTTGTGAAGTTGCATTTTTTTTATAAAGTGAACGCTTTGTGGCTACCTGTGTTACCCAGTTTCTTCAACGACTGCTCTGTCTTGTTTTTTTTTATTTTTCACGTGGCCGAAAGTAAAAGGGACGGATGGTGGAAAAATTTGTTTTTCCCCGAAAAAGTGGGACAACAATTGAAAATATGTTGCCTTGTTGCGTGAGAAATGACAATTGCTCGAAAGGTTTTTTCCCATAAGCCCTTAGCTGCTCACTAATTAATGCCACGACTGAGCGTAAGTGAACATTCGACCAATAAGCCATTTTGGAAGATCTCCTGTTGAAGTGGGTTGAGTATAGCCATCGGGAAAGTTACAATCAGCTAAGTTTTATGGAGGAGCCTAAAACTTTGAAACTTGGTCGACATTGATATTCAAAATACTGTTCTTTAGATAGAGCTAATCCGCGCCTTAACTAACAAGCTTTTACATCCAGGGCGAGCAGACTTGCAACTGCTACCGGAGTCGATGTGTTCTTCCAAAACCGGCACTCTTCTGCGCCTACTGACAAATCGCACCGGACCTTCTGTTCGAATATGCCAACTTAACATCGAAGGTATAAGCAACCTACTCATCTAAACTATTACTCACTCACAAGATCGAGGTAGCCGCCATCTAAGGGACACATACTGCATCGGACAATGCTCAAAGGGCTAGAGAAACTGTCGCCGGCTACTTTCGGATCGCAGCCACCTTCCACCATTCGTACGGGACAGA
This sequence comes from Volucella zonaria, assembly GCA_963966105.1. Taxonomy (NCBI): domain Eukaryota; kingdom Metazoa; phylum Arthropoda; class Insecta; order Diptera; family Syrphidae; genus Volucella; species Volucella zonaria. The sequence continues at coordinate 247,777,281 of OZ014530.1, read as the reverse complement.
AACCTACGTAAGAAACGGCATAGTAAACGCAAAATTGATTAGCGCAGACTCCAGCAACAACATCTTTACAATAATGATCCAAATTGGAGGCATTTACATTGTAAATATATACAAATGCCCCGCAACACCGTCGCCGACTAATGTCCTCGAAGTTCCGGATCAACCCAAAGACACTATAGCATGTGGAGGTGTGAAAACAACGACGACAATGATGACATGCTAATGGAATGGGCAGACTCAAGCTACCTGCACCTAATCTTCGACGGAAGGGACAGAGCGACCTTTCATTTTCGAAGCTGACGAAGAAGCTTCAACCCGGACCTGTAATGTGGAACACAATCTCTTGCTTGCTTCCAGAATCGCCCTGCCGGATTTCTTGCGTAGCCCAGTTCTAATCAGTGTCGCAATCCAGATTCCTCTAACTGCTTCTCGCACGAGCTCGACTCTGCTTCAGGTTTATCCCGCCACTGACAAAACTACGATAGATTTATAGGAATGGTTACGGCAACTGCCAACAAATAGTTATATTCCCCGAGGCTTTTGCAAAGAGTTCATGCCTGAATGGACCGAAGAAAATGAACGACAATTTCAAGGTATCAGGAATCTTCGAAACCGGCAAAGAACTACTAAGATCACTTAACGAGACCTGCAATCAACGGTCAACAGTCTCAGCTTCACTCTAGTAGGAAAGCACGGAGCTTCCTTCCCAAACTTGGAGGGAGCAGTATATCCAACATCACAAACTCCTGCAGACTGGATGTTTCTCGTGTCCGCGTGAACGGGGAAACATACAGTCACCCTAAAACGGGCTCTGAGAAACCTCAAGACCAATACCCCACAGTAATCATAGTCATCATCATCAGCGCTCTTTTGCCAGTAAAAATAGGAAAGGCGGCGGGTTTTGATGGCATATACCTGGAGTTTCTTGCACATCGCGGAAAAATACCAGGCAATGGCTAGCCGAATTCTATAGCAACATACTTGAATCAGACATAGCCCCAGTGGCGTTTAGACCAACGAAAGTTATAGTCATTCTCAAGCCCGGTAAATCTATGTAGCGACGTGCTGGAAAGTTACCGTCCTTACTCTTAAGTACTTGCTACAAACTACTCGAGCGCTTAATCTATAATTGAGTAAACCTTACTATCAATGAGCTCGCACCTATCGAACAACCCAGATTTCATGTGGGTAGAAATTTTACTCAACAGCGTTCGACACCGTCTCGAAGTATGGGGTATTCTTCAAACTACTGAAAGCAATCCCGTGATTGAGGACATCCCGTCTCATCTACAACCCTCTACTCCAAGTCTTCACTAATGATACTAAAAGCAAAGTGAAAATGCCTTAACAACGGTTTACCTCAGGGCTCCGTTCTCGGTCCTTTGCTCTTTAATCTTTTCATCACCAATATACCTGTGATCACATTGACGGAATTTATAAATGTAGATGTCTTGGTAATGGCCACTCAGGATAAGGACATAGCGAACACAGAAAGAACCCCCTCCGTCCTCAGGCTCCGTCCTCAGGGCTCCGTCCTCAGGGCTCCGTCCTCGCTCCTTTGCTTTTTAATCTTAACATTATCGATATACCTGCGACCACATCGAGGAAATTTTGATATATAGATGATTTGGCAATAACCAGTCAGGATAAGGACATAGCGAACACAGAAGGAACCCTAACCCAAGACCTTGAGCAACTCAATGTATATTTTAAACATGCCCAAGCATGTCTAAAACAGAAGTCTGCGGCTTTCACCTTACCAGCCAATTACCGAAAGATTGAACGTCCAGTTTAACAACATTTCGCTTATGTAACCACAGCCGAAACCCAGAATACGTAGGCGTAACCTTAGACAGATCCCTTACTCACAAAGAACACCTAACAAATGTTGCCGGAAAACTCAAAACCCGCAACAATATGATCCAAAAACTCACTGGACCAGTGTGGGATTGAAGTGCATCAATGCTTCGTATTGATGAACTTGCACTCGTATACTCCATAGCGGAATACTGCGCTCAAGTGTAGCTGAATAGTGACAACTCAACAACACCATGAAACTCATTTCCGGCACCATAAGATCAACGCTCCCTGTACTGTGCAACATTGTCTCACCTCATCTGAGCCGTTTCAACACACTATTGAGGGAACCTATTAAAGCTCTGGGCAAATACTGAACCACCCATCCATGACGACGTTGCTATGCTCCTGTCACGGCAACAGAAACTAAAGTCTCGACACCCAACCACAAGGCTCGCTGAAGAGCTTACGTATGACGCTTTCAATGTGAGTACTATGATCAAGCCGATAATATCACCATTATTAACCCATCATGCCAACTTTTCGTGTTTGACCTACGGCGCAATCTCTGGCCGACACTCAATAGGACTTGACCCAACCACGGAAGATGCGTAGATTCGCTGTTGCGCTGTTCCGCTGTTTCGCCCAACGAATAATCACTTTGTTAACTAGAAAGTTGACGCGCTCACAGCAGAAAATATCTTGCAGCAGAAGTTGAAAGGACGCAGTTAAAAGATTGCCCTTTCTTGAAGATCGGGTGAAAATACAAGATTTAATTCATCGGCCCTACTTTCGAGCAACCATGTCTTGCAGATGAATTGGGTCACTCTTCTTACCAGGTCATCGTTTACTGTTCTTAACAGCTCAGCGGGTAGACCGTCATCTCCGGTAACGTTGTTGGACTTACTCGTAGACCTACTTCGTCCAGATTAGGTAGACAGAGCGAGCAGCTTTGATTCTACAATGCAGCATCACTGCACTCGTATACGTTTCTTGTTTCGTCGCTTGTGCTTGCAGTGGATTTCTCATCGAATTCGGTGTGGTGGTGGCAGAGAGAAAACCCTTTACATCAGAGGCGGCATCTATGATGGCATAGGATTACTTTAGTTGTTAAAGGGCATACGATCGGTAGAAAATTTGGCGATGTTTTGTGGTTGTGTAATAGTCGTCCAATGTTAATCACTTAACTCTCTTGCTTAGGACTCTAGCGATATGGGTCGTGGCGACAACTTGATAGTGATCGGAGCCAATGTTCGCGCTTCGAATTCATTCATCATGTGGGAGGCACGTCTTACGTTGATGACGGTTGATCGGTAGATTTACTGCCTTAAGTCTCCTGAGACTATTGAACACCCTGTCATCACTGTTATGGTAAGCGCCCCATGATCTTGTGCCATTCTTGCAGCATACTACGAGCTTACTAAAAGCGTAGAGCTCCATCATAACGCCAGTAAGTAGTCTTCAGTCTATCCTACTATGGGGCAGTAGGAAAGTCGGTGACCTCTTAGAGTTTGATCAGCCAGCGCGGTGGAGAGTCATGCCATAAGCAGTTATACTCATATGAAACACAACTGAACCGAACTGCGGTCACAAGCAATGATAGCGCAAGTTTGGGTCCTGGCCTCCACTGGACCATGCGCAACAAGTTCTTCTCCAATTTTATTTCCCTCAATCCCATTGTTATCTGGCACCCAGACAAGACCCAGTGAATTCAGCCTTCCGGCTTTCGATTAGCTTTCTCGAACTAGCTTGAAAGTAGTGAGAGGGTTCATTATGGGCTTAGGAGCAGCTTGGCTGTTGCTACGGATGTGGGCACATCTTCAATGGGACGAATCCACTTTTGCACTCGTCTCATCTTCTGATGAGATGTTCTTCCACGCTGGCAAAACCACTGCGTAAGCTTTTTTCATTAATCCTGCTCTTTAGGACTCTTTCCGATCAGATGGAAAACAACATTTGTCCAGCCCGTCCCTAAAGAAGGCGAATCTTCTTGTCTCTACAGACCCAATGCACTTACGCCCCTTGTTTCTAAGGTCATGAAACGCTCATAAATCGTCAGCTCATGAAATATCTCGAAACACGAAAACTGCTTAATGGCCTGCAGTACGGTTGTCGTAGCAACAGGTCCACTGGTGATTTGATGGCATGTCCCACCGAAAAGTGGAACCAAAGCGTACACCACTCTGGCGAAGGCAAGATAGTTGTACCTGAGGCATTTGACAGAGTTTGGTATCAGGTTTCGCGGCCTGCATTTGGGATCCATGAATCTCTCCTTCGATGGATTAGAATCAATTCAAGTTGTCTTAGATGGTTTCAAGCCCGATATTCGCAAAATAAATGCCGGTATGCCCCAGGGTTCCGTTCTATCTCCGACACTCTTTTTAAGTTTTATCAATGATCTCTTGTCTGCTACTTCTAATCCAATATATTCCTTTGCTGACGATAGCTCTCTCTGCTTCTCATATTCGTTCCTGGGCTCACGCCCCTGCTCTCGGCTGTAGAACGGGAACGGCAGCGTATTTTAAGCTCATTAAATTCCGATATAAACAGCACCACCTATTGAGGAACTACTCGTATTAACAAAGCGAAATTTAAACACGCAGCTATTATCGCCGAAACCGCAAAACTTTGCATTCTCGGTATGCGTGCCAATGACAACTTACGTTGGAATGACCACATATTCGATGTCGCCAAAAATGCTACGAAATGTCTAGGTTCCCTGAAACGATGTACCAAATATTTCACCCCCTCTGGACTGGCCTCAATATACGAGGCATTCATTTGCCCGAAATTGGAGTACAATGGCCAGATCTGGTAAGGTGCCCCTAAGACCTGTGTGCACTTACGTAGGTAGGTAGAGGTGAACCCAAGTAGCACTGGAATGTGCTTTTTTGTTACCACGACTCGTGTGACCTGGTTGTTGAGGATGTTAGACAGTCGGTGCCTAGGTTCAGCCTGTGGAGTTAAGAAAACGAATTTGATCTCGTATTCCTTTACCCGAGATGTCGTTAAGGTCGTCGAAGATTGGTTGGTTTAGTACACGTAGTCTGCCTCTTATTAGCGCCGGGTATTTGCAGATGATATAGGAGAGGCAATAGGGGATGTAAGGTATACCTAGTTTGGCCGCATGGTCTCCAATTGGCCAATGGCCGTAGTTATCGCCGTGATTCTGGCGATATCTGGGCGGGTTCTGTTTAGTAAGCCTCTTGTTCTATTCTCATCATGAGTCGTCCACTCCATCCATGATATGGGGCAGTTAGTTAACCAGTCCATTGGAGGTGTTCTACAGGAAGTGAAAGTGGATTTTTCCTTTAAACACTCCTAGCGCGATGTGGACCCTCTTGCCGCGAGTGAGCCGTGCAGAGCTGAGCCTTGTTGGTCAGTTCATATGTACATTGTACACTCGTTTCCTTTTATGTCACTGTGCTTTGGAACCCAAAGCCGTGTGACCCTAAAGCGACCACCCAGGTGAGCAAGCACGTTTCGGCACTCCTGCACCATTTTGGAGGATAAGCTAGCCAGTCGATATCTTTGACTATCTACTCGTGTATAGCAATATTTTGTTTGTGGATTACCAGTAGTTCCGCCTGGAATACGCTGGCAAAATCCGGCAGGCGGTATGATATTGATATTTTCAGTGACCGTGTTGAAGTACTATTTCGTCTTTTTTCCACTGAGCTCTGGTGCGACACCCTACGTAGAAGTTTCCCTTAATGCGCCCGTGGTGCCTTTTCAATTTCGTGAGGTTGTAACCTTTGCCCAACGCGGATCACCATACTAGTAACGTGTAGGTGAAAAATGGATGCACTACGACTGTGTACATCCGCAAGGTCATCTTTGGTTGACGTCCCCACTTCTTTCCAGGCGCTTTGCTGGAGGCATAGAACGCAACGCATATCTTCCTTACCCTGTATTCGATGTTTTGCTTATAGTTAAGTTTTGGGCCATACATGATTCCCAGATACCCAGCGCTGCAGGATAATGTGAACGGTTAACTGTTAAGACAGGGAAGGGTAAAATCACGTATTTTGGTTTTGGCACAACTTGTGGTCCAGGTGTTTAATTTATCTAGAGCAACCTCCATGATTTCACTTATTACGGAAGGAAACTTCCCTGACACTAGTATCATCACATCATCCGCATGACACCTTCTCTGTCTAGTCTTGCGAGAATTTTGTTTATAACCAGTAGCCCAAGTAGAGGAGAAATAACGACATACCGTGGCATTCCTCTATGGGCGAATTTAGTTAAGCGTCTCTTTCCTAGTGTTGTCTGAATAATTCTTGTTCTGAGCATAAATAATAAATTCCTCTATGCCTTGCTAGATAGGATTAGATAGGATTCAAAACCGTGCGATAAAACTCACAGGTGATACTAATATCAATCAATCAATTGACGCCCTCGAACATCGACGTAATGTCTCCTGTCTCACCTTGTTCTATCGTTTTTTCCACCACCAGTGCTCCATCAAAATTGTCAATACCATTCCGCCCCTTTAAACCTTCAACCGTAACATGAATGCTCATCAGTTTACCCTCATAGCCACATTTGGACGTAATCTCGCTTATGGAATACCCTGCCGATCTCTTTATTTCCTAGCCATTACAACTTGCACACATTCAAGACCAACGTACATCGGCATCTCTTTTTTTTCCCTCTTTAACTTCCCTTCGTTCGCACTGTGTGTAAACATCTTAAGGTCACGCAAAATCCCTTGTCCGCGCGTCAATTATATAAGACAAAGGATCAAGAGTTCTCATGTCATCGCATCAGTCGCCATATCAATAAGATCAGAGTCAAAAACAGACGCTCATCAAATCCACTGCGTATTGTACCAAAGACTATGTACTTCTCTTTAAACGGGAGATGTCTTTCAGAGTAGAGCCCACATCATGAATATCAAAGGGAGGGCGGTTCAGTAGTGCGTCACGATCAGAGCCTAGTGTGGTAGGAAAACCTTCGATGCAGCTCAGATAGACCATTCGTTGGAGTCTGGTAAAAGCAGCAGTAAAAACTTGTTCCATGAGACCACCGACGCATATGATATCATTGGTCTTATCAAGCCATAGAGATCCAGAGAGCTCTCTTCCATTGTGCTCCAACATGCAATGGAGGGGAGATAGGACGACGCCTTTTTTCACCCCCGACATCACGTATTTGCCACAGTTGGCATCGCAATCTGTGCCGTATTCACCAGTATTGCTCTTCATCCAAAAATCTAGTGATTCGTCTATGCCGCGTTGTTATATCCGAGTCGATGAAAATGGTCACATTCTATGTGAGGGTGTAGCCGTTTTTTTCCGATTTTCGATATAAAAGATGCTCTAACTATTCGTCAGGGGTTGGCCTGAATACCAATGCTAGCCTAGTAGTGAAGATTCTCTCTAGAGTTGTCAGCTGTGGATACTTTTTTTTTTAGCATAACCGGATACATGACACTTTTGATAGTCGATTTGACGCCATCAAAGGAAGCAACAGCATGACCGATGGCCTCAGGCTTTACAACAACCGAAGACAGATACCAGCTACGGCATGGTGTGTTACCCAGCTCACTTGTAGGTTACCGAAGGTGGGAGTCTTAGTCATAAGACATAGAGTTTCTGTAGCAGATGCCCGCCCTTTTAATGTCATTTTGATGATACTGCTCGTACGTTTTGTCCAGGAGATCATAGAACCTGTTTTTGGTATCTTCGCTACTCTGAGGCTGAGATTGAAAAGCTTAGCCTTGATACGAATTGCCAAGGTTCAAGACTCAAGACTTCTTTCCTAAATCTAGCTCCAATCACAAATCCGCATGGAAATAAGTTCTGCACTTGTCGTCGGTAGCAATCGCAGTTTTTTATTGTCTTTTTCCCCGGCTTATCCCATGGCACTTCAAGATTATATCTGCTTTCTACAAGGTGGCGCAAAAGTTGTCATCCGATGTTCTTTGGCTGTAATTTTTTTTTATGAATGAAAAACTTTGTTTCTGATTTTGGGTTATGTTTATTTGATATCGGCTAAGTGGCCGCCGCCAGAAATGATGGCATTCGGGTCCGATTTGTTGCATTTTCCATCACTCTTGCCAGAGTTTCCGGCAAGAGTTCCTCTCTTTCTTGACGGACATTCTCTTTGAGGACTTCAAGAGTCTAAGTCTTGTTGACATAGATTCGTGACTTCAAAAAACTTCACAAAAAGAAGTCTGAAACGGTTAAATCAGGCGATCTTGCCGGCCAAACGAGAGATTAGGTGACTCGGAAATGCAATCCTCAGAATTTCAGTTGTGGCTAGTGCAGTATGCGCTGGAACCACATTTTCTCCAGTTCCAATCCATCCAATTGAGAAAGAAGAAAGCCATTGAACATGGCTCTGCAGCGCTCGAAAAAATAAGGCCTGATGACGCCTCCAGCGTAAACAGCATGTCATGCAGTAACTTAGAGCTCTTGGCTCTTCGTGGGTTATACGCGGATTTTCCGTGCCCCAGAAGTGATAATTTTGCTTATTCACATACTTATCCACAGAGATGGAAATGGGCCTCGTCGCTCATGGTGATTTTCGATGAAAAGTTGTCTCCCTCGTGGTCGAGATTCCGGATGGCTTGAGCATAGACGATGCAGCTGATGAACTGTCTGCACTATGTAATGGAACATCTTACAGTCTTTCACCAAAATTCTCTGTAGCCGATTGATGCCCAATTGTGTGGCACGTCGTCTAATCGATACTCTGGAGTTCTCTGCGACATCTTCAACCACAGTTGCGGGGCCGGCCAGACCTGGCAGCATCTCGTGTTGTCCCATACTCTTCTAGGCGGCTGGCTAAACGTCGCAGTATTTACCCAGTTGGTGTCGGGCGACCAGGAAATCTGCGCTAAAATTCACGCTGCTCCAACACCACCGACGAATTATTCCGCAAAAAAATCGTAACAATTATTCCGTGTTCTTTAGGAGCGTAGCGATTCATGTCCTATTGACGCGTATTTTGTATCTGTTTACTTCACAAATGTCAGAGTTGAATTGACATTTGCCGCCATTTGCAAGAAATTATACCATCTTCCGATAGAGTGATGACTTTTACGCCATCTAGTAGTAGGTAACTGCAGTTAGCTGTTGAAATCCGAGGATTTTTTTTATTTCTTTTGCATGGCCGGAGAACAGTAGACCCGTACCGAGGCTTTTGGTTGTTTTAGGGATATAAGAGCTGCTATTAATCCCTGGAGGGGTTCCTGCCGGACACCCTGTTCTCACAACTTAAAGCTGATTCGTGGAAATGTGATTAAGAACACCTAAAATGAGCCTCTGTTTCGGGTTGAAACCAGCTACCACTTGCTTGGTTTCTCTGCCAAAAATCCGGTTAGTGTTTCGATTGCTGGATTCTTGGATATTGTTTCCCTGGATTGATGGCTTCTTCTTAAGTAATCTGGTGTCTCACACTCTGAAGCTCTCTTTAATGCCTCCAGTTAGCCAAATTTGTCAGAATTATGGCTCTTAGCTATTCCCAGTGTCTGATTGTTGATCAGTTAACAGTAGCTGGCCGTCTAAATCGATTAAATTGTTAGATGAAGGACGGATTTATACGATTTGTTTATCTAAAGATACTCAGGGCATTTTGCAGGTTCGACATTCGATCGACTGTGAAGTCAATCCATCACCAAAAGGTTTAGATAGTCTTAAAAATATTACATCAGCAATATGGAAATAAAAAAGCCTCATACCTCTTTGACAAGTAAGCGACAGGTGTCACAACAAAGTTTACTTATACTCACATCAACAGCCAGGTGTCACCTGTCACATGTAACTCACTACTACTGCTTATCGAAAAGTATCCGACACAGCCCAACGTATCTTTTAAGTTGTAACATAGCAACTTCTCTAAAGTCTGGCATGTCACGTTCGCCTCGAAATCTCCTACACGTACCGAAAATAACACAACAAACACTCGTTTTGTATTTATCAAATTCACCATACAAGTAACAAGCAAACTTTGCTTAAGTCATTACACAAACAAAAGAGCCAGCCAATAACTCCCGCGCAAAAATCCGAAATGTTTTGACTTTCAATTTAGGAAAGCAAACAACGCCCACCCAGGTACGCCTGAAATTACCAAACAATACCCGTAAATTCAAATCTCCTCATTGATAAGAATAATTGTTCATTACATCACGGTGAATTGTTCAAATTAAACACCTTTCGGGTTGCACAAGATACGCAATCCATACAGATACGAGTACATACTTACTCCCATACCGGTGTCGCAGAGTTAAAAAGCGACGCTTGGTTTGGTTTTACAAGTCTTCGCTTCCAAGGCCCGTTAAATTTTGAATGAGTCTCGGAATCCCAAATCCAAGTCCAATTCAAACTCCAACTCCAATTCCATCCACCCTCCATCCAAAAAATCGCTTGAGCACGCATCTACGGATATCTAATTCATAGGCGCAATGGGAATTGGGAATGTGGCTTTAACGATCGAGCCCATTGTTGAATAATAAAATCGAAGATTTAACTGTCCGCCTTAGATACATACGAGTACATATGCACGAGTCCATACGAGTAGATGGTGGATCGATTTACAAGCTCTCGATTGTGAGTTGGATAAATGGACGGAATTATCAAGAGAAGAAGGTATCCGTACCTGCACCCCGATAACAACAGACTTAGGCCGATGTGTGGTTTATGGCAGTTGGATGAACTTAAATCCGACGACACGGGTATCTCACGTAAACTGTCACTTTTAGGAACACACCTCAATGCAGGTTCATTCATTCAGGGGAATATGTATTCCTTTGTTTGTTTTCCAAGATAAAACCGGCCTCTCGTCAAATGTATCTAAAGAAAGTGTAAGACGATATCCATATTCAGAGCACGCAGATCATAGCTTACGAGTATTATCATTTAAGCAACGCACATTTGGCGAATATTCAATTCTTAAGTACATCAGATACTCTGTACAGTTCAAGGAACTTAAAAGTGATTTAATTGTCAGTCAGTTTGATTTGACTATGACTTCAAGTCTACTTACTTTTGAAGTTAAGTAGACTAGTGCAGAAGTTATCAGCTCTACGTCATGTACCCGTACCGTACGCGTCGAATTGTAAGAGTATTTGCAGTTTAGAATGCTTGCTGAGATAACACATTCTGAGTACATGCCGACTCAGGCGTAAACCCCAAAAGATAAAACTCAATTCGATATAGAAATGCGTACTCCATATTTCATATCTAGCGATGCCAGACCCATTGGCGGAATAAGCATTGCTTATCAATTGTTGAAGGAAAACCAAACGACGCAGTGAACATAATTTGTTTTTTGTTTGTGTTTGGCCTATGCAAACTCGACGACATTTATGTAGTACGACTGTCTGAATTTAAATCCAAAGAGAATCAACTTGGATTAGAAGAAGATATTCTCTGAAATACGATTTAACTGCTGGTCGCTTTGGCTTTTTAACTATTGTATAAATTTCGCAATAAATCATAAGTCAATCTTAGCTTTTTGGAGGAACAGGACTGTCAAAATGTTGGCAGAGATACGTTGTTTGATCTCGTTAGATACACTCGTTCATAAGTACTCGTATGATGTGTTAAGTAGCGCTTGTGCTGCTATTTGTGCATTTTGTTTTCTAGGTCGACTTAAAACGATATATGGCCTTACGGACTTTCTTAGGTCGGTTGACGAGAAAGGTAGAAGTCACTAAGCCCACTAATCGTGGCATCGCAATCTTTTTCGGGATAATAGGACATGGAGATCGTCTGTTAGTGTGACACTACTACTCCTCGACCTACAATTCAACACGAGCTAACCTCGGTAAAACAAAGATGGGTTAGCTGCCAAGAAAAACAACTTGAGACGTATTGTAGCGGGCGGTGACACGAAGGGATAGCTCCATCAAACTCCAAATGAAACTCGTGTGCTGAACTTTATGAACGTTATGAACGTTTATTTTTTTATTTTTTTTTATAATTAGCGCGCGCTCAAGGGGTTTTTGTACCCTTAAAATGTTCGTACACGGCGTGGGCGAAGGAAATTTAGGGGGAAAGAAAAGACAGGTACCCGTGTACATTGTTCTTAAATGTTTGCAAGTTATAACGACCAGGAAACACAGAGGTCGGCAGGGCATTCCATAAGCGAGTTGTACGGCTTAGGAACGAATCACGATATTTTAGAGTACGTCCGAAAGTGAGCTGGAGGGTATGCTGATGAGCATTCATAGCGAGACGGGTGTTACGGTTGAAAGTTTGAATGAGCGGAATGCTACTGGCGATTTCAATGGAGCACTGTCCATTGCTTGAGTGATATTAGTATCGCTTATGAGTTTTATCGCACGGTTTTGAATACTATCTAGCAGGTGCAGAGAGATGTTTTGGGCACATCCGACCAAATGTGGGCACTGTACTCCAATTTCAGACCGATGAATGCCTTACATATTGTGGCCAGATCAGAGGGGGTAAAGTATTTCTTACATCGCTTGAGAAAACCTAGACATTTCGCAACATTTTTGACGACATCGAATATGTGGTCATTCCAACGTAAGTTGTCACTGACACTTATACCGAGAATGGAAAGCTTATCGGTTTCGACGATGCAAGTGCCATCCATGGATAATGGCTGGGTGTTTAAATTTCGCTTTAACGACAGCAGACAGTATTGAGTTTTGGAAGCATTAGATTCCACTCGGATGATAGTTCCCCAATTGGTTATGCTGGTAATATCGGAATTTAATGAGCTTAGCATACGCTGCCATTCTCGTTCTACAGCCGAAGAGCAGGGACGTGAGTCCGGGAACGAATATGAAGAGCAGAGAGTACTGTCGTCAGCAAAGGAATATATTGGATTAGAAGTAGCAGACAAGAGATCGTTGATGAAAATTAAAAACGAGTGTCGGAGACAGAACGAAGCCCTGGGGCACACCAGCATTTATTTTGTGAATATCAGACTCGAAACCATCCAAGACAACTTGGATTGAACGTTCCGAAAGGTAATTTCTAATCCATTTTAGAAGAGAGTCATCAATCCCAAAAGCACGCATTTTCAACAAAAGAGCCTGATGCCCAACTCTGTCAAACGCCTTAGAAATATCAAGTGCAACTATCTTGCTTTCGCCAGATTGATGTACGCTTTGGTTCCGCTTTTCGGTGAGACATGCCATCAAATCACCAGTGGACCTGTTGGTACGACAACCGTACTGCAGGTCATTAAGCAGTTTTCGTGTTTCGAGATATTTCATGAGCTGACGATTTATGAGCGTTTCATGACCTTAGAAACAAGGGGCGTAAGTGCAATGGGTCTGTAGAGACAAGAAGATTCGCCTTCTTTAGGGACGGGCTGGACAAATGTTATTTTCCATCTACTCGGAAGGAGTCCTAAAGAGCAGGATTGATGAAAAAGCTTACGCAGTGGTTTTGCCAGCGTGGAAGAACACCTCTTCAGAAGTAGGGGAGATATACCATCTGGCTACTACACGAGTGCGAAAGTGGATTCGTCCCATTGAAGATTCGAAGCACTCAAGTGCAGTCGGGGACAAAGCACAATCTGGGAGTGTTGCGCTAGCCGCAAAGTGTGCAGCAAGCAGATTGGCCTTGTCCAAAGAGCTGACAGCTGGAATGTCATTGTAAATGAGCGTTGGGATGGTGGATGGTGGAAGAATTTCTAATGTTTTTGACGAATGACCAACAATTTTTACTGCCTTTGGGGCATTGCAGTATTTTTTGCCTCAGTTTTTCGTCGTATTGGAATTTCACACGCTTGCGAAAGACGTTGCAGTCATTTCTGGCTCGTTTAAACTTTTTTCGGATTTCCTCTGTCGGGTTGGTGTTGTAGGACCGAAAAAACATTTCTCTAACTCTGACAGTCGAGTCGTACCATGCCTTTTCTTTTCGTTTAATACTCTACATCCGATGAGGGATAAGGGTTCTCATTCCAAAGAGAGTTGTGTCTGTGGTGATGTCAGCAGCGGCATCCACGTCGTTATCGAGGAAACATAACAACCAGTTGAAATTCCTAAAGAAGCTGTTACGACCGCTCCAGTTGGCTTTCTTCTATTGCCATATGGTTTTCTTAAGGATCTTCTCTCTAACAGTGTGGTGGGTGTACGAGAATTTAGCTGATATGACACAATGGTCCGACGAGCCTAGAGGGGAAAGCATATCAACGCAGTACTTGTCAGGGTGAGAAGTTAAAAACAAGTCCAGGGTGTTGGCGGTATGACTGTTAAGGTCTGGTATTTGTGTGAGCTCATTTACAAGCTAGGTTAAGTTATTTTCCTTAGCAATGATCTCTGTCCAGAATGTTGAAGCCACCCAGAATTGTGTATCTTGAAATTGCCCGTAATCACGATTTCAGTATGAGGATGCAGGGATACAATTCTTGGAATGGAGTCAGACAACGCATCAAACTCATTAAAATCGAATTGCTGTCGAGTTTGGGGCTTCTGTAAATAAAGCGGCAGTGGATAATTTGCTTACAGAGATGGAATTTTAACCACATGAAATTGAATTCCGGATTGGAACAGGGACTACATTGTGGTGGAGTTTGGTAAGCTACATCACCACGCACGTAAATGGCGAGACCGCGGTGGGAGAAGGATAATGGCTCTAGTTCGTAGCCAGGTAACTTCAGATCAGAGTGATCTGAGAGGTGTGGGCGGCGATCTACCTGTGTTTCACTAAGTGCCAAAACAGCTGGTCGGTACTTACAGACGTGGACATACTCAGAAAAGTGATTAGTTCTTAGCCCGCGTATATTGGCTATGTCCACCCTGAATTCCCTAGTCATAATTAAAAACAAACACAGTTTGTGAAATGGAGATTAGTTCGCAATTTACATACCAAATATAATTTTTTACCGCAGTTTTACTCCCTCTTTTTCTGATCGTCTTACAAATGACAATTGCGCCAAATTCGGGAACCTCGCTCTTAAGACGAATATCCATAAAAGAAAACAAAGAAAGAGGAAAAGTAAGCCTGCGTTTACATTAAGTTAGTTTACACTGGTAGTTCTGCAATACCCCCGCCGTCGCGAATCTACACTGATTAACTAGTATTTAAGTCCAGAACGGCTAGCTTTGTTTTTTTTTTTTTTTATAATTTACGCGCGCCTAAGGGGTTATGAATACCCCTATACTGTTGCTATGGCGCGGGCGGAAAGATAGAAGGAGGAGAAAGGAAAGTTTGTGGTGTAGTGGTTTGAAACTCAGGTATGTTTGGTTTCGGTATTGACTCTCCAGGGGTGGGAGTCCGAATAGGACGGAGAGATTTTCTTCACTCGGAATGATTCCGAAACCCTACAACAGCCAAATCTACATGTCAGTGTTATGCCTTCACACGCAGATTTTTCTGACTGAGTTCCAATTACACAAATGAAAACTTTGTCTTGGCTAGGATTCGAACCTTGACCCTCCGAGTGAGAAGCGATTGCTAGTACCACTACATCACGGCCACCCCCAGCTTCGAAGCAGGCCATTTCATCAGTCCTTTAGATGTACGAACATCGGACTTCTCCATCGATTCCTGTATATACGTTTTCAATCCGGTCTCCGTGGTATGTTTACGTCGCAGACGAACACCAAATCTCCTTTCGTAATTGGCCTTAACCTTTGATATCATTTGGCTCGGCGTGTCAAAGTTGGCAAGTACTCGGACACCCACCGTTTCCAAAAACGCTCTCTTAGTTGTCGGGCTATTCTCCACTGTTTCCTCGGGTGGCACAGTTTCTCCGGCGATTCGTTCACACTCGGCGTCTGTGCTATATTTGCAGAAAGTGGTTTGGCGTGGGCGGCTCTCCTTGATCGGGTTCGACTGGCAAATGTGTAAGTGGGCGAGAATGTACCACATTTTCAGCTTCTATTACGAGGGTCTACACGGTATACTCGCGTGGTGACACTTCTTTCAGAGTACGGAGTAGTACTCGCTTTACGCATCATACCATTCGCTCCTACACTCCTCCTTCCGATGGATTGCCTGGGCAATTGAACACCCACTTAATTCCCTTAGCGGCCAGCTCATCTTGCACATAATCCCAGTCAAACACCTCAGAGAATGGTTTTGCTTCTTAGTTAGCGTCAACGAAATTTGTCTCATTGTGTCAGAACGAATTTTTACACTGCGATTGACAAAGTTGCGAATCGCCACAATAGATCGTGGGCGATCTCTAGGTAGGTGGCACACAGTCAGGCAGGTGAATAGCGCTATCCATCGCTTCTCCGTACGGTGTCCAATCGAAACGGTAAGTGGACCGAAGAAATCCAGGCCTGTATACGAGAATGGTCTCAGAAAGGGCATAAGAGGGTCTTCGGGTAATGTACCCATCATTGGAGTAACTGGTGTGGCTTTGGAAATTCAGCACTCAGGACAATTGGCGATTATTTTGCGCATAGTTTGGCGTAGACGGGGAATCCCGTATTTCTGCCGGATCTCAGAGATTTTTGCTTTATCGTGCGGTGTTTGTCGGCAACTACTAACGCCGTAAATTTAGGAGCAGATGGTAATATGATTGGTCGTTTGGCGGCATAAGTGAGCCAGCTGTCATCGCTATCGGTATAAGGTGAAAGTTTGTGCAGCGTACTTCCCTTTTTTTATTGCTTCGTTGCGCCTAATTTGGTTCATCTCTGCGGCGAACACTTCCAGTTGGGCCTGGCGCGACACAGTAGTCTTTCGGGCTTCAAGCTCGCAAGCTGTTAGACCATTAGAACGTTTGCGACATTGATCTAAAAATCGCAGTACCCAAGCCATTGTTCTTAGGAGCCTGTTAAGAGAGGGGAAACGATTAAAATTGACGAACAGTGCCTATTTTGAGCAGAGCTCTTCATCGTCCTAATATGCGCTGATGGCGATGGTAGCAATTACAGGCCACTTGCTTTCCTTTGTCAGGAGAAAATTGGGCCCTCTTAACCAATCTGATGAGGTGCTAAAGTCGAGATGACCACTTGACCGCGTAGCTTCATCAGCAGGGTTCTCATGGGTTAGTACCCACAGACAAAAAGCTGTGGTCTCAATGCAACCCTTCCAAAACGGAACTGGTTCTTTTCACCAGAAAGTACCAGATACCTCAATCTTAATGTAGCGGAAAGAATCAAAGAGGCATGCAAAAGAACGGTAGGGAAAATTTGGGGCTTAAAACCTGCTATGAGTTACTGGCTGTCTACGGTGGAGGTTAGACCCGTACTTACATACGGCGCACTAGTATGATGGAAAGCAACAAACAAGAAAACGATTTACGGAAAATTAGCGACGGTTCAAAAAACGGCTTCCATAGCCATTACAGGTGCGCTCCGTACCACCCCTACGGCAGCATTGGATCAAAAAAAACTTGCTTGCGCCAATGCGATAAGACTCACTGGGTTTGGGTTACTTCAAGAGAAGCAGTTTCGGACACGGCACGGTTCTAGCGGAGCTACTGCCGGGCAATCCAACTCTAACGAATCAAATTCTTTCCATGGTCGACTTCGACATCCCGTATGATAGAATATAGTGTATTAGGAGAGGGAGGACTGGCAAAAAAATGCAGTAATCAGGTCAAATAAAATCGCAGTTTTCACAGACGGCTCGAAAATAGAGGAAGGAACAAGTTGTGGTATCTTCTCAGAAGACCTAGAACTAAGAATGTCTATAAGACTACCGAACGCAAGCAGTGTCTCCCCATCAGAGGTTCTGGCTGTCATCAGAGCGGCTGACCTAATGCTGATGAGATCGGTCTCCGGGGAACATATATCGCTATCTACATACATCGACAGCCAGGCCGCTCTTAAGGAAATGGTACCGGCCAACATCAATTCTGATACAGTCAGGGGCTGTCGCATAGTGCTTAACGCACTATCCAGTCAGAACCGGCTAAGACTGTGCTGGATGCAAGGACACTGCGGTAAAGGAAATGAACAAGCGGACGAGCTTGCTAGAAAAGGCGGGTTACTCGAGAATAGTGAGGTTGCCAATATCAAACCACCACTTTGCATAGTGAGGGGCACTATCGAGGAAGAAATTACAAAGACTGCCAACCTAAGGTGGTCAATTCTTGAAAGACACAGGGTATCCACGGCTCTTTGGCCGCTTTTTGACGGCAAAAGATCTAGGATGGCCCCGCTTTGGCGCCTGGTGTCTGTGTAATGGCATATCCATCACACTCCTGTTTAACCTAACCCAGAATGACTACTTATTAAAGTTGTCTATCTCCGAAGAGTCACATTCCATAAATTAATTAATAATTTTCTTAAAAAGTAGATTTCTAAGAAATGAAATAAAATCATCACATTTGTGTTGCAAAAATAAAAAGACCAATCCAACAGCGACAACATATTTGGTGCCCCAATGACAAACGAAACATTTTTCAAATATTGTAATTGATAATTAATTATTCTTTCGTCTATTCACTGCAAATTAATTGACCTTAATTCGCATGCCAAGAAGGCAATTAATGGCTTTTATTCTGGCACTGGCTTGCAATCTGTCTATGTGACATTTGCTCCTTCACGATCTTTCATTGCTGACTTCATTAATTTTAGTGGCACAATTGCTGCAGCACTTCATAGGAAATAGTGTCCAAGAAATCACCGCTTAATAAATTAATTCTAAATTTGTAATTAAACATTTTTAATTCGTTAATTGGAATTTTTTCTCCTTCCTTTTATTTTCAGGTATGTAGTCGTGCAAGCAAACGAACAATTTGAGATACTTATTCGTCTGACTTCTGTCGTAAGTATTTAATTGAATTTAAATAAAATTTCAATTAATTATTGACGGATAGATTTAATTGAATTGAAATTTTTTTATTAATTTATTCGGCTTAATACAAGCTATAACTTAAAATTAAACTTAAACCTAAACTTAAAACTAAGGTTGGTTGGAGTGGTGAAGGAGAACGGATTTGAGGTAGGGAGTGATGCGGGTGAATTGATTTCTTTTAGTATACGGAAGATTGGTTCGTTCGCGGCATAGGAGGTGTGATGGGTTGGTAGATAGGAGAGACGAGGGTACTTAGATTTCGAGGAACACAGAGTTGTGAAGGGACGCGCATTCAGCGCAATCTAAAATGAGTTGATGAAGGAAGAGAAAGTCGGCTGCATCTCTGCGTTCCTCAAGGGTGTTTAAGTTCATATGCTTGAGACGGTTTTGATAGGGGGGCAGAATAAAAGAATCATTCCAGGGCATACCTCGAAGAGTAAATCGAAGAAAGCGGCGCTGGATGCTTTCGATTCTCGAGATATGAACACGAAGATATGGGGATCACACTTGACTGTCGTGCTCTAGGAGGGGCCGAACAAAGGTAATATAGAGAGACCTGGTCACGTATGGGTTGGTGAATTCTTTGGACCACCGTTTTACAAAACCTGGTGCAGAGTTGGCCTTAAGGATTATCCCATCCATATGTAAACGGAAGTTGAGCTCTCTATCACACAAAATGCCGAGTCGCGAGGAGATTGAACGGAGGAGATAGGTTGGTTGTGGAGAAGGTAGATTCGGGGAGGAGGTTGGTGCCGCTTATGTGAAAAGGTGATGAATTGGCATTTGTGGATATTAAGTTCCAAACAATTTTTGAGGCACCAGATCGAAAAACTATCAAGGTCTTGTTGAAGGAGGAAGGAGTCATGGGGGGCAGACGAGTGTTTGATGATTCTATCGAGATCATTTATGGTTAAAATAAAAAGAAGAGGACCGAGATGGCTGCCTTGTGGGACTCCAGAGATGGCCAAAACTGGAGTCGAGTGGGCTGACCTAAAACGAACACTGTAAAAACGGTTTTCGAGGTAAGAGTATATTCATTTTAACAGTATGGGTTTAAAGCCGAGGGCAGAAAATTTGAAGCGTATTAATCGATGAGAGATTTTATCGAAGGCCTTGCTAAAATCGGTTGCAACTGCATCGACTTCGTTCCCATTCTCTAGGGCAGAGAGGGCAAAGGATACGAATTCAACGAGATTTGTGGTGGTTGACCTACCCATTCTTTGATCCTTTTTTGTGGATCAGGGTTATGAAAGAGGTTTTCCAAGCCTGAGGAACTTCTCCTTGTGACAGGGATAGACAAAAGAGATTACAAGGGAAAGAGAGCAAGATCAGTTTTTAAGGAATATGGCAGGAAGGCCATCTGGGCCACGTATGAATTCGTCATTAAGTTGGTGTAACTTATATTTGATATCAGACGGGTCCAGGGTGTGAGAGAGTGGTGGGCCATTGGCGAAATTCAGTAGGTGATTAAAATAGGATGGATCCGGTATAAAGGAGTCGTTGCTGCAGGATTTTTTGAAAAAGGTGGCAAATAGGTTGGCAATGGTGAGTGGATCGGTGGATGACTTGTTGTTGAAAGAGAGGGAAGGAGGGTAGCCATCGGAATTTCTTTTGTAGTTAACAAAGTTAAGCGCCAAGACAGATGGAATAGTCGAAAAAGGATCTGGTGCGAAGTTAAACAGCCCTTATTTCTTATTTCGTAAGGAACGAAGCTTGCGATTATACCAGGAAGGACTAGCAGATGATGTTTTAAGGCGGGAAAACGGAACGTAAAGGGAAAAAGGGTTAAATATTTCTCTATAAACAATGGATAAGGCATCATTTATACTTGGCTTGTGAAAGTTAAAGGGAAATCTGCTGAGATAGTCACTGATTTTGTGGAAGTTTGCTGTATGAGAGAGTTGTGGGTGCAGTGGACTGGATAGAAGAGTTATGCAAAAACGAGAGAAGAAGGGGAGAGTGGGAGTTATCGATCGTTGAGAGAAATAGGGCAAAAAGTGAGACTGTGAGCTAATTGAATCTGTTGTGAAAATGAGGTCTAGTTGCCTGCCCATGTACTTGGATATACCGCTGATTTGACATAGACTTGAGTCTGTTAAGCGATCTAAGAAGAGACTTTCCTAAAAAGAGACTGAAAAACGATTGATCATCTGATGTAGTCTACGCTGCGGAAGATTAAAGTCGCCGCAAATAAGGATATCTTCAATAGAGTCAGACCGGTCAACTAACTGGTCGATCGTATCGATAGCAAGTTGGTAGGATGCAATAGGTTGAGCTGGTAGCAACATGTCTATAACGTAGAGGGACTTGAAGGGGAGTGATATTTTTATTGCGACAAAGTCGACTTTAGAGGACGAAGAAATGGTAATGGGAGTAGAATTAAGGCTGTTGTGGAGCACTAGTAAGACGCCTCGACAGGGGGAATCATCATTTGGGCTGGTAGAATCGTCATCGCGAAATAGATTAAAAGTAGGGGGGAACAATTCCTGATGGTTTATGTCGAGAATCAGGCTTGTTTCAGTCAGGGCGTAAATATCAAAGGGAAGAGCATTCGGTTGGCGTAGAACAGCATTGGTTTTAGAGCGAAGACCTCTTACATTCTGGTAGTAAAAGGTAAGAGGGATATTGTGGGGTGGAGGTGGGAGGTGTTAGGTAAGTGTTGTCAGGGGAGGCAAGTTATGGACGAGAAAATTTATCGTGGTCGGCTCGGCTCGGCTTTGCTGTACGTTGAGATTCGCTTATAGTGGCCGAATGCAGCGAGCTCGTCTGCCACTTTCTGAGGAGGCATGCTAAAAATCTCGTGTTGCCTGACATAACGGTTCCTACGACTGATAGGGTCGGTATTAAGGCTTTCCTGCTGAATGGAAACCATGACGCTGGTTTTGGTTTTCCCTGACGCAGTCCGATTAGTCATGTATTTTCGTATATCTTTCTTTCTCTAAGCCTAGAAGATGCATAGCGACTTTCTGTAGTACCATTTGTTTGCTGTGTTAGTTTAACTGTGGGGGGAAAAAGGATATCAAGTATAGTGACAATGGAGGAGGGGGGTGGCTGGTAGATGCAAACAATACAGAGTGCTTAAGTGATGATATTATCTCCCGCTACCAAATTAGTAGTATATCATTTAGGCTGCTACTCAACTATGAACATCTATACGTTATTCCTGTCCCGATCCATTGAACTAAAATCAAAAATTCTTCAAATGCTCTACAGTTGCATATCATCTTGGATATCAGGGTTTTAGGGCAAAATGTCGCTTGACCATGTGTCGCCTTATGACTTTTGATATCAAAACTATCGTTGGTGGGATTACTGTGGTTCAGTGAGCGTTACCCGACTATATGTTGCACAGCTCGGATGCTATTATAGACAATTTTACAACTTGACTTCTTGCTTCCAGAATCTCCAGAAGTGTATACGTTCCATCCAAAGTGGATAAAGATCGATCAGTTAGTTAA
Organism: Volucella zonaria; assembly: GCA_963966105.1. Classification (NCBI taxonomy): domain Eukaryota; kingdom Metazoa; phylum Arthropoda; class Insecta; order Diptera; family Syrphidae; genus Volucella; species Volucella zonaria. The sequence goes on along the minus strand of OZ014530.1, from coordinate 247,755,341 downwards.
GGGAAGATTTCAAGGGTTCCACAATATGGTAAATAAGGCCTTTGCGATATCCTGAAAAGACTCATGTTTTTGTAGTTTGCACTAAGACGGTGAGTTTGGATGGTTTCTTTCTTCTGGACTAGGCAAATGACGTCTTGATTCCATTTATCAGTCACACATTCTAACCTAATCTAGCAAATGAGTTGGTAACTCTGCCGGTTACCCAAACTCCGTTTGAACCTGGACGTTGATCTCAGATCTTCTGTCTTGTTGGGTCGACGATGGGGTTTCCACTGTTTAAACTGAATAATTCGATTTGCTGAAGACCTCCATTTAACACATTTAAACATGACACATTGCGAGTATATATAGTTATGTCCCCATGGGCAGGGAGGTCTATCGTCTTTAAAGATACTACAGTGATCTAGATGGCGGAGTTACCGAACTCTATTTACATCTTTGATCTATCCGTGAAGTTGGACATAGATTCGTCTATCTGATGTTTCTTTCATTGCAAGGTACAGGACAGGGTGTCCCAAAGTAGAATTTTGCGCCATATATGCAATAAAGTGTTGCCAACGAAAAAAAAAACAGCGTGACAGCTGACAGTTCAGGGTAACTAAAAATATTTGAAAAATAATGAAGGCTTGGCAGCAACAGTTCGCAATTTCAACTTCATCAACTTTGAAGAGATTAATTCAAAGGTTCAGGGAGATTGAATCAATCGGTGATCTTAGACACTCTGGCCGTCTTTCAACAAGTCGTTCAACACAAACTTCGAAGCAGTTCGTGAGTGTGTTGCTGAGAGTTCAGAAACATCAATTCGGCATCGTGGTCGAGAATTGGACATTTCGAGAAGCCCTCTACAACGCATTCTGACGAAAGATCTGCGTTGTCATGCACACAAAGTACAATTAACTCCAGAGCTGAAGCCTACTGATCACGCACAGCGAAGATAGTTCATTGAATGGATTATGGACGTGATGCAGGTAATCCTGCACCATAGTAAAGCGGCGACGGCCTGTCTGGTGGAGAACACCATCAGGACACTTATTCAAGAGCCCTAGATCAATAAGCACAACAAGATCCAGGGGCCTAGGCTAACCAAATAGAGGCATTTCTTTTCAATAATTACAGCTCAGGTGACCTGACGGCGGCAACACGCGAAAGGAAGTGTGAAAAAACCATTTTGTCTGACCTCGACATACTTCCCTTACGACTCCAAGCTAGTTATCTAGTAGAAACTAAAGGACTTGGGAAGGTAGTAAGATTGAATGCTGGTGCTGGTTTGTGACACGAACGCCCATCATACGCAATGGGGAAGCGGTGATGTTAACCCATGAGGTGAGTGGTTGTATGATTTCATTTTGTCTTCCAACCTCAATATTTGCAATAGAGGGAATTCAACCACTTTTGTGGTAAAAATAGACAGGAGGTGCTACATATCAGCCTTGCTTCAAATACAGAAGGGTTAGAAATATGGGAATGGAGTTTACTCGACGAAGCGTTGATGTCGGATCACCGATGGATACGCTTCAAGGTGAACTTACAGAACAGGGTATGTAGTTTTCAAACAAATCCTAGGAAGACTGATTGGGTCAAGTATACAGAAGTGGTAAATATACACCTGGATACCCAATCACTTGCGATAATATTGTTAACTTAGATAGGACGGTAGAAAATATTAGTCAGGCGCTAACAATGGCGTTCGATAAAGCTTGTCTGGTTAACAGAACACCTAAATGGGCTCAACCAAAATGGAGGGATAGGAAGATAGGTTTAAAAAGGAAAGAGAAAACTCTATAGTAGACCGAAGCTCTTCGGAAGCGACAATGCATGGAATGAGTACTACGAATGTAAGAAACAATTCAAGTACCTAGTTAGAAAGCCAAAAATGGTTTCATGGCAGAAGTACTACGAATCTATCGCGGTAACAGACGAGGTTACGCAAAATGCTTTCAAAGGAAGCGAGCGTTCCCAGCTACCTCAGAAAAAATGACGGAGCCTGGGCTGAAAGTAGCCAAGAGGTTCTGGTAACTTTGGTGGAAGCCCAGTTTCCTGGATCCACTGAGAACATTAACCGAAGAGGAAATAGGTGTTCAATTCAGTCCGTACAAATCTCCCAGTCTGGATGGTATTCTACCGATTACGCTACAGAAAGCACCGAAGGTAGCAATCCAAAAAATTATGGAAATCCTCAGACACAGTCTAAAAATAGGGTACAGACCTAAGGGAAGTTAAGGTGGTCTTTATACCTAAAGCCGGGAAACAGGAGCATATAACACATTTCAGACCAATAAGTCTGTCATCATTTATGCCTAAAACTCTAGAGCGACTATTGGAGATTCACATTAGGAGCAGATGCAATAATGGTTTTTTGACTGACTTCCGGCATGCATACAGGAAAGGAAAACCTGTAGAATCCGCCCTGCACGAGGTGGTGGCTAAAATAGGGAAGAGTCTACACTGCAGCGAGTTTGCGATGGCGGCCTTCTTTAATATACAAGGAGCCTTCGATAACGTGGACTGCATCGCCATTAAAAATGCTCTAGTAGACGCTAACATTGAACATGGCTTTACAAACTGGGTTTGCAACATGCTTGCAAGCAGGAAAATAAACTGTTCCTTGGTTAGAATGTCCGTAACCAGGGGAACCCCTCAGGAGGGCGTCATATTCCCACTCCTGTGGGTGGTGGTTATCAATGACATCCTCAGAAAGCTTAGTACAATGGGTATAAGTGCCACGGCATACGCAGATGACGTGGTCATAATAGTGCAGGAAAATAATTAAATATTTTAAGCGGCATTATGGTTGTTGCCCTGAAGACGATCAGCACTTGGACAAAAAGCTGTGGTCTCAATGCCAACCCTTCCAAAACGGAACTGGTTCTTTTCACCAGAAAGTACCAGATACCTCAATTTAAGCTCCCAAAACTCAACGGAGTGGAACTGTCCCTTTCGGACAGCGCGAAGTATCTGGGTGTGATTCTGGACAAAAAACTGAACGGGAATCTTAATGTAGCGGGAAGAAACAAAAAGGCATATAGTGCTCTTTTTATCTGCAAAAGAACAGTAGGAAAAATTTGGGACATAAAACCTGCTATGGAGTACTGGCTGGATACGGTGGTGATAAGATCCATACTTACATACGGCGCACTAGTATGGTGGAAAGCAAAAACGGAAAATTAGCGGCGGTTCAAAGAAGGGCTTCCATAGCCATTACAGGTGCGCTCCGTACCGCCACTACGGCAACATTGGATCAAAAAACTTGCTGGCAACAATGCGATATGACCCACTGGGTTTGGGTTACTTCAAGGGCAGTAGTTTCGGACATGGGATGGTCCTAGCGCAGCTACTGCCAGGCAATCCAACTCTAACGGGTCAAATTCCTACCTTGGCCGACTTCGACATTTTGTATAATATAATATATCCGGAGAGGAAGGACTGGCAAAAAAAATGCAATAATCACAGAGTAGGCAACAGGTTGTGGTATCTTCTCAAAATATCCAGAACTAAGAGAGCCTATAAGATTGTGGGTCTTCCAATCAGAAGTTCTGGCTGTCCTCAGTGCTGCTGAGCTGATGCAGATGCAATCGGTATCCGGAAGAGATGTCGCTATCTACATCGATAGCTACGCCGGTCTACAGCAGGGGCTGTCGGACAGTACTCAAGGGTGAGACTGTGCTGGGTGCCCCGACACTGCGGTAGTAAGGGACACTATCGAGGACAAAATCATAAAGACTGCCAACCTAAAGTAGTCAAGTCTTGAAGCACACAGAGTATCCAAAGCGCTCTGGCCACTTTTCGACGGCAAAAGATCTAGGAAGTTAATAAAATTACTCAAAGTTTAGCTTAGGACAGTAATAGGAATTCTGACAGGGCACTGTCTCCTGCGGAAATATGCAACGAGAATAAAATTGTCAGATACAGATATTTGTAGATTCTGCGGTGATCTGCTAGCTATTGAGGGCATAACACAAGAAAACTGTGTGAATGCGAGGCAATATCGCGTAGTCAAAGAAAATTTTTAGGGAAATACTAGAGGAAATACTCGTAGACGGCACGAACTTCAAAGGCCTTCTTGGCTTTTGCAAAGAAATTGGATGTTTCACCAGGACGATTGCTTAGGTTTTTGCCATTTGAAGACAAATTCAACTGGTTCCACAGGGATCGCGATGGGCCCGTTTTGGTGTGACTATTTGTGTGATGTGTGCTTTATTAAACAATAAAAAAATTAAAGTTTTTAATTGGTAACCTCTGTTTGCTATCAAAATTACTTTCTGCGTGGATTTTAGGACACGCTTTATGTTCCTTTTACTGAAATTATTTCTCTCATCTTTCCTAGAAAGACCGGTATAGCCTACAGTCGTAAAGTACCTACAGCTTTAGCACACAGAACCTAGGACCTGTACTCTGATGGCGGTGCCATTACCATTCTCACACACAGCAAGTGTCAAAGGATGTTCTGCCAGTTACGTTTATCACGCTTTGATGTAAGGGACAGCTAAAGTCGCTGATTTTTTAGAAACTTCAAGAAATATTTATTTGGAATATTAACATTTTGGAGAGTCATGATATTGTTCAGTGCCGTCCTTCAAGAATACACCAGCGCCGCATCTTAGATCGGTTTTGAAACTATCGGCGCACAACCGACTAAATCCCTTTCCTCGCTCAGATTCTAACCGAAACCATTGCTTGGGCACAGTGAAGGCCGATTTCATATTTTCTTAGCAACAGGAGGTCTGGTGTCCATACGACCATAGTCAAAAGCAAAGCATGGAAAGTCATCAAAACTCTAGTGCTTGCATAACACCAAAGGGCACTTATTTTTTAATGGAACATAGCGTACATTCCAAGGAAGATTCGTTAGGGCATCTAGATTAGAGCCAAGTGTGGTAGAGAACACCCAAGTAGCACAGAGAGACCGTTCTTTGTAATCTGGCAAAAGCAAGAGTGACGTATTCTCCGCCAGACTACTTATGTACTGGACATACTTGATTTTATCATAGCCATGTACGAGTATATCCAAAGTATTTTCCTTAGTGACAAGCAGTTTGTCTTGCCTTGCCACGGTTGGTGATGCCTTGATGCACTAGATGTGTCAAATCAGTTAGATTCCTTCTTCTCGCAAAGAGAACAACTGACTTAAAACCCATTTTTAGTGCACTACGTCCAGAGTCGCCGGCGCTTTAGAGCACGCAGTCACTACTCTGTGTCGACCAGCATGCACCGTAGGAGTGGAAAAAGGACTTCTCCTTTCGGGCAATCTTTCTATACCCCCGAAATCACGTATTGGCCGTAGTCAGCATTACAATCATGATCCTAGTACTGTTCTATTCCAAAATCCTAATGGATCTACGTCGTGGTGTGTGTCAGAGTTACAGATGTCCTCAAAGATTGCGTTGTCGAAAGCACCCTCAATGTCGATGAAAATGCCCAGCGCGTGTTGCTTCTTGTCGGGTGCACTTTAGATTCTGCCCACCAGATTTTGGAACGCAGTGTCGCAGGATTTTTCATATTAGTAGGCATGCTGCATCCTAGACAGAGGAAGGGTTCGCAAAGTAAATACTTTTGCTCAATCGTTCTCGCCATGCTCAGGAATTTAGACTAATAGGTCTGAACCTTTTAACGAGCGTGTAGTCATCTTTTCCGATTTCGGTATAAAGGATAGCCTTTATCAGTCCCCAAAGTGGAATATTTTTGGGAAAAAATCTGGGCCTACACCCGCGTAAATCGTGTTTAGGGACAAGGTTCACTTTTGACTCAGGTCTTGTGAACAGCAAAATCGCGGCGTCTGGAGTGAGGCAAAACCTGGAAGAGTGGTATCATCGACAATGATCGGTTATTTCTTTAAAAATATGGACGAGATTGATCCGGATGATAGTCATTACCAACAAGATGTTCATACTGCGTGTCATACTGCCCATGAAACTATTTCATGGTTTCGACTTTGTGGAGTTCAAACAATACGGCTTAGAAGATATTTTACGCCAAGATCTGGGATCTGCTACCTCTTCGGACAGACGATGCTGATGTTCCATTCAACAGAAAATTTTTTCTTTAAACCAAATCTTGCCAATGATTTGGTATACACTATCTAGGAAGTCAACTCCTGCTGTCTTAGATAGTTCGGCAGGTAGACAGACCTTCCAGGCCATCGGCCTTGCTGTAAGTTTAGACATTTTTATTTTTGCTTTGGAACTCTTGGATTTCATGGCCCAAGTTAAATGATTCTTTTCCTTCACACCGAGTGTGACTTTACAACTACACGTCGTTGCTTTTTCCTGCACCTGGGTGTGTTCGGATCTCGCAGGCGTAGCATGTCCCTTTTACCTTCTGGTAAGACTTCCAAACGTGGCTCCTTCAAAAACACTTCTCCATTTCCGGAGAAGCCGGTATTGTTATGTTTTTGTTTTGCTCTTAGAGCTATTTGTGCAAAATTGTTCGTCCAATCAAGGGTTTCGTGGCGGTGGTCGAGTGAAACCTAGCACAATTATTTCGCTATTTTCGAAGGTTTCTGGACAGCGTTGACGAAAGGTTAAGAGATGCGTAATCGGCCAAGATTAGGACGGTTGGTTGTGATTGCAGCCGATCGACGTCAAATCTCGTATTTCTTTCTGGTCTGGCTGTTAGTACGTCAAAGTTTACCAGCCATATTCAGCCACTGTACGGTCAAGGATCAGTTCTTTTTCGATCTCTTCATTGCTCTGAAGTGCAGGAATTCATGGCTTTCATCGTTGTTTGTGATAATGATGCCTAGCAGGTAAATAAGATCGATGGAGGTAGAGCCTAATGAATCAATGTATAGTGACCTGTTAGTGGGTTGGACCGTTTGTCTCTGCTGTACCTTCGATTATTCCTTTTGCTTCTTTCTACAATAATTCCATGGAAAATGCTCTTATTTTCGAGAGCTTTGTTGTGATGGCGCTCCTATTTGGATAGAAGAGATCCTGTAGTCACTTTTAAAAATTCTTACTATGATTCACATACTTTATCTCATGAGCTGCTACTGAGTCTTTGAAAGGTTTATAAAGCTAATAAAGCCAAATCCGGCCTTTTGCAAAGGAAGCGATTAAGGGTTTTTTTTTTTTTTTATAAACGGCACGCGCTAAAATGGTTTTGTGCCCTTAAAATGCTCGTACACTGCGCGGGCGAAGGAAATTTAGGGAGGAAGAAAAGACAGGTACCGATGTACATTGTTTTTAAATGTTTGCAAGTTATAACGACCAGGAAACACAGAGGTCGGCAGGGCATTCCATAAGCGAGTTGTACGGCTTAGGAACGAATCACGATATTTTAGAGTACGTCCGAAAGAGGGCTTGAGGGTATGCTGATGAGCATTCATAGCGAAACGGGTGTTACGGTTAAAAGTTTGAATGGGCGGAATGCCACTGGCGATTTCAATGAAGCACTAGTGGTGAAAATAGCGATAAAACAAAGTGAGGCAGGAGACATTTCGTCGGTGTTCGAGGGTGTCCATTGCTTGAGTGATATTACATAGTATCGCTTATGAGTTTTAGCAGGTGTAAAGAGATATTTTGGGTGCATCCGACCAAATGTGGGCACTGTACTCCAATTTCAGACCGATGAACGCCTTATATATTGAAGCCAGATCAGAGGGGGTAAAGTATTTCTTACATCGTTTGAGGAAACCTAGACATTTCGCAGAGCATTTTTGGCGACATCGAATATATGGTCATTCCAACGTCAGTTGTCATTGACACACATACCGAGAATGGAAAGCTTATCGGTTTCGACGATGCAAGTGCCATCCATGGATAATGGCTGGCTGATTAAATTTCGTTTTAACGACACCAGATAGCATTGTGCTTTGGAAGCATTGAATTCTAATCTGTGGGTTGTTCCCTAATTAGTTAAGCTGTTAACATCAGAATTTAATACGCTGCCGTTCCCGTTCTATAGCCGAAGAGCAGGAACGTGAGTCCGGGAACGAATATGAAAAGCAGAGAGTGCTGTCATCAGCAAAAGGATAATCTTGAATTAGAAGTAGCAGACAAGAGATCGTTGATGAAAATTAAAAAGAGTGTCGGAGACAGAACGGAGCCCTGGGGCACACCAGCATTTATTTTGTGAATATCAGACTTGAACCCGTCCAGGACAACTTGAATTCCACGTTCCAATAGGCAACTTCTAATCCATTGAAGAAGAGAGTCATCGATCCCAAAAGCACGCGTTTCCGACAAAAGAGCCTGATGCCAAACTCTGTCAAATGCCTTAGAAATATCAAGTACAACTATCTTGCTTTCGCCAGAGTGATGTACGCTCTGGTTCCACTTGTCGGTGAGACATGCCATCAAATCATCAGTGAACCTGTTGCTACGAAAACCGTACTGCCGGCCATTGAGAAGTTTTCGTGTTTCGAGATATTTCACGAGCTGACGGTTTATCAGCGTTTCCATGATCTTGGAGAGAAGGGGCGTAAGTGCAATGGATCTGTAGGAGAAGATTCGCCTTTTTTAGGGACGGGCTGGACAAATGCTGTTTTCCATCTGCTCGAAAGAGTTCTAAAGAGTAGGATTGATGAAAAAGTTTACGTAGTAGTTTTGCCAGCGAGTAAGAACACCTCTTCAGAAGAAGGGGAGATAGACCATCTGGCTAATACTCGAGTGCGAAAATGGATTTATCCCATTGAAGATTCGACGCACGCAAGTGTAGGCGGAGACAAAACACAATCTGGGAGTGTTGAGCTGGCCGCAAAGTGTGCAGCAAGCAGATTGGCCTTGTCCAAAGAGCTGAAACCTGGAATGTCATTGTAAATGAGCATTGAGATGGAGGATGAGGCAGGATTTCTAATATTTTTGGCGAACGACCAACAATTTGTACTGCCTTTGGGACATTATAGTATTTTTTGCCTCAGTTTTTGGTCGTATTGGAACTTTATACGCTTAAGAAAGACGTTGCAGTCATTTCTGGCTCGCTTAAACTTCTTTCGGTTTTCCCCTGTCGGGTTGGTCTTGTAGGACCGAAAAAACATTTCTCTGACCCTGACAGCGTCTTTACAGCTCGAGTCGTACCATGCCTTATCTTTTGGTTTGATACTCTTCATCCGATGAGGGATGAAGCATCTCATTCCAAAGGGAATGGTGTCTGTGATCATGTCAGCAGCGGCATCCACGTCGTTACCGAAGAAAGATAACGATCAGTTAAAATTCCTAAAGAAGTTGTTAAGTCCGCTCCAATTGGCTTTCTCTTATTGCCATATGGTTCTTTTAGGGATCTTTTCTCTAACTGTGTGGTGGGTATACGAGAATTTAGCTGATATGACACAATGATATGATATGACGAGCCTAGAGGGGAGATCACATCAACGGAGTACTTACCAGGATGAGAAGTTAAAAAGGAGTCCAGGGTGTTGGCGGTATGACTGTCAAGGTCTGGTATTCGTGTGAGCTCATTTACAAGCCGGATTAACACCGTCCTTCGGGTGTTGTTTGTCCAGAATGTCGAAGCCACCCAGAATTGTGTATATTGAAATCGCCCGTAATCACGATTTCAGTATGAGGATACAGGGATACAATTGTTTGTTTGGAGTCAGACAGAGCATCAAACTCGTTAAAAGTCGAATTGCTGTCCAGTTTGGGGCTTCTGTAAATAAAGCAGTAGTGGATAATCTGCTTGCGGAGATGGAATTTTAACCACATGAAATTGAATTCTGAATTGGGACAGGGACCATATTGTGGTGGAGTTTGGTAAGCTACATCACTATGCACGTAAATGGCTAGACCGCGGTGAGAGAAGAATAATGACACTAGTTCATAGCCAGGTAGTTTCAGATCAGAGTGATCTGAGAGGTGTGTGCGGGAATCTGCCTGTGTTTCACTAAGTGCCAAAATAGCTGGTCTGTATATATAGACGTGGACGTACGCAGAAAAGTGATTACTCTTTAGCCCGCGTGTATTGGCAATATCTACTCTAAATTCCCGAGTCATTATAAAGAAAGACAAACACAAAAAACACAAACACCGACGATACTAAGCAAGGTTGCGAAGTGAAGTGGCTGACGTTGGTTTACCGAATCAAATTGGTGTAGGTGTTATGCCCTTACAACAATATGAAACAGTGCACCAACAAAATTTTCACTCACAGTTACTGCACGTACCGTATGGTAAATACAGTAACGGCAGTGGCCGAGTGCAAGCAACAGTACAACGACCAGCAGCGGGAGAGGTGGGATACCCGCACTGTGTGATATTTTTGTTTCTGTTAATTGCTCTGCACTGTTGTTTTTTTTTTGTTTTTTGTTATTATTATTATTATCAAGGGAACGATACAAATTAATTTGTAGGGTCCGGGATTTAACGCCGGGGTACTATGCCCATGTGGCGCGTTTTGTCAACAGCACGCGGAGTACTGAGTTCCCATGTGGTCATCCACCTACCTACTTACCGCGCCCAACACTGTTTGATTTTGGTGATCTAGCGGGAACCGATGCTTTCAGTGTGGCGAGGCCGTTGACTATGGAGCAAAGGAGAGATTACGAGTGCAGAATGACGTCTGCACTCGTCGGTGGTCGACACGGTACTGACATCCCTACAGGCATGGCTGTAATACGAGTCGAGAACATCGATTTGTTGGTAGATCATAATTGATGATCCGTCTCATCTATCTATGAATATTTTGAGAATCTCCGATGGGCGACTGCTTTTCCACCACAACAGCTGCTCCTTCGTCGCGTAGAATAGTCACTAAATTTGAAGTCATTTTCTGACTGACATTTTCCAACGTACGAGTATGTTTAGGTCATTACGTATGTTCTTGTAATTGCTTAAAAGTCAATTTGACACTTGACTGCATCCGACTGTCGTGTTGTTTTTATTAAAACACTTCTCCAGTGACCAACGTTAAAAAGAGAATGTCGCTCCACTTGACCAAAGTGAAGTATCTTTTCCGTAAATCTTTCAAAAGGAAACAGAGCACTTTAAAATGTTAATGAGCTTGACCTGAAAACGAAAGTGAAATTGGAAAATAAAGACCCATTACGAGAATTCAAGACTACCTTTCGTTTTTCTCTTCAAATTTATGGGCCATTTGCTCAATCATAACATCAATTCTGTTGCCTTCCGCAACCCAGCTACACTTGAAACTCTCTGGATCCAACAATGGTGAAAACAAAAAAATCAAAATTGTTTATTCTTACCTGAGTCCAGTCCAGATAGACCTGCACAACAATACAAATTGCATCACAAATCCAATGTACGTGTGTGTTCGTGCTCTCTCGTGGCCATGAAAAATCAAATAAACTTAAAAATAAACAAAAGGACGCATAGATGTGTTTTTTGGTATTCGCTCCTACCCACGGATGTTTAAAAAAGAACGAAAAGATAAACAGTGGTTTCGAAAACTTGAAACAGGCCCCAACATTTGCCTTCCATCTGTTGCGAAAAATAAAAAAATAAGAATCCGTGCAAAACATCTTTCTCTTAAAAAAAATTGGTCCCGCGTGGCATAAGATACTCGCATCATACCTTAAAACTCGTATGCTTTTGAAAAAGTCCACTTGTAACGACTGTTCGAGCAGAAAAGCGCTCTGGAGTTCATTGGCTCAGTGATAAGACACGCCAATGACTGAATGCTCTGTCATTAACACGTGTGTTGTACATCATTGCTAAGTTGCAAGCAACGATTCTATCTGCAAGGTGCCTCGTAAATGCGACTCTTAGAGAGTTACATGAGACCCAACTGAGGCGTCGTAATTATAGTTCAGGAGTCATGTCCAACACGTTCGAGTTATGTTCGTAAATCATACTAATTGTTGACTTTTATGGACTGCAAACGATATTTGCTTTGGCTTGGCGTTATGCAACACCAAGGTGTTTAGTACGTCGCGTCGTCGGAGTTGATGTACGAGTTTTCGTAACTCGTGTGTTCTTTCTGTGTGCTAAGCATTGAAATTTGTGTTCTATTACCAACGAGTACTTGCAAATACTCGTAAATCGATGATTTGTAAGTAAATTAGCGAATCTAATAGGAAAACATGCGAGTAAATGGGCTTATGATGTGCATTAAGGCTGACTTTTATGACTTGGAGGGAGACACTGTAGGTTGGACCCATATGTATACTCTACGCTCGTTCATAGTGCTGAACTCTTCGAAATTGTATACCCTGGCCTTTGTTGTTCTGGTAGAAGTGCTCACACGAATACTTTATCCTTTAGACACCGAGCTTACTTATTTACTTAAGGTGGCGCTACAGTCTGGGGTGGACCTGGGCCTCAATCAACAAGCGTCTCCAGCCAGCTCGATCTTTAAACAATTGCCTTCAGTTTCGGATACTAAGTTGATTGAGGTTCCCTTCGACTTGCGTGCGCCACCTGAGTCACGGTCTTCCTCTACTGGGCTGGATTTGAAGATTTTTCGTTGGACCTTCACTCTTCTGACTAAGTCAATGTCGCTATACAACCCGCACAGTTCGTCGTTGTATCTCCTCTTCCACTCTCCGTCTATGCAGACAGAAAACCACCCGAAAAATTATCCTCTCAAAGCAGCCAAGACCACCCTCAAACATTTTTGATAAAGTCCATGTCGCTGTGCCATAGAGCAGAACTGGGATTATTAAGACCTTAAATAGGGTCACTTTGGTTGTTCGAAAGAGGCCTTTGCTAGTTAATTGCCTTCTTAGCCTAAAGAAGCAGCGATTGGCAAGAGTTAACATATTCTTGTGTCGTTGTCTGAATTAATAGCGGAACCTAGGTAGACAAAATCCTAACCCCAAAGTCGAGGATGGCATTCTCTCCGAGACGACCGTGTAAGTGTCCCTTTTTATTGACACAATATACATGGTCTTGCCCTGTCAAACCCATCTTCCCCGCTTCCGTCTCAAAAGCGAAAGTGCCACTGACATCACGCTGCTTTCTTCCGATTATGTCAATATCATCGGCGTATGCGACTAATTGGACGGCGTGAGTTTGCACGATTCTTTCAAGAATGATGTCAAAGAGATCGAATGGTAGCGCATCGCCTCGTCTAAATCCTTTTTTTGACATCAAAGATCTCAGTGAGGTATTTACCGACCATAATGGAGCATCGTGCATTCTCCATCGCCATCCTGCACAAACGGACAAGCTTGGCAGGGATGCTCAAATCTAGATGTAGCTCGTCTCTATAGATGGTGTAATACCCGGCCTTAAAATCGATGAATAGGTGGTGTGTATTGATTTGGAGCTCATGGGCTTTTTCCAAGATATGCCATAGTAGTCGATGGTGGACTTTCCTGGCCTAAAACCACACTGATACGAACCAACAAGGTTGTGGACTGCGTTCACACAATACGACAGATAAAGTTTTGTAGGTGGTGTTATGAAGATTGATGCCTCTGCTTTATTAAGGATCGGACAAACAATGCTGAGGTTCGATTCATTGAGCATACTTTCGTCCGACCATATTTTACAGAGGAGTTCGTATATTCTCCTTATTAAGTTATCGCCTGACTGCGTGAAGAGCTCGGCGGTCAGTCCGCCCGTTTCAGAGTCTTTGTTGGATTTAAGCTTAGATATGGCTATCTTCACTTCATCTAGGTCGGGTATATGGAATTGCTGATCTACATCGTTCAGGTTGAAAGGTTCATGCTGGCTAACACCGGTATTTGGTTCGTCATCGCCCCCTACAGAAATGTTTGTTCCGAATGTTTGTTTTTTCAGCATCGACTGCGGCTCTACTACTATGCTCCGTTGTTCGCCTCTACAGGCTTCGGATCGGGGTTTGTGTCCGTGGCATGATTTTTTACCTTTTCGTAAAACTTCCGAATCTTATTCCTGGAGTAGCTTCTCTCAATTTCCTCGGCTGCTCCTTCTTTTTCCTCCTGAGAAGCCGGTGTTTGACTCTCCTTTCTGCTCGTAGAGCTCGTGAGCAGCTGTAGTCTTTGTATGCAGCTCCGCTTTCTATGGCTCTTTCCTAGCTGTGCACTCGTCCTCAAACCAGGGGTTTCGTTCTGGTGGTCAATTGATATCCAACACATCAGAGGCGGCATCTCTGATGGTTTTTTGACAAAGTTGCCACTGGTTTTCATTACTTGATGCTGCCGGTATAGGACCTCTAAAGAGGTTAAGGGATCCTCGACCGGTCAAACTTCCTCACAGTGTTAGCTTGTCTTTGCGATATTTGGGACATCCGCAAACGTACTTTGGATACAACAAGGTCATTGTTGGCCCCTCGGAACGATCGAAAATCCACAATACTGGAAGAGTGCTTTGCGTCGATCACAATGTGGTCAATCTGGTTGACGTTTGATTGATCAGGAGTTCTCCAAGCCCTTTGTGAATATCGAGATGTGAGAATCGCAGTCGATTAGCCTGAATCTGTCTGTGTGCAGCCTATACCTTCCGACAGCAGAACCCATCTTTGGTCATATTGTTCCTTTATGGGGGCATGCGTGCATATAAGGCTAAAATTGACAAATTTAGCGTTAATACGGATTGTTGCGAGTACGAGGCGCTCGTTCACCTGCCGGAAACTCAAGAGTTCTTGCCTAAATCTGTCTCTAACAACAAATTCGCATCCAAATAGGCACCGCCTTTGCCATCAATAACAATCGCCGTAGTAGATGTCGCAATTTTCCATCCACTTTTTGTCCGGCCCATTCCGTCGCATTTCTTGGACGGCGGTAACATCTGCTTTGCATCAGTCCAGGACGTCCTCTAGCTGTTTGGCTGCACGTGGCCTATTAAGGGACCTAGCATTCCATAGGCAGATCTGAAGTTCGTTTTCCTTTGTTTCATTTACAGGGGTTGTCAGTAGTTGATCCGTCCGTATCCGAGGCTTGTTGTTGCTTCGTATCTTAACTTTCTCTTCTATGGCTGGGCAGTTACCCGGCGGCGCAACAGCCAATTCCATTATAAATACTCCTAGGGCGAGGGGTAGGTTAGACTGAAGACAGTATCCAGTTCGGGGCTGTGAACCCTGCCGTTGGTCGATTAAGGGCTCATACGCTTCCATCTCTTTTCCAAGACCCCGACTGGGTCTCGGAAATCCTTACACCTAGCATGTTCCCAAGAATTTCTCAGTATTCCGTAGAAACATCAGCAAGCGCTATGTGATAAAGTACCCACAGTAACAGTACCCAACACATTCCGCCAAATTAGGGCGTCGGCCAGACACTTAAAGAGAAAATGCTTCACGGTGACACCGTCTACCACACTTACTAGGTGCTTAGCAAAGCGTAGTATCACATTAAGACGTCAGTAAGCAGTCTTTTGTCTGACCTACTGAGGTACACCAGAAAAGCCGCTTACCTCTTAGAGACGTCAGGAACCATTCGTTTGTCGACATCTTAGAGGGTCATGCCATTTGCAGTTGTGGTCTCACGGAATCCAACTGTACATAGCCTGGATATGGATAGCCTGGACTTCGAATATGACTTAGTTTCGAAACTACTGTCTTATTCATCAGCATTATGACTGCGTGCTCAAAAGTCATGAGAGTCTCTTTTAGACTGCAGCTCCTCCTTAGCAAGTGCCGGATCTTGAAGGTAAGAGTTCAGGCGGGACTGTAGCTGCGTTCGCCAATTGACTTTTGAATTAATGTTTACTCACAAGTACAGTTTTGTGAGTAGAGAACTAACTTAAAATTCAACAAGAAAGCAGTTAGACATCTGACACCTCGTAGATGGATACTTAATGGATTTGTATGAATATATTCTTTCATTCCTGATTCGAAATCCAACCGACGCTCGACGCTCGACGCTCCAACCTCATCCATCACAATCAATTACATTGTGCTCTCAGGAATGTGTGACAGGTTCAAGAGTTCCCCAGAATATTTGTTAAGTCTTGGTGGTCCAAGGTAAACAACAGCTCACTCTCAAGTATTCTCACTTCCGTTGGAAATACGAGTACATATAACAGCTCCAAGTTTAATCATTTTTCAAAGCCCTCTACCGCCCATCTCACAAAACTCGTGAACAGAATTTATGAAATTAACTCTCAATCATTTCCCGTAATGATTTATAACTTAAAACCGTTGTTTCTGATTTATGGGAAAAGAATGTCACAAAGAATACGGGCCCCCAGTACTTCCCTTCCACGGAGGTAAGCAGAACTCATTTCTTCATTTATGTCATGCGACTTTGTGTCTTCCTTTCGATTCGATTGCACAATTTCGGCCCCCCGCACAAAAGTCATTGAATCTTAATCAATCGGAGAGAGCAATTTGATTTTTATTCACTGGGTGGCCAGAGAGATCTCCGATAGAGATCAAGATGAAGCCACCACCAGCATCTCCATGATGTCCATGATCACCATGAACTCCATATGGTGGAGTCAGGTTTTTTTCCATTCAAATCGGCCCAAACGAGTCTCTGTGGTTGGAAACCTAGCCGGGCATTGGAGCCGCACACCCAATTCTGGATGAGATATAAATTTCCATCCGTAGAGTGTGCTGCGATTTATTAGATTTTAATAACCGCGGTAATTATACTTCGGGGGCACTTCACAGATACACACGTTGGCTGATTGCCAACGAAGCGAATGCTGGTAGGCTGTGTACTCGTATTCATATTCATATGCGTATTCGTATTCGTAATACTCGTAGCTTACAAGGTAACTGGCGGTATCCACACTTTGAACGGCAAAAAATAAGGAACATTGAAGAAAAACAAAATTAAAAAAACCAAGTGACGGTGTACGAGTATCTGTAGAATAATTAAAATTAAAAGTGATATTCCGTAGATTTATTGATTGGCGGCACCGTTCTCTTATGATTATTGGCCGTAAATCAAAGGCTCAGCTGCGGTGGTGTTGTGGTAATTACATGCAAGACTTATGTAAGCCGAGAGGCCTAGACATGGCCCGAGTGACAGGAATGATGGTGGTTTGGTTTCGAAACAGTAGCGCCACGTAGTAAGCAATCGATTAAATGTTTCAGAATTAATTGGTTTCTGTTCGAAAGAATTTGTTCGATTTTTTTTTTTTTGGATTTTCTAGAGCGACAGAAGCATGGTTGGAATGTCAGGTGTGGGTGGACATACGTGATAATAGTGATTCGATGTCTCAGACAAACGCGGATGAAGCTGTTGGGTGCTGGGGGCTAGTGGCTGGTGGCTGGTGGCTGGTGCCTTTCTGGGAAACGAGAATTGATTTATTGATTTTCTTAATTGTAGAGATGGAACGAATTGTGTTGAAGATACACTCAACCAGTGTGTACTATTCTATCGAGGGAAAGTTGAATTTCTTTTCAATCAGCTGGAGGTGTGGCACTTAGTCTAAGGAGAGCTGGTGTCTTATCTTGACGAACGTTTTTCGAAAAGTACTGGTATTTATACTGTTCACATGGTCCATAGTGTTCAATCTTCGTTGGCCCAAGGCATGCTTCCTTCACTTGTCCAGACCAAAGCACCATTAGTGGCTATGATTGTCTATCTAGCACTCGGATTTCAGATTCAAAAGTCCACATCCCCATTGAGATCCATATTAGTTTGCCTTTGGTTGAATTATTTTCCTCGTTGGAAGAAAACTAATAAAAATGCCGCTACAGACTGAACTGAACTTGATCGAGGAACTCTTTTTCCAACTTACTTGTGTACGACACTTGAAAAGGGGTGTTTCTTCACCCAGAATATGTACGGTGTCGCTCCAAAGTCCATCAGCACTAACAAGACCAAAATCTTGCGTTTAGCAGACACATGACAGCGCATCATCGTATCTAAATTCTTTTCGTTTCGGCGAGCGTTTGAAATCTCCTCTAATCATTTGGTTAAGTTGGTCTAAATATACAATGTCTCTTCCCGCATTTAAGTGCTAACTAAGAAGAAGTTTCCTCTGTTTTAGTCAAAAATCCTCTTTGCTGACGTCCCATAATCTCCATAGTGATACAGCTTATAGAATTTATGGTTATATCAGTCGAATTCGTTCACAGAGGACTGTCAATTCGAAGAGAAATTCACCAGACAGCAGCTGCTGCAGTTTCTGTGAAAGGATCTTCTTTGCTTGCCCGACACTGATGTTCCAAACCACAGAAAGATGAGTAAAGATTCCAGTGATAGGAAGCCTACAGTACTAGCACGCACCGGAATACCTGCAAACTGATGCGGGCCTGGGCCTGAATCTCATGGAGTAAGTATTCCGCAGTGTCGTCATCAACCAAGCACCGCAGGATGTAGTGTCAGTTATGCTTAGCACACCAATTGCTAAGCAAAAGCAGCATATAGCAATCTACAGTCTTTCCTTTGAGGGATATTGAAATTCTCTTTAGAGAAGTCCGGAAGCATTCATTTGGGCTTCCAGCATCCTAGAGTCCTGACAACTGCAGTTATACTCATATGAAACTCAACTGTCAAGGCTGAATCGAGGACGCAGACAGTCGTAACGCTTGTTCTGGTCCTGTTCAGCGAATTCCGCATTCCGACTACGTTCGGTCAAAGTGACATTCTTAAATTAGCTTGAAAGTAGTGAGGTGGCTCATCATGGCCTAAAGATCAACTTTGCTGTCTCTACAGACATTTGTAGGCACTTCTGTTTCCTCACCGATTTAGACACCAGTTTTTCTGACGAGGAGTGAAGTCGAACGCGGTCGGCTTCCAGAATAACGCCAGCGCCGCATCCTAGATCGGTATCGAAACCAAGCTTGAAAACGCGACTACGTTCTTTTTGTCGCTCAGACTTAATCCGAGGCCATTCCTTGTCACATGAGAATTCGATTTCATATTTTCGCAGCAATGATACGTTCTGGTATCATTGCATCACACGGCACGTCCATAAGTCCAGAGTAAAAAGTGAATCGGCGAACAAGGCTATTAAAACTGCAGTGCGCATTGCACCAATGACTACTTCCCTTTTAAATGGAAGATGGCTTTGAGAGCGCAGCCCATCATATGAATGTCAAGGGAGTGGAGATTTAACAGTGTGTAACCCCGACACAGCCAAGACAGACCGTTCTTTGACGGCTGATAAAAGCGGCAGTGACGTATTTTCGTGAAAACATGTTCTACCAGACACTCGACGGACTCCACCAAACTTATAAGCGCGTGTGCTAACCAACACACAAAAATTGTTGCACTATAAACGGGACAGAGGATGAATTTCCCAGACGGAATGAACAGTGAAGTAAAATCCCGGAAATAGATAAAATTTTATCTGGACTAAAGGAGATGGTGGCGGATGATCCCAGCGTTCACTTCTTCGAACGGGTTACTGCCTTAGGTCTAACCGATCCCTCGTGTTACCGCCGTTCAAGAAATGCGACGGAATGGGCCGCACGAAAAGAGGATGAAAAACTGCGATTTCTACTACGGCGATTGTTATTGATGGCAAAGGCGGTGCCTATTTGGATGCGAATTTGTTGTTAGAGGCAGATTTAGGCAAGAACTCTTGAGTTTCTGGCATGTGAACTAGCGCCTCGTACTCGTAACCATCCGTATTAAGACTAAATTTGTCAATTTTAGTCTTATATGCCCGCATGCCCCCAAACCAGAAAAAGATAACCAAAGATGGGTTCCACGAGCTCCTGACATTAAAACTGTCCTCGGCGATTTTAGTGCAAAGCTAGGAAGAGAGGGCATCTTTGCTAGTATTGTCGGAAGGTATAGGCTGCACACAGACAGATTCAGGCTAATCGACTGCGATTCTCACATCTCGATATTCACAAAGGGCTTGGAGAACTCCTGATCAATCAAACGTCAACCAGATTGACCACATTGTGATCGACGTAAAGCACTCCTCCAGTATTGTGGATGTTCGATCGTTCCGAGGGGACAATAATGACCTTGTTGTATACAAAGTACTGTTGCGGATGTCCCGAACATAGCAAAGACAAGCTAACACTGTTA
Organism: Volucella zonaria; assembly: GCA_963966105.1. Lineage (NCBI taxonomy): Eukaryota > Metazoa > Arthropoda > Insecta > Diptera > Syrphidae > Volucella > Volucella zonaria. The sequence goes on along the minus strand of OZ014530.1, from coordinate 247,735,585 downwards.
GGAAATTTGACGTCGGACGGCTACAATCGCAAGAGATCGCCAAATCCTCTACCGATCGAGGATCCCTTGGTCCTATGCCGCCAGCATCAAGTAATGAAAACCAGTGGCAACTTTGTCAAAAAATCATCAGAGATGCCGCCTATTACGAGTATGTGTTGGATATCAACGATAAGAACGAAACCCCTGGTTTGAGGACGAGTGCACAGCTAGGAAAGAGCCATAGAAAGCGGAGCTGCATACAAAGACTACAGCTGCTCACGAGCTCTACGAGCAGAAGAGGAGAGTCAAACACCGGCTTCTCAGGAGGAAAAAGAAGGAGCAGCCGAGGAAATTGAGAGAAGCTACTCCAGGAATAAGATTCGGAAGTTTTACGAAAAATTAAAAAATCATGCCACGGACACAAACCCCGAGCCGAAGCCTGTAGAGACGAACAACGGAGGATAGTAGTAGAGCCGCAGTCGATGCTGAAAATTCGGAACAAACATTTCTGTAGGGGGCGATGACGAACCAAATACCGGTGTTAGCCAGCATAAACCTTTCAACCTGGACTATGTAGACCAGCAATTCTGTCCACCCGACGTGGATGATAACCATATCTAAACTTAAGTCCAACAAAGCTGCTGGAACTGACGGTCTGACTGCAAAGTAGAATACACCAACTTATCTGTCGGCCGAAAATATGACCGATTGATGGAACCTCTGCAATGTTAGTCCGATCCTTAATAAAGCAGACTCTCTGAACTGCGCCAAATACAGAAGCATCAGTGTTCTTAACATCATCTACAAGGCTTTATCTATCGTATTGTGTGAACGCAGTCAACAACCTTGTTGGTTCGTATCAGTGTGGTTTTAGGCCGGGAAAGTCCACCATCGACTACTATGGCATATCTTGGAAAAAGCCCATGAGCTCCAAATCTATAGAGACGAGCTACATCTAGTTTTGAGCATCCCTGCCAAGCTTTTCCGTTTGTGCAGGATGACGATGGAGAATGCACGATGCTCCATTATGGTCGGTAAAGACCTCACTGAGATCTTTGATGTCAAAGGATTTAGACGAGGCGATGCGCTACCATTCGATCTCTTTAACAACATTCTTGAAAGAATCGTGCAAAACTCACTCATACGCCGATGATATTGACATAATCGGAAGAAAGCAGCGTGATGTCACTGGCACTTTTGCTTTGAGATTATTCGGGGAAGATGAGTTTAACGGCTAATCAGGGCAAGACCATGTACGAGTGCTGTCAACAAAAAGGGACATTCACACGGTCGTCTCGGAGAGAACGCCATCCTCGACAGATATAACTTCGGGGTTAGGATTTTGTCTACCTAGTCTTCGCTATTAATTCAGACAACGACACCAGCGCTGAGATCACACGAAGAAGATGTTAACCCCTGCCAATCGCTGCTTCTTTAGGCTAAGAAGGCAATTAACTAGCAAAGGCCTCTTTCGAACAACCAAAGTGACCCTATTTAAGGCCTTAATAATCCCAGTTCTGCTCTATGGCACAGCGACATTGACTTTATCAAAAATGTATGAGGGTGGTCTTGGCTGCTTTGAGAGGATAATTTTTCGGGTGGTTTTCTGTCTGCATAGACGGAGAGTGGAAGAGGAGATACAACGACGAACTGTGCGGGTTGTACAGCGACATCGACTTGGCCAGAGGGGTAAAGGTCAAGCAAATGAGATAGCTGGGTCATGTAAAGCGAGTGGATACCAATACTCCGATCCGAAATGTCTTCGAATTCGACCCCGAGGGACAGCGCAGTAGAGGATGACCGCGGCTTAGTGTAAGGTACCTCAGCCAAGTTGGAGTGCGAAACTGGAGGCAGCTGGCTAAAGATCGAGCTGATGGAGACGCTTTTTTGTTGAGGCCCAGATCCACCCCGGACTATGTAATGCCTTTAAGCGCCATGTGAGTCAGACTAGACCGCCTTGTCCTTCTCGCAAAGAGAACAACCTCAGTTTGTAGATGATTGATATGGTTCATCACGTCTTTAGAGCAGAAAGTCGGTAAGTATGAGCCAGCAGACCGTATAGCTACATCATCTGTATATGTGTGAGCGCAGATGTAAGAGGGTTTTAGGCAGTGAGTTGACCAACATACACTGAAGACACGACGCCGCCTTGTCAGCATCCGGAATTAGAGCCCTATTCACCTGCAGTGCTCTTCTGCACAAAACTAGGAATTCGTCAAAGCCATTGTCTGGCCGAGTTACATATGCCGCCTAAGTGTGCTTTGTGGAAAGCACCTTCAGTATCGGTGAAAGTGCCTAACGCGTACTCGTTCGATTCTAGTGGGTCTTCAATTCTGTCCACCAGGGGTAAAGGTATGTACTCGTAACACCTCGGACAGAGAATGCATTCGGAAGCCAGTTTTGCCCATATGCAGTTTAATCGTGTTCCTTATCTTCTTTGATATGAAGGAAGTCAGACCAATTAGCCTGAACATCTGGCGAAGGTTTGGTCATCTTTTCCAATTTATTGTCCTTAGCAACGAGCTCCAGCCAACGAGCTTCTTTTAACCTACAATACTTATGGCTATCTTGTAGAAATCGTAGTTATACATATGGTATATCCTTAAAGCTATTCGCCAATGCAAGGATTTTCATGATGTTGATCGATACAAGTGACATTGACGATCTATTCAGGACGGTGGCAGACGGTCAAGTAGAAGAAATCGTGATCGTGATGACATGATCTCTTCAGGTGGTCAAGATAAAGCCATCAAGTACCTCCATTAGCCTGGCACTGGAGTTGTACTCGTATACCTTAGATCTTTTGGAAATTGGCATGGTTTCTTCCAACAATCTCTAGCACTTTCTCATAAATTCGCTGCTGATCGTATTCCAGAATATTTTTAGTCCATTCCAGCTCGGATGCTAGCACTTCTTTCGATATTCGGTATATGGTATCCCCAAAGATATTGATAGCTCACTACTATGTATGAAATGTGTTAACTGGTTTAGAGTTGCTGTTCCTTTTGACAGGCGCATAGTCCTTAGCACGACTTGTATTCATGAATCCAGTTCAGGTGATAGAGAAGGACAATTGAGTAGAAAGTGAATTGTGAGTTGGAGTGTGGTTTCAGGATTCATCTAGTGCGATTAGAAAGAACCTTTGACCTAGCTCCTATAGTTCGGCCAACTCCACACTTGGGTGAAATTCTAGAGCTGCTAGCTGTTGTTACCACAACTTTATGAAAGAAACCTCCTTAAAACTGATAATAGGAAGTCTGTGGGATGTCCAATATTTGCTGATCGAGATCTTTTCCCTTAAATAGAATTGAAATGAAGTTGACCAAAGTTGAAAACCAGTGTATTTTTTGAATCCGCATTTGCCATGATCAATGGATTAGTAGTCCCAAATTCATCAGTGACATACCATTCGAAATTTAGTCAACGATCGATGACAGCCTTAAATGAATATCGATTCGAAGAAGTATCTTCTTCAACTTGAGTAGGTACCTTCATTCAGCCCACACTGAATCTAACGCATCTATCATTGCCGCCATCGCCTTATGTATCACATTATAATCCTAACGAACGGTTTATCGCCCACTTCCTCCAAGATGACCATCGTTGACCATCTACGAAGCCAGTATAACCATGTTATACGTTCGATGACCTAACTTCCAGTCCGGACCAAACAATACATAGAATCGTTTCATTGTAGAAGGTTCGGAATGAAATTGACAAAGCCAACATTTATACTAACAAGTTCTAGGTAGTCAGTGTAAATAATTCCACCTCTGCAAACGAGGTCATTATTTTTGGTTCCGTTCTGCTGACACATTTTCATGTTGATACGCAAATTAACCGCATTTCAGTCAAGAAAAATCGCTTTCACTAGGAACACAGCACCGAGCACAGACCACTCATAAATCTCTCTCTCTCTCTCTCTCTCTCTATCTCGACCCGCAAAGAGAGCCGAAGACAGAATTTCACTTAAAAATTCAAATATTTGCCTCCCTCGATTTGTATTCGAGTAATTCACATCCAAACAAAGGATCGGGACAACCTAAATACCTCGCAGATACAATGCGTACTCGTATGAGTGGGTGTGACTCATTGTGGGAAAAATTTAGCAATTCAGCTCTAATTACCCACAAAAGCGAAAATGGCTTTTAAAGTGGCGGCGGCGCCCAAACTCTGGCGCACGCCATGATCATCACCACAACAATAAGAGAGAAAAAAACACAAAAAATCAGATCATGATCAGATCGCATTGTAAGCGACAATTACCGGTGATTACACTACACCTGGCCTACCAGACAGAGGTGCGAAATCACGCACTTTCCGACCAGGGAGAGTGAATGAAGAGAAGAAAAAAAGTACAAAAACTGGGACACGATCGAGCGTTCACATCTATCCGACGACGATCATGCCAAAGCAAAGATATAAAGAAGAACAGAGAACAGAGAACAGAAAAAATGTAAATAAAAGTATCTGAAAGGTGAATGCCTTTGCCTTGGTGGTATTGTAAAATAAATCACACTACCGATATGGGATGGTACGTAGTAACTACCTTTACAGTACCACGAATATGGTAACATAGAGAGCTAATTAATCTACAAGATTCAAAATTATCTTCAACCATGTCGCGACGGTATCAAGAGGAGAGTTTCAAAGCCGTGTGACAGCTGAAGATAGCAGCGCTAACCAATTGAACCCGGGTTCGCGCGGTGTTACTGCATGCCGGTTATGGTAGCGTTAACATGACATGTGCATGCGCATGCTTACCGAGTTGTCGGACAAATTAATGTGCTTAGATGGCGGCACTGCGGTTAAAAGATGTGACGGTGCGTATGGGATGTAGGATATGCAAAGCCTTAATGTGTGTAAAATTTAACATAAAGGTGCGAGCTTTCAGAAATTTAGAAAAAACATTTTCCCCGATCGTGGAACACCCTATAAAAGTGATTTATATGACGATTCATCTGTCAAATTTTAGTTGACAGTACACTCTGCTGATAGAAGAACTGTCAAACTGAACAAAATCTGACAGCAGAGCTGTCAAACTTTACTTGACACCGGAAAAGCGAGTACAGGGTGCATAGATATGTATTTCGCTCATTTCCAAGTGGGTTCTGCACTAATAATTTTTCACCATGAGTTTGACAGAGAAACGTCGGCTTGACTGTCATATTTTTTTTGAGTCAAATTTGAGGCCACAATGTTTAGGGGGAAAAGTGGGAAACTGCTGCTTAAAGTTTCTGTTGATAAAACAACGTTCAGTTAGTAAAAGGTTTGGTTAGACAATGTCTGCACATGATTAACCCTAACCAGTTGAAAGATTTTGCCACAACTTGTACTAGTTGTATCTGCAAAAAGCAACAAACAAAAAAAAAAAACATTAATACGAGTAGTACAATGAGAGAAAGTGCTGGTGAAAGCCAGAGTATTCGTACATCTCAATTAGATGCAAAAGTTTTGCATTTCTTTATTTTCCCGTGGTAAGTGATTTGGTTGGTAATGACCACTTGCGGCGTCATGACTAGGGTACACAATGTGCAGGCCACTATCTGCTTGAACTTAATTATTTTTAAACGATAAAGTGAGTAGGTTATCCTTGCAACAGTTTTCTAGTTGATTATGATTTTTTTGAATTGCTTGGGCTGACTAGCTGACTATGTGGCGATATTCTTGCATTGGATATTTTTGTGAGAGTGACTTATCCATTAAATTTGTTATTTCACAGAGCTCAGTCGTGCTGAAAGGGGGCTTTGTCTACGGCAAATACAAAACAAAGAAGACTACCAACGACGTACGAATGTGGACACAACTAACCCAGTCTACTACACGCCTATGTCGCGTTACCCGCAGCGGTGTTTTGAATCGGCCGAACAGGCTGCTGAATGGTATTTGCGTTGTTTTGGCAATAAATGCACACAGAATCAACGCATTGTCCTTCCACAATTGAGATAAGCGCCTCATAATGCTTAAATTATAGTCCTTATTGACAGTCTGGCCTTCAGGGAAAAATTTATAAAGCACAACGCCATTGTAATCCATGAAAATAGTGAATTCTGGCTTCTTTTTTGCCAGCTACCTTCAGTTGCGCAGAAGGAGGTGACTGAGGTCCCTTTACACTGTTCTGTGTCACCTTAGATGAGGTAGTGATGCTGGCATACATAACGAAGCCCTGGCGAAGAATGAGAATAGTCTTTATACCGAAAATCGGAAAAGAGGACTGCACGCTCGCCAAGAACTTCAGACCTATAAGTCTGACTTCCTTCATATTGAGAAGCAAAAAGTTATTGGTCGGGAGCCATGTACGTGAAACTGCTTTACTGTCTGCGATGCACCACGAGAGTGCGCTTCAGAATCTAGTAAGTAAAATTGAAGGCGCACTTGACAAAAAAAAATAGGCCCTGGGCATTTTCATCGGCATTGAGGGTGCTTTCGGCCAGACAACCAGCGAAATGAATCACTAGTTTTGCGCATCAAAGCAATGATGGCGGATAGGATATTGGCTGTGGCTAATATCTAATATGTGATGGCAGAGGTAAAAAGGGGTTGCCCGCAAGGCGGAGTCCTGTCTCCACTGCTATGGCGCATGTTTGTCAACTCACTGCTCAATAGTCCTGATGTCTATGCACAAGCATACGCGGATGATGTTGCTGTACTATTTGTTGGATCGTGTCTAGCGACTGTCTGCTCTAAAACGCAGGCAGTCTTAGACGTGATTAACTGAAATGGTCTTTCAAACTGAGGTTTTAGGAGGCTGCCTGGTCTGACTCATCACCCACCAATTTTCCAAAGAAGCTGAGTATATATTTGGATAGAACACTTCCGAACATGATACAGCGAAAGCCTCTAAGGCGCTGTCCGTCTTCAGCAGTGGGCGGCCTGTCACTGAGACGAGTCCTCTGAATCTACGCAGCTATGATAAGGCCAATTACGAGTATATCCTATGCGTCGGTTGTCTGGTGGAATAAGCTCTCACGAAAATACGTCATTATTGCTTTTATCAGACTCCAAAAAGCGGTCTGTCTCGGCTGCATGGGGGCTTTCTCTAGCACGCCTGTCTCCGCTCTAAACGCATTGATGAATTTATTAATCTCCCTCCCCCTTTTTTTTTTGTATAATTAGCGCGCGCTTTAGGTCTTTTTAGTACCCTTAAAATGTTTGCACACAGAGTTGGCGATGGGGAGCAAAAATGAGAGGTACCGACGTTCGTTGGTCTTAAATGTTTGCAAGTTACAATGACTATTAAGAAATAGAGAACTTGAAAGGGCTTACGAAAGAATCACGATATTTCTGAAACTGAGCTTGGGAATATACTGATGAGGATTCATACCGAGATCAGTGTTGCAGTTGAAGTGGTGGAATGCTACTGAAAATTTCGATGGAGCACTGGTGTTGAAAATAGCGATAGAAGAAAGTGAGGAAAGAGACGTTATGCCGGTGTTCAAGCGTGTAAATTAACTGCGCAATATTGGCGTCACCTATGAGTTCTATCGTACAGTTTTGAATCTTATCTAGAAGGTGCAAAGAGGTCTGACCAGATTTGGGCATTGCACTCCAATTTTGGGCGGATGAATGCCTTATATATCTAGGCCAGATCAGAAGGAGAAAAGTATTTCTTACATCGCTGGAGGAAACCTAGACATTTCACAGCATTTTTGGCGACCTCGAATAAGTGGTCATTCCAACGTAAGTTATCATTGATACACATACCGAGAATAACAAGTTTTTCGGTTTCGACGATGCATGTGCCATTCATAGATGATGGCAGCGTGTTTAAACTTCGCTTTAACAACAGCAGATATCATTGTGTTTTGGAAGCATTGAATTCCACTCTGTTGATAGTTCCCTGGTTATGCTGTTAATATCGGGATTTAATGAGCTTAACATACGCTGCCGTTCCCGTTCTACAGCCGAAGAGCAGGGACGTGAGTCCGGGAACGAATATGAAAAGCAGAGATTACTGCCGTCAGCAAAGGAATATATTGGATTAGAAGTAGCAGACAAAAGAGCGTTGATGAAAATTAAAAAGAGTATCTTGCTTTCGCCAGAGTGATGTACGCTCTGGTTCCACAGTTTTTCCATGACCTTGGCGAGAAGGGACGTAAGTGCTATGGGTCTAAGAGGAGAAAGAAGTAGATCCACCTTTTTTAGGGACGGGCTGGACAACTGTTGTTTTGCATCTGCTCGGAGAGAGTCGTGAAGAGTAGGATTGATATTCCTATCATGTTCGGCACTCTCAGACCCAACTTCCGTTTAAAAAGAAGTGTTCATTAGTACAACACGCACTGGAGCTTTGATGACCTTGTTCGGCGGCTGTCTTATAACTCCTGCCTCATGTATGTACATTCCGTCTGATTCAATTACAATACATCAGATCTCCTGCTGTGGCAAAATAATAAAAAAATCGACTTTCCCTGTACCCAAGACTGGTTTCGGCCAGAATCTGAGCCAGGAAAATAGTCGGATCTACACTGGGGTCTTTCTGGAGGACGACAATATTACATTTCATTCCTCGTTAGGAAAACTTGTGTTTGCCTTCCAAGCCGAGATATAAACAATCCTGATTGCAACAAACTACATATATTGTTACATCTACTCGTACATCTGTTGCGACAACGAAGCTGCGCATAGAGTCTTGCTAAACCCTCTAACGACTTTCAAGCTAGTTGAAGAATGCAAAACATCACTGAACGCAGTCGGAAGGCTGAATTCACTGAGTCTTGCTTTGGTCACAGGTCATAATGGGATCAGGGGAAATGAAATCGCCGATCAACTTGCAAGGCACGATTCAGAGTTGAGTATGGCTGCATCCTCGGTTAAGGCTTCCAGTGACAGTTGTGTTTCATATGAGCACAACTGCATATGACATACTTTTCAAGTTACCGGCGGACCTGACGAATGCTTCCCGAGGTCTCTAAGAGGTTAGCGGTCTTCCTGCTGTTCCTCAGTAGTAACGACGAAAGACTGCAAGTTGCTTCTTACCGTTTTGCTAAGCACTTAGATGCGGTGGACATAAGTGATACAGCATCCTACGATGCTTGCTGTGAAAGGGATGACGACATCGCGGAGTATCTGTGAATGTCCGGCTTACGCTCGTATCAGCCTGCAGGTACTCGGCATTGACGTGTTGGGTGGTGGTACTGTAGGCACTTTATCACTGAAGGGCTTATTCATCATCGAGTTAGTGAAGGATTCAAATAAAAGAAGGAGTGCAATGGAGTAGTTCTTTCATTGAGTGATTTGTTCCGAAAGAAAAAAAGAGGAGGTCTTGTTCGTCGGCGTTGGAGGCAAAAACTTCACGGGCCGGGTCGCTGGTGAAATATTCACTTAAGAAGTCGGAATCGATGTACAGCCCATCAGCCCATACTATTCGATGTTGAAACGTCTCCTCAATTCTCCGTCGATGTAAACGGGACCGAAAGTTACCCGAAGAATTTTTCTCTCCATCCGCTGTCGTTAGTATCCGAGCTTCTGCGCTGTATAGCAGGACTAGGATGATCAGTATCTCGTATTACATAAGTCTTTTGGGTTGCTCCAAAATCGATCAATTAGCGAGAGTGGTTCTTGGCATGATTTCCGCGGTCTCAAGTTGTAGTGCATGTTGCGGTGTTTCGTCCTGAGCCTTGATGTTGTGTGTCTCTGTTTGTTGATAGCATATACTTTGTTCGTCAATGGAGAGGTGATGTTTATCGATTTGGAACTCGATCTGCTGTAATGTGAAAATTTGATCTTTGGTAGAGTTTCCTGGCCAAAAACCACGCTGATAGGGGGCCCGTCAGACAGTTCATGCAATCTTCTTTCTTTAGGATCGGACAAAGAATGCTGAAGTTCGATATGTCGGGCATACTTTCGTCGTCCCAGATTTTGAAGATGAGTTGGTGTGTGCTCCGTATTGTAGGTTTGGAAATTATTGTCCTGACTTTATCTTGGACATTTCCGTTTAATGTTGTCTAATGTTGTATGTTATTGTCCAAGTTTGAATATCGTTCGACGTCACTCTTTAACCGTTTCAGGTTCTTAGCACCGATAGTGGTTCTACTATGAGGTTTCCTTCTCCATCCTTCCAGACTTCTGTTTGGGGCTAACAACTTTGGCATGCCAGTTTTATTTTTTGCTATAACTCCCTAACTTCATTCTTTTAATAGCACCTCGAGTGCTACTTTCTTTTGAGGAGTCTACATATATTCTAACCTTCTTTCTGCTCGTAGAGCTCGCAGGCCCCGCTCGTTCTTTCCTGCAGAGCTGCTATGTTTTTCTAAATTTCGCCTGCCTGCATTCGTCATCAAACGGGTTGGAATCCAACATATTAAAGGTGGCTTCTCTGGTTGTTCTTTAGTAGATGCCACTGAACTTCTACATTTGATGCTGTTGGCATCACACTTCTCAAAAGCTGAAGAGATGGTGGGTGGAAGTGGTTGTCTTGTACGCCGTTTTCATAACACAACTCACGTGACCTGGATG